>JAGIQG010000001.1:59071400-60418198 GCA_024679065.1 Sphyrna mokarran
CTGGTCCTGCTGCTGTCAATAAGAATTTGATTTAAGCCATTCCAACGCTACAGGGAAATCCAGAGCAGGTGTAAGCCAACACGGCACCAGACAATCTGCTGGCTTAATTTTGTCTATCATATAGACATTCTCATCAATGCAAAAACTAATCCCTTCATTGTTGGAGCCATCATCTTTGAACTTGAGGAACACACAATTATCAATTTATATTTATCTTTAAGAATGATATACAATCATAAGTTAACCCACTAAAGAAAAATGCCATTTATCCATCCTATTTTATAATTTAAAAAGAACATTTAATGTATATTACTTAGTATGTGTTAAATTAATACAAAAGCTATTTTTGATTTATTAGAGACATAAAAGGCACTTCAGTGGTAGCAACACATCACCTCATTCTCTAATCCAAATTACTCCTGTTGGAACAAACAATACTTAAAGTGTTTAATTGACGCAGAACCATAAGTAAAATGCAGACAAGTGCAATGAGAAGCATTGAATGAATAGTCATGCTATAAACGGATTTCCAAAAATCTTGTAGTGCAGTAATGCCAGACCTGACCCAGAAGCTCTGGAGCTAAGCCCCACACACCACGACTTAATGGCCAAGAAAGATGCTAAATAGATGGTGTAGCAACTTGTAAATCCTTAAAACGTATGTAATAAGTGTGGGATGTTCGCCTGGTCAGACATGTGATGGTTCAGTTGGCTGGATAGCCAGTATGGATCTGATTAACGCCGAAAGCATTGGCTTTGATTCCCCATTCTGGATTCGGCAGCTGTCTCCTTGCCCTTCCTGTGATGGTTATTGAGGCACTGTGGATCAACAAACTCAAGAAGAAAAAGGGTCTCTAGGGAAGTGTGACTATAATTTAGAATTTTATATTGAGATTAAAAATGATTGTTATGTCTGTGCCAGTTCTCTGCAAGAGCAACTCCCTGTCACCCGCAAATTCTACCTCTTCAGATAATATTACATTTCTCTTTTGAAGGCAGTGTTTGAACCTGCTTGCACCACACTCTGAGGCAGCAGTACATTTCAGATCCTGACTGCTTGCTGTGTAATACATTTTATTCAGGTTCCTGTTGTTTCTATTGCCAATCATGAGAAATTGGTGGCTTCAATCCTTCTGTAAATGGGAAGTCTGTTCCAATCTAGTCTGTTCAGACCCCTGAAGATGCTGAACATCTCCATGACATCTCTTTTAATCTTCTCTTCTTCAAAGATAACAATCTCATCATTTCCAATCAAACTTCTTAACTGAAATTCTTCATCCCTGGAACCATCTTCACAACTCTTCTCTGTGCTCTCTCTAATGTCTTCATGTTCTCTCTAATTTGTGTGTGTGTGCGTTTCCACAGATGGACACAATGCTGAGTTGAAGTTGAACCAGTACTTTGTACAGATTATCATCACTTGTCGTTTTTGTCCTTTATGCTACAATTTATAAAGCCCAGAGTGCTGCATACCTTATTGACCATTGTCTTAACATAAGAACATGAGAACATAAGAAATAGGAGCAGGAGTAGGCCATACAGCCCCTCGAGACTGCCTTGCCATTCAATAAGATCGTGACTGATCTCTAGTGGTTCAGTACTACTTTCCCGCTTTCTCCCCGTAACTCTTAATTCCCTTGTCAATTAAAAAACCTATCCACTCTTGACTTGAACATATTCAATGAGGAAGCCTCCACCACCTCATCAGGCAGAGAATTCCAAAGATTCACCACCCTTTGTGTGAAGAAACCCCTCTGCAACTCTGATCTGAACCCCCCCCCCTCCTAATCTCGAGGCTGTGCCCTCTAGTCCTGCTATCTTTAAGCGGGAAGAGATTCTCAACCTCTACTCTATCCATTTCCTTCATTATTTTATATGCCTCTACAAGATCCCCTCTCAGCCTTCTAAACTCCAAAGAGTACAAACCTAGCTATTCAGTCTCTGCTCATAATCCAACGCCTTCATCTCCAATATCAGCTTAGTAAACCTTCTCTGCACCCCCTCCAAGGCCAATATATCTTTCCTCGAATGCAGCGACCAAAACTGCACACAGTCTCCAACTGCGGCCTCACCAGCACCTTATACAGCTGCAATAGTACCTCCCTATTTTTATATTCTATCCCATTAGCTATAAAGGCCAACATTGCAATCGCCTTCTTAATCACCTGCTACACCTGCATACTGTGTTTTTGCAATTCATGCACAAGGACCCCCAGGTCACTCTGCACTGTCGCATGCTGCAGCTTTTTGCCATTTAAATAGTAAACCTTCCAACCATTATTCTTACCAAAGTGGATAACCTCACACTTGCTAACATTATATTCCATCTGCCAGGTCCTCGCCCACTCCCTCATCCTATCCAGATCCCTCTGCAAGTTTTCCACACCTTCCACGCAATTTGCTTTTCCATTCATCTTCGTATCATCAGCAAATTTCATCACCCTGCACTCAGCCCCTTCCTCCAGATCATTATATAAATGGTAAATAGTTGAGGCCCCAGCACCAAACCCTGGGGCACTCCACTAGTCACCAGCTGCCAATCAGAATAGCTCCCGTTAATACCTACCCTCTGCTTTCTATTAGACAACCAATCCTCTATCCAGTCTAACACCCTACCCCAACTCCCTGCACCCTAACCTCCTGCAGCAATCTTTTGTGAGGCATCTTATCAAACGCTTTTTAGAAATCCAAAAACACCACATCCACTAGTTCCCCTCTGTCTACCGCACTAGTCACTTAACCTATCCTGCCATCTTCAATGATTTGTGCACATAATGTCTCAGGTCTCTCTGCTTCTGAAATCTCTTTAGAGTTATACCATTTTGTTTTGGCTGGGATTTTCCACTCCCTGCGACATGTGCTGCAGCAGTGGAGATAGCCTAGCTTTCACTAACAGCCACTGTCAATGGTTTCTCCCATTGCTCACCCCCTTTGTTGCTGGAAAACCCATGACAGCAAAAGGGGTGGGGGGTTGGTAGTTGCCAATGACGGAACAAGAAGAGCTCGCTGGTGGAAACAGTGGAAAATTTTGGTCATTGTCTCTCCTCATTCATCCTACCAATATGAATCACTTCACACTTCCTTCCTACCTTTTCATCAGTTTTGCATTCTCACCCATTTTCCACTGCTCAGTGCGTTATACCAGTGCAAGCAGATTTAGGAGCTTGAATGTCCATTAATTGGGCATTAAATGGATACCATGCACGCCCTTGTATTATTGGGTCAGGGGTGGGCAGGCAGGGGATGGATTTATGCATCTGTCATATTTTACAAAAACAAGTCAGATGGAAGGGGGTTGCATAAAATCAAACTTGTCATTAGTGTGGACATACCTAGAGTTCTCACTGGACTTCTACTACCATGTCTGCCACAGAATCGGAACAGACGTAGGCTGAGAACGGAAATGTTCATTGGCCTTGGGCGGGAATTTCCTGTTTTGCTCGAGCGAGGCTGTTAAATCCCACTCACTGTCTTTTTATCTAAGAGAAGACAGAAGAGGAGTGGGACGAAGATTCACGAGACTAATTCTGGTATGAGGGGACTGTTACATGAAGAGAGATTTTTTCCTTCAAACAATTGCACTCTGCAGCAAACTATCCAGCCTTCAGGAGGGCAGTGACCATGACATCACTCAACCCTACCGCAGCAACCTCTGCAAGACATGCTGGATCATCGACACAGATGGTATCATCTCACATGAGAACACCATTCACCAGGTACACAGTACATACTCTTGCAACTTGATACGTTGCAAGAAAGGATGTCCTAAGGCATGACACATTGGGGAGACAGCAGACGCTACAACAGATGAATAAACACCTTCGACAATCACCAGGCAGAAATGTTCCCTTCCTGTTGGGGAGCATTTCAACAGTCACGGGCATTCAGCCTCTGATCTTCGGGTAGGCATTCTCCAAGGTGGCCTTCACAACACCTGAGGACGTAGAGTCGCTGAGCAGAAACTGATAGCCGAGTTCCGCACATATGAGGACAGTCTCAACTGGTATCTTGGTTTCATATCACGTTATCTATAACCCCCACAACTTGCCTGGGCTTGCAAAATCTCACTAACTGTTCTGGCTGGAGACAACACACTATGCTTAAATCGTCTCTCCACTCATTGTCTGTATCTTTAAGATGTGGTTACTTGTGAAGACTTGCAGTCCAACCATTATCTTGTAAATTGAGTTTGTGTCTATATATGCCCTGTTTTTGAACACAACTCCTTACTCACCTGAAGAAGGAGTGACACTCTGAAAGTACTACCAAATAAACGTGTTGGATTTTAATCTGTGATACTTCTTACTGTGTATATTCAAGGCAGGAGTTGTTAGATTGTTGGGCATTGGGGGAATTAAGAAATACCATTTGGGGATTGTTAAGGGAGGTGGACCTGAGGTGAAAGATTAGCCATAATCATACAACATGTCACAGTAGAGCTGAGGAGCCAGATTCGCTGCTCCACTATTTCTTTTGCTTTTATCTTCTTTTATGTACCCACATGTTGGATTATCAATCATTAATAAGTACGCATTCACTGACTATGAACCACAAAGTGAAAATTAGTAACGTTCACTATTTGGTATAATGACCTTGTGATGTACTGATCGCGATAGTTAGTTAATATTGCTTTGAATAAAGAAGGGCACATTTATCTTGCGCAATAGAACGAAGAGCTAATCAGCTCATTGTTCCTGCCACTCATACTCCTCTCATCCAGTCATGAGAAGAAGCAATCACTGAAGCATAATTATTATTTAATGTTCCATCACTTCTGTCAGGCAGTGCATAACAGCTCTTTAATTTCCCAAAAGAAACCATGTCAAGAAATCCCAAATTATTGTCAGCACCAGACATGGCAAGGCCTGCAGGCGTGTGTTTCTCGATAACTGTACTTAATAACGCCAGTTCTCTGATTTACAGACATCTGTCTTCTCACTGAATTTGATTTATTCTGACTTGAGGAGTTTGATTTTTTTTTGGCATTGCAGCTAACAGAAGATGCTAACCTGTCGGTCTCTATGGTATGATGATCTTTATGGACACATTTTAGAATCCTCCTGCTCCTCCTTCTATTCTCAGTATAAAATAAAGATTAGAGCTGGGCTCCATCATTACTAGTAGACTCCACTGTGGAATATTTAAATGTTGCTTGCTCTCTCAGGATCAATTAAAACCAAATGTCTGGTGATCCTGTTTGAATGTGTGGACACCACAGTATGGTTTATAATGAGCTCTGTGACGCTGGTTGAGACTGAAGTGGAATATTTTTCTCTGAGGGGATTTGAGCTCAGCTAAAGCAAACAAAAAGTTGACATTTGGGGAATTGAAATTACGCAAGTAGTTATGAAGTTGAATTTAAAAAAAATGCTTGATTGTAGCAAACCAATAAATTCTAAATATTTGGAAAATTAGTCAATGGCTGAAGTTCATTCAGAAATTTACAAAACTTGAAGAACAGTAAGTCTGGAAATTAGACTTGAATGTTATAGGTTAGTTTCTTCTTACAGGAATATTTAATATTTTATCTTAGTTTTGTAAAGTGCACTCTTTTCACTACACTTATTTAAAAATCTACACAGGCACAACGAAAGCTAAGTTTTCAGACCAGCTCTCTGCATTGCAAAGTTTCCTGAGAGGCATTGCATGCAATATTGGAATGCACCCTTTCTCTGATGTTCAGGGTGACCAACTGAAATGAACCTTAAGTCATTTGAATATAATAATCCAGGACTTAATACTTGCTTTAGGATTCCTCAAGGAAATGGGGCTGAGCTAAACAGAGTAGCATCAGGCCTGTCCAGGCCAGGTTTCCCTAACCTCACCCAAATAATGTTAATTTCAGGTTGATCCCAGGCCTACTAATTGGGGCACGTGGTGCCCATTTTAGACCTGAAGAGATGCCAGAGGGACTTTATAGTCCATTATATTTCAAAATGCAATTTCTACCAAAATGCACATTCCTTCCATCTGGTTTAGCTTTTGACCGAACCAGATATTAAAAAGCAATTTGATGCCATCTTCTGGTCAGAAATTGCACAACCCCAATGAGCTGCAAAAACCACGATAATCAAAACTTGTGAAAGTCTGACGGTTAACACAATGAGTTCAACAGACCAATGTACCTTACCTATAAGATCTGGATTAAAAAAAACACAAAGCCACAGACACTTTAAAAACATTTATCTAATTTATTGCTGTATTATATCAGTGTACAATAAGTTGAACGGGTACATTTGGTTTAAAAGTTCTTCAACAACTAACACAAAACAACTGCAGTCTAAGAGGAAATAACAAGCTCCTTACATAGGTGGCTGACAATGGAAATAGAATACATTTGAAGGATAAGAAACATTTACTGACGGGGAGGCAGGGTTTGGAGAAAAAGAGCCAAATACGCAATCAATAGGAAAGTTTTATGCAGAAATTTGAGTGAAAAAATTATCAACAACAGCTAAATATACAAAATAATCAGCCATGTTATAATTTCAGGAAGACAGCAAAAGGCAATTGATTAAAACTGCCTATCTCTAGAGGAATAATAAAAATAAAGAGGCTTCTGTTGTGACCAAAACCTATGACAATAACTTCTTTTGCTACATATACCTAACAATAGCTCCGAAAGTACATATTGATTAATCAATCACGACAGTGGGGTTAAAACTATGAGCTGGCTTTCTCAAATGCTCTAGTCTTTCAGTCAAAAGCTTTAAATAAATTCTTCTGAAGGGTAACTTACAGTTCTAGAACAAAATAGCATGCAAAAGCATGTTTCTGATGAGGCTTTAGCTTATAGTTGTAAATAAATTAAATTTACAACAGTCAGAGATGTTATAAATATACCCCAAATTATTATCTACTGTGTATTTTAAGCTCTTTCTACTGAACAGACAAAAGCCAGACAATAATATAGGCTCTTCAAATAGCAGACTAACAAAAATACAAAGGGAAAACAGACAATCAGAACCTGCACATAATGTGAAGTAAATAACAACGTGGTGTAAACATGGTAACTCAAACTCTTCAGGGTTTGACTAAATATGACTTTGAGCACGAGTGTAAAATTGGTGATATCACTTGTCTTTGCATTGATCCTAATTTACATTTCCATTGATTTTATGAAAGATTAAATATCAGCCATTTAGTACTAACATACAAATTGAAAATCCCCATTCTCTGCATTTTCAAGTTGCTTCCCAGTGTCAGTGGCTGGAATTTTACTATCCCGCCCACCATGGGAATCAGAGCGACCAAGGGGCAGACTACGGAAAGGTCCGTTGACCTTGGACAGGATTTTACAGTTTCAGGACCAGCCAGTTTGTAAAATCTCACCTATTATCTTTGAACAGAACATGCTGTAGAAACTCAGCAGATCTGATAGCGTCTGTGGAGATAACAGAGTCAACATTTTGAGTCTCGGTGACTCTTCGTCAGAACTGAAGAGAAGGAAAATTGGATAAATTCCTTCTCTTTAGCTCTGACAAAGGTCACCCAGACTCTAACTGTTGGCTCTATTCTCTCTCCACAAACGCTGTTAGACTTGCTGAGCTTATCCAGCATTTTCTGTTTTTGTTTCAGATTTCAGCATCCACAGTATTTTTGCCTTTCTCATTATGTTTGCCTGTTTACATTGATGCCTTCATCCTATTTGTGTCCTCCACATGCACTTTTCAACTAAGGCTTTTGTTGAAATGCTTCTTCCTCTTTTAACCCAAGTGTATCACTGCCAGCACCAAGTCAACTCAGTGAAAGACTTGTCCCTGTTCTGCAATAATTTTGCCAAAAATGTGGCAGAAAACCTGTTTTTGTGCATAAATGTGTTGTTTTTTGCTGCATCTCTGGCAAAGATAGTGCAGCAAAGTGGGAAGTGGTCTGAAAAGAATCCCATGTCTGTGCTTTTTCAAAGTCTTTGCGCATCTACCTTACTACCCAGCAACTTGTTTCATCTGTTTATTTTGAGATGCTACTTATTGAGCCCATGTCTAAATCATTTATATATCTTGTACTCAATGCAATAGAAAGTAAATGAACAGCCATGGATGAGATGCAAAATCTCTCACTGTAATTACTTATTGGGATGTCTTGTTGAAGTTACACAAGACATTGGTAAGGCCACACTTGGAATACTGTGTGCAATTCTGATCACCCTATTATAGAAAGAATATTATTAAACTAGAAAGAGTGCAGAAAAGATTTATTAGGATGCTACCAGGACTTGATGGATTATAAGGAGAGGTTGGAAAGACTGGGACTTTTTTCTCTGGAGCGAAGGAGGCTAAGGAGTAACCCTATAGAGGTCTATAAAATAATGAAGAGCACAGATCAGCTAGATAGTCAATATCTTTTCCCAAAGGTAGGGGAGTCTAAAAGTAGAGGGTATAGTTTTAAGGTGAGAGGGGAGAGATACAAAAGTGTCTAGAGGGGCAATTTTTTCACACAGAGGGTGGTATATGTCTGAAACAAGCTACCAGAGATAACAGTAGACACAGATACAATTTTATCTTTTAAAAAGCATTTAGAGAGTTACATGAGTACAATGGGTACAGAGGGATATGGGTCAAATGCAAACAATTGGGATTAGCTTATGGGTTTAAAAAAATGGGCGCCATGGACAAGTTGGGCTGAAGAGTCTGTTTCCATGCTGTAAACTTCTATGATTTTATTGTCCTCTGGTTATCATCAAATATCATTTATTCAATATCAGAATTAGTTTATTCAAATTTTGGTTTATTGCATTGTCGAAAAATTAGTTACTGGAAAAATAACATTATTCTACTCAACAAAATTCAATAAGCACCTGCGAAATGCCATGGTTTTATACAAAATCTTTGACAGAAGACCGACAAAACTCAGGAATAGCTTAAATGGTCATTTGTCCACCCGGAGTAATAGTAGGAGATCAGTAGGGCTCCACTGACACTTAAGATTTTCCTGATAATGTATATACACACACACAGGCACATGGTTTGATGGTTCTACATAAAAACAGAATTCTTTACATAAAGCTTAAAAGCAACTGTTCAAATACAAACAAATCATTTTGATATTTTTGCTCTTGACCTGAATGATTTACTGGGCTATCTCAGAATGCAGTTAAGAATCAATCACATTGCAGTAAGTCTGGAGACCTGGTGAGGATGGCAAACCTTTATATTCCAGATTTAAATTCACCACCTGTCATGGTGGGATAGGAATCCATGATCTCAGCACATTAGTCTATGTCCTGGATTACTTAGTCTAATGACATTACCACTACACCATCGTCTTCTCTTTCTCTGCACCCCAGCTATGGAACACTACATTCTGCACTTTCTCCTTTCCTTCTCTATGAACGATATGCTTTGTCTGTAAAGTGCAGAAGAAGCAATACTTTTCACTGTAAACTAATACATGTGACAATAATAAATCAAATCAAATCATATCCCCACCACCACTCCACCACCATCCATTCTTAGTGCCTTAAATGAAGCTAAGGCAAATTTCTCAATCCTGTCTAACTTGTTTAGTTAGAGTGAATGAGTAAATAATTAAAAGATCTATCCAAAAAATTGAACCTAATGATGGCAAATAATCAACAACAATCCAGGAACTTCAATCACATTGGCAAAACAGCTAAAGTTTACCAAATACTTTTCAAATAAGTCAAATAAATAAGCTTTGCAGTCATTTATTCTGCAAGATTTAGCTCGGTCTAAAACTGATCTAACTGAATCTTGTGGCTAATTATTTCAGGTATGGGGAACAAGAAAAAGTAATTGAAGTACATGTGTTTTTCTTGGTCATAGCAGCTAGTAGAAGCTTGAAGCATCATTTGATAACATTATGAACACCACAATAATTTTAGGAATTGTTATTGAGGCCCAGTAGTTCAAACAGCTTTATGTTCACTCTATTCTCACAGGTGAGTTGTTGCCTCTAGGACTTGCTCAATTAATGGTAATTCAATGATATTGTTAAATTATCTCCCAAATCACACGAGTATGGAATCTACACAAAAATTTAAGTCACAGTGTTCTCAAGGTCAATATATGAATAAGGAGCAGTAGATCATTCGGCCCTTTGAGCCTGCTCTGCCATTTAATAAGGTCATGGCTGATCTGATAGTTGCCTCAAATCTGCATCCTGCCTACTCCTGATAACTTATCACCCCCTTGCTTACCAAGATCTATCCATCGTTAACTTAAAAAAAATCAAAGATTCTGCTTCCGCTACCTTTTCAGGAAGAGTTCCAAAAGCTCACAAATCTTTGAGAGAGAGCTATCTTGCATCATCAAAGCTGGTTAGCAGATAGGAAGCAAAGAGTTGGCATAAATGGGTCTTTTTCTGATTGGTAGTCAGTGACTAGTGGAGTTCTGCAGTGATCTGTGCAAGGACCTGAACTGTTCACATGATAGATATAATGATTTGGAAGAGGGAAATGAATGTATAATCTCCAAATATGCAAATGATACAAAGTTGTGCGGGAGGGTGAGCTATGAGGAAAATGCAGAGATGCTTCAGTGTGATTTGGACAGGCTGCATTTGTGGGCATGTGCATGGTAGATGCAGCATAATGTGGATAAATGTGAAGTTATCCATTTTGGTAGCAATATTAGGAAGACAGATTTTACTTTAATGTGTTAAAGTGAGAGAGGTGCATGCTCAGCAAGACCTTGGAGTCATTGTGCACCAAAGAACAACAAAAAACAAAGAAAAGTACAGCACAGGAACAGGCCCATAGGCCCTCCAAGCCTGTGTGGATCATGATCTTTTTTACCTTTTTTTATTTTTATAATTTTTTTAAATCATGATGCCTGAACAAAAAATATATTCATGCTTATTCAGCCCGTATTCCTCCATTCTCCCCTACTCATGTATTCATCAGACGTCTCTTAAACGTTGCTAATGTGCCTGCTTCCCCTACACCCTCTGGCAGCACTCTCAGCATGAAAAACCAGCTCCGCACATTTCCCTTAAACTTCCCCCCTGGTGAATGTGTGGAATTCATTACTACGGAAAGCAGTTGAGGCCAAGATGTTGTCTGATTCAAGAAGAAATTAAAACTCTTTGGGCCAAAGAGATCAAAGGATATGGAGGGGAGGGGATCATAATATCAAATTCAGTGATCAGTCATAATCAAAATGAATGGTGGAGCAGGTTCAAAAGGTTAAATGGTATTCTCTGCTTCTAATTTTGATATTTCTACCTCCATTTTAAATGTGCAAGCCCTTACTTTTAAGCCAATATTCCTAGGGCAGGATTTTCTGTGCCCACAAATCCCCCTCCCTGCCCCCACTGCCTTCTCCACACTCACCCACCACCCCACAGCATGTTTAATAGCAGCAGAGGAGGCTCACCATTGGCCAGTGATGGAATCTTCCAGTCCTGTTGCTTTCAATAAGGTTTCCTGTTCTATGCACCTGCATCACCAGAAAACTCGCAGAAGGATTTGTCGTTGATGGGACTGGAAGATCCCATCAGCAAGAATGGCTGGAAAATTCTGGTTCTAATTCTAGATTTTCCCACAGAAGAAACATCTACACATCTGCATCAAGCCCCTCAGCGTCAAGTGTTTCGATCAAGTACTGCTTGCTCTTCTAAGCCCCAGCAGGTGCAAGCCTGGACTGTCTAATGTTTCCTCATAAGATAATCCACTCATTCCAGGTATTAGCCTGGAAGATCTTTGCTGAGCTGTTTCCAATGTACTTACATCCTTTCTTAAAAAATGTGACCAAAACTGCACAAAGTACTCTAAATGTGTTCTCACTAGTGTTCAGCATAATCTTCCTATATTCGTATTCAATTCCCCTTGCAATAAGTGATAACATTATGTTAGTTTTTTTTGCGGGGGGGTACTCTCAGCAGCTACTTTAAGAATGTTACTATATTTCCTAACCTTAAATAGCTACAATACCTATCTGGGTGCTTCCAACAGTTATTCCATCATTTATTCACACATGTTTTACATTGGTGGTGTAACAAGCAAGAGTACAACTTACATGGAGAAATTTAATATACTTGTGCAACTTCTTTCGACTGTACAAAGTTATTTTCTTATCCAAACAACAAGACGGAAAATTGAGGTCCTTATCAGTTGCGATACTTAAGACTGCTTATCTCCAATACACAATTTTTTCAATCAAAATTATCAATGCCCAGATCCTTGAACTCCTATTCCGTCTGCACAAATTCATCAAAATGCAATTTATTTCCCATCCTGTAACTGGGAATAGTTTTGTTCAATTTCCTTCAGATCAATTTGAATGTTTGTCAAACCAACCATATAAGATTGTTTGTTCAACAATGCATTACCTTGAAAAAGATAAAATAAATTCTAGTTGTCTAGTAATTGCTAAAGTTATCAGGAAGCACAGGACTTACTGCTTATTAATAGGTTTATTTGAAGATATGATAACCTGGTAATTATTAGAGTCAAAGGAATTCCAGTAACAATTGGAGGTTATGGAGCTAGAAATGATTAAATCATAGGGCAGTCCAATAGTTATCCGTGGACATCGTAGTAAACAGATATTACGGTATACAGTGCTTAATAGTTGCTAGAGCAGACAGTATTTAGTATCGGAGAATCATAGAATGGTTACAACACAAAAAGAGCCCATTCAGTCTATCATCATCATACCAACTCTCTGTAATAGCAACTCAACATGTCCTACTCCCTACCTTTCCTCCCTGCCATTTTTCTTTTCAGACAAACCTAATTCTCTTGTGAAATGATGAAATGTATTCCACTGCATCTTCAAATAATTTAATCCAAAAATTCCTTTATCCCAGAAAGCAAACAAGGAATCTAAAAAGAAATGTATAATGATTGTATATGTTTGTAGTATGATTTTTTTAAAAAAAAAATGCCCTTACCTCCTTATAATGGATTCTAACATTTTTCTTGTGACAGATCTTTGGCCAACTGGCTGATGATTTCTGTCTTCCTTCTTTCTTAAACAATGGTGTTAAATTTGTGATTTTAGAATCCTCTGGGACCTTTCCAGAATACAATAAAAAAGTCTCACAACACCAGATTAAAGTGTCCAACAGGTTTAATTGGTAGCAAACACCACTAGCTTTTGGAGCAGTCGCTGCTCCTTCGTCAGGTGAGTGGGAGATCTGTTCACAAACAAAGCATATAAAGGAAACTGATTGAAATGTGAGTTTTTACAGCTAATCAAGTCTTAAAGGTACAGACAATGTGAGCGGAGAGAGCATTAACTATAGATTAAAGAGATGAGTAATGTCTCTAGACAGGACAATTAGTAAGATTTTGCAAGTCCGGGCAAGTTGTGGGGGTTACAGATAGTGTGACATGAACCCAAGATTCTGTTGAAGATGTCCTCATGTGTGCGGAACTTGGCTATTAATCTCTGCTCAGTGACTGCGTTGTCGTGTGTCATGAGGGCCACCTTGAAGAATGCTTACCCAAAGATCAGAGGCCGAATGCCAAGGTGGCCTTCACGACACACAATGCAGAGTCGCTGAGCAGAGACTGATAGCCAAGTTCCACGCAAATGAAGACAGCCTCAACCGGGATTTTGGGTTCATGTCACACTATCTTAAACACCCACGACTTGCCTGAACTTGCAAAATCTCACTAATTGCCCTGTCTGGCAACAATACACATCTCTTTAACCTGTGCTTAATGCACTCTCCACTTACATTGTCTGTAGCTTTAAGACTCAATTAGCTGTAAAGATTCACATTTCAATCCATATTCTGTAAATTGATTTTGTGTCTTTATATGTCCTGTTTGTGAACAGATCTCTCACTCACTTGACAAAGGAGCAGCGACTATTCTGAAGGCTAGTGGCGTTTGCTACCAAATAAACCTGTTGGACTTTAACCTAGTATTGCGAGACTTCTTACCATGTTTACTCGAGTCCAATGCCAGCATCTCCACATCATGACCTTTCCAGAATCCAGGGAATTTTGGAAGATTGCAACTATCTCTGCAGTCACTTATTTTAAGACTATGCAATTAAAGCCATCAGGTCTTGAGAACTTGTCAACCTTTAGAATCTTTTCTCATAGTACATTTCCATGGTGATTGTGATGATCTTAAATTCCATCTTTCCTCTTACCTCTTCACTTTTAAGTACACTTTGTATGTTTTTTTGTGGCTTTTACATTGAAGACAAATAAAAAATACCTATTCATTGCTTCCACCAGTTCTGTTTTTCCCATTATTAATTCCCTATTCTCATGCTCTCAAGGAACCAATGATCATTTTAGTAAATCTTTTTCTTTTAAAACACTTGGAGAGACTTTTACTATCTATTCTATATTTCTAGATAGCTTTCTTTTCTCATATCTATTTTCTCTTTGCTAGTTTTTAAATTATTATTTGAGGATTTCTAAAGTCCATTTTTCTGCCACTAATCTTCAGTTTTCTGATTTTTAATACTATCATTAACTTTTTAGTTAACCAGGGATGGTCCATCCTTCTCATAGATCTTTCCTCTCATAGTGGAACTAACTTCAATGAGGGAGATGAGTTATTACCTTAAATGTCTGCCGTTACCTTTCAGCCTGTTTCCCTCTTTCACTTTAGTCAATTCTATACTCATATCTTTGTAATTGGTTTTATTTAAGCTTAAGACATGAGTCTTATATCTACACTTCTCATCTCAAACTGAATGTGAAATGCTATCATGCCATAATGTTGTCTAGAGACTCCTTCCTGTGGTATTATTAACTAATCCAATTTTATTGCACATTACAAGGTCTAAAATAGCCTGCTCCCTATTTGGCATGAGAACATACTGCTCCAAGAAACTGTCCTGAATACATTTCATGCCATCTTAGGATCTTGCCCCTATCTACGCTGTCCAAAACTCTCATAATTTTGAACAGCACTATCAAACTTCCTCTCAATCTACTTTTCTCCAAAATAAACAACCTTTGCTTCTCAAATCTACCCATGTAACTGAAGTCCTTTATTCTTGCAATGATTCTCATACATGTTTTCTGCACCCTCTCTGATATCTTCACCTATTCACAGAAATATATTTGAGGCTGAGCCAGAGCTTTATAAAAAGTTAATCATAACTTCCTTGCTTTTGTGCCCCTCTTTGTAAAGCCCTAGGATCTCTTTATGATATTCAGTTGATATCACAAGTTACAATAGCCTAATAGCTATTAAAGGGGAAGGTACCTTACTACTCATTGGAAGGTATTATGCCTTCTAGTTATTAGAGGGTATAATAGTCCAATAGTTATTAGTGGATTTGAAGGCAAAGTAGTTGGGTTGTTATTAGAAGGTATGCTTTGTGATGGATTTGAGGATTAATAAAAACCTTGCTGGTATGAGTACAAAGTTAATCTTGAGCTGCAAATCTAATTCTATTACATATGAAGAATAAGCATTAGTTACAGATATTGCTCATTTTATCTAATAGTAATTCAAGTTACTTTAGAGCCACAATAATGCATAGCAAAATAATCCTGCTCCAGCAGGTGTTTGTTTAGTTTTGTATTTCCTGCAAAAGAGAAAAAGAGAAATGTTTAAATTGTTTTTAGCTTTAAAAAAAAATTCTTATTCATGGGAATTGCTAGATTGCAGCAGGACTAAACTAAATCCTTTATTTAAGACTGTAGAAAACACCAACAGATTAACCACAAATCAAAACTTCAGCTGGATATAGATAATATCAAAGCTGATCCGCTGATTTTCTGGGTCTGCTCCATTTTATGCTTTGGTTTTATAGTGTCAGCCTCTCAGTGCTGAGATTATAAAAAATGCGATGTGAAGTGTAGGCAGGAGGAGTTCTGTGCAGTGCAAATCTCTGGTGGAACTAGCCTGTTTCTCTGCTGCTCACGATTTAGGCAAGTGAGAAAATGAATGATGGAAAATGACTGATGCAACCAAAAGCAGCATTTTCTCTGTGCCTGCCCCTGCCTCCCACCTTGTCATCATTCTAAAGGGACCATTCCCTCTGGAACACCCTGGTCCACTCCTCTATTGACCTGAGACTTTCATCCCCATTGCATGACACTTTCCCCTGCAGAAGATGCAACACATACCTCTTTACCTCCTCCTCCTCACTGTCCATGAATTCAAATATTCCTTTCAGATTAAGCAGTGTTTCACTCGCACCTCTTTCAATTTGGTCTACTAAATTTGCTGCTTCCAATGCAGTCACCTAAACACAGGCTGGTGACTATTTGTGGAACATCTTTGCTGTGTCCCCAAGTGTGACCCCAACCTTCCAGAGGTCACTTGCCATTTCAACTCAGCATCTTGCTCTTGTGTGCACAGGCCCATCCTTGGCCTGCTGCAATGCTCCAGTGAAGTCGAACACAAACTGGAAGAACAAACCTCATGTTCCAATTAGGCGCTTTACAGCCTTCTGGACTCAACATTGAGTTTAACAACTTTAGACAGTAACTGCCTGGTGGGCAGTGTCAGGATGCCCAGTGAGCATTGCCAGGGTGCCAGGCTGGCAGTGCCATGTTGCCACTGCCCCAGGATACTGCCCAGCCCTGCCTCTACCACCTGGAGGCTTCAATGGCCTCTGTTCCTTACGCCATCATACGTTGTTCCCATTGGTGGGGACCATAAGTGATTTTCGCTGATGAGGATCTTAACTGGTGAGCAGGTACACGACAGTGCCTGGGGTGTACTCATTACACATAAATTAAGTAATGAATTTTGAAATTGGCTCTGTTCCCTTTATGTGATATATTTCCAAGTATGAAAGAAATGTGGTTGGGAGGGAATCTTCCAGATGGTGTTGTTGACATGCATCTGTTACCCTTGTCTTTCTGGGTGGTAGTGATCATGCGTTTGGAAGGTATGGTTGAAGGAGTCTTGGTGACCTACTTATGCATCTTGTAAATGGTACACACTGCTGCCATGCTACATTGGTAGTGGAAGAATGAATGTCTGAAATTTATAGTTTCACAACAGAGAGCAGGTAAGGAATGAGATATCATGTGGTATGTCTCACTACATTGACTATAGCTTTTCACAGGGTTAATATTACTGGAGTTTCTATAAGTAAACAGAAGTAATTGTTGCCTAAAGATGTGTTTATTTGTGAGTCCAACCAAATAGGAAGTATTTATTGGGAAATGTTTTGTAAGGCTATTCTTCACTGTGAAAATGTAATCTTGTACATTTAAGTTTTCTTTTCCTTTGTTAATAAATGCTTTAATTTAATGTTAAAAATCCCAATAATATTACTGAATGTTGTGGCTTCTGAATTTAGTACACTTACCTGCTTGTAGTCAAAATAGAAAAAAAAGAGTTGTGATAGGTCATGTTTCCCATTAAATACTAGCTTGCATGGTAATTAACATCTGCCAGATTGTAACAGTTGATGTGAACTCTTCACTTTTATGTTCTCTTTTCCCATTTACTCTACATTGTGTAGAGTATAATAATGTACTCTACATTAATGGATTGAGCAACTTTAATTAGTGAAAGGATGTGAATATGCTCTTTGGCTGAGTGACTATGGCACAGAGTTCTTCTGTGGCTGGGACACAGAGTCCCTCTGTGGCTGGGACACAGAGTCCCTCTGTGACTGGGACACAGAGTCCCTCTGTGACTGGGACACAGAGTCCCTCTGTGACTGGGGCACAGAGTCCCTCTATGAATGTGGTACAGTGTCCCTCTGCGACTGGGACATGATCCCTTGGTGACTTTGGCACGGAGTATCTCTGTGGCTGGGGCAGAAGTCCTGCTGCGACTATGACACAGAGTTCTTCTGTGACAGTGACACAGAGTCTCCTCTGTGACTGTGGCACAAGAGTCTCCTCTGTGACTGTGCTACAGAGGTGTGATCAGGGTTGGGAGATAATTGCACATGGATCCTGTTGGAAAGCACTGATTGTCGCAAGTATACTTTTCAAATGAAACTTGCCTGGATGAGGACATTGTAATCTTCTCTGGAAGCCGGGTGTGTAACTGCAACCCCTGGAGGCATAACAGACTTCACTGAGGATTCTGAGCACTCTCCACTTTTCCCTTGTGCCAGCTGCAGTCTTCTCTGCAGTGCTATGTTATGAAGGATTCAGCAGACAACAATGATCACTTGCTGGACCATATTAAAGCACACGTCTCGTTTTATTGAGGCAATCAGACCCCATTCTTTGTAAGCCATTGGCCTGCTCTATTGTTTCCTTGGTGCTGACATAACTCCTTTATTCCTTTTTGATGCCCTTGTGGTGGGGTTCCCTACTCGGATATCCCTTGTTTTCCAAGAGGCAACCAGTGGTAGATGGAGACAACGTAGCAGATGAGATTATCAAGAGATGAAGAAGTTATGGGTAGGTGTTCGGATATGATGGACTTGCACATTAAAGGACTGGATATCTTTCTAACTAATGAAAATTTTCAGCTGACCTGATAATGTCTCAATGCCACATGATTGCTTTCAAACACCCACTAAATTAGTGGAAATCCAATGAGTAAAACAAAACCAACAGTCACTCAGCCAACATGCACAAAATTTGGCAATGGCGGAAGAGGCAAAAAAGTCTTACAAGTCAGTAGGATAGTGGCCCAGCAAGGCATGTGACACACCCAAGTCATGATGCTCACTAAGGCAGTATGGCCAGTCACCTGTGAGGACCCTGTGATCTCACACTGTAAAAAAGCTTACAGTCAGTTAAGAAAAATCATAGTTGAAGATTAGGAGATATGGAAGAAGCTGAGGCCCCTGCAGCCAATTTTGTTGGAGTTAGTGACAGGGGAGGAGCAGCCCTTGCCAAACTAAATAACCAACAAATTTATGATAGGAGTTGACCTAAATTCACAAGCTACTGAGTTCATTGTACACAATGAGAATTAGCACATAGAATATAAAGACACTGGGGGGGCAATTGCCCTAGCAGCACAGCGGGCTGGGAGACTCAAGTGGAGGCTATGTAGCAGAGGGTAATCAAGGCTGGTTCGGCCATGTCCAAGGTGTCAGCGATTGGGTCATGGCGCAGGGGAATCAGTGGGACAGTGATGGGGCATCATGGGCCGGCCAGTGATTGGGAGATGGGCAGTGTGGGGCTACTGCGCATGCTGACAGATCAGTGCTAAAACATTGGTGCACGTACAGTGGCCCACTCAACCCGATGCTGCCAGCCTCTTGGGTGGGGTTAAGCCCCGCCCCTCATTTTTAATGATATGTGTGCTGGTCATCTCTACAATGCACAAAGGAGATTCATTTTGAAAGTACTGTTGAAAATACAAATGGCATTTACTGCAGTTTTTATGCAAATTCAACACTTTTTGGCAGAATTCCACTCTTTACATCAGGCAGGAAAACCTGACAGTTGCTTACAGATAATAGATAGACACTGCATTGATGAGCATAAATGAAATGGTCCAAATCAGAATGAAATGGTCCATCAGATGGAAAAGAAGTATTTAATGTTCAAGTAAGAAGCATAGGGATAAAGAAAGAATTTGAATCAATATAAAATTGAAGAGATCAGGGAAAATTTACAGGCCAGTCACAGAAAGGGTACTCATGATTAAGATTGAAGGAAAGCCCTTTGACAGTCCAAAGCAGTGTGGGTTAGGTTGATTGGCCATGCCATATTGCTCCTTAGTGTCACAGGGATTAGAAAGGTAAAAATATGGGGACAGGACCTGGGTTGGATTGTTGGCAGAGCAGGTCCGATGGGCTGAATGACCTCCTTCTCAACCGTACAAATTCCATGATCTAGTAGTCATACAATCCTATAGCCTGAAACAAGATCAGTGATCAGGAAATAGAGATTTTCTCCAGTGATACCATTAAGTGCTTTGATCAAATCAACTAACCTAATAATTCTGATGGGATATTAAACAGTAAAATCAGTGAAGGAGCATCAATGTACCCTCAGATTAAGAAATGAAAGAGGAGAGAGACTGATACAATCTGAAATGAAAGAGGAGAGAGACTGATACAATCTGTCAATTAAATGATCTGATGGTGACAAACACCTGTTTTAAGCAAAGTCTATACACTTTGAGAAATCCAAGCGACGCGCACAGGAATCAAACGGATTATGTGATGGTGAACTAACATTTTAGAGATAGTATGGAGAACATACCATCCCATTATGGATATAAATTCAGATCATTGTCACCCTATAGCAAACATTAAGATGAAATCTAAACAATTAAAAGGTAAAAGCTGTGGGACCGTTTAGATCCTACAAAAAACAAAGAAAATTACAGCATAGGAACAGGCCCTTCAGCTCTCCAACGCTGAATCAACCATGTTGCATCTAAACTAAAAATACCTATCTTTCCCGGGAACATATTCCTCTATTCCCATTCTATTAATGCATCTGTTCAAATGCCCCTTAGAAGTCACTATTGTACCCGTTCCTATTAATTTCCCCAGCAATGAGTTCCAGGCACCCACCACCCTCTGTGTAAAAATTTGCCTCGTACATCTAATTGTACACCTTGATCTGTTAAAGGATGAGAACTTGAAAGAGACATTCACTCAAAGATAAAAAGAAGCATGAATGTCTCAGGACTGAGGAAACAGAACAACTAGAGGTCTCCGAACCAAATATAGAATGTAAATGGAAAGACTTGGAAGAGGCTATTCAACAGCTTCCAAGGAAGTATTACCAAAATCTGAAAAGAAAGAGTCAAAAAGTGGATGAGAAATGAGTAAAGATGATAAAAAGAGGAAAGGAAAGAAACATACTAGGTGGGATTTTCCAGCAGCGGTCACCCCAAGACCAAAAATTCCTGCCCAAAGTCAATGGATCTTTAAATGTTATGCCAAATGTTTCTTACTGCCTGAATGAACCCCTGCAGCAGGCAGGATGGGAGAATTTACCCTACCGAGCATGATGAAATTGGAAATAACAAATGTATTATGAAGGCTGAAGAGAAACGGGATAATGAGATGTGTGATGACACACTTGAGCTGAGAAGAAGAGTTCACAAAATGAAAGTTATGCACTCAAAGATGAAGGTTGTGACAGTTTGAAGAAAGAAGGAGTGTGAACAGCAGGATTTTCCAGGTCATCATTGGTTACAGGTATACTGCCGCAAGACTGGAGGATAGCGAATGAGGTCCCATTGTTCAAGAAGGGAATAGAGACTTTCCTGGGAATTATAGACCGGTGAGTCTTACTTCTGTTGTGGGCAAAGTATTGGAAAGAATTATTAGGGATAGGATTATAGTTATTTAGAGAGAAACGAATTGATTGGGGATAGTCAGCATGGTTTTGTGAAGGGTAGGTCATGCCTTACTAACCTTATTGAGTTTTTTGAAAAAATGACCAAAGAGGTGGATGGGGGTAAGGCAGTTGATGTGGTATATATGGACTTTAGTAAGGCGTTCGATAAGGTGGCACATGGAAGGCTTCTGCAGAAAATGCAGATGTATGGGATTGAGGGTGATTTAGCTAATTGGATTAGGAATTGGCTAGCAGATAGAAGACAGAGTGGTGGTTGATGGGAGATATTCATCGTGGAGTTCGGTGACAAGTGGTGTACCTCAGGGGTCTGTTTTGGGGCCCCTGCTGTTTGTAATTTTTATAAATGATCTGGATGAGGGTATTGAAGGATGGATTAGTAACTTTGCAGATGACACTAAAGTCGGTGGAGTGGTAGATAGTGAAGAGGGGTGTTCTAGTTTGCAGAGAGACTTGGACAAGTTTCAGAGCTGGGCCGAGAGGTGGCAAATGGAGTTTAATGTGGAAAAGTGTGAGGTAATTCACTTTGGCAGGAATAACAAATGTGTAGAGTATAGGGCTAATGGTAGGACTCTTAATAGTGTTGAAGAACAGAGGGATCTTCGTGTATATGTGCATAGATCCCTGAAAGTTGGCATCAAGTCGATAAGGTTGTTAAGAAGGCATACGGAGTCTTAGCTTTTATTGGTAGGGGGATTGAATTTCGGAACCGCAACGTCATGTTGCAACTGTACACAACTCTAGTGCGGCCGCACTTGGAGTATTGTGTGCAGTTCTGGTCCCCGCATTATAAGAAAGATGTGGAGGCATTGGAGAGGGTACAGAGGAGGTTTACCAGGATGTTGCCTGTTATGGAAGGCAGGTCTTATGAAGAGAGGCTGAGGGATTTGAGGTTGTTTTCGTTAGAAAGAAGGCGGCTAAGAGGAGACCTTATTGAAACATATAAGATGATTAGAGGTTTAGATAGGTTGGACAGTGATAGCCTTTTTCCTAGGATGGAGAAAGCTAGCACGAGGGGACATAGCTTTAAATTAAGGGGTGGTGGTTATAGGATGGATGTCAGAGGTAGGTTCTTTACCCAGAGGGTGATAAGGGTATGGAATGCCCTGCCTGCGGCAGTTGTAGTGGCGTTTAAGAGGTTAGTAGATAAGTTTATGGACGAAAAGGGAATGGTTTAGGTTAGAGGGTCATTGCCTTTTCCTAATTGGTCGGCGCGACATCGAAGGCCAAAGGGCCTGTTCTGTGCTGTAATGTTCTATGTTCTATGATCATTGAGCATGCCAACCTGTGTCAAGGGCAGTGCCAGGAATATTTCAAAACCACTGTCTTGCCATGATCCTCTCCCCTGGAGGCTATTACTCACCTTTAAACCCTCGGGGAGATGCTCATGGTGCCCATTGACTATCTGGTGAGAGGGGAGTCATAGAGAGAGTGCTTGTTAATGACATGCTAATGGAATAAAATGAGTTTCCTGGGATCCTATGGCATGTTTCATGCCATTCTATAGTAAGCGACCTAGAAGATCGGACTTGGAAACTTATTAGTGTGAATTGTGTTTTCTGGATTTTGAGCCCATGCCACCATTCCCAGAGACGAAGAGTCACAGAGAGCCACAGTAGTAAAAAGATGGACGGAATATTTGTGTTTTGTACTATGTTCCAAATCAAGAGGGTCCTCAAGATATAAAGGAAAATGATGGATCAAACACATAAGGGTAAAGAATGCTTTGGAATTGATGAGTGAGGGAAAAGTTCCAGGCATAGATGAAGTAACAAAATAACACCTAAAAGCCCTGGAGAAACAAAATTAGCAGGGATGACAGAAACTTGTGATCACATATATACCAAAGGGTAGATTCCAAGTGACCTGAGATATTTGTTCTTCATTATGAGACAAGAAACCAAAAAAGTAATGGAGCGCAATCGATTGAATTCAATTGATTTATTATTGTCAGATGTAATGGGATACAGTGAAAAGTATTGTTTTTTTGCAAACTATACATACAAAACCACTCATAGAGTACATAGGGGAGAAGGAAAGGAGACAGTGCAGAATATAATGTTGTCGTTATTGATTGGCAAGAAGGATCAATTTAGAACTATAAGCTTCATGAGTCATCTCAAAAAACTGATATTGAAAATCATAATAGAAATAAATAATAACATATTTCAAGCAGAAATGGAAGAAATGCAATCTGGATTTAGATTAGAATAGGAATTAGAGAGAGAAAATTTAGCATAAGAACAAACTTGAATAAAGATCTAAAGCATAGATATAAATGCTTCATAGACTATGAAAAAGTGTTTGATCATGTTTATCACCAAAAGGTAATATCCATGTTACTGAGATGTAACATTATCAGTAAAGATGTGAGATTTATCCAGAGCTTATAGTGGGACCAAACAGTAAGAATCAAACTAAAACATGAACATGCTTCAGGTGAAGGGAGGAGCATGACAATGCTGTGTACTGTCATCAATATTATTCCATCTGTACACAGAATATTCAAAGAATTAGATGCACTTCTGGGGCAAAAACTGGAGGCAAAAAACATAATATACTTGTGGCTTGCTGATGTCACAGTGCTCCCTGAAGAAGCAAAAAGGGGCCTACCAAATATTACAGAACAGAAGTAAAATCTAGAAGTTTAGAACATAGATTATAAGGGTAGTTTAGAAGGAATATATTAACATAAATGGAAAGATTGAAGTGGGTTGTGTCAGAATGGAGTAGCAGATAAGTTTGTCTATGTAGGACAAATGAAGTTGATAAATGAGATGCCAAAATTAGAAGGAAGAAAGAGATAGTCAAAAGTCACTTCACGATGCTAACAACAAGCATGTAACAAGGAAGAACTCTGAAGATGCTATATTTATCTACATTCCTATATGGCTCAGAAATCTAGAAATAAGAAAAGATCTGTGGAAGTAAACAGAGGGCCTTTGAAATGTGGATGCTAAGACTTGTGCTAAATATTCTACATACAGGTCATAAGGAAATTGAAGAGATTTTGGGAATAGCAAGAACAAAAGAACTCTTTAAAAAAGTGACATCCAGATAAGAAAATATTAGTACCAAAGCTGAAAGGCTGCAGCAATCTCTTCCAGAGAACAAAGTAGAGAACATAAGAAAGACCTCAGCCAGAATTTTTCAACCCTCCCACCCTGCCACATATCACATTCCCACCAAAGTGAACAGCAATTTACATGGGCCGCTGCATTGACTAGGGATAGCACACCATGGCACAGCCACAAAATCCTGGCCGTAGCATAGTTGGACATTGCAGAGTAGTTGCAGACGGACCACAGTGGCTGTATGAGGATGGTATAAGATAGATGAGGATTATTTACCATGCCAGCCTGTCTGCTGGCAGGACTACTACAAGCAGTCACAAAACATGCCAAAACTAGCCTCCCTTACTTGGGAAAATTCCACTCAAATCGGCAAGGGTAGGGAATTGATCAGAGTAAAATATGGTGCAATAAGAGGGCACAATTATATGTGCCATGATTGAGTTAGAACACAATGTGCGATGCAGCAAGATCTCAAAACAAGTTCTTTTTGCTTCATTGGCTATCGTGCTACATTAAGGATGCATATGGGTGCAACATCATCATTCTGTTTGGAATCAAGTTTTCTAATCCACCTCTCCGCGCCCTTAGCCATTGTTTAATGAGAGAATTACTTTCAGAGGAAATGTATTAGTCATTGCATTTATTCCCTACAGCAGGAATTGATCATTCAAAAAAATGTTCTTGTTTCCTCTATCTCAAATCTTGAACAAAATAGTCCAGTTTAATATTGATGTGAATTTTTCTAGAGGTTTGACCAGTACAAGGATGAGCTTCACTGGACTTAATTCTAATTTCATTACCTTGAGTTTCAAGCACCACAAAGCTATATCGATCTAGAAATTCCAAGTGACAGCTGGGTGGCACAGTGGTTAATGTTAGCACTGCTGCCTCACAGTGTGAGGGACCTGGGTTCAATTTCTGACTCGGGTCACTATCTGTGCAGCATCTGCATGTTCTCCCCATGTCTGTGTGGGTTTCATCTGTGTGCTCCGGTTTTCTCCCACATTTCAAAAGATATGCTGGTTAGGTGCATTGGCCATATTAAACTCTCCCTCACTGTACCCAAACAGGCACTGGAGTGTGATGACTCAGGGATTTTCACAGTAACTTCATTGTAGTGTTACTGTACTTGTGATACTAATAAATAAAATGTTTTACAGGAGATGGAGAGAGCCCTCCCTGAATTTCAGAGCCCCAATCTACAACACTCTTTTCTCTTACCTGCGCTGAAGCAGGTTCAACCTTTCTGTGCCGTGCTCCATTTTCAGCAGAATCGATTAACTCTTCAACAACCCTACAGAAATATTGATAATCAGTAAGAACAGAAAAGGTTTAAGACTGAATTACAGCAATAAGAGTATACTCACTGTTTCTCTGGAAATACTTCTCCTTCTGCTTCAGTTGCCAATTGTCAAAATGTTCACATGGGAAAAAAAACAGTAACAATGAGTTATATAAAGCAACTATCCTGGGAATAATAATCCAATAGTACAATACATAATGTGACTACCTTCAAAAAAGGAGGTTGTAGCAAAGGTTGCTGTATTTCTGAGTTAAAATAGACCAAAGAATATTCTGAATAGTATTGGTGTCACTGGAGAAGAGAGAGAAAGGATTCTTGCAATTCTTTTTTGGTTTTGTTTCAATTCAATCCAATAAAGTCCAATTCAGACTCTCAACAAGTTGAGACATTCCTGATCCAAGCTGACAAGACAGGCCTTTCATCTTCTGTCTTGGGCTTGATCTACATGATCCAAGCTGATTGGAGTAGGCATAGCTCCTTCTCCAAGGCTTGGCCTCATTTGCATCTTAGCCAAAAGGCCAAGATGGTGGTTTTAAAAATTGCTTCAAATGAAGCTGAAATGTAACCTAATGACTTCAGCCAAGCACAGCATGTTGATACTATACTTGATCTTAGCCAAAATGCCAAAAAAACAATTCTCTTTTGAAGAGGAAGACATGAAAATCTGAGATGGAGATCACAAGACGGACTTTCCAGCTGCATTTTCCCCAAAACCAGAGAATCTCACCTGAGATCAACAGCCCTTTACATGGTACCTACTCCCACCATGATTCCACTATGATTCCAGTGGCAGGTGAGATGGGGAAACTCCCCCTCACCCCGTGTCTCCTGCCTCTATCTCAACCCATCTGCTGCTGAAATCCTTATCCCTCCCTTTGTCACCTCAAGACTTAACTGTCAAGAGCACAGGACATTCCTTCAAAGTTTGCACTTGATAGAAAATTTGGAAGCACAGCAAACTATGAGGATTGTGTATAGATTTTACAAGCACATAGAAAAACTGATGGATTGATCAGAGAAGTGCATATAAAATTTAAACCAGTAAAGTGTGAAATGCTGCATTTTTTATCTGCATGGTATATGTGCACCAATCACTGAAGGTGGTTGAAAAAACAGTTAATTAGATATAAGGGAATCTGAGCTTTATAAATGGAGGCACAAATTAGAAACTCAGTTTATGATGAATTTAAATAAAACATCGGTTTGGCCTGAACTGAAAAATTGTGTTTTTTTATTCATTCACAGGACATGGGCATCATTGGCTGGCCAGCATTTCTTGCCTATCCCTATTTGCTTTTTAGAAGTGGAGAAGAGCTGCCTTCTTGAATCACTGCAGTTCATGTGCTGTGGGTTGATCCACAATGCCATTAAGGAGGAAATTCTAAGATTTTGATCCAGTGACTGGGAAGGAAGAGGGATATATTTTCAAGTCTTATGATCTTAAATTGGGACGGTGAATGGCATGGAGGGGAACTTGCAAGTGGTGGTCTGCTGCCCTTGTCCTTCTAGATGGAAGTGGTTGTGAGTTTGGAAGCGCTGTCTAAAGATCTTTAGTGAATTTCTGCAGTAGATCTTGTAGACAGTACACACAGCTGCTACTGAGTGTTGATAGTGGAAGGAGTTTGGAGATGTGGTTCATTCAAATGGGCTGCTTTGTTCTGGATGGTGTGAAGCTTCTTGAGTGTTGTTGCATCCATCCAGGCAATTGGAGAGTATTCCATTACACTCCTGACTTGTGCCTTGTAGATGGTGAATGGGTTTTGGGGAATAAGGAGGTGAGTTACTCACTGCAGTATTCCTAGCATCTGACCAGATGTTCTAGCCATCGTTGCTTATGTGGCGAGTCCAGGTGAGTTTCTGGGTCAATGGTAACCCCAAGGATTTTGACAGTGGGGGATTCAGTGATGGTGACACCATTGAATGTCAAGGGGCTATAGTTAGAATGTCTTTTATTGGCAACGGTTATTGGTTGGAATTTTTGTGGTGCAAATGTTACTGCTGTCCAGTTCTGGGCACCACAGTTTCAAAAGAATGTGAAGGCACTGAAGGGGGTAGAGAAAACATTTGTGAGGATTGCAGCAGAGAGATTTGAGAATAATGGATAGATTGGAGAAACAGGCTGTTTTCCTTCGAGAAGATTAGGTTGATTGGAGGTTTGATAAAGAGTCCAGAAAGAATAGATGGAGAAAAAGTGTTGGCATTGACAGAATGGTAACCAATAGAAGGACAATAATTTAAGCTGAATGGCAAAAGAACTTAAAGGTGGCATGAAGAAAAGCATTTTTATGTACCATGTTGTTAGGTCTGAAATATCGAGAAGTTTGGTGGATGCAGATTCCATTGTGATTTTCAGGAGGGAACTGAACAATTAAATGAAGACAAAACAATTTCAGGGCTGTGAAAAAAACAACCCCACAAAACACTTTATGATCAAGCTTTTGATTGCTCCTCAGAAACCATTGATAAAGAGTTTAGTGACTGATGGGAGGTCAAGGGAGAAAAAAAGTGCTTTGAGGAAATCAATAGACAGCTTTGCTGATGATCTGTCCTTAACAAATAGGGAAGAATTTTGCAAATTAAGTGAAATGAAGAATCCTAAACACTATCAGATTTAGACACAAATGATTAAATCATTGTCTACCAATTAATATTTAGATGTACTGGCTTGGTTTGAAAGGTAGATGCCATGGGAAATGAGAGCATCATTTCTGCAGCTCCATAGAGGTAAGTTCACTGTTACTCTTAACTCCTGTAGGTTGCACCAATGAGTTCACAACATGTGATACCAGCAAATAATCAAGGCTCCATGCTAAAACCTCATATTATCGCATTTCTGATGGGCTGTTGGAAACATGCATCTGATAAATCCATTCTTCATGGCGCATATTGGAGAAGTGGTGATGAAGATCCAACACTGAGCACCAAGTTGCTCAGATATTTAACATTTCCAAAGCTCAGCAAAGAATTTCAGCGACATTACCTGTCTTAAGTTAATTGAGACAATACCCTTTTGCTTCATTCATCAGCTTCATTCCTTTCAAATTAGGCACTATAAGCATAATTTTTGCTCAGCCAAATAAATCTAATCAGGTTGCAAATCCTTGTTTTTATTAAAGACAGAAGAGTTGCACTGATAAAATAGTCACAATGCAAGATTGCAGATTTTAGCTATGTTGTGGAAAATTGAAAACTACGGCTTCAAAAATTGATTTTGCTTCAGTTCCAAGTAAAAGGTAATATGTAAAAATGGTTTGATTCTTACCAGCAAAATTTTCCTTTTGTTTCATCCTTCTCTCACAGGCAAGGATAAAGATAACCAAAACCAGAACTTCAGCAACAATACATAGAAATGGTATGAGAGCAGCGACTAGGCTGTTCACCTTCAGGTGAATGCGCACGCCACTCAACCCTACTTCATAGACAGCGTCGCAGTGGTAGTAAGTGGTGTTATCCATTATCAAACTTTTTATTAAAAGAGATGATCTGTTGCCATTGCTATGAATGTAAAAATGGTCTCCTGTTTCATTTCTCAGGGCCTAGATGAATAGAAAGAGATAGGAAAGAAAACTGTTTTAGTACTTACACACTAAGTAGAAATTTAAGTTAAGATGTTTATCTGTGTTACTCTTGGAATGAACTCAGTAAGAATTTAGCAACACCAATTTATAATCCAACCGATTTATTTGATAGTAAAAACGCGAGCTTTCAACACTCTGTGTCTTCCTCAGGCAGACACAGAGTGTTGAAAGCTCGCGTTTTTACTATCAAATAAATCGGTTGGATTATAAATTGGTGTTGCTAAATTCTTACTGAGTTCTTACCACCCCAATCCAACGCCGGCATCTGTATATCATTACTCTTGGAATACCAGAAGTAGTGCCATAGTACCAATGCAATTAATACTATCACAATAATTTCTTGTTCATAGTGAGTTGTGTGTTCAAAAAATAAATCATTCACAGTACTATGGTGATCTTTTCCAGTCAACACTGAGTAAGAAGGGAGTAAGAGGAAATGACCTGATGGAACTAATGAAAAATACATTGCCAGTCATATCTCAATCACCCACCACAATTGGTGAAATTGTTTAGAGAAACAGCCATTAATGCTGGTTTGCCATGGTTTGTGTTACTCTGCATTGGGATTCCAGTAGGAGATTGAGGGACACCTGTAGTAACTATATCCCTTTATGTTATAGCTCCCAGCTGTGGAAATGTTTTGGGCTTTAATTTAACCAAAGTCTTTGTAACTGAGTGTCATTTTTCCATTCAGTGAGGACAATTTTGGCTTGGGTTAGCCGTCAATGTAAATGATGATATGGACCCGAAATCTCACAGAGTCGGAAAATGAGATTCTCGCCAGCTGAATCTCATTTCCCAATTTTTCATGCCTCTCATTGGTGACGTGATGAATGTCCTGTCCCTTCATTTCAAAATAGTTTAAGAAATTTATATGCTATTATAGGATTTCCCTGCAATATAGTCCCTCCTTACTGAATATTCATACCCCGCCGACGAGAGATCATGTCAGCAATGTTTACAACAAACCTTTTAATAACTTGAAGCAGTTGAGGGAAACTGTGAGGGCACAAAGGTAGGTATAGCTCCAGGTAGAGAGGGACATGCCCAGACAATGTCCTGGCACCTGCCCGCACCACAGGCATTGGGAATGCCCCTATCCATCACAGGCAATAGGCTCACACCCCCATTGACATCAGAACTACCCTACCCATGCCCCTCACAAATATCAGGCTTTTCCTCCCATGCTGACTGCCCTCTGTGCCAATCTCCCACCTCTCACAAACAACAGATATTGCCACCCCTCCCTGCTGAACATCCACCTGCTGCAGAGTTTCCTCCCACCTAATCACTACTCCTTTTGCAGAGTTCCCTTACATTCCCACCTCCCCTCTGCCCGTTGGCAATCATCCTGCTCCCTGATCACTCTCCCAGCAGGGTTCCTTCCCGTGCTACCAACCACCATTCTGGCACAGTTCCCTCCCCCTCACTGATCATGTTCTCACCCTGCCATCCCGTGCTGTTTGCCATCCTAGCAGACTGCCATGCTTTCCTTCCCACCCTGACAGAGTTCTCACTCCCTCTTCCTGTCATAGCTCCACCCTATGGGCTCTGCCCTCACTCAAGCCCTGCCTCCTTGGCACAGTCTTGAGCACAATTATGGTGCTTGGCTATCTGGTATATACTGCCAAAATGCTTGGTGGACACTGCCATGTTGCCCAGTAGGCAGTGCACACAGCTTGGCCCTACCCTCCCCTGACCAGCTATGGATCTTCAATGACCTTCAATCCCGATATCAAGGCCATTACATCTGGCCGCCATTAGTGGAGATAATATGAGGTTCTCACCGGGGAGGGCCTCGACCGGCAAATTGAGATGACAGCATCTGGGTCTCGCTAATCACATGCAAATCATGTCATTAATATTGAAATGGGGGTTGTGCTCTTTCTGGGCATGAAGCCAATTTTGCCAACAAAACAGGGTTAGTACAATCGGAGGGAGGTGAAAAAACCCAGCATGCTTTTGAATTTTTGCCTCCTGCTCGATCTTACTATTTCACCCCGCCAAAAGTCGGGTGGGATCAGGATTGTGCCCAATAGCTCCACAAATCTACTTTCAAAAAAATATTCCCCAAAACAATATCATCAAACCTTATCCAATCGCCCAAATCATGCTGGTGTTCACGTGAGCAGAATCTTACAGTCCCGCCGATGGCGCAAGCCCCTGTCACAAGTTACCCAGCAGTGAGGGTGCATCGAATGGAAAACCCTTTCTCAATGGCGGACCATAAGATTCCACAGCCAGCAAGTGGTGTATTGCTTCCTGTTGCTGCCAAACATATGCAGAGAGGCAGAACATCCTAACCACTTGAAATAAACTACACAAACTTTTATTTTGCACAACAGATATTTAATAACTTTCAATGTACTGTTTAAAATAAAATAGCTGTTCTTTCTAATGTAGTGTGGACATTCCACAAACTGATCATGGAACCTACCAAGATAATATCAAATCAAGTGGTCCTACAATCTAAGTGTTTTCTTCATAGTTTTAAAGGTAATAATTTGAATTCATACATCAGGTTACCTAGTCTATTTTTAAGCAGAATATCAGTTCAGTTGTTACTTACCACCTTGCTGCCTTCAACCTCTTTTGACCAAACCCAATAAAGAGGAATATATTGACCACTTTTACAGGTTAGATTAACATGATCACCATCTGAACGTATCTCTTTTTCATTTTTGGTCCAAATAGGAGGAACTGAGGAAAAGCAGATATAACGGCATGAAAATTTCTGTAGGTCCCGGACTTGAGCAATGCATTGAATTACTTGATTTTGTAGATATTACACCAATTGATGCACTGATTAAATGTACACCTCTGTAGCTGAACAATTGCCTTAGAGTAATTTCTTGTTGCTAATGCAATAATGCCCTCAGGGCAACTGATTTAAAATTTACCCATAAGATTAACATCTTGAAACTAATAAAGTGAATCCCATTGATCAATGATTTGAGAAACTAATCAAAGCTTTTTTTTATTTCCCAGATTATCTTTGCCACCTATAAAATTAACTCTTGACAGAATACTATACTTGCTATTTCACACCAAGTCCTGAAGGTGTCATCTTTGAGTCTTGTGTACCTCCTTCTCCACATTTGATCTGAATCTGGAGTGAGTGCAGAGTAGGCCAATGCAGACTTTAGCCATATCCAATGTAATTGATTTGGTTAAGCTTACTCTGTTTCTTAAAATAGATAAATCTACATCCAAGCAAATAAATTGGAACTGAGTCTCGTCTTTATCTGTCCAGCTGGCTTAGTCTTTACCATTTCAATTCTCTTCAGAATACTTTGAAACTTGTTTCATATACATCATTTTTTCTGTAGCACTTACATTCTTAATTCTGTAACAGCAAATATATTATTGAACTCCTCAGAGTAACTAGAAGGAAACATTGTTTTTTTTTAATGATGTGTGACATAGGATGCAATGCAATGTACAATTCATTATAAAATAATGAGTGAATGCTTTCCACTTGGATATTTTTCAACTAACAGGTGTGAATATACTTCTTTGAGGGATGCCTCAATGCTAGGTTGGAGCTGCATGTAACAGCCTATCTCTTTAAGATTACAGGTGGAGTTTTAAGGTGCCTCCTGCCAGCGGAGTCTTCCAGTCCTGCCAAAGTCAATGGAGCTTTTAATGGCTTTCCTCATTTTTCAGCACTGCTTCTCCCCTGGCAGGGCCTTAAAATTCTGCCCTACATGTGGGGAAGTGTTCCAAAGAGGTACATCTTAAGAATTAGTTAGTGGGAGGTTGCTGTTGATAAGGGGATTTGTATATAAGCAGTTGCTTATAAATTTCCAAATTTGCAAAGCTGGAAGCAGTCGGCAGGAAGCAGATCCCCCATTTTCACTTTTTCATCTAATTTTTGGGATTGAACTATTACTGTTTGCTGATGTTTTGTGACTGTGATCATTGAGCCAATCACTTGGAGTATGACATACACATTTTTTATGCAAATGTACCATTCAACAGATTTCCTGGGCCCCCTCTAGTGAGCTTGCTGCTTCAGAAGCCCATAAAATTCCCTGCCCATTCCTCACCTCCCACAATTTTATGAAGGGTGCATAAGACCTAAGACTTCCCGCCCACACTCACCCTGATTGAGATCCTATTGTAACTAATAATGATGTTAAATGTCTTTAAGAGATAGCAGCACGACATCATTAGAAAGAAACTGTGCCATGCCAACCAGTTTTAGTTTCAGCTGTGCTTTCAAACAGAGTACACACAGCTCAGATATCTTCAAGCCTAATATCCAGGTATATCTGTTCACATGTGCCTAGACCTAATAAATGAACCGACAACATATTTAACCAATTCCATATGAGCAAATGATGCTTTTTGTATCAAAAACACGATGAAATAATGGGCATTTCAAGGCTGCTTCCTGCACCAGCCTCACTTTTGAGATCAGGGTGGTGGTGGGGTTACACTTGGTGGATTATCTTCTATACGTTTCTGGCTAGGGGTAGACGTTTCCATTAATGGTCTCCTGTCAAAATCAGGCACTCCAGCTCCAAGCCAAGTCTGTTCAGAGGCCCTGCCCTCACCATACCATGATCCCTACTTGGTCCTTGATGGATTGGGTTCTTGGTGGACAGCAGGGGCCAGAAGTGTGGAGCGCGAGGGTGGATTCGGGGATGAGTCATTCAGGTGGATGCTGTTTATTTTGGGTCAGAGTGGAATATTAGATGGGCGAACCATCTTCTTGCTTAAATTGCACCATCACTGAGAGAGTGGGAAACCACTGAGAAAATGTCAGCGCAATTGGCATTGTAATATTTGAATGATGCCAGCCTTGAACTGCAGATGTTATGAATATGTCATCGTTTCTGATATCCAAGGGCAATACTTAAGTTAAGCATTGTAGCCCCAGAATGTGGTCTGTGTATGCTTAATGGAATACCATATGAATATACATTTGCGATGCAACATGTTACAAACAAGCTAAGAGTTTAATTGTTATGCATTCCCACTACCAAAATGATTTTACTTTAGCTTAGACTGTCCAATCCGCAACATCCAAACGACATGGAGTCTCTGAGCACAGGCACTGAGCCCTGAAGCTTAGGTAACTCAGTTTTATTAATCTCATTTACTGATTTAAATTTCAAATTCTGTAGGTCTATAAGATTGCAAAAGGCTTGTTTTGAACACAGTTGCCCTAACGGCGTAAATGTATGAAATGACAACACTAAGATCTGTTAGTGTTTGCAACCTGTGATGGATGCAGATTAATTGGAGCATGGATTCAAAATGTATAAATTATCCTTGAGATGCTGAGTATTCATTTATATAGTCGAGGAAGCCATAAGCTTGGACAAGCAGTCTAAGCTCTGAGAGTGAGCATTTGCAATTATTGGGAACCTTTCTGATACGATAGGCATTAAACTCACTTTGTACTTCAAACCTGCCTTCCGATTTGGGGTTTGTGTCAAAGATACAAGAATAGTTCCCAGCATCACTGCCATTCTGAAAATCAAACCTGCAATCACAAACCATGATAGTTATTAATGGTAAAGCCCCAAATCACTTACTTAATGTTACGTACAGGCCACTTGTCTCATTCTTAACATCTTATTTAATAAGTACATGAATGAGAACTAAATAGAAGTGCATGCTGATACCAGATCCATGGTATCAGGAGGAGGCATATGTGTTGCACAATCTCTGGCACAGCCCAATGGACTGATTCTGAATTGTAAATGCTATGCCATTTAATATTAATCGGTGGTACGGTGGCACAATGATTAGCACAGCTGCCTCAGAGCACCAGGGACCGGGTTCAATTCTGGGCTGGGGTCACTATTCATGTGGCATCTGCACAGTTTCTCCAATCCTGCATGGGCTCTTTTGGTGCTCTGGTTTCCTCCCACAGTCCAAAGATATGTGGGTTAGGTTGATTGGCTATGCTAAATTAGTACCAGGGAGATTAGCAGGGTAAATATGAGGGGTTACAGAATAGGGCCTGGGTGGTACTGTGTTCACAGCAGACTTGATGGGCTGAATGGCCACCTTCTGCATGTAGGTATTCTATGATCTATTCTATAATATATCTGTAATGGCACTACTTAACAAATGATATCCAATAGAGATATAACGGGCAGTATTCGTTTAAACATTTATATCTAAAAGCATTTCACCAATGACACAGCTATATCTTGGATTTTTTTGCACCAATTGAAAACAGTTCATTGTTAAATCCTTGACCTCTCAATTGTACATTCATTTTACTTTGTTTCACTCCATTAAGTTCAGGATCTGCAGTCTAAAGACAGAGGCACAATTCTCCCATTTTGAGTCTAAGTACAGAAAGATGGCCAGAAAAGTGGGATCGGAACCAAATTTGGGTTTGGGATTTCATTCAATATGCACAGGCAATGTTTTCTTTGAGTCACTTGATGTCCCAACAGCTGATTTGTCTACCTCCCATCAACAGGTCAGTTCAAAGGTCCAACCAACATGTTTGAATACCATTCCAGCACATTCCTGCGCCTTGCTCCAGATCATGCAGGATGTCAGCTTCTCAGAGGGAAAGCTGGCCACTTCCAGAAGAAGCCTGGCTTCCCCCCACCAACCTCCTCCCCACCCGGCTCACTTCACACTCCACCCCTGCTTGAACTTCAGACCTTTGCTGCAGTGGCTGCATGAGTTCAGCAGCATAGTGCTGTCCAGAAAGACACTGGTGTGTGTCACTGATGGGAAGGAGACACACGTACTCCCAATCCCCCAATCACAGTGCTAATCTGACTCAGTGACTCAGGAGGGTTCATGGATCCAGCAGCACGGTGCTGTCCATGATGACCAACTCAGTATGGAAATGGGGGCAGGAAGCAGTCTGCCCTGGCAGAGTGATAAACAGTACATCAGGAGCAGCACTATGGAAAAAGGTTGTTGCACAGCCCCCCACCCCCACCCCATCCCATCCCCCATCCCCGAAGTGTCTTGCAAACTGAGAACCTCCTTGTGTACAGCATTCTTTAGCAATTGGGTTTCAAACTAATGTAATTCTATGCTGACTTGTCACAAGATTGGGAGGCCAGATGAGTGCCAACAGCCAGAGGTTTGAATGAGCATACGTGCCATCAACCAACGTGAAGACTAACCTGCCATTTACCATATATTATAGAGATTGTAACGTGATTTTACACCAGCGCCTTTCCAACATTTTTGGTACCTGCTAGATTTCTCTGCTCCCACCCACCAATAAACCCACAGTGGGCAGGATGGGAAAATTCATCCATAGATTTTTTTTTAATTTTGTTCATGGGATATGAACATTGCTGATTGGGCTAACATTGACTGTCCATTCCTGAGAGAGGATATTTTCATGGATCTGGTATCACATGACCTGTGGATAGCACAGTGGCATAATGGTTAGCATTGTTGCCTCACAGTGCCAGAGACCCAGATTCAATCCCAGTCTCGGGTCACTGGATGGAATTTGGACATTCTCCCCGTGTCTGCATGGGTTTCCCCCAGGTGCTTCAGTTTCCTCCCATGCTCCAAAGATGTGTGGGTTAGGTTGATTGGCCATGATAAATTGCTCCTTAGTGGCAGGAGGTTAGCAGGGTAAATGGTTGGGGTGTGAGAATGAGCTTAAGTGGGATTGCAGTTGATGCAGACTCAATGGGCCAAATGGCCTCCTTCTGCACTGGGGTATCTTTATGACTCTGTGATTCTATGAGAGAGGGCATTACTGTGCCTCTTGAGTCACATGTAGGCCAAACTAAGTAAAAATGACAGATCTCTTTCCTTAAATGACATTAGTGAACCAGATGATTTCATAGTCATCATTAGATTTTTAATAAATTCAAATTTCACCATCTGCCATGGTGAGATTTGATCCTAGATTCCCAGAGAATTACACTGGGGTCTACTGGATTACTAATTTAGTGACAATACCACTGTGCCACTTTCTCTGCCATCAGCAGTGCCTGAGGGTGTGGTGGAGGCAGAGTCAAATAAAGCTTTCAGAAGGGAATTGGATCATGAACTGAAAGGGGAACATTTGCAGGGATATGGGGGAAAGCCAGGGAAGTGGCAGCAATTGAACTGCTCTTTTGAATGGTCAGTGCATACACAGAACAAAAAACAAAGAAAATTACAAGGAGCAGGCTCTTTGCTTCTCCAAACCTGCACTGACCATGCTGCCTGACTGAACTAAAACCCCCTATCCTCCTACGGGCCATATCTCTATATTCCCATCCTATTCATGTATTTGTCCAGATGCTCCTTAAAAGTCACTATTGTATCTGCTTCCACTACCTCCCCTAGCAACAAGTTCCAGGTACCCACCAACCTCTGTGTTAAAAACTTCTCTTTAAACCATGCCCTTCGTACCTTAAATCTATGTCTCCTAGTAATTGACTCTTCCACCTTGGGAAAAAGCTTCTGACTATACACTTTATCCATGCCCCTCATAATCTTGTAGACTTCTATCAAATTGCTCCTCAACCTCTGTCGCTCCAGTGAGAACAAACCGAGTTTCTCCAATCTTTTCTCATAGCTAATGGCCTCCGTACCAGGCAACATCCTGGCAAATCTTTCCTGTCCCCTCTCCAAAACCTTCACATCTTCCTGATAGTGTGGCGAATTTATTATATGTTGCAGTCTTTTATCCACTGTTAATAACTTGTGGTGTTTTCAGGCTTCCCAACATTTATTTTAAAAAATTGGAGGAGAATTCTACCCATAATTTTATGTATCTTGTTGATGACACCAAACTATGAGACCGTTCATTGAATAGAAATGGAGAATAAGTTCATGGCAAGATTAATCCAGAATATTACTTTGAAAAGCATTGAGAGGTTTGGCCTAGTGGTATGGAATGGCATTGACTTAGTGGCATTATCACTGAAATATTAATCCAGAAACTCAGCTAATGTTTTGGGGACTTGGGTTCAAATCCCACCATGGCAGAAGGTGAAATTTGGATTCAATAAAAAATATCTGGAATTAATTCTGATGACTGTGATACCATTTCCATTGTTGGAAAAACCCATCTAGTTCACTAATGTCCTTTATGGAAGGAAATCTGCCGTCTTTACCTGGTCTGGCTTATTCCAGAGCCACAGCAATGTGGTTGACTCTTTGAAATAGCCTAGCAAGCCATTTAGTTCAAGGGCAACTAAGGATGGGCAATAAATGTTGGCCAACCAGTGACACCCATGTCCTACAAATGAATAAAAAAAAAATTAAGCCAGTTAAATTTAGAACTTATCTCAACGATTGAACTAAGAAATTTTTTCAAACTGAAAAGGATCAAGTTATAGAATTTGTGCCTGGAAAAAACAGTGAAATCTTTAAAATCTGGAATAATTTAACAAATGGAACAAAAGGTACGAATGGGCTGAATGGTTTCCATCATCCATAATTATCTTGTGTTCTTGAGACATTTTATATCCAGGTACAACAGATGAAAACTGATCCCCATTCTATCAGGAACTGACTCCCACATCAACTATTAAAAGTTTCACAGTATTTTTTTTCTTCTGTATTCCTAAGTCTTATATAGTTTCAACCATAGACGGGCAGTAAATAAAAAGTTTCTGAGATATGTGGTGGAATACAAGTGATAAAGTAATAATCAATACTTTCCTGATTGATTGATCGAGCCATTCCTGATTAAAGATTTCCTGAGATGAAAATAATTGGCTCTCTTAAATCTTACTCCAATGGTTGGGATAATCACCACAACCTTTCAGCTTATTCTCTTCTGCATTTTTTTGGTTTATAATGCTTTTTAATTGTTCAGTTTTTGAATGCAATCAGTCTAGTATCAGTGTTTATTCATTTCTTATTTATTAATCACAAGTAAGGCTTACATTAATGCTGCAATGAAGTTCCTGTGAAACTCCCCTCATCACCACACTCTAGTGCCTGTTCAGGTCAATGCTCCAAACCAACGTGTCTTTCAGACTGTGAGAGGAAACTGGAGCACCCAGAGGAAACTCATACAGGCACTGGGAAAACTCCACACAAACAGTGGCCTAAGCCAGGAAATGAACCCAAATCCCTGGTACTGTGAGGCAGCTGTGCTAACCCACTGTGCCATTCTGTTATCGTAGCTCTCTAGTTACTTCAATAAATTTCAATGGGTAAACCTAAGATTGGAATTGTTCTGGTGATATTATTATGTGAAATTATTAAATTCTTCATTTTGTCATTTGAACACTGATGTTAATCATTTAAAGGGCAGCACAGTGGCATAGTGATTAGAATTGCTGTCTCACAACCTTAGAGAGCTGGGTTCAATTCCCAGCCTGGGTCACTGTCTGTGCAGAGTCTGCACATTCTCCTCATGTCAGTGTGGGTTACTTCCAGGTACTACGGTTTCCTCCCACAGTCTGAAAGACATGCTGGTTAGGTACATTGGCCATGCTAAATTCTTCATCAGTGTATCCGAACAAGTGTGGCGACTAGGGGATTTTCACAGTAAATTCATTGCAGTGTTCATGTAAGCCTACTAATAAATAAACTTTAAAACAATTCTCCTAAAATATTTCTAAGTGTGATCTCCAACGGGAAATGTGATGAGATTTCTGTCTGATGGGTCAGTGGCATTCTGATCTCACTCCACCAAAGGTTGAAGTGATTTGTGCAATGATGAAGATATGTGGGACCTAAAGACCTGGTGAAACTGGCTGCTCAGAGATCAGGGCATCTTATTAAAGTGACTGCCATCCATCCTCCCCAGCAGACAACACTGTCCTATAAACAAGGGGAACACCCCCCCGAATCCTTAATCACCGAGGGGCAACTTCCATCTCCACAGCCATTAAATGTTTTGGTAATGCCCCCATCACACTATGCAGGTATCAGAGTGACCCTACTTCCATCTTCGTACAATCAGGGGATCTGGCCTCCCCTTCCAATTGCTGGTATCATCCCTTCATCCCAAATGAGTGACACCCTAAAATGAGGTCGTCAAAAGCCCCATCCTGTTCAGCCCCCACATTCTAGGACCTGCATCAGATCCAGTCCCTTGGCAGTAACAACCTAGAACTGCCCCCTCGTGCTAAGGGACTGTGCCAGGGCACTGTTGAGTAATGTCCCTAAGTACCCGGGGCTACATTGGCAACAACATCTAACCAATGAATTCAACAGCTTCTGAGTAAACATCCTCATTGAGAAACCCCTGGGCTTTAATGTCTCAGTTTGTGTCAGCTGTCTGTATTGGTTAAAACCAGCTTCCAGTATAGACATGCTATTCCGGCATAAGGGTTAGAAAAAAATCCCCTTGCAAAATGAGCTCAGGCTGAACAGCTGTTCTTTTGGGGAGCAGTTAAGAGTTAATGGACTGTGAAGAGCTTGAGAAACAAACAATCATGATCCCACCTTTAAAACAGCCAGGAACTGCCAATCAGAAGATTTTTAAAAGTTAATGGGGCATGAAATGGAATGTGAAGAAAGCACTTCAAAGCTTTTAAAAGAAACAGAGGGAAGACTGACCCCACAACCTCACAGTGCTTCAAAACTGGCATGCTGAAATATACTCCAAAGTTCTTACAACAGAGAGCAGACTAGTCAGAGCAAGCTCATAGGTCTTTGAAATTGAGAGAAAGTTCAAAACTGTAAGAAGTAGCAGAAGGAAAACTAGCAGCGTAACCCTCACACCTGGGGGACACTCCCGACCTAAACACCGCCAACCCAGCCCAAGCTCCCCCAACTCCCAAACCTTTGAAGGACTCTGCCTCTGTAACCTTGCAGTGGCTGCTTTACTCTGGGACATCTTGGTGGTAAGTGGAGAGCGGTACTCATCTCCTTGCTCCTTCTCAGAATTCACAGTGTCTGGTCCCCACTTTTAGGGAACTGTAGTGGTTGGTGCCAGGTGACATCCAGGGGCTGTAAGAATATACCAAGAGGCAGCTGTGTTCAACCTTAATCTTGCTAATGAGATTAAAATAAATGCAGATCAGGTTTCCATCCTTTCTGAATACGATCCTGATTGAGTCAAGTGGAAACATCCAGGAGCATTGGCACAGGCGCACAGTGGTTAGCATTGCTGCCTCAAAGGACCTGGGATCAATTCCCAGCTTGGGTCAGTGTCTGTATGGAGTTTGCAAATTCTCCCCTTGTCTGCATGGGTTTCCTCCCACAGTCCATGCTGAATTGTCTCTTAGTGTCAGGGGGACTAGTTAGGATAAATTCATGAGTTGTGGAGCTTAGATGGGATTGTGGTCAGTGCAGATTCAATGGGCCAAAAGGCCTCCTTCTGCGCTGTAGGATTCTATGATTGTAAATTATTTAACACTGTTTAACAACAAATCCTGTTTCAGGTCTCTTGCCAGATTTCACCTGGGGCTAACTGGACCAGTGAATCACCCCCAAAATTAACAGCTTAATCTCCTTCTGAAAACAGGAGTGTGATTATCAACAGAAACATGTCAAAGCTGTACAGTAACATCACTGAATGGTTCCTAACCTCTGAAAGGGAATTTTCACTTTGGTTAAAACATTTGCCTGTCTTTCCAATAGCTTGGATACTTACTCATATTTCTGAGATAGAGAGCCAGTACTCTCGTCGAAATCAATCTCTCTTTTGTCAATCGTGTTGCCATCTTTTTCCCAAGTACCTGTTATCGGAGGTGTTTGTGCAGCGGGAAGAGTCAACTTGCAGGAAAGCACAACCTTTGTGACTTTAGTTATGTTCACTGTTTTTATTGTCGGTCCAGAACCTGAAATAAGGTTGAACAAAAGCAATTTAAAAAATTAACTTGACGTATCCTTCTGCTTCTGAAGCCACTGCAGAGTGTAAGAACAAGAAGAAATTTTGTTGACAGCGGCTGGAGCAGACAATCCCACCACTGGCAAATGACTGGCCACCTCTGTCACTGTAAAACACACTGTGGAGTGGCAGAGGCAAAAAATCCCACCCAATACTTTTATTACATATATATCACATGACTACTTTATATATTTTTTTGAAACCTGGACAAAGATTTTGAAACGACTGATACCAAAGTTGGCCAAGACTCAAACAAAAATAAAGTTCTGGCATTCAGAGAAGCCGACACCTCTCCACTTCTAAAAATATGCTAATGACTCCTATGACTGCAGTGATCAAATCCAAGGGAATTGGACAAAGACCATGCCTGGAAACAGAGATAACCAGCCTAATAAAACAAAAGAGTCTGTGCAGGCTGTGAGATTCAAGTGGAGGCTGTGTAGTGAGCTTTCTATTGGGCACCACAGCCTCCAGCTGTTTTCTGGCACCATCAGCTCTGCACCAGAAAGTCGACGTGAAGCTGGATAAATTATGGAGATGCTGATTTTACTATAATCTCAATATCATTAGTGGGCCCGGGAACTGAAACCTCTGGGCTCACTAGAGTGTCGTTCCCCCTCCTGCCAGGAGTGTTTTACTCCAGCAGGGTTTGCAATCGAGTCCCACTTGCAGAGAGCTAGTATCTCGATTCTGCCAAAGAGGTTCCCCAGGAGTTTTGGGTAAGAGTGGTGGCCCCTGGCCATTGCCAGGATGGCAGTTCCGGCCTAACTCTCAGGCATTGCCCAAGAAGGCACCTTGGCAATGTCCACTCGGCATCAGGCAGTGCCAATGAGGTGGGGCCAGAGAATATGGAGTTTATAGGGGCAGGGCCTCAAGGGGGAGACTTCGGTGGTGGTAGCTGGCAGTGACAGAGGGCAGGAAGCCAAAGATCGAGGCTGAGGCTGGTCATTAGGGTGGGGAGAGGGATGTTGGCCTGCTGGGGAAGCCAGGATTGTGGAGTGGATGGGGAGGGCTGGGGGGAGGGGTCACGGGAGATCAAGGCGGACTTGGGAGGGTGGGAATGGGAGGTTGAGGCTGGCACAGGAAACGAGCAATCGCGGGCTAGGGAGGTGCGGATCGCACAATGTATTCTGTGAAAGAATACACCATTGGGTATTGATTCTGGACTCACGTGAAACAACAATTCTTATTTTTGTCTGTTGTCTTCATTCTGTACCTCTTTGTTTTCCTATTGACCTCCATTGTACGGAAAAGTACATCAGATCGTTACCCTCCTCTCATATTTGAGTGCGTGCAAATAAAATAATCAGTTTATTTCACCCTATATTGAGTTTTTTGTGGGGTTATTAACAGACAATTAGATCACACCAAAACTGAGAGGCTGGGAAAAATGTCAGCACTTACAAAGTGGGTAATTAAGAATTGCAAAACATCTTTCTGTTTGCAGGCTAATGATGAGAGGAGAAACCAGTGCTGTTTGTATTAAACCTCCCTCTATGTAGCAAAAGATAGGAGCGAATAAATACTTACATAAACATGGCCTTAGAAAATAACAAATTCAAGTCTATAGATAAGATTAATAATACTGCAGTAATCAAGTCCAAATTCTCATAGATTAAATTTCAGATTTTATTAATTTCCATAAATCCAGCCACATTTACTGCTAATCAAACCAGTACGTACACCACCTTATAGAAAATACATAGCAAGTCTCCCATAATGGAATTCTGAATCCAAATCAGGCCTATAGTTTTCAAGGTTATTTCTAACTACCAAAATCACAATTATGGCAAAATACTTTAGGAGCTGAAGAAGAAAAAAGATAATTTAATCTCTTGTCCAGGGAAAGGCTCTGGTTCCTTCTGGTGGAGTTTGTAAATGGACTGCTCTGACTGGCACTGGAGCAAGTGTTACTAATCCTAAACAATTGATCCTCTTGGGATTTCAACTTGTTCAGCATTGTTGTACATTTCAAATTTAAGCCACACTCCACTGCACTTCTAGCAACAGACCTGTGATGTTAGAAGTTTGGGGTCTTCATTTCTTTGAAGAATAAAACTAGGTAAATTCTAAATATTTCACCAACACAGACATAATGATATCAAAGCAAAATACTGCAGCTGTTGGAAATCTGAAAAAACAGAAAATGTTGGAAACATTCAGCGGGTCAGATAGCATTTGTGGAGACAGAAACTGAGTTGGAACATAGAACATAGAACATTACAGCGCAGTACAGGCCCTTCAGTCCTCGATGTTGCACTGACCAATGGAACCAATCTAATGACCCTCTAACCTAAACTATTCCAATGCTATCCATATACTTATCCACTGACCATTTGAATGTCCTTAAACTTGGCGAGTCCACAACTGTTGCAGGCAGGACATTCTACACCCTTACTACCCTCTGAATAAAGAACCTACCTTGACATCAGTCCAATAACTACCACCCCTTAATTTAAAGCTATGTCCCTTCATGTTAGCCATCAACATCCGACGAAAAAGGCTCCCACTGTCCACCCTATCTAACCTTCTGATCATCTTATATGCCTCAATAGATCACCTCTTAGCCTTCTTCTCTCTAATGAAAATAACCTCAAGTCCCTCAACCTTTCCTCAGAAGACCTTCCACCATACCAGGCAACATCCTGGTAAACCTCCTCTGCACCCTTTCCAATGCCTCCACATCTTTCTTACAATGTGGCAACCAGAACTGTACGCAATACTTCAAGTGCGGCCACACCAGAGTTTTGTACAGTTGCAACATGACATCACAGCTCCGAAATTCAATCCCTCTACCAATAAAAACTAACACACTGTATGTCTTCTTAACAACCTTATCAACCTGAGTACCAACTTTCAGGGATCTATGCACGTGTACACTGAAATCTCTCTGCTCGTCGACACTACTAAGAGTCCTACTATTAGCCCTATATTCTGTACACATATTACTCTTACCAAAGTGAATCACCTCACACTTTTCCACATTAAACTCCATTTGCCACCTCTTGGCCCAGCTCTGCAGCTTATCTGTGTCCCTCTGCAAACTGTAACATTCATCCTCACTCTCTACAATTCTTTCAACTTTGGTGTCATCAGCAAATTTACTAACCCATCCCTCTACACCGTCATCCAGGTCATTATAAAAATGACAAACAGCAGTGACCCCAAAACAGATCCCTCAGATACAGCACTTGTAACTGAACTCCAGATCGAATATATCCCATCAATCACCACCCTCTGTCTTCTATCAGTTAGCCAATTCCTAATCCAAACTGCTAAATCACCCTCAATCCCATCCATCTGCATTTTCTGCAGTAGCCTTCCATGGGGAACTTTATCAAATGCTTTGCTAAAATCCATATACACTACGTCAACTGCCTTACCCTTATCCACCTCTTTGGTCACCTTTTCAAAAAACTCAATCAGGTTTGTGAGGCACGACCTACTCTTTACAAAACCGTGTTGACTATCCTTAATCAATTCATTTCTCTCTAGATGACTATAAATCCTATCCCTTATAATTCTTTCCAAAACTTTGCCCAGAACAGAAGTAAGGCTCACCATAATTCCCAGGATGGTCTCTACTCCCTTTCTTGAACAAGGGGACAACATTTGCCATCCTCCAGTCTTCCGGCACTATACCTGTAGCCAACGACAACATGAAGATCAAAGCCAAAGGCTCTGCAATCTCCTCTCTAGCCTCCCAGAGAATCCTGGGGTAAATCCCATCCAGCCCAGGGGACTTATCTATTTTCACACGCTCAAAATAGCTAACACCTCCTCCTTATATACCTCTATCCAGTCTAATCTACAACCCTGTATCCTAGTATTTTCCTCCACTACATTGACATTTTCCTGTGTGAATACTGACGAAAAATACTCATTCAGTGCCTCTCCAATCTGTTCAGGCTCCACACTGTTTCTGACTGGCCCTAACCTTGCCCTAACCAATCTTTTATTCTTAACATATCTATAGAAAGTTTTAGGGTTCTCCTTGATCCTATCCACCAAAGTCTTCTCATGTCCTGTTCTAGCTCTTCATAACTCACTCTTTAGCTCCCTCCTGGCTAATTTATAACTCTGCAGTGCCCTAACCGAGCCTTCACGTCTCATCTTTACATAAGCCTCCTCTTTCCTCTTCACCAGAAAATCAACTTTCTTAGTACACCATGGTTCCCTACCACTTATAGAACATAGAACATAGAACAATACAGCACAAACAGGCCCTTCGGCCCACGAGTTGCACCGATCACATCTACCAAACCACAGACCTATTTATAACCCCCTATCCTATTCTTTTCCATATACTCATCCAGAAGTTTTTTAAAAGACCCCAGTGAGTTTGCCTCAACAACCTCCGATGGCAGTCGGTTCCATTCACTCACCACCCTCTGAGTGAAAAACCTACCCCTGACATCTCCTTTGTATTTGCTTCCCTGCACCTTAAATCTGTGTCCTCTCGTAGTGACCATTTCAGCTCGGGGAAATAGTCTCTGAGAGTCCACCCTATCTATTCCTCTCAACATTTTATAAATCTCTATCAGGTCGCCTCTCAACCTACGTCTCTCCAGTGAGAAGAGTCCCAGCTCCCTCAACCTATCTTCATAAGGCCTGCCTCCCAATCCAGGCAGCAGGTACATATTTATCAAGGACTCACAGCAGCTGTTCCTTGAATAAGTTCCACATTTCAGGTGTTCCCAGCCCCTGCAGTTTCCTACTCCAACCTATGTATCCTAAATCTCATCTAATAGCCTCATAATTACCTTTCTCCCAGCAATAACTTCTTCCCTTTGGCATATGTCTATCACTTTCCGTCACTAAGGTAAATGTAACCGAATTGTGGCCACTATCACCAAAGTGCTCACCTACCTCCAAGTTTAACACCTGGTCTGATTCATTACCCAGAACCAAATCCAATGTAGCCTCACCTCTTGTTGGCCTATCTACATACTGTGTCAGGAAACCTTCCTGCACACATTGTACAAAAACTGACCCCTCTAACGTGCTTGAGCTATAGCTTTTCCAATCAATATTTGTAAAGTTAAAGTCCCCCATAACAACCATCCTGTTACTTTCACTTCTGTCCAGAATCATCTTTGCAATCCTTTTCTCTATATTTCTGGAACTTTTTGGAGGTCTATAAAAAACTCCCAACACGGTGACCTCTCCTCTTCTGTTTCTAATCTCAGCCCAAACTACCTCAATAGACAGGTCCACATCAAACATCCTTTCTGCCACTGTAATACATTCTTTGACTAACAATGCCACACCTCCCCCTCTTCTACCACCTTCTCTGCTCTAACTGAAACATCTGAACCCCTGAACCTGCAACAACCATTCCTGTCCCTGCTCTATCTATGCCTCTGAAATGGCCACAATATCGAAGTCCCAGGCACCAATCCAGGCTGAAAGTTCATCCACCTTATTGCGTATGCTCCTCACACTAAAGTATACACACTTCAAACCACCCTCCTGCTTACCAGCACACTGCTGTGACCTAGAAACTTTATCCATGATGTCCCTATTCTCATCTTCCTGTACATTTGAGCTACTCAGGTTCCCATTCCCCCTCTGAATCAGTTTAAACCCCCTGGAATAGCACTGGCAAATCTTCCCCCCAGATATTAGTTCCCCTTTGGTTCAGGTGCAGACCTTCTCTCTTGTAGAGGTCCCACCTACCCCAGATTGAACCCCAAATGCCCAAGTATCTGAACCTTTCTCTCCCGCACCATCCCTTTAGCCACAAGTTCAAATGTTCTCCCTCTCTTCTTCTCCATGCTATCCTGTGGCACAGGTAACAGACCAGAGATAACCACTCTGTTTGTTTTAGCCCTAAGCTTCCACCCAACTCCTTACTGTTACTGTTTCTGTTCAGTGAGTTACTGTTTTAGAACCATTCACCGAAGGATATAATGAAACAATTATTTTCTTCTTTAAGATGGTGAATAAGTAATTCCAGGTAAAATGTTTACTCAGTTCAATTACATCAAACACACATTTGAACCTAAAAATACAACCTAAAAGAAGTGTGACAAAAACAGAAAATGCTGGAAAATCTCAGCAGTTCTGGCAGCATCTGTGGAGAAAGAACAGAGCCAACATTTTGAGTCTGAATGACCCTTCATTAGAGCAGCTTTTATCTCAATAAAATTTTGGGTTGTAAGTTGGAGATCCTTGGAAAAAATGATCCAGTATAAGAGAAAGCACAATACAACTGTGAGTAAGAGAGGATGGTAGGTTAATTATTGTAAATTGACAATAAGAGAGATATTGAAACTGATTTTAATCAGATCTGACGAAGAGTCATCCAGACTCAAAACATTAACATCCATCATTTTATGTTTTTGTTTTGATAATGAGATACTGGCTGGAGTGAGCAGGATTGCTGATGATTGGTTATTGAATAGAGACATGCCATGAGCATAAAGAAGATGTTCAAAATGTTTTCCCAGTGCAACAAGATACAGGAAAGCAAACATCTTGCAGACAGCTTTAGTAATGAAGAAAGAGAACTTCAATTTGAAATTGGAGGAAGAAGTCAAGAACATCAATGGAAAAAGAAGCTCTAAAGGCAGTGCCATCAAGATTAACTACAGAAGGTAGTTCTTTGCATTTCAGGGGAGAAATATCTTTAAAGAACTGAAGTGGTGGGGAAGAAGAGATCAAGATTTAGATTGCACAATTAGATGTGAAGTTTCAAGTGGTGGAATCGTAGCTGAGAAACATCATAGTGTTGTGGAAGAGTACTGCCATTCGAACACTTGATCTGACCTCAGATTCCTGGCAAGGAGGCTGCTCAGTATCTTCAGCGTTCTGGCTAGCATCTTTAAACAGAGGTACCTGGCTAGATATAACTAGCAGGTCAGTTATTAAGCTAACCAACTTGATCATATCACCACAGTACACGATAAAGTATATGCATTTATTGCAATTCATTATGATTTCAAGGTAAGCTAGTTCGCACCCTGTAGCTCTGTCACCACGGTATAGATAGTATACCGTGGTTATCTCATAGAAATGTTAATATTTTGATATTCAGAAAATGAAATATCATTTCCTGATAATGATAGTGGAGCAGGTCTTTTTTTTTCACCGGTTTTTCTAACTACAACACATACGTCCATCTAAATTGGTTCCCGGAGGCAACTGTTTCTTTTTCTGGTTTGCTGAGATAGTCTGCTCAACAAGTAAAGGCATCCTGTTGTCAGAAGGAAGGGTCTCTGATGCCCGTGGGACATTCAGCATCTTTGGTTCATTATCATCCACTATCACAGTGGTAAGATCCATAGCTAGTGGTTTACGCTGTCCATAGTTCCCAGTATCACCTATGTGGATTAAGAATGAGAAATGATCAGCCAATGCTTGTAAACTGTGTGTTACTTAATGGATAAATACCTTGGCAGATAGGAATATAATAGTTTACATACTCTCACTAGTAAATGAATGCTTAATATTTGTTTATTTTGTGGCGTGCTTAATCCACTTAAAAACAGCATTGAGGAAGCAATTGGATGGTATTCAGATAAATACATTAAGCAGAATACTGTGAATGCTGATGATCTAGACATATTATGCAATTCTAACTATCACATCATCACTTAAGTTTAGGACCAATGTGAATGCTGTGATGTGAATGTAACTAGTGTGCTTTAGATCTGCCAAAGTCACAGTGCCTTACACTTCACACACTCTTATGTATTCAGCTTTCTGAAAATTGACTGGATTATTTCAGGGTTTTATCATTGCTGGATTGTGCACAACAAAGATCTGTCATTATCTGCTTCACAGGTGAAGTATATGTGGGATTGGATTCTTTTTCACAGAATGCTTAGGTTGATTACCAAGGACTATTTTGTCCTTCAAGGTTTATCAATAAGATCGTTTCTGATGCTTTCCTAATTTTAATTTTTTTAAATTTCTACCCAACAGCAGAGAGTTCCTCTGAATTGAAATCAAAAGAATAAGAGGAACAAACAACTTTTAATAACTAGAATAGCAAAAAGCTTTAACAACAGACACCCTGAGACAAAGTTCAAAATACCGGGGCACAACAGGCAAATCCACCTTTGAAATATTATAAATAACCTGCGAGAAAGCAAAGACTGGGATGAAAAGATTCTAAAAAAATTGCCCCCACATAATGTGATTTTGCATTATGACTTCTCCATCGTCAGAGAGCTGAAAAACTGCAGGCGGAGGAACAACTGTCATGTTTAGAGAGGGAAATTATGACAGCAAGTGATTAGAGGAGTGGTGAGCATGGAGGAGACAAAACCTGTAAGGAGTTGCTCCTTCAATCACAAATTCTGTTCGTGGCCTGTGTCTCTTTCTCTCCCTCTGATCCAACTCGTCCAATCACAGATTCTCTCTTGCTAATCCTCCAAAGACAAAATTTATGATTGGAGGAATAGCAAGGGCAGAAGGAACCTGTGATTGGAGGACCTGGAGCAGCAGCAGGGAAAAGACAGAACTGAACGCAGAAGTCCCAACTCATGCCAATCAATGGGCTTTAGAGTGTAAAATGGAAGTGGGGCTCTCAGGGTTAGCAGGGATGTGTTCCCTGTTGACCTTTGGATGGCAGGATGTGAACTTCCAGCATATGTAATAGAGCTTCTAAACTTTTGAGGCTGAATGTCAGCCAAAGCTGGAATATAATGGCTAACTGTGAGGACCATAATTGAGCAAGGAAATGAAGATTTGGAAAATGCATTGATTACAGAAATGAGTGATCACAGTTACTTGGATGGACTGGAGACACTGAGGTTGTTCTCTTCTGAGCAGAGAATTGGTATGTGGCGGGGAGGGTGGGGTGGGGTGGGGTGGTGGGTGGCTGTGCGCCAAGATGGTCAGGCTGGAGGGGTGGCAGGAGAAGCCACCTGGGAGGGTGTAGACTTTGGGGTGACTTCTGATGGAAAAGAGGGCCCATGAAGGTTATGCTACCCCTTTTCTGCTCATGACTGAAGCAAACTAACCAAGCAGTCTTCTCAACAGTTGCCAACCTCCAGCAGCTAAAATATCACAGCTGGGTGGTAAGTGGCCTTTATGTGGCCATTAATTGGTGATAACTTGGTGCAAGGCTGGACAAGCTTTCCAAGGCCTCACTCACCGCCTGTTAAATTGTGACCAGACTGGGAAGAAGGGTGTAGGCTGCAGGAAATGCATCCACAGAATTTTATGGGCCTTTTATCAGGCTATCCACACATTGAATGAAACATTCCTACGCCATCAAAAAAAGCATTTGAGCAAAAGAGTATTCCTCATGAGGTTTTGAAAATAGCTGAGGGATCTATAAAGTACAAATACACACTGAAGTTCAGCAAATTGCACAACAAATATTATTAGGCATCAATGAAACAAATATCACATTAGAATTACCCGACAGATGAATAACTTCCAAATAGTTTCTATTGCCCATAGATATATTTGGTTCTGCGGTTGCATCTTGAGGCTGACCTGGAAATTTAAAATAGATGAACTTTAGTAAAATCACTCCATTACCACTCTGAAACAGTTTTAAAACAAAGTGAATACACACGATTACTTTAAGTTACATTTGCATTTACTTTGTAGGACAGGTAGTAAATGCAAATATAATTTAAAGTAATTCTGAGTCCATTTTGTTATTTGTTAGATGTAATTCATGTTATTAAATATTTTTATTTGATTTCTCTGTTAGGCATCTCCTTTCGAGGTCAAAAAGCTAAAGATTCTCCAATCTTCTCTCAGACTCAGACCTGAAGAAGTTGCAGATGTTACACCATCTTTTTTGTGTCCAATTGTAGAAACTGGCACTTGAGTTTCAATAGGATTTACTCTGGGTGTGCTGTTCCCATGGCAACCAGGTCACATAGGCTTATTGCTCATAGGACTAATAGAAGTTCATATATCCTTCGCTATTCCAATTCTATGTAAATTAAGAGAGAGAGAATTTATAACTTGACCAACTGATGTTACTATTGAATAAGTCAGATCCCAGCATGGAATGAGGGCTGATAATGTCTATTTTCTATTTATGTTTAAAAGGGCAGCTGCTTAACAGAATCCTAAACCTGGAAAATCCCACCCAAGGTCAACGGACATTTGCATAGTCCATCCCCCCCTTGCCAGCTATGATTCCTGCAGTGAATGGGATGGGAAAATTTCTCCCTCAGAACCTCTGAAGAACTTTTAACAAAATAATGAAGCATTCGTTAAAAAGAAAAAAAAAGAACTATAATTCAATTCCCCTTGACTCACAACTAGACCTTTATACATAAATACAAATTTGTAAAGAAAACATATGTTATAAAATCTATCTTATATCTTAATGTCCACAGAAAGCATACTGTCCATGTAATCCAACAGGCGGCCAGTGGTCAGACACCATCATACTCTGAAACCAACTGAAAAATGCCACCCCAAACAGGTGCTATGGATTTCTCATCAACTCCCTCAAAATGTTTTTCAGGCTGTCAGCCAACTGGTTTCACTGATCTTTGTCTTTCTCCCAAGATTTTCTAAGCTCAATGCTCAAAGTACTTGCCTTGGAATTTTCCTCCAAATGACACTTCCTCTCATTTGTCTTCAAAAAGGATCCACCTCCAGGGTTTTGACCTCTCCATCTGACATTCCTGCCCCTTGGAATTGCCACAGACATACAAGCTCTGCCTTCCATGTACTCTCTCTCCGATACTAAGCCATGCCAACAGAATACTGTTTCTTCATGGGCTCATAATAATTACAGACCTTCAACTCTCTCCTTGGATCTTTGGTTTTACACAAGCCTATTTTGCTTTAAGTTTACTTCCTGAACTTTGTCTCTTTAATCTGGTTTCTTCTCCTCTGCTCCTTATTTTAATTTGTCCTTTCATTTGTCTCTGTGGGCCACTTGTTGTTCAGCAGCAACATAGCTTTTTTGACTTTAAGAGTCATAAAACCTCAATAGAATGCAGGGGTCTATTAACTCAAGTTTTCCCTTTCTTATCATTAATTAAACTTAAAGTAATAGTTTATTTATAACTCCCACAAATACAACTTATTTAAACCGATCTCTATTTCCTGACATTATGTCAGGGTGTTACAGCCTCACTCATTCTGAAACTGTAAAATCAATGGACACTTCCATTGTTCACCTTTCACCCGCTCCGATTCCTGTGGCAGGCAGGATGGTAAAATTCTGGCCTATAATGTACAGCAGTTAGAACACATAAACTTGATGTCATCTGAAACTCTGCTGGCCATGTCTGGCCTCAAAGCAAGTCCCAATACTAGACCTGTGCTCACTAACCTACACTGGTTCCCAATCAAACTGCATCTTGATCTTAAGTTCTCATCCTTATTTTCAAATTCCTCCAGGGCTTTGCCCTTTCTTATCTCTTTAATCTCCTTCCACACCACCACCCTCTAAATATCTGCACTCCTCTAATCCTGTCTCTCATGCATTCCCAATCATGATTGTTCCCACTTTTGGTACCATGCCTTCAGTTGCCATGGACCCAAGCTGGAATACACTTGCTCCACTTCTCCACCAGACTTTCCTCCTTTATAATACCTTTTAAACCCTACCTGTTTGGCCAAGATTTTGGCCATCTGATCTAGTGTCTCTTAACATGGTTGAATGTCATGCTTTGTTTTATAATACTCCTGTGAGGCACCTTGAGATGTTTCTTTGCATTTAAGGTGCTGTAAAAATAAAAGTTGCTGTTGGCAACAGTTTGCTAGAAATCTAGTTTTATTTAGCTAATGCAAAGTTATTAAGCCAAGCAGTTTTTTACAGTTCTGCAGTGTTGAGTGGGATAAGCCTTCACTGAGTCTGTGGATTGGACACTTTATGAGGTGATGCATAGTTTGTGCTCTTACTCAGGCACGTAGGGGCTGGTGCTAATGCCTTATCTGTGGAGGTTGGGTGAGCAGGGGCAATAGTAAATCACATTAACACATGTAAGTTGAGTTCTGCCATATTTCTGACTACGCAATGCTGATAAAGCAAGCATAGAATTTACTGGCCATAGAAAAAGATGAACTTGGCTTGCAATCATGAACATAGATGAGGCAAAGCAAGGAATTAAATTAAGAAACATAGACAATAGGTTATCAACATTCATAACAACTCTAGGGCATTATCAGCCTGAAGCATTGGGCGTGGGTGTCAATTTTGCTGCACAAGTTATTTAAATAGACAAGCTTATGGGTAAAGAATAAGCAGGACTCAACATTCGATATGTTTAATGAATGCAGACCAGTAATTAAGAATGTCAATAGATTGTTGAACAATTTACTCAACTCAATAGAATACAAGTCAGAGGAGATGTCAAAAATTGTGTCTCAAAGGCAATGCCCTCAAAGACAGCATAAAAAGAGGCATTGGAAATAAAGATAGAAATTGAAAAAAGTTAGAATACAAAACACAACAAAATGGTCCCATCAGAAGATATCTTTTTTTTTAATAATATTATAGTTCACCTAGTAGCTACAGAAAAACCACCGGTGTGTTATAGATACTGATTGAGCTATCATGTTTCTGGCTGACTGAGTTAACATATTCCTGGCTGATTCTTAACAGGGAAGCATAGAAAATAGAAGCAGAACATAGAACATAGAAAAACTACAGAACAAACAGACCCTTCGGCCCACAAGTTGTGCCGATCATATCACTACCTACTAGGTTTACCTATAAACCTCAATCCTATTAAGCTCTATGTACTCATCTAGGAGTGTCTTCAAAGACCCTATCGAATTTGCTTCCATCACCACTGACAGCAGCTGATTCCACTCACCCACCACTCTCTGAGTGAAAAACTTACCCCTGACATCTTCTTTGTACCTACTCCCCATTATCTTAAACCTGTGTCCTCTTGTAGCAACTATTTCAGCCCTGGGAAAAAGCCTCTGAGAATCCACCCGATCTATACCTGTCAACATCTTATAAACCTCTATCAGGTCACCCTTCATCCTTCGTTCCTCCCTCAACCTATCTTCATAAGGGCATGCTACCCAATTCAGGCAACATCCTTGTAAATCTACTCTGCACCCTTTCAATAGCTTATAAATCCCTCCTGTAATGAGATGACCAGAACTGAGCACAGTACTCCAAGTGGGATCTGACTAGGGTCTTATAAAGTTGAAGCATTATCTCCCGACTCTGAAACTCAGTCCCGCGATTGATGAAGGCCAGTACACCATACGTCTTCTTAACTACATCCTCTACTGGCGAGGCCAATTTAAGAGTCCTATAGACCTGGACCCCAAGGTCCTTCTGACCTTCTACACTGCTAAGAGTCTTACCCTTGAGATACTCCTTCATCCCATTTGACCTGCCAAAATGTAATACTATACATTTATCCAGATTGAAGTCTTTTTGCCACTTCTCTGCCCAGTCTTGCATCCTATCGGTGTCACTCTGCAATTCTGACTTCCCTCCAAATTATTCACAACACCACCAACCTTCACATCATTGGCAAACTGATCAACCTATCCCTCCACTTCCTCATCCAAGTCATTTATGAAAATTACAAACAGCAAGGGTCCCAGAACCACTCTGCTGGTGACCAACCTACAGAAAAAGACCCATCCACAACCACTCTCTGCCTTCTGCAAGCAAGCCAGTTATGGATCCACAAGGCAACAGCCCCTTGGACAGTATGCTTTATCTGTATAGTGTGCATGTGACAAGAATAAATCAAATCAAATACATAAATAAATTGTCTGATATCAAATGCTTGATATCAGACAATATCTAATTCTTCAAAGTAGGCCATTCTTTTGAGCCTGCTCCGCCATTCATTTTGATCATGGCTGATCATCAAATTCAATATCCTGATCTCATTCCCCCATAATCCCCATAGCCCTGAGAGCTAGATCCAATTTCTTCTTTAAACCACACAATATTTTGGCCTCAACTACTTTTTGTTGTAGTGAATTTCACGTGTTCGCCACCTTTCCTCAAGTCAGACAGTGTGGGAAAAATAATACAGTAAGTGCATCCTGTAAAAAAATAATGATATCTGTCAAAGTTGAACAAGTGGTAGGCTTAAAAAACTGAAAAGACAATTTTTTTTCAGAAAGTTTATCACTCTCCAGTTTCAGTCTCTTTCAATTAAAAATTAACAGAAAGATCACATGTCATGATTCAGCATCGGCTCAATTCCAGCTCATGCTGCAACGTTCACAGTCAATGGGAATCATTGCTGCAGCAACCTTTCCCAGCAACTCAGCTACTCAGAAACTTGTCAGTGTATCAGCATCAACCAGCCTTCAAATCAAACAAACTCAACCGAACTAAAGGAAACCTAAACCAGGATTACAGTTATGCACTTCATGTTTTGAGTTTTAAAGTTGAATTTAGAACCTCTGGCCCAAGATTGAACTCTGCACCAGTCGGTCACCCGCTGCTCTCAAGATCATATACTGCAGAAAGGAGTCACGTTAGAATAACAGTTGTATCAACAGACACTGCTGTTGGATTATACAGCACTTTGCATTAACACCAGAATATAATTCCTCATTTACACGGTATAAGATCTCATTATTTATCGAAGTTTTTTTTGTGTTATAACGACAGTTATCATCTACAATCTTGCACATACATTACAAGGCAATTATATCCCAGCTGCCTAACTAGGATAAGTATTTACAAACACAGTAATCAATTCTTACTGGCATTCGTTGCGTCTGAGGTGCAGATGTTTCTAGCCTCTTGCTAAGTCTAACAGCAGTTAAAACGCACTGTCACAGCTGCTTTCCGTGGTTTTGTGTGTATTGTGCAGCAGGCTTGAAACTACAATTAGGTGGCTCAGGGGACACAAGCCCAAGATCACCACCCGTGCAGAGCAAGCAGCCACTGGCACCCGCATCATTCGCATTAAGTCAATCTCTACACGAATCCATCGCAATCCGCGGTTTCCCTCAACACAGGAAGTGCAGCGCCGCATTACTAGGGCACCCTTGGCCCTACGGCTGCCCAGATATCCCCCAGGGAGCCCCGTTTCATTGCTATCCATCCATGACCCCGTCCAAAATGGACAAGGACGTCCACTTTCCCGATCCCACCACTCAAACCAGTTCTGCAGGGATGTACCTGATTCCACCTGACCCCGAAAGGAGACGATCAGGAGGACAAGGGAGAGAGCCTGTTTCAATGGTGATCTGGTCATTCCGAGTGAAAGGATGCTCCCACAGTGATGTCTCTGTGAAAGGTTTTTCTGTATGACACCTCTGCCTCTCAGTGATCTCTCCCCGGCTTCTCCTCCAGATGCTGCTGAAGGTTAAAGCGTGCGCATGAAGCGATACACAGTCCGACAGAGGGAACCCTTCTCTCAGACAACAACACTGACGTGGCTGACACCCCAGTTATTGGGAGAAAATACATATTCCCAGATTGATTACAAACACATATTGCCTTTTCCTAATCGTATGAACGTGTCTGCTTCATAAGGGACCCTTCCATTTGGGTTCTTACTTTGATCAATCGACCATATGACTTGTCCAAATAAATAAGTATTTTGTGTCTGAAAAACAAAACAAGATTACTAATGGCAATGCTATAATCTCCTATAATCCTTTAAATCTTGCAATTCCTTTTCACAATGATCTAGGCAGACCTTCATATATCAGACCTCAGCATCAAATCTTGCGCTTACATAGGTATGGAGTAGGTCCATTCTTACTCCATCATTTAATAAGATCATAAGTTATCTGCACCTCAAAATCATTTACCTGTTTGACCCTAACATCAAACAGGTAGAGTGAGACACTAAACTGAGACCCTGTCAATCTGCTCCAGTGCTTCAGGTTGACATTTATCTGGAATCTGCGTTTCTGTATAATCCGTGGACGTTTACTGCACTTCAATTCAGTAATTCAAACCACTTCCCCGTTCGCCCCACCCTCTCCCAGGTCCTCCCCATTTGCCATGCTCCCCTCCCAGGTCCTCCCCATTTGCCATGCTCCCCTCCCTGGACCTCCCCATTGGTCCTGCTCCCCTCCCACACCTTCTGCATTAGCCCTGCTCCCCTCCTGAGACCTCCAAATTAGCCCTGCTCCCCTCCCGGAGCCTCCTCATTAGCCCCTTTCCCCTCCTGGGGACTCTCCTTTAGGGCTGCTACCCTTTCAGGCTAATCCTTTTCTGTTCCCAAGCCTTTTTTGTGTTCTGCTTTATCCCAGGCTTTTCCCTTTTCCCAAGACCTTTCCTTTTTCCCAAGGCCTCTCCACTTTTCCCATAGTCTCTCTCTCCCCTTTTCTCAAGGTCTTTCCCCTTATCAGCATGGTTTCGTGAGGGGTAAGTTCTGCCTCACAAATTTGATTGAATTCTTTGAGGAGGTAACTAGGTGTGTGGATGAAGGTAGAGCAGTTGATATCGTATACTTGGATTTTAGGAAGGCATTTGATAAAGTTCCCCATGGTAGGCTCATGAAGAAGATAAGGAGGTGTGGGATAGAAGGAAACTTGGCCAATTGGATAAGTAACTGGCTGTATCATAGAAGACAGAGTGTGGTGACGGAAGGAAAATTTTCAGACTGGAGGCCAGTTACCAGAGGTGTACAACAGGGGTCAGTGCTGGGTCCTCTGCCTTTTGCGATCTTTATCCCTTAACATCCATAGTGAACAAAAGACAGTTCAAATTGTTTTAAAGTATAGTTTATTTATTAGTGTAGGCTTATATTAGCACTGCAATGAAGTTACTATGAAAGTTGCCACACTCTGGTGCCTGTTTGGCTACACTGAGGGAGAATTTAGCATGGCCAGTGCACCAAACCAGCATAGCTTTTGGACTATGGGAGGAAACCCACGCAGACATGGGGAGAACATGCAGATTCTGCACAAACAATGATCCATCAGGACTTACCCCTGGGTCCCTGGCGCTGTAAGTAAGCAGTGTGAATTGTCCCAGTTTCCATGGTTTAAGTTTCATGTCTGTTAATATTATGAGTAGAGCAGGATTTTCCAGTTGCACTTGCCCCAAGGCTGCAAATTCCTGCCCGAGGACCAGGGACCTTTGCATGATTTGAATTCTCTGTCTTGCCTGCCATGGGCTCCAGTTACAATTCCCATAGTGGATAGGATGGGAAAACTCTGTCCCTACACTGACATTAATACAGTAATGAAGGTACTGTAAGTCACCACACTCTGGCACCTGCCCAGGTACAGTAAAAGAAAATTAAGCATGGCCAATCCACCTAACCAGCATGTCTTTCAGGCTATGGAAGGAAACTGGAGCACCTGCAGGAAACCCACACAGACACAGGGAGAACATGCAAACTCAGAACAAACAGTCACCCAAGCCAGGAATCAAATCCGGATCTCTGGTGATGAGAGGCAGCAGTGCTAACGATTGTGCCACCATAACATCCCACTTTTGCAGGAAAGAGTTCCACATTTCCATTTGGGGGTGGGGGGAGATTCAAAAAATTCTTTTCGATTATGTTCATGTATAATCAAAGATTATGGAATATACTGGAACACTGTACAATCCTGGTCACCCTATTATAGAAAGGATATTATTAAACTAGAAAGAGGCAGAAAAGATTTACTAGAATGCTACCAGGACTTGATGGTTGAGTTATAAGGAGAGTCTGAATAGACTGGGACTTTTTTCTCTGGAGCATAGAAGGCTGGGAGGTGATCTTATAGAGGCCTATAAAATAATGAGGGGCATAGATCAAGTAGATAGCCAATATATTTTCCCAAAGGTAGAAGGCATAGATTTAAAGTGAGAGGGGAGAGATACAAATGCATCCAGAGGAGCACTTTTTTTCACACAGAAGGTGGTGAGTTTCCGGAACAAGCTGCCAGAGGTAGTAGTAGAGGCGGGTCCAATTTTGTCTTCTAAAAAGCATTTAGACAGTTACATGGGTAAGATGGGTATAGAGGGACATGGGCCAAATGCAATCAATTGGGATTAGCTTAGAAGTTTAAAAAAAAGGTGGCATGGATAAGTTGGGCTGAAGTGCCTGTTTCCATGCTGTAAACCTCTATGAGATCTAATTTTAATATTGGGTCTTTTTTTTTGCAAGTTTGGTGTGAGATGGACAGACCTCTGGGGATGGAGGGGGATGGGGCGGGGTGGTGGGTGAGTGGAGGAGGGGTGGGGGTTAGAGGAGCGCTGTAGGTAGTTAAAATGGCCATTAATGCCATTTCTTTAGGGATTCCACTCACCTTACAACAAGGTATCTCCAGAAATTGCAGGTAGAAGTATTTAATATATTTTAGATTTTCAGATAAAGCCATGCTTTATTTCAAAGAACAAAGAGTAAAGAAAATTACAGTACAGGAACAGGCCCTTCAGCTCTCCTGCACCAAGCATGCCGCCTGACTTAACTAAAACCCACTATGCTTCAGGGGACCATATCCCTCTATTCCCATCCCATTCATGTACTTGTCAAGACGCCCCTTAAAAGTCACTACTGTATCTGCTTCCACTACCTCCCCAGCAATGAGTTTCAGGCATCCACCACTCTTTGTAAAAAATCTGCCTCGTATATCTCTTTTAAAACTTGCCCTTCCCACCTTAAACCTATGCCTTCTGGTAATTGACTCTTCTACCTGGGAAAAAGCTTTTGACTATCCACTCTGTCCATGCCTCTCATAATCTTGTAGACTTCTGTCAGGTCTCCCCTCAACTTCCGTCACTCCAGTGAGAACATTTCTCCCATTCAATTTTCAAAGCCGGTAGTTCCCAACGTTTTTACAAAGAATCCACTTTCCTATCAATCAAAATTCAAATTTAGCTACAACAGTAGCAGGCATAAAATAACATAAACTAACATTGAAAAATCCAGGTGAACCATCTCTTCAGAACAGGATTTAAAGAATGAAGAGAGGAAGTGAAGAAAATCAGGAATTCAGAGTAAAGCCATACTTAGCTTAAATTTTGAGTCAGATTGTAAGAGGTTTAGAAGATTCAGGGAAAATAAACTATTATGCAATTTTGAGAATTAATTAGACTAGCCAAAGATCCAGGTCTGATTCTCGGCTTTGGTCACAATCAGCATGTTCTTCTCGTTTCTGTGAGGGTTTCTTCCGGTTGCTCTTGTTTCTTTCCCACTGTCTTCTGTTTTCTGAATTCTTTATTTGCACCCTTGACACACAAAGGTCTGTACTTATGACATAAATTTGTGGTATCTAACCTTTATTTTCAATTGATGAAGGCACAGAATTCTACTGCCACGCCCACCACAGAATTGGAGTGGGTGAGAGGCAAAGACTGGGAATGGTTGTTGGGCTCAGGCAGGATTTTCCAGTCTCATTCGAGTGAGACCATAACATTCCGCCCAGATTCTATGATCACCTAATTGTAGTTTAGAAGAAATAAGCAGACAGAGGTCACCTTTGGCCCATAAGTAACTTTCCAATCAGAGACAACCTACAGCAAATGTGGCTAGAGATAATTAATAGTCTGTATGCTGTCCAAATGTGCATATGGGATCCGGTATAGGGTATTGGTTACAGTTCAGTGGGTCTGTAGAAGTCTTTGGAGTCATATGTTGGTAAACTTGACTCTTAATACTATTTAAAAAAATATATGATAAAGGGTTCAAGCTAAGAACTGTTTCCTTGTTCGTTAGTACGCACAGCTCTGTTCAACACTGGGCTGAGCCTGGGTATGAGGCATATGCTGTCTCACATCACTATAGGGGTAGTACTGTACTCAGTCCCATATCGATCATAAATGTGCCAGGACCTTATACTACACCTCTCCCCTTAATTTAATATATTTTAAGTGATTTATAGTTCAACTAATGTTTTACATTCCTACTACCATCCTTCATTTGCATTATCGTGACTACATTATCACTACCTCATCTCTCCCCCTCAAGACCTGGAATTCAAACATTCAGACATTCTGAAGCCCAGTTAACTCTTCTGTATCTCATTCACACTACTGTTGGAAGAATGATAGATACTGCTGCTTCTGCTTCTTCCTGTAAGTTTGGAAGTTGTTCTGGCCTCTGGGTATGTTCCTTAATATCTCTCCAGTGCACAATGAGGACAGGTGGTTTAGGGATGGGGAGTAGAGACTTTCTATTTCTCTTGAATTTGCCCTCAGCAATGCCAACCAGGTCTGTCTGAGGCTGCTCCTCATTTTTTTTCAAAAAACAGTACTTAAAATTGATTTGATTTGATTTATTATTATCACATGTTTTGAGAAACAATGAAGAGTTTTGTTTAGAGACAAAGCACAGCATTCATAGAGTATATAGGGGAGAAGGAAAGTAGAGGGTGCAGAATATCATGTTGCATTTACAGATAGGGTAAAGAAAAAGATCAGCTTAATATACGGTATGTCCATTCAAAAGACTGATGGCAGCAGGGAAGAAGCTGTTCTTGAGTTAATTGGTATATGCCTTCTGACTTTTGTATACTTTTCCTGACGGAAGAAGATGGAAGATAGTATGTTCAGGGTGCATGGGGTCTTTGATTATGCTTGCTGCTTTTCTGTTACAGCAAGGAGTGTGGATGAGTCAATGGATGGGAGGTTAGTTTACATGATGGACTGGGCTGTGTTTACAATCCTTTGTAGTTTCTTGCTGTCTTGGTCAGTGCAGGAGCCATACCAAGCTGTGATACATCCGAGAAGAATACTTTCTATTAGCTATCTGTATAAATTGGCATGACTCGCACAGGCATGCTGAGTTTCCTTAACCTCCTGACAAAGTAGAGGCATGATGGGACCAGGACAGATTGTTGGTGATCCAACACCTTGAAATTTGAAGTTCTTGACCATTTCCACTTTATCAGACTGAGGCATGTCCTCCACTGTGCTTCCTGAAGTTGATGATATCTCCTTCATTTTACTGACATTAGGGAGAAAATATCGTCTTGCATCAGTTCACCAGATTCTCTATATTTTTCCTGTACTCCGTCTCATTGTTGTTTGAGATCCAACCCACTGCAAAGGTGCCATCAGCATATTTGAAAATCGATTTGGAGTGGAATTTGGCCACACAGTCATAGGTGTATAAGGAGTATAGTAAGAGGCTGAGGACTCAGACTTGCAGGGCACCAGTGTTGAGGATGATCATGGAGGAGGTGCTGCTACCTGTCCTTACTGATTGCAGTCTGTTGGGAAATCTAGGATCCAGTCACAGAGGGAGGAGCCAAGCCCCAGACCATGGAGTTTGGAGATGAGTTTCGCAGGAAAACTTGTGTGGAAGGCTGAACTGTTGTCAATAAATAGGAGTATGACATTGGTGTCTTTGTTATCTAGATGTTCCAGAATTGAGTGCAGGGCCAGGAAGACAGCGTTTGCTGTGGACCTGTTGTGTCAGTATGCAAACTGCAGTGGATCCAGGTAACCTGGGAGACTGGAGTTGATGTATGCCATGATTAACCTTTTGAAGCACTTCATGATTATCGATGTCAGAGCCACCAGGCAGTAGTCATTAAGGCACTTTATCTTTTTTCTCTTTGCCATAGAGCTCATGATAGTTTTCTTAAAGCAAGTAGAGATCTCAGATCAGATTAAGAAGAGGTTAAATATATCTGTGAATACTCTCACTAGCTGATCCATGCAGGATCTGAGTGCTCATCCGGGTCCCCATCCAGGCCATTGCTTTCTGTGGGTTGACTTTTGGGAAAGCTACTCTGACATTTGCAATGGTGACCTTGAATACTGGATTTACCAAGGCTTTCAGGACTGATAACATCCTCTCACTGACCTCTTGCTCAAACAGGCATAGAATGCATTAAGCTCATCAGAGAGGGGTGCATTGTTGTTGACATGTATTTGTCTTGTAGCCTATTATTTCGTGTAGACCTTGCCATAATCAGTGGCTAGCCTGGGACTCTAGCTTGGTCTGGTACAATCTGTTGGCGTCTTCTCTCTCAAGGTCTTTAATCCAGACCCTGTTACCTTTCAGTAGTCACAGCAAGTGTCTCGTGTAGCATCCTTTGTTGTAGGTGGAAACTTGCTTCTGCATGTTAAGCTATTCCCTTGGTTGAATGTCCTAAGTACCTACACTATCAATCTGCTATGAATTATTTTGGCAGGATTGGACGTTGAGTGCAGAGTTTTTAGCCAATCAGAAACTTGATGGGAATAGGCCACATTGTAATGTGGTGGACCCCTATTTCAGCAAAACTGATTAAAGATCCTGGTTCTATTTTAGAAGTATAAACTCCTACTTTTACTGTATAGACCCTTCTTTTAGCCTCCCCATCTGACAGTAAATACCTCAGTGTGCTGACACAATGGTGGAAGCCTGATCTAGTGGTGAAGTACTCATCTGAAAACTGTGGGCCATCATCAGACACAATGCCATGGATTGTGAACATTCCTTAATTGCTGTCACTATGATAACTGTATATAATTGCTTCACCTCGATCCATTTGGAGTACTCGTCCACCACTAGAAGAAATGATTTGATGTTAAAATTGAACAGGTCAATGCCCAGCCTTTCCCATGTCCCAGTTGGGAATTATGTGGGGTCAGGGATTCTCTTTGGTGCTGCTTGTGCAATGCCCACACCTGGCAATTGAGAATGATGTCTTCAATTGTCTGCGAGTTGCCTTGCTACCAGTGGATTGCTCCCATACTCTACATTTGGTGTTTCACAATTGACTGTCATATATCTTTTGAAGGCTATCTGGGCTACAGGCAGACTGGAATGACCAGGTACTCATTGTGGGCCAGGAGGTCATGTATAATAATGAAGTGTTTTTGTTGTTTGAGTCAGATTTTCATTGTCCTCCATTAAGTCTCTGCTGAGGCTGTCCCTGTTGGCAATGTTGGAAATAGAGACACATTCCTAATTGGGCACTAATTCCTGTCAGAATGGTTGGAATTACCTGATGGACACTGGGAGATGTCTGCTAGTCAATTTAATGTTCGCTTCCAATTGCTCAATGAGATTGACATCCTGTTTTATCAGAACCCACTGTGATCCTTGACAGTGAGTCTGCTGCTGCCTGGATTTTGTTTGGAATATAACCTCTCATAGGTAACCTCATGAGGCGCAGACAAAATATTGGATTTTGGAAGACATCTTTGCTAGCTTTTTCTCATCCAAATTGGAGACTAATGCTACATTTTGATGGTCACTTTGAGACTGATGATAGTATGTAAACTTTTCACAAACTTTTGCCACTGACAGCAAGGATTTCCTGTTCTTTTGATGGCATACTGCAACTCCGTCCAACATCCCTCTGGCATGGTACATATGTCTATTCAGTTGTTCCTGGAATAAAACCACTCCCAGCACTGTGGATGAAGCATCTGCTGCTATGATGATGATGTAAAGATGCCGGCGTTGGATTGGAGTGGTAAGAACTCAGTAAGAATTTAGCAACACCAATTATTAATCCAACCGATTTATTTGATAGTAAAATAGCGAGCTTTCAACACTCCCGTGTCTTCATCAGGCAAGTGCAGTGCTTGATGAAGACACGGGAGTGTTGAAAGCTCGCTATTTTACTATCAAATAAATCGGTTGGATTAATAATTGGTGTTGCTAAATTCTTGCTATGATGATGGGCAGGGCTGTGGTGGGGTAGAATATCTATTGAGAGCAGCATTTTCCCTTGATGCCAGTGAATGCTTACCTTGATATGAGCCGAGTCCCATGTTTGGTCTTTCTTAAGTGATTGTCTCAAGGAATGTGTGATATAAGCCAAGTTCAGTAAAAAGTTTTCCAGCTTGTTCACCAGTCCCAAGAATCGCTGCAGGTATAGAATTGAGGATATGGTTGGAAACATAGAAACAGAGGAGAAGGAGTAGGCCATTTGGCCTTCAAGCCTGCTCTGCCATTCAACATAATAATGACTGATCCTCTTCTCATGTACTCCAGTGCTCTTTCCATACCTTGTGACACCCCCTTGGGAACTCCCTGATAGCCATGGTTTTCTGTGGGTCTTCCATGATACCTTTATTGCCAACAATATGGAACAGGTATCTAAATGATATTTTGTCATTCACTGACTGCTCTTCTTCCTGCACTCACTCTAAGAGAGCTGTGAGTCTCTTGCTATGTTCATCCACCTTTGCATCATGAACTGATACATCATCCATGTGGCAAATGATCCCCTGAGGACCGGCAAAGTGGCCAACATTATGCATTAGAATATTTCTGATCCTGATATGATTCAAACTGCAGGTGGTTAAAGCACAATCTGCTGAAGGAGATAATAAATATTGTCAGTAGCCTGCACTCCTCATCAAGAGAGAGTTGCCAAAAGCCCTGTTGTTTTGAAAATACTGCACTCTCCAAGAATTTGATCAGGCTTTATCCACAGGGGATGTGAGATGTAGATCTCTGACTATCGCTTTACTGAGCTGTGTCGGGTTAACACATACATGGATGATTCCATTCAGTTTTGTGACTGGAACAATCTTGGGACGCCATGCAGTTTGGGAAGCAGCATGGTGGTACGGTGGTTAGCGTTACTGTCTTACAATCTAGGGATCCGGGTTCAATTCCTGGCTTGGGCCACTGTCTGTGTGGAGTTTGCATGTTCTCCTTGAGTATACACGGAGTTTCCTCCAGGTGATTCAGTTTCCTCTTACAATCCAAAAAATGGATTGGCCATGCTAAATTCTCCCTCTGTATCTCAACAGGTGCGGAAGTGTGGCAACAAGGGGATTTTCACAGTAATTTCATTGCAGTGTTACTGTAGACCGAGTTGTGACTAATAAATAAACTTTACTTAATTGTGTGACTGGACAGATGACTCACATGTTTGTCATCTTGCCCAGCTGCTGTTGCGTTTGTTTCATGAACGGGTGTGGGGGAACTTTATGTGGTTTGCAGAGACTCACAGGTTTAGCCTGAATGAGTTTCTCAGTTGACCCAGTTCTGTTAAGAGTTTCAGGAACATTTTTACTCAGAGCCTGGCTCTTACTGGATGACTTCATCAATTCCCTGTGAAAGATTAAGTTGAATGCAGATTTTGCAGTTCAGTAATAAATAGTCCTGGTGTAGACCACGAAGAGCGTCTCTCAGATTCCTTTATTACTGTGTCTCAGTATCTCCCGCAGGGTACCTTTATTCAGGAATTTTAGGCTTCCTGCCACATATCAAGTTTTTGTTTGCCATTTTGGCTTCTGAGTCACCAGCTACTGTTCTTTATGTGGCAGGACTGTTACACTGTCCCTTTTGTCTAAAAATTTGTCAAATAGCCACTGACTGAAACATTTGCCTTCCAAAATAAGGAACTAAGATCTTTGACTTCACCCAAGCTTTTTTCATTTTGTTTTTCCAGAGTGACAGTAAATGAAAAAATGTGTTCCAACTCCCACTGACAGGAAAGAAATGAAGTGGCTATTTGCTGAATATCAGTGAAAGCCTTTTGCAACATGGCATGTGTGTCATCGGAAAATAAGATCATAGGAGGTGATCATTCAGTCTATTATGTCTGTGCTGCTTCTCCACAAGAGCTACTCAGCTCAGCTCACTCCTTTGCCTTTTCCCTGTGACCATGCAACTTTTTCTTCTTCAGGTCATTATCTAATTCCTTTTTGAAAGGTATCTTTGAATCTGATACTGCCACTCAGTGAAGCAATGCATTCCAGATCCTAACCATTGGCTGCACAAAAAACATTTTACCTCATTTGTCTCTGGTTTTTTGGTGAATCAATTGAAGCTTTTGTCTCTCCAATAGTTTCTCTCAACCTACTTTGTCTAATCTCTTATAATTTTGAACATTGCTACCAAATCTTCTGTCAAGTTTCTCTAAGGAGTTTCAGATTCTCAACTACATCCAAGTAGCTAAAGTACGCCTGCCTCCCTGGAACCATTATTGCAAATCTTTTCTGCAGCCTTTCTAATCTGTTCATGTCACTTCTATATTGCAGAGGCCAGAATAGTTCTCCTATTGAGGCCAGGCTAATATTTTATAAAGGTTTAAAGTAAATTATTCCCATTGTATTCAATGGGCAGCGTTTTTCCACTCCGTGACATTGGTTGAGAAATGTAAGGTGGTGGGAAATATGAGTGAGAGGCAAAAAAATCAGGTTCATGCCCAAAATCTCAACCCTTATGATATGGCTGGCCTCATTCTGTTGGTAAAATCAACCTCGTGCCCAATTGTACTAGGGTACCCAGTGAGCAGTGTTAGGATACCTGATGGGCAGTGTCAGTGTAGCAGCCCCATGGGCACTGCCGGATTCTGCCCCTAATCACCCAGCCAGCTAGAATGGACTCCAGTCCCATTGGCAAGACCATCACATATGTGATCCTTGACGGTGAGGACCTCAACTAGGAAGGTTGGAAAAGGAAGTGAACCTGAAGCGGGCGTAGATAGATGGGTGTGGTAAGTGGGTCGGAGTTGAGATAAATGGGTTAGTGAGTTGGTGGGTAAAATGGTAGATGGATACGGTATTAAATGAATAGGATGGCAAGGGATTGTGATCACAGGTGGATGAGGTGGCAGCTGGGTGAGGTGGGAGGTGAACAGGGTAGCAGATGAATAGATTGGCAGTTAAGTAAGTCTGTAGGTGAGTACAGAAGTAAATGGGTAAGGTGGCCATTCAGTGAGGTGTCAGGTGAGTGAAATGGTAGGTAGGTAGCAGGTGGATAGTTTGGCAGGTGGGCAAGTTGGTAAGTAAGTAGCATTGCACATGGGTAGAATTAAAAATGGGTGACGAGGAAGGTGAGTGAGTTAGTAGATGGGTATGTGGTCGGTGGGATAAGCGGTAGTTGGGTGAGGTGGTGGGGGAAAGGTGGCAGGTAGATATGAATCAGTAGTTAGATTTGGGGGTAGAATCAGGTTGTTGAGGGGGTAAAGTGATTGTAGGATATTTGGTGGTTTTCAGAAGTAGTCAGTTGGTTGAGCTCATTGTGTTAGCGATTGAGGGATTGGTTCTGGAGTCACTTGACTTTTTATGCCTAATAGTTCATGGGTAACTATTCAACTAAGTAAACCTGAACTATCTGATGTCTCTGACTCTAGTTCAGACATTAATGGAGAATCACAGAGAGCGAGGAAATTGCTTGTCATAAGTTGCAGCTTCCTAGACAATTCTCACAAGGACAGATTCCAATGCACATTTCCACATCTGTGGACAGATTTCCACAGATTCCAATGCACATTTCCAGTTTGGCCTCCAATGATCCAGAGGTTGAAAAATTTGAGCCAATGTGCTCAAATCCGTTGATTTTCCTAGCAAATTACTACTGCAGATGAACTTTAAATATGCCAAAAATCATTTGGAATCAATGTGACCTTTGGGAGAATCTCCTTAAAAAAAATTGTGCCTCTACGTGAAGCCACTTTTGTAAGTGGCAGCACCAATTTAATTCAGATAACAATTTTCAAGAGATGTCCACCATCCTCTGAATTTCTCACACTGAAAGCAAAGTCAGGGTGAGACTAAATCTTGCCAGGTTATAGCCAACAGAAACATGGTGATAGGTCTTTATGCCTTTTAGACTCCCAGCAGAGAATATTTGATCTGATTCATCTTTCCCAGTTTAAATGAACAGAAAACTCAGTATTCCAGCTTCTCTGTTTCAACACCAACATTGAAATATAAGCTCTCAAAGTGTTTTCCTTAAGTATAAAAAGATGGGTTAATAGTGTTTTTGTCCTATCATAGTCATTCTTTCATTTAATAATACCGCAAACTAGGGACAGTCCCAATTCATTAACTGTAATATCCTGGAAATGCCAGGGAAAATTCAAATGATCAGGTTGAACGTTATCCAGAAAGGTCAAGTGTTTCAGGTCTTGATGGGTAGAATGTCAGATTGACTAGCTGTAAGATCACTTCTTTGAACTAATATCATTAGTTGTATACCAGTTAGCCTTTGCTGTCTTAACACTTAGCCAGTTTCCTTTTTATTAGCATTTCAATGTGTTCTCTTTCTTGTACTTCTTAATTATCTTGGGTTTGGAAGTTGTCACGGAAATCAACATTGCAGGTTTTAGTCCAATCTATTTCTATATTTAGTGTAAGTGCACTTACATAAGATAGTGCTTATATTCTTGGGTTTAACATTGATTTTACTGGGTAATATGAAGATATTGCTGTTGCTGTGGAGACATGTTAATGATTCTGGATAACGTGCTTTCATTTTGCCTGCAAGGAAAGCAACATTTTTCTAAGGGATTTTTTTTTTCTGTGTTTCACAATACTGCATGCTTGACCCTTGTGAGTCTGAAATTGTTTTACTGCCATCATATAGCATTTCCATATTTTTACTTTGTAATGTTTTTAGAAGGTTATATCCACTATTTCACACCAGATTTAAACTGATGTCCCACTGATTAAAATATAAACAGCCCCTTTTCAATGCTCAGATATTATAACTTGAGATATTCATCTGAATCCCATGTCTGTAAATATGAAATCAATTGTTTGCATCTTTTAAAGGACAAGATTGCAATTGTTTAATTGATTTTGCTTTCATACTTTGCAGAAAAAAGCACCTAGTTCATCATATTTTATTAAGCTTGGTTATTTTTAGCTTGATTTTCAAATTGTGAACAAACACAGGGAAGCTGCTCAGTGTTTGACAAATTTAGGCTAGAAACTGAACAGAGTGAAGACAGCATCTGAAATCTGTAAGAAATTTTGTGAGCAGGAATATTCTTTGAGAAACTGGGAACTGCTGGAAAGTAGGGGCTCTACATTACAAGTGATGGGAGACAGATGGCTGGCCCCTGCCCCATCCCCACACTCCCTCCCCTTATCCTCTGCCCTAATCCTGCACTCCACACTACTGGAAGCAAAGCCAGTGGAAGCCGACTTGCTCCAGGATAGCCTGCCCTACAGTCATAATGTGCCGGACTTGGCTACGTTGCCTGACAGTGTGACCTCTGTCACTCAGAGGGGAAGAAGTCATACCTTTGGGAACTGCTGGCCAATTAGATTGGCTGTCAGGGGTGAAGGGATGGTTGTGGAAGTGGGTAGGAAAGAAGAGAGAGTACTCTGTCTTAGATCTGTCCACCCACCAATAAACAAAGGACACACCCCTTCCTTCCCATCCTTTTAAATGATCTACTCCTGCCTGACTACTCATACCATCTGCATCATACACAGTGTATTATTGTGGTCAATGTTAAAAGGTTCAATTGATCCTCAATTATCTATTTAAATATCATGGGTGTGTTGCCATCCTCCTCTCATATCACAGGGATGAACTTAGGGCAGTCAGGAAGGCCATCCGCCCTATTTTACGTGCTCCCCACACCCCGACTCCCACCTCTGCTGAAAACGTGACCTGCAAGGGCACATAAAATTCAGTCTTAAAAATAATTGCAGTAAGGAGGATTCAACACTTTCAAGAGAGAACAAAGTGAAAAACTGGCAGTAAGGTGTAAGAGAGAGTAATCTTGAGGTTTGGGATTGGAGACAAGGAAACTAATCAGACAGTAAACTGAATAAGAAAGCAGCAAGGATAGTAAAGTATTACAAACTGGTTTTAAAGACATAAAGAAGATTCTAAACAGCTATAAAATCATTTGAACCCTGGGAAATACAGATTTACTTCAATGGTAAGGAGAACTTTAAGCAAAATACTTCAGAGGCCACAAGACATCCAAACCTTAAGCACAAACTTGCTTTGTTCTCTTCATTAATGCAACATAATTTGCTGACAGTTTCCAACGTATTCTTTTTTTGACCAGTCCTGCACACACATTCCATTCCTGGTGTAAATCAGGTCACTGAGATCATAAAATGAGCAGGAATGAACTCCATTGGAAACTTTCCCACTTTGTGCTGTGGTGTTGTTTCAGATGCATGGTGATTGTCCCTTTAAGGACAGTGCAGCAGAATAAGGGAGGCGATAAGAATGGGATTATCCTGATCCTGCCACTGTGCTAACACCTGTGCGTATCCCATTTTAATCAAAAGGGCAGATTTTACCAATCAGAGGCTAAGGCCCAGAATCCTCGTTCCAGCGCGCCCATACACTTTTTGCCAGCTTTGGTCCGGTCCACACTATGGGCGGGGTTTAGTGCTGCCAGAACATTCGAAGCTCTGAACTGCGCATGCGCAGTTTGAAAAAATCTGAAATAGCGCGCCAGGGCGCAAAAGACAAAACAGAGAGAGCTGAGGGTGGGGGAAGGATGGGGAGAAGGATGAGCCACATTGGGAGGCAGCTCCTCTCCCCCAATAATCGGACCTCCCTGGAAAGCAGGTCCCCTCGCCCCCAGTCAGACCCCCCGCGAGGCAGACCCCTTGGCAGACACCTCTCAATCAGACAACCCCTAGGAAGCAGTGCCCCCATCAGATCCTCCCTCGGAGGCAGCACCTCCCTCCCCCCTGGTCAGACCCCTCCTAGGAGGCAGGCCCGTCTGGCAAAACACACCTTCAATCTACCTCGATTGCTGCTCTCCCTCCACCATACTCCTGACTGCACTTGTTGATGTAGAGATGTCGGTGTTGGACAAGGGTTAACACAGTAAGAAGTCTCACAGCACCAGGTTAAAGCTCTGTTGGAGTTTAACCTGGTGTTGTGAGACTTCTTACTGCAGTCGTTGGACAGCCTAAAGCACCTTCCTGGCCTTCCACTGGCATCTGCCGGAGAAGGGGGGGCTCAGACTCAGATGGATCTCTGGTTGGAGAGAGGTAGTGGAGATTCTCCGAAGTCCATCCTCCCTCCTCATCCTCCACCACCCTCCCTATCCAAAAGAGATCCATCTGTGCCCACCTCCCTCCTCTGGCAGATGCCAGCAGAAGGCCAGGGAGATGCTGCAGGCTATCCAAAGAGTGCAATAAGAACTTTCACAATACCATTCCAACAGGACTTTAACCTGATGTTGTGAGCCTTCTTACTGTGTTCACCCCAGCCGAACGCCGGCATCTCCACATCAATGAGTGAATGTCAGAAGGATGGTGGAGGGGCAGCAGCAATCCAGGTAGGTTGGGGATATCCTCTGCCGGGGGGAGGGGGGGGCTGCCTCCCAGGAAGAGAGAGGGGTAGGGGTGGTGGTAGTCTAACGCAGGGGGATTGCCAAGGTGGTTAGCGGGTAATCTGCGAAGGATGTTCGAGGAAAATAGGCTTCAGAGGCTCCCCTGCAGAATAGGAATTTGTTTCAGACTTTCATTTTTCAGGTTGGTAACAGTACAGATCTAGAACAGATCCGACGATGGTAAAATGGGATTCGGCGGTAGACTTGGATGCGTGGTTCATTAAGTCAATTTAAATGCATGCTAATACATTTAAATCGTCTGGCCACCTGATTGGGGTGTGGACTGGATCCGCACCAAAATCGGGTTTCGCTAAAGGCACAATCTGCTTGGTTTCGGGTGCAGATCACATTGCAGGCCCAATGCTCGAATTTACCGCGATTTTGCGGGTGTGAATTTCTGGTAAAATTGGGCCCGAAGTCTGAGAAAACAAAAGTACTCAGCAGAATGCCTCTCTTTAGGTGAATAGATGCATTTGACCCAACCACAGAGGACTGGACACAATATGTTGATATTATTTCCAAGCAATGGAAGAGAGATAAAACGCAATTCAATTCCCTTAAAATGCAAAGCAATTCTCCAAAGTGTTTGCAGAACTCAGATCCATAACCTTATTCACACTCTTACAGCCCCAAGTGCATAAAACTCTCAACTATCAATCATATTCCGGAGATTCAAATTTAATCTCTGGGTGACTTTAACTTTCCGAGTATTTATTGGAACTTTATAGGTTGAATATTTCGGATGGGACACTTTTTGTACAGTGTGTACAGGAGAGTTTCCTGACACAATATGTGGATAAGATGACAAGGGGTGAGGCCACATTGGAGTTGGTATTGGGTGATGAATCGGGCCAAGTGTTAGATTTTTTTGTTGGAGAGCACTTTGGAGATAGTGACCATTCGGTGTCCTTCATTATTGCAATGGAGAGGGATAGGGTCACACGACAGGGCAAGATTTATAATTGGGACAGGGGTAATTATGATGTGATTAGGCTAGAATTAGGGAGCATAAGATGGGAACAGAAACTATCAGGTAAGAGCACAAACGAAAAGTGAAGCTTGTTCAAGGAACTGCGTGTTCTTGATAGGTATGTCCCTGGCAGGCAGAGAGGAAATGGCCGAGTGAGGGAGCCATGGTTCATAAAGGAGGTTGAATGTCTTGTCAAGAGGAAAAAGCATATGTGAGGATGATAAACAAGGCTCAGTTGGGTCGCTTAAGGGTTACAAGATAGCTAGGAATGAATTTAAAAAAAGGCATAGGAGAGCTAGGAGAGGGCATGAGGAGTCCTTGGCGGGCTGGATAAAGAAAAAACCCAAAGCTTTTTATTCTGATGTGAGAAATAAAAGAATGATCAGGTGAAGAAAGTAAGGTGTGGGATTGAAGAAAATTTGGCCAATTGGGTAAGTAACTTGTTGTCTCATAGAAGACAGAGGGTGGTAGTGGAAGAAAAATTTTCAGATTAGAGGCCAGTTACCAGCGGTGTACCACAGGGATCAGTGCTGGGGCTTCTGCTATTTGTGATTTTTATCAATGACTTGGAAGAGTGGGGCTGAAGGGGGGGGGGTTTAGTAAATTTGCTGATGACACCAAGATTGGTGGAGTAGTGTATGAGGTGGAGGGCTCTTGCAGACTGCAAAGAGACATTGATAGGATGCAAAGTGGGCAGAAAAACGGCAGATGGAGTTTAATCCTGATAAGCGCAAGGTGATTCATTTTGGTCGGACAAACTTGAATGCAGATTACAGGGTAAATGATAGGGTTCTGAGGAATGTGGAGGAACAGAGAGATTTTGGGGTTCATATCCACAGATCTCTGAAGGTTCCCACTCAAGTGGATAAAGCCATGAAGAAGGCTTATAGTGTGTTAGCAGTTATTAACAGGGGATTTGAGTTTAAGAGCCATGGGTTGTGCTGCAACTGTATCAGACCTTGGTGAGACCACATTTGGAATATTGCGTGCTATTCTGATCACCTCACTATAAGAAGGAAATGGAAGCATTGGGGACAGTGTAGAGGAGATTTATCAGGATGCTGCCTGGTTTGGAGGTAGGTCTTATGAGGAAAGGTTGGGGGAGCTGGGGCTTTTCTCTTTAGTGTGGAGGAGGATGAGAGGTGACAATAGAGGTTTATAAGATGATGAGAGGGATTGATAGAATGGACTTGCAGAAACTATTTCCTCGGGTGGATGTGGCAGATGCTCGGGGGCATAATTATAAGGTTCGTGGTGGGAGATTTAGGAGGGATGTCCAAGTTGGATTTTTTACTCAGAGAGTGGTTGGGGTGTGGAATACACTGCCTGCTGTGATAGTGGAGTGGGATACTTTAGAAACTTTCAAGCAGTTATTGGATAGGCACATGGAATATATCAGAATGATAAGGAGTGGGATAGATTACTCTTGGGTTTGGACATAGCTCGGCACAACATTGAGAACCAAAGGACTTGTACTATGCTGTAATGTTCTATGTTTCCATGTAATTTGAAGATGAGAGTCCGAGATAAATCAATCATGACTTACATTGTTAAACTGGAGCAATTACTTGGAGTATTGTGATTTTGGAGCCACTCTAAATGCTATTACAGAACAGGTTAGTTTGTGTCACAAACAACAACCCTGTTCAACACAGATTCTTGCAGAGGTCGATAATGACCAATGGAGATAGTGCTGGCCATGAAAGCACTGAGAAAAGTATACAAGAGCTACAGAGTTCACAAAAATGGTACCATTCACCAGTTAGGGCAGGAGCCTACAGTCATAGAGTCATAGAGGTTAACAGCATGGAAATAGGCTGTTCAGCCCAACTTGTCCATGCCATCCTTTTTTTTTTAAAAAACCCTAAAGTAATTCCAATTGCCAGCATTTGGCCCATATCCCCTTATACCCATCATACCCATGTAATTATCTAAATTCTTTTTAAAAAATTGTATCCACCTCTACTATTATCTCTGGCAGCATGTTGCAGACGCTCACCACCCACTGTGTGAAAAAAATGCCTCTTTGGACACTTTTGTATCTCTCCCCTCTCACCTTAAACCTATGCCCTCTAGTTTTAGACTCCTCTATCTTTGGGAAAAGGTATTGACTATCTAGCTGATCTGTGCCCCTCATTGCTTTATAAACCTCTATCAGGTCACCCCTCAGCCTCCTACATTCCAGAGGAAAAAGTCCCTGTCTACCAGTCTCTCCTTATAAGTCCTGTGGTCAGCCATGGTGCCAAAACTATCATGCAAAATAGGAAACAATTTTAGCCACCAACAAAACTGTAAGTATAGAATAGACAATCAGTCAGAAATGCTTATATGGTAATATTTCCAATATGGAGATAACTACACTCCTGAATCCTGTCAGTTTAAGTGTTTTGAGTGTTTTTATTGTCACAGAAGAGGGCATTTGATAAAACAGTGCAGAAATAAGCCAAGTTGGCTGACAAATTAATTAACTAAGATGTTACAACTATACATTGTGGAAGAGCTTCAAGCAGTGATTCTGGTATTCACTGTCTGTTTAATTTAAAAACAGGCAAGATAGATCCTATTACAATAATGCTCTGGGTAAATAGGAACTTGTTAAGGTGCAAGTGGCTACAGGGACTTCAATCACTGTGATGGGCTTAAAGAAATCAAGTTGAATTGCGCTGAAATTTTTCAAGTGCAGGAAGGGGGATTGCCTTAACAAATAAGCAAATACAAGAGCATCTTCTTTGAAGAATTTGGCAAAATCAAAGGGCTACAAGCTAAGTACCCTACTTTAACCTCCTTAATAATAGAATCTAATATCTTACTATGATATATGTATTAAGTTAACTGACCTGTAGCTTTCTGTTTTCATGTTGTTTTCTCAAACAGGGAAGTTTGCTATTTTCCAAATTGAGGGGACCTTTTCAGATTCTAGAAAAATTTGGAATATTACAACCAATGAATTCCATCTGGACTTGGGGACTTGTCTACTTTTAGTCCCATTAGCCAAACAAACACTACTTCTTAAGTAATAGTAACGATTTTAAGCTCCTCAACCCCTACAGTCCCATGACCGTCAATTATTGGTCCACTATTTGTGTCCTCCATCATGGAGACCGACACAGAAAAATTTGTTTAAGCCCTCAGCCATTTCCTCGTTCCCATTATTAAATTCCTCTTCTTGTCTTCTAAGATCCAACATTTACTTTAGTGACTCTTTTCCTTTGTATATATTTGTAAAAACTTTTTAATATCAGTTTTTATATTTTGTGCTAGTTTCATAATCTATCTTTCCTTTCTTTATCGCTTTCTTAGTACATAGAACATAGAACATAGAACAATACAGCACAGAACAGGCCCTTCGGCCTTTGATGTTGTGCCGACCAAAATAAAAAGCAATGCCCCTCCAAACTAAACCATTCCCTTCTCTTCCATATACTTATCAATTAACCTCTTAAACGCCACCAAACTTGGCGCATCTACAACAGCTGCAGGCAGGGCATTCCACTCCCTAATCACTCTTTGAGTAAAGAACCTACCTCTGATATCCGTCCTATAACTCATACCCCTTAATTTAAAGCTGTGTCCCCTCGTGCTAGCTTTCTCCATCCTAGGAAAAAGGCTATCACTGTCCACCCTATCTAAACCTCTAATCATCTTATATGCTTCAATAAGATCCCCTCTTAGCCGCCTCCTTTCTAACGAAAACAACCTCAAATCCTTCAACCTCTCTTCATAGGACCTGCCCTCCATACCAGGCAACATCCTGGTAAACCTCCTCTGTACCCTCTCCAATGCCTCCACATCTTTCTTATAATGTGGGGACCAGAACTGCACACAATACTCCAAGTGCGGCCGCACTAGAGTTTTGTACAGTTGCAACATGATGCTGCGGCTCCTAAATTCAATCCCCCTACCAATAAAAGCTAAGACTCCATATGCCTTCTTAACAACTTTATCCACTTGACTGCCTACTTTCAGGGATCTATTGACACAAACACCAAGATCCTTCTGTTCCTCAACACTATTAAGAGCCCTACCATTAGCCCTATACTCTACACATTTATTGTTCCTGCCAAAGTGCATTACCTCACACTTTTCCACATTAAACTCCATTTGCCACCTCTCGGCCCAGCTCTGCAACTTGTCCAAGTCACTCTGTAAACTAAAACACCCCTCTTCACTATCTACCACTCCACCAACTTTAGTATCATCTGCAAATTTACTGATCCATCCCTCAATACCCTCATCCAGATCATTTATAAAAATTACAAACAGCAGGGGCCCCAAAACAGACCCCTGAGGCACACCACTCGTCACCGAACTCCACGATGAATATCTCCCATCAACCACCACCCTCTGTCTTCTATCTGCCAGCCAATTCCTAATCCAATTAGCTAAATCACCCTCTAGTAGTTCTTGTTTTTTTAAAGCTTTCCCAATCTTCTAGTTCCCTACTAATTTTGGCCACTGTACGCTTTGGTTTTTAGATAATCTCCTTTGTTTCCTTAATCATCCATGGCTGGTTATCCCTTTTCTTACATTTCTTCTTTTCCACGGGAATATATTTTTGCTGAGTACTGAGAAAAATCTCCTTCAAAATCCTCTACTGTTTTTCAGCTGTCCTATCAACTAGTCTGCGCTCCCAGTCTACATTAGCCAATATCACCCTCATCCTATTGTACTCCCCTTTGTTCAAACAGAGGACGCTGGTTTGGGATCCTACTGTCTCACCCTCCATCTGTATTAGAAATTCAACCATATTATGATCACTCATTTCAAGAGGATCCCTCACAAGAAAATTATTAATTTTACCTATCTCATTAGACAAGACCAGATCCAAGATAGCTTGCTCCCTCCTAGGTTCTGTAACATACTATTCGAGGAAACTATCCCAACAGCATTCTGAGAACTCTTCCTCAAGTTCACCGCGTGTGCCTTGAGTCAACCAATCAATATGTAGGTTAAAATCCCCCATGATTATTGCTGTTCTGTTTTTACATGTATCTGTTATTTGCTTGTTTATAGCTCACCCCACCTCGAAGTTATTATTTGGGGGCCTATAGACCACGGCCACCAGTGACTTTCTCCCCTTACTATTCCTTATCTTCACCTACATCGATTCCACAATTTGCTCCTTAGACCCTATATGTTTCTCAATACCATCTTGATGTTATCCTTAACAGAGCTACCTCGCCTTCTTTTCCATTCTGTTTATCCTTCCGAAATGCCTGATACCCTCGGATGTTCAGTTCCCAGCCCTGGTCACTCTGCAACCACATTTGTGTAATTAGATCATACCCATTTATACTGATTTGTGCAATCAACTCATTCTCTTTGTTTCAAATGCTATGTGCATTCAGGTAAAGTGTCTTTATGCTAGCCTTTATCTGCACCCGATTTGTTAGTGCATTTTTTTGTTTGCACACTCTGTCCCTTCCTCTCACAAACTGGCTCCCCTTCCCCAGACCATCTTCCTGCACTGCGTTGACTACCTCCCTTCTTGTGCTTGTCACCTTTTTTACTGTGCCTGAGGTTAGATTCCTGCTACCTTTTATACTCTCTATCCTATTACGTGGTCTGGAAACATTACTAACCTCTCCTGAGCCCTCGACTCCTTTAACTATTTGAATGTCCTCATCATTAACCTGTATTCGTACCCTCTCCTTTACCTTTGATTTTGTAATTCCCCATACAACTGAACTCTCCCCCTTCATTATTTGGTTTAAGCTTGTTTTGTGTTCTTCCTGCTCTTTCACCTCTTGAGTGACAAGTTTGTTTTTGGGATGTTATTTGTTTCTTTTACAGGGAAGACAGACACAATATCTGTTACACACTTCTGCCATTTCTTTATTTTGCATTATTAATTACCCATTCTCATTCTCCAGGGACCCAATGCTTTTTAAATTATTCTTTTTCTCTTTAAATATTTATGGAAGCACCTACCAGCTGTTTATATATTTCTAGTTAACTTTTTATTATAATTCAATTTCTCCCATTTTTTATTTATCATTCTTTACTGATTAAAGTTAAATACAGATTTCCACCAAGGTCCATTAACCAAGTCCTGTGATAAAGAAAAATTGGCAACAAGGTCAAGGCTATGATGCTGGGAGTCATTCATTAAGAATCTGCACACAGATAACAGATGCACAAAGATCATTTTAGACACTTGCGTTGGAATAGAGGAGGCATCGGTTTTTACAGATGCCCAAAGCATCCTTTCCGGATGTATTACAGCTTCAGGGAAGGTATGGCTCCTTCCCTGACCAAGACCCCAAGAAACTACAAAAGGTTGTTAACATAGCCCAGTCCTTCAGGCAAACCACCCTCCCATCCATTGATTCTATCTACACTGCCTGCTGCCTTGGCAAAGCAGCCAGCATAATGAAGGATCCCTGGCACTCCAGACATTCTCTCTTCCTCCTTCTTCTGTTAAGAACAAACTGCAAAAGTCTGGGATCATGTGCAAACTGACTCAAGAACAGTTTCTTTCTTGCTGCCATCAGACTTTTGAATGGGCCAAGCTTATATTTGGTTGATCTTTGTCTACACCCTGCCTATGACTATGTCATCATATTCTACACCCTCTCCTTTCATTCTTCCTTATGTACTCAATGACCAGTATGCTTTGTCTGTAAAGCGTGCAAGAAACAGAAGTTTTTACTATATCCCAATACGTGACTATAATAAATCAAATCAAAATGAACCTTTGAGCCCTGAGACTGTGACTGAATAGTACACTTCTTAGCATCTGCTCACTTCAAATGGGGAAGGGATGAAAAAAGATGCCCTAAAAATAGGTGTCCACTTTCTTCTGACTGGAGAATCACATTCCATGGAATTACCATCTTCCTGATCAAAGAAAGAAAAAATCCTATGGTAATGAATGTTTGACAGCAAAGGATTCCACAGGTCAACAAAAGTCCTGGTGTACTGAAGAGTTGTCACCACACTCCTGTGAGACCTGGATTCTGTATCAGCGATACATAAGAATACTGGAGGAATTCCATCAGCAATACTTTTGCCACAACCCCCAGGTTCAATCAAAAGAACAAATACAAATGCACTTATTGAAGCCAGATTCACAAGCAAAACTCCTGCAAAATCAACTTCAATGGACTGGGCGCTTGTTTCTGGATGACCAAAAAGCATGTCCCCACTAGCTTTGTTTTCTCAATTCTCAAACGACAAGCGTTCCACAGGAGGCAAGCAAAATACTTCAAAGACATTCTGGAGGTCTCCTTGAAGGGCAACAGCATTGACATTAATGACTAACAGGAGGTTGCTACGCATCATTCAAAATGGAGGCAAATTGTCCGTCAAGCCTTATCACTCTTTGAGCCACAACATCTTAATGATGAGACAGACAGGCAGCAGAGGAGAAAAGAAAAGGAGTAAATCCTGCACTCAACATTGTGTGATATCCTTCCCCATGCGCTGAAAAATCTGTGGGTTGAGGATCCATGGCAAAAACTCGTGAACCTCAATAGACATCATCCTTGAATTGAAGCATCACCAATGAATCTAGAGGCCTGCATTAATTCTCCAGAAACATGGATTCCAATTCCATTAAAGAGATAAGGGATTTAAATTTATTTAAATAAATGTATCTGGAATAAGGAACTGGTAAATGTGAACATGAAACTATGAGATTGTGGTTAAAAAAAGGTCCATAATGCCCTTTAGGGAAAGAAATCTGCCATCCTTAATGGTTCTGACCTACATGTGACTCTAAAGCCACAGCAATGTGTTTGACTCTTAACTGCCCTCTGAAATGGTCCAGCAAAACATTCGGTTATATCATACTACCGCAAGAAAGCAAAATGAAAATAAAACTGGATGGATCACATGGCATTGATCCAGGCATTTGGCACAATAAAAGCATACCCAACCCAGTCAATCCTGCAAAGACTTCCTCATTTACATCCGAAAACCAAAATTGATGCAAAACTGACTCTGTCAAAGAAGACAGAGGGTAGCAGTGGAAGGGTGCATTTCTGAATGAAGGGCGGTGACAAATGGTGTTCCTTAGGGATCAGTGCTGAGACCTTTGCTGTTTGTAATATATATAAATTATTTGGAGGAAAATACAACTGGATTGATTAGTAAGTTTAAGAATGACACAAAGGTTGGTGGATTTGCAGATAGCAATGAGGACCATGGGAGGATATAGCAGACATACATCAGTTGGAGACGTGGGTGGAGAGATGGCAGGTGGAGTTTAATCCGGACAAATGTGAGGTAATGCATTTTGGAAGGTCTAATGCAGATAGGAAATACACAGTAAATGGCAGAATCTTTAGGAGTATTGATAGGCAAAGGGACCTGGGTGTACACTAAAAGTGGCAATGCAGGTGGAGAAGATAGTCAAGAAGGCATACAGCATGCTTGCCTTCATTAGCAGGGATATTGAGTTTAAAAATTGGCAAGTCATGTTGATGCTTCATAGAACCTTAATGAGGCTGCACTTGGAATATAATGTTCAATTCTGGTCACTACACTACCAGAAGGATGTGAAGGCTTTGGAAAGGATACAGAAAAGATTTACCAGAGTGTCGCCTGATATGGAGGGCATTAGCTATGAAGAGAGGTTGGAGAAATTTTTTTTGTTTTCATTGGAGCGACGGAGGTTGAGGGGAGGCCTGATAGAAGTCTACAGGATTATGAGAGGCAAGGCAGAGTGGGTAGTCAGAAGCTTTTTCTCAGGGTGAAAGAGTCAATTACTAGGGGGTAGAGGTTTAATGTGCGAAGGGCATGTTTTAAAAGAGATGTACAAGGCAGATTTTTTACACAGAGAGTGGTGAGTGCCTGGAACTCATTGTCAGGGGAGGAGTGGAAGAGGATACAGTAGTGACTTTTAGGGGGCATCTTGACCAGTACATGATTGAGATGAGAATAAAGGAATATAGGCCCCAAAATCATAGGGGGTTTTAGTTAAATAAGGCAGCATGGTCAGTGCAGATTTGGAGGGCCAAATGGCATATTCCTGTGCTGTAATTTTCTTTGTTCTTTGTTCTAATTGTCCCACAGACCAGCAAAGTAATAGGCAGCCTGATATGATCTTATTCATTGATTCATGCTTTATAGCCAAACTCCCAAACTCCTCCTCCATCATCATCCTTAGATACGTCCTGTTCTACAAGAAGGATGAACCTAACGAAGGGGGCAACAGAATGGTATACAGTTAAGAGCTGTGGGCCTGGGAGTTCTCATCATTGAGTCTCATGTAGTCAGGTCAAACATGGGCAACACAATTTTCCACAGATGACTACATACTTCCCTTCCTCAGCTGATTAACAGACATTTGGAGAGGTTTGAGTTATTTAAGGAAAACCAGCACAAATTTGTAAAGGACAGAGCAAGCGCATAATAAATTTTTTTTGATGAAGGATCAGGGAAAGTTGATGAAGGGAACGTAGTGAATGTTGTTCACATGGATTTTAAGGAAGCATTTAACAAAGTACCACACATAAAAAGCTGATTAACAAAATTGATGTTCATAGTCAAGAACGATCAATGTCAGCTTAGATGAAAAAGATCAGCTGAAGTGCAGAAAACAGCAAGTTTTGATGAATGGTCTAGAAATCCTGGGAACAGATTGGCCCTTATAAATCAAAGTATCAAATATAAGAGTTGGAATGTTATGGTCAGTTTGTATAAGACATTGGTGAGGCCGAATTTAGAATATTGTGTGCAGTTTTGGTCACCTAATTACAGAAAGAAAATTAATAAGGCTGAAAGAATTCAGAGAAGGTTTACAAGGACGTTGCCGGGACTTGAGAAACTGAGTTACAGAAAATGGTTGAATAGATTAGGACGTTATTCCCTGGAGTGTAGAAGAATAAGGTGAGATTTATTGAGGTGTATAAAATTATGATAGATATAGGTAGAATGAATGCAAGCAGATTTTTTTCACTGAGACTAGGGGAGAAAAAAACTAGAGGACGTGGGTTAAGGGAGAAAGGAGAAAAGTTTAAAGGGAATATTGTGAGGGGGGCTTCTTCACACAGAGAGTGGTGGGAGTGTAGAATGAGCTGCCAGATGAAGTGGTAAATGCGGGCTCACTTTTAACATTTAAGAAAATCTTGGACAGATACATGGATGAGAGGGGTGTGGAGGGATGTGGTCCGGGTGCAGATCAGTGGGACAAAGCAGAAAAATGATTCAGCACAGCCAAGAAGGGCCAACAGGCTTGTTTCTGTGCTGAAGTGTTCGACGGTTCTATTTCCTTGTTACATGGTCAGTTTGGTTTCCAACTGTACTACAGTAATGTCATCAAGCAAGATAATCCGCCAATCACTTCAAAGTATTTTCACAGGCAACAAAACAGTGCCCGAAATTTTACCAATCTGCCCCTACTGGAATTGGAGCAGGCAAAGGGCAGATCATGGAAAGATCAATTGACTTTGGGGGGAGATTTTACAGTTTCGGGATGAGCGAGGCCATAAAATCCTCTTTAATGCAAGAAGTATTCGCAATAAGGTGGAGGAACTTGCAGCTTGGACCAGTACCTGGAACTTTGATGTTGTGGCCATTTCAGAGACTTGGGTAGAGCAGGGACAGGAATGGATGTTGCAGGTTCCGGGGTTCAAATGCTTTAGTCGGAGTAGAGAAGGAAGTAGAAGGGGGGGGAGGAGTGGCATTATTAGTCAAAGACTGTATCACAGTGACAGAAAAGAAGTTTGATGAGGACTTGTCTGTTGAGGTAGTATGGGCTGAGATTAGAAACAGGAGAGGAGAGGTCACCCTGTTGGGAGTCTTTTATAGACCTCCTAAAAGTTCTAGAGAGGTAGAGGAAAGGATTGCAAAGTCGAGTGAAAGTAATAGGGTAATTGTTATGGGGGACTTTAACTTTACTAATATTGATTGGAATAGCTATAGCTCTAGCTCGTTAGAGGGGTCAGTTTTCGTACAAAGTGTGCAGGAAGGTTTTTTGACTCAGTATGTAGATAGGCCAACTAGAGGTGAGGCTACATTGGATTTGGTGCTGGGCAATGAGCCAGACCAGGTGTTAGGCTTGGAAGTTGGTGAACATTTTGGTGATAGTGACCACAATTCGGTTACGTTCACCTTAGTGATGGATAGGGATAGGCATGAAGCTGGGGGCAGTAGTTATAGCTGGGGGAAGGGTAATTATGAGGCCATAAGGAGAGAATTAGGGTGCATAGGTTGGACTAGGAAACTACAGGGACTGGGAACATCTGAAATGTGGAGCTTATAGAACATAGAACATAGAACATTACAGCGCAGTACGGGCCCTTCGGCCCTCGATGTTGCGCTGTCCAGTGGACCCTCTAACCTAAACTATTCCAATTTCATCCATTAGCCTATCCACCGAACATTTGAATGCCCCCAAAGTAGGCGAGTCCACAACTGCTGCAGGCAGGGCATTCCACGCTCTCACCACCCTCTGTGTAAAGAACATGCCTCTGACATCCGTCCTATAACTACCACCTCTTAATTTAAAGTTATAAAGTTATAAAGTTATAACTTATTCAAGGAGCAGCTGCTGCGAGTCCTTGATAAGTATGTCCCTGTGAGGCAAGGAGGAAATGGTTGAGTAAGGGAACCTTGGTGTACGAAAAGAGTTAATTCACTGGTTAAAAGGAAAAAGGAGGCTTATGTCAGGATGAGGCTTGAAGGCTCGGTTAGTGCAATGGATAGCTATAGATTAGCCAGGAGGGAGCTAAAGAGTGAATTGAGGAGAGCTAAGAGGGGACACGAGAAGACTTTGGCTGATAGGATTAAGGAGAATCCTAAAGCTTTCTTTAGATATGTTAAGAATAGAAGATTGGTTAGGGCAAGATTAGGGCCAGTCAGAGACAGCAGTGGAAAGTTGTGCGTGGAGCCTGAAGAGATTGGAGAGGCACTGAACAAATATTTCTCTTCGGTATTCACGCAGGGAGATGTAAATGTAGTTGTGGAGAACACTGAGGTACAGGGTGCAACTGGAAAGTATAGAAGTAGATAGGGAGAATGTGCTAGATATTCTTGAGGGTTTGAAGTTAGATAAGTCCCCTGGGCCGGATGGGATTTACCCTAGGATTCTCTGGGAGGCAAGAGAGGAGATTGCAGAGCCTCTGGCTCTGATCTTCAGGTCGTCATTGGTTACGGGTATAGTTCCGGAAGACTGGAGGATAGCGAATGTGGTCCCATTGTTCAAGAAGGGGAATAGAGACTTTCCAGAGAATTATAGGCCAGTGAGTCTTACTTCTGTTGTGGGCAAAGTATTGGAGAGAATTATTAGGGATAGGATTTATAGTTATTTAGAGAGAAATGAATTGATTGGGGATAGTCAGCATGGTTTTGTGAAGGGTATGTCGTGCCTTACTAACCTCATTGAGTTTTTTGAAAAAGTGACTAAAGAGGTGGATGAGGGTAAGGCGGTTGATGTGGTATATATGGACTTTAGTAAGGCGTTTGATAAGGTGGCCCATGGAAGACTTCTGCAGAAAATGCAGATGTATTGGATAGAGGGTGATTTAGCTAATTGGATTAGGAATTGGCTAGCAGATAGAAGACAGAGGGTGCTGGTTGATGGGAGATATTCATCTTGGAGTTCGGTGACAAGTGGTGTACCTCAGGGGTCTGTTTTGGGGCCCCTGCTGTTTGTATTTTTTATAAATGATCTGGATGAGGGTATTGAAGGATGGATTAGTAAATTTGCAGATGACACCAAAGTCGGAGGAGTGGTAGATATTGAAGAGGGGTGTTATAGTTTGCAGAGAGACTTGGACAAGTTGCAGAACTGGGCCGAGAGGTGGCAAATGGAGTTTAATGTGGAAAAGTGTGAGGTAATGCACTTGGCAGGAATAATAAATGTGTAGAGTATAGGGCTAATGGTAGGATTCTTAATAGTGTTGATGAACAGAGGGATCTTGGGGTATTTGTGCATAGATCCCTGAAAGTAGGCAGTCAAGTCGATAAGGTTGTTAAGAAGGCACACGGAGTCTTAGCTTTTATTGGTAGGGGGATTGAATTTCGGAGCCGCAACGTCATGTTGCAACTGTACAAAACTCTAGTGCGGCCGCACTTGGAGTATTGTGTGCAGTTCCTGTCCCCACATTATAAGAAAGATGTGGAGGCATTGGAGAGGGTACAGAGGAGGTTTACCAGGATGTTGGCTGGTATGGAGGGCAGGTCTTATGAAGAGAGGCTGAGGGATTTGAGGTTGTTTTCGTTCGAAAGGAGGCGGCTAAGAGGGGACCTAATCGAAACATATAAGATGATTAGAGGTTTAGATAGGGTGGACAGTGATAGCCTTTTTCCTAGGATGGAGAAAGCTAGCACGAGGGGACACAGCTTTAAATTAAGGGGTGATAGTTATAGGACGGATATCAGAGGTAGGTTCTTTACCCAGAGGGTGGTTAGGGAGTGGAATGCCCTGCCTGCGGCAGTTGTAGATGCCAAACTTGGCGAATAAGTTTGGTGGTGTTTAAGAGGTTAGTTGATAAGTTTATGGAAGAGAAGGGAATGGTTTAGTTTGGAGGGTTATTGCTTTTTTCATAATTGGTCGGCGCAACATCAAAGGCCGAAGGGCCTGTTCTGCGCTGTAATGTTCTATGTTCTATGTTCTATGCCCAGTATGTTAAAAACCATTGAATCCCTTTGACCATAAATTTCATATTTCACAGATTGTAAAATAAATGATTGAGAATTAAGTTGGAAGGTAAAATATCGTTAACAGGTTTTTTTTGTAAAGAAATTAAAATATGCATGGAATATCATGAGAACTAAGAAATTAGTTTTATGACTTCATGAAGCCAATTTTTGATAGTGCTGTACACTTTCCATGGTGGGCATCATTTCTTGTCATACAACTTTATAAATATATTTAGCATCTGCCTGAATATCACTGATAGAATATCACAACAAATATATTTTTAAATTCATTCTTGGGACATGGGCATTGCTGGCTGGCAGCTTTGTTGCCCATCCCTAGTTGTCCTTGGAGGGCAGTTGCGAGTCAACTACCTTGCTCTGGAGTCACATGTAGGCCAGACCAGGTAAGGATGACAGGTTTCTCTCCCTAAAGGACATTGGTGAATAAAATGGGTCTTTTCAACAATGAACGAAGATTTCATGGTCATGGGTAGATTCTTAATTCAAGCTATTCATTATTGAATTCAAATTTCACCAGCTACTGTGGCAGGATTTGACCACAGATCCCCAGAACATTAGTTGATTTTAGGATTAATAGCCTCACAGTCATACCACTAGGCCATCACCTCCCTGCCGCAGATGAGGAGAGATGCACATCTTACACAGGTTAGAATTTCTTTATTCACAATGCAGAAAATCAGGAAAGGTACCAATAAAGGGCACTCATGCAAGACTAATATCAATAAGTTGCACTTGTAATCACCCTGTATTGACCTCTTGGTAACAGCTTCAAATTTCTTGGAGCAAAAAGATAGCCATTGGGCAACTTGACACGCCTCACTCCCTCACATGCTGTTTTAAATATGGCACCCATGGCGTGGCAGCAACAAGGTGACAGTGGCAAGGGGATCGGGGGGGGGGGGGGGGGGTTGTCAATGGGAGGACACCCTCCACGATTCTGATATGTTTCTCATGGATCAATATTTAATAAGCCTGCAGCTGACAATACAACACAAACCACATCATTGCAGCTATTTTCCCACCTATTGCAGAATATATTGTGCAAATTGGAACATTCCATCTTTAGAGTGAAAGTTCTGGTCATTTTATATGTTGCCACTAATGACTATCTGGGAGGCATATCAACAGTGCATCCTCTGGGAAAGCATACAATTACCGACAGCAATTAATACATTTTCATGTTTAACATTATATGTGGGCTGTTTCCTAAGAGTAACAATGACAAACACTGACATTTTTATCATGATTACTACCACAAAATCCAGACCAACATTTTCTTCTCAATCTGAAATACTCAAGAGTTGCCTCTTTATCATGAGCACCTCTTTACTGATTTTCTTTCCACATCTCGAGACACATCAAATATAATATTCAAAGACATGGGATAAAATGCAGGGAAATGTGGTTGGCAGGTCTTTAGTGGTAGATATTGTTGGTGCGAATTCGATGGGTTGATGGGCCTTTGCTGCACTGTATGACTTTATGACTATGAGGCAGACATGCTTATGTCTGTTTCCATAGCTAGTTTTTCCCTGGAACAGATTGCTAGCTGATAGATTGAGGAGCAACACTTCACGTCCAGAATGGCTGACCAAGGGTGATAATCAACATGCTTGAGCACATTATGAATGTACCTTCCTTCCATGGAACCCAGAGCTACTACTCACCATGCCACAAGATCTCCTTGAGATGGGTAACACAGAAATGTAAATGGTTGTTGATGTAACTCCTATTATGTTAAATTATAGTTCCAGGTGCATCATTAACTTTTAATAATTAGTATAAAAGGAACAGCTTTCATTTGCTGCTAAATGTATCTCTCCCAACTGATCTGCTTGCTGTGTTAGTAGATTATAGAGTTCTGAAGTGAAACAGTATTAGATTGGTCCTCTGCTCTTCACATTAGAACATTTAAACTGTATTGTAGGAGGGTATTAATTACTATTGATACATGAATGCTTGATGCAGTCTTACCATGTTTCTCCCAGAGCTATTTTGATGCAGATTAACCTATTAAACATTCATATGCAAACTTTGCAGGCTGTAATTTATACCCTTTAGTGAGCATTTTTGTTGTTTATCCTTCAAAGAGGCAGCTGCTGCTGCTTCGCTTTTGTGTTCATCCACTTGTCTATGCTTTTTCTTAATTTTGTATAAATGTTGAAAATTAATTCCTGCTTACTGATGTTCCGTAGCTCGTTCCCTATCTGTTGTTGCATCTTACTGAGTTTTATTTTTAACTTGCCTTGATGATTTTTACGCAATCTTCCTGCACTTCCATTTTTACAAGACTGCAAATCTCAATGTTTTAACATTTCTTTAAGACATTCCAGATATTAACAGTAAATGAATTACTTTTCAATTGTAGTGTCTATTTTTATGTCTGCAAACACAACAGCCATTTTGTACAGATAAAGGCCCAGACGTTTCTTTCTCCAGGGGATCATATCCTGGAAGTACCCTGGAAGGTGAATTTGAGGAACACCCTCAATCCAGTAATCCCCTGTAATTCCCAACATAAGGACTGTATAAGAATTGCCGGGAAGTTTAAACTTGTGATGGGAAATTATCCTGCGCGAGGAACCATCTAAAACTCTGACTTAAATTGGAAATTTCTGATGCTTCTGGCTCTCTGAGCAGAATAGTTACCCAGGAGAATTTAGGAGGTTTAAAACCACTCTAATTCCCAAATAACTATCCTACTGACCCTCCCCTCAACACCCCCTTGTGCAGAAAAATGCCAAATATCCTCTCCCAACTCTCTGACCATCCTCCAACCACCTGGCCACCCAACACCTCCCCACAACTACACTACTCCCCACCCCCCCAACAGACTACCGTACATCTACTTATCCCCATCCACACCAAATACCCCCATTGCTCCCCCCCCCCCCCCCCGTCCCACACTCCACTCCAAATCTGGTTTAACTGGATTACAGTAGTCTGATTTTACACAAGGATTCTGAGAGTTGAGGAAGCAAGGGAATCTTAATCCCTTTCTAAAAATTTAATTTTGTTTGTATTTAACATTTAAAATCTATTTGGGATTTACTGTTCAAATGTTAAATTTCACCCAGGCTTAAGCAGGGACAGATTACGTTATCCACTGGAGAGCAGTTGAAGGCAGTTAATTAAGGAAACTAGCTTGAACTGTTTTTCACTGTACCTGGAGCTACGTTTGTTTCAGAGCACATAAATACAAGCCTCTCAGTGTAACTTAACACAGGAGCACAACTATGAACCAAAGTGTTGGGAGGTACGTGAGTGAGGAAGCTGAGGGAAGGAGATATTTCTTTGCTTTTTTAAACATTTTTAACCTGTAGTAATGGTTCTTCAGGGAAGAAGTTCACTGTTTGGTGAGCATCTGGTAAGTGGTTAAGGTCTATTCTATTCCTCAGATTTAAAATAGTAAATACATTGGGAGTAAATTTAATAAAACACATAAAAACAGAAACTAATTCATTCATTCCAGTAATTAAGCAGTTAATTAAAGCATATTATGGATGGCAGGATAAGATGGTTGAGCATGTGAGAACTCCTTGATGCTTATGGATACATCTGCCATCAATGTTTGTAGCTCAAGCAACCTTGGCTTAGTCATTGAGCTGGAGGCTGAGCTGCAGACACGGCTATTCATTAGGGAGGAGGAAATTATCTGGATGCTTTGTGCCAGAGGCAGTCACATCCTATTGGATAGCACCTTCTGATTTGGTTAGTGGTCAGGGACAGGGGGACCTGACTACCAGTGAGGCAGGTCGGGGGAACCAGTGGGCAGGGTGCAGGAGACTCAATCTTTGCAATTGTCTGACAGAGCTAATATGTTTCAGATTGTTTGGATGAGAGTGGGGGCTTTAGGGTGGATAAGCTGAGTGGCTAGTGTACTGTGGAACAGGAAGCCATTCAAGTGCATGGAGAGAAAAGGGACATTGATCGTATGAGATTGATACTGTTCTCAGCAGCAAAGACAAATGTCCAAAAGACTGTGTTGCCTGTCTGGTATGAGGTTTCAGGACATATGGGACAGTCAAATTAGTCACAGTACAATAGAGGAAGAATTTCTGGAATGCATACAGAATGGTTTTCAGGAGCAATATGTTGAGGAACCAACAAGGGAGCAGGCCATATTAGACTGGGTGTTGTGCAATGAGAAAGGGTTAGTTGGCAATCTAGCTGTGAGAAAACCTTGATATGGTAGAATTCTTTGTCAAAATGGATAATGAAGTTTTTGATTCTGAGTCCAGAATCCTGAATCTCAAAGAAGGTAGCTATGATGGTAGAGGCATGAATTGGCCATGATGAACTGGGAAACATTACTGAAAGAAAAGACAGTGGACAGGCAATGACAGCCATTTAAAGAATGAGTTGGTACACTTCAGATGTTGTCTATTCGAGTTTGGCACAAGTGATAAGGAAATAGGTTTCCTTATGATATGTTAAGAATAGAAGATTGGTTAGGACAAGATTAGGGCCAGTCATAGACAGCAGTGGGAAGTTGTGCGTGGAGCCTGAAGAGATTGGAGATGTACTGAATAAATATTTCTCTTCGGTATTTACGCAGGGTGATGTAAATGTAGTTATGGAGAACACTGAGGTACAGGGTAGCAAACTGGAAAGTATCGAAGTAGATAGGGAGGATGTGCTAGATATTCTCGAGTGTTTGAAGTTGGATAAGTCCCCTGGGCCGGACGGGATTTACCCTAGGATTCTCTGGGAGGCAAGAGAGGCGATTGCAGAGCCTCTGGCTCTGATCTTCAGGTCGTCGTTGGTTACGGGTGTGGTTCCGGAGGACTGGAGGATAGCGAATGTGGTCCCATTGTTCAAGAAGGGGAAGAGAGACCTTCCAGGGAGTTATAGGCCAGTGAGTCTTACTTCTGTTGTGGGCAAAGTGTTGGAGAGAATAATTAGGGATAGGATTTATAGTTATTTAGAGAGTAATGAATTGATTGGAGATAGTCAGCATGGTTTTGTGAAGGGTAGGTCGTGCCTTACTAACCTCATTGAGTTTTTTGAAAAAGTGAATAAGGAGGTGGATGGGGGTAAGGCGGTTGATGTGGTATATATGGACTTTAGTAAGGCGTTTGATAAGGTGTCCCATGGAAGACTTCTGCAGAAAATGCAGATGTATGGGATAGAGGGTGATTTAGCTAATTTGGTTAGGAATTGGCTAGCAGATAGAAGACAGAGGGTGGTGGTTGATGGGAGATATTCATCGTGGAGTTCGGTGACAAGTGGTGTACCTCAGGGGTCTGTTTTGGGGCCCCTGCTGTTTGTAATTTTTATACATGATCTGGATGAGGGTATTGAAGGATGGATTAGTAAATTTGCAGATGACACTAAGTCGGTGGAGTGGTAGATAGTGAAGAGGGGTGTTATAGTTTGCAGAGGGACTTAGACAAGTTGCAGAGCTGGGCCGAGAGGTGGCAAATGGAGTTTCATGTGGAAAAGTGTGAGGTAATGCACTATGGCAGAAATAATAAATGTGTAGAGTATAGGGCAAATGGTAGGATTCTTAGTAGTCTAGATGAACAGAGGGATCTTTGTGTGTATGTGCATAGATCCCTGAAAGTAGGCAGTCAGGTCGAGAAGGTTGTTAGGAAGGCATATGGAGTCTTGGCTTTTATTGGTAGAGGGATTGAATTTCGGAGCCGCAACGTCATGTTGCAACTGTACAAAACTCTAGTGCGGCCGCACTTGTAGTATTGTGTGCAGTTCTGGTCCCCACATTATAAGAAAGATGTGGAGGCATTGGAGAGGGTACAGAGGAGTTTTACCAGGATGTTGCCTGGTATGGAGGGCAGGTCTTATGAAGAGAGGCTGAGGATTTGAGGTTGTTTTCGTTAGAAAGGAGGCGGCTAAGAGGGGATCTTATTGAAGCATATAAGATGATTAGAGGTTTAGATAGGGTGGACAGTGATATCCTTTTTCCTAGGATGGAAAAAGCTAGCACGAGGGGACACAGCTTTAAATTACGGGGTGATAGTTATAGGACGGATATCAGAGGCAGGTTCTTTACCCAAAGGGTGGTTCGGGAGTGGAATGCCCTGCCTGCAGCGGTTGTAGATGCGCCAAGTTTGGTGGCGTTTAAGAGGTTATTTGATAAGTATATGGAAGAGAAGGGGATGGTTTAGTTTGGAGGGTCATTGCTTTTTATATTGGTCGGCGCAACATCGAAGGCCGAAGGGCCTGTTCTGTGCTGTAATGTTCTATGTTCTATGTTCTATAGTGGTCAAACTGTGGCTTACAAAGGAAATTAGAGATAGTATCAGATTCAAGGAAGAAGCATACAAATTGGCAAGAAAAAGCAATAGCATGAGGATTGGGAGCAGTTTAAAATTTAGCAAAGGAGGACCAAGGAATTGATTAAGAATGGAAAATGGAGTATGAAAGCAAGTTAGCAGGGAACATAAAAACTGACTGTAAACGTTTCTATAGATATGTAAAAGGAAAAAGATTGACAAAAATGAACATAGGTCCTTGCAGTCAATAACAGGGGAATTCACAACTGGGGATAAAGAAACGTCTGAGGAATTAAATTTGTTCTTTGTTTCAGTCTTCACAAAGGAAGACAAATAATGTGCCTCAAGTGCTGAGACAAATATATTCTAGTGAGGATCCAAAGGAAATCAGCATTAGTAGAGAAATAGTTTGGAGAAATTGATGGGATTAAAGGTGATAAATCTCCAGGTCCTGATAATCTTCATCCCAGAATACTTAAGAAAGTGACCCTGGAAAGAAAAGATGCATTGGTAGTTATTTCATCAAAAATCTTTAGACTTTGGAATAGTTCCTACAGATTGGAAAGTAACTAATATAAGTTTGTTATTCAAAAAAGGAGGTGGAGAGAAAACAGGTTGTTAGAATCCGTTGTCAAGAATTTTATAACTCGGCATTTAGAAGGCAATAATATAATCAGACAGAGTCAGCATAAATTTATAATCATGCTGATGAATCTATTGGAAATTTTGGTGGATGTAACTAGTAGAGTTGACCAAAGAGAACCAGAGGATGTGGTTTATTTAGATCTTCAGAAAGCTTTCGACAAGATCTCACACAACAAATTACCATGTAAAATTAACACACGTGGGTTTGCAGGCAATATCTTGAGATGGATAGAAAGCTGATCAGCAGATATGAAGCAAAGAGATGGGATAAATTGGTCTTTTTCTGATTGGCAGTCAGTGACTAGTGAGGTTCTGCAGGGATCTGTGCAAGGACCCCAAATGTTCCCATTATATATTAATGATTTGGAAAAGATAAGTGAATGTATTACCTACAAATTTGCAAATGATGCCAAGTTGGGTGGAAGGTTAAGTTGTGAGGAGAATGCAGAGGTGCTTTGTGATTTGGACATACTGAGTGTATGGGCACATGCATGACAGATGTTTATAATTGTGAAATTATCCATTTTAGTAGCAACAATAGGAAGACAGATTGTTATTTGAATGGGTGTAAATTGAGAGAGCTGGATACTCAATGGGATCTTGGGGTCCTTGTGCATCAATCATTGGAAGTAAGCACGCAGGTACAACAAACAGTAAAGAAAGTAAATGGTATGCTGGCCTTCATAGTGAGAGGATTTGAGTATAGAAATAGGGATGCTTTGCTGCAATAGGATGTTGGGGTTATGGAATGATGTGTGTAGTTTTGGTGTCCTTACCTGAGGAAGGATGTCCTTGCTACAGAGGGAGTACAGCAAAGGTTTAGCAGACTGACTCCTGGGATTGCAGATCTGTTATATGAGGAGAAACTAAATTGGTTAGAATTATATTCACTGGAGTTTAGAAAAGTGAAACAGGATCTCATGGAAACTTTATAAAATTCTAGCAGCATTCATAAGTTCATAAGATATAGGAGCAGAATTAGGCCATTCAGCCCCTTGAGTATGCTCCTATATCGATCATGATTGATATGATAGACAGGATAGATTCAGAAAAAAAAGTTCCCAATGGTGGGGGAGTTCAGAACTAGGGATCATAGTTTGAGGATAAAGGGGTAAATGTTTTAGAAGTGGAGAACTAGAGGACATAGGTTAAAGGTAAAGAGGGAAGTGTTTGAAGGGAATATTAGAGGGGACTTCTTCACACAGATTGTGGTGGGAGTGTGGAATGAGCTGCCAGATGAAGTGGTGAAAGCAGGCTCACTTTTAATATATAAGAAAAACTTGGACACATACATGGATGAGAAGGGTGTGGAGGGATATGGTCCAGGTGCAGGTCCGTGGGAATAGACAGAAAAATGGTTCAGCGTAGCCAAGAAGGGCCAAAAGGCCTGTTTCTGTACTATAATGTTCTATGCTTCTATGGTAACTGATGTGAGGAAAAGTTTCTTTACCCAGAGAGTGGTGAATGTGTAGAATTCGCTACTACAGGATGTAGTTGAGGCCAAAACATTGTCTGATTTCAAGATAAAATTAGGTGGAGCTCTTGGGACGAAAAGGGAATGGTTTAGGTTAGCGGGTCATTGCTTTTTCCTAATTGGTCAGCGCAACATCGAAGGCCGAAGGGCCTGTTCTGCGCTGTAATGTTCTATGTTCTATATCAAGGGCTATGGGAGGAAGGTGGGGAGGGCGGGATGTAAGGATATTGAATTTGATGATCAGCCATGATCAAAATGAATGGCTGAGCAGACTTGAAGGGCTGAATGGTCGGCTCTTTTTAATGTTAATTCCACTCAGGGCTGGACAAGAATTTGATGTGAGAGGGAGAGATCTAGTCATTGTAGTCAATGACAGGCAAGACAAAGAAAAAGATTCGGCATAGGCAGTATGAGGAGCTAGGCACAAAATTAAGAAGCAGAATGTCAAAAGTAATAAATTCTGGATTATTACCTGAGCCTGTACAAACTGGCATAAGGCAAATACAGGAACTAATGATTTAGTGAGCTGCATTACTGGGGAGTAGAAAAGATTTTAAATTAAATAGTGGGGGCAAGGAATTAAATTTGGGAAGATGTACTAAAATCAAAGAGTACAGACAAGGCTAATGAGATTAATGTGGAAAATGACAAAAAGATTCCAATAGGAAGGGACAAAGAATACAGGGGAATGCACTCTGATGGTTATTACAGAGACATGGCTGCAAGTGACATAGATTGAGACATGAATATTGAAGTTTATATGTGGGGTGGGATTCTCCCAAAAAAATTCGAAGTGCTGATTCATGTTAAAACTGGAATAAATCCCACTGGTGTTCTCAGTGAGACTTTGAGAATGAATCTTCCACTCTCTGTGTATCACAGATTTCCCCAACATGAATCTTGCCAAAAACTGGGGTTTGGGACTATTCCTGCTGGACAGGTCAACAGCATAGCACTAAGTGGGTCACTGTGCAAACGCTAATCTATCAGTGCCGAGATCAGTGCATACGCAGTAGCCCTGCACTGCCAGTCTCCTGATTGCTGGCACATCCACAACCCCCCATCATTGGCCATGCAATCTCTCCATCCCCTGATCGCTGGCTTCCCGGGCATGTCCGGGCCAGCCCTGATGTTCCCCTCATTCCTCCCCACTCTGAACATCTCGATCTCCGCTTCACCACCCGCAGTCCTGCTTTTCCAACCACCACCCTTACAGTCCCAAAAACGCACCCTGCAAGCCGGCACCCAAATGGACAGCCCTGATCTCTGGCCTCTTTCCCAATGAAGAGCAGCAGTGATACTCCCCACCTCATTAGTCTGACCCCATAAAGTCCTGAACCCACTGGCTCCATCCCTTTGATTGCCCAGTGCCAGGGGACAGGTTGGCACTGCCAAGCTGTCAATGTCCAGGGGGCAGCCCCTCACCCCTGACCTGTGGCAGCCTCCATGGCCCCCATTCACTCCAACAAGGTCGGGCTGGCAGTTCCCCACTAGTGGAGAGCTATTGTAAATCCCGCTGGAGAGAAATACTCCTGGCAGGGGAGTAGGGCTAGTGGGCTCAGAGCCTTCAGCCCCGGGCCCATTAATAATTTCTAAATGAGTATTTTAATATTTTATGCCACTCCATGCCAATTTCTGATGTGAAGCTGATAGTTGAATCAAGCCCGACATTTCAGAAGTATAGAGAGCAAGGAAGTGGAGTAGTTCTGTTATTTTAATGATGGTATAAGCACAATAGAGAAGGATGACCTAAGTTATAGGAAACCTAGTTTGAGTAGATATGAGAAATGATAAAAATAAAATAGGCTTTCTAGTACTCACACAATGGAACGCAGTATGAAGAAGAAATAATGATCACCCATGGTGAGGATCATGGTGAATTTTAATCTACATTTCGACTACAAAAATCAAAAGATAATACTAGAGCTGGTATTTTGCAACAAGATAGAATTAATTAATGACTTCAAAATGAAGGTAATCCAGGTAGCTGTGACACTAATGTGATTGAATTTGACATTCACTTCGAGGGAGAGAAGAATGGGTCCAAGATTAATATTTTAAACTTAAATAAGGACAATTATGAGGGAATGAAACCATATGTGAAAAGTGAAATGAACTGACAAATGAAGTTAAAGGATAGGTTAATATGTATACATTGGTTGACATTTAAAGAGATATTTCAGAATACACAGAATAGATACATTTCAATGAGAAAGAAAACTCCCAAGGAATAATTAGTTAGAAAAATTAACAATGGCATTAAACTTAGGGAGAAAGCATTAAAATATATAAGGATGGGTGGCAGATTGAAAATTAGACAGAAAATAAAAAACAGCAAATAATCACTCAAAGATTAATAAGGAGGGGAATGTTAGAGTATGAGATAAGCTAGCTAGAAATATAAAAACAGATATTAAAAATTTCTATAGATATCTTAAAAATATTAACACAGTGGGCATTGAGTCCTATAGATTAAAGTGAGTCTGGGGAATTAATAATGGAAGTTAGGAAGATGGCAAGTGAATTAGACAGACATTTTGCATCAGTCTATACTATATCACAGATATACTGTAAATCAGGAAATTGAAGAAAGAGGAATTCAAGAAAAGTATGATCATCAGGGAACAGGTATTAAGCAAATTATTCTAGCCACAAGCTGATAAATCCCAGGGTCCTGACAGACTTCATCTTAGGATTTAAAAGAAGTGCTAGTGAGATAGTTTATGCAGTGGTTTTAATTTTCCTAAATTTGCTTCAGTTATACAGGATGTTGGTAAGACCACATCTGGAGTACTGTGTGCAGATGGGGGAAGGATTAATACTTTAATAGCTAAGGAAGGACTAACATCTGGAAAGTCAGTGCTGATATGAGGGAAGTTTAGTCAGGCTAGGCTTGTTGTGGTACAATCCTTAAGAGTATTGATAGGCAAAGGGATCTGGGTGTACAGGTACACAGGTCACTGAAAGTGGCATGCTTGCCTTCATCACCTGGGGTATTGAGTTTAAAAATTGGCAAGTCATGTTGACACTTTATAGAACTTAGTGAGACTGCACTTGGAATATAATGTTCAATTCGCCACACTACCAGAAGAATGTACAGGGTTTGGAGAGAGTACAGAAAAGAGTTACCAGGATGTTGTCTGGTATAGAGGACATTAGCTTTGAGGAGAGATTGGAGAAAATTGGTTTGTTCTCACTGGAGCAACAGAGGCTAGGGGGACACCTGATAAAAACCTACAAGATTGGGAGAGACATGGATAGAGTGGACAGTCAGAAGCTTTTTCCCAGGGTAGAAGAGTCAATTACTCAGGGGCATAGGTTTAATGTGCGATGGGCAAGTTTTAAAAGAGATGTACATGGCAGATTTTTTACACAGAGAGTGATGGGTGCCTGGAACTCGTTGCTGGGGGAGGTAGTGGAAGCAGATGCGGTAGTGACTTTTAAGGGGCATTTTGACAAGTATATGAATGAGATGGGAATAGAGGGATATGGTCCCCAGAAGCATAAGAGGTTTTGGTTAAGTCAGGCAGCATGGTCAGTGCAGGCTTGGAATGCTGAAGGGCTGTCATTTTCTTTGTTCTTTGTTCTTTGAATTTAAAAGAATAAGAGACAACTTGATTGAGACATTAAATCCGAGGGGTCTTGGCAAGGTGTGTGTAGAAAGGATGTTTCTTTAAGAGGTAAAGTTGAGAATGATAAGTCACTATTTTAAAATAAGAGGTCACTCATTTAAGTCATGATAAGACTCACATTCTAATCAGTATTCTGTAAACTGTGTTTATGTCCTTACATGTGCTGTTTGTGATCAGAACTCTAAACTCATTTGACAAAGGAACAGCGTTCTGAAAGCTAGTGGTGCTTACTACCAAATAAGTTGTTGGATTTTAACCTGGTGTTGTGAGACTTCTTCACTCATTTAAGACAGAGATGAGGAGATTTTTTTCTCTTAGAGGGTTGTATGTTTTTAGAATTCTCTGCCTCCAAAGGCAGTGGAAGCAGAGACTTTGAGGGTGAACTTACCAAAAAAAAAATCCATGTGTCGAATGAGCATGTAAAGGGGAGAGAATCGCACCCATTTTTTTGGGCAAGCTCCCACATGTAATGTGCAGCACTTAGTGCAAAAATAGAGGCAAAGCGAGTGGACAGAGTCTATCACACCAGGAAGCTGGCTGCTGACTGTGAGGCTCACTATTGCACATGTGCCTTTATCTCGAAGTGTCCTGTGTACATTTATACACAGATGATCTGTCATTTCCTTTAACCCCACCCTTGGACATTACCTTTCCAACATCCCCCTAGTTGCTGGCCTCCCCGATTGATTGCTGCTTCGATATTATCCCTGACACACTGTCGCCCTGATAGACCCCAGCCGATTGTTACCCTAATACTCCCACATTCAGTTGATCACCACTCTGGCCAATCCCTGATCAGAATACTCCAATGCTTAAAATTGCATTAAATATGTATGACAGTGGTCTATCCATTTTAAATACCTGGTCCAGAGCAAACCCATCATTGTTCATATGAATCGATTAAAAACGACAGAGGGTGGCAGAAACATGCTTGGATTCTTGAAATGCAATTCTGACAGACAAGTTTCATTTTGGGCATGTGATTTTTTTCTTATATATGTGATTATTCATGATATCTCATCTGTTATCCCACAGTAGGACAGGGTGCAGTTGGGTAAGGCACTCTTTCAGAAATTCAATACAGACTCAATGGGCCAAACAGCTTCCTTCTGCATTGTAGGCATTCTATAGTTCTAAGAGTGAGTTGTAGAGAGGTTGGTTAGCTTTGGTAGCTAGATGGCTAAGGTGTAAAGTATAATCATGCAAACAGCACAGACACAAAATCGCTTCTAGCTGTGGTAGGTCACGAAGGCTTGTCTCATTTCCTTGACTCACACTTGTGGAAAGGTGCCCCTCAAGCTATATCTCCCTAATCATCTTTCTCTGATGGAGGGAGATGCCTATGGTCTTTGCGAATTGTGACAAGTTACCATCAAAAATAAATGTAACCTATTCTAATACTGCCACATTGAAGATCCTCAATGCTCCTAGTCAGATAATTTCGGTTTAAATTTCATAAATATTGTCACCAAACCCACAAGTCCCATCAGTTCACATTTGGTCCCCTAGATGGAGCTCCTTGTGAATTTCAAATGGGCTTTATAAGTGAGGAGAGAATGGGACTGACTGGTTGCACTGAGCATTAATTGTATTTCCTTTGGCTAACAATGAGCAGTCATAAAGATTTCATGATTTCAATTAGGCCCAAAGAAGACTGAGTTGTGGGAATGATGATTTTTGAGAAAGGAAAGAGGGACAAGCAGCTCAATGCATTTGTTTGGTGTGGCTGCAGTGAAACCTATGTAAGGAATTAAAACTTTTTGAAAGAAGGTTCTTTAGATTTCTCAGAAAGGGGATGTGATTTTACCGTTGCACTCTTCCTGAAGCTGTAAAATCCTGCTGGTGGTCAAAGGACCTTCCCATTGTCTGCCCTTTGCTCACTTTGATTCCCTTGGAAGACAGGATAGAAGAATTCTGACTGGGATATTCAGTTTTGATTGGCTTTTTTAAATCTCTTTTTACAATACAAGTTCCATCTGTTACATTAAATATCAAATATGTGATATTGGTTGCTAAAATAAGTCTTTATGCAATTTTATTTTTGGGGGTTTTATGAAGAAAGTGTCCATATTAGTTGAACATCTTTCACATTCTCAGTACACTCTGAAATGCTTTTGATGTAGGCAGCAAGGTGGCACAGTAGTTAGCATTGCTGCCTCACAACGCTATGGATCTAGGTTTGATTCCCAGCACGAGTCATTGTCTGCAGATTCATTTGTTCTCCCCATATTTGTGTAGGTTTCCTCTGGGTGCTCCGGTTTCCTCCCACAGTCCGAAAGACATGTGGTTAAGTGCATTGGCCGTGCTAAATTCTCCTTCAGTTTACCCAAACAGGCGCTGGATTGTGGCCACTAGGGGATTTTCATAGTTACTTCATTGCAGTGTCGATGTAAGCCTCCTTGTGACAATAATAAATAAATAAATAACTATGATTTTGTGTAGCAACCTTTTATATGGCAAACCAAATGTCTTCTGGAAGTCCAAATACACTGGCTGTATTACCTCGTCTTTATCTATTCTGCTTGTAACATCCTCAATGAACTCTAATAAATTTGTTAAACATGGTTTTCTTTTCTTTTTCATTCATCTAACAGATGTGGACGTTACTGGCTAGGACAACATTTATTGCCCATTCCTAACTGACCTTGAGAAGGTGATGGTGACCTGCCTTCTTGAACCATTGCAGTCTATGTGGTTTCATGCCATGTGCTACCCTCTTCATAAAATCATATTGGCTCTGTTTTATTTTATTTTGATTTTCTAAAAGTCATATTACTATTTCTTTTTTAATGTGTTCTAATTTTTTCCCATCAACAAATGATAGGCTAACTGGCAAATAATTCCCTACTTTCTGTTTGCCCCCTTTCTTGAATAGAGGTGCAATGTTTACGGTCTTCAAATCCATTGGGATTTTTGCAAGATTTGACGAATTTTGGATAATTAAAACCAATTAATCCACTATTTCTACTGTCACTTCTTTTAAGACTCTCGGATACAGGCCTTCAATTTCAGGGGATTTGTCAGCCTTTAATCCTATCAGTTTTGCAACTACTTCTTCTGTAGTGGGAGCGATTGTTTTAAGTATCTCTCTCTCTTTTGTCCCTTCATTTTCTACTGTTCTTGGATTTTTTTGTGTCTTCTGCTGTGAAGGCAGATACAAAATACTTATTGATACCATTTCCTTTTGTTCCATTATTAATTTCCCAATCTAATTTTCTAAGGGACCTATGTTTACTTTAGTTATTCTCTTTCTTGTTATAACCTTGTAGAAACTCTTACTGATTGTTTTCATACTCCTAGTTAATTTTCTCTCATATTTAAATTTATCTCCTTATTTTTGCATCATCCTTTTCTCGTTTCTAAAATTTTTCCCAAACTTCTGCTGACGGCTAATCTTCACATCATTGTCTTTTTTTTTAATTTCGATACCACCCTTAACTTTCTTAGTTAGCCACAGATGATGCACTTACCACAGGAATTAGACATACACACTACATATATTCTAGAGGCTAGGGCTAGAATTCTCTCAAGTCCCTACCAGTGATTTTAATGGTGAGCAAGTGCGAGGAATTCGATAGGAGGGCCAAATTTGGTTTTATAGTGGCATGAATTAATATCCCGTGCTGGTGCCCACCATGTGGGATCAGGAAGTCTGCTGGAGACAAGTACGAAACTCATTTCCATCCCAATAACGGGATGCAGATTGAGGTTTGACCATACCCAATTCTGTGCAGTGCCAATGGGGAAAATATGTTGGTACAAAACACATGTGCAATAACATGGTGTGCAGATGTTGGGACATATCTGAACAATGCCTGTGATTGCCTATAGAGTTCAGGAATGATGCTGATGGCATCTCTGGATTCCACAACACCCCAGTAGTGAGTAGTGAGAGCATTCGCAAGTGGATCTTCCCAAATTGGTATCCTTGAGGGGTGGGGCGGAGGGGGGTGTGGTGGGATCCATATTCCAGCCTCAGAATGTCCTTGGAAGTCCTTCATCATTTTCAGGAGGTCCACCTTCTTTCTCCAATAGTAAATCAATGATGTTGGATGCTTTTTCAATATGGCTATGTGCCATCAGGACTACATCCATCAGACCTTTCCCTCCACAGAATAAAGCACAAAGTAATGAATGAGGGCAGGGCTGGAAGATTTTATGTGTTTTCTGCTGGCCTCTGCTATAGAAACATTCCATGTCCTCAACCCTACCACATGACTTAGTCCCCAGGTAGAAAGATTGAGCACAGAGAGAATGAAAAAAGGAGAGGATTAGCTCTGACAGCAAATAATGATGTAAGTATTGCATAAGGATCTTGATCATAAGATTAGGAACTGGAATCAGGATAGGTGAAGATTAAGATAAGTACGGTCAGAAAAGTTTGTGGGAGGAATTTATAGGCTCCCAACAATAATTATACCATTCAACAGAGGACTAAACAACAAATAAATGTCATTTGTAACAAAGGCAATGTAACAATTGTTAGGAACTTTAATCTTCATATAGACTAGACAACTCAAATTGACAAAGTTGACCTGTAATGATGAGTTTGTAGAATCTTTCATGACAGTTCCTGGGACATTATATTCACAAACCAGTTAGAGATAAAGCAATTTTAAATCTAGTATTCTGTAATGAGGCATGTTTTATTAGTAATTTCATGCTAAAATGTCCTATTGGAAAAAGGTGATTATGATACAATTGAATTCCATATAATGTTTGAAAACATCATACTTCAGTCCTAAAGAAGAGTCTTAAATTTAAACAAAACCACTTACATTGGTGTGAGCTGGCTATGGTTGGTTGGATAAATAGATTAACAAACAGTGGGAGTAGAATAATAAACAGTAAATAAACAGTGGGAAACTTTTTTAAAAAATCAAAATATTCAAGTATTTTACATTAAAAGCAAAAAATCAGCATGAAATATCCATTCTTTATTTATCAGGGAAGTTGAGGATAATACTAGATTAATATGAGAGGATTATAATTTGCAACAAATAGTAGCAAACCTAAGGATTGGAAGTGTTTTGGAAACAAAACAACAGTCAACAAGTGGATAAAAGAGAAAAAGAACAGAATGAGTTATACTAATCAGGAATATAAAAACCTATTGCAAGAGCTTTCACAAAAAGAGGAGAGTAGCTAAGGGAGACATTGAATCCCTTTGAGACAAAAACAAGAGAAATCATCATGGAGATTGAGGAACATTGAACAAATATTTTGTGCTTGTCTTCACAGCAGAAGACAATTGCAAATTACATACCAGAAATAGAAACCAACAAAGGACTGAATAAAAGTGAGGAAATTAAAGCAATTCGTTTCAGCAAAATAGAAGTATTGGTGAAGTATTAGGGATTAAAAGCTAACAAATCCACAGGATGATAGCTTGCATCCTAGTGTTGTAAAATCAGTTGTTGCAGGGATGTTGAATGCACTGGTAAGGAGTTTTCAAATCTCCTAGATTCCAGAAGAACTCCAAAGAATTGGAAATTAATAAATTTAACACTGCTATTCAGGAAACAAGGGAGAGTGAAAACAAAGATCTATAGCCAGTTAGCTTGAAATCAGACATCAGGAAAATGTTGGAATCTATTATTAATAAAATCTGAACAATGCACTTAGAAATTCGTAGCATAATCAGGCCTAGGCAGCATGGTTTTCTGAAAGAAAAATCACGTTTGACAAATTTAGTAGATACTTTGTAAGGATGTAAGTATTAAGGTTGATTAAGTGGATTCATACTGTGTACTAGGAAATAGAAGTATAGCTCATATACTGGTACCAAACTGTTTGTGTGAAAGTTAAGACTTACCACACCGTTAAAAGAATATGTACTCTGGAGTGGATAAGTCCAACATTTTCTGACAGGTTTAGTCCATATACAGTTGCATATCATTCAATACATCAGAATGATGTATGAGACAATGATATACTGATTTCAAGTAACTTGAAATCTGAGCAAGGCATCTCAGAAAACCACTTCAGGGTTTTTCTTTTAACCGTACATGCATGATTGCCAGAGGATGCTATTCGATTTGCACATAAATAACTTTTGCAGCAAAATCCAGTCCATTATTACAAAGATAAGGGCATCCTGACATTGAAAAGTTTCAGTATTGTAATACTGATGTAAGTTCCCAGAAAAGTGGGTGCTTTGAGAACTCACAAGACCCAACTAGCCAAGGAAAAATGTGTTCTCCCTGAATCCCCCAACAATTTAATTGTTAAAAGATCCTGAAAGATTTCTTCTACATCAATGTACAAATTGGAAATTTTCTTGGCATAATCATACATAGGTTTGTGCATTGTAGAAAAGAAGATAGAAGTAACACTTCACCAACATTAGAAATATAATTACAAAGTCGAACATTGTATTCATTATATATTCAACTGGAAGTTGTATTTTGAACTACACTTTGTCTTTTTATATTTTAATTGGGTTCTGGCTCCTTTTCTACCAGTCTTCTTAGTGAGATACATATTACACCAATTTTCTGTTACTTTTTATGGCTATTGACACAATTTGTTATCACCCCTCTGCAAATATGGAAGTTCAGGAGTTGAATTTTACAATTCAAAACTGAGGGTGGAGCAATTGAACCATCTATCAGTGTGAGCACACTGCACCAGGTCACCAGCAGACGAATAGCTGAGGTTATAACTTCAAATTTAAAAATGTGCTAGGAACAAGCTCTTGATCAAACTGACTTGTACTCACTAGGTTAGACTTAAACTATCCTGGTTGAGTGATCTTTCATTCTAGCTGCTTTTTTGCTGATCTATGTTCTCCCTTTCTCTTCTCTTGAAGTCATTAGCTTCGTATTGTTGTGTAGATGCATTTGAATTTTTTGGCACATCATTCCAAATGGTCAGTATTCATGAATGGCCCTGGCGAAGAGTATTAGCAGGTTCTTCATTTAATTAATAAGCTTCACAGCCAAGCTTGATTCTGGGATTGATATGCGATGTATTTTCCCATCTGTGAATGTACTCCAATAGTTTTCAGGTGGTTCCACTGCCAAGTTTGCAAGAGGAGAATTTATAGCAAAAGGCACAATGACAAAGTAAAGCTTTAAAAAGAATCCATCAGCGGACTAACAGTGGAATGTTATTATATGACAAGTGGACATTGTCAAAATCCAGATAATTATTCAAATCCTTAATACTCTTGGAGACGAAGGGGTAAGGAAGGGTTGGTTAGAGATATATAGCCTCATGATGAGTGGCCATCTGTATTTCCCCTTTTTAGATTGGGAAGGAGAAAGTGCACAAACTCATCATTGACTGTCCACTGATGAGGAAGTAAATCATCTTGTGGCAGAGATAGTCTACATACCTTCTTACCAAAACTTTAGTGGAGGGGAATGTGATCTTTTCAACCTGTATTCTCTTCTGGTGCAGTTCAACTTATATTAGGCGTTGCATGGTTCAGAATCTACAGAGTCATATTCCAGTGTGGGTGAATTCTTCCATGGTACATCTAAAAACAAACAATTCCAGGAAAGTATTACTTTAGTTCTGATTCATCTAAGGGTGAACTGCACACTTGTTATCTTTTCTGATGACGTGTCTGTTTTATTTTGTTATCCATTGTGTTTGAAAATTCATTGTGCAGAAAAGCAAACCACATCATCAACAAGGTTATGGCATTCTCTTCATGCACAATAATGCAAAAAAACCATAAATTGATGTTAATAATAGTTATTTGTCTCATACTTCTAGAAGTGTTGGCGGGTTAAAAAGAAAAATGATCTAATTGGGATTAGTCAGACAGTGTGCTATTTATAGCATCTAAAAATCAATTAGGCTTCCCGCTTCCTTTAACCTGGTCAGAATTTAGTCAGAGCTGGTTCTGCAAGAGCTTGTTTACATCATGTTCTATTACAATTTCCAAATGGCATTCACATTCTAGCCTTCATAACTTTGGATGTCATTCATTATTCCTGTGTTCGGCTGAATCAATTGAAACCAATTGGAAATATTAACTGGTTGTTCCTGGGCCTTGCAAGTCATGCCATCCAGCAGGAATAAATGACAATCACAACTTGAAACCTGATCGTCCCCCTTGTACTCAATTGGTTTTTAACTGAACTCTGCTGAGTTTTTCACTGGGACAGGTGGATACAACACAAACAACTGGCGAACATTCTACTATTACCCTGCTTTAATTAGTTTTCAAAATGTATCCCATTCTATGACATCTTAATTGCCATTAACCTATTCCTGAACTTTTATTTTTGGTGACTAATTTTTCTACCTTCAGACTTGTTATTTTTCTGAAAATTAAATGCACTTGTGTTTTTTTTTAAAGTGTGTTCATGTTAAAATTGTGTTGCAACAGAACACACGCTTTAAATTGCTAATTAAATACTGCTTCTCCAATTGGAGAAGGGCTACAGAATTATTGCAAGAGTATATAAAGCCATTCATTCTGAGAGGGGGTGGAATTCCTGCCTGCCACAGGAAATGTACGATTTTCCAGTGTTGGGACGAGCACAATCGGAAAATCCCCACCCAGTGTGTGTGGGAGAATCTGTGACTTTAAATGCAGCCTTGGAAATAAATCTCTTTTATGGTGCATGCTAGCTTCAGACTCATTCTTTCCTTAACATCCAATTATTGGATTTAACATCAGAGTCTGATATATTTTCATCAAGTCACCTTTTGATCTTTTAAACTCCAGTTTTTTAAGATTCATATTTTAATATGTTCTTTAGTTTCTTATGAACAGATTGCCAGTAAAGTAGACAAGGACTCAAGATACAGGATGACCAAGCTCCTGGACACCACTGTTGAATGGAACTGTTTAACGAATACAACCGTAGTGAACACAAATATGATGCAAGGGCAGCCATAGTAATTCTCATCGTCGATCATCTTAGTATTGTTTGCTTGACGTTTGCTTGTCAGTTTAAATTTCTATCCCCTCTCTGGCAGAAATTGAGGTATGCTCAAAGAACTGACGGCTGAGAGAGACAACTGAATGTGGTTTTCGACACAAGAGTTTCTACTTTGGAACATCAAGGCAAGCAGCAGAAAGAAGAAAAGTCTGGCCCACCACATCCTGACCTCCTCACATTCTGAAGTCAAGTCCAGATGGCAGCCAAGAATAGGCTGACACAGCATCACAACCTGTGAGAAGTGAGACAACATCCAAAAGGTTTAAGTCCTAAGAGGCAGCTGAGCTGGCAGGCCCATCACCTTCCCATGTTTCCTGAGATTAAATAGAAATCAGGAGGCTCAATGCAGAGAGGGCAGACCTCTGGCAGAAGATGGAGAGCCAGCAGAATTTGATTCTGAGGGTACAGGAAGATATCCTAAAAGGCTCCTCCAAAATAGCTGAGATACATGTTTAATTTTAATGAGAACCTCTTTCTATGACAACCCTGTATGATTGGAAATGAATGAATAATACATAAAAGTTCCATTTAAGAATGATTGCAATTTTTTTAGTTTTTTTATTCATTTATGGGAATTGGGCATCTTTCGCTGCCCATCCCTAGTTGTCTGAGAACAGTTGAGTCAATCACATCGTTATGACTCTGGAATCACATGTAGACCAGAACAGATAAGATCGACAGATTTAATTCCCTAAGGAACAATAGTGAACTAGATGGATTTTTCTGACAATCGACAATGGTTTCATGGCCATCAGTCGATTCTTAATTCCAGATCTATTTTATAAAATTCAAATTTCAACATCTGCCATGGCAGAATTTAAGGCTGTGTCCAACTGAGTTTTTGGATTAATTGTCTAGTGATAATACCACCAGGCCATCACTTGTTGCAACAAGATGCCATAGAGGCAAGTGGTTCCTGCACCAACACCAGGCAAAACTGTGTTGGACATGCCTACACATTCAGCACTAGACAGTCAGTAAGTTCACCTGGTGGAGACAGGAGCTGGAAATCAGTTTTATAATCTGATTGATGGTAAGATAATGATAAATCATAAATTTTCAAAATATTTGAGAATCAACATTGTTTTCAGAAAGAAGTGATAGATCATGATGGTAGAGGCAAGGTTATACTTGTCTCCATCACTAATGAGCTGTGTGACTGAACTAAATAACCTCAACTGAGTCAGTCTGAGTTTGTAATATCCTTCAGCTTTAGGCATGCAACACTTCCAGGTAAAACTGCTAGGGCTCCTTGAAATAACAAATGGAATCTGGATAAAAGCGGATAGCTAAAGGACAAATTCTTTATTCATCAAGATTTTGTCTGTTGGAATCTGAAGCTCCTATGATTTCAAGACAGGATCAGTCTGTGTGAAAGCATATTCAAAATTCTTTTAACTGGAGCTGTTCCTAAGTGTCTGCTCTCATCATGAACTTGTGTTATTTAACATATAAAACCGGTATATCTAACCTTTACACCTGAGGGGTAGATTTCAATTGCTTTCTTACTCAAGGAGCTAATGAGCAAATTTGACGCAGCATTGAACATGAATTTCAAAATATAAGAGTTGAGCTATAATGTTAAACAATTTGCTAGCAAAAATCAAAATAGTCCAAGGAAGGAATTGAAATCTCACACAAATGAGGAATTAAGATGACCACCAGAGTGCGAGGATTTGTATGTCCAGCTCATTCCTTATCTCTGGGTGTTCACAAAGTAATAATTGCCCTCACTTACATTGTGGGTGTGACTATGTTAATGTGGGTGAGAGTAAGCAAGAACTGTGAGACTGAGAGTGAGCGAAATAGACTTCCTCTTGCTGTCCTTCTGTCTCACGCTTTCTTTCTCTTCAGCACAAATTCACACTCTTGGGCTCATAGAATCATAGAATCAAGAAACCCTACAGTACAGGAAGAGGCCCTTCGGCTCATTGAGTCTGCACCAACCACAATCCCACCCAGACCCTACCCCCAATCTGTACATATTTTACCCACTAATCCTCTCTAGCCTATGCATCTATGGTCAATTTATCATGGCCAATCAACTAATCCACATATCTTTGGACTGTGGGAAGAAACCAGAGCATGCAGAGGAAACCCAGGCAGACATGAGGAGAATGTGCAAACTCCACACAGGCAGTGACTCAAGCTGGGAATTGACCTGAGCCCATGGAGCTGTGAAGCAGCAATGCTAACCACTGTGTTACTGTGCCCTGACTCCCTTTTTCTCTGTCTTTCACACAAATCTGCAGTGGGCTCATGCCCTCTGGGCCAAAGTGGTTTGGAGATTAAAATGCTAAGGAGAGATTAAGAACTACTGTAGTCTCTTTCTCTCTCACCAAACTACTTCAATTGTCCAAGGTCCTATTCTTCCTTCAAACTTTGCTCTGCCATTTGGTGGGGGGGGGGGGGTAATGAAGGAGTTCATTTTCTCCTGCCCTGCATCTCCCCCCAACCTGCTATGTTTCAGATTACACAGTGTCTGAGTGAGGAACATATCAAAAAGGAGTTCGGCAAAATGGACAACTACATAATAGAAAAAAATTCAGGACCTCACTGAGAGGCAGAATTTTGCTGGACTATCCAACTATCCAAATTGAAGTCTTACTTTGTCAGCATAAGTTTAGAATACTGGGATTGTCAGTTGGGTAAGAAGTGTAGTACATTTGCCTGTACTGGAAGCTACATATATTAATTCACAGGGCCTTGTTCTTTCAGACAGAAAGAACAGGTAAACACATTGCATATCTTTCAGCTAAACAAAATAAGTGATGTCATTCACTGGCTCATTCCTCAGGGCACAATCTTGATCAATCCGAGTCAAGCTGCTTGGTTAAGTTTTCATACAATATTTGACAGTTCACCAACAGTCACCATTAACTGGTGCATTCTCCACAGCAGCACCTCTACCAAGCAGAACTCTCTTCTCACACAGTATATAGTTGTTTTTTTCCCCCGGACAGTGGTATTCTTGGGATTGTCCTGTTGAGTAAAAGCTGAAAAGCTTCAACCAAATGCAATACTCAGCAATAGTCAGGTTCTATCATTTTTTTAGTTAAGGCAGAACATGCTATTCACAAACTTTTAAATCATATTTTAGCCTGCACAGTAGAACCATAGAATGCCTATAGTGTCATTGGGCTCATCAAGTCTGTGCTGACTCTCCGAAACAGCATCGCACCAGACTCACCACCCTCTGTCCTATGCCCGTATCTGCGTGTATTTGCCATGGCTTACCCAGCTAACCTGCACTCTTTGCACTGTGGAACAAAACAGGAGCACTCTGGGAAAACCCAGGCAGACACGATGAGAATGTGCAGACTCCACACAGTCAGCCAAGGCCAGGATCGAGCACAGGTACCTGACACTGTGAGGCAGCAGTGCTCACCATTGTGCCACTGTGCCTCCTCAATGAATTTCTATGTGATGGAGTCCTTTGACTGATTTTCATCTTCAGAATTTTCCTATCAGAAATAGGTCAGTGAGTTGCTCACTCATTTCCAAACCTGCCTGAAAATTGCATTAGGCCATCATTTTGTATCAACACAGTGGCTTAAGTCTTCCTCCAGATTTCTGCTACCCATTTTTCAGGAATGAAGTGGGCAGTTGAAAATTGCTGGGAATCTGTTTCTACTCACCCTCTCCTCTTCTTTCTCAATATTAAAACCTTATCAAATCTTAAACATAATCCTTTGCTGTTCTCACAAAACCTACCCTATTTGTATTTGTATTTTTTCATAGCGGGTAGCATCCTAGTGAACTTGTATTATTGTCTCAACATCTCCTCACAGTGTGAAGATCGAAACAACATAGAGTGCTCAAACTGTGACCTTATTAAGATTTTACACAGATTCATTATAACATCTTAATTTTTATATACATCTGACTATAAAATACAATATTCCAAATCTGTTTTATAGCTTTATCCATCTGAAAAGCATTTAAAAATCTTGTGATTTTGAACCACCAAATCCCTCCTGTTTTACATCATTCCGCATCACCTACTGGCAGTATAATTACTACCATTTTAGTTACAATTTATCACTCCACACAAGTGAACTTTTATCTCTATCCACCACTCCTTTTTCCATTTATCGTCATCTTAATATCTTCTTCTAGATTGCTTTGGGCCAATGATGGGATGGCCAGCTAAGGTCAGAAGCAAAAGTTTCATAATTGAGCTCTACTGGAGATGATGGGTTCCAGTTTGTTTTTGTTTCAGATTGAGGATATCGCTAGGCCAGAGCTGATGGTTTTTTTCTGGGAATTCTGCACGGTGCACATGAATGAGAAGGTTCGACTCGTTCTGAAATACATGATTAATGTTTTGAATTGTTCGGGTTTAACTCAAGATGACTGGAAATAATGATGTGCGACAGTGATTCTATCACAGTTCTCAGACTGGTGCCAGTGTGTTTGGGTGCACACTGGCGTGGAAAATATGAATTCCCTAAGCTTCATGCAGTGGTCATTCGGTGGGAAAGAAAAGCTTTCACTTGCCTGTAATAACATATTTTTTAAAAGGCTCCACTATTAAGCCAAACTTCTCAAAATGCCCTTAAAAGCTAAGAGGTTAAAAGAGACCGTATTCAAACTATTCTTTTTATAGGTGACAATAAAGCTTTTGTGAGTGAAATAAAACAAAAACTGCATGTTCATTTGCACAGCACTGTCTATCAACTCTCCATCACTTCCTCCAGCTCCTGCCAAGTGTGCAGCAGGGACTGCTGGTGGCAATGCTGCCTCTATAATGTCTGCCATACATGGCTGGAGTTCTGTCAGATGGATGACAGACTGTCAGGAATGCTTTCAGAGACAAAGAAACTGGCACGACGAATATATGAAGAAACATCCAAACTTTATCTGGCACTATCCATACTAGTAGCAAGACAAAAGGAAAAGAGCTAAAGTTGGGTGAAGAGTAGAGTGCCAACTATTCAGTACTTTATTAGTCAACCTCTCTCAGTTCTCAGATCCCCAGCAGTAATTCTCCGCCTGCCGCTACTCAGAGTCAGAGGAATATAATTGGAAATTTGGCAGCAGGTCATTATTCTTGTTATTGGCAGGTGCAGAATAGCCTTTGCGGTTGGCAATAATGCCATTAACAGGAACACTGTGCAAGAAAAAAATTACACAACCAGAATGATTGTTGTTAACAATTAGAGGTAATTAAAATTGAAAAATGTTTTTCAGGATGCAATCGCTGCCTATGAAAAACACATTAAAAATGTTGCAAAGCAATTTTTTTTACACAGAATGGGGAATAATCTAATTTTTTCATCCAGAATGTCTTCTACAAAGCCCTTCTGGAAAATGCAAATGATTTGGGGTTTATATTCAGTCACCAGGTTTGTCGCTAGGTCAAAGATGGTTATACAGAAAGTCACATGCTCAGGAAATGCATCATCAGCAGAGCTGAAATAGACAAATGAAGGGTCATTTGACCACAAATGAGCAAAGATCTTGAACTGAGCTGATAATGTGGGTTCATGTAAATGCTTTTTATAATTGAGTAGGCTGTAAAGTATTTTTTTAAATTGTATCATTCTGGTAATTAGTCTGAAATGGTTCTGTTTGAAAATGATTAATCTCTATATTTGAACACAATAGGAATATAATACGCCATCATCAATGGTGATTAATAATTTGGACAGTGGAAATAACTAGGGGTGTGATAGTTGGATTTAGAATCTTAGAACGGTTACAACAAATTCATCTCTGGAAACATTCACAAGTCTTTTCAGCAACCTCTCTAGTGCCTTCACCGTTTTTCTGCAGTGTGGTGTTCTGAATTGTATACACAACTCTAGTCAAGGCCTAACATGTCCTTTAAACAGGTTTATCGGAGCTCCATGCACTCTCTGCATCTTTTTATAAAGCCTAGGATCCATATACTTTATTAACTGCTTTCTCAACCTGTCCTGCCACCTTCATGACTTGTGCAAATATATCCTCCTATCTCCTTTAGGACTGTACTATTTATTTCATATTATCTCTACTCATTCTTTCTACCAAAATGAATCATTTCACATTTTTCTTCATTAAATTTAATCTGCCATTTGCCTCTTTGCCCTTTTGAAATTTAACATTTAAGCTCCTCACACTTCAAACAAAATTTCATCAGTGCCTCATTCTAAAAATATATGAAATGAACCCTTTAAATTTATTTATTAGTCACAAGTAAGACTTACATTAACACTGCAATGAAGTTAGGATGAAATTCCCCTAGTTGCCACACTCCAGCGCCTGTTCGGGTACACTAAGGGAGAATTTAGCATGACCAAAGCATCTAACCAGCACATCTTTCACACTATGGGGGAAAATCAGAGCACCCAGAGGAATTCCATGCAGACATGGGGACAGCGTGCAAACTCCACACAGACAGTGGACCTGATTTTTAATTTTCATTCTAAGTGCTGAATCTGGGTGACTTGGGAATCTGTTTTTTGGTACTCCAATATGCAGTCAGTCTAAAAAAAAATCGTGGGTCCCATTCGCACTGTGAGTGGGGTTTAGTTGCCCAAAAAGATTTGAGCTCTGAACTGTGCATACGCAGTTAGAAAAAATTTGCAAAAGCGCACCTGTGTCAGATTGCTCCTCAGCCGCAGAAAGTGGTCCGGGAGTGAAAATCGGAGCGATGGTTACTTCAGACATCACTGTCCTCTTTATCAACCCCTCCCCGATCCGCTACCCAGACTGATCGTGACTCCCCGTCCCTTAACCAACAGCCCCCCCCCCCCCCCCCCCCCCTCCACCTCCACCACCAATACCCACAGAGCGGCAGCAGACCCCCGCGCATTCTCCTGCTGTTCTTTCTTTTGGTCTTATGTAGCCGGTAGCTATTTACTCCCAATATGAGATTTTCATATGTTCTAGCTTGATTACTGCTGAAAAAAGGAACATGTTGAAGCTTTTCATTTTGCACTCATCAGGACACTTTGCAAGTAAATTAGCATAAGGGGAAAAGAACAGTTTTTACTGCATGAGAATAGATTGCTGACTGGTTGGCAAATGGATCCTGATTGGTAGAGGCATTGCCATGGTGAATTCACCAGTTGATAATGACAGATAACTGCCAAGCATTATTTGAAATTTAAACCATGCCCTGAGTAGCACGGGGAATTAATCAGTGAATGACTGTCATTTATTTTGTTTACCTGAAATTGGTGCAATACATGTGCATGTTGCTTCTGTCTGCAAAGAATGAGATGTTAATGCGTAATTTCCAGTGCATGCAAATGCACCAACACTGCAAGCCCGACTGATAATATTAAATTTGTTGTCAGCATAATTCTTAGCTCACTAAGGATTATTTTTTGATGTTGGACACTGTATTTTGTGCTCTGGAAGCATGGGCTGTTTAGGTACAGGTTATACTTTGCCCATTGACATTACCTTTGACACCATCTTCCAGTTTTTGTGATGCATGGCCTACATAGCTAGCCTCACTCTGGCACTGAAATTCATATCACGGAATATAATAAGCAGAATGTTTTTCTTTCCTTGATGGCAGCATCCGGTTAGTGATGAGCATAATACATTTTGCTACTGCATTGTAGCAGCATGAAACAGCTAGCTTCAGTGCTAGTGTGATGATACCAAAAACCTGCTGGGCTACCTGACTTCCCAAACCACGTATAACATTGTGGTAGAGACAGAATTAGATCCTTAAATGATTATTGATCAGCCACTTAAGAGACTTAGTAGGGCTAAGGGTTGCCTGATGCATAACCCACAACGCCCCCGCCCCCCGCGCCCCTCCACCCCCCCTGTAATATGGGAGACAGGTTGGGGGTAAGCAAGAAGGCAGAAGGCTTACCACCTACTTTATTTTACTTGGCCCAAATCTTTAAATCTTAAAGTAATTCAATTAGTGGTGGGGGGAGGGGAATACAACATTTACTTTAGAAGTACAGAGAGAACATGCCAGTATGAAGCTAAATATCTTCCTCAAGCTCAAAACTAAGCACCATATGTCCTTATATTTCCATATTTTAAATAAAAATGAATTTTATGACTATCTCCAACTTAGATCTTAGCTGCTCACTCACCATTTGCCACTACTATGGTAAAAGTTATAATAAAATATAAATTGGTGGTCATCTTCCAAAACTCTATAGACTGCGGAGCAGTTCCTACAGATTAGAGGGTCGCAAATGTCATCTCATTATTTAAGAAGGAAGGGAGAAAAAAAGGGAGAATTCAGATCAGTTAGCCTGTTATCACTAAGATGCTCAAGTCTATTATAAATATTATGATAAGAAAGTATTTGGAAAGCATTATGGGGATTAGACAAAACCAACATAGGTTTACGAAAGGCAAATCATGTTTAACAAATTTATGGGAAACTTTTGAGGATGTAAGTAGTAGAATTGATAAAGGAGAACCAGTGAATGTGGCGTATTTGGATTTCAGAATGCTTTTGATAAGATCTCTCATAAGAGGTTAATGAGCAAAACTGAAGCACGTGGGATAAGGTATAATTGTAGAAGGTATTGGCATGGACAGACAGGAAGCAGAGAGTGGAAACAGATTGGTTTATTTCCAAGAGGCAGTGACTAGCGAGGCACTGCAGGGATCAGTGCTTGGGCCACAGCTGTTCATGATAGATATAAATAACCTGGATGAACCAATTGTAATGCTTCCAAGTTTGCAGATACCACAAAACTGAGTGGAATAGTTAGTTGTAAGAAGGATATATGGAGGCTTCAATGTGATGTAGACAAGTTCAGTGAATGGGCAAACATGGCTGAATATGAAGTCTTACAATTGGATATGAGAAACAGAAAGCAAGAGTATTATTTAAATGGCAATACATTTGGAAGTGTGGATATACACAAAGATCTGGTGCCCTTGAACACCAGTCAATGAAAATGGAAAAGCAGGTGGAGCAAGCAATTAGGAGGGCAAGTGGGACGTTGGCCTTCATTGTAAAAGGATTTGAGTTCAGAAATGGGGCCGTCATATTGCAGTTATACAGGGCCTTGATGAGACCATACTTGGAGTATTACGTGCAGTTTTGGTCACCCTATCTAAGAAAGGATATATTTGCCATAGAGAGAGTGCAGCAGAGTTCACTAGGTTGAAACCAGTGTTGCTAGGACTGCTCTATGAGGAGATACGGGTTTGACTGGGCCTGCAATCACTAAAGTTAAGAAGAATGAGAGGAAGTCTGATCGAAATGTATAAAATTCTGACAAGGCTAGATAGACGAGATTCAGGGAGGATGTTTTCCCTGGTTGGGGAAATCTAGAATCAGGGAATACAGTCTCAGGATACAAGGTCATTTCAGATTGAAATGAAGAAAAATGTCTTCACTCAAAGGGTAGTGAACCAGTGGAATTCTCTACCACAGAAGTTTTGGAGGACAAGTCAGTGAATTTATTCAAGAAAGAGATAACTTGTAGGTTTTAGTAGTGGCATCAAGTGGTATGAAGAGAAAACAAGGTCAGCCATGACCACGTTGGTGGCATGGTGATAGTGTGGTTAGCATTGCTGCCTCATAGTGCCAGGAACCCAGGTTCAATTCCCAGCTTGGGTCACTGTCTGAGTAGAGTCTGTACATTCTCCCTGTGTCTGCAAGGTTTTCTTCTGAGTGCTCCGATTTCCTTCTACAGTCCGAAAGATGTGTTGGTTAGGTGCATTGATCATGGTAAATTCTCCCTCAGTGCACCAGAACAGGGGTCAGAGTGTGGTGACTAGGAGATTTTCACAGTAACCTCAGTGCAGTATGAATGTAAGCCTGCTTGTGACAATAATAAATAAAATGTAAAACTTAAAATTTATTGAATGGCAAAATATGCTCGAAGGGCCGAATGGCCAACTCCTGCTCATAGTTTCTACATTTAAAAGGAAGGCAGATGAAGTCTCCCCAAATCTCAGTCTGCTGTCATCTAGATTATCACACAACTGCCTTAAATTGCACTCAAAACACATTGTAGTTTCCAGACAGAAATCCACCTACTCTGATTCATGTGCACTCTTGTGCGTGACGTGAATAAGAACAGCATTTCATAAAAATAACAATTATCCTTTTCCACAGGAATTCTTACAAGAGTTTGCAGAGCTGTGCATCATGCACTTCTGTTCTCTCTAACAGAATCAATCAACACCCTGACATACAATTACATTCAAGTTAGAACTACTTATAAAAATAATGTATCAGATGATCAAACAATCATCTTTTTGAACTATAAATGTTCAGTCTCACTGTTGCATTAAGAAAGCAAGCAAGGGAACTAAAATCCAAGGAATAAAATCTTCTTGATGTAAGGTTATTGGCCTGAAATGTTGGTGGAGATTTTAACTCATTGAAAACTCATTCATTTGCAAGTTAAAATCAGATCCTTTCACCTGATTTCTCTCCACAGATGCTGCCAGACCTGCTGGGTACTTCCAGCATTTTCTGTTTTTATTTCAGATTTTAGCAGGCACAATATTTTGTCTTTGCGTTAATGTTTAATTCACTGTCACTTCTCTTCTGGGAATTAAGAAATTCAGCTCTTCCCACCTCCAGGATATCCATTTATCAAGTGTACATTGCTTATCCTCATTGCTTTCTATCTGTGGCTGCAGATGTGAATCCAGAAAGGTTTATTGCCTTCCCAGTACCAGAGTCAAGGATGCCATTGAACAATTACACAGTATCCGAAGGAGAAGGGGTATAGAGAGTGGCCATAGTCAACATTGGTACCTTTTACATAGGTTGAAAAAGGGATGAAATCCTGTGGTCAGAATATAGGGAGCCAGGTAGGAAATTGGCAAAAAGTAATAAACTCCAGATTACTCTCAAAACCATGCACAACTGAATATAAAAATAGTACATTTTTTAAGTAAATTCACTTATGGAATGTGGGCATTGCTGGCAAAGAAAGTATTTATTGACCCTCCCTATTTACCCTTGAGATGTTAAACCAGCATCAATGAAGGAACAACAATATCAAATCAGGGTGGCGAGTGACTTGGAGACCAACTTCCAGGTGGTGGTTTTTCCATCTGTCTGCTACCCATCTCCTTCCAGACGGTTGTGGTCATGGGTTTGGAAGATGATGTGTAAGGAAGTCTTGTGAGTTTCTGTAGTGCATCTTGTAGATAGCACATATTGCAGCCGTTGTCTATCGATGGAGAATGGAGTGATTGTTTGTGGAAGGGATGCCAGTCCAACAGGTTCTTTTGTCCTGGACAATGTTGAGCTGCTTGAGTGATGTTGGTGCTGCACTCATCCAGGCAAGATAGAGAGTGTTCCACCAACTCCTGGTTTGTAACTTAAAGATGGTGCATAGGCTTTGGGGAGCAGGAGGTGAGGTACTCACCAAAGCATTTCTAGCTTCTGACCTGTTCTTGTACCACTGTAAATGCATATTTCTTCTTGGTTTCATTGGTTGACAATACCTCCCAGGATGTTGACTGGGGGCGGCATGTGGAGTGCAGCATTCCCTGTTGGTAACACCATTGAATGTCAAGAGCCAATGTTTAGATTCCCTCTTGTTGGAGATAGTTATTGCTTAATACTTATGTGACACAAATATTATTTGTTAGTTGCCAGTCCAGACCTGGATATTGTGCAGATCTTGTTGCATTTGGGACAATGGACTGCTTATGTATTTGAAGGGTCACAGATGGTGCTGATCATAGTGTATTCACCAGCAAACATCCCTACTTCTCAATCGAATTAGCTGAAGATTAGCATCTGTAATGCTGCGGACTGCCAGAGGATGGATCCTGAACTTTGCACTTCTGGCTGAAGATTGTTGTGAATGACTCAGCCTTTTGCACTGATATGCTGGGGTCCACCACCACTGAGGATGGGGTATTTGTGCAACCTTTTCCTTCCCCAGTGAGTTGTTCACCACCATTCACAACTGGATGTGTGAGGACTGCTGAGCTTGGATTTGATCTGTTGGTTTGAAAACACTTAGCTCGGTCTATTTTGGCTGCTTATGCTGTTTGTAACACAAGTAGTCCTGTGCTGTGGCTTCACCAGGTTGACATCTAATTTTTATATATGCCTGGTATTATTCCTGGCATATCCTCCTGCATGCTTCATTGAACCAGAATTGATTCTCTGGCTTTATGATAATGGTAAAGTGGGGGTTATGCTGTTCCGTGAGGTTACGGATTGTGGTTGAGTACAATCCTGCTGCTGCTCATGGTGTCACGCCTTCAGTTGCTAGATCTATTTGAAGGCTAACTCATTTAGCACAGTAGTAGTGCAAACAATACAATGGAGGAAACAATCACAATTTGAATAAGGGGTGGCTTCATCTTCACATAAGTGTACTGCAGCCAGTCCTCCTGGAGCTCTCATGAACAAATGCATCAGTGAGGATGAGATCAAATGCGTTTATCATTCTTGATCATTCCCTCACCACTGTCACAGATCCAACCCAGCAGCTACACTGTTTAGAACTTGGTCAGCTTTGGTTCGCATTGAAGCCAAGAGTACAATCTGTGCCCTTGCCACCCTCAGTGTTTCCACCAAGTGGCGTTCAACATGGGGGATTGATTCATCGGCTGAGTGGGGAAGGTATGTGGTAATCAGCAAGAGATTGCGTTACCCATATTTGAGACATCATGGGGTCCAGAATCAATGCTGAGGACTCCCAGTGCCACTCTTTCTCAAATGTGCAATGGAAGATCAGGACATATGCAGAATTAGTGTTGGTGTTGTCTGGGACATTGCCAGTAAAGTATGAATCTGAGTATGACTGTGTCTAGTTGTTGTTTGACGGCTGTCCCAATTTTAGCACAATCTCCCAGGTGTTAGTTAGGAAGATATTGCAGAGTTGACAGAAATGTGTTTGCCATGGTCATTTCCTGTGCTTAGGTTGATGCTGGGTATTCTGTCCAGTTTAGTTTTTTTATTGATTTGGTAATGTTTTGATTCAACTGGGTGGCATGTTAGACCATTTCAGTGGGTATTTAAAAGTCAACCACATTGCTGTGGGTCTGAAGTCACATATAGCCCGGACCAGATAATAACAGCAGATTGTCTTGCAAACCTAATCGGTTTTTACAATAATTAACAATGGTTTCGTGATCAGTAGATTTTAAATTCCGGATTTTTTTATTGAATTTATTTTACTCCCCTCCCTTTAATTGAGCAGATAAATGCATGGCTGGAAAGATGGTGCAGGAGGGAAGCTTTAGCTTCTTGGATATTGGGATTAGTTCTAGGGAAAATGTACAGACCAGGTGGGCAGCACCTGAACACAGCAGTTGTCAATTTCCCTCTGGGTAATTTGTTGGTGTTATGAGAACATACTTGAAAGAGATAACAAGTGTAAAGAATCTTGGAAGCAATAGATAGTACTAGAGTAGAAAATAGTATGGTAAACTTTTGATGAATCAGTATAGAAGTTGAAGAGGCTAATGCTGTGTGCTGTGCGTGGACTTTCACAAGGTATTTGATAGAACACTTCACAATAGACTTGTAAACAGAATTTACAGTGGGGAGAATAAAGGGACATTATCAATATGGATATGACATTGGTTCAATGACAAGAAACTGTGGGAAGTGGTTATTTTTCAGACAGGAGGAAAGCTTACTGTTCTCCAGTGATCGGTGTTATGAACCCAGGTCTCCCTGACATTCATTGTTGACCTGGATGTTGGCATAAAGGGCCTGATTTCAAAATTTGCTGATGATACGAAACTTATAAGTATTGTGAAACATGTCGGAAAGATATAGACAAGTTAGTGGAATGAAAAAACAAATGGCAGATGAAACTTAATGCAATGAAGCATGAAGTGATTCATTTTGGTAAGACTATGATTTGTACTGTACTGTCTGCTTCAGAGCAAATGCAACAAGCCACCCTTATTATCCTTATTATCTGCCATGACATGCATTCTTTTATGTTCTGTCTACCTGCCTTTATGCAGGATATGAATGCCTGCAGCAACAGGGAGGTTGCAGAATGCTGTGTTGCGACTGATTTTAGAGTTCTCTCTTTCTTTGGCAAGTGTGCCATTGCACTGGTTGGTAAGAATGTGGAAATGTGGACTATGCCCATGATGATAGTGAGATGGGCAGTGCACATCTAAGTGTGCTTTTCCCCATACCATGATTCCCATTATTATTTAATATCTCCTGCAATCCCTTTTTGCCTTTCCTCCTTCTCCCTGCTCCTGCATTTGCTTACCACCTATTACATCTCTTAATTTTTTTCTATTTCTGTGGAAGATCATCAGTGTGAATTTTTGTTTCTTGTTTTACATACTGACAGATTCCTGAATTTAGTGTTTTTATTTCAAAGTTCCAGTGATTGCATTTTGGTTTTATGAAATCCAGAGAATCTAGCAACACACACACTACAACAAGTCAGCTACAACATTAGGCAACAACCATACAATTAATTATTTTTATTATTCAAGTAGTTTGTAAACTGGTCTTCAATAAGTTGTAATACTGGGTGATTTAAACTAACTTAATATTAACTGGGATATACTTAGTGTAAAATAGGTAAAGGGTGCAATATTCTCAATATTCAGAAAAAGGTTTTTTAGCCAAACAGTCCCAAATGAAAAAGAGTACTTAACCTAGCTTTAAGGAATAAAGCTGTGTAGGTGGAAAGAGTATCAGTGGGGGAATATTTTGTAGGGCTGAAATTTACTGTCCAAAAGGATGATGCAGGCAGGAACAATCATCACATTTAAAAAGTTATTTGATATGAACTGCAAGTGTTATCACCTACAACACTATGAACTGGGAAGTGGAATTAGATTGAATAGTTCTTTTTCAACCAGGATGGCTATGATGGACTGAATAGCCTGCTCATGTGCTGTACATTTCTAGGACTCTAATGCTGATCAATTGAATTGTTGCTCAGTCCTTGGATGAATAACTTAACATTGATTTGAGACTGCCCCCTGAGTTCTACCGCCCCACTCGCCACAGAATCAGAGCAGATGAAGGGTGGACAATGGAAATGTCCATTGACCTCAAGTGAGATTTTCTGGTCTCAGGTCGGACGAGACCATAAAATCCCACCCATGTGCATGACAGCAGACACAAGCATTAGCATCTCCAAGTCATGAAGGAATTACAGAAGCCTTGTAACTGCTAACCAACTCCCAATGCTTCAGAACCTGTGGACATTTGTGTATCGTCTCATCTTTTCCACATAAATACCACAAACTTGTTTTTAGAAGAGAGCTGAAGGTTTTAAATTCCTAGCATCTGGCCAATCTTAATTTTATCTCAAAAGGAAGTGGGGAATATCTTGGAATGACTCACCTCTCAGTGTGGTGTCTCACAATAATGAGAACACAATTCACAGCCAAAGCTGCACCACATGACTAGCTCCAGATTTGGAGGAGACAATTCCAAAATCAGCCTTTAATTAAGATTTTATCAGAGAAATGAATTAAGGCTCTGCTTCCACTACGTATTCAATTCATTCTTGGTAAGCTTGTGTGAACAAGGAGGAAGTATAGTTATTCAGTGTAATTAATGGCTTAATCTACACTAAAGAGTACAAGTAAAATGTCCTGTTATGTGGAATTTCACATCTTGAAAAGATTGTATGACTTGATTCTCAGAATATCCGAGGACTGAATATTGTAAAATGAGTCCAAATTTCATTAGTCCCAACTACATTATGTGTCAAGCTCCCTGGGCCCAATTCACACACAAATTGCGTCACAACAATAGTTTAACCTATAAAGGAGGGGATTTGATTCTCCCTCTATGGGAGAGAAACCAAATAGAATCCTTTGCAACTGTTCCTTCCAACATGCCTAATTTTTCAATAAATGAATTTCCCTGGTTCTCAAGTGTATCTGGTCACAAACTCAGGAAAAGTTCCACTACTATACCACAGAGCATGTGTAAGACGTTCTTTGGGGGAGGGTGAACAGCCAGAGGTCATGATCCACAATGGGACAATGACATAGGTAATAAAAAGGATGAGGTCCAGAAAGCAAATTTTAGAAAGCTAAGAAGGAAATTCAAAAGCAGTGCCGTATGCTAAAGAGTATAAGAACAGGAAAATTTGGAGAATAGTGTAGGAGAGAGGGATTTTGATTCCTGAGGCATTGGAATTTGTTCTGGGGCAGATTAGACCTTAACAGGACTGAGACTAATGTCCTAACAGGGAGGTTTGCCAATGCTATTGGGAAAGTTTTAAACTGGATTGGTAGGGGATGGGAACTTTTTTTTTTATTCATTCATGAGACATGGACATTGTTGGCTGGCCAGCATTTGTCCTTTGTCCTTTATTGTCCATCCCTAGTTGCTCTTGTCCAGAGGGCAGTTGAGAGTCAATGTTGCTATGGCTCTGGAGCCATATGTTAGCCAGACCAGATTAAGGACAATAGACTTCCTTCCCTAAAGGACATTAGTGAACCAACAGTAATCTTAACCCTGAGGAAATATCCAGAGTGAAAAGGAAAAAAACTGGCACTGGGAAGTAGAAAAGTATTAACAAATAAGGAAGATATATCAGAGAGTAATCTCAGGATTACTTCCTATGTCACATGCTAGTGAGGCAAAGAATAGGAAGATATTGCAGCTTAACATGTGGCTGAACAGCTGTGTAGAAGGGAGGGTTTCAGATATCTGGACCATTGGTTCTCATTCAGAGCGGGTGGGACCTGTACAAGAAGGATAGGTCGCATTTAAACTGGAAGGGCATAAATATTCTGACCGGGAGGTTTGCTAGTGTCACACGATAGGTTTTAAACTAGTTTGGCAGGGGGCTGGAACCAAAGCAAAAACGAATTAGCTGAAAGAGGACCAGAGAGTAGGGCCAGTAAGACTCAGAGAAAGAGCAGGCAGGGTATGGTTGCTAAGCAAAGAGGGTCTGGTGGACTGAAGTGCATTTGTTTAATGTAAGAAGTGCGACAGGTAAGGCAGGTGAACTTAAAGCTTGGATTAGTACGAGGAATTATGATGTTTTACCATGACAGAGACTTTGTTAAGGGAAGGACAGGATTGGCAGCTTAATATTCCAGGATACAGATGTTTCAGACAAGATAGAGGGGGATGTAAAAGGGGTGGGTGAATTGTACTACTGGTTAAGGAGACTATCACAGCTGTACTGCATAAGAACACCTTAGAGGGCTCATAGAGCAAGACAATATTGGTAGAGCTCAGAAATATGAAGGCTGTAAGTCACTATTTCGGAGGTTTACTACAAGCCATCCAATTGTCAGCGGGAGATAGAGGCAAATCTGATATATAGGCAGATTTTGGCAAGGTGTTGAAGTAACACCTTGGGAGATTTTAACTTCCCCTATATTAACAGGGATCCTCTTAGGGGTGTGGATACGGCAGAGTTTGTAAGGAGCATTCAGGAGGGCTTCTTGAAACAATATGTACATAGTCCAGCTGGGGAAGGGGCCATACTGGCCCTGGTAGTGGGGAGTGAACCCGGCCAGGTGGTCAATGTTTCAGTCGGGGAGCTGTTTGGGTACAGTGACACAATTCAGTAAGCTTAAAGTTCTGATGGATAAAGATAAGCGTAGTCTTCAAGTTAAGGTGGTAAATAGAAGAAAGGCTAATTACAACAATATTAGGCAGAAACTGAAGAATGTAGATTTGGGACAGATGTTCAAAAATCAACATCTGGCATGTGGGAGGCTTTCAAGTGTAAATTGATAGGGATTCAGGACTGACACAATCATGGCAAGTTTTAGAAAGCTTGGATAATGAAAAATATTGTGAGTTTAGTCAAAGAGAAAAAGGAAGCATTTGTAAAACTAGGAGACTGGGAACCCTCAAAGCAAGTGTGGAATACAAAGAAAGTAGAAAGAAACTTAAACAAAGAGTAAGGAGGGCTAAAAGGGGTCTCGAAAAAGCATTGGCCAGCAGGATTAAGAAAAAATCCAACGTTTTTTATACATATATAAATAGCAAGAGGGTAGCCAGAGAAAGGATTGGTCCACTCAAGGATAGAAGTCTACAAGATTATAAGAGGCATGGAAGTAACAAAGCTTTTTCCCAAGGTGGAAGTCAATTGCTAGGGGCCACAGGTTTAAAGTACAAAGGGCAATGTTTAAAGGAGATGTACAAAGCAGAACTTTTTACACAGAGGGTGGTGGATGCCTGGAACTCATTACTGGTGGAGGTAGTGGAACAGGATACGGTAGTAACTTTTGAGAGGCGTCTTGATAAATACATGAACAGGATGGGAATAGAGGGATATGGTCCCTGCAAGGCATAGTGAGTTTATTTAAATTGGGTACCATGGTCAGTGCAGGCTTGGATGGCCTGTTCCTGTGCCGCAATTTTCTTTATTCTTTGTTCTTTTAGTAGTATCAAAGTAAATAGAACACTTGAAGGGTTGATAGAAATAGAGTAGGCAATAAGAAGTCATTGGATAGAGTCAGAGGAAGGGGGAAAGTAAAAAAAGTCTAAATCGGTGCTGACATGGAAATGTATCATTATTTCCTCATTGTCATTGAGTTAAAATCCTGGAATTTCCTCCCTAACAACCACTATATGAGCACCTACACAATAGATACAATAGTTCAAGAAGGCAGCTTACCATAATCTTCAAGGGCATCTGGAGATGGACAATACATTCTGGCCTAGCTAACAAAGTCCATGTCCCTTGAATTATTTTTTGTGTGTGTGTGTGCATGTATGTGAATGCAGGGAGTGTGATTAATGAGATTGGTGAACGACAGGCGCAGGTTGACAAATAGAATTAAGATCTTAAAGCCATAACAGAGACCTGGTTCGAAGAAAGACAGGACAGGACATTCAACACACCTGGGTACAATAAAGAGACAATAAAGAAAAAAGGGGAGTGGGGCAATAGTGGGAGAGAATGTTCCGGAGGTGTCAAGAACAGAATCTCTCTGACTAGAGGTAAGGAATGAAAAACGTACAATGACATTGATTGACCATGAGAAACAAATTTACAAAGAAGTCAGAGGTGCAAGAATGACAGTCATTATAATGGAGAACTTCACTTATCGAAACATAGACAGGGATAGGAATAGTGCAAAGGAGCAAGAGGGGTTCAAATGTTAAAGATAATTTTCTGCAACCATGTGTCCAATGAGGCAAAAAGGGGCCACGAAATGGCTTTGACAGGTAGGATTAAGGAAAATCCTAAGGCATTTTACTCCTACGTAAGGAGCAAAAGGATGCTTAGAGGGAAGATTGGATCTCTCAGGGACAGAGGAGGGGAACTATGCTTAGAGCCTGAGGGAATGGGGGAGATCCTGAATGAATACTTTGCGTCGGTATTCACGCAGGAGAGGGGCCTGATGCCTGATGCCGGCTTTGAGGATTTTGAGGACCCGTTAAAGGAAATAATCATTACGAGGGACGAAGTGTTGGGGCTTTTAGGTAGCATAAAGACTTATAAAGCCCCGGGGCCTGATGGTATTTATCCCAGGCTGCTAAGGGAGGTGAGAGATGACATTGCTGGGCCTCTGACGCAAATCTTTGTCTCTTCTTTGGACACAGGTGAGGTCCCAGAGGACTGGAGGATTGCAAATGTAGTACCGTTGTTTAAAAAGGGTCAGAGGGATAATCCAGGGAACTATAGGCTGGTGAGCTTGACTTCAGTTATAGGTAAGCTAATGGAGAGGATCCTCAGGGACAGGATGTATGAGCATCTGGAGCGCTGCGATCAGATCAGGGATACGCAGCATGGCTTCATTAAGGGGGGGTCGTGCCTTACGAATCTAGTGGAATTTTTTGAAGAGGTGACAAAAACGGTTGATGAAGGACAAGCCGTTGATGTCATCTACATGGATTTCAGTAAGGCGTTTGACAAGGTTCCCCATGGTAGGCTGATAAAAAAGGTGAAGGCGCATGGGATACAGGGCCAGGTATGTAGATGGGTTGAGAACTGGCTTGGGAGGAGGAGACAGCGGGTAGTAGTGGAAGGCTCTTTTTCCAACTGGAGGTCAGTCACTAGTGGTGTGCCACAGGGCTCAGTACTAGGACCTCTTCTATTTGTGATTTATATAAATGACTTGGAAGAGGGGGTAGGTGGTTGATCAGCAAATTTGCTGATGACACTAAGATGCTTGGATTGGCGGGTACTGAGGAGCAGTGCCAGGCAATACAACAGGACATAGATAGGCTGGTAGATTGGGCAGATAGATGGCAAATGGAATTTAATCCGGATAAATGCGAGGTGATGCATTTTGGCCGGAATAATGTAGAGGGGAGTTATAGAATAAAAGGTAAAACTATCCGGAGTATAGAGACGCAGAGAGACCTGGGGGTGCAGGTTCACAAGTCTCTGAAGGTGTCAGTACAAGTGGAGAAAGTGATAAAGAAAGCGTATGGTATGTTAGCCTTCTTAGGAAGGGATATAGAATACAAGAGTAGGAGTCTGATGTTACAAGTGTATAGAACGTTGATTAGGCCTCACTTGGAGTACTGCGTCCAGTTCTGGTCGCCGTACTACCAGAAGGATGTGGAGGCCCTGGAGAGAGTGCAGAGGAGATTTACCAGGATGCTGCCTGGTATGGAAGGGCTGTCTTACGAGGAAAGATTGAACGCACTGGGGTTGTTTTCCCTTGAAAGACGTCGGCTGAGAGGGGATCTATTAGAGGTATATAAGATTATGAGGGGTATAGATAGAGTAAATGGTGGTAAGCTTTTTCCACCATTAGAATCGGATAGAACGAGGGGTCACGGCCTTAGGGTGAGGGGGGCTATGTATAAGACGAATATTAGAGGGCATTTTTTCACACAAAGGGTAGTGGGGGTGTGGAATGCTCTACCGAGTGGGGTGGTGGGAGCAGGCACGCTAGGGTTGTTTAAGGGTCTCTTGGACAGCCACATGAGCGGTCTGCAGATAGAGGGATATAGGAGGACTGTTTAAATACTTTATTTGTTTCCACAGGCTATTCGGTCCACCTTGTTGACCAACAAGGCGCATGCATTTGGCAGGTTGTGCGAGGGCTGCTCTTGGATGTTACTTCAGGAGTGGCCTAGTGCTTCATGTTGTTAGTGTATGCTTAAACTGGACCATCAGATGGGCAACATGACAGCTCAGAGACTATCGCTGTTGCTGTGCAGACACATGGATTTGGGCCTGTGTCTGCGGGAGTTTGCGCGTTCTCCCCGTGGTTGCGTGGGTTTTCTCCGGGTGCTCCGGTTTCCTCCCACATCCCAAAAATGTGCTCTTAGGCTGATTGGGTAACAAATTGTCCCTATATTGGTCTCTATATGTCATTAAGACGTTAGGACGGCGGCGTGGGCTTGTTGGGCCAAAGGGCCTGTTTCCCGTGCTGTGTTGTTCTTTGTTCTTTGTTCTTTGAGAGGGCAGGCACTGTTGGACCTGGTTCTGGAGAATGAGTTGACCCAAGTAGACCAATTATCAGCAGAAAAGCATTTGTGGGACAGCGACCATTGTATTATAAGGTTTACGTCAACCATGGAAAAGGACAAGGAACAATCCAGGAAATTAACTGGAGGAAAGCCAACTTCAACGGGGTGAGAATAAATCTGATTTAGTGAGTTGGAGTGGCAGAAAAAATAGCGGCTAAACAATGGGTCTCCATCAAAGAAAAGTATTGCAGACAATGTCAAGATATGTTCCTTTGAAGGGCAAAGATAGGACAAATAAATCCAAAACATCCTAGATAATGAGACAGGTGAAGGTGAAGATGAAGAAACACAAGTACAACGGATGTTGGACTGAAAATACAATGAAGGATCAGTCTGAATATAAAAAGGCCAGAAGGGAAAATCTAGTAAGAAAAGAAAGCAAAAAGCATGACAGGAGACTGGCAGCTATGTAAATAATAAAAGGATTGTAAAAGATTATTGGCTGATTAGGGAACAAAAAGGAAGCTTGCACATGGAAGCAGGAGAAATAATGGAAGTATTAAATCAGAACTTCGCATCTGTCTTTACAAAGGAAAAATATGCTACTCAGGCTGAAGTGAGAAAATGTAACCGGGATACTTGAAGAATTTACAGTTGAGGAGGATGATGTGTTAAAGAGGCTATCTTTACTTGAAACAGAGATGATAAGGTACCAGGACACGATGAGATGTGTTGGATGTGAGAGTGAAAATTGCAGAAGTGTTAGTGCTAATCTTGAAGAAAATTCAAGGCCATGGTTATTTTGACAGTGACTGACATTACCACCCTTGTTCCTTCTTCAGGCTGCAAGCCTTCCTGCAACAAGACTGTAGATTTCTCTGAGCATGACCTTGCTGAAAAGGAGAGGTCACACATATTTGCTAGACTGAGGTGAGAAAACTTTTGCTGAAGATCCTGGATGGATGTAGTCTCCTACTGAGAGGACCTCTCCTCCATGTCTGAGCAGGTTGTCTTCCTCTGTGTAACCTCTGTAGTGGGCCAAAGATGATACCAACTACTGCATCTATGTTTGAGACCAAGTGGTCTGAGCAGAACTCCCAAAGTCAGAACCAAGTCTTTCAGCACATGCACACTATTCCCAGTAGCCCTTACCAATTTTATAAATAGCAGCAAAACCATTAAATTCAGCCATAGCAAACAAAAATCTATCCACGCAACTAATCTGTAAGTATTTGATGATCCCCTTAAATAGCACTTGTGGGGGGAGTCCATCCTGTTACAGAATACATATTCAGCAATGTGAGATTAGAACAGGATGTTAGCTGAAGCAGTAGGATCAATAATAGGACTACTGTGTCAAACAGTATTACACACCAAGCAACAGCATGATTAGAGCACTCTGCATAGTTTTAGTGTACACCTGATGTGGATATCATTTTGGAACCAAATCAGAATAGTTAGAACATAGAACATAGAACATTACAGCACAGAACAGGCCCTTCGGCCTTCGATGTTGCGCCGACCAATATAAAAAGCAATGCCCCTCCAAACTAAACCATTCCCTTCTCTTCCATATACTTATCAACTAACCTCTTAAACGCCACCAAACTTGGCGCATCTACAACTGCTGCAGGCAGGGCATTCCACTCCCGAACCACCCTTTGGGTAAAGAACCTACCTCTGATATCCGTCCTATAACTATCACCCCTTAATTTAAAGCTGTGTCCCCTCGTGCTAGCTTTTTCCATCCTAGGAAAAAGGCTATCACTGTCCACCCTATCTAAACCTCTAATCATCTTATATGTTTCGATCAGGTCCCCTCTTAGCCTCCTCCTTTCTAACGAAAACAACCTCAAATCCCTCAGCCTCTCCTCATAAGACCTGCCCTCCATACCAGGCAACATCCTGGTAAACCTCCTCTGTACCCTCTCCAATGCCTCCACATCTTTCTTATAATGCGGGGACCAGAACTGCACACAATACTCCAAGTGCAGCCGCAGTAGAGTTTTGTACAGTTGCAACATGACGTTGCGGCTCCGAAATTCAATCCCTCTACCAATAAAAGCCAAGACTCCATATGCCTTCCTAACAACCTTCTCGACCTGACTGCCTACTTTCAGGGATCTATGCACATACACACCAAGATCCCTCTGTTCATCTAGACTACTAAGAATCCTACCATTTGCCCTATACTCTACACATTTATTATTTCTGCCATAGTGCATTACCTCACACTTTTCCACATTAAACTCCATTTGCCACCTCTCGGCCCAGCTCTGCAACTTGTCCAAGTCTCTCTGCAAACTAATAACACCCCTCTTCACTATCTACCACTCCACCGACTTTAGTGTCATCTGCAAATTTACTAATCCATCCTTCAATACCCTCATCCAGATCATTTATAAAAATTACAAACAGCAGGGGCCCAAAACAGACCCCTGAGGTACACCACTTGTCACCGAACTCCAAGATGAATATCTCCCATCAACCACCACCCTCTGTCTTCTACCTGCTAGCCAATTCCTAACCCAATTAGCTAAATCACCCTCTAAATTACACCCTCTACACCCTCCAGTTATGCCAAGAATGTGGACAGTAAATAATCAAATTTTGCAATATATGAGCTATTTTGGGTCCCATATCAACTGATGCACCACTTTGTTACCCGATACAGCATCTTCCGTGACTATACTTGTTAAGGCTTACAAACACATAGGTAATTACGGTCATTGCAAATGGATTGCAAAAGGAGAAGTTGCCTTTTGCTTCTAATATTAGAAATAAACAAGTCACTCAGTTGTTAATGTTTGTGAAATTTTGTTCCTCATTCTGTTGAACAAAGCTTGTTTCCACCAATATCAAGTCTTAACAACTAAATTTTTATTGATCTTTTAAGATGCACATGTGCTTTGCTTTACCATTCAGTTAGATGTCCAGACATTCTCTTTCTGACAACAATATATACTGGTAGTTGAATATGTGCACATTAAAATATGTGCAAGGATCAAGAAGTAGTTGTGGTAATTGTTTCTCACTAACAGTAAGGCCCATCTCCTGCTTATCTGAAAATTATTTCCAAAGAAGATAAATTAAATTGGGCACTCAACATTCTTCCAGACTGAACATTGAGTTCAACAGCATTAGAGCACTTTCTCTTCCATCTTCTCTCCATTTTCCATTTATTTTATTTCATTTTTTCTTTTCATCTTATTTGTCCATATTTTTACTTCATATTCTGAATCTTATTTTTCTATTTCTGAAATCTCGCTTTCCATCTTGTCTTCCAATTACGCCCTGTCCCATCCCGTCTTACCCCTCCCCAGGCCACAAACCACAGTCCCATCCATCCCCCACCACTCTACCACCTCTACCCCTCATAGTATATATCTTGTCCAATTTTCCTTGTCTTCAGTTCTGTTGGAGGGTCACCTAGACTTGAAATGTTGGCTCTAATCCCTCTCCACAGATGCTGTCAGAGCTGTTGAGATTTTCCAGCATTTTCTGTTTCTGTTTTCAGTTAAATTAAACGCTTGTTCTGTTAAGCAGATAGCACCACACTGGAAGTTCTGGGCTCTCTGCCAGAATACTAAAGAATAAGCATTGATCATTATTGTAGGTGCTCAGTGAATCCAGGGTAACTGCCTGCCTAAATCATTCATAATGAAAAAGCATTTTTCTATTCTGCACATCTCAATGATCCATGTGTCCCTGTGCCTCATCTTGTGGGCAGAGTTTTCCCAACACTGTTTAAATGTCATTTTGAGCAAGAAGTGGGAGGGATTCTCCTGGACAGCTAGCCTCAATCACAAATTGCAATGGACAGAAGAATTGTGAGTCATTGTGAGGAGCGTTTGTGCTGGTCACCAAACTCAGCATAACTCTCTCAGACATCACTGCTGGCACCGATTAGGCTCCTGGTCAAAGTGGGTGGCAAGTCTATTAATATTCAAATACACCAATTTAAATGCAGTTAGTGGAATTGCAGCCCAGGTCAAATGGCCCTCGCTATTCACCCACTTCCATGGCAAGCAGGTTTTGGTCCTTGCAAGCAAGGGCCTGGCATGTTGAATCCCAAGGATCGAAGAAGCGCCACCATGAGGAAGCATCTCAGCAATGAGATGCATCCTCTCACACACCACACAGGCATGAGATTTATCTAACCCGATACCCCACTCAATTCCCCCCCACCCACAGAATCCCCACTCAAGCCCACTTTCCCCTCAGACCCTACTCAGCCTCCCTTTAGGCCAACACTCTGGCAGTATCTTCATTGCATTTCCCACTGGGCATCTTGCACCCTGGGACTGATAGCCTGGCCTAGCGCCTTGAGCCCCAAGGGGTTTGCAAAAGAGCAATGAAGCTACAGATTGCTATTCAGGAATTTCAACATTGTGATCAGGACCAACGGGGTATGTAAGGTGCAATCAACTGCAAAGGGGAATAAAAATAAATACAGGTGGTTGGAGGCTGATAGAAAGCCCTTGATCTATCAGCTGAATTTTTTATGAGGCGTTGCATGCAGATCAAAGGCTGCAAGTGCAGTGGAGAAGATCTCAATGATTTCTGTTTGCTGGAAAGCTATTTCAAATTTAAACCAAAGCTGCGTACATACGCCGAGACTCAATGCATAGCTGGGCAGATTGGAATCAACCCCTGCAGGTGAAATTAACATCTCCTCTACGTCAGAGGACTGTAAAAGGGTCTGCTTACGCCTGCTGCTTCTGACATGGGGAAAGGAAAATCTCTGCGGCAGAATGGAGTTCTGCAATGATTTAAATCCTGCTAGGTGACTGGGGAGGGGGTGGGGGGGGGGGGGGGGTGGGGGGGGGAATGGAGGTTAAGGTTACCTAACCACTTCAGAATTTGCACAGCTAGCAGAGAGGAATGCAGAAATTGATCACAAGGCTGCCTCATATTGATCACATCACCATACCAGGGGTGATTTTCAGGTCTGTCAGGGTGAGAGGGGACAGTTCAGATACAACACCCCCATTCTGGCGGAGAGCAATGAGGTCAACCCCTTGCGCCCAGCCCGAAGCCACCCAACACTTAGGAAACTTCCTCTGCAGCCCGGCAGCAGCAGAGGGGCAATTGATCACTAGATCTACTTCCTCGAGTCCCGAAGGGGCCCAACGTTCAGTACCAGGGTGGCAAGGGCTTACACCACAGTGTTAGCACTGCCAAGATACTTGGCCAGAAAAGAGGCTGAATAGAGGGTCTGAGAGGGGAAACTTGGTTGAGTAGGGGTCTTAGAGGTAGGGAAGCTGAGAGGGGTGTCTGAGTGGGGAAGGGGGTCTGTGCGGGTGATCTGAGGAGTGGCAATATGTGTGGGGTGTCTGAGGGATAGAGGAGCTGAGTGGGGGGAGGATGGGTTGAGTCACACTTATGTCTGTGTGTTATGAGGGGGGAAGGAGTCACCCGTGAATTGTGGGTGGGGTGTTGCAGATGCCTCCCTTTGGTGGCAGGTTGGTGGTGGCTCACCTGTTCAGTTGGGAGGTGGGGGGGGGGGCACCATTTCATTTGTTGAGAAGGTGCGGGGCTGGTAAATGACCATAGAGACAGGGTTGGCCTTTGAAAATGACAACCCAGTCTTGGAACATGATGCTAGCCAGAGATATGTCTACTCTGAATTAATCTGTATCTATCATGCCAGGTTTACCGCTGGCATGGGCAGTTAGTTCCAATAAGGGAGAATTACAGCTAATATATTTCACACCAGCATGTCTGGTGCGAATCAGATCATAACTTTCCTACTATTCAAGTGGGGTTTTTTGGCTGCACTTGCCCCTAATCTGGAAATTCCTGCTCAAATTCAGTGGACGTTTGTATAGTCCGCCCCACCCATCACAATTCCCATGGTGGGCAGAATGGGAAAATTCTGTCCTTAGTCTTTTTTGGGAAAATGGTGAGTTTTGTATTGGTTCTGGGAGGGGTGGAGCCTAAACATGCTGGCAAGCCCAGCTTCACAGAGATTGGACACCATTTTTAAAGGGCACCTCAATTTCAAGTTGAAATTAAGGATGGCCTCCTTTCCTTCAACAATGTTGGGAACACCTTCCTCTCATTGAAGTGATGTTTACCCATCTCCACTCTCCAATAGAGATCACTAACATTGGGGCATTGGTGTTCTCCCAATCGGTCCCCTTGCTTCCCTTCATGACCTTTCCCTCATGGCCCAGCCCCCTCACCCTCCACCCCTTCATGGCCCAGCCCCCTCAGCCTCCATCTCCTGGCACTCTAGCTGCACTTTGCGCAGTGAATGGAAAACTCTGCCTCATGTTTCCAAAAGTGCTCAATCAGCCTTCTGTTCTATTCTTTATACGCTTTGTTCAGCTTCTGTCTATAATCTTCCAGTTAGACTTAAATAAAAAGTTGCAGTTTTGCACATTGTAGACTCGGTTAAGCCTGTTAGATGGATTTTCCCCAAAACGTGTTAAGCCCTGATCTGCGTTTAAATATGTACAGACCCTGATCCCTGTTGATAAAGTTTGTGTTTTTATTTCTTGCTGATAAAATGACAGGAACGAGTGCAGCAGGATCCAAGCCATAGAAGCATAGCATTCTACAACGTAAAGTGATTCACTTGTCCCACACAAAATGTAAAACAAATGAAACTTGGAAATGAAAGGTAACTGTGGAATTTGTCTGACCTGGCTCTGTATACCTTAAAATGGAATTCCAGTTTACTGATTTTTACTGGCATTTGAAAACGTTGCATCCGTTCCTTCCTAATTTTTGAGATAATTAGTATATATTGAAACATGCTCTGGAATGCACTGGAAGCCATTAACTTATTGCAATTGGGTACAATTTTCATCATCACTGCATTCATTAATGTGGGGAGTATTTGGCAAATATTTTTGATAATATGATTTTTTTTCTGTGTGATACTTCCACGCGAGACTTATCGGGGTGATACTCCCATTCCAACCTCTAATATTTTGGTGGGTTGGGTCAGGAGATGCACACATGTGCCAATTTGTGAGGTTCACGCATGTGTTCCCGATGCATGCGTGTCTCCCACTTTCGGATATCTGGCGCAGTCGGGACCATGCACGAAACTGGTGGGAACACCAAGTAAGTCATTCTAATCTATTTTTAATGTGATTTGAATGTAATTATCGAGCCCGAGGCCTGATAGCAACTCCCACTCCGCCAATACAATTTCACTCCGGCTGGGCTGAGAGTAGCTCCTCACTTTCGGGGAACTAGGAGGAGATGCCGCTGGTATGAAGGGGATACAATTGGGGCCTTACAGGATATCTGCTCCCTGTGGCAGGGTAGGGGGGGTGAACACATATTGGGAGGGCCCTGCCTCCCGGTGGGGAAGGGTCTGCCTCCTGTGGGGGAATCCTCTCGGGTGAGGGCAAGTGGGGGAGATTGGGGTGCTCCAGGATGGAGTGGGGGGCTGTCAGGGTTAGCCTGGAAATAATCGTGGGGCACTTTTTACAAATAGACTACTCTTCCCATTCATACCTTCAGATGTGGAGATCTAAAGTAACATCGATAGAGGCAGCATAAATAGATAAATATCCATGGCTTCTGTGTCAAGAAAATAAATATAGCAGAGAATGGGGTGCTGATGGGGAAGATTTAAGTTAAAACCTGATAAATTACAATCCATCGAATGGAGAATCAAAATATCACTGACTCTGGTGCCCAAAAAAGATTATCCATTTGCGGAAATTGTCAGATGCACTTCCACTCAATTAGTTTGTCAGGGTGCTTGACATTAGAATAGATGATGCCACATGATATCATGTGTCTGAAACAGCTTACTTACTTGAAAATAATGTATCCAGAAGTGTCTTAAAATGTCTAGTATCATTACATGATTATTAGATAGGATGGAAACAGCATGATAGTACAGTGGTTAGCACTGTTGCCTCACAGCACCAAGGATCCAGGTTCAATTCCTGTCTTGGGTCACTGTCTGTGTGGAGTCTGCATGTTCTTCCTGTGTCTATGTGGGTTTCCTCTGGGTGGTCTGGTTTCCTCCCACAATCTGAAAGAGGTGCTGGTTAGTTACATTGACCATGCTATATTCTCCCTCAGTGTACCTGAACAGGCCCTGAAGTGTGGAATCTAGGGACTTTCACACCAAATTCATTGCAGTGTTAATGTAACCCTACTTGTGACATTAATAAATAAGCTTAAACAAACCTACAGGTATATCATTTATGTTCCTTGTCAGAGTCAATGGTATGAATGTTAGCCCATAGTGAAAGGTTTCGAGTATAGGAGCAGGGATATGTTGTTGCACAAAGGAACTTGGGAGTCATTATTCAAGATTCCTCTAAAGTTAACAAGCAGGTTCAGTTTATAGTTAGGAAGACAAATGCAATGTATCAAGAAGACTAGAATATAAAAGCAGAGGTGTATATCTAAGGCTGTATAAGGCTCTTGTCAGAGTCTTTTTGGAGTATTGTGAACAGTTTTGGGCCCAATATCTAAGGAAGGATGTACTGGCCTTGGAAAATGTCCAGAGAAGGTTCACAAGAATGATTCCTGGAATGAAGAGCTTGTCATATGAGGAACAATTGAGCACTCTGGGTCTGTACTCATTGGTGTTTGGAAGAATGAAGGGGGGATCTTATTGAAACTTATGAGATACCACAAGGCCTGGATAGAATGGATGTGGAGAGAATGGTTCCACTACTAGGAAAAACTAAAACCAGAGGGCACAACCTCATGCTAAAGGGACGATCCTTTAAAACAAAGATGAGAAATTTCTTCAGCCAGAGAGTGGTGAATCTGTGGAACTCTTTGCTGCAGAAGACTGTAGAGGCTAGATCATTGAGTGTCTTTAAGACAGAGATAGATAAGTTCTTGATTAATAAGAGGATCAGGGGTTATGGGGAAAAGGCAGGAGAATGGGGATGAGAAAAATATCAACCATGATGGAATGGCACAGCAGAATTGATGGGCCGAATGGCTTAACTCTGCTCCTATGTCTTATGCTCTTATTGTTGCAATTATATAGGGTCTTAGCGAGGCCACATCTAGAGTATTGCATGCAGTTTTAGTCTCTTTTTCTGAGGAAGGATGTTCTTGCTCTCAAGGGAGGGCAGCGAAGGTTCACCAGGCTGATTCCGGAAATCATGGATCTGAAGTATGGGGAGAGATTGACTAGGATTGTTTTTGCTGGAGCTCAGATGAAGAGGGGGGGTGGGGGGTGGAATCACATAGAGATTTATAAAATTTAACAGGACTGGACAGGGCAGATGCAGGGAGAATGTTTCTGATGGTGGGGTTCAGAACCAGGGGTCACCGTCTGAGGATTCAGTAGTAGACCATTTAGGACGGAGATGAGGAGACATTTCTTCACTCAAAGAATGGTGAGCCTAAAGGATTCATTATCACAGTAAATAGTGATGCCAAAACATTGAATTCAAGAAACGGCTCGATATAGCATATGGGGTAAAATGGATCAAAGGTTACAGGGAAAAAGGGGGATTGGGCTATTGAATTAGATGATCACCCATGATTGTGATGAATGGTGGAGCAGACTCAAAGAGCCAAATGGCCTTTTCCTGCTCCTATATCTATGATTCTATGAAAAATATCTTGGTATTCAAACACAATGAATATTAACAATGAAGATAATCATTTATATAATCCGTTGTCTACAACAAGATAATTATATTTTTCATTAAATCCTGTGCAGGAAATTACCATATTACAAAATATATGATGTTATGCAACAGTTCTTTGCAAGAAAGTCCTGAAGCCATTAGCCTTTCATAGGAGTGCGAATTGAACATTGATTGCAGATTTCACCCTCATAGATTAATAATGATCAGTTACACTGTGTGATTTTTTTTTTAATCGTAACTACATTGTGGAAGGTGAAGGACTGGAATAAGTTTTCAGTATATGGAAGTGTACTTGCTATAAGCACGTTCCGTTGCAGTACTCCATCACCAGTAGCTCTGTAAAACATGCACTTAATACTGCAATTATAATTAGGCTAGGTTTGGAACTAATGTTGGAGAAATTAAACAACAAAAACAAAATTTGAAATGTCAAAATCAATTATTTATTTTATTGAAATCTTTGATGGATTTTGGAAACCTTGCAATAGTCTTTATTAAATCTTGTTAGGGAGTGCAGTGAGAATTATATTAATGCAGGGGAATGGAACATTGGTTCAGATTTTGCAGCCAGTGGTGAATGAACAAAGCATATCAATCATTATACTTCAACTTATCCAGACATACTGTAGGTCTTTGTGATGCAACTTGCAATAAATAAAGGGATACAATAGCAAGGTGACCACTGCAGGAGATTTGGGACTCAAGTGAATAGTTTCCTTATCAATCAGATGGAGGAATGCTAACAGAGGCATGTTGAGGAATAAATTCAATTGGTCTTAATATCAGCCGCATTCATTGTGATATGCAGTTAGGCTGTGCTTAGTCTTGTTGCAATAGAAAACACACAAACTTAATGTTGCCTGCTCATCTACACGAACGCAGCATTTAGCCTGACAAAAAGAATAATGCTGATGACTGGCTGCAACCCCAGCAGGTGACCCACATGCACATTGCACAGCTCTTAGAGGGGAACTGTGTTCTAGCAGCAGGACTTAGAACAAAGAACAAAGAACAACACAGTACGGGAAACAGGCCTTTCGACCCAACAAGCCCACGTCGCCATTTTAACATTGTGAGTGCCCTCCTCTACTTATGACCTTTGGCTACACCTATTGGAGAAGATTGAGGGAAGACTAATTTAGGCACAATTTATTATACCAATCAGCCTAAGAGCACATTTTTGGAGTCTGGGAGGAAACCGGAACACCCAGAGAAAACCCATGCAATCACAGGGAGAATATGTAAACTCCCGCAGACACTGGCCCAAATCTATGTATCTGCACAGCAAACAATGAAAGTCACTGAGCTGTCATGTTGCCCATCAGATGGTCCAGTTTAAGCATACACTAACGACGCGAAGCACCAGACTACTCTTGAAGCAACATCCAAGAGCAGTCCTCACAAGACCCACTGGGTGTATGCCCCTTGTTGGACAACAAGGTGGACCGAATCACCTGTGGGTTAAAAGAAAAGACGTCAATAAACATGCACAACTTAGACAGACAATTCGGAAATCCCCAGAAGGTCAGAAGACAAGTGAGCCATGAAATATGTTGGAAGGTCCATAAGAATCAATTGATTCCCAGGGACATCCCAAGACTCTTGATCTTTATTTAGAACAGTCTCCTGTATCCCTACATCTGTAGTCCGCTCAGGTGCCTAACTAAGTAAACCTTAAACAACTCTAATGTGCCTGCCTCCACTACCCTACTTGGCAGTGCATTCCAGGCCCCCAACACCCTCTGTGTGAAAAACCTCCCTCTAACATCTGAATTATACCTTGCCCCCTCACCCTAAGCCCATGGCCCCTCGTAATTTTTGTATCCAACCTAGGAAAAAGCTTATCACTATTCACTCTATCTATACCCTTAATAATCTTATACACGTCTATTAGATCTCTCCTCATTCTCCACCTTTCTAAGGAGAACAACCCCAATTTGCCCAATCTCTCCTCATAGCTCGGTCCTTCCATACCAGGCAGCATCGGGTAAACCTCCTCTGCACTCTCTCCATGGTCTCCATGTCCTTCCGGTAGTAAGGCGACTAGAAATTGATGCAGTACTCCAAATGCGGGCAAACCAATGTTCTATACAACTGCAACTTTTACACTCTATACGCCTCCCTATAAAGACAAGCATATCATGGGCCTTCTTTGCCACCTTTTCCACCTGTACTGCTACCTTCAAGGACTTGTGTGCTTGCACGCCCAGGTCCCTCTGCATTTCTATACTCTTAATAGGCCTACCATTTATTGTGTAACTCTCCCCTACATTATTTCTTCCAAAATGCATCACTTCGCATTTATTTGGTAAATGGCAGGTTCAACTGGGAGATGATTTTACTGCATTCAGTGTCATGTATGGAAATTTCTGGAGACAATTCATCTCCCGAAAATCCACACCTGCGTTGTGTTGGGAGCTGCAGCGTCTGATGGACCGGATGAGGGAGTTAGAGCTACGGCTTGAGGATGTATTTCTAGTAAGGAAGAACAAACCATAGTGAAGTGGAGATACCAGGATCTAAGGGGGTAACCGTAAGGAAGGGGAAAATGAAGAAGAGTCATGGTCCAAAAGCTACCCTAATGGTAGTTTCCCAAAACATCAAGGGAAAGGCAACAAATGGGGGAGATGATCTTCCAGAGGTAAGACAGGAGGACCGGAATGCCTTAGAGGGAAGGAGCTCTGTGAACAATCCATTCGTATTTTGGTGAAAGATGAAGGACAAAAAAATAGAGTAAGAAACTGCAAAGAAGGCTCTCAGTTTAATGGATGTGACACTGAGGCTTTAGTGATAATGTCAAACTGCATAAAGGTCTAATTCTTCTGCTGGGTGTCAAGAGGCCATCCAGGTCTACAATGCAAAAGCATTTAGAGAAAATGGCCAGAAAGATCAATTTCTGGCTGTGACCCTGAGACTGCAAAGGAAGAACAAGTTTAACAATCGCACACAGTTTGACAAGGTTAGTGAATGCAACTTCAAAGAAGATCTGCCCACCAGTCCAACAACCTCTCATACTGCTTAGTGCACCACAATTCCTCCCATTATTCATTCACCAGCAATCAGGACTCCTACCTTAAAATTATTTTACCTCTCCTTCCTGCACTTAACATTGTTGCCAGCCGCATGTTCAGCTCATGCAACTTCCATATACTTCAGCTATTTAGCAATGACAGGGACATCACCGATCATTTTGCAGCTCACTAAATGATATGCTGCCCTCTCTCCAGCAGGACAAGGTTGCACATAGCCACAAGGAGTAGCAGAGAACTGGTGGGGGACAGACAGACTTGCATTCTGTATGAGGAATGCTATAAGGAATGAGTTAACATCTGGACTTACTGGATAGCTCTTTCAAAGAGACTGTACGAGGCGGTACTTTATGGCCTTGCTCAACCAGAGACTATAAAATCTTGCCCAAGGTTAATGGACCTTCCCATTGTTTGCTCCTCACCCACTCCGATTCCCATGGCGGGCAGGATGGTAGAAGTCCGGCTGATAGCTGGAATTTTACTGTCCCATGCCACGGGAATCAGAGTGGGTAAGAGTTGGAACATTGACCCTGGTTGGGATTATATGATTTTGGGATGAACAAGGCCTTTAAATCCCGGCCAATGGACTAAATTGTCTCCTAACGTATTTTACATTTTTATGCATGAATTCTGGATAAGGTTTGTTTTCAGGGTACATTGCATTTAAACACATTATAGAACATAGAACATAGAACACTACAGCACAAACAGACCCTTCAGCCCACGAGTTGCGCCGATCACGTCTATACCTACCAATCCACAGACCTATCTATAACCCCCTATCCCATTAGTTCCCATACACTCATCCAGAAGTCTTTTAAAAGACCCCAGCAAGTTCGCTTCTACCACCTCCAACGGCAGCTGATTCCATTCACTCGCCACCCTCTGAGTGAAAAACTTACCCCTAACATCCCCTCTGTATTTGCTTCCCTGCACCTTAAATCTGCGTCCTCTCGTAGTGACCATTTCAGCCCTGGGAAATAGCCTCTGAGAATCCACCCTATCTATTCCTCTCAACATTTTATAAACCTCTATCAGGTCACCTGTCAACCTACTTCTCTCCAGGGAGAACAGTCCCAGCTCAATCAACCTATCTTCATAAGGCCTGCCTCCCAATCCAGGCAGCATCCTTGTAAATCTCCTCTGCACTCTTTCAATAGCTTCTACATCCTTCCTATAGTGAGGCGACCAGAACTGCACACAGTACTCCAAGTGGGGTCTGACATTATATTTGACATTGTGCGGAATTTGGCAGCTCAGGGGTAATTTATACTTTTGTACACTCCTGGTAAAAAGTGGCTGCTCTTGTTGTGCTTGATTTCATATAAATTAAGATAGTGGGGACAGGTATTGGAATAATTCATAAAACCTCTCCTGCCATCTTAAGCTACTAGCCACATGTGTGACAACAGGCATTTTAGAGAAGAGCAGGGGAATTATCCCTAGTGTCCTAGCCAGCATTTCACTTTTAATCAATATCACATAAATAGATTACCTGATCATTATCAGATTGCTGTTTGTGGGAGCTGGCTATGTGCAAATTGACTGCCAAGTTTCCTATAATACAACAGTAACTATATTTCAAAATTACTTAACTGAATGCAAAGTATTTTGAGACATCTGGTGATTTTGAATGATGTAATATAAATGCACGTATTTCTTTTTTGTGTGTTTACCATAAGTATGTTGTGGAATATGTCCACCAAACTCTAATGTTTACCAATGGTAATAGTATTTCTATGTTCACTTACCACTTGTGACTTTTATTACCAATAAAAGTCTTCAGGTTTATGACATTTTATGAATTTTTAAACTGGAAGATATAAACCTCCTTAAAACACCAATGCTGAAAAAATGAAACATAAAGAAGTGTTGGAAATTTACATTAGGAAAGGGAGTGGAGGTAGGGTAGGAGGCAGGTATGATAACATCATTCAATGAGTAATCAAGAGGCTAAGACCAATGCTCTGGGAACATGAGTTCAAATCCCACCATGGTAACCGATGGAATTTAAATGTAATTTTCTTAAAATTGGGAACAGCACCGTGGTACACTGGTTAGCACTGCAACCTCACTGCGCCAGGGACCCAGGTTCAATTCTGGTCTTGGGTCACTGTCTGTGTGGAGTTTTACGTTCTCTCTGTGTCTGCGTGGGTTTCCTTCCAGTGCTCTGAAGCATGTGGGTTCGGTTGATTGGTCATGCACAATTGCCCCTAGTATCAGGGTGACTAGCAGGATAAATACTTGGAATCATAGAACATAGAACATTTCAGTGCAGTACAGACTCTTCAGCCCTCGATGTTGCACCGACCTGTGAAACCAATTTAACGCCCATCTAATTTACACTAACCTTCATATGGATGGGAGGGGATACGACCTAGATGGGAGTGTTGCTGGTGCAGGCTAGATTGGCCAAATGGCCTCCTCTGCGTTCCAGGGATTCTATGATTCTAATTGAAAACTAGTTCCTGTGATGATGGCTATGAAATTAAGATTGATTGTCATAAAAACACATCCAGTTCACTCATATCCTTTAAGCGAGAAAATCTGGCTGATCAGGCCAACAGCAATGTATTGACTCTTTACTGCCCTCTGAAATAACCTATTAAGCAACTCAGTTTAAGGGCAATTAGGAATGATCAACAAACAAGATGACTTCTTGCGAGCTGTCCCAAACATATCCTCTAATTCTATCTTTTACTATCATTCTATGCTCTTAAAACTTAATTCTAATTCTTTCTGATAATGTCACACTATATTCTGCACAAGCTCCTTTCTTTCTCTCCTATGTACTCTATGAATGGTATTTTTTGTCTGTATAACATGCAAGAAACAATACATTTCATTGCATCCCAATACATGTGACAATATATCAAATCAAAACATGCCATCAATGCATAAAGAAATTTGCAAATAGAAACTTTAGTGCCAGTGTGGTTCATTATCACTCTTGGAACGATAAAATACTAATGTTGATCTTGTAGACATGAATACATAGGCCGGAAGTCTCTAACCTCACCCGTGACTGGGATTATCTGATCCATCTGCTGTGAATGGAGATTTGGCTGAGCATTAGATTCTCAGTTCTCACTGGCAGCAGCAGCACGATGTGCAAGACCAAAGAACTTCGGTCATAATTAGGTGATCACTTCAGTGCAGTCATGAGAAGGCTGTATTGTTGGAGATGGTATCCACTGAACACAATTTTGTCAATTCAGGTGGACATGACACGTTCTGATTCAAAAAAAGGGCCCAATGCTCTCTTATTTTCGAGATATATGAGGGGAAAATAATGAGTGGCACAGATCAGCTAGACAGTCAATATCATTCCACAAAGGAAGGAGAGTCTAAAACTAGAGGGCATAGGGAAGGGATACAAAAGGGTCCAGAGGAACAATTTTTCACACAGAGGATGGTGAATGCCTGGGACAAGCTGTCAGATGTAGTAGTAGAGTCGGGCACAATTTTGTTTTTTAAGAAACATTTAGACAGGTAAATGGGTAAGATGGGCATAGAGGGATATGGGTCAAATGTTGGCAATTGGGATTAGCTTTGGGGTTTAAAAAAATGTGTGGCATGGACAAGTAGGACCGAAGAACATGTTTCCATGCTGTCAATCTCCATGACTCAATGATATAACATTTCAGTTTTACAGGACTCTATTTTTTATTTCATCACTAGAATTTGAGAATTTCAAAAGATAAACGTGCTGAACCCACAAATGAAACCATAAAATAATTGGGATTCACATGAATTCCAGCTACATTGGAAGCAATGTGGTGCAATGTGCATTACTAAATATATATTTACACCTCATTAACTTTTGAACATATGGTATAAACAGAGCATGACGACACATAGCAGATAATTTACATTCCGTTCATGATGTTGAGCATAAGGGGCACATAATATGATTGCTAATGAGTTATCAATAAGCAAGAATTACTCTGATTGTTTAGTCGAGCGACATTTTAAATACACTCACTCTGATTGGTATTTCTAACAGAAATTCAGAAGTGTCTATTTTAAACATCTACATTGAAATACCAACCAGAAGAAATTGCATGACTGCATTTATAATCTGACTCTGTTGTAAATACAGTAACTGTATCCCTACCCCATCCCCAAGCAGCCCAAATATCAGATACAGATTTTACAATGCATTCTTATTAAGAATCTACTGGTGACCGGGTGGGGGAGGGGCAGCATGGTGACACACTGATTAGCATTTTAGCACTGTTGCTTCAAGTGCCAGGGACCCCAGTTCAATTCCCGGCTTGCATCACTTGCACAGTCTGCACATTCTCCCCATGTCTGCGTAGGTTTCCTCAGGGTGCTCTGATTTCCTCCCACAGTCTGAAAAGTGTTCTGTTTAGGTGCATCGGCCATGCTAAATTCTCCCCCAGTGTATTCGAACAGGCAACGGAGTGTGGTAACTCGATGATTTTCACAATAACTTAATTGCAGTGTTAATACAAGCTTACTTGTGGTACTAACAATAAATAAATGAAATTATGAAACCCTTGTCAATTGTCGGAAAGACCCATCTGGGGAAGGAAATCTGCTGTCACTACTTAATCTGACCGACATGTGACTACAGAGCGCCAGCAACGCGCTTGACTCTCAATTATCCCTCAAGGGCAATTAGGGATGGGCAATGAATGCTGACCAACAAGTGATGCCCGTATTCCACAAATGAATTTTTAAAAACTCAACACATGAAGTTCCATCCTTTAAACTCTCTCATTGTTGGATATTTGAGCACAGAACCACTGGCTCTGTTAGCAAGAATACCTTTGATTGACCTGCGGCCCATGCCCGCAGCACTGCCTCATCTTCTCAGTAGATCTGCAGTAATGTGGGGTTATAGATTGGAAAATGTTATGTAGGTTTTTAAGTTAGCAGATTGCATCTGTGATAATGGTGGTCGTTGGGATGTATGGATGAGGTATATTCGGGATCAGTGCTAGGCAAAGGAAAATTCAATCAGACTTCTTGCTCCTGATTACTGACCAATAATCCCTGCTTAAAGTGCAAGCATATGGACTCATTGGGCTCAAATATAAGGTTTTTTTTCCCCTGATACTAAGAGGCAACTTAGCATGGCCATTCCACCCAATCCTTAAATTTTTGGATGATGGGAAGAAACCAGAGCACCCAGAGGAAACCCATGCACTCACGGGGAGAATGTGCAGACTCGACACAGTCGAGCCAGGAATTGAACCCAGGTCCTCAGTGTATGAGGCAGCAGTGCTAACCACTGTGTCACTGTGCATCCTGTGAGTCAAGAACAAAAAACAAAAAAAATTACAACACAGGAATAGACCCTCTGGCTCTTTAAGCCTGCACCGACCATGCTACCTGACCAAACTAAAACACCCCATCCTTCTGGGAACCATATCCCTCTATTCTCATCTCATTCATGTATTTGTCAAGACGCCCCTTAAAAGTAACTGTCACATCTGCTTCCACTACCTCCCCCGGCAGCGAGTTCCAGGCACCCATCACCTTCTGTGCAAGAAATATGCCTTGTACATTTCCTTTAAACCTAGCTTGTTACAGTTTAAACCTATGCTCCCTATTAATTGACACTTCCACCCTGGGAAAAAGCTTTTGACTATCCACTCTGTCCATGCTCCTCAGAATCTTGAGCACTTTTACTACCTCAACTTCTGACATTCCAGTGAAAACAAACCAAGTTTCTCTAATAGCTCATAGCTAATGCCCTCCATACCAGGCAACATTCTGGTAAATCTTTCCTGTACTGTCTCCAAAGCCTTTTGTAGTGTGCCGCCCAGAATTGAACATTATATTCCAAGTGCAGCCTAACTAAACTTCTATAAAGCTGCAACATGACTTGCTAATTTTTAAACTCAATGCCTCGGCCAATGAAGGCAAGCATGCTGTATGCCTTCTTGATTACCTTCTCCATCTGCATTGCCACTTTCAGTGAGCTCCGTACATGTACATCCAGATCACTCTGCCTATCTATACTCTTAAGGGTTTCTGCCGTTTATTGTATATTTTCCTTCTGTATTAGACTTTACAAAATGCATTACCTCACATTTGTCCAGATTATCTCCATCTGCCATCTCTCCACCCAATTCTCCAGCCAATCTATATCTTGCTGTATTTTCTAATAGTCCTCATCACTATTTGCAAATCCACCAATCTTTGTGTCGACCGCAAACTTACTATCAATGTAGTTACATTTTCCTCCAAATCATTTGTATATATTGCAAACAGCAAAGGTCCTAACACTGATCACTGATTCAGTTAGCTTAGTTGGCTGGACAGCTGGTTCATGATGCAGAGCAACAACAGTTCTATTCCGATACCAACTGAAGTTATTCATGAAGGTCCCACCTTCTCAACATTGTCCCTTGCCTGAGGTCCTCATTTAAATCACCATCAATCAGTTCTCTCTATGTCTTTGAAAGGGAGAGTGGCCTATTGTCATCTGGGACTATGGTGAATTTACCAATATAATTCTATTATATTGCCACAAATCTTAAGTACTGATTTTAGGATGTGCTCATATTTTTCAGTACTGTTGCAAATCTGATAGCAAGCTCTGCTAATGGTGGAAATCATAAGTGGCCACTACAAAGCTTGCAATGTTTGTTGTCCGCAAGCAGAGAAAAAGGCTTTCAAGATTAATCTGTCAGCATTTTGAGTTATTCACTAAATCACAAGGAAATTAAATGTCATGTAGCATTTGGTTTACACGTACAACTAACTGAAACTATTGGAGCGACTCTTTACATTCTTGCTTTGTTTTTGCTATATGTATATTAATGTTTTTATTTTAGCATGGAACATTTAGCAACTGAATATTATAGATAATGAAATTTTGATACACTATGCTGTGGTACCAATCAAAAACAGATCTCTAAATAGGCAATGAATCCAAGTTTGGCATTATTTTCACAAGATGCTGGAGCCTTCATCTCTGATGTAAATGAACATTTGTAAGCTATTTCCTGCTGTGTTACTTTATGGTTCACTTTTCCATAAGAAGATCTGTTTTCTTTTTAAGTCATTTTCAACTCACTGTTGATCCAATTATCCATGTTGTTATTGGGGAGGGAGCTTGAGGATTTTGGCTCAGTGACAGTGGAAAAAGGGGAATATGTTTCCAAATTGGGATGGTACAAGAATTAGAAGAGCATTTACAGATGGCGGTGTTCCCATGAAGCTGATGCCATTGTTAATCCTGTATACTAGACGTCATTGGTTGGAAGGTTTTATATTAAAGAAGAGAGTGAAGCAGTGAATGAGCAGTTCTAGCCATGTTCACTTTTCTTGCTTGTCTTCTTTCAATCATTCTCTGCTGTTTGATATTTTGATTTTCCTCTCTGAAATGTACTAAGAAGTTGATAATGCAGCATAAGTTCTTTCTAGATATCACCAAATTCCTGATTGTATCAATTACAGGCTAGAATCCCTCAGTGATGTTTCCCAGAAAACTTTGCAATGATCTCAGCTTTTCACTGTCACTGTGTCAAAATACTGAAACTCATTCCCTAACAGCACTGTGGGTGTACCTAGTCCTCAGGGACTGCAGCGGCTCAAGAAGGCAGCTCATCATCATTATCTCAAGGGCAATTAGAGATGGACAATAAATGCTGGTCTAGCTAACTATGTCCACTTACCATAATTTTAAAATCTCAATAATTTGATTAAAGGAATAGAAAATTATTCTGTGTATGATGAAAAGCTAGGAACCCTGTAAAGATCCCTGGCAAACGCCTTTGAACATATTTATTCAAATATAGATAAAAGAATTGAATATGAGAAGTGAGATGAGTGACTACCCTTGACATCAAGCCAATATTTGAACCAGTATGGCAAAATGTAGTCAACAGGAATCTGGGAGGGGGAGGGAGGGGGTGGGGGGGGGGGGGGGGGGGCCTCTGCAAATTGGAGTCATATCTGGCACAAAGAAAGATGGTTGCGGTGATTGGAGGTTAATCAACTTAGGTCCAAGACATCTCTGCAGGAGTTCCTCAGAGTAGTGTCCTGGCCAACCATCTTCAGCTGCTTCATCCTTTCATACAACATTAAAATTTTGCCGATGATTGCACAATGTTCAATATCATTTGTGATTCTTCAGATACTGAAGCTGTCTGTGTCCAAATGCAGCAAGATAGGAGCAATATCCAGGCTTGGGCTGACAAGTGGGAAATATTATTCGTGCCACACAAGTGCAGGGCAATGACCATTTCCAACAAGAGAGGAATCTAACCATTGCCCTTGACATTCAGTGACATTATCATCGTTGAATCCCCCATTATCAACATTCTGGGGGTTGAAACCAGAAACCGAACTGGACAAGCCATATAAATACTATAGCTAAAAGGACAGGTCAAAGACTAGAAATCCTGCAGCGAGTAACTCACCTCCTGATTCCCCAAGGCCTGTCCATCATCTACCAGACACAAGTCATGAATTTAATGGAATATTCTCCATTTGCCTAAATGAGTTCAGCGCCAACAACACTGAAGAAGCTCCACATCATCCCGAATAAAGCAGCCAGCCTAATTGCTAACCCTTCCACAAACATTCAATCCCCCCACCACCAATAAACATTGGCAGCCATGTGTACCGTCTACAAGACACACTGTAGGAACTCACCAAGGTTTGTAAGACAGCACCTTCCAAACACATGATCAGTACATTAGAAGGACAAAAGCAGCAGATGTCTGGGAACATCACCACCTGGAGGTCCCCTCCAAGTGACTCAGAATCCTGATTCAGAAATATATAATTTTTCCTTCACTGTCGTTGTGTGAAAATCCTGGAATTCCTTCCCTAATAGTATTGTGCGTGTACCTATGCCTCAGAGATTGCAGCGGTTCAAAAATGTAGTTCACCACCACCTTCTCAAGAGCGACTATGGATGGGCAATAAATGTTAGTATAGTCAGTGATATCCATCCCATGCATGAATTTAAAAAAAACACAAATAATTTGGACAAAGGAATAAGATTTTGTCTGAACAGATTTAAAAGTGATGTTCAATTAAGAGACAATTATGATGACAGCCTGTCTGGATGTTCATAGCGGTCAGCTTTATAAGCCATTATGCTGACCACTCTCCTCTACTGGAGAGTCATCCGAACCATCTATCAATGTTATGCTAAGATACTGAAGAGCTTCACTTAGCAGGGAGGACCCAGGATGACCACCAGAACAATGGTTATGTTCTCCAGGAAGCTGTGTTTATCAGCATCAAATCCTTGGTCTGATGGAACCAACTGTGAATGAACCATTGCATCCAGATGCCCAGAAATGGCTTCCCTCGGCAGGTTCCTTTCTCTCAGCTCTCCGTTAAGCAATGCTGTGAAGGCAGCAAAAGGAGACTTTCATTGCTGCCCTAAAGCATGGAGGCATTAATACCACTGACTGGGAAGAGAAGGCCACAAATTGCTTATATGGCTTCACTGGTCCGTCAATGTGCAAGCTGTTTCAATGTTCAGGAACTTGATGGTGAGGCAGAACTGCAACAGATGAGGAAGCAGAGAATAACCATCCTGAGATTGTGATTTCCATTCTCCCAAGCAGCAAAATTCTGCTACCATGGGAAAACTGGTGGATCCAGAATTGGGCTCCTTGGTCATCTGAAGACTCATTAAGCCTGATGGACATCATCCATGATCTCAAGGGACTGCCAATGTGAGTGAGCAAGGTTCTGGCAGATGGAGTTCAATGTGTGGAAATATAAACTTTGAATTTAAGGATGATAAATTAGAATGCTTTTTGATGGTGAGAAACTAGAAACTGTGGAGAAGCAAAGGGATTTAGGTGTGCATGTACAAAAACCAATAAAAGTCAAGTGGACAGGCACAAAAGACAATTGGAAAAAATAATATAATGTTTGTCTTGATGTAGTGAATAAGAAGTCTCATTACACCAGGTTAAAGTCCAACAGGTTAATTTGGAATCACAAGTTTTTAGAGCACTGCTCCTTCATCAGATAAGGAGCATGGTTCCTTCATCAGGTATTTCTTTATCTGTTGAAGGGGCTATGGTTCAAAAGCTTGTGATTCCAAATAAATGTGTTGGACTTTAACCTAGTGTTGTGAGACGTCTTACTCTGCCCGTTTCAGTCCAATATCGGCATCTCCACCTCTTGATTTAAGGAGGATGGTACTCAAGAAGTGGTCCTCAGTTTTGACACTATCTGAAGCATTGCATTCAGTTTTGGGCGCTGAACCTCAGAAAAGATACATTGGTTTTGGACTAGGTACAGTACTAATTCACCAGAACAGCAACAGTGCTTAAAGCTTTATGTTGTGAGGACAGCTTGCATAAATTTGATTTATATTCCACTGAGCCCAGAATATTGTGCTTGTGATCTACTCAAGGTGTTTATGATGATAAAGGCTTGTTGATAGGACACATACAAAGAAACTATTAACTAGAATCTCTTTTGGGGAATCTCAAACATGAGAGACAGCATATGCAAACCATTTGCTCATCTTCCACATCAGTGATATTCTGACAATACAGGCTCAGAAACTACACTGCAGAATAAAGTGTCAAATCTGACAAAGATGATTCATCTGATGTCATACATAATCATTACTTTCCATTCATTTCTCATCCAAGTGATCAACCTATTGCATCTTTCATTAAAGAAGGTTTATTAAGTCTGCTTAGTGCTGACTGCTCTCTGGGTGCTCTCTTAGTTGTCTGAACAAAGCTGTTAAAAATTTGTTGTTCCTCATTTTGAAATGTTCGTGGATGATAACTTTTTGATATGCAAGTCTTCTGGGTCCAATGACAGACCATAGACAGCTATACTTGTCATTGGAACAGTCGAGTTTGCTGCCAACAGGATGACGAAGGAAATGATGCACTAATATCCTGAGAGTACTGTTCCCTTAGTGCTACCAGCACTCCTATAGCGCTTGAGCTCATTATTTCCACTGACTTGCAGGAAAGCAGAACAGCAGATTAATGCCTTCTTGAAAGGTCTTTATGGCTTTATCCACCATCTCCATATGAAGTCCAACGCCTTCACAAAGGCTACAAAAGCCATTGTCAATGACTTCTTTATTGAGACCACACTGGTTGGAGGTCAATTCTTTCATTCTTTGACCCACAGTACTGAAACTGTTTGATTGGCCTTCTAATATCGCAAAAAACTGTTTTGGCTAGAGAAGCATTCTTCTTTTTGTCGATGGACGATTGAAGTATCTATGGCTATTCTGCTCATAAAAACTGGTGAAGGAACTGACCCTCACCAGTTCTCTTCTTCGTGGCCACTGTTGTAATATCTAATGCTTCTCATTCAGGCTACAGAACCATCCGACTCACTGTCAAAACCCGGATGCGCAGCAATGTCCAGCCTGAGGTCTTGAATGAAGCATGTGATAGTGAATCCTCTGGAAGTTTCTCCTCCTCTGAGCTGTTTCCTGTTTGACCTCCTTGCTGCTGAGAAGAAAGGGAAAAGGAATTAGCATCAAGATGGCAAATAAATGCTGACACTTTCAATAATGGCTTTTAGAAAGCAGTTTGAAATAATAACGTTTTTTGCATATTTGTTAATGTACAACTGACATGCTGTTCAGGCAAGCTGCCAGCTTCACCTTTGTTGATACTCATGGCTCATCTGAGCTGCTGATACCAGGGCTTCTTGCTTTGCTGTGAGAACTATACAGGGTACAATCCCATCCTGGCATTACATACACTCTTATACTATATATATGGTACTGTGTATTATAGTATTGTGTTTTACAGTATTGTAATTGTAGTATGTGTAGTGCGATACAGTGTATTATGGTACTGTGTATTGTGATAGTGTGTATTTTAGTACTGTGTATTGTAGTACTGTGTATTGTGGTACTGTGTATTGCAATACTGTGATTTTGACTGCCTCCTCTCTGACCTTTATCTCATAATTTTGTATGCATTTTTTCCAGTTTCTTGGTTTATCAGAAAGCATCTTCTTTCATCAGCATCTTCAGCTGCAAATTCAGGTACAATTCTTTTCTTCACCTTCTTCATGTATACAAATGCTCCTTTACAAGGTTAGAAAGTGGAGATGTTCAATGGTAACTGCACAATTTTCAGCACCATTCGTGAGTCCTCAGATACTGAAGTAGTGCATGTCCAAATGCAGCAAAACTTGGACATTATCCAGGCTTGGGCTGGCAAGTGACAAGTAACATTTGTGCCACATAAGCGCCAGGTAATGACCATCTCCAACAAGATTGAATCAAACCACCACCCCTTTATATTCAATGGCATTACCATTGCTGAATCCTCACTATCAACATTCTGGAAGTACCAGAAACTGAACTGGATCAGCCATATAAAAATTGTGGCTAGGAAGTCTGCTTGAGTAATTCACCTCCTGATTTCCCAAAACCTATCCACCATCTACAAGGTGCAGGTTAGGAATGTGATGGAATACCCTACACTTCCTGGATTAGTGCAGCTCTAACAAAATTCAAGAAATTTCATTCCGTCTAAGTCAAAGCAGCCCACTTGATTAGCACCCCATCCAAAAACATTTGCTCTCTCCATAGCTGGCATACAGTGGGAGCAGTGTGTACCATTTACAAGAAGCACTTCAGGAACTCACTGAACTTCCTTAGGCAGTGTCTTCCAAACCCGTGACTGCCACCATCTAGAAAGACAACGGCAACAGATACATGGGAACATCACCACCCAGAAGTTCCCCTCCTGGCCACACACCATCCTAACTTAGAAATACATTGCCATTCTTTCACTGTTGCTGAGTTAAAGTACTGAAACTCAGGACAGCGGGTGTATCCATCCCTCATGAATACGGCAATTCAAGAAAGCAGCTCACTGTCGCTTTTTCAAGGACAACTAGGGACAAACAATAAATGTTGACCTAGTCTGTGATGCCCATTTCCCATGGTTTTTTAAAAAAATATGCATTTTACCATTGCAATGACAGGTTGGAAAAAGACATTTCAGTAAGATGATTAATGTTATTTATTTTCTTAAAGATGGAACACAGCTAGCAGAGCCATCATGGTGTATGGTGTCAGATGAATTTTATTTGGAAGAGCATGAAAATCTTTTTGTATATGTGTCTTGTCCAAAATATAGCAAGACATTGATATATAACCAAGTTCTAATAAATGTAATATCTGGAATTTGAGGGATTACCTGAAAGTTAATGGTAAGGAGCAACCAGGCTAAAGAAAAATGATTGCTTGAAATCAGAAAGAATGTACCATCCAACCTATCTACAGGAGGGCCAGGCAGTTCAAGCAAATCATAGATGTTTGCAGAGGCTTCAGGAATAAACTTCTCAGGGTTATCATGGAAAGTTTAAATAAAAGTTAGCTCTGTCCTACCATAAGTTCAACAGACACAGATTGAAATCTAGGTGAGGCATTAGAACTAGGCTAATATAGAATTAACATGAAAAGATAGGCCAATTTTAATTACACAGGATATTATGCCAAAAGAGTTTTCATATAAAAGAACAGTTAAATATCCATATTTGAAGAATTATAGACTTTTGCACAAATGACTATACCTCAGTGAGCCCTTTCAATCCCCTCAGCATACACTCAGAATTCATTTTGTGAAATTGTGCATCTGTAGCCAATGAAAAATTCTGGACTGAGTGCACACAATATCCTAATATTCGCCCACAATTCATGACCCATTTGAACAGTCATTAAAATCCAGACACTCACTTGTTATCCTGGAAAAGCAAAAGTCACTGTTATCCAAGAAATATTGACACTCTTGGTTATGTCAAAAAAATTCAAAATTCACTGTTACACCAGAAAAGGTGACATTCGCTATTATCCAAGTAAAAAATGACACTCATTGCTATTCCAAAAATCCGACACACATTGTTATCCCACATCATAGCATTCAAAGCTATGGGCCAAGTACAGGTAGCTGGGATTAGGACGGAGGTCAGCTATTTCTCATATGGCAGCACAGACTTGTTGGGCTGAACGGCCTCTTCTGCACTGTATGATTCTGTGAATTTTGACTAAATGAATGAAGGAATTTCAGATCAAAAGAAAGAAGCGTGCGAAGCAATTAGAGTAACTCCAGTTAAGATATAGAAATTCCAGGAAATCCATGAGATTAATGAGATAATTAAATAAACTATGCACTGATAAGCAAATTCTCCGAGATCAGCAGCTCTCTTCCAGATGTATGTGGACCATTGTTTGTGGCAGTGCGGCCCTTAATTGAATATTTAAAAAATAGGTTAAATATCACAGCCCATTTCTGGCCATAAGAAGTTTTGACATAAAATAAACAGCCAAATGCCTCAAGTTGTTTCTATAGATAAGAGAGGGCGTGAGCAGAAATGAGGAAACTGAATATCTCTAGGTCCATTCTAAAGTCCACAGATGATGTAATGAATTATTAATAAGAGGAACTGAAAGAAACAACTATCACCGTAAAGTGAAATTAGTAGTATGCAGATGATATAAAGACTAACAATGTCTTAGAGTTCAGATACTATTCGGTACTTTTAAAATAAGGGGAACTTTCAAAGGACAAGGGTAGTACAGTAGTGACAGTGGTTACCTCTGCTGTCTCACAGCACCAAGGACCCAGATCTGATTCCCAGCATGGGTCGCTATCTGTGCAGTGTCTGCATGTTCTCCCCATTTCCTCTGAGTGCTCCAGTTTCCTCCCACAGTCTGAAATACATGCTGGATAGGTGCATTGGCCATGCTAAATTCTCCCTCAGTGTATGCAACAGGTGCCACAGAAATAGGGGATCCCCAGAGACTAGAGCATTTTCACAGTAATGTCATCTCTGTGTTAATGTAAACCTATATGATTCTCCCATTGAAGGGTAGAAAATTATTTTTGAAAGAGCTTAGTTGAGGGAAACTTGGTTGGTTAACAGTTTAAGAACTACAATGAGTCACTGCTGAACTGACCACTCACTGATGTTGGCATGTATGAGTATTTTGTTATCCCAGAAATACCAACACTCTCTGTTTCCAGAAATCCAGACATTCACTTTCTAGAAGTCCCAATATTCACTGTTAAAAATTCTGACATTCACTGTTATCCCAGAAATACTGCTGGTTGCTGATAACCCAGAAATTCTGGCAAATATAATTTGCTTTTTTAAGTTGATCAAACTTGAGCTATCATCTTATTTTGAAAATCAAAAGATTTTTTCAAAGAAATACTTTTCATGCTTTTTAAATGTTTTTGTTGTTAAAAGCTAATCAACAGTGATTCTGTTCCTCATTTTTTCTAAACAAAACATAACTGTTACAGTTTTCTGAACCAGAGTTCCATTCTGGCATCTTCCTATCCAATAATAACATCAACTGGGATCGTCACAGAAAGGGATTCTGTGACAGACATTCCAACATGTGCAGTGTTATAAGATTAAGATAAATGATTGAAAGTGGAAGATGATGATACCATTAAGTAATAACTAAAGGGAATAGAAAGGACATAATTTCATTGGAGAGGGTGCAGAGGAGATTCAGCAGAATGCTGCCTGGGATGGAATATTTAAGTTATGAAAAAGGTTGGAAAGGCTGGTGTTGTTCTTGTTGGAGCAGAGAAGACTGACAGGCCTGATCGAGGTGTACAAGATTATAAGGTGCATGAGGTGAATAGGGAGTTCCCCTTAGTTGAAGGGTCAGTCATGAGAGGGCATAGGTTCAAGATGAGGGGAAGAAGGTTTAAGGGGGAATGTGAGAAAAAAAATAATTATACCCAAAGGGTGGTGACAGTCTGGAATGCACTACCTTGAAGGATGTTAGAGATGAAATGCTTCACATACTTTAAAAAATATCTGGATGAGCACTTGGCACATCATAACATTCAAAGCTATGGGCCAAGTTCAGGTAGATGGGATTAGGAGGGAGGTCAGGTGTTTCTCATATGGCAGCACAGACTCGTTGAGCTGAATGGCCTCTTTCGCACAGTATGATTCTGTGAATTTTGACTAAAATGAATAAGGGAATTTCAGATCAAAAGAAAGAAGTGTGAGAAGCAATAGAGTAACTCTAGTTAATTGTACAGAAATTCCAGGAAATCCATGAGATTAATGAGATAATTAAATAATCTATGCACTGATAAGCAAATTCTCTGAGATCAGCAGCTCTCTTCCAGATGTATGTGGACCACTGTTGTGGCAGTGCGGCCCTTAACTGAATATTTAGAAAATAGGCTAAATATCACAGCCCATTGCTGGCAATAAGAAATTTTGACATAAAATAAACACAGCTAAATGCCTCAAGTTGTTTTTATAAATAAGAGAAGGCGTGAACAGAAATGCTACTGACAGTTATGAGGAAACTGAATATCTCTAGGTCCACTCTAAAGTCCACAGATGATATAATGAATTATTGATAAGAAGAACTGAAAGAAACAACTATCACCATAATGTGAAATTAATGGTATGCAGATAATATAAAGACTGACTATGTCTTAGAGTTCAGATATTATTGGGCATTTTTGTAATAAGGGCAGGATAGCATAGTGGCACAGTGGTTACCTCTGCTGTCTCACAGCTCCAAGGACCCAGATCTGATTCCCGACATGGGTCACTGTCTATGCAGGATTGCAAGTCCTCCCCGTTTCTTCTGAGCACTCAAGTTTCCTTGTACAGTCTGAAATACATGCTGGAGAGATGCATTGGCCATGCTTAATTCTCTCACAGTGTACCCAAAGATGCCACAGGAATAGGGAATCTCCAGGGATTACGGGATTTTCACATTAACCTCATTGCTGTGTTAATGTAAAGCCTATATGGTTCCCCCATTCAAGGACAGAAAAATCTTTTTGACAGAGCTTAGTTGAGGGAAACTTAGTTGGTTGACAGTTTAAGGACTACAATGAATCACTGCTAAACTGACCACTCACTGATGTTGGCATGTATGAATATTTTGCTTGTGTGTAAAGTATTTGATTTTTATTTTATTTATTATTATCACATGTATTAGCACACAGTGAAAAGTATTGTTTTTTTGCGTGCTATCGTTCATAGAGAAGGAAACAAAAGAGTGTTACAGTCATAGCTACGGTGTAGAGAAAGATCATCTTACGCAAGCTAAGTCTGTTCAAACAGCTGATGGCAGCAGGGGAGAACAAATCTTTAAGAAACTGAATTGAAGCATTGTTCAAGAGTTTAAAAGAGTCAGAATGAAGTTTTAAAAACATAGAAGGAGAGTAGAAGATAGAATTAGAAGTTTTGCTGAGAAAAACTCGCAAAAAGTCACTTCGCTCTGGAACCATCTTGGGATTGGTCTCTACATGCTTATGAGTGTTACGGTGTGACAGTAATACATTATAATTGCTTACCGATGTTTGAGTAAAAGTTATTTATTCCAGAAATTCTTTTCTCAAATATTTTCTTTAGCTAAACTCGGACAACTATTTGGCAAAGGAGTGTCTCACATGCTGAAAATTCCAGCAGTCATTGTTATCCAGAAACACCAACACATAACTGTTATCCATTAATCCTAACACACAGGGCTCGATTTTACCATTGCATTGTGTCCTTTTTCGAGCATGAAAACGAGGTAAAGTCAGGTGTGAGGCAAAGGCCTGGAAATGGCTGCGATCTTGACCGCGCCCAAATCGAGCACAACAACCATTTAAATGCAACTGCATGCATTTAAATTGACTTAATGGTCTGCATGCCCAACTGTACCAGCACTTCCCCTTTTACCACCAGAATTGGTGCAAAATAGCCATACAAGTCCGATTCGGGCGCTCCATCAGTGAGAGTTAGTGAGAGGGTAACTATCTAGCATCCGACGGCTCACTTGATTGAGATAGGTTTGAGGGGGTTGTAGGGTGGGAGATGGGGGGGGGGGGGGTGGGCATGGGTATGCAGGAGGTTCCTCTGCCAATCTGCCTGAGATTGGTGTGCGGGGGCGTGGGGGGGGGGGTGGTAGATGGGGGAGAGCGGATCACTATGCCTGAGATCAGTGAGGATAAAAGGGGGGTTTCTACAATTCTGCTTGAGATCAGTGCAGTGGAGGGGGGCAGGGGGGTCTGCTCTGACTCTGCCTGAGATCAGTCGGGGGGGGGGGGGAAGGGGCAGTGCTCAGTGGGGTGCCTTAGGGAATGGGGATATAAGATGATCAGTAATGTTGAGGGTTGAGGCAATGTTGGAGGGTCAGTTGCAGGGCCGATTGGAGCTGCAGGGTTTCGGGCACATTTAGCCCCGCCCATAGGTTTGTGCAGTGCAATTCGGACTCGCTGATATTTTTGCAGGCAGAGTGTGTATGTGGGCACCTGAGAACAGTTTCAAAAGTCGGACCTGAAACATTCCTAGTTTCAAGTCCACCCAGAACTTAGAATCAAAATGGTAAAATAGGGTCCACAGTGTTTTCCCAGAAATACCGACATTCCCAACGCTCCATTATGGTCAGAAAATCTGACTCTCAGTTTTCTTATAAAATCTGTCATTCACATTTATCCCAGCAATCCTGACAGAAATCGTTTTCCCAGAAATCTTGACGTACACGAATTTTCCAGAAATCCTGACATCCACTGTTAATGAGAAATACCAACACTCACTGTTATACAGTAGTTTTACACTCACTCTTATCCTGTAAACCTACAATTTGCTTTTTTCCCCAAGAATACCAACATTCACTATTATCCAAAAATACTGACATTCACTCTTTTCCAAGGAATCCTGTCACACTGTTTTTCCAGAAAAAACGACACTCACGGGTATTAAGAAATCCTCACAATCACTATGTTCCCACAAACCTTGACACTCACCGATATCCAGATATACAGATCCTCTCTGTTTTCCGAGAAATACGAACACCTTTTGTTATCCTGAAATCCTAACGCTGAAATGTTTGTTTTGCTGATGGTCACCCATGTCCAGAAATCTGATACTCACTGCTATCCAGAAATACGGACCTTCATTGTTTTCCCAGAAATTCTAACACTCACTGTTTTCCCAGAATACCAACATTCACAGCTATCCGACACTAGTTATTATTCCAGAAATTCTAAAACTCATTGTTACTCAGTAATGCAGACATTTACTCTTATCCCATAATCTTGACACTTGCCAAGAAAAGCAACATCCACTCTTTTCTCAGGAATCCTGAAACACACAGTTTTCCCAGAAATAGGGATATTCACTATTATCTGGAAATCTTGACATTTAGGGCCCGATTCTCAGGTGCCCATCTAGGCACTCTGCCTGCAAAAATATCAGCGAGTCTGAATTGCACTGCACAAACCTATGGGCGGGGCTAAATGCACCCCAAGGGCTGGATCCAGACATAAAATGGATCCGAGCCCGGAATCCTTGTTCCAGCGCGTCCATATGCTTTTTGCTGGCTTGTTCTTTTATGATAAATCTATGAATCGGTAATAAATTTACATGCGTATTAGAAAGTTTCTTTTAGATAATTTGCAGTATGATATAATATATAACTTGAGTGTAACATACTTAGAACGAACAGCTGATTTTGGACCCAAGTTTTTCAAGGATTTTCTCCACTGTTGTTTTCTTCACCCATATCTGGATATGTTGCAAAAAATGATTAATATTATTAGTCAACTATTCCCTCATCCTCCCATCATCTAAGGGGAGACAGTGGTGTTGTCACTGGATGGTAATCTTGAGCAAGATCTGGGGACTAGGTTCAAAACCCACAATGGCACATGGTGAAATTTGAATTCAATTAAAAGTCTGAGATTGTTTTGTGTCATTTAAAAATGCCCATCTGGTTCGCCATTGTTCTTCAGGGATCTGCAATCCTCAAACTGATTTGGTCTACATTTGACTCCAGATCCCCAGCAATATGATGGACTGTCAATCACCCTCTGAACTGGAGGTCAGGTAAGGATGGGCCCAAACAGTGACATCCATAAAAATGTAAAAAAAAAATGCAATTACCAGGATGAAAGAACTTGAAGAAGCTCCTTTGTCCTCTTATCATCTAGCAATTCCTATGTTCCTAAAAAAAAAATTGACAAATAATTAAATAACCCCAATTACTCCATTTTCTTTTTCATAAAATCCCTACAGTGGAGAAGGAAGCCGTTTAGCCTATCAAGTCTGCACCAACCCTCTGAAAGAGCATCTTACCCAGGCTCAGCCCACCTCAAGCATTTGCTTGACTATTGCTGCCTCATATAAAGATAATGGGGAAAGAAAATAGATTTTAAAAATCACTTTTAATTCCAATAATATTTCTGCTTATTTATATGAATCTGTTGACACAAAAGTAAATTTAGTAAAAATGAAACATCTCAACATTGTCATGCCTTGATTACATTTGAGTGAAAAGTTAACCATAGGGCACAACCAGGAAGTTTGAAGTTACACTCCCTGAAATGATAGTTATATTATTGTACAAAAACATGAGGCGGCAGTTTGACTGAAATCTTGTAGAAATATGCTTACGTCTTGAGAATTATAGAAAAACGCAGTGTGTGCTGGACTGTATCTTTTTACCTGATTTAATACAATTAAAGCAAAAGCATATTTCATGTTCCAGGTGAACACCCAGAATTTTGCATCATGACAGCATAAGGGAGATTTAAAAATTCAAATTTTACTTGCGGAGGCATTACAAAGAGTAATGATCTTAAGCTATTTTAAATTACCATCACAGTCATATAACCTTAATCTAAACCCATAGCTTTGCTAACATAATGGCCAGAATTTTACCATCTCGCCCACCGAGGAAATCAAAGTGGGCAAGAGACGAACCATGGAAAGGTCTGTTGACCTCAGGGATGAGCAAGGCCAGAAAACTCTGCCCAATGTATACCATAAAGCTTTACATTAGAAACAAAATCAACTGTATCAAAAGGATCAATTTATAAGCAATAGTTCTGAAGTATATTAATTGCTTGGTTAGTGTTTTAGTTATTGTCCCATCCAAATTTGGCCCTTACTTTGGATAAGATTTGATTACAATAATGCTTGAACTTATTTATGAAAATATTTTACCATAAAATTACAGTAAAATGAATTGTCAACTGATAATTAATTCATAATAGTCTAGGCATGATTCTCCCTCTGGTTATATTTCTCCCTTTGGGATATGCCAGACATTTTACCATATCATTCATAAGCCACCCTCCCATCTCCATGAAAACTCCATCTTATAGTTGATGGGGTAGACTATAATCCCCACTGATGGGGAATTAGGAGTCCGTAGCATAGCAAGCTATATTGAATCAACATGTCTCATTGGGCTATATGGATACAAATTGCCTCCGTCTTATTTAAATTGCACTGCAGATAATTATGGAAGACATATTAACCTGTTTATTTTAAATAGATTGCAACCAATAGAATAAAAGTGGCAGTGACAGGATGGATATTGATTTAGGTGAATGATAGGAAACAAAGAGTAATGAACATTTGTTTTTCAGACTGGACAAAGTTATATGGCAGTATATCCTGGGAATCAGTACTGAGGCCTTGTTTTTCTTGATATATATAATCAATCTAGACTTGCACGTCACAGGACACAATTTAAACATAGATGACTCAAAACTTGAAAATATCTTGAATTATAAGATTAGTGATAGGTGCCAAGAGGATCTAAGCTGTTGTGATAAGATGTGATGATGTGCATATTTTTATGGAGGTATTACTTCACTATTGCAACCACGGAAACAGGATATAATGAAGTAGTCCCATGAAGAGTAGTCAGTAGCTTACTACACAAGTGGTAAGCAGCAGTGGTTGAGGTCAGACCTGTGCTTCACGGTCTCTCAGTGAACATCACATGCATATAGTTTTATCTTCAAATGAAGAACATCACATTATTGCTTCACCAATCCTTGTGTATGACTACTATGTTTAGCTGAAGAAGAGTGTAGCACAGGCTGGTAGAATGGATGGACACACAATAGAGAAGTGTGAGGTGATACTTTTCAGTAGGAGGAGAAAAAAGAAAGACTTACAATTATTTTGGCTTCCCATGTTCAGCTGGACATTTCAAAGCAATTTACAGCCAATGGAATAATACCAGATTGTACTCACATTTGTAATATGGGAAGCACAGCAGCCAATTCATTCATAGCAAACTCCCACAGACAGTAATGTGAGTAGATAATCAATTTTGGGTGTTGTTGATTGAGAAATAGATATTGGTCATAACAATATCTATTTCTCAGTCAACAACACCCAAAATTGAACAACTGGCCTCATCTTTGAAATAGCGTCAGGGGATTTTTTTACACCACTTAAGAGGGCAACTGAGGACTCACGTCAATGTCTGACCACAGCGCAATAATTCTGCAGTGTAAAACTAGATTGTTAAGTTTGAGAGGCTGTAACTGCCCCAAGTTCCCTAGTATCGTATTGGTTGGGCAAGAGATAGGAGGGTAACTATTGCACAGGCTCACACTGACAAACCCACAGTAGGCTCATCCATTTCCTCACAGAGCTCCCCAACCCACTGGACCCTGCAGGAGTCTACCCCGCACCCCACCATCCCCACTCCCCTGATTCATTCCCTGACCCCAATGTGAAGATTATCTCCCATCCCTAACTCATAAAACCCTGCATCCACCGGCCTTGACTCTCCCCTATCTCACCACTCCACCCCGCCTTCCCTCTGTCTCCACTATCAGGTTGCAATCCCTGTCAGCCTACAACCCTTCCACCACTCCAAAATCTTATACTGGGCCCCAGGATTGCTTTGAATTACCCAGTTCTTGCCTGGCCTGTGTCAGAAGGTTAGGTGAGACAGGATTTTGGATGGATAACTGGAAGCAGGATGGGCAATCCAATGCTAATTGTCCCTCCAAGGAAGTTCAGATCCATATCCCTCAGGCTAGCAGGATCTTCCAGTCCTGTCTAAATCAATGGAAATTTGAATAATCAACTTATCTGCCAACAGGAAACCCATTGCAGCAGGACTGGAAAATCCTGGCCGTATAGTACAAAAGCAAGGAATTTATGAACTGTTTAACTTCAAACGGAGTATTGTCTCAAAATTTTGGGCACTGCGTTTTGTGATGGATTCAAAGGATTTAGAAAGACTGCAAAAATAATTATGAGAATGGTTCCAGGAAGTTGGGATTTCAGGCATTGGATAGCTGAGAGGATCTGGGGTTTTCTTTGAAGAAGAGAAAGTTGAGAGGAGATTTGATACAGGTATTCAAACTCATGAGAGATTGTAAAAGAGTAGACCAGGAAGAGCTGTTCCCTTTGGCAGAATGGTTGAGAATCTAACGTTAAAGGTTTAAGGTGATTGGCAAAGAGACCAAAGATGACATAAGGTAAAGTTTTTTTAGGGTGAGTTTAGGGTCTGGAAAGCATTGGAGGCAGATTCAATCACTACTTTAAAAGGGAATTAGAAAACCACATGAAGGAGAAAAGTTTCCAAGCTACAGGGAAAGGACGTGAATGTAGGACTAGCAGTGAGCTGGCCCAGACTTAATGTTCCAAATAGCTTTGTTCAGTCCTGTAACCATGCTGGGATTTTCCGAATTTACTAAAACGAGACAGCATGAGGAATCTTTCTGAATGTATCAAGTTTTCATATTCTAGTGCCTCTTTGATGGGGTGTAGTATAGAATTCTTAGTATGAGGCCCTTCATTTTTGTTTTACTATAATATGTAGGCTACGTTAAGGTAATTATAAAGTGCCTTATATAGTGAGAATTCACAATGTGCCTGAAACAAAATATGCAAAGGTACTGTAAACTACAAAGCTACTATAAACTGTATTTTCAATGCATCGTGCACCTTGGCTAACTTAATTCTGAATGCAGCATAATAGGAAACATAATGGTAGACAGGCTGAATTATTTTAATACAATGAAGCACAGAAAGGCAGCTTCTGTTATCTGTTTCTGGATATACAAAAATAAATTTAAATCATAGGTCTGCTAATTAAGGGAATAAGTTCATTCATGGGTAGCAAGGCTTGAGCAGTTTCTCAAGCTGATAAAGGAGGCCCCAGTTCCAGTAAAAGAATGACTCCTTTCATCAATTAAAATTCGCAGGTGTCAGATATGGCCTTGGTTACTGGTAATGACGTGGGTTCGGTTTCCTAGGTAAAGAGGCTAATAATCTCCTATTCCTGTTGGCAGGTAGAACGTTTTACAAACATTTGTTTAGGAGTCCCCAGATACTCTATCTGGGCAGAAGCTGTCTGCCACACAGCTCCGCCTCCCCACCTGACGGTCCCCATCCCCAGTTGGAACATGGGAAATAAGAAGTAGGGACAAACTGATGGTCGGATTTTTTAAATCTACTCGGGCAAGACTCGGGCAAATAAAACAGAGCATGCTTGAGCAATATTTTGATTGTTTGTTTGCCACACTTAGAAGAATTGTGAAAATGGAGGCAAAAACCTTTGCTGCAAGGTTCAGCCTTCAATTTAGTGATGATCCCTATGATTCACAAGTGGGAATCACTGATTGACGTCCCTGTTGGATTTGTTGAGTTCCCTGGGGATTGGTAATTAACTGACGAGATGGAATTCGTACATCGAGCTATATATAAAGCAAGCCCCTGAGTGGGTTCATTATTGCTTTGTCCCGGTTGATTTTTGCTTTAATTTGTGCAATAAAGCTCTGTTTCTTTAAACCCAACTCCTGGAGTTATTAGAGAACTCATGAGACAATGGTTTGTGGCAAGATGTCAACTCTATGACAAACGTTGCTTGGTGTGTCTCAGGTACCCCACCCCGGCATGGCAGCCATGCCACTTTTGCTTCAAGCAAAGACATTGGAATGAGAAGGTGAATGATTTGTTGACTTCTGTCAAAAAGACCTAGCCCCTCTTTTTGGCTAACTGAACTTTTCATCTTTGCTTGCCTCTTCCATCAGCCTTTTAAACCATCGTTGACTGTCTCCTGGTTTTCATTGTTAATGCTTGCCATTTTCATATATCATTTGCTTGAAGTGAAGGCATGAAGGTTGTGACCCATGGCAAGTTCACCCTATAGAAGGCCTTTGGGTTTATGACTGTCATCTATCTGGTGAAGGTGGCCGAGGCAGCACAGATGACATTGCTTTATCAGTGTGCAAGACAGAAACTCAAGTTCAGAGGTAATTACTGATGGTATAGTATCAGTCAATCATCATAATGAGAATTGTTACAATCCTCAAATGACCATTCCATTAAGCTTTCCTTCTGTCAGCTCCAAAAACAATTTGCCCATCACAGCGACTATGTGGGATGGAACCCCAATGAATATTTGGCATTGGAGTTAAAGTGAGCTGGAGTAGTTTGAGACTTCTTCCCGGTTCTTCTAATTTAACCCTCTTTGACATCTATAGATCTATTTTTGTGCTTTAAAAGCCAGAAATTTGTCTTTACTCATTAATATTAAAGGGAAAGGAGTATTGGAAACAACATGTACCCCTGCATTGAGATTTGGGAATTCAAGAGTGAAAAAGTCAGCACAGGACTCCATGCCATGAATTTTGTATTTTTAACATTTTCTTTCATACATTTTCAATGTCTTAGGAACCTCCAATTTTTAATTGGAATTTTTAACCAAGGCACTTTTAGCCTTTTTTTCATTTGTCATTGAACATTTGGCATTTGGAAGTTAATTATTTAATTTGCTATTTCAAAACTTACTCCCAGTATTGGGGGTAAAGGAATTTTTTAAAATTATTTCTCAGCTAAGTAACAAGTAGAAACATCAATTCAATCTTTCTGACCATATGAGCTGGGGTTCAAGGCCGTAAGCGTATTATTATTCCAAATGTTTTCCGCATCTCTACAATTACTGGTGAAATAATACAAGGGAGGCCCACGGTCATAATCTTCTGGAACACTTAGCAGTAATGCATCAGAAATGATGCAAATGAGCTAATTTAAGATCTTTCTACTCATCCCAACTAATGGACCTTTAAATGAAAATTGTTTGATATTTGGAGTTTTGACTATCATTTTCTTTCAAATTACCTCAGTTGTTACTCTTCCTCTCTAACCCCTGCCTGCATGATACAGATGTATGCCACTCCTTATGCACCATTTCGCAGAGATACTTCCAAGCCTTTTAAATATATTCAATTTGTATGAAGACTACAGTCAATTTCACAGTCAGATCAAAAAGAATAGTATGTGCTCCCATGCAATGGTAAAGCTCACATGTATACTCGTTTCAGTGAAATGCTAGCCTAATCCTGTTAAATGCCTCATATTTAAAATACATTTCTTCCACAGTTTATTTTCTGAAGTGCAAACTATGTTGAGTTTTCAGAAATGCAGCAGCATTTAAAAGGTTTGAAGCCAGAAAGAGGGACAGCTAGCTTATCAGATGGCATGTTTGAAAGAGTTTGAAGGCTGGGGTGCCCCCAGTAGCAATGACAGCTTGGGGTTTTTTTTAGAGAAGGTGGCCCTTAAGAAAATATCAAATTTTAGTACAAATGATAATCCTCCAAATTGAGTCAGTCACAACAAACATGGTAGAAGTTGAGCCATTGTGAAAATGCTGCACCATTGGAACAGAATCAAAAGGCTTCCTGAAAAAAGAAATAAATAGTTTGATAAGTTTGGGCTCCTTTTTTTTGCTCTTTCACTTTAGCAGTGTCACAATTTAAAATTTACATCATTCAGCATGTTTAGCACAGTTTATAAAACATCTGCACCACCTTGTTTTGCAAATCAAGAGCTGCCAACCTGGATATTTTTTGCTGCTATCTATGCACTTTATCATCTCCCTAATCAGGATCTTTGTGCATTACGATTTGAAGCACTGAGTACCATTCCGATCCAAGGACTATAAAACAGTGGTTGAATTTGAAAGTGTAAATGCACAATGACAGCATTCAGTTCATTGACTTTCAGATGCACAAGGACATTGTTAATGTACAGCAGTACTTTATGGCAGTGATATTTGATCTTTCTACTCAATGTCAGATTCATTCAGTACTTCAGGTTTTTGTTTTTTTTTTGTACATTAGCAGCAAAATTCCTATATTTTTAAAATTTACAGCTTTGCCACCTAAAGTGGATTGGTTCCATCAATGCTGTTTACCAGGTTGTGGCAGAACAACTTTGTTCTACATCCATCTAGAACCATCCATGGTCAGTGATTTATGAGCAAAGATCTGATCTAAAAGTCCAATTTCATCAATGCTGCAAATCCCTTAGATTGTATCCCTGTGTAAGAGATTGAGGAACATTCAGCAGCCATGCACTAGTTACATAAATGTTAACCCCATTCTTTACACTGATAATTACGGTAAACTTCAAATTGTGACACTGCTAAAGTGAACGAGCAAGAAAAACAGTGTCCAAAATTGCATGCCACGGACTTAATCAAACTACTTATTTCTATTTCTTTCAACCAAGCCTTCTGTTACTATTCCAACAGCAATATTAAACTTGCTCTCTTCTCCAACTCAAAGTTAAATTTTCTCTAGCTTCATTTCATATTAATATGCATGCTCCCTATTTGTTTAGATAATCTACATTAAAGTGATGAACTATTCGACATTTTCTTTCATTGGCTGAAGCCATAAAAAAGTTGTTGCTGTGAAGCATTTCCCTGGGGACCACGATCCTTGTAAGAATATACGATGACCTCTACCCAGCAGGCCTTTGCTTCCCGTGGACTAACAATGCCATCCCCATCTGATCATATACCCACCACCAAGATCACCCTTCTCAGCCTGACTTTTGAAATCTCAGATGTTTATAGCTGTGCATTGTGGTGAATGCACAATGTTTATTAGTTTTACATATTGTCTTACATTAACACTGCAACAAAGTTACTGTGAAAATCAACTAACTCAAGAACAGCTTCTTCCCTGCTGCCATCAAAGCTTTTGAATGGATCTACCTCGCACTAAGCTGATCTTTCTCTACATCCTAGTAATGACTGTAACACTACTTTCTGTACTCTCTCTTTTCCTTCTTTATTAACGGCATGCTTTATCTGTATAGCATGCAAGAAATAATACTTTTCACTGTATGCTAATCCATATGACAATAATAAATCAAATCAAATCCCATAGTCGTCACATTCTGGCACCTTTGTTCAGGTTCAGTGAGGGAGAATTTAGCATGGTCAATGCACTCAAATGACACAGCTTTAGGGAAACCCATGCAGACACTGGAGGAATGTGCAGACTCTACACAGACAACAATCCAAGTCAGGAATCAAACCCCGGTCTCTGGCAGCAAAATGGTGAGCACTGTGAGGTGGATGACTATGTTTTAAATAATCACTCGCTCTTTTACATGGCACACCTGGAACGGATGTGTGTACTACAGTGGTGTCTTGATAATAACACATCAAATGAAGTTTTCCACTAAACTAATAGCATGGATCTGTTGCTCAATGTATCTTTGGCTGAGCGGAGAAGCTGGGACAAAAACAGCAGAGGGAGTTGATATAAATTCAGAGCTAGTGCTAGCCTCAAGTTTCACCATACCATGCTTTATTCATGACCCCTCTATAGGAAAACCTATTAAAGTGGGTCAAATGAATAAGCCTGCCTCCCATGTGTTTTCTCCCCTGCTTGTGATGTGCATAGGTGTGCTATGATGTGCTATTGTGCACATGTGCATGAAGTGTTATTCTTGAAATAGGTACGAATGTGAAATTTCTCAAAATGTGTACAGCGATATTCATGTCATACAGCCTACAGTGTGTATAGCGATATTCATGTCATACAGCCTACAGTGGTCATGAGTTTACGAACATAACTGTCAAACCAGGGGTCTGAGTCTTAGGATAAAGGATTGGTCACTTGGGATTGAGAAAACTTTTTCACCCAGAGGGCTGTGAATCTTTGGAATTCTCCACTGCGGAGAATTGTGGATGCTCAGATGTTAAGTAAATTCAAGAGATGGATAGATTCTTGGGCACTAAGAGAATTAAAGAACATGGGGTCAGGAAAAGGAAGCAGAAATTCAGCTATTATTTTATTGAATGGCAGGGCATTCTCCAACTCTTATTTGTTACACTTTTTTTTTGACATGGATTATGCATGCTAGTAGTGTGTCACACAAATTGTACGGCTATGAGGGAAGAATCACTTAAAACAGAAAGGAACTGCAGTAAAGACTAGTATATTATATATTAAACATTCATAGGAAGCATTCAATGGACAGAAAAACTGCCTGAATGTGAAGTAGTGGTAACGATCATGAATGTATAACAGACAACAATGCAATCCCTGTTGCTTATAGCAAGCAGGTTGGTGTTCATGTGGTTCTCTTACTATGTGCAGTGAATGTGAAAAGCAAAGAGGCAAGTAATCAACATATTCTTAAAAATCAGAAGATCTCACTTAGCAACTACATCTCCTAATTGTTAGTATTTACATCCAGAATCTCTGCACCAAGGTAATCACACTTTAATGATGTGCCAATAGCTGATTGAAACTGTTTAAAGATCCAATTCTGCCTAAAATCAGCAACACTTTTAAAATCATTAAGTGCACCACATGGGATTAAAAAAGTGCGAACAGTTGATTGAACTTGCTTGAGGACCAAAAATGGTGAACTCAGGAGAGTCTGTTAATTAGAGGGTAAGTATTTTTGAACTGTCTGAAGTAGTCAGTGTACTTCATGCATTATAAGTGGCACCTTTGCTATTGATGATGATGCCAATTGCCCAATATTGGAGGTTGCATGTGCTGAGGACTGCATTCAAAGCAATGCTTTTTTATTGGCTCAGTTGTGGTCATCAAACATCTTTTAGCACTGTATTTAGGCCAATAGGTTACTACTTAACACTGTTGAGAAATACAATTGGTATTGATGTCTGTAGCAATGTCCTGCAATTCTGCCTGATCCATTTATGTGCTCACTTGATCAGGGAGACCAAAATGTAAATTTTCAATCTCACATACACCAATAAGATTGCAATGGCACTGCAAGTTCCTGCAAGCTTTCAGTGGCAAATGATTTCATGACCAACAATTAGAAAGCTCCAATTAAAGAGATTACCCATTAAGCTTGTCCACATGGTGCAAATTAGGCTGAGGACAAAAATAGAGCTTGTTTCAATACATTGATTTTGGTTGCTGCTAAGGTAGCACAACTCAACCTGACTGTTTTTTCATATATTGCACCGTTGTTTGTTTTCTGGGAGAGTGGTTGTGTGGATTAAGAGTATCATGATGAAGTGGTTCTCCTCATCTAGATCATGCAGTAGTAAGGGAGTGGACAGAGTGAGGTCAGTCATTTCAAACATCACAAGTGTTACTTGCATTACTGTGGTTATTTCAAACATTAAATATAAGCGTTGTAGGGCAAAGGCTTTGATTATGTGGAAAGGATTAAGTAGGATATAGTAGAGAAACAGAAACATTTAATACAACCAGTCCATACTGGTGTTTCTGCTCCACTGCAGCATTCCTTTATTTTCTTCTGACTGAATGATAGATTGGGTCCCTTTTCTTATTGAAAAAAAAAAGAGACTGACTTAATAGCAGTCTTTAAAATTATGAAAGGCTTTGCTCGAGTGAACACAGAGAGAATATTTCCTCTTGTGAAGAAGAGATTAACTAGAGGCCATCAATATAAGATTGTCACCAAGAAACCTGATCATGGGTTGACTGTCTGAGTCCTCCTCCCTTATATACTTGAAGTTAAATGCATTTACACCACTCTCTTCAAACTGAAACAGTAAGTTTCGTGTTCTTACCAGTCTTTGACTGTAGAAGTTTGTTCTGAACCCTTGGTTGAATTTCTTGGTGATGATCTTATATTGATGGCCTCTAGTTAATCTCTTCCCCACAAGAGAAAATATTCTCTGTGTTCACTCAAGCAAAGACTTTCATAATTTTAAAGACTGCATTAGGTTAGTCTCTTTTTTCAGTAAAAGAAGAGATGCAACCTATCATTCTGTTCTTGATGTATGTCCTTTCAGTTCTGATCTCAACCTTATTAATCTTGTCTGGCCATCTCCAGAACTTGCAACATTTTTTTACAACCTTATGACTAGAGCTGCATGTAAGTGTGGTCAAGCCAAGGTTCGATACAAGTTGAGCAATAATTGCCCTCCTTTTTAATTATAGTCTCTCAAAATAAAGCATAATGCTTAGTTTGCTTTTTTTCAATACTTTGCTGCACTGATTAGATTTACACCTGCACTATCCAAGTATTAAGTGACCTCTCTTCTTCCTGCCAAAAAATGCTACCTCACGTAAATATATCTGTTGCACTTCATTTGCCAATAATTTACCCATTCTGAAAGGTTATTAATGTTCTTCTCTAACTTGTTGCACTCCTCCTCGGTATTGACTATCCAATTTAATGTCACCCTCAAAGTTAGAAATTGTGTTTTGATTCCAACAATTGTTACTGTAAATTGTTGCCAATGTCAAGTTGGAATCAGGCAAGAAAAGTTAAGAGTATATTACAACTTTCTAGGTGCAAGCAAACTAAAATTGCCTTTTAAACTTTATTGCATTTGACCAGCATTATCATGCTCAATTTTTATGGATAAAGTTAGCAATGTAACGGCACTACATTGGAAATTGTAAAACATTTTTCATGGAACTTGGTTTCCTTAATCTCTGTTAGCATGGGTCATTGCCACATGCAGCAGAACTTCAATAAAATGTTGAAAATGCCTTCTTCAATATCAAGAATGGTTGGAATTGGCCCTGTAAGGCCTTCACATGTGCATGTCTACCTTTTAGGCAGTAGCCTAAAACTTCAAAGTCTTGCAAAATTTGAAGTTTATGTTTCAGCATTTTATAAAGTGGGCTCAAGAATCCAGCCAGTAACACCTTTGCACTAACACTGTCATTCAAGAAGGTTGTGGTTCTGTCCACTATTTATCTTTCTACTAAGACTGTCATAGATAAAACCAAGTTAAAATCCAATGGGTTTATTTGGTAGCACAAGCTTTCGGTGAGTCAGGTGAAGGGGTAGTGTTCTGAAAGCTTGTGGTACCAAATAAACCCATTGGATTTCATCTTGGTGTTGTGAGACTACTTACTGTGCCCACTAGTCCATCGCCGGCAATTCTACATCACAGATAAAACCTGCATGAGGTGAAACAAAAACAGAAAATGTTGGAAAAACTCAGCAGGTCTGGTAGCATCTGTAGAGAGAGAAAATAGAAATGTCATTTCAAGCCTTTATGACTCTTCTTCCAAGCTAAGGCGAGGGAGAAATGTGATGGATTTTTGATTGGAAGAGGGAATGTAGTACAAGAAGGAATGTAGCATCAGAAGCACAGCAGAAGGCCATTGACTATTGGTAGCTTGAAGAGATTGCAACAAATTTGTGTACATCATGAGATAGAGCAAATGTTAATGGAAGAAGAAAGTACTAGTAGTTGCGTAAAGGTAAAATATCAATATGTTAATAGGGCAATAAACATCAGCGCTCAGTGAAAGCAAAACTAAAGAACAAGTGGCAGATAGCCCATTGTGTGGAGGCGGGGAGGGTTTGGATCAGGGCAAAAAATGTTTAGAATATATTTATAAAGAAAGGTCACAGACTGAAGTTGTTGAATTCAATATTGAGTCCTGAGTTTGTAATGTGCCAAATCAGAAAATGAGATGCTGTTCCTGAAGTGAACCTGCCACTCTAATCTGGACAGATCTCGAAAAATAACCTTTATTAAAGGCTTCAAGTCCTCAAGGGCAGAACAGGTGGAAAACTGAAGTATATGTGCACATCTACACCTATGGAAACAGATGAATGCAGTGGTGGGGTTGGCACTCATCAGTCATCACTCATCTTGGTTTGCTGCACCATTGGCTAATAATTGCCAAACCATCAAGCTTGTGTGGTTGTCGACTGCATGTCAAATATTCGCATACCTTGCAGTAATGGGTAGGCAGCATCAAGGACAACATTCTGAACTTGCGGGTCTCTGGTCACAAGTCAAGTATGTAGTCAGTGAATGCCTGATGGTTGCTGTGTTCCTGGATTTGAGACAGAATTAGTTGCCAAACAGCAGCATCCGTGACTGAGCAGTTCTCTTTAGAGTTCCCTTCACTGCTCATGTTACTTGCACAGGGGACTAGAAAAGATGCCCTCATTATAGGCTGCATCAAACTGCTCTGATCTGGAAATTGCATCTGGTGGATTCACCATCCTTGGGGTCAAAAACACAACAAACAATAAAATACATGAATGTCTGATCTGGAATATGTGCACTCTTATGGAAAATTAAAATAATGCATACTATATAAGGTTCCTCAGAAGCTCATGAGATAGAACATCAATGTAAGTGTTCTCAGTGAAACCATTTTTCTTGTGAAAGCCCAGTTTAGAGGGGAAGGAAAACGATACATTTCCTTCTGAAAAGCAAAAGTAGAGAAGGATAATTTTATCTATGAAGTTGATTCACTAACAAAAACAGAACCACAGTTATAATTATGAGAACTTGCAATGGCATTAATAAATGGCTTAAGATCCAATGCCTTCAGCCTACTGGCAATGAATGAACGACAATCACAGTGCACTTGCAATCAATTCTACAAACAAAACCAAAGGGCTCATTTCTACAGATCTAAATTCTATACATGTTTCAAATAAAATAAATTGATTGTACTCAGTTTAGTGGACATGGCTACAACATGTAAATGAGAAATCCACTGAGAAACGAAATGGTAATGGTCTTTTCCTTCTTGGCGCAGTGGTTGGTACTGCTGCCTCACAGTGCCAAGGACCCGGGTTCAATTCCACAATCTTGGGTCACTGTCTGTGTGGAGTTTGCATGTTCTTCCTGCATAGGCGTGGGTTTCCTTCGAGTGTTCGGTTTTCCTCCCACAGACCAAAGATATGCATGTTAGGTTAATTGGACATGTGAAATTGCCCCTTAGTGTCAGGGGACTAATAGAATAAATAAGTAGGGTTATGGAGATAGGGCTTGGGTGGGATTGTGGTCAGTGTAGACTCGATGGCCAAATGGCTACATTCTGCACTGTAGAGAATCTATGGTTCCTCACCAAGTACTTGTGTTCACCAGCACAAATATATTCTTTTATCGAGAAGATAAATATTAGACCACCTGGACACATCCTTTTTCAAGCATGGGGACTTTCTGGTCTATGTCAATGTTCACACCAGGGATAGGGAAAGGTAGACACATCACCAGAGCCATTCAGGGTGCAAAAGATCATTGGACACTTCATACCCTGGCACCTAAACATGTAAGTTCCTCAGTGAAATCCAGGAGATTTAACACCCACATTCTCCAACATACAAAAGCAAGGGAACAATCCAGATGTAATTTTCTTCCTATCTTGCACTGAAATGTTCCTTCAATACCAATGTGTGAGGTCTTTGGATCAGAGTCAAATCTGCAATCCAAGCTGCATGCACCCAGATTATTGGGTTTGAATCTCATCAGCACCAAGACTGGCTTGATGAGAATGATAAAAAAAATGCAAAATTCTCGATCGGAAGCACTAATGTGAAAAAATCATCTTACACATAGCAGAAATTAGAAGAACACTACTCAAATCTATAACTCAGAGAAAGGTACAAGCTATCCAAAATAGGTAATGGCTGGAGAAGGCCATAAAATCAAATGCTACCCAAATCATAAGATTTAGCTAAATAACAGAAAAGAACAAGGAACAAACTAATTGAAATTCTAAACTGGAAAATTTCAGTGCGATGAAACGTGACCCAGCCAGATTGAAATGGAAACGAATGTTATAATATGCCTTTCAGAGATAGCAAGTCATTAGAAGTGTGTCACCCAGTCTTAGTCTTATTTTGCACACATACAGTTCTGTTGCCGATGTCTTCAGGATTTGTATCTATGTATATCTGTTCGCATGTGCCTTGCCTAAATAAATGAACCAAAACAATGTTTGAGTGATTGGTACCTTTGATTCATTAGAACAACACAATTTGATGCTCAGCAATGGCCACACAACCTGGTAGCAACATTAAACACAGGTACAGCATGGTAACCAACATGGTAACCTTGCTACATTTGCATGAGATAACCCTCAATGTTCTGGTCAGATGGCAGTGAAGTTGTAGCATTGGAGAGAGCTGAAATCAGACCATGGTGACTGCACATAAAAACTTTGAAGACACAGTGCTGGGATAGTATGCAAATAGGCAGATGGGTTCTTATGGTGCGGTCGCAGTACATAGCCTGTCAGTTTACTGAATAGGAAGGAAAGGCCAGCGAGAGGATCTGTACTGGGTTAGTTGAATTGGGACTGTTAAGTGATCAGGGAATGGGCTAGACCAAAAGCAAGTGAGGGAAAAGTGAAAAAAATGGACAAAAAAATGTCACAATTATAATGGACAGAGTTTCAGGAAAGTGTACAGAAGTATAGGATAAAGGTAGAATAATAATTTCTTTATATCAGTGTTACTGAGGAAGACTAAAACTGAAAAAAACATTATAAGTGTAGATAGTGAAGGCAATAGATCACAGAAATTAAAAGGGAGGAAGTACTGGAAGGCTGGCTAAGCTTGGGATGAAGAAGTCATCTGGTCCGATGGCTTGCATCCCAAATTGCTTAGACATAGTGGAAACTTTGCCTTAATCTTTAAACCTTCCTTTGATAGGGGGGATGTGCCAGAGGTTTGGAGATTGATAAAGATGACACTATTATTCAGAAAAGAGTATAAGAAACAGTTCTAGCAACTATAGGTCAATTAGTTTAACATCAGTAGTGGATAAAGTTTTGAGATTCATTAGGGATATAAATCAACAGGCACTGGGAGGAATTTGGGTTGACTAAGGAGAGTTAACACAGATTTGCAAAAGATAGATCATGCTTGACAAATCTAATAGTATTTTTATTGAAATAACAGAGAAGGTTAAAGAATGGAATGCGGTGGATACCATCTATATGGGTTTTTAGAAAGCATTTGATACAATAAAAAGTACCACATAAAAGGCTGATTAGCAAAATTAATGTTTGTGTAAAAGGAGGATCAATGTAATTGGATAAAATATTGGCTTTTCAATTATTTCAACCAAAGTGAATAACTTCACACTTTCCTAAAATATAATCCATCTGAATCTAGGTATACTACATCTACTTATTTCCTTTTATCTACCTTACTAATTACATCCTCAAAAATATCAAATGTGTTAAACAATATTTCCCTTTAGGAAAACCATGTTGACATGTCCTAATCAGACAATGTTTTTCCAAGTGTATTGTTGAGACTTCCTCATAAATAGATTCTGGCATTTTCCCAACAATTGATGTGAGGCTAAGTGGTCTATGTTTCCCTGTTTTCTCTCTTTTTTTGAAGGATTCCAGAATAACACACAATATAATTGTTTTATACAGTTTCAGCATAATCTCCCTGCTCTTAAACTCTATGCCTTGGCTAATAAAGTCAAGCATACCATATGCCTTCTCAACCATTTTATCCACCTGAAGGGACCAGAGTACATACATTCCAAGAGGTCTCTCTGATGCTTAGTGCTTCCTAAGGTCCTGCCATTCATCAAGTATATCCTTACGCTTGGGTAGAACAAACAAGGAATAACCTCATACGTACTTGGATTGCCACCAATCAACTGATCTAACAAATTTATCTATTTACCTACTTATATCCTTCTCACCGTTTATGACTCCATCAATTTTTATATAAGTTATGTTGTTCCTTCATATCTATGGAATTAGCTTTGTTAAAGACTAAGATTCTTGTTTATGCTTGAGGTATGTCACTTCCAAATGTAACATGGAATTCATTGGTAATATAATCACTGTTTTCAAATGGATCTTTTGCTATGACATTACTAATTAACCCTGCCTCATTGCACAACACCAGGTATCCATAAAGTTCTAGTTGGGGCCCAATTTGAGTATTGCATTTACTTCTGGTCACTTTTGATTTAAAGAGGTGTACAAGCTTATGACTGGATAAGAAATAAGGTAGTCAATGAAAAGCTCTTTACATGAACTCTTGATACTAGGATTAGGGGACACACCTTTAATAAATAAAGGGAAAATGGATGAAAAAGAAGATAAAAATCAGGTGTTAGGTCGAAAATACAGTTGAGAACCATATGGAACACAAGAGGTTCAGAGAGGTGGTGAACAAGCACATTAGAGAAGTGAAGGGGGATTGTGAGGAAAGATTGGCAGCTAAATGTCTTCTGCAGGCATATAAATAGTGAAAGGGTGGTAAGAGGAAAAGTAAGGTCAATCTGAGACTTAAGATGGAATTTACACATGAAGCAGGGATTATAATTGAGATATCAAATTAATACTTTACATTCATCTTTACCAAGAAGGTAGATACTATCCAGGACTTGGTGACAGAGAAGGAAATTCTGTCCCTAGAACAGTTCAAAGTTGATACTGAAAAAATATTAAATAGGCTGTCAGTACCGAAAGTTAACAAAGTGCCAGGGCCAGATGAAATGCATCCAAGGATATTGAAATAAGTGAGAATGGAAATTGGAGGGGCACTGGCCACAATTTTCCAGACTTTTCTAAACTCTGGAGAGTTGCCAGAGGACTGGAGGATTGCAAATGTTCCATCCTTGTTCAAAAAAGGTTGTAAAGATAGCTCCAGCAATTACAGCTCTGTCAATTCAGCGTCCGTGGTGGGAAGGCTTCGAGAAAAAATACTTGGTGTAGAATTAATAGTTGCATAGAAAATGTGGGTTGACTAGGAAAATTTTCATAGAAATTGCATTTAACTAACTTGCTGGAGTTTATTGAAGAAATAACCCAGATAGGTTGATGACGATAATGCTAATGATGTGGTGTACATGGACTTTCAGAAGGCAGTTGATATTATGTCACAATGACTTGTGAGAAAAGCTATTGCTCATGGAATAAAAGGGACAGTTGCAACATGGATATAAAACTGGCTGAAAATAATAGGAAACAGAGAGTAATGCTCAATGGATATGTTTTGGGCTAGAGGAAAGTTTGTAGTGATGTTCCCCAGGGATAGGTATTGGGACTTTTGCTTTTCTTTACATATGAACAAGCTAGATATTGGCATGCTGGGACAATTTCAAAGTTTTGGGATGACGCAAAACTTGGTAGTATTGTAAACTGTGAAAAGGACAGTATAAAACTTCAAAAGGACAGGGACCAGCTGAAGTGTGCAGATTGATGGCAGATGAAGTTCAGTGCAGAGAAGTGTAAGGTGATGCACTTTGGTAGGAAGAGCATGGAGAGACTATATAAAATAAAGGGACCTGGGTAAATGTGTGCATAGTTCATTGAAAGTGGAAAGACAGGTAGAAAGAGCAATTAATAAAGCATGTGGCATTGTGGGTTTATTAATAGGGGCACAAGAGTACAAGAAGAAGGAGGTAATGCTGAACTTATACGAGACACCAATTAGATCTCAGTTGGAATATGGTGCATCGTTCTAGGTGACACACTAAAAGAAGGAATGCATTGGAGAGGATGCAGAAGAGGCTTACAAGAATGTTTCCTGAGATGACATACTTCAGTTGTGAAGGTAAATTGGAGACATTGGGACTGTTCCCTTTGAAGCAAAGGTGATTAAGAGGAGATTTGATAGAGATGTTCAAAATCATGATGGGGCTGGACAGAGTATAAAGGGAGAAATTGTTCCCAATTGTAAGAGGCTCAAGACTGCGAAGGCACATGTTTAAATTAACACAAGCAGAAATGCTGAAAAACCTCAGCAGGTCTGACAGCATCTGTGGAAGAAGAATAGAACTAATGTTTTGAATTTGAATGTCAGACCAGGTCGTGCTCTGACAAACTATCATCCCGTCTCTAAACATTTGCGCTATTCTCTCTGCACAGATGCTGTGAAACTTGCTGAGATTTTCTAGCATTTTCTGTTTTTGTTTCAGATTTCAGCATCTGCAGTATTTTGCTTTTAACAGATTTAAAATGATTTGCAAAAGAAGCAAATGTAATGTAAGATAAATGCTTTCCCACAATGAGTGGTTCAGGCCTGGAATACACTGCCTGGTAGTGTGATGGAGGCAGGTTCTTTCAAAGCATCAAGAGGGCATTGAATAGAACACGGTTACAGGGAAAAGGTAGGGAAATGTCACTAAATCATGATGCTCGTCTGGAGAGCCACTGCAGACATGATGGGCCAAATGACTTCCTTTTGCACTGTAATAATTCTATGATTCTGAGAACTGTGAGAAAGAACTTTTTTACTGTCAATGAGGGTGGTGACATGGAACAATCAATGATCTTAAAAGTAATTTAAATGGTGCCTAAAGACATTGAACCTCCAGTATTATGGGGATCGAAGGAGCTAGTAGAACTGATTTGATTGCTCCACAGGGATCCACCATTGATCTGATGGACTGAACGGCCTCCTTCTATGTTATAAGTGACTCTATGACATGCACACAGTTTCAACCAAGACTACAACAGATCAAAACAAATGAGTTGAAGTTAGAATTTAGTCTTATCCGAAATGATGCAGCCATCTGAGACTATTGGAGGATTATCACAGGAACCTTTACAATCACGAATAACAAAATCACAAAGACAATCCCTCAGAAGCTTTAGAGATCAAATTTGGATATGCTGCCAACACTCACAGAGAAACAGAAGACAATCCAACAGATGAGGAGCAACAAGCCCTGTGGTATGGACAACACTCCTACAGAGATCTATAAAGCTGGCAGTTAGGAACTCTTGTCTCAAACTCTACAACCTTTTTATGAAAATCTGGGAGGATTTCTGGCTTCTACAATACCATAAATGTGAGGTTATCCACTTTGGTTACAAAAACAGGAAGGCAGATTATTATCTTAATGGCTATAAATTGAGACAGGAGGGACTTTTTTTCCTTGAAATGTAGGGCGCTTAGAGATGATCTTATTGAGGTCTATAAAATAATGATAGTCAACATCATTTCCTGAAGGTAGGAGAATCTAAAACTAGAGGGCATAGGTTGGAGGGAAGAGATACAAAAGGGTTGAGAGGGGCAATTTTTTCACATAGAGGGTAGTGAATGTCTGGAACGAGCTGTCAGATATAATAGTAGAGACAATTTATAATAGTACAATTTAGTCTTTTAAAAAACATTTAGACAATTGCCTGGATAAGATTGGTATCGAAGGATATGGGTCAAACATGGGCAATTGGGAATATCTTAGTGGTTAAAAACTGGGTGGCATGGACAAGTTAGGCCAAAGGGCCTGTTTCCATAATGTAAACCTCTATTACTGTATGACCTGGCTGTCTTCATATACTAGTCTCTGAAGGTAAGCATGCAGCTCAGCAGGCAGGAAAGTAGGTAAATGGTATATTGGTCTTCATGGTAAGAAGAATCAGCACAGAAGCAGGAATGTCTTGATGCTGTTATACAGGGCCTTGGTGAGGTCACACCTAATACATCATGTGCAATTTTGAGGTTTTTGCTATGGAAAAGTTCAGCAAAGGTTTACCAGATTGATTCTTAGGATGGCAGGACTGACATATGAGGAAAGATTGAGTTGGTTAGGATTATACTTACTGGAGTTCAGACAAATGAAGGAGGATCACATATAAAACTATAAAATTCTAACAGGACCAGACATGGTAGATATAGGAATGATGTTCCCAATGATGGGTGCCCAGACCCAGGGATCATAATCCAAGGATAAGAGGTAAACATTTTAGGACTGAGATGAAAATAAATTTCCTCATCCAGAGAGTGGTAAGCTTGTGAAATTCATTACCACGGAAAACAATTGAGGAGAAAGTATTGTATGTTTTCAAGAAGGAGTTAGATATAGCTCTTCAAAGGGAAAGGATCTGAGGGTATGGTCTTTAGTGCAGTAGGCAGCATCAGGCTATTGAGTTAGAATGATTAGCCATGATCATACTAAATGGTGAAGCAGATTTAAAGGCTGAATGACCTACTCCCGCTCCTATTTTCTATGTTTCTATAATTGTTTCACTTCTTAAGCAGGGAGAAAAATCAGTATGTGGGAACTGCAGATCAATGTTTCCTCTGTCCATCATGGGGAAGATTCTGAGACAAATCCTCCTGAATTGCCTCCTATCCATCAGCAAATACTTTCTTCTGAAGACACACTGTGCACTCCAGCCACTCAGGGGAACTACAGCCACAATCTTTATCATTCAACAAATCCAAGCAAAGTATTTGAACAAAACAAATGGTTCTACATAATATTTCTAAATTTTCAAGGGCCTTTGCTCCATTAAGAGCAAAATCCTTTTAAAAGTCTTCCACAGTTTTGGGTGTAAGCAGAATTTATTACTATCCCGTGATTCCAAAATGACAGAAATTATCCTTTGTAATGGATTGGAGATGACTTCCTTTAGTATCCAGTTAGGTGTCAAGCAAGCTGAATGATTGATTGTGCCAATGTCTATGCTAGTCCACCCACAGGACTCATGAATGATCAATTTCCACAAGGGGTCATAATTGAGTTTCAGCTTGATGGGAAGCATTCTAACTTCAACTGAGTTGGCTGAGATGCAAGACTAAGATGGTACTCCAGCATTTCCGTCAGTTAAAATATGTCATGTCTGGGCAGTTGTGGCCCACGCTATAAATGACATTTAGACTGCACGCAAACTCTTCAAGTTGGCATACAAAAAGTTGCTTTGTTACTCACATAGGTATGACCTAAATTTTCCACCAGTCCTCCCCTAGAGAAGCACCTACATCTCCAGCTTCTACTATTGGGAGAGAGACTTCAGAAATCATTGAACATGTTGATATCTTGGCTCATATCTTTTTCATAAGGTCACCAATGAAGTGGAGAATCAGTGCACAAGTGGGTCTTTAATAACAGAGATCTCCATAAAAGGATAATGCCTTGGTCTCTAATTCTCAATTGTCAACATTTTATATGCCTACTAAAAACATGTCTAAACACTGGAGAATTTCCACCAATTTCTCTGCAGGATACTCAAAAGTCAAGTGCGAAGACAGGCAAACTAATTTCAACATCTTCACCAAAGGAAATTCCTTCTACCATAGGAAATTAGCTCTGTTGGTCTGCACATAGCATCCACACACCAAATAAACATCTTTCAGAACTGATCCACTCTTCATGGCTTGATGGTAGGGCTGATCCCTAATCTCAAGGTAGGGTGGCACATTGCTGCAAGACAGTGCCAGGGACACAGTTCGATTCCCAGTTCAAGTCACTGTCTGTGCGGAGTCTGCACGTTCTTCCGGTGTCTGAATGGGTTTCCTCCCATAATCTGAAAGACACAGTAGTTAAGTGCATTGGCCATGCTAAATTCTGCCTCGCTGTACTCGAACGGACACTAGAAATAACTTTTTATAGTTGCTTCACTGCAGTAAGCCTACTTGTGACACTAATTTAAAAAAAATAAAAATGTTTTCGGACTCTCTGGAGGTCTCATTGAAAAGGGGACAGACATCACTGACTGGGAGAAATCTGCCATAAACCATGACATGTAGCAGCACTCCATCCAATAAGCTCAAAATAGTCAGAAACTGACCGTATCAACTCCGTTGTGGAGAAGCAACACAATTAGACGGAGAGAGATCCGAGTTCTGGCTTGAGACTATCTTCCATCCTACTCCCTAGGGTAACTCTTGTTCTCTCTGCCCACAGTCCTGTGATTCCAGCGTGGGCCGGTTGAGTCACCTGGTGATTTCTGGCAGACATCATCATCGTTCTGAGGCTCTAATGGTGATTTTATAAAGAAGTAATCGGTTACGATATGCTCCTTGTCAGGAAGAGGCCTTGGAGGTGAAATGACACTGATAAATGGCTATCATCTCAATAACTGTGTTACTACCTTGTAACACCGTCCAGGCTAACTCTTAATCCATATCTACTTCCAGGTATCTATTCTTTGCTAATTGAATACGGTCACACTGTCCGCTGTACAGATGCTCCACACAATCAGCCTAGGTGCATTCGAAATAAAGAGCAAATGGAGGCGAATTAATGAGTCCGGAACCCATGAAAATAAAGTGGATATTTCACTATTTCCCCGGTGGATCTTGTTTTCTAAGATCTGTAGATTGTACACTTTTTGTTACCCAGTCAACAGAAGTTCTGAACGATTGAAAGGCATTCATCTGTTTATCTAACTGTCATCACTTTGAATAAAGACAATGGTAAAGTTGTCTGGAATTGAATTAAACGCAGGAACTTTAAGAGAAATGAAACGCCCGCGGCTGCCTAAACACACCACTCGGATTAAACCGACGCTCAAGACCCATTTTAAGGCAAACGCCAGCCACTGTGGATCAATACGAATTAATGTCTTCCGTTTTATTTCACCTGAATTGGAAGGAAGTGGGGGGGGGGGGGAAACACAAGAGGGGAGAGGGCAGGGGTCTTTGTCATTCTTAACTCCAGATTAGACACCATTTCTGAAAGGTTTGGTAATGACCCCAAATGACGCAATTTGTAAACCGCACGCTAATTCCCAGGCATGAAATTGAACGCTGTGATGTTCACAATGCTTCATTCAATTCCGCCGGCGCGGTAAGCAGATCAGCTGCAAGAAGAACACAGTCATGGTGCTGTCTGAATAAGACTGCATGCAGACACGGTCAGTTTCCGAATGGAAATTCCCCTGGAAAGGACGGCCGCCCCACGTGATTTACAGCAGGAGAATGTGACTCTGAATGAGTGCACTTGTGGCACCCAAAGTGAATCCTTCATCCCTGAGGCTCCTGTGGTCCGGCACCCAAAGCGAGGAAAGCCGCTGACCGCCTCTCTCTCTCTCTGTCTCTGTGCCACTACATGGGCTCCAGGGGCCTGCCTTTTCATCGTATCTACTATAGACTGGCATCTCGACAACTGTAGCCTTCAATTTAATAATAAGAAAAAAAACACAAACCACTTGCAACAAAGCTATTTTCACAAGTTGGGGGGGGAGATCTTGTTCTCTAAAGGTTACCGAGTGAAGGGGGGGGGGGAATCTTCACACCGAATTTCCAAATACAAATCGCAGTTGCAGCTTTTAAAACGCACTGATGGATTCGGGAACATTAATCAGATCTGATTGATTTGTAGTTTACACATTGGTGTGGTTAGAATAATCCTATTCAGAATAAATATAAAAGAATCGAATTTGTGGAAGGGACACATCGTGTTTATTGAATCAGAGTCCACCCCCTACCCCTTCCCCGTCCCTGCCAGCCCACCTCCCACCCCCACTCCCTCCCACACACACACACACACAGACACACAAATCTGGTGTATGGCATTTATCACAGAAGGGGCTGAGTGAGAGTGAGTGAGTACTGTCAAATCTGTATTAGGAATCCGATTCCTTCAGCGGCTGACGCTCACATTTCACCTGCTAACTGAGTGCTGGGAGCCTTCAGTCCTTACGCTGATTCAATTAAAACAAAAAAAAACGTGGGCAAAAATACCGTGTGGCTTGTATACCTGCCCGGATCGACAGCGCCGGTCACAGGTTGCATGTTAGCCGCCCTCGGGGGAACAAACAAAATGCAGAAGGAATAACTAATGAAGAAATCAGGTTGAAGGAAGAAGAGGCTTTAGTAGCTTTCGAAATCGCGAAGCCTTGTGGAGCAGGGGGGTGTGTATGTGTGTGTGGAGGCTGCGGCGGCCCGTAGTACAGCACATCTCGGAAGAAGAGCAGCTGGATCGCTATTGTCATCCTCGGCCAGCTGGAAAGCAGCAGCTGCAGCAGCCGCCTGGACAGGAGCAGTCCCGGAGAGAGCCCCATCTCAGTGGCCCTCGCACCGCCTCCCACCTGCACCACACACTGGGGACTGTGACCTTGAGCTGAGCGGCGGCACCATTCGCAATTCTGCTTTTACTGGAGGAGGAGGAGGAGGAGGAGGAAGGGGGGAAGACGCGCACACACACAAAAAGGCAAACAAAAACATTTCTCTCTCTGTTTACACTTCATGGGGATGTGTTCAAGGCAGGAGCGGATACAGACAGACATAGACAGCGTACTCCAGAGGTGCAAGGCGGACAAGGACTGTCTGTTTTCCGGTAAGATTAGCTTTTAAAATTTAATCCTAAACGCTGCTTTGTGTCTGTACTAAAATCCTGGCAGTGTACTGCCATTGTATTCAATATGATTCATTAATAACATGCCATCTACCTATCTAGATACATAAGGCAAGTCACCTTTAGTGATACACTCTGTGCATTAATTTGCAATTGAGATATTTTTAATACGAGCTCTGTGTGATGGAGCAGATGGATGAATGCGACTGTATTTGCAGTTTCTGTTCATTTCCATGGATCTGCCCGTTCGCATCGACAATTTTGTTGTCGCTATGGAAACACTTGTTGCAGAGACACGTACAGTAAATGCCCAGCTCTATGAAGTGCTCCATCGCAGACTGTGCAACGTGATTGCCTAGGGCTGGATTTGTCTCCGTTAATCCATCCCTGGCAGATCTCGCTCGCAATAACAACAGGCGAGCTCCAAATCCGGTGCTTGCTTTGATCATTACCTTCTTTCTGATGTTTCTTTTTCTTCCCCATTTTAGATTTCAGATATTCCGATTCCACCTTCACCTACACTTACACAAAAGGCGCGAAGAGGTAGGGTAAAACTTTCTCTCTCTATCCACCCCCTTGATTGAAAAAAAAAGTTTGTGCGAGGGACTACATTGTTTTAAAAAAAAGTTATTTCTTCTGGACTTCCGCATCTCCAGGCAAATAAGAGAAAGAAAAGGGTGGTTGTGTGTTTTTTTTCAATAAAACTTCATGCCAGCTATTTGGAGCAGCATAGACAGATATATATTGGTTTGCGGAACTGTTTTCGTTTGAGGGAGGGAGCATTATACTTCATCTTGACTGTTCAAACGCGAACAAGATAAAACATCTCCAAAGAGTCCTTGCGTAACATCCTATTGCGTAATACACTCTCAAAACATTGGAAATAGCGACACTTTCTTTGACCCACAACTAAATATCTAAGTAGACAAGGCTGGTGGGTTTACAGTCATTGTATTAATTAAACTGCATGTGTTCACCTCGACATATCTGCTAAATGAAATGAAGGGAACTAAATTCTGAATAACAGATCATTAAAGCAAATGATATGGGACATGGATTGCGATTTCTTTTACCTTGCTCCCCTCACCCTTCCACTAACAACCAACCAGTTTGCACTGTGTTACAATCAAATTCAGAGTTTCGTAACAAAAAAGTTGCTTGATATGTTTCTAGTTGCGATAGCTCTATCAATCAATATAATTCATACTGTTCTTCAAACGCCATTGTAATGATCCAACTTTAACCAAATCTCTGTTAGCAGGATGAATATGAGAACCCAAGGTTCAGTGGAAATTCCCTTATAGGAACGGCCTTTGTTTTGAATTTAAGACATGGTGTGAAGTTGGGTATTTTTTTTACAGGAAAGGGGATTTTTGTTCAGATTGTCAGGCCCAAGTTTGACACCACTTGATTTTTGCCAGTGGTTTGAATGATTGTGCAACCGCGGATAAGAGGAAATGATCATTGTTCAGACTCCAAAGAGGTTTTGAAACACTGAGAATGTGCTCAGAAACACAACATAATGAGAGAATATCCATCTCACTTCTAATCATTGCAGCACTAGCAAAGAGTGTACAGTCAGAGCAGGAGATGGATGACAAAAACAACACCTTATAATCATCGGTCCATTTATTGGTTCATAGTTTCATTCGTTGTTCTTTGTTCTGAATGAATTTGAATAGGGTGGCACACTGGTTAGCATTGCTGCCTTAGCACCAGGGATTCGTGTTTGGTTCTGGCCTCAGGTTAATTGTCTGTGCGGAGTTTGCATGTTCTGTCTGTGACTGTGTTTTTCCTCTGGGTGCTCCGGTTTCCTCCCACATTCCAAAGATGTGCAGTTTAAGTGGATTGGCCGTGCTAAATTGGCCCTTACTGTCAGAGGAACTAGCAGGATAAATACAAGGGGTCTGGGGATATGACTTGGAGGGGAAATGTTGCCAGGACAGGCTCAATGGGCCAAATGGCTTCCTTTTGCAATTCTATAATTCTAATTATAAACACCTCTTTCAGTTATTATGGAGAGAGGAAGAAGGTATTCAGCACTTCCAACCTATTTCACCATTTATTAAATCATTGCTGATCGGTACTTTAACCACATTTATCCACCTTTGCTCTACATTGCTTGATGTCTTTATGTAACAAAAACGTATTAACCTCAGACGCAAAAATTTAAATTGACCCAGCATCGGTGGCCTTTTGATAGATGAATGTCCAGTTTTCTACCACTATTTGTACAAAACAGTACTTCCTACTTTCACTCCTAAATGTGTGACTTCATAAGATAATGCTCCACCTCCCCCCCCCCCTTGTTCTAGATTTCCCACCAGAGGAAATAGAGTACATGCTGAGAAACTATTACTTTCCTTATCATTTTAAAGGTCATTTCCTCAACCATTAAGTTAATGTAAACTAAGTTTAATCTGTCCTCCCTCATCATTCAACCCTTCAGAATCCCTACAGAATTCCAAAAGTGCAGAAGGAGGCTATTCAGCCCATTGAGTCTGCACTGACCACAACCCCATCCAGGCCCTAACCCCTTAATCCAATGTATTTATCCTGCTAAACTCTCTGACATTCTTGGGCAATTTATCATGACCAATTTACCTAACCCATCTTCAGGCTTGATATCATTCTAGTGAATTCTACCTTTTCCGAGGAAGATATATTTTTGATGTTCACTATCTAAAAACTGAATGTTGTACTCGAGATGCTTAGGTCTGATCAAGGTTCTGTCCAACTGAAGCATAATTTCCTTCTCTTTGTATTCCCAGTTCCATGGGTAAAGACAACGATTCCAATCAGCGATCATTCCCTTTAGTTCTCTCCCTATCTTCTAACCTCCAACTAATTATCAATAGATGTTACAATATACCTCAAATTAAATCTGCTTTCATGTTTTGTTAACAATCTTTTGTTTTGAATCTTTATAAATGTTTTCTGGAAGTCCACATAGCTGTCACCCATCAGCACCCCATTGCCTCCACTGCCCATCAGACTAAAGACTTCCACAAACTTTGCAACTAGATTACTCTGAGATTATCTATTTTTTTCACAAATTTACGCTGACTCTGAGAAAGAAACACAGAACAATTCAGTACTAGAACAGGCCTTTCAGCCCCCCAAGCCTTCACTAACATGTGATGCCTTTTCAAAATAAAGACCTTTTGCCTCTATGTGGTCCATATTCCTCTTCTTCCTGCCTCTTCATATGTCTGTCAAGATGCTTCTTAAACATTGCTATTGTGTCTTTCTATCACCTCCTCTAGCAGTGCATTCTAGGCACTTACCACCTTCTGTTAAAAATAAAGCTGCCTCTCACATCGCCTTTAAACTTTCCCCCTTTTACCTTAAACCTATGTTCCCCCTGTAATTAACATTCTTATCCTGGGAAAAAAACTCTTGACTACCAATTCCATCCATTATTTTGTGAACTTCTATCAGGATCCACTCAGCCTATAACATTCAAGTGAGAACAAACCAAGTTTGTTCAATCTCTTCTCAGAGCAAATGCCATCCAAACCAGACAACATTCTGGTAAACAAAAAGAGAAAATGCTGGAAAATTTCAGCAGATCTGACACCATCTGTGGAGAGAGAATAGAGCCAATGTTTCAAGTCTGAATGATCCTTCATCAAAGCTGACGAAGGGTCATGCAGACTTGAAACTCAGACCTGCTGAGATTTTCCAGCATTTTCTGTTTTTGTTTCAGATTCCAAAATTGCTTTATTTTCAAGATCTTGGTAAACCTTTTCTGCATCCTCTACAAAGCCTTTACATCCTTCTGGTAGTATGATGAACAGAACTGTATGCAGTATTCCAAATGTGGCCTAACTAAAGTCCTACTTAACTGCAACATGACTTGCCAATTTTTATACTCTATGCCCTTACTGATGAAAGCAAGCATGCCATATGCCTTTTTGACCACCTTATTCACTCCTGCTGCCACTTTCAGGAAACTGTGGACCTGTAAGCCTAAATCCCTCTATGTTAATTTGTCATTTAGTATACACATCCCTCCTGCATTAGATTTCCAAAATGCATTAACTAGCATTTGTCTGAATAAAATTCTATCTGCCATTTTTCTGCTCAAGTCTCCAGCTATCTATATCATGTTGTATCCTTGAGCAATCCTCCTCACTATCCATAGCTGCCCAATCTTTATGTCGTCCACAACTTTCTAATTAGTCCATCTGCACTCTCCAGTCAGAAAAACACCCTTTCACTACTAATCTTTATCTTCTACGACAAAGTCAGTTTTATATTCATATTCTGTATCAGCCTGCCATAAGGGACCTTGTTAAAGGCTTTGCTAAAGAACATTTATACAACTTCCACTGCCCTGCTCTCATCAATTGTCTTTGTCACCTCATCAAAAAACTCAAATCAAATTTGTGGGACATGACCACCCCACACAAAGTCATGCTGCTTATCATGGATAAGTACATATTTTTCCAAATGTGAGTAAATCCTATTCCTAAGAATTCTCTCCAATAATTTCTTGACCACTGATGTCATGATCACTGATCTATAATTTTCCAAATTATCCCTCTTTGCCCTTCCTAAACAAAGGAACAACCAGTCTTCTGGGACCTCTCCTATGACTAAAGAGGGTACAATGATTTTGTATATGGTTCCAGCAATTCCCTCCTTCACCTCCCTCAGTATTCTGGGATTGATTCCATCAAGTCCTGAGGACTTGTGCACCTTAATGCTTTTCAAAACACTCTACACCACCTTTTTAATACTGACATGCTCATGAAGATCAACATATCCCACTCTATACTTACCATCCACCATGTCCTTCTCCTTTGTGAATACTAATGCAAAATATTTGTTAAGGACTGTGCCCACTTTCTCCGGCTACCTTCTTTGTCCTTGAGCGTACCTACCCTTTCCCTAACTACCCTCTTGCTCCTTGTATCTGTATAAAATGTCTTGGGATTTTTCTTAATCCTGTTTGTCAAAGACCTTTCATGGCCTTTTAACTTTCCTAACTCCTTGTTTAAGTTTTTGGCTGCTTTCTTCATATTTTTCTGAGGGCTCTGTCTTCAGTTTCCTAAATCTCATGTACACCTTTTTCTTTTTGACTAAGCTCACAATTTTTCTTGTCATCCAAGGTTCTTGAATCTTGCCATCCTTATCCTTCATTTTCACAGGGACCTACTGGCCCTGAACTCTAATCAACTGGCCTTTAAAAGATGTCCACATCACACATGCAGATTTACCTTCAAACAGCTGCCCCAGGTCCTGCCTAAACTACGTGACTCAGGTCCTGCCTAATATTGTTGTCATTGGCCGTCCCTCAGTTTAGTACTTTCATCTGAGGACTACTCTTATCCTGAACCATAAGTAACTTAAAACTGAAGCGATTATGATTATTGTTCCTGAAATGCTCCTCCACTGAAACTTCGACCATCTGATTTGGCTCATTCCCCAATACCAGGTCTAGTATGGCCCCTTCCCTGCTTGGACTATTTACATATTGCTTCAAGAAATCCTCCTGGATACACCTAACAAATTCCCCCAACATCCTGGTCCCTGGCACGAAGGGAGTCCCAGTCAATATAAAGAAAGTTAAAATCACCCGCCACAACCCTGTTGTTTTTAAATTTTTCCATTATCTGTTCCTCTATCCCACTGGCTGATGGGAGGCCTGTAGCACAGCCCCATCAAAGTAATTTCACCCTTTCTATTCCTGAACTATATCCATATGGCCTCACTGAATCAATCCTCCAAGGATTCCTTCTCAGTGCTGTTATGATATATTCCCTAATCAGTGATACAACTTTCCCACCTTTTTTATATCCCTCACCATTGTGACTGAAACATCTAAATGCAGAAATGTTAAGTCTTGTTCCTCTCTCAACCAAGGCTCTGTAATAGCTACAACCTCATAGTTAGAGCTTGGATTAGTACATATAAATTCATTTGCCTTGTTTGTCATACCCCTTGCTTCAAAATAAATACACCTCAAACACCAGTCTGGTTGTGTTCAGTAACCTTTTCCTGTCTGTTCATCCTCTTACTTTTACTGGCCTTAGTCTCTAACTCTTCTTCAGTCATTTTACTTGCTGATCTATTGCTCTAGTTCTCACCCCCTCCTGTCACTCTAGGTTAAAGCCTCCCAAATGACACCAGAAAACTTCCTTGCCAGCATATTGATGCCCTCCATTTAGATGTAACTTGTTTCCCTTTCACAGGTCTCACCAACCCTGGAAGACATTCCAGTGATCTTATTTGATTGATGTATACAGACCTGTTCAAGTGCTCAGCCATGCAGTTTTTTGAATCATTGTTTTCAGGAACTTTCCCACAAATACCATGAAATTAAAGGATCTTTAGTCTCTTGATTTCTCTCTCCTTTTTCAATATTTTCAATCTTCCAATCTAAAGACATAATTCTCAATCTAAATGTTTTGGAAAATTTGGACATGTTCATCTGCAATTTTTTTATTGTTTTAACATTCATCAGATTCTGGACAGTTGACCATCTTAATTCCTATTATTTTCTCCATTCCAATTTTTTAAACTTATATTCAATAAGTTTGTTCCTTTTTACTTACTTTTGTGTCACTGGCGCTTAGCGTTATAGGGTAAATATTGGTCTTCTTGGAATAATACTTTCATTAGAATGAACCAATGCCAGTTGATGAGTGCAGACATTGCCTATAGATTATATTTGTTTTAAATATGAACTTGTTACAAATTCCAAAACTGAATAGCAAAAATTCATACAGTAGAATTTTGTATACTTCTTACTTACTGCTGATTAAAAATTTAATTATAACCAAGTCGATAAAAGCAGGCTCACAGGTCAGCAAAGCAATTAAAAGTGCTAACAAAGCTCTGGGATTTATTTCTAGGGGCACTGGATTCAAAAGTAGTGAAGTTGTATTAAACTTGTACAGAAACCTGGTCAGGTTGCATTCTGCAGTATTGTGCACAATTATTGTCTCAAAGAGTTTTGAAGCAGTGGAGAAGTGGGGAAAAAAAGATTTGCAAGGATGGTATCAGAGCTGGGAGATTATAGCTATCAGGGGAGATTGGACAGGTTGGGACTTGGTACTTTAAAAAAGAGAAGACTCAGAGGTAAGTTATTAAAGGTCTTCAAAATTTAAATGGTTTGAACAGAGTAGATGCAGAGGGAGTTTCCACTTGTATGAGAATCCAAAATGAGAAACCATAAATAAAAGATAGTTACTAATAAATCCAATGGGGAAATGAGAAGACATTTCTCGAATAAGCATGATTAAAATGTGGAACATTCTACCACAGGATGTAATAGAAGCAAATAGCCTGGATGTTTTCAAAAGAAAACAAGATAAGGACAAGAGAGTATAGAGAATAGAAAGAGATGTTGAAAGACTGAGATGACGTAAATGGAATAAGATACACATGTGAAGTAGAAACAACAGTACAGAACAGTTGACCTGTTTTTGCTCTATCTATTCTATATAATTACTTTGTAGTGTAGGGTTTGTCACTTGACTTCATCTGCGGTGTAGTCCCTCTGGTGGTACAGTGCTCACTCTGTGCACAACAAGGAGTTAATTGCAAACTAAATGAATTCTGCATTGACATAAAATACCTTCAGCCCCTAAGGGAGATGATCCTTGGTTTTAGCCCCGCTCCAGAGAATTGAGCATATAGGTTGACACTGCAATGAATCCAGCTATTCATAATGTATATTAATGATTTGGATGAGGGGACAAAATCTAATATCTGAAAGTATATAGATGATACCAATTTCGGTAGGAGGGTGAACTGTGACTAGGACGCAGAGATCCTTCAGCATAATCTGGACAAAACGTAGAACATAGAACATTACAGCGCAGTACAGGCCCTTTGGCCTTCGATGTTGCGCCGACCAGTGGAACCAATCTAATGAACCTTTAACCTAAACTATTTTTCGCTCTAACGAAAATAACCTCAAGTTCCTCAGAGCGAAAAGGTTAAGAGGTGACCTGATTGAGGCATACAGATGATCAGAGGGTTAGATAGGGTGGACAGTGAGACCCTTTTTCCTCGGATGGTGATGGCTAAAATGAGGAGACATAGCTTTAAATTAAGGGGTGGTAGTTATAGGATGGATGTCAGAGGTAGATTCTTTACTCAGAGGGTTGGGTGAGTGGGCAAATCAATACCAGATGCAGCATAATTTGGATAAATGTGAGGTTATTCACATCGGAAGCAAAAACAAGAAGGCAGATTACTGTCTGAATGGCTGTAAATTGGGAGAGGAAGTCCTGGATGTCCTTGTGTACCAGTTGGTAATGGTAAGCATGCAGGTGCAGCATATGGTAAAGAAGATAAATGGCATGTTGGCCTTCATTGCGAGAGGTTTTGAGTTCGGGAGCAGGGATGTATTGTTGCAATTGTACAGGGCCTTGGTGAGACCATACCTATAGTATTGTGTGCAGTTTTCTGAGGAAGGATGTTCTTGCTCTCACAGGAGAGCTGTGAAGGTTTACCAGGCTGATTCCAGGGATGGTGGGACTGATGTATGAGAAGAGATTAACTAGGTTAGGATTGTTTTTGCTGGACTTCAGATGACTGAGAGGGATCTCATGGAGACTTGTAAAATTCTAACAGGAGTAGACAGGGTAGATGCAGGGAGGATGTTCCCGATGGTGGGGGAATCCAGAATCAGAGGTCACATCTGAGGATTCAGGGTAGACCATTTTGGATGGAGGTGAGAAGATATTTCTTCAATGGTGAACCTGTGGAATTCATTATCACAGGAAGTAGTTGATGCCAAAACATTAAATGCATTCAGGAGGCGGCTGGATATAGCATTTGGGATGAATGAGATCAAAGGTTAAGGGGAGAAAGCTGGCCAATCAGCCAATGGCCTCCTTCTTGTCCTATCCTCTATGTTTCTATGTTTAATGCAATGCTGAGGGATTGCTGTGCTATTGAAGATTCTATCTTTTAGCTGAGGTGTTAAACTAAGGCATCATTTGTCCTCTTCGATGGACATAAAACATTGCATGATACGATTTCAAAGAAAAGCAGGGTTTTTCTGGTGTTTGATCAATATTTATCTCTCTCTAACATTGCAAAAACAAATTATCCAGTCATTAATCTCATTGCTGTTTGTGGAGCATTAAAGTGTGTAAATTGGCTGCTACATTTCCCAATATTAAGCCAATGACTACATTATAGAAGTAGTTAGTTTTCTATAAAACACTTTGGAACTTCCTAAGGTCACGTAAAATATATAAAGACAAGATTGTTTGCTAAGTGAAATCTTAAATTGACTCCAAAGTGAAGTGCAATTGTGCAGCATCCGCTCTTGTTTTGCTCTACTATGGATAAATCCTGTGGTTATAAAGACCAAGTTCAGCTTTGTATTGGTTGAAAGCAAAAGTAATAACATTTAAATTTGAAAGTCTCAGAGGAGCGGGGAATCATGGGCACTTTAATGGCTTTCATTAGCTATGAACCTTGTTGTAGTTTGATGCCACGTGCATCAAATACCACATGCATAACTTAATAACCTGGGATTCAGAAGGCTCTGTGAATGGACAATGATTCTGGATTTGAACGCCAGCCTGAAAACAGAACTTGTCAAGTTGTGGCATACTCCACTAAGGCACTAGCTTTGTATGAATTTTACTTGGGAATCCTCATGGTCCCTCAGCTTATAAAGAAATCACACGATAAGAACAATTAGGAACGGGTTGCTGAACTTGCTCGCAATGCTGATATACCATGAGTATTTTAAAACATTCATTGAGGCATATACAATATTTATTAATGTCATCCTCTGTTTTCTTCCAAAAATGATTGATCCACCTCAAAAATCTTTCAAAAGTATGTATTGATTCTAATTTCCAAAGATGGTTTGAAGCAGAGGCATTAAATTTATTAAAACTTAAAATCGGCAGGATGTCTACTAGTGTCTCTGGGGATCTGTACTGGGGTCTCAGCTTTTGGAAGTGATAAAGAGCAAACAAAGAACAAAGAAAAGTGCAGCACAAGAACAGACACTTTGTCCCTCCAAGCCTGTGCCAATCATGATGCCTTAACCAAACTTAAAAAAAAACTTCTGCCCTTACTTGGTCCATATCCTCTATTTCTTCCCATTCGGTCCTATTTCCTTCCTATTATAAAAGGATATTGACAGATTAGAGAATGATAGTGGAGGTTCAATGTGGAAAGTTTGATCAATATTTCTCTCTCTCTAACATTGCAAAATATTAGTTTCTAACAATGCAAAATCCATTACTTTGGATGAAAGAGCAATAATTTGGAATATTTTTTAAGAGTTTATAAGATCATGCATACTAACACACAGTGCACAGATACAAAACGTCATCAAAAAAGTTGCTTAAATGTTGACCTTTACCTCAAAGAGGCTGGAATAAAAGCAAGAGTAGGTGATGCTTCAGTTGTAAAGAGCCTAGGTCAGACCCATCTGGAGTACAGTTTCAACTAAACAAAACAAGTGGCGGCCATTGTCTGGTTGACTCCACGGAGCAATCCTTTTGAACAATGAAAGTCAACCTGCCTGGTTTGAGTTTAAACAAAGCTTGGTAGGCAACTGTTAGTCATCAATTAACAGATGCATTCTCTATGGCAATGTCTTTACCAATCAGAGTCCTCTTGCCAACCAATCAGCTCTGTTCTCATGAAGGATCAATTGTTGTCCCCTTTACATGTAATAACTTGAGAATTATCCCAATGAGTACCAAAAATTTTGACAGCATGTGTCTGTTCAGCCATATTAAGCCAAGGGGTTAAATAATGAGGACATTTTTCAAAAAATACATCACTTATTCCCTTTAAGTTAGAAGGTTGACTCAATTGTTAGATACAGAGAAACTATTTCCGGAACAAGGAGATATAATCTTAAAATTAGAGCTAGGTTATTAAGGAGTGAAATTAAGTGGTACATTTTCACTCAAAACACATTAGATCTCAAACTAACTTTCTTGAAAGACTGTGAATGCGAGGTCAATTAAAATTTTTAAAATGGATTTTTTTGTGTATTGATATCAAAAGATATGTATCAATAAAGGTGTATGGAATTGAGCTACCATTCAGCCATGATCTAATTAAATAGAAGAATGGACCTTGCTTATTCCTGTTGCTATGTTCCTTATCACTCTAATCTTTTAGTGAAGTTCATATTTACACATATTTGAAAAAACAGTAATGTAGGAAATATCGTGGTTGCACATCCTACAGTGTTATATGCGGTTTATTTTACCATGGAGCAGACCATTTGTCACCAGGTTCATTGGTCTACATTGTTGGAATTGAGAGCAATGACTGAGTTTTTGCTTCCATGATCCAAAGAACAAAGTGGTCATGGTTTCGTGACTCAATTTATGTTGTAACTTAAGTGCAGATGGTTGCCTTTCAGGAAAAGGCAATTTTTAATGTGAGTAGGGTGAGCCTAACTTTGTGTCTGGCCCGCTTGCTAAAGACTCTTGTGAGAATTAAAATTAATAATGTCTCCAGTGCTGACAAACTAATGAACACTAAATTAGAAGTTCCTTTTGGTGAAAGAGCTAAGTCTTGACAATGTTTGTGCTTTATTTTATGGAAATTAGAATGCTGGGCAGTAAAGAAAAAGACTAATGTTTTAAAGTATGTGAAGCAAGTTTAGGACAACTGGTGGGACATAGGTACATAAAATTACATTACCTACAATATAAAACAAATCATTTGGCTTAATTGGTCTGTGCCCATATCCATGCTCCACATGGTGCCACTCCCCAGTCTACTTTTTCTCTTTATCTTGCCCGAGCAATATGTAATTTTCTATTTTTTTCTCCCTCGTACTTACATATTTGTGCTAATCCTTTAAATGTACAACAAGTTGTATTCATATGATACATTTAGTCTAGTAAAATGTCCCAGGCTGCTTCTCCTAACTGTGATCAAACAAAATTTGACATTAAGACTTATAAGGTGATGATATTAAGGCAACTGACCAGAAAGCTGGGCTAAAGAAGTAGATTTTAAGCAGTGTCTCAATGAATAAAGAGTGGTTGTGAGTCAGATGGTTTTCAGGTGAAAATCCAGAGCTCAGAGCCTTTGCAGCTGAAGATAAGGCTGCCAGTTATCATCCTCTTTATGTAATTCAACATATATCCCATTTGTGAAATATGTTTCATTTTGTAGGTTAGGAAGAATTGTCAAGCATGCAGGATAACTATTTACCACAAGTTGATCACCAAGAACCATTGGCAATCTGAATACTCTGTTATTCAGTAATACTCTTTATGCATTTGAACAATATTAATGGTTTTGCCATTGATTTAGCAATCCAGTTGACTTTTAATATTGTCAAATTTAAAGCGTATTATAAAGTTACCTTGCAACAACCACTTCTACATGATTGTTTTCTTTTGTTTTAAAAAAACTTCCTTTTCCTGTCATGTGAACAACCCACACTTCTTATTTTGCAGTACACACCATTCGTTTGATGTCAAATGTTTTAAAAAACTTCCTGTTACACATTGCGAGTTAGAAAAGCAAAAGCCAATGGCCATGAACATAACATTGACAGAAAATTTTCCAGATAATGCGATCTCTGGAAGTCAAATGTGAAATCTCTATAATGCAACAGAAAAAAAGTGTGCGTGATGTAACATATTTTATATTACTCAGATGGGTACAAAGAAGAACTTGCTCTGACAGAGCACTTTGATGCCATAAAACATCCCACGGCCTTGCACAATGCAAATCAGTGGCAGATGAATTAGAATGAATCGAAAGCACAGTTAAAAATATAATTTGGAGTGGCGTTTACAAGCAGGGAGAAGCAGGAAAGGAGAAGACATTTTTATAGATAGACATGTTCCAAAGAGGAAGATGAAGCCACCACTGATCAAGGAACAGCTTTTCAGAGTGGCAGGGGCAGGACAGACAGGCATTGGTGGAGAGGACTACACAGAGGCAAAGGCCTGAAGGGCATAGGCATTAGTTGCAGTATTACGGTGAAGCAAAAGAGATTTGAAGGCAGGAACAATTTTTCTCAGTTCAGTGCACTGGGAGGTAGAGATTCAGTGGAGTAGGGCTTTGTGTGGGTTGGGATGTAAATGGAAGATTTATGGATGAGTTGGTGAGCAGAATATCGCAACCATTTCAAAGATTGAGACTGTGACCTTGCTCCTTCATTTTCACCCCCTTTTTTTGTACAAACCATTTTTGTGCCAATGTAATGCCCACCCCTACCCCTGCCCCCAACACACCCCCTCACTGGGACATCTGTCACTTTTCCTTAAGTTTTGCTTTCCCTGAGCACTGACTTTGTTCACCCATTAATGCATTCACCTATCCTACCTTTCTGCCACTATCAGCATCTTCTATAGACTTTTCTCTGTCTCATGCCCTACACATCTTTGTTGCAATCTCTCCTAGCTCCCACTTATCACTGACCTTCTACTCTGCTCCAGCCCCTCTTATACAGTATATAATCCATTACAATTTCTCCCCTGGGCAAGAACTGGCAATTGACTTCGGGAGGACTGGAAGATGCTGCCAGCGACTAATGATCAGCCACTTCTACCATTGAAAAATCTGCTGTGTGGTTGATTTGGGGCTGGAAAATCCTAACTCCTCTAAAGAAGGGTCATACTGACATGAAAGGTTAACTCTATTTTTCTCTTCAAAGATGCTGATAGGCCTGCTGAGATTTTCTAGCATTTTCTGGTTTTATTTTATATCATATGAAACAACCATTGCTCAATCAACAAAAAAGGGTCACACAAAAATAAAACAAAGAAGACACCAAAAGTATTTTTCCGTCATTCTGCTTTCCCATACTTTTGTTTCTTCACTAAACTGATGGAAAGTGGGTGGTGAGATGCTGGAGGAGGGTTGCTGAGACATTAATGCAAATGTGTTCTCTCAGCTGAAGAGACTGACTGTAATGATTTATTTCAGTACAAGTTTCAGTGTTTATTTATTAGTACTACATGTAGACTTACATTAACACTGCAATGAAGTTATTGTGAAAATCCCCTTGTCAGGACATTCTGCTATCTGTTCGGGTACACTGAGGGAAAATTTAGCATGGTCAATGCACCTAACCAGCACATTTTTCCGAATGTGCAGACTCTACACAGACAGTAACCCAAGGAATTGAACCTGGGTCCTTAGCAGCATGGTGACACAGTGGTTAGCACTGCTGCCTCACAGTGCCAGGGACCCATGTTTAATTCTTGCTCAGGTCACTGTCTGTGTAGAGTCTGCATGTTCTTCCCACGTCTGTGTGGGTTTTCTCTGGGTGCTCCAGTTTCCTCCCACAGTCTGAAACACATGCTGGGTAGACGCATTGATTTGAACAGGTGCCGGAGTGTGGCGACTAGAGGAATTTCTTAGTAACTTCATTGTAGTGTTAATGTAAACTTTACTTGTGACTAATAAACTCATCATGGCGCTTTGAGGCACAGTACTAACCACTGTACCACTTTGCCACCATCGTGCTTCAGGTCAGAACTCATTGCCTCCCAATCCCAGCCAATCCTCTTCTAGACAGGGAAAACATTGTTGAAAATAAACTTTGTGTTAATTCATAACAACCCCAAAAAGCATTAGATTTTGGATGTGTGTCTTTGGAAGCTAGCAGAGGAGTTCTGTGTTACCATTTTAAACATTTACTTGTCTAACAATGCAACATTTTATATATCTGAGAACTGAAAGTTTGTAGCTTGGATCTTTTGTATTGTTTAATTTTAATACATGGACTGTTTAGAGCAAACGGGCTTGTTTCTTTTACTTTTGGAGAAGTGAAATGTCCCGTCTGAGAACAATATGGTTCAGTTAATATAATGTAGATGAGACAAAAGTAGATTTTTAGGTAACGGGCATGGCTTTTTGCCAGTTTTATATTATAGCTTGCAATGATGCAATGGTCTCAATGAGATAAGCATTGTGTTGTAAAAAAAATAATTGTTTTAACCACACTGTTGACTGTGGTGCCTAATTGTTTGAGAGCATGAGGCAGTGAATTCTGACTCACGATGAGTAATGTCATAAGATGCAGAGAGGCAGATAGTGGGGATAAAGGGGTCTTTATCAGAATGGCAGCTGGTGATTAATGGTATGCCTCAGGGGTCAGTGCTGGGACCTCAATTTTTCACAATACACATTAACAGTTTGGAAGAAGAAACTGAAGACACCACTGCTAAGTTTGCAGATGATACAAAGATCTGTAGAGGGACAGTATTATTGAGAAAGAAGGGGAGGATGTATAAAGACCTGTACAGAATAGGAGAATGGGCAAAGAAGTGGCAGATGGAATACAATGTGGAAAATTGTGAGGTTATGTACTTTGGAAGGAAGAATGGAGGCATAGACTGTTTTCGAAATGGAAAAATACTTAGGAAATCAGAAATAAAAAAGGATTTGGGAGTCATTGTTCAAGATTCTTTTAAGGTTAATGTGCAGGTTCATTCGGCAGTTTAAGAAGTCAAATGCAATGTTAGCATTCCTGTCGAGAGGGCTAGCTTACAAGAGTAGGGATGTACTTCCAAGGCTAAATAAGGCTCTGGTCAGATTCCATTTGGAATGTTGAGTGATATTGGTCCCCATATGCAAGGAAAGATGTGGTGGCCTTGGAAAGAGGAGGTTCACAAGAATGATCCTGGAATGAAGATCTTGCCTTATGAGGAATGGTTGAGGACTCTGGGTCTGCACTTGTTGAGCTTAGAAGGATGAGGGGGGATCTTATTGAAACTTACAGGTTACTGCGAGGCCTAGATAGAGTGGACATGGAGAGGATGTTTCCCCTATTAGAAAAAGCCGGAACCAGGGGGCGTAACCTCAGGAATAGAACATAGAACATAGAACATTACAGTGCAGAACAGGCCCTTCGGCCTTCGATGTTGCACCGACCAATTATGAAAAAAGCAATGACCCTCCAAACTAAACCATTCCCTTCTCTTCCATAAACTTATCAACTAACCTCTTAAACGCCACCAAACTTGGCGCATCTACACCTGCCGCAGGCAGGGCATTCCACTCCCTAACCACCCTTTGGGTAAAGAACCTACCTCTGATATCCGTCCTATAACTATCACCCCTTAATTTAAAGCTGTGTCCCCTCGTGCTAGCTTTCCCCATCCTAGGAAAAAGGCTATCACTGTTCACCCTATCTAAACCTCTAATCATCTTATATGTTTCGATTAGGTCCCCTCTTAGCCGCTTCCTTTCTAACGAAAACAACCTCAAATCCCTCAGCCTCTCTTCATAAGACCTGCCCTCCATACCAGGCACATCCTGGTAAACCTCCTCTGTACCCTCTCCAATGCCTCCACATCTTTCTTATAATGCAGGGACCAGAACTGCACACAATACTCCCAGTGCGGCCGCACTAGAGTTTTGTACAGTTGCAACATGACGTTGCGGCTCCGAAATTCAATCCCCCTACCAATAAAAGCTAAGACTTTTATTGATTTAAAGGAATGATCCTTTAAAACTGAGATGAGGAGGAATTTCTTTAGCCAGAGAATGGTGATTCTGTGGAACTCTTTGCCACAGAAAGCTGTGGAGGCCAGGCCATTGAATGACTTTAAGACAGAAATAAATAGGTTCTTGATTAATAAGAGGGTCAGGGGTTAAGCAGAAAAGCGAGGAGAATGGGGATGAGAAAAATATCAGCCTTGATTGAATGGCAGAGCAGACTCGATGGGCCAAGTGGCCTAATTCTGCTGCTATGTTTTATGGCCTTATGGTCTTATGCTGTTTTTTTTATTCGTTTGTGGGACATGGGCATTGCTGGTTGGCATAAATGGGCGTTGATTGCCCAGCCCTAGTTCAGAGGACAGTTGCCACTGTCAGAGGAAAGTCAGCCACGTTGTTGTGGCTCTGGAGTCAAATGTAGTCATGATGTAAAGATGCCGGCGTTGGATTGGAGTGGTAAGAACTCAGTAAGAATTTAGCAACACCAATTATTAATCCAACCGATTTATTTGATAGTAAAATAGCGAGCTTTCAACACTCCCGTGTCTTCATCAGGCAAGTGCAGTGTTCTGGTCTGCAATAGCACACATCAGCACAGACAGTCAGAGATTGCTGATTAGAATGCGAATCCTTACATCTAACCTGCTATTCAAGTGTTAAAGTGGCTAACAATGTGTGTGAAGGGATCCTGAGCATTGTTAGAGAGTTGTGTATTTTCTCCAGACAGCACAGTAAGTGAGGTTTTTTGCTAACCCAGGCAAGTTACGGGGGTTACAGATAGTGTGTCATGAAGCCAAGATCCCTGTTAAGACCGTCCTCATGTGTGCGGAGCTTGGCTATCAGTCTCTGTCAGCGACTCTGCGCTGTCGTGTATCACGAAAGCCCCCTTGAAGAACATTTACCCGCAGGTCGGAGGCCGAATGCCCATGACTGCTGAAGTGTTCGCCCACAGGAAGGGAACTGTTTTGCCTGGTGATTGTTGAGCGATGCTCATTCATCCGCTGTCGTAGTGTCTGCATGGTCTCCCCAATATACCATGCTTCGGGACATCCTTTCTTGCAACGTATTAGGTAGACAACGTTGGCCGAGTTGCAAGAGTATGTACCGTGTACCTGGTGAATGGTATCCTCACGTTTGATGATGTCGTCCATGTCTATGATCCGGCATGTCTTGCAGAGGTTGCTGTGGCAGGGTTGTGTGGTATTGTGGTCACTGTTCTCCTGAAGGTTGGGTAGTTTGCTGCGAACAATGATCTGTTTGAGGTTGTGCGGTTGTCTGAAAGCAAGAAGTGGGGGGGTGGGGATGGCCCTAGCGAGATGTTCATCGTCATCAATGATATGTTGAAGACTCCGGAGAAGATGTCGTAGCTTCTCCGCTCCGGGGAAGTACTGGACAACAAAGGGTACTCTGTCCACCGTGTCCCGTGTTCGTCTTCTGAGGAGATCAGTGCGGTTTATCGTTGTGGCACGTTGGAACTGTCGATCGATGAGTCGAGCGCCATATCCTGTTCTCACAAGTGCATCCTTCAGTGTCTGGAGGTGTCTGTCACGATCCTCCTCATCTGAGCAAATTCTGTGTATACGGAGGGCTTGTCCATAGGGAATGGCTTCTTTAACGTGTCTAGGGTGGAAGCTGGAGAAGTGGAGCATTGTGAGGTTGTCTGTCGGTTTTCGGTACAGTGAGGTGCTGAGGTGACCGTCCTTGATGGAGATGCGTGTGTCCAAGAATGCAACTGATTCTGGAGAATAGTCCATGGTGAGTCTGATGGTGGGATGGAACTTGTTGATATCATCATACAGTTGTTTCAATGATTGTTCACCATGAGTCCAAAGGAAAAAGATGTCATCAATGTATCTAGTATATAACCTTGGTTGGAGATCTTGTGTGGTGAAGAAGTCTTGTTCGAACCTGTGCATGAAGATGTTGGCATACTGAGGTGCGAATTTGGTCCCCATGGCTGTTCCGTGTGTCTGGATGAAAAGCTGATTGTTGAAGGTGAAGACATTGTGGTCCAAGATGAAGCCGATGAGTTGTAAAATTGCATCCGGAAACTGGCAGTTGTTGGCATTGAGTACTGAGGCAGTTGCAGCAATACCATCGTTGTGGGGGATGTTGGTGTAGAGCGCCGAGACATCCATTGTGACAAGGAGTGTCCCTGTTTCTACTGCTCCATGTGTGCTGAGTTTCTGCAGGAAGTCCGTAGTGTCAAGACAAAAGCTGGGGGTTCTTTGTATTCTAATCAGCAATCTCTGACTGTCTGTGCTGATGTGTGCTATTGCAGACCAGAACACTGCACTTGCCTGATGAAGACACGGGAGTGTTGAAAGCTCGCTATTTTACTATCAAATAAATCGGTTGGATTAATAATTGGTGTTGCTAAATTCTTACTGAGTCAAATGTAGGCCAGACTAAGTAAGGATGGCAGATTTCTTTCACTAAAGGACATTAGTGAACCAGATGGACTTTTATGGCAATTGACAATAAGTTTTATGATCATCACTAGATTTAATTCCAGATATTTTTTATGGAATTCAAATTCTACCATCTGCCATGGCAGGATTCAAACATGGGTCCCCAGAGCAATAGTTGGATTAATAGTCCAGCAATAATAACACTAGGTCATCACTTCGCCAGTCCTTTATTGTAAAATCCTGTATTATCAAGGATTAAGATGCAAGCATGAAATCATGTATATATTTTTGCATATGGAGGAAAATGGGAGTTAAGGATAAATAGTGCAGAAATGACCAGAATCAGAAAGGGTCCTGATTGGGATGCTTTGTCGGAGAGTTGGTGCTGACTTGATAGGTCTCTTTCTGCAGACTAGGAATTCATTGATTCGAAAGGTCACAAGTCTCAGACAAGGAATAAGCTATTTAGGACTGAGATAAGGAATAATTTGTTCAGTCAGAGAGTGGTGAATCTTTGGAATTCACTATTCCAGGGAGCTGCTGTAGAAGTGACTAGATTGCTGGATACCACTTCATAGGGTATGGGGATAACGCGGGAAGGTAGCATTATTAAGGTAGAAGATCAGCCATAGTTTAGTTAAATATGGGCAGGCTTGAGGGGCAGAATGGCCTACTCTTGCTCCTATGTTCCAATGTCCCTTCCCATTTATTCAATTCATCATGACTTTTTCCACAGTACTGACTTCCACTGTTTGCCTCAGCAACCTATTCCAAATATTCATAGTTCCTCTGGACAATTGGCTGGGCACCTTCCCTTTTCTAAACTTGAACATGAATCTCTTGCTTAAAAAATTCCATGCAATTTATATGTCCCTTTAAAAATCTTGGACACCTCAGTTTCCCCAAAGTAAATAATCAAGCTCTCCTTCCTTTTTATTGCCTTAAGCTTGATTCAGATGGGTTGATATTTTCTGTGCTGCCTCAAATGATTGGCTATGCATACATTCATACATATTTACATAAATATTTTGTTCCTTGCCCCCTTACAGCTCATTTGCAGTTGGTAGTTTTCATGATTCGTGTTGCTTATTCTCATTTCTCATATATAAATCAATATATTTGCATCTGTTCAATTGCAATTGAACATCTTTTTAAGCAAATTATCTTTACAAGCTATTCCAGTGCCTATGTCTCTCTGTAATAAAGCATTCCATACTCTAAGCATTAACTTCATGAAAATATTTCTCCTTACCTGATGCTCATGTTCCCAGTGACAACTAATATTGGTCTAGTCATTTTCTAGCCTCAATCAGAGGAAATAGTCTATCCCTTTGCATTCCACCCAACTCTCCCATCATTTTAAAATTTCTCTGAAATTTCCTCTGCTCTAATGGGACAGGTCAAATCCCCTCCAGTCTCATCTCATAATTCTAATTTTTCATCCTTGGAACCTTTCAGCTGAATCTACACAGTGTACTCCTTCACAGCTTCAATGCCCTCTCTACAATGGGGTACTCGAAATTGGATATGGTACTCTCTGCCCTAAGCAATGTTTTATAGAAATGTATCACAACACTTTCCTGCTAACCTGCAATGTCCCCCATAAATATTTTACAGACCTGTCAACATTTTATCACCAGAAACTGATGAGATTGTGCAATTTATATGCAAATTGAAATAATCTATCTCGATATCGTGACCCATGGGAGAATCCATTCTAATGCCAGTAATATCCATTTATCCTAACTCTTTGTTTCCTTTACACCAATCAACTATCAATCCATGCTGCTATATTACATGTCTCAATTTCCTAATAAGCCTGTATGCGATCTCTTATTGATTAGTTTCTAGAAAACCATACAACGATATTACTTTCCCTTTATCTGGCCAATCACCTCTCCAAAAACATTAATCTTTACCCTTACTTAATTCTTCCAAATATTATATACAAATGTTGTTTGTTTTTACGATTTTAGTAAGTGATCTATTTCATTATGAAATCCCTTGGTAGTCATCTTACACTCCCACGGAATGAAAATGAAAAATCTCTGTATTGAATATAGGGTTTCTAATCAAAACACACAGAGACCTATACAATTTTAAATACAATGATTAAACCTAGCTACATAATACATTTTTGTTTGCTTAAAATATGTCTCATGACATTTTCCATCAAAGATTCACAATAACGGACCTGTCTCCAAACTAGAGTTTTCTGCAGTTTATCTTACTCAATGGCTCTATTCAAATGATGAAGATTTTCAGCTACAGTAGAAGACTGTCATTTTTCTAGCATTTTGCTCCAATTGTTTGAGTGATTTTAAAATGAATTATTTTTACTGAGACCTGCACTGCACTTTCCATTTCTTTGAATGTGTTATTCTGGCATGTTACAATGAGGATCCCTAAACATCCTGCACTTAACTAATGTGCATTAATGATGATAAATTGAGTTGTGTCTTCAATTTCTATACTCATGGGTAACCTTGGGTAGCCAGCCTGGATTTGATCAAGACCAGTTACATCTGGCCAACTTGATTGAGTTCTTTGATATAATAGAGAAGGATAATCAAGGAAGTGCAGCAAATGTTGTAAATGGAACATTCAGAGGGTATTCAACAAAATGCCACACTGGGAATTTGATAAGAAGATGGAAGCCATGAAATTAAAGAAAAAACTGGTATGGATGCAGAATTGGCTCAGTGACAGTAGAGAGTGGTAGTAGATGAGTGTTTTCCAGTTTGAGAGGGAGTTTGCAATGGTATTCACCAAGCATCAGTTTGAGGTCCATTACTCTTAATTTTTGTAAACAACTTTGGCTCAGGTGTAGAGAGCAACACAAAAAGTGTGAAGGTGATATAAAACTTAGTGAAGTTATAGATAGAAATGAATGTGGTTGTGGACTTCAGGTGACAGGGTGGTGAAATTGACAGAGGTCTTGCGGAGAAATGTGAAGTAATGTCCCTGGTGAAGGTTAACATGGAAAGTTTACTGTAAATTGCATCATTTTGAGATGTGTAGATGACAAGAGAGGCTTTATTTTAAATACTGATAGGTGGCACATATTGGTGATAAGATGGTGCAGGAAGCACATGAGTTACTTGGACTTCTAAAAAGGATAGAATATAAAAAAAAGTATTGGGCTAGAACTTTATAAATCGCTAGTTAGGCATCAACTGGCATTTTGTGAACAATTCTGGGCACTTCACTTCAGGAAAAATGTAGGAGAGAGAGAAGAATTACCAGGGTATTACCAGAAATGAGGGACTTCAGTTTTGAAGAGTAGTTGGAAAAGTTAAATTGTCCTCCTTGGAACAGAGGAAGTTGAGAGCTGACCTAACAGATGTTTTCAAGACTGATGAGAGGAGTGGATAAGAAAATGTTATTTCCTCTGAAAGGAGGAGTGTGCAGCAAGTCATTGCTGGTAGTATTGGAGAAGATTTAAATTAATTTAGTTGGGGTATAGAAACCAGGAGGTAATTTCAGAGAGAAATATCAAAGTGTGAAGAGTATTGGAGAGACAGATCATATTACATGAGAAAATAATAGGGTATTGGATAGGTTCAGGATAAGAGGAAAAATAATAGAATCTAAATTGCATAAGATGCAATAATTAAGAGCATGAGTAGAATATTTGGTCTCTCGAAACTACTCAACTATTTGATAAGATCATGGCTGATCTGATTGTGGCTTTAATTGCACTTCTATGTCTGCTCCTTGTGCCCCCTCCAGCCTTTGACTCACTTGTTGACCAATAATCTACGTAACTCAGTTTTAAATCTATTCAAAGAACCATTCTCCACCATTCTCTGGGATGGAGCAATTAACAGTCCTAACAACCATCAGAGAAAAAAAAATTCTGATTTCATTCTTAAATGGGAAAGCCCTAATTTTTAAATGATGTCCCCTGGTTCTGGACCCTCCCACAATGGGTCATATCATAGAATCGCTACAGAAGGAGACCATTCGTCCCATCAAACCTGCACCAACAACAGTCCCATTCAGACCCTATCCCCATAACCTGACACATTTACCCCACTAGTTCCCCTGACATTAACAGCCAGTTTAACATGGCCAGTCAACCCAACCCTCGCATCCTTTCAGCATTCACTCTCTTCAGTCCATTAGGATTTTATGTATTTCATTAAGATAACCTTTCATTTTCCTAAACTCGAATGGGTATAGACTCAACCTGCTCAATCTTTCCTCATATAATTAAGGTTACAGTGTATGCCAGTTACGACTCTCACCAACTTTTACAGATAAAACATAGAAAACATTTTTTCTGATTGTACTAGAGCTTGGTATGATTCCTGCTCTGCCCAAGACTGCTGCTGTCAGACTTTTGAATGGACTTACTTTGCATTAAGTTGATCTTTTTCTACACCCTAGCTATGACTGTAACACTAAATTCTGCATTGTCTCGTTTTTTTCTCTATTAATGGTATGCTTTGTCTGTATAGTGCACAAGAAACAATACTTTTCACTGTATGTTAATACATGTGACAATAAATTAAATCAAATCAAAAAGTGAGCTAAGTGTCAGTAAAATAATGTTTAGATGATCTAGGGGATTGTTATATCATAATGTTTAGGATAGCTATGGAAAAGGATAAGGAACAATCCAGAATAAAAATAAATAACTGTGGGAAAACAAACTTCCATGTGCTTAAAATTGATTGAACCCAGATAAATTGGAATCAAAAGTGAACAGGTAAAATTGTAACTGAACAATGGGCTATGTTTAATGAAAAATTCGTTCATGCACAGTCAATGTGTATTCCCACAACGGGATAAGGTAGGACAAACAAATCCAGAGATCTCTGGATGATGAAATAGGTTGAGATTAAGATGAAGCAGAAAAAAATGTGATTATGAAAGATGTAAGATGGGTAATACAATTAAGAACTGGGCTGAATATAGAAGATTCAGAATGCAATTGCAAAATGAAACATAAGAAAAGCAAAGAGAGATTATGGGAAGAGACTATTAGAATATTCAATACATTACATAGATATATATAAAAGGAGTTATATTATCATTTTACTATTAATCCAGAAACTCAGCTGATGTTGTGGGGACTCAGGTTTGAATCCTGCCTTGGCAGATGGTGGAATTTTTGAATTCAATCAAAAATATCTGGAATAAAGAGTCTATTGATGACTGTAAAACCATTGTCAATTGTTGGGAAAACACGTCTGGTTCACTAATGTCCTTTAGAGAAAGAAATCTGCAGTCCTTATCTGGTCTGGCCCACATGTGACTCCACAGCAATGTGGTTGTCGCTCAATTGTCATCAGACAACAAGAGATGGGCAATAAATGCTGATTAGCCAGTGATATACGTGTCCTAAGAATGAATAAAAAAAAGTAGGGTGGTGAGAGAAGGAGTGGGCCACACTAGGATGAGAAAGGAGACATGGAACATGGCTGAGATATTAAATTAATACTTCACATTTGTTTTTGTCAAGGAAGAAGGTCTGTTCATGTCATGGTGAAAGAAAAGGCATTTCAGACACTTGCAGAATTTAAAATTGATTAAGAGGAGGCTTTGGACAGTTTTCTGCACTTAAAGTTTATGAAGAACTCAGAGTAGAAATTGTAGAGACCCAAGCCCCCAATTTTCCAATCTTCCTTAGACTCACAGTTGGTGCCAGAGAACTGGAGGATTGCACAAGTTACAATAAAGGGTGTAAAGTTAAGCTCAGTAACTGCAGGCCAGTCAGCCTAATGTTGATAGGAGGAGTTTTTGAAACAATAATTTGGGACAGATTTGAAAATCACTTGGGTAAATTGAAGACATGACAGATGTATGAAGGATAAAATATATTTTACTAACTTCTGTGAGCTTTTTGAAATATCTGGAAGGGTTGAGGAGGGCAGCACTGTTAATGTAGTGCACATGGACTTCGAAAAGGCATTTTATAAAGTTCTGCAAGCAGATTTGTGAGCAAAATTAGAGCTCATTGAATGAATAAAATTAACAGTATCAACATGGATACAGGATTGGAACAGGAGAGCAGGAGACAGAGTAGTGGTGAATAACAGAGCCTGGGTGAGTGGACAAGGTGGAAAACACCAAGGCTTGTTACCTAACAGAGCCTGGGCTCAAGCAAACATTTTCGAGCATTTCCAGTACAACACAATATCACTAGCTGAGTAAGCCTGTCAACTGGGATGCTTTAGACATTGCCCAAGCACCAGCAATCGTTGGCTGAGTCGAATGTGCCAGATTCCTTATTTACTTGCATCATCATATAACCATAGAATTCCTACAGTGCAGAAAGAGGCCATTCAGCCCAATGAGTCTGCATTGACTCTCCGAAGGAGGCAACCCCTCCCTCACCCCCCCCCCCCCCCCCCCCCCCCCCCCCAAATCCCTGCCCTATATCCATAAACCTGTGCATGTACCATAGGTAATCCACATAACGCACATATCTTTGTACTGTGGGAGTAAGATGGGAGCTTGGTTGTCGATGAAGGTTTCAGTTCTGGAGTTCCACCTGGTCTTGGTGACCAATCCTTTCAGGGCTTTTGTCCCATTATGGTTTCCTGCACATAAAAATGCATAGATTATGTTTAACACGCTCGCTTGAAATAAATTGTTCTGGATCATTGAGAGGAAAGCCATGCAGCAAATATTCCAGGGCATTTTAAATGCAAAAATATTTCCAGTTCTGACAGAAAATTTGCATTTGAGACAGAAACCAGTGATATTGTAGTCTTTACAATATCCTCCTTTTAAATTAAGGTCGTATATTATTGTTGACAGTCCTTGTGGCAACAAAATCAAGAAATGGTTTCCCCGCAGACTGGGGCAATTATTTGTAAGCTGCTCAAGTTAGGCCGCCTTTTTTTATGTAAATCAGTTCAGTTAGTTTCAACTGGTACAGTTTCTAGGTCAAAGAATCATTCAAGCAGTAACATGTTAAATAACTTCATTAGGTGAGGGAGAGGGTTATAGTGTAAGGGAAATAAGGGGACGTATAAAAGGGGAAACACAAGTGCCCATGCTTTCTCTTCCTTGGTTTGATAAACCATTATTTTTTGGAATAGAGACATGTTTATAGTGGAGTTGCCAGGGATTGCTGTTCAGAACCCTGGGGCAGGATCTTATAGCCACGCTCTGTCCAAAACAGGAAAATCCTGTCCAAAGTTAACAGACCTTTGCATGATTCTCACCCCCAAGTCTGCTATGATTCCCATGGGCAGGATGGGAATTCCACTCCTGGTCTTTATATTTGTTAATGACCCAGACCTGAGTATACAGGATAGAATTTCAAAATTTGCAATTGACATTAAACTTGGATGTATTGAGAAAGATAGCGTTTTGAGAAAGATAGGTGAGTGGGAGATTACATTTAATGCAGAGAAGTAAGAAGTGATTCAATTTTGCAGGAGGAGCAATATAACATTGGCAGAGAGAAATAACAAAGTAAAAGTCCAATTCTGAAGTGGGTACAGGAGCAGCAGGACCTAGATATATATGAGTCTGAATCACTGGATGTGGCAGGACATGTTGAGAAAGATGTTAATAAAGCATCCGGCATCCTGGACTTTATCAGTAGAGGCATAGAGTACAAAAAGAGGAAGTTACGTTAAATTTTTAGAACACTAGTTTGGCATCAGCTGGGGTATCGTACTGGCATTGGGCTCATCTGCAGTTGAGTGGTCTGCCTTGTGCCATTCCACTCTGTAAAGTGTAAGGCAACTAAGCATATTTTGCGCTTGTGTGTGAACAGTAAGGATCCATGCAAAAGTTATTGATCACATTTTTTCACAAGTTTCATTTTTCAGTTGGTCATGTGAAATACAAACAACAAAAGTCAAATGTGAAAATCAAACAAGGACAATCAAATATTAGAATGAGAGTCAACATTGCTGGTGTTTGACTATTGCTCGAAACCACTTAAGCTTCACTTTTGTAGTTTATGTTGTTATTCAGCTTTGTAATGTCTCTCATTTGTAGCATGCAGCATACATTAGTTATTATTCTTGTTTTTATGTCAAAACCATTCTTATGCCAAAAGATGCAGCTTATTTTTATCTATATCTGAATTATCTGATAGTTGCTGAGCTATTCCTGTGACTAATGTCACTGAATTTAATCAGTTGCATGCACTTCTGTAACTTAACTTTAGCATGAATACATATTTACATAATATTGCTATAGTCAAACTGTAATAACTGTGAAAATTATATGAAAGGAAAATAGATTAAAAAGCTATCAAATAGCTTTTTACTTCAACACAAATAATATTTTCAGGAAAGTCAACAACAATGTAGTGATATGTGGTGATAAAACTCAATTATAGCCAGTAATAACTCTGTGGCTCTGAGTCTATCAGAGGTGCGATTGCAGTGGAAGAGTACTGAGATCTAGCAGCACGCTTGGGTGGTGGGAGTATTGTCTGGCCTGGAGTTTTGCCATCCTAGTCTTAGGGAACCTTGGCTGCAACAGAATGCTGAAAGTTACCACAAACATAATACAGAGCTGAAAAGCAAACCTAGTTACAGACTGGAGACCTAATAGGAATCACAAAAAAATTGTTGAACATGGCTTTGGTTTTTAAAGAAACATTCATAGATTTCATAGCCGGCAGGCTATGCTGTAACTGCAGCATTAATAAGATCCACAGGCACACTGTTAATTCAGGAAGCAAGACTATGGAAATTGGGATAAATTGAATTAATAATAAATTGGTGAATGGAAGTTTTGCAAAGAGGACAAAAATTCAGTAATGAGGCCCCTGAAAGAGATGTTAAGCGTCTGTGCACAAAAATTAGTAGATCATTTTCAAAAAACAATAAGTTGGACTTATGTAGTATTATTAACAAAAACAAATGTCCCTATTAAAGTATTTCACAGAGGCAGAACGAGAAAAAAGGGATTATGAGAGATGACTGAAAAAGTGATGGGTTTAGAGGATGGTTTTAGAGATGAAGAGAGAGGGCCAGAGTTGGAGTTAGAAAGAGAGCTGCAAAGATTTAATGGGTCTATGTAAAGGGATGCACTATGTAAAGGGATGCACAACAAAGTTGAGGAAATATAGGGATCATAGAGATCACAGAGATGAGGGCATGGAGAAATTTAATAATGTAGCTGAGAAATGTAATGTAAGAGGAGAAAGAAAGGTATGGGAAGATGAGGAAATTTTATATTCATTTGAAATACTAAATATTTACTAAAAATTCAAAATATTTTCTTTTTATGTTTGCTTTATTTTTTTTAACTGTATATGTTAAACTGGCTGTGGAAATAATGTGACAGCCTCATTTATGTTTGGCTAAGCTCTGCAGGTGACTAATGGACTCAGCTCAGCAGGGTTTCTGTTTTCAAGCTTGAAGCGGAGTGTGAGTTTTATTTGATTGACAGCTTTATGAGATTGTATGCTATTATTTCTTGGATGTGGTTTTTTTCAGTACTTGTTTATTAGGATAAGATTAAGAAATATTGAAATGACTCAAATTTTTGGTATTGTTACAATGAACAACTATGGTTGATTGACACATTTATGAGACTATAAGCAGCTTTTTTGAAGGAGATTTTCAAAACTTCTCAGTTTATTATGTCAATTTTGGGAACATTTCAAAAACTTGCATTTTAATCATATGGCTAATTGGTTCTGTAAGAAGTAGCTACAGGAAGAATGGGTGTGGAGGATGTGTGGGACCCTCGAAAGGGAGTGGAGTAATAGAAAGCACAAGAAAAGAGCATATGGGAGGTGATGTTGCAAGACAGCATGGAGAATATGAGGCAGCATGGAGGTGAAATGGCGATATGCAAGATCATAGATGGGGTACGTAGGCAATGAGGAGGCATGTGGGACATGAAGAGGAATGGAAGGAATTTGAGGGAGCTTGGATGGAGCATGGAGGATATGAGGGTCATTGGCAAAACCACTTACACATACCTGTCTGAAGGTTCCCAACTTCCTCCAAGGTTCACTTACATGGTGGGTTTCCCAAAGAATTCTAAATCCACACTGCCAGGACAAAATTAGGGGGTTAAAATTCAGATTTCCCTTCAGCTTTTATTATGATGAAATCACAAGATATATTTGTGGGTTTGCGACCCAACATATTTATTGACTAGGCCAACATGGCATGGCTCAGGAATAGAAGAGTAAATTTGAAATTCCTGTCTGTGGGCCTCATTTTACCTATGTCTGCCTCAATTTTGGGCAGGTGAAGGAGGGAAAAATCTGGCCTAATGAATGCAAGTTTGATGTACATGGTCAGCACCCCTGACTTTGAAGCGTGTGTATTTAACTTCACTCCAAACTTAAACATGTAGAGGAAAACATCACCAGTTTGTGATAATGGGGAAGTGTCTGACAGTGTATCAGCGTATGATTTGCAACTAATAATTTTAACATTTAGTATCATGGTGGAACAGTTGGTATTGCTGCTGCCTCAGAGTGCCACAGATCCAGATTCAATTCCAGCCTTGAGTAACTGTGTGGAGCTTGCACATTCTCCCTGTGTCTGTGTGCATTTCCTCTGGGTGCTCCGGTTTCCTCCCACAATCCAAAGATGTGCTGTTAGTTAATTGGCATTGCTAAATTGCCCCTTAATATCACAGGGATTAGTAGCGTAAATATGTAGAGTTATAGCGATAAGCCCTGGATGGGATTGTTGTTGGTGCAGGTTCAATGGGCCAAATGGCCTCCTTCTGAATTTTAGGGATTCTTTGATTCTATTCTATGATCATAGACTCATAATATTCCCTGTCTATTCTTGGTTAAATTGGCTAATGTCAGCGCATTACTGAGAGAGTGCTAATCACTGGATGGGGCCAACTTTCTCGTTACAGGTGTATATAGCAGACTGAATGGCATAATTCAAAGGAATACAGCAAGTTCTCCCGATTTCCTAGCCAACTCTTTTCAACCCAAGTACGAGAAAAACGATCAGTTTGTTATCTCCTTGCTGCTCATAACACAGTACTGTGCACAAAATGGCCACCATGTTTGCCTGCATGATAAATGGCTTCAATTCATAGTAATTCAAGTGAATTAATTTATGATACTGAGAGCTGTGACAACGTGCAGCATAACAGCAACTTAACGTGCACTTTCAAGTGTGATAGACCGATATGCACTAGACTCATGATAACTACCAAATTAGCATTCCTGATCTGAGAAGCAAGCCACTGTTACATGAACCAGCAAAGATGAAAAGGAAAGCACGATTGAAAATTCAATTAAAAATGTAAAATGCTGGCATTGCACAGCAATCAGGGAGCATTGGAAAGAAAAATATTATTGATACTTTGAATATAACCGTTCACCAGTTAAGGTTCACCTCCAAAACCTGAATCTATTTATCTTTGTCATTAGAGAAAAGAAAAACAATGCACAAAATAGAAATTTGAACTAAAAGAGAGAATGCTTCAAAATTCACAAGATTAGATGGTCATCGTGGAGAGAAAGAGAGTTAATGGACTGGGTTTTCATTCTCCAGGTGGGTAGCTGGAGTTGACCTGCTCCAGTAGGAAGTCCTGGAAAGATGGGATTTATATTGTGGGCTGTGATTGGTATGGGTGTGGACTGCAGTTGTGCCCAGACCCCCACTCAGAGTTTAGAAGCAGCCACAGAGACTTCAGCCCAGTTATAATTAAAAAGATAAAGTTCTCTTACCCTTATCCCTCACATCCCATCATCTCCCACACATTTTTCATGATCCATCCATTCCACTGCACAACCCATCACCCATCCCGACCAAAGTAAGTCTCCTATGATCCCTCATGCTCCCATGCTAAGGAATGACTTCTATAGTTTCTCATGCATAATGGCACCTCCATGCTCATTCAGACACTATACACTTTGTAGAACCAATGAAACCACCAATGACAATATGATATATGAAATATGTTAGATTGACAGCTTGTTTCTCTGATCTCCTCTGTCAATTGCACAATGTTTGCTCACACTAGACAAAGGGGTTTCAAGTGCTTACAGTGTCAGCTATTGGTACTTTAATAACCTGGATAATAGATACTTTTATTGGTTTGTAATACAAAAAACTTTTAAAATTGATTTTTAGTTTTACTGACCACAGTTTTGTGTTAGGCTCCAATGGTCTTATACAGATTAGACTAGGTCTGTGCTAATGAGCATGGAATTGTCACAGCTTGGCATGGAGAGGCATGAGAGTGGTTGGATGGCATAACCTGGCCTGAGTGTCATGAAGAGGATCTTTTGAACTTACCCATCAAAAGGCTATCTCGTAAGACTGTGGTTCATGACACTTCTGAAGTGTTCTAAACCACAACTTTGAAAACTTGGTCCCAACTCCATGAAAATTGCAGAAGATTGGGGTAAACCTATCCCCACTGTGGAGCTAATGAGGTCAGAGGTTTAGGGTGCAGGCTCGTGACCTGAACCAGCCTGGCACCCTTAAGAGGCACCATTGAAAATTGGACAGCCCAGGAATGGGGTCAGGAAACCCGGAATTGGGTGCCAACTGTCATAATCTTTCTCCACAGGATCTCCCAAGTTCCATGAAAACTCGTCCATTTGAGATCTTGATCAAACTGCTGCTTTATCAGACTGTCTACTTTTTAATTCAGTCAACTAACATTTTTAATTTTCTGTTTGCATGATAGGTGGAGGACGTTGCTAGTCTTTTGAGAGTTTTCTCTCAATTTTAAAAAGTCCTTGTCTTTCAGGCTGAAATAATTTGCCACTGCAAATGATAGGTGATAGTTTTGTATCTGAAGGACCAATTGAATTTGTATGGTAATAACTCATTCTTTCTCTTCCCCCCCCCAAAGACGCTTTAGAATCTTCAGTCAAAGAATACTAAAAGCATCGCAAGAGGAACTTTAGCGTCTAATTGCTGCTACCTGCTTATTCCCATCAGGGGCCATCTAGTGTTCAGTTAATAATATGCAAGTCGCATACTTAGCACATCCCACCATTTCCTTAGAATTGCAAGGTGAAAATAATGATCCACAAGAACATTGCTTCAAGCATTGTAATCAAATGGCTCATAAAACCTTGACTTGGAGAACTTTATGCCAAGGACAATTTTTTTTGGATTTCGATGTAGCTATTATATAGAAGGATCTATGAATTTTAAAATGATCTCACTTTTATCAGCTGGACTGGTGATGACTGTCAAATATTGCTAATAGTGTGCATCTAACCCATTCAAGGCGAATACCCTCCTGCAATTTTGCCGATGCTTTCCTCTATGCACTTAATTTTGCTTGTAACATTTTAGATATTCCATTAGTACTGGCTGGAAAGATTTATTTCAAGTTCAGGAGAAAAAAATTGTACTGAACAGTCAGCGCCAAATCCCAGTTTTAGATTACCAATACAACAGTATTCTCAATCGTTCATTAATAGGGTTCCACACAAGAGATTGTTACACAAATGTTAGTGCATAAAATTGGAGGTGGCATTGTGATTTTGGGTTGGTATTGGTGGGAAAGTTAGAGACAGAGGGCAGAATTCTAACATTCCTCAAATGATGGGAATGGCAGTGGTTTAGCCCTCTGTCAAACAGAGGTGGATAGTTTAATGTGAATTATCAGTGGCCCAATTGAAGATAATTTACTCGGATCATTACCATTTTTCCATCATCACAGTGCCTCCCCCACCCCACATCCAGCTGCGTGGGGACAGACTCTTATTGCATAAACGTTGTTTCCTTGTGACTTCCCTGGTGGTCTATTGAAGTTGGAGTCTCCATGGTGTAGGCAGAGGGTGGTCAGTAACAGATTACATCCCGTGGACCAAACACTGTTGCTGGAGTCTTTACCTTTCCATTGTCTGGGCTCTTCCTGATTGGCCCACTTAACAATGCATTAAATGCTCATCCTTATTACTCCTTGCTGTCTTAGTGGTGGCCATGTCTTTAAATGGAGCTGCAAGGCTCCAGAGCTTCATAGTTAACTTCTAGTAGAAATAGTGATATGAGAGTTTCATCATGTGTTTTACTGATAGACATTAAAACAAAGATGCAATCCTGACATGATCTTCTATTTTCTCATCTCCAACATTCAGTATAAATTTCCTCCTCAGGATTTGTCAAGCTTAATGCCTGTAGGGATGCAGAGATTCGGGTGTTGACTTAGTTGGTAACTGCTGCAGCTTTCCATCTGATACTGTAGAAGTCACAAAATAAGAACTATTGTTTGTTCCCATGAGCTGCAGGAAGCTCGGGTATCAGGGTGGAATATGTAATGCAAAGCTTTTCCATTGTGCAAGGATGCAAGTGAAAGAATAGTTCTAATGTAGCTGAAGGCTAAATTCATGGTACAACCTCAAGATTGTTCGTTGTAAGTTATTAACACAGTATGAAAGTGTGATTGCTGGCCTATGTAAGTAGCAGCTATGATTGGAATAGTACAGGGTTGGTTATGGCTTTTCTTACCATATCTGACCTGGCTAGGATGACAAAATTGTTTTTCGCACTACTGAATAGGCTGTAGCTGAGCTGCACTCATCGGCCTGATCACCTGCTTCCCCTACCTGTGTGTAGCTCACTTTCTGCAGCAACGTTTTCACTGCAGAAAGACTGCTCTTCCTGCAGACCTGACATCCATTCCACTGTCTCAAATACTACTTTCCCTGAGGGGAAATGGGAATGCTTGTCCCTTTATGTTACTGCAGGTCTTTGGTGGGGCGCATGATTTCTTGTCCCTAAATGATGAAGCTCACAGTCTGAGGACTGTCATACTTTCCCAAAATATTTGAATGAGTACTGACCCCAGGAAATCACAGCAATGTCACTTCTCATTACACCAGGCAGGAGTGATTCACGCTCTGCCCACTTTCCCGCTGTGTTTGATAATCAGAAAATGGAGACTGTGGTATCTACCACAGGTTGATCATACACAAAGTGACAGACACCAGTGACTGAGCTGATATCTTCTGATTGCCACACACCCACATCCATCTGATCACAAGGAAGCTTCCCATGTATTTGTAATATTACACAATGTATCCTTTATAGTCTTTGTATTGTTTAGCTTCTGTGCCCTGGACGAGGAAACCTGGAGCTTTGAGACTGAATAAGCATGCCGTTGGAGCCGAGCTATTCACTGACCGTGACAGGAAAAGCAAGTGATAGCAGCTGGCAATGAGGAGTGGTTTCCTTGGGGCATAGAATTTCACCCAACCTGAAATAAAGATGTCACTGTTGTGGCGTGCGAATGTTATCCTGCATCACAGGCACAGCACACACTGACAGTGGGTATTTACCCTAATAGCAAAAAACCTGAACAGAACAGAATCAAACTCTCATGTAAAATTTCACTGGTCCATGTTGAAAGTTATGTTGAATATGGGCGAGTGATTTCAAGACTGTAATGCAATTGTACGATATTTGTTTGTCCACTGCTGTGGTTCATGATTTAATAGTTTTGAACTAACGATCAGATTACTGCCTTGTACACACCATAAATCATATACCTCACAGTAATGAAGGACCTTGCAATCTCACATCTTTCTTCTTCTGTTGAAATTGCAAGACCTGAAGACCCTCCAAAAGTAATTTCTTCCTCACTTCCTCCTTAACTGCCTTACAGAAACACTGATTGAATAACAAGTTCAAACTAATGAATTGAGTTTGAATGTTTCTTTAACAAATAATAAACTGAATATTCTCACTACTTCCCATTGTTTTCCTGCCCGTGCAAAGACTGCATGGGTAGATTTTTTGAATAATCAATTCAACATGTATTTTTCATTTTAACACAAATTTTTGAAGGAGTGAAGGCACTCAAATTTCTCTGCTGAAGGATAGTGATTCTTTTTGGGAAGTGAATTCATAGGTGATAATCTGTCAATACTTGACCAAAGTTGATATTTGTTTTCTTTGACTCTGTAGATTGAGTGCTAATTAATTTGATGCGTCGGCAGTGGCTCAGTTGATAGGACACTTGCCTCTGAATCTGCGTCCAATTCTCACTAAGAAATCTGACAACACCAGGTTTAAGTCCAATTGATTTACTTGTTAGTAAACTCACACAAGCTTTTGAGGCTCTGACCTTCGTCAAGTGGATAAGGTGTTTACTATGAAATAAATCGGTTGGACTTAAACCTGGTGTTGTCAGACTTCTTCCTGTGTTCACCTCAGTCCAATGCCGGCATCTCTACTTCATGACTACTGTCCAATTCTCACTCCAGGACTTGAGCACAGAATCAAAACTGACACTCCAGTGCTGCACTGTAAGATGCTGTCGTTTGGGTGAGATATTAAACCAAAGCCCCATCAGTTTGCTTGGCTGGATGTTAATGATTCCTGCCACTATTCTGAAGAAGAACAAGGGAGCTACTTGGATGTTCTGGACAATGTTTATTTCGCAATCATCATCACATTACAGTTTGTTGAGGTTTACTGAGTATCCATTGGCTGTTGCAGTTCCTACATTACACCAGTGACCACATTTTCAGTAAGCACTTTATTGGCTGTAAAGCACTTTCAGACATCTATGTCCATGAAAAACATTTTGTAAATGCAAGTTTTTCTCCTTAACTTTGAGGGATTATCATGGCCAAGTATAAAACAGCCCCACATCTGACATTGAAACACCAGTGAACTTTAGTTAGCATTTCTTTTTCTCCATTCCTAATAACCTTGGGCACTATGAAACCTGAGGCACTGCAGACACGATTGCATTGGCTAACATTTCCTAACAGGTCCTGGATCAGAACAAAAGTTCTTGTGAATGTACACATCTCAGTGCCACACCTCACAGCTCAAGCAGTTTAGTTGAAAGGTCACTTTTATTCCTTAACTATATCATTGCCAAATTGTGTATTTGATTTAAAAATGTATTGTCTCCTTGAAACAACATGAACATACCAATTGTTTAAATAGGAACAGTGAAGCATAACTAGAAACGGACAATAATTGCTGGGAAGCCAGCGAGGCTCATGTCCCATGAATGAATTAAAAAAACAAACACTTTAAAAGCAACCATATGTTTGAATAAGCAATTTAGTGCATGTGTACAGTAAAGAAGCAAGCATGTCCAGAAAAAATCAGTACCAGGTATGAAAGAACAATTACTCAGCCGACTTTGGGAATTATAAGCTGCTTCTCATAAGCAAGCAATAGACCCTTTTATTATGAAGATTTTATGAAAGGTGATAGTTGTTCTCTGTTGTTGTTTGTATAATTAATATGTGGTTCTTTAAGTTGAAGTCAGTGGTCCCACTTTTACCGTTACATGGCGCTCCTTTTGGGGCGCAAAACTTGGTAAAGTTGAGCGAGAGGCAAGTAGTGTGATCCACACCCATCTCCATGCCGGTTCTCCCTTTACCAAGACCCCAAAATTGCTATGATTGAGTTCATGTCCAAAACAGGTGCAATGGCCATTTAGATGCACTTGAATGCATTTTAATTGACTTAATGGGCTGGACACCCAATTTTACTGGCACTTCCCCCTTTACCTCCCATCCAGACTCAGCACGAAACAAACGTGCTGCAGAGAAGTTCGATTCGGGCGTTCGAGTCAGTGAGGAGGTAAATATCAAGCGTCTGACAGATCATTGCTTGAGATCAGTCTCAGGGGGGAGAGAGGGGAAGGTGGGTCAACGGTTGTCTGCGTGAGCCTGGGGTGGGGGGGTTGGGCAGAGGTTGGGAATTTGCTGTCACTCTTCCTGAGATTGGTAGGCGAGAAAGTGGGGTTCGCAGCCACTCTGCCTGAGATCAGTGCAGGGGAAGAGGGCTCCGCTGCCACTCTGCCTGAGATCAGTGCAGGGGAAGAGGGCTCCGCTGCCCCTCTGCCTGAGATCAGTGCAGGGGAAGAGGGCTCCGCTGCCCCTCTGCCTGAGATCAGTGCAGGGGAAGAGGGCTCCGCTGCCCCTCTGCCTGAGATCAGTGCAGGGGAAGAGGGCTCCGCTGCCCCTCTGCCTGAGAGCATAGGGGGAAGGGGCTGGAGAGGCCTGCGATCGATCTGGGTGATGGGAAGGTGGGGGGAAAATAAGAGATCAGTAATGTTTAAGGGATAAGACAATTTCTGTGAGGGCAGGAGGAGGCATTATCCAGCCTGGGAGAGGAGCAGCATTCTATCATTTTTTTTTCTGCACACGCACAGTTGGAGGTGCTGATACGAGCTGCAAGGTTTTGAGCACATTGAGCCCCACCCACAGGCATATGCAACGCAATTCGGACTTGCTGATATTTTTGCAGGCAGTAAGCATATGGGGGTGCCTGAGAATGGGTCTAAAAGTTGGATCTGAAATATTCCCAGTTTCAAGTCCACCCAGCACTTAGAATCAAATTGGTAAAGTAGGACTCAGTATATTCCAATTAATTACAATGGACACAATGAGATGTTAAAGCAGTGAAATGTCAAAGACATAAGTGACATCTATGTGACACTGATTCTCTTCTCTGCAACATTTAGTATGTTGAACGATGACATTCTCTTCTTTTTTTCCAGCTCTATGTAAATGTCTGAGCATAGTTTGACTTCCCCTCTAATAGAATCATCATATCCCCTACATTGCCTTCTTTACAGGTTCTCATCTATTCACTTCCAGAGTCCCCTATCGAAGTTCCCTTCGCTTCTTCATCTGCACACCTCATGATTGATTTAATGACAGGCCGTGGGTTCACTTCCAAATGTATGCTCTCCTCGCATCACTTCCGTTGACCCAGTGACTATGGGCAGGATTTTACAGCTGCACTCGAGTGAGACTGGAAAATCCCACCCGAGGACAACAGGCATTTCCACTATCCGCCCCTCGCCTGCTCCGTTTCTGGGTGGGTGAGCAGTTGAATTCCGGCGTATCTCAGTCTTGTACTGTCAAACTATCTGTCTAATGTCAAGTCATGGATCAATTGTAATTTCCTTCAATTAGACATTGCAAAAGCTGAATCATTAATTTTGACACCAGCGGTAAATGCTATTCAGTTGTCATGAATTCCATTCCTTCCTCTGGCAACTTGTCCAGGTAAATAAGACTGCATGAAACTGCATCTTGTTTCATCTTCAGCTTAGTTTAAAACTCCTCTTTGTACCAAATTGTTCAATGGGTATATAGGAAGAAATAGCTTGGACTTATGACAAAGTCATGGCCATATCATAGGTGATTTTAACCTACATATAAATTGGATGAATCAGATTGGGAAGCTAGCCTGGAATATGAGTTAATTGAATGTTTTCATGGTTTCTTAGAGCTTCCTACAGCCAAATAGTAAGCAAACTATTCTAGATCTGGTCATGTGCAATGAGATAGGATTACACATTGACCTCATAGTAAAGAAGATTCTAGGTAGCAGTGATCATAACATGACAGAATTTCTCACTCAGTTTGAGAGAGAGTGGCTCTAAAACTAGTGCATTAAACTTTAACATGAGCAATTAAGTGTCCGAAAAGCAGAAATGGCTAAAGTTAACTGGGAAATGAAGTAAAGGGATTGGTCAGTAGAGATGCAGTAACAGATAGGGAAGGAAATATTTCATAGACCATTGCAAAGAAGAATCACAATGTGAAAGGACTTTAGAGAAAGGGCACAACAAATATGGTTAACTAAAGAAGTTAAAGTTATTATCAGCTTGAAAGAAAAAAACACACGCTATTCCACAAAGATTAGGTGAAAGTTAAAACATAGGCCAGATTATAAAAATAAACAACAAAGAATGGTTAAAAGAGTAAAAGAGAAATTATAATGTGAGGGAAAGCCCAGCTAGTCATCAAAAAGGTAAGTTTCCACAGGTACTTCAAAAGGGAAAAAAGTGAGTCAAATGAGCATTGTTCTTCTGGAATAAGAATGGAGAATTAATAATGGAAAATAAGGAACTTGCAGATGAATTGGAACTGATATTTTGCATTAGGGTATTCACTATCGATACAAATAATAATCCAGATATAATTGTAAATCAAGAGGTGAAAGGGTGGGAGGAAGTCAAAACAATTACAGCACTAGGGAAAGGATATTGAGAACATTATTAAAACTGAAAGCTAACAAGCGCCCAGATCCTGATGGACTTGATTTCAGTTACATCAAAAAAATGACTGCTGAGATGGCAGATGTGTTAGTTTTATTTTTCCATAATTCTTTAAATTCTAGACAGGACTTTTCAGATTGAAAAGTAACAAATGTACCTCCTGTATTTAAGAAAAAAGGGAGACAGAAGGAGGAAACCATGGGACAATCAGTTTAGCATCTGTTGTAAGGAAAACGCAAGAACCTGTGGGGTGAGGGGGTGATCTTACCATTGTGCCCTGCTGGCCAATAGGTCGGGCAAAACCAGAAAGATCGCACGAGAGCTGAGAAATCAGTTTCACACCCGATTTCTTGTGTCTCACGATTTTACTAGCACCAGCTATACAGCTTGATCAGCCTTACGCCCATTTCGACAAGAGGCTGAATGAATTATTTAAATCTAATTTAAATCTAATTTTAAGATCATTCGTGAACTCGAGATTCAATTGTCAGGGCTCTCTTGCCTCTGTGAATTACAGCCAGCTCCAACAGGTACCAAATGTGATTGCCTTGCTGGTAGAGCCATTGAAGGCTCCCGTGTGATTGGGGGCAAAGGGCGTGGCACCCTGGCACTGCCCACCAGCATCCTGGCACTGCTCACCAGACACCAGGTACCTCTAAAGGGGGAATGCCTTGAAGGTGCAGAACCTACATGGGCTGGGGCCAGACCACAGTGGGCTGGTTGAAGGTGGTGACGGGAACCACTGTGCACTCTGCATTTGAGATCCTTGTGGGGGAGGGAGGAGAGCCTGCTGCCACCATGCATTTGTAACTGGTGAGGAGAGGGAGGGAGGATCTGTCTGGGTGGGAGGATGGTCATAGAGGTTGATCTTTCCAGGCAGGGGGCTTGTAATTGGGCATGGGCCCCCACGGTAACTGGGGTTGTCGCTGTGTTTAGGTCATGGAAGCCTGCTGAAAGTAGCAGAAACTGAGAGACACATCTTTCTGCTGTTCATATGCAATGGCACCTTTACTGCTGTCAACCAGCTTTCAGGCCATTTTAAGTCCACCCCTTTCCCCTACAGGCAAGAAACAGATTTTGAGGCTTCTTTTTTCTGCTCTTAGTGCATGAGATAACAGATTTAGACTTGCCAAAAAAGCAGATCAGAAAGTGTCCTGTTTTCACACTTGTTCTAGATTAAGAATTTGTTTTCATAAGATCACAAACTCTGCCCCCAACCTCCTCCACCCCCTTCCCTTGATTAAGGGGGTTAAACTATCTAAATATAATGAAGCAGAGCCAATATTGTTTGATGAAAGGCAAATCATATTTTACTTGTTTATTGGAGTTTTTTCAGGAAGTAGCAAGCAACATGGATAAAGGAAAACTTACCAACATACATTTGACAAGGTGTTATATCGAATGTTATGACAGAAAATAAGGGCTCATGTGAGGAGAAATATATTATCATCGATAGAGGATTGGTTAGTTGACACTACACCTATAAGGTAAATGTTTTTGTTCAGGTTGGCAAAATGTGTCAAGTGGAGTGCCACAGTGAACAGTCCTGGTGCCTGAAATGTGTATCATGTATATCAATGATTTGGATAAATGGACCAAATGTATAGATGCTACATTTTCGAATGACATAAAAATAAATGGGAAAGTAAGGTGTGAAAAGGACTTAAGGGATATGTTAAAGGGACATAGATTAAATATGTGAGCAGAAATTTGGAAGATGGAATATAATGAGGGTAAATGTGGATTTGCCCACTTTGGCAAGAAGAATAGAAAAAAACATAATATTTAAATTGAGAAAGGTTGCAAAGCACTGAGGTACAGAAGGATTTGAGTGTCTTACATGAATCACAACAAGTCCATACGCAGGTACAGCAAGTGATAAGGAAGGCGAGAGGACTCAAACCTAAATGTAGGGATGTTTTGTTTTGGTTGTAGAGGTCATAAGTGTGTCTGCATCCAGAGTACCAGTTACAATTTGGCCTTCTTATTTAAGAAAAACATCCTTCTATGAGAAGCAGTTCAGAAAGATTTCATATGACTGATTCCTGGGATGAGGGGTTGCCTTATGAGGAAAGGTTGGACAGGCTGGGTCTGTTTCCACTGTTGTTTAGAAAAATAAGAGGTGATCTTACTGAAACAGATATGATTCTGAGGAGATTTGATAGGATAGATCTAAATGAATGTTTCCCTTTTGAGAGAGACTAGAATTGGTGGGCATAAAAATAAAGGGTTTCCATTTAGGACTGATTTGAGGATAATGTTTTTCTCTCAGGAGGTCATGAGTCTGTGGGTCTGTGGATAGTGTGGAGGCAGGATCATGAATATTTTCAAGGCAGTGATATATAGGTTTGTGACTAACAATGGAGTCAAAGGTTATCAGGGTTAGGCAAGATATAGTGTTGAGATCAGGTTCGGGTTTTGCTGATTTTGCTGAATGACAGAACAGGTTTGAAGGGTAGAATAGGAGCATTTGAAGGAGAATGCTCCTAATTTAATCTTTAATAAGATTGCTTATTTCCACTTTTGTAAAATTGTACATCTCAGCCCAAGATTATCCTACTGCCACTGAAGTCTGCACCCATGCTTTTATCACTGTCAGACTCATGTTTCTTTCTGTCTATGTTCTTATTGTTAGTCTCCTTTCTACCTCTATATCCTCCAACTTGAACAAAACACAACTGTGCCATGACTGTATGATATCCCTAAACCCATCACTCCCATCCTAGCAAACTGACGTTTACGTATTATCCTTCAATAAATTGAGTTTAATCTGGCCAATCTCATCTTCAATTCCCCTTGTGTCTTCATCCTGCCTGAACTCCATAATTTTTTCTACCTTTATATCTTCACTGTTCCCTGCCACCCACTCTCTACAATCCTTCAGCTATTTGATTCTGGCTACACACACACACACACACACACACACACACACCACACACACACACACAACCACACACACACACACACACACACACACACACACTTACTTTTCATCGCAATTCTACAACACGTAAACATCCGTCTCTCTATTTCCTATTCCCAATGGTAGGGGAGTCCAGAAGTAGGAGTCACAGTTTGAGGATAAGGGATAAGTTTTTTAGAATTGAAGTGAGGGAAGATTTCTTTGCCCAGAGGGTGGTGCATCCGTGGAATTCACAACCACAACAAATAGTTGAAGCCAAAATGTTTGTATTCAGAAAGAAATTTAGATGTAGCTCTTGGTGATCAAGAGATATGGGAGGGAAGAGGGGGTCAGGATCAAAATGAATGACGGAGCGGACTCAAAAGGCTGAATAGCTGACTCCTTCTTGTTTCTGTTTCCTTCTCAACTTAGCTCTCAACTGTGGCTTGATTTCAGTCCTGTATCAAATTGATTTTATTTTGTATCTCTTGTAAAATGTCTTGGGATATTTTTGACATTAAACGCAAATGTTTGTTGATATATTGTTCTGCGTTGTACCATTTTAGTTGGTTCTCATCTCTGTCTATACAGGGATTAAGCCTTAACATGCAAAGCTGTATGGGTCTTAAATCTACCATCATTTAGAGGAAAGAAGGACACATCAGTAATGTCTTTTGTTGGCCATTATTCAAAAGTAAAAATAAAAAAGCACTCTTAATTCTTCTGTGCCCTATTACTGACCATAATAAGTTAATGCCTCTACACAGAGGAACTTCTGATTCTGATTAGATGGTCCACCTTTGAGGATCACTCAAATTAACTTTATTCCCGTTTAATGTCTTGAACTGGAAAATCATTTATGCAATTGGAGGGTTTTAGATTGCAAACCACCAGAGTAGATATGGATGGGGCTGACGCTGGTGATTGTATTCCGACTATTGATCTGTTTACAGAGATCTGCAACATTGCTGATGTATTTAATTATATGTTTATTGAATTTTTCAGTAAACAGCAAGTCCAGGCACCATTTCCATGCAGGGAATTAGTGGATGAAATAAACACAGTAATCACAGAAGCATGAACATGCTTCAATCAAACGAACTGAAAATGAGAATAGTGATAGACAAGTGAGAGGACATAGTCGATGCAGAAGTGAATCTGGGAGTAAAATCAATTTGAGATGCAAAAAAAATTACAAACTGCCTTATGCTGACATTTTAATAATTATTTGATGTTCCTTAAGTCTTTTAGTTCCTGCTTCCTGCAGGACACTGCTACTGGCTATCATTTACCATATTAGTCATGTTAATTAAAAATTTCTGCATGAGTATGACAGTGAACTTCAACATTTATTGAAATAGGATGGCTCAGGAAGGTGACATTGGATGTCCTTTCATCCATTTTCAGGTATAAATGAGTGAAATAAATGAGTTCATAACTTAATTTCTGTCACCAGTCACAAGCAATCAAAACAACAAGAACTAGTGCTGTTGTTATGTGTATGTTAGCACTGCTTAGTCATCCTGGGCACTTGTCTCAACCAAGCCTATGCAAATGAAGAGCTGACTAGCTTTTTCAAGCCACCTTGCTAAATTTTGATTTGATTTGACTTATTATTGTCACATGTATTAGTATACAGTGAAAAGCATTTTTCCTTGCATGCTATGCAGATATAGAGAAGGAAAGGAGAGGGTGTAGAATGTAGTGTTATAGTCATAGCGAGTGTGTAGAGAAAGATCAACTTACTATAAGCTAGGTCCATTCAAATTCTGTTCTTGAGTCGGTTAGTACATAATCTGACTTTTGCACCTTTTTTGAAATGGAGGAAGGTGGAAGTTTATTTAAGTTTAAATCTTATTTATTTGTGTAACAAGTATGCTTACATTAGCACTGCAATGAAGTTATTGTGAAAATTCCCCAGTCAACGTACTCCAACGCCTGTTCGGGTACGCAGAGGGAAAACTTAGCATGGCCAACGCATCCAACCAACATGTGTTTTGGACCAAGGGAGGAAACCAGAACAGCTAGAAGAAACGCATGTAGACAAGGGGAAAACATGCAGACTCTACACAAACAGTGACTCAAGCCTGGAATCAACCCAGATCCCTGGCACTGTGAAGCAGCAGTGCCGTTCTGCCTGTGAAAATACGTACAAGGTGTGTGGGGCCCTTGATTGTGCTGGCTGCTTTTCTGAGGCAGCGGAAAGTGTAGACAGAGTTAATGGATGGGAGGCTGGTTTGTGTGATGGACTGAGCTATGTATGGACAAGTTGGGCTGAAGAACCTGTTTCCAGCTGTAAACCTCTTTAAATCTGTGACTCACAAGTCTTTGTAGATTCTTGCGGGTTTTGTCAGAGCAAAAGCTGTACCAAGCTGTGATACATTCAGAAACAATGCTTTCTATGATGCATCTGTAAAAATTGGTGAGAGTTGCAGTGGACATCTTGAATTTCCCTAGTCTCCTGAGAAAGTAGAGATATTGGTAGGCTTTCCTTAACTATAGAGAGATCTTGGAGTTCATATCCACAAATCTCTGAAGCTTCCACTCAAATGAATAAAGCCGTGAATGAAGCCTATATTGTTTTAACATTTATTAACGGGAGTTTGAGTTTAAGAGTGGGGGGTTATGTTGCAACTATACAAGATCTTGGGGAGATCACATTTGGAATATTGTGTATAGTTCTGGTCACCTCACTATAAAAAGGATGTGGAAGTATTGGAGAGAGTGCAAAGGAGATTTACCAGGATGCTGCCTGGTTTGGAGGGTAGGTCTTATGAGAAAAGGTTGAGAGAGCTAGGGATTTTCTCTTTAGAGCGGAGGAAGATGAGAGGTGACTTAATAGAGGTTTATAAGATGATGAGAGGGACAGATAGAGTGGATGTTCAGAGACCGTTTCCTCAGATGGATGTAGCTTTTACTAGAGGGCATAATTATAAGGTTCATGGTTGGAGATACAGGAGAGATATCTAAGATAGGCTCTTTACTTAGAGAGTGGTTGGGGTGTGGAATGGACTGTCTGCCATGATAGTGGAGTTGCACAGTTTAGGAACTTTAAGCGATTATTGGATAGGCACATGGAGCACACCAGAATGATAGGGAGTGGAATAGTTTGATCTTGGTTTCAGACATAGCTCAGCACAACATTGAGGGCTGAAGGGCCTGTACTGTGCTATACTGTTCTATGTTCTATAGCTTTGGCATGGAGGGACTAGGACAGGTTGTTGGTGATCTGGACACCTTGAAACTGGAAGCTGTTGACCATTCCTGCTTCGTCCCCATTGATGTAGACAGGGGCATGTTCTCCACTACCCTTCCTGAAGTCGATGATTATCTCTTTGCTTTTCTGACCTTGAAGGAGAGATTATCGTCATTGCATCATTTTACTAGATTCTCTGTCTGTTTTCCCTACTCCATCTCGTCATTGTTTAAGATCTGACCCACTACAATGGTATCATCAATAAACTTGAAAATTGAGTTTGAGCAATAATTTGGCCATACAGTTATAAATGTAGGAGTATAATCAGTGGCTGAGGACACAGCCTCTGGGGCACCAGTATACTGATTATCTGCTGGCACATTGAGCTTTGAAGAAGCCAGATCTGTGAAGAGGACCTGATATATAGGCAGGAGTGTTTCTCGGACATGATTGATGCACACTGCTTATCGTAAGGGAACTAGCTTTATGTAGTCCATGCCACTCTTGGAGTGGTGCTCAAGTTTGGAGATAAACCACTGTCTGTCAACTATGCTAAATAATGAAAATCATCGGAAGTGACTGGGGCCTTAGTGTCCCTGAGCCAGAGGAGAATCGACCTGGTTTACCATTCTTGACAATTATCTAAAACAGTAACCACTATGTATACAGGGTGAAAGGACAATGCATTGAAAAAGTCGATCCTCTTTTCACATTCCTTAATGGTGGCCAAGATAGCCTGGCCAGTATCAGGCTGTTTGGCACCCTGAGACTTGCAGTATAAACAAAGCGAATGCCTCACAACATTAGATCTTCTCTTAAGTGCCCGTACTGATGATCCGGTGATGCTTTCTGTCAGTTGGTCATTGACTGCAGTACCCTCAAAAGGAAGGGGAGGAGACTGGTTTGAGGAAAGTAAGCTCACTAAACCAGCTTTCATGTTACAGCGTAATTAGAATTGAGATATGACTGTCAATTCTGTCCAGTGCAACTGAGGAGTAAATCTGACCTTAGGTAGTGATATGAAACATGCTGTCAGTGAGTTGATAGCCTGGTTCTTTTCTACTGAACTATATGGAACTTAAAGTGGGCATGTTTGAAAAAAAGCTTCAAAACACGATCAGCATGTTTTATGCATCTTGGCAAAGATCCATTTCACTTCCTTCTGTTCCAGCTGCTTCAGTAATGAAGGCAACAGAGAATTTTATGGAATCCTCCACATAGATAATGATGAAGCCAACTTCCTGAGAGAGCTAATCCTCTGCCTTTAGACCCTGGCTAAAGAGTTTCTCCTCCTCCCAGCTGGATCTCAGTGTTCATTCCACCTTCCTTGTGAAGGAGAATGTTGCTGAGGAGAAGACAGCTGCTGCTGCAACTACTAGCATTGCCCCTGCTGCTGCTGAAGTTACTGGTGATGCCAGTATGTAGACAGTGGAACCTCAGTGGAGGTGAAAGTACAGTTGTATAAATTGTTCCTATGCTGTGTTGAAGACTGGCAGCAGGGAAACGCAGCTGAAGGTGAGTGAAGTGCTAGACAGAAGAAGTGTCTTCCAAGAAGTTGGCAATCACCTGTCGAGCAATGGAGTACCAAGAAGTGCTTAGAATAACAATCTCTCATTGGTGATGGCTGGAGATCTTCAGTGTAACCAATCAAACCCTTCCCAGCTCTTTCCACTCTTCCCTCTGTGCATTCATAGAATCATAGATTCCTACAACGCAGGAAGAGGCCATTCAACCCATCAAGTCTGCACCAACAACAATCCCACCCTTAACCCCATGCATTTACACTAGCTAGTCCCCCTGACACTAAGGAGCAATTTAACACGGCTAATCCACCTAATCTGCTCACCTTTGGGCTGTAGGAGGAAACTGGAGTACCCAGGGGAAACCCACCCAGACACTGGGAGAATGTGCAAACTCCACAGACACAGTGACTCAAGCTGGGAATTGAACCCAGGTCCCAGTCACTGTGAGGCAGCAGTGCTAACCACTACGCCACTGTGCCACCATTCAGCTCAGTGATCCTAGAAAACAGATTCCATGACTGTAAAATCCAGAATTAAGAAAGATAATAATTGGCTTCTTAACAACCCCGACCATTTGTTTATCATTCACTTGCTCTCATTTAATGCTAATCCCTGAAAAAATCAGAAGAGAGTGAGATCACATTGGGATCCTGACCTAATTTCAGTTTCAGGGACTTTTCCTCCCCTTTGTGCCCAAATCCACGTCCGATTGTCTAGGAAATTATCCCTAACATTTCAGTTCACCAAACCTTAATCAAAGGATGTAAGTGCATGAGAAGAAGTTTGGGGAAGGGTTACTAGACTAATATCTAGAATGGGCTGATAAAAGCAAAATGCTGCAGACGCTGGAATCAGAAACAAAAACAGAAAATGTTGTAAAATCTCAGCAGGTCTGACAGCACCTGTCCGGAGAGCCAAAGTTCTGAGTCTAGTGACCCTCCGTCATTAGAAAATGGGCAGGTTCTCTTAAGAGGAAACGTTAAATAGGCTTGTATCCGTTGGATTTAAAAGAATATAAGGCAACTTGATGGAAACAGGATGGATGTGGAAAAGATGTTTCCTCTTATAGAAGAATCTAGAATTGAGTTTCACTGATTAAAAATAAGGGGTCATCCATTTAAGACAGAAATAAGGAGAAATGTTTTCTTTGAGAGTGGTGAGCCTTTGGAACTGTTTTCCTTAAAAAACAGTGGAAACAGTGTCTTTGAGTATTTTTAAGGCAGAACTGAATAAATTCTTGATATAGGTGGACCACAATATGGAAGTTCCACCACCAGATCTGACAGATCCCATTTTTCCTGGCAGGCGGCGAGGAGTGACTCACACAGTTAGGAAATCCAAATTCAGCAGGGCCATTTGAACTTAGTGTTGCATTCAGACCCCAGTTCGGCTGAAGAATAAGAGGTGCCATGTTGGGGGAGGAGAGATGTGAGACTGGAGGGCTTAAGACAACCCAGCGGGCCTACCCAGCTCAGCATGTGCCCATTTGCCTGGCTGCTTACACTCTGCTTTTGGGGTCAGTGGGCACAATTCCATTCTGTCCTCACCTCTGCATTGTAAAATCAAGGATTTTTCACTGAGGTGGGTTCAAGGAATTGGGAAATTTCCCAACTCAAATTACCCAACTCGGCCCTGATAATCCAGCCCACAAACTCTGCTTTTCTCTCCTCAGGTATTGCCTGACAAGCTGTGCATTTCCAAGGTTGAGTATGTGAAGTGGTTCATAAGAATGCATATTTCAAAATATATTGTCTGGAAGTTCAAGGATTGCAATGGTTTTAAAGCCATAGAGGTTTACAGCATGGAAACTAGTCCCTTGGCCGAACTTTTTTTTTATGCTGCTCTTTTTTTAACCCCTAAGCTAGTCCCTGTTGTGTATTTGGCTCATATTCCTCTATACCCATCTTACCCACGTAACTGTCTAAGTGCTTTTTAAAAGACAATAGTACTTGTCTCTACTACTACCTCTGGCAGCTTGTTCCAGACATTCACCACCCTCTGTGTGAAAAAATTGCCCCTCTGGATCCTTTTATATGTCCCCCCACCTCACCTTCAAACCTATGCCCTCTAGTTTTAGACTCCCCTATCCTTGGGGAAAGATATTGACTATCTAGCTGATCTATGTCCTCATTATTTTATAGACCTCTATAACATCATTTGCTCCAGAGGAAAAAAATTCCAGTCTATCCAGCCTCTCCCATAACTCAAACCATCAAGTCCCAGTAGCATCCTTGTAAATCTCTTTTGCATTCTTTCTAGTTTAATAATATTCTTTCTATAATAGGGTGACCAGAACTGAACACAGTATTCCAAGTGTGGCCTTACCAATGTCTTATACAACTTCAACAAGATGTCCCAACTGCTGCATTCAATGTTCTGATCAATGAAACCAAGCACGCTGAATGCCTTCTTCACCACTCTGTCCACCTGTGACTCCACTTTCAAGGAGCTATGGGCCTTTACCCCTCGATCTCTTAGTTCTGTAACACTTCCCAACATTTTATTTTGCCAGATTGCAACCTAGTAAATCTTCTCTCTGCAATCACCACATTTTCATGAACATTTTGCTTTCATGTATATGCTATTCTGTCACTGTGAAAATTATCTTTTCAAGTTATGTTCTTGGACTGAAAACGCACAGAGATAGCAATTGTACAGTGCTTGCATCTTGCATCAGACTTCTCTGCAGACATTTCCAGCTGTTTGTTTTAGTGTACTATCTCTCCTTTAAAATCACAGAAAGAGGACAAATCAAATGACTGAACCGTGTTTGAACATGTAAAGAAGCATACATAATGAGCAAGTTAGTGACAGTCTATAACTGAGGTTAAAACTTCAGCAAACACCTTGCAATGGAATTCTTCCTGTCATGATGCAACATCCTTGCCTGCAGAATATATCAGACATAAAGAAAATGACAGATCTAGGAATTATCAAGATTTAAGATTAATAAGAATGGGAGAAAAAGACAGAAGTACCTTGGGGGAACTTTCCCATCCCACCCACCATGGTGTGGTGGAGGTGAGGGATGCGAGGGTTTGTTGCAGGCCATGCTAAGGTCCTTGGGCAGGATTTTCTGATTCTGGGAAGAGCACGGTTAGGAAAGCCTGCCCAATGTTGCACACATCTGCATAAAATTCCATCGTCCACCATTTTCAGGAACACAAACTTGTTCAAAATAAATAGGTTGGCATTTCTGCCGAGCATTTAAATGCTAGCATGTTACAGCCTAACCACAAGGTCACTGATATGAGCTGGTAAGTAAGTACAGAGAAAGGGAGAGAAGGATTGAACCGATAAGAGGATGGGTGAGTAAAGAAAATTAGGGTCTCACTGATAAGAAAAGCAAATAAATTGGTGATAAGTAGAGAGCGATAAGAAACAGATAATTGAGAAGTAAATGAACAAATCAATAGCTATCAGAAGCAGCTTCTGCCATTTCCTCCATTACACATGCAACTGAATTGATTCATGCGGGTGAGCTTTTGAGTCCCAGTGAAAGATTGAAAAAACAGTTTATTTAAAAATTGTTTCCTCAATAGGAGCCAAGTCAAACTTACAAAAGCAACGTGAAGTGGAGCATAAGAATAAGGAAGGCCTTTAGTAGCAGAAAATTCATTTCTGGCACCAATATTTAAAAAATCATAGAATGTTCTATAGTCACAACACAGGACGCTATCAGGTCCGTAGCATCTGTGTCAGATCTCATCAATAGCTACTCAGCTAACCCCTCTGCTCCACTCCCTCCTCTGTAGCCTTGCTGTTTCTTTTTCTTCAAGTGATTTTCCAATTCTCTTATGCCTTAATTTTATCTTGCTCCACCATAGTCTAAGGCAGTATATTCCAGATCCTAAGTACTTGCTGTATATTGCCTTTGGTTCTTTTGCTAGTCACCTTACATTGGTGTTCTTTGGTTTGTGACCTTCCATCAACGGAAAGAATTTCTCCCTTTTCTATCCTGTCCAGATTCTCATGATATTGAACTCTTCTATCAAACGTCTTCTCAACTTTCTCCTCTCTTTGGAAAAGCTGGGGTTGTTCTCTATCTTCCTTCATAACTGAATTGCCTCATCCCTGGAACCATTTTTGTAAATTTTTTCTGCACTTACTTTAAAGCCTTCACTTCCTTCCTAAAGTGTGATGCTCAGAGTGGACATAACACTCCAGTTGAGGCTGAAGCAAAATTTCATAAACACATAGGTTTCTTGCTTTTGTACTCTGTCTCTATTTACAAAGCCAAGATTGCATATGCCTTTTTAACCACTTTCTCAGTCTGCCCTGCCACTTTCAACAATTTGTGCACATATACCACAACATCTCAATGCTTTTGCATTCTGTTTTGAACTGTGTTCTTTATTTTATATTGCCTCTTCTTGTTTTTCCATTCAATATGCACAGTTTCCCACTTCTGTTGCAGTAAAGTTCATTTGTTGTGTCCACCCATTCCATCAGGCCATGTTCTCTTAAGATCTACCACTAAGGTTTTAGTGGTCTGTAAATTTTGACATGGTGCCCTGCACAGTCAAGTCTACATCATTATAGATTAAGAAAAGCAGTGGTCCTGATATTGACCGCTGTAACCTTCTTCCAGTTCTGAAAATAGATGTTCGCCACTACTTTTTTTTGTTACTCAGTTGACTTCATATCCGTGCTGCCTCTTTCTCTTTTATTCAATAGGCTTCAACATTGCTGGCACTTTAATAAATATCTTTTGGCTGCCTATATACACTGTAGCCGGAATCTTACTGCCCGCTCGCCGGCCACAGGAATCAGAACAGGCAAGGGGCAGACAATGGGAAGGTCTGTTGACCTCGGGCAGGATTTTACAATTTCGGGACAAGTGAGGCCATAATATCTAATTCTATATTAACTGTAATGTAAATGTAAAGTTGCTATAGTCCCAGATGACCATTGGCTACTTTCACCTTCAAAGGGAGAGCTTACTGTTGATGATTTAACCTGACGATCCTCACTCTGCAGGCGAAGGGCAAAATTGAGAAGGTGGGCCTTCGTGCATAACCTCAGTCATCACGAAAATTGAACCTGCGCTGTGGCATCACTCTGCATTACAAATCAGCCATCCAGTCAAATGAGCTAACTGATTCCCATCTCAAGGGCATTACCTTCCTCAACCATTTCTAGGTAAACGTGATCTACTTTCAACAAATACTTGCTGGCTTGTCCAACATAATCTGTGCTTGCCCAAGCAACTGTTATTTTTTGTCCTGGATTACAATTTCGAAAAGCTTTTGGGCTGAATTTTCCAGTCCTTCCTGCTGGTGGGATTTTCCGGTGGCAGGACAGGCGAGCCATGCAAACTGCCATGGAAAGTGACGGGACTGGAAGATCCTGCTGGCAGCCCTAGCGAGCTATCTCCAGCACTGGATGGCACACCATGTTGGACAGGGGGAATCCCTTCTTTATCATCACTAATGTTACACTGTTGAATCTGTTGTACTGTTTGAACAATAGTGTAGCCGTTGCAATTCTTTAGTTTTCTTGCAGCATCCCTGTTTCTAAAGAAAATTGAATGATTATGGCCAGTAACTCAACAGTGTCAACCCTTGCTTCCCTCAGCATTTTTAGGTGCTTCCATTTTGTCCTCAAGACCTATTAACTTTAGGTACAGACAGCTTTTATCATACCTCCACAGTGTCAATTTTTTAGCTCATCTAGTATCCCCAGTACCCCCACTAACTCCTATTTTACTATGGAGTTGGCCACATCCTCTTCCTTGGTACACAGGATCAAGGCAGGATAAATTTGATAAGTGTGCACTTCTCACATCTGAGACTCAATATCAGGAGAGTGTAGTGCTTATAATTTACCTTCGTGTCAAAGGGCAGGAAGCTCACTTCATTCAGATCATGTCCATTCTGTACAGCATAAATCAATATATGATCTCTGTAATACTGTGGGCGTAGCTTCACCATCCACAGAACTGCCCAAAAACAGCAGAACCAAGAACTAAACAAGCATTCTCATTCAGGCAAGCCATTAGGATTGTAATGCCACTTTACATGCTTTGTGAAACTGGACTAAGGCATGATGTTGGGGGGATACATTATAGGGAGCTCTACAATGCATATAAACCACATTATATCTGCCCTAGGAGTATTTGATGTTAATACGGGAAGAACGAAAAAAAGTGGGATATTTCTCCAAACTTATCAGCACAAAGTAAAGTGAGATTTTTTTTCATTTATTTCAATTTAAATCATCTATCAATTAAAAAAAAATTATCATGAAGTGATTTAAAGAAATTAAGGTCATATTTAGAGGAACCAAATATCTTAATGTGGGAAAACAGCCTAACAGATACTGAAGAAGTTACTGATAGGAAACAAGTTCAACAACCCTAACTCCATAAAGATGGAATAAAGTCACAGTCGAACAGCTTATTCCTATTTGGCCTATGCTTAATGTGTACTTTAAGTTTAAAAATTGACATGCAGTTCAAAATATGCTAGTCAACTTTGTTCATTTATGATACAACTTTATGAACCCAGGGATTACATTTTTATCAGTTACGTGATTGAGTACACTCATTCCCTTTGTCTTAATTCTAAGGGGTATGCCGCAGTGGGCACAACAGAAATGTACACTGAGGCCGTGTTTTGGCAGGTGTGAGAGAAATCATAGATAGAACGATAGAATTCTTCAGAGCAGAAGGAGGCTGTCCAGTCCATCAAGTCTTCACCAACCACAATCCCATCCAGGCCCTATACTCATGACCCCATTCATTTACCCCAGCTAGTCCCCTTGACGTCCTAGCATGGCCAGTCCACCTAACTCGCACAGCTTTGGACTGTGGGAGGAAACCAGAGCACCTGAAGGAAACCCACACAGACATGAGAATGTGCAAACTCCACACAGACAGTGACCCAAGCTGGGAATTGAATGTGAGTCCCTGGCATGTGAAGTGATAGTGTGAACAACTGTGCCACTGTGTTGCCCAGATGTGTAGAATCTGCCAGTAGGGACAGAGTGACAGAGCAATTAGACAAATTTAAGATGATCAGAGAGAGTTAGTGTGAATTTCTGAAGGGTAGTCATGTCTGACTAATCCAGGTGGATTTATTTTTACATAAACCAATAATACAGGTAGGAGAGTGCCTTTGGATGCTTTTCGTATGGATCTCCAACTGGCATTTGACAATATTTCACTCAAGATTATTAGCAAATATAGAAGTGTACAGCAGTGGAGACCACATTGTAGCAAGGGGTTGATAATTGGTTTGAAGATTGAAAACAGAATAGAGATTAAAAGGATGTGTTATTTCACAGTAATCTATCGTACGGCCTCAGCTTTTTACTATCTTTATTAATGACTTGAATGGAGGAATAGAGCTGTATAGGTATATCAAAGTTTGCAGATGACAACTGTTGGTAAGTGGTGCAAATGGGAGTGAGAAATTGCCAAAGAACATGAATCAGTCAAACCGAACTTTGGAAAACGGAGAGCAGTATGGGGAAGTGTGAGATCATCCACTTTTGAGTGCTGACCATGCTCAGTTGATAGCACTCTCACCTTTGAGTCATTCCAGTGCTTATGCACAAAAATCAAACCTAGTATTCTAGTGTAGTATTATCAGAAGTGTTGAATTTTAGATGAGGTTTTATACTTGGGTCCAATCTGTCTGCTCTGTTGGATATAGAAGATCCTGTGATACTATTTTGAAGAAGAAGAGGGCAATTATCCTCAGTGTGCTGGCTAATATTTATGCCTCAGTTCAACATTGAAAAAAAAAATTACCTGGTCATTATCACATTACTATTTGTGCACAATATTGGCTGCATTGTTTCCTGTATTAGAGCAGTGATGACACTTCAAATGTACATCATTGGTTATTTAGCACTTTGAAATATCTGGTAATCGTGAAAAGTGCTTGATAAATGGAAGTCTTTCTTTCTTCACATCCAAAGAATACAACTCAACTTTTTCTAAATGCTGAGAAACCATGAACTGTAGAGGATCAAATATATTGGGGTGTCTGAACAAAAACTAATGGCTAATATGCAGTACACAATGCAATCAGTCATGTCATTATTTATCTCAAGGATGTGATATACAATTTGCAGCTCTCAGCTTTGGGCATCACATCTCTGTAAGTATATACAGCCCTTTGAGAGCATGGAAGAGGGGAGTGCAGATGTTGGTCAATACCAAGGCCTGGGGGCTGGGGATGTGCAGGGGTCAGGGGTGGAATTTTATTGGCATGTCCACCCAAGTTTTGCATCATCCAGTCCGAGTCCAACAAAGAAAGCCGTTCTCCGAGCCTCATCAGCCTCTGGAATTGGGGCAGGCATGCCGGTAAAATTCCAGCTGTTGTTAATGGAGTTTCTCACCATCAACATTGAGCAGCCAGAGCTACAGACCTGAAAGGCTGAGAGTTCTGATTTTCTTTAAAGGTGGTCTGTCAGTGTCAGATCAATTTCACTGGGTTGCTGCATTGCTTCTGACACTTTGGCAGCTTTGTGATTCCAATTTGTTTTAAAAGCCCATCAGAAGTCTATGAAGTTGTCAAAAGGTCAGCAGCAGTAGCAACTGAGAGTATTCTTGCTTGAAAAGTGGTGAGAGGAATCTCTAGTTTTAGAACAAATTACATGGTGTGTGTTTGTGTTTGTATATTTGTGGGGGGAGGGGATGGGGAAAAGGGGTGATTGTAGGGTGGGATTTGTCGGGGGGGGGAAGTTAAAGGGAATTTGGAGAAGATTAGAGGGGGCTTTGGAGAGGGGAGGTTAGTTATAGAGTTGAATTATTATATAAATATGGTGATTTTGTAGCCACTTACCAAACATCAGTTGATTGCTCTGTGATTAATTATCCTTAGATAATCAGCAATGGCCTCCAATTTCACCATTGCTAAAGTCTACTAATTATCCCCACTTTATCTTGATGATTTTAATGAGTTTTTGGAGGTTTTAAAATATTGTGATGAAGTTGTATTGTGTTGTGTTGAGAAGGAGCAATCAGCAGAGTCTTCAGACTTGCTGATCAAGAAAACATAGGTACAGTTAAGAACTATTTAGGTTTTGTCCTCTGGTGCCTTAACAGTTGCACAGAAACACCTTAGTGTGCCAATGCTTCTCGCCGAGAGTAAAGACTTATGTCATTCAATCCACACAGAAACATGAAAGATAGAAACTAGAAACAGGAGTAGGGCATTTGGCCCTTCAATCCTGCTCACAATTCGTTTTGATCATGGCTGATCATCAAATTCAGTCCTGACACAGCCTTTCCCCACAATTCCTTGATCCCTTTAGCCCCAAGAGTTCTTTCTATAGAAATAAAATCATTCCACTTTGTTGCTCAATAATTATTTGATCTTTCTATTCCATGAAATTACTGAAATAGAATCTAATTAAATTCCTTGTATAAAATAATTGACTCACCTGATGAAGGGGCAGTGCTCTGAAAGCTTGTGGTTCCACATAAACCTACTGGACTTTAACCTGGTGTTGTGAGATTTCTGACTGTGCTTACCCCAGTCCAACCAGCATCTCCACATCATGAAATAATTATATTAGATAATATCATATACCCAAGACAAAAATTTTCTTTTACTTCTGCAGAATGGATAAGATCTTGTGCAATTCAATTGAGTTGCAAGAATTATTTCCCCCAGATATGAAATTACTGGCACTATATCCATATGGTATAACGTGCAGAACAAGTTAATGATTGTTGAGTCAGTCACTGAAATCAGCATTATTGTCTGATCACTGTTATAAATAACTAATGGGATGTTTTCCTGTCAAATTAACAACGTTGCACAATGCTGTTAAAGTAAAATTTGTACACACTAGTTTGTTGAATTGTCACAATAGGGTACACACAAACCAACACTGCATTATAACATTGCTGCTGTTAACATTGATGACCCATGCTACATATGTCAGACAATAGTTGTGCCCAGATGCCAATAGCCTGTGACATCCTGTTACTTGGTCTTTTCTGTGAATGGTAAATCCTGAAAGGGGAAAAATATCATGCACAATTGAGGGTGGGGAAGGCTGAAACTGGAGGGGGGGGGGGGGGGGGGGGGGGGGGGGAAGATGAGAAGCATCAGTGTCTGTGATTTCTCTCCGTGGCTCTGGGCCTTTGACCGAGTGTTCTGCAGAATCATCAGAATTATATGTTCTGATGCAGAAAGCTAATTGGTGAAGGATAGGAAGGAGTGACTCTTTCCACAAATTTATAACCATTTATTTACAAAGTTATGTCTTGCAAGCAACCTAAAAAGCCCCCAAAAAACACAATTTCAGCCTGTGTTTAATTATGGAGGCACAAGTAAATCCACAGTTTTTGCCAAGTACCTACCTGCAATTAAATACTCTACACAATCAACATTATAGCAAGCCTAAAAGAGTTTAATCATGATGACAGTTTGCCTTGTAATCTGTTTCTTAACCTCTTTCAGGAAATTACTTACTGGTGGAGGTGGGTCGACAAGCCTAACTATGATGCTCAATCATCAAGGCTGTGGACTGGCTCGATAAGCCAAACTAGTCTTTTCATATATAGATAATCAGTTGTACTCAGAATAAGGGGTGATCTGTTCTAACAGAGGTATTTCAAATCATCAAATTTGATCCAAGTCATCTGAAATGACATCAGGAAGTACTTCTTTTCACGATCTAATTGAATGATGAAATAAGTCTTTGGATGAATGGATTATACTTGGGGTGGCATGGCGGCACAGTGATTGGCACTGCTGCCTCACAGCAATGTTCAATTCCAGCATTGGGTAACTGTGTGGAGGTTGCATGTTCTCCCTGTTTCTACACATTTCCTCCAAATGCTCCAGTTTCCTCCCACAGACCAAAAATGTGCGGGTTCAATGGATTGGCCAGCTGAATCCTCCCTCAGTTTAAAGTTTATTTATTATTGTCACAAGTAGGCTTACATCAATATTGCGATGAAGTGTCCCAAGATGTACAGGTTAAGGAGATTAGCTGAGTGAGTGTGTGGGATCACAGGGAAAGGGCAATGGGGTGGGCCTGGGTAAGATGCTCTGTTGGACAGTCTTGATGGGCTGAATGACATCCTTCTGCACGAAAGGGCTTTTATGATTCTATTTTCTACAAGTAAAATGGTCTAGATTCCAGAGGGACTGTTATTCTCCCTGTTATTTGGAAACTGTACACAATGAATGTACTGGCAATTTTACGTCAGATTTACTTTAGAACTAGGGTTAATTGGAAGCAAAGTTTTAACACAAGCATTATTGGATCTGTTATTTTTGAATCTGATGATTATTGTGCTATTTGAACATTTCTACATGGCATTGTTTTGAGATTCAACTTGCAGAGATACAACCCATGACAACTAACAGGGATTGGCTATATTTATGGCTCCTTACCTTTCGTCACTGTCACCAAACAATTAAAATGCTGAGTTTGCATTGTTACCAATTGTGCAGACTCTTCATATTGAGATTCACTTACACACTGTGATGACTGGCATTCTTTCAAACTGCACTTTTTTGTTAGGAATTGTAGTTAGTAAGCGATTTGATTTGTTTCATTGTAATACATGCCAACTAGTGAGAGAATTTAATGATGTCTTACTAAGTGAAACCAGGGCATTGCCCCATGCTATCTGTTTGTTAAACTTGAGTAAGGATTCTCTTGAATCAGCATCCAGCTGATTTAGTCAGGAGCTTAAATTCCAAAAGCAAATCTGACAGTTTTCAGTGAGTTACGTCAGGCATACCTAGGTGCCAACCTGATGAAGTTAAACACAAAACTACATGCATGCTTAATGCGGAAACAATATGTTCTAGGCACACTTAAATGATTCCATTGGCAACAAATTGCAGAAACCTATGCATAAATCAAATTTTAGTAAACAATTTGTTTTTTTTTTAAACAAGGAGTCAAAAAAATTTCCAAGTTTGTTTGTTCTCAAATATTAGTAGTGAAACTCGGCTATTATCAGAACAGAACTTATTTTCTTTGGAACACAATATACCAAGTAGCAGATAGCAATGGCAGAGGCTGAGGTGAGACCTGTTAGGAGTCCATAAAATTATGAGAAGCATAGATAGAGTTGACAGTCAGAATATTTTTCTCAGAGTTGAAATGCCTAATACTAAGGAACACACACTTAAGATGAGAGGAGAAAAGTTCAAAGAGATGCGAGGGCAGTTTTTACACAGTGATAGATGTATGAAATGTACTCCCAGGGATGATGGTGCAGGCAGATATGATAGGGACATCTAAAGGACTTTTGGAAAAGCACATGAATCTGAAAGGAATAGAGGGATATAGATCAAAGGCAGGCAGAAAGGATTAGTTTAATTTGGTGTCATGTTCAACACAACATGGTGAGCTGAACAGCCTGTTCCTGTTCTATGTTCTATAATCCAAAGATTCAAAATGTTGACCAGTGAGTGCAGATCTGTGATCCAAAAGCTATTCATCCTGTGTCTGTCAAATTGTTTAAAAAAGAGAGCTAGGTAGCTATTGTTTCAGAATGGGAATGCATGTAATGAGCCAGGATTTCCGCAGAGGTGCTCTCGATTGCCCGATGTTTCTTTAACAGAAGATCAGAGGCAATCCTCCAAAAGTCAGTGGGAATGGTTATTTTTTTTTCCGGCTTTCCTGAGACCTTCAGCTGATTCTACAGTAGAAGATCTGGAGAACCTTGGAGGGAATTTCTATCCTTACTTTTCTGAGTATAGAACAAAGTGATCCAATACTAGCGGAGCTTTCTTCATTCCTGGCTGCAGTGTGACAGAATTTAGAAATTCTCATTAAAATACACAATACTGTTTCAATATCCCTTTGGATCTGCAGCTTAAAGGGCTAGTTATGCAAATCTGGGAGAATTTAATGATGCTTTACTGAGTGAAACCAGGGCATTGCCCCATGCTATCTGTTTGTTAAACTTGAGTAGGGATTCTCTTGAATTCGGATCCAGCTGGTTTAGCCAGGACATTAAATTCCAAAAGCAATGGGTTTGCTACTACATCGTTATTGACTTTACTGGAGCATATCCTTGTTCTATGTTAGTAGAATGGCATCACCTTTTTCAAATATTGGCTTCAAATAAGGAGGAGGAAGGTGGTGGCAGCAGCATGGTAATATCAATGGGGGAGCAGTGACCCAGGGCCCAGGCTTATGTTCTGGAGATTTAGGCTCAGATCCCATCACAGTTGCTGATGGAATTAGATTTCAATTAATAAATCTTGACTATAAAGCTGGTCTCAGCAGTGGTGACCCTGACCACTATTTTGAGTAAATAACAAGGAAGTTGATGAGGGTCATGCAGTATATGTTGTCTACATGGGTTTCAGTGAGGCATTTGACAGGGCAATGGCAGACTGGTCAGAAAAGTGACATCTCATGGGAAGCAAGGAAGGTGGGTGGTTGGATGCAAAGTTGGCATGGAAACAAAGAGTCAGTGGACAATTTTGCAAATGGAAAACTGTTTGCAGTGATGTTTCCAGGGCTCAGTGTTGGGGCCCTTGCTGCTTGTTTTATATATTAATGATTTAGACTTAAAATTTGCAGATGACACAAAAATTGGCTGTGCAGTGGCTCCAGAATGATATCAGTGGTTTGGTTAAGTGGACAGAGAAGTGGCCAATGGAACTCAATCTGGAAACTTGTGAGATTGTGCATTTGGGAGGGCAAACAAAGCAATAAATGGGAAGATACTGAGAGCAGTTGAGGAGGTGAGAAGCATCGAAGTGCTCAGCTACAAGTGGGAGGTAGAAGGACAAGTGGACAAGGTGGTCACGAAAGCAAATGGAATGCTTTCCTTTACTGGGTGAGGCATTGAATAAAAAGCAGAGACGTAATGATGGAACTGTATATATAAAAAAAAACTGGTTGGGCCACAGCTGGAGTTTTCTGTACAGTTCTGATAGCCATATTATAGGAAGGACAGAATTCCTTTGGAGGGAATGAAGAGGAGATTTATGAGAACTTTGTCAGAACTTGAAAATTACAACTATGAGGAGAGATTGGACAGGCTAGCATTGATCCCCTTAGAACAGAAAAGGCTAAGAGGTGTCCTAATTGAGGTGTACAAAATATGAGGGGTCCAGACAGGATAGATAGGAAAGACTTCATCTAGCTGAGAGGTCAATTAACAGGGCACATAGATTTCTGATCAATAAAAGAACTAGAGAGGGCATAAGGAAAAGCTTTTTCATACAAAGATAGTCAGGATCTGGAACTTCCTGCCTAAGTTAATGGTTGTGGCTGAAAGACAACTCATTTAAAAGATATTTGGATCTGTATCTGAAGTGCTGTGACCTGCAGGTTATGGGCTAGGTGCTGGAACGTGGGATCAGTGAGCGGAAAGTTTGTTTTTCTCTTTTTTGGCCAGTGCAGACATGATGGGCTCAATGGCCTCTTTCTGTTCCATAACTTTTTTATGGTTCTTACTTTGACCAGTTTAAAAATCAGTCTGGTTCACTGATGCTCTTTAGGAAAGGAAACCTGCCATCCTTACCTGCCTTACCTTCATGTGACTCCAGAGCCACAGCAATATGATTGACTCTTAACTGCCCTCTGAAATGGCCTAGCAAGCCACTCAGCTCGAGGGCAATTAAGGATGGGCAACAAATGCTGGTCCTACCATTGTTGCCCACACCTCATGAATGAATAGAGAAAAGCATCTGGTATCATTAAAAATGCCCAGTGTTTGCTTACTGGAAGCTTTCGCCACATGTTCTTTTGAATTTAAGCAAACCTAGGAGATTATTCCATGATGGTGATTGAAGGAGGGTTGGCTAATATAAAATTACACAGCAGTTATACACCAGAGACAGGCCATTCAACTCAACAAGTCTGTGCTGATGATTTGCTCAGTATGAGGCTTCTCTCACCTTAGCTTATCTTAGTCAATCAACATATCATTATTTATTTGATGATCCATAATGAAAAGAGAGGTCTGTGTGAAATCTCAGCTGTTTTTTTTTAATTTATGGAACATCAACAATGCTGGATGGCCAGCATTTTGCCCACATCTAATTGCCATTGAGAAGGAGATGGTGAGATACCGTCTTGAACAACTGAATGGCTTGCTAGGCCATTTCAGAGGGTAGTTGAAAGTGAACCACAGCGCTGTGGCTCTGGAGTCACATGTAGGCCAGATCAAGTAAAAACTGCAGATTTCCTTCCCTAAAGATTATTAATGAACCAGATGGGTTTTTCTGATAATCAACAATGATTTCATGGTCATCAGAAGATTCTTAATTCCAGATTTTTTTTAAAATTTGAATTCAAATTCCACCATCTGCCATGGTGGGATTTGAACCCGGGTCATCAAAACATTAACTGAGTTCCTAGATTAATAGTCAAGTGATAATACCACATGGCCATCAGCTCCTTAGTGCAGTAGTTGTAATGGCTGAAGAATGATTGATCTAATGCCTGAGGCCAAAGCCACTGAATGAAAAGTCAACTCTGGTTCTTTCATCAAGATACTGGTGTATACATCCTTGAATATAACCCAAAATGGGCAATGGGATTAGAAAAACTGCTACCCCACAATGTGTTCTGTGCTCAGCTATTGGTTCACCTGCTTTGTATTACACTTTTCACTATCTAATATTGGTGTGCAGGAATTTGCAGAAGGTTATTATTAGCTGTGGTAGTAGGATCTTTGCATGAATTATGCACATTTGTTTGATTTGTACCATATATTTTTTAAACAAGCATAGACTGGCACAAAAGACTGTTGCTTTTAAATATAACCATATTTAGTACTAAAGATCTGTTTGTCAAATCAGTACATTTTGTTTGAATCTGTAACAAATAATTTGCAATCAATAAACAAAAATCCTACGTGGTGCTGTTATCTGTTTGAAATTGTTCTTGCATGCAATGCAAGCAAGTAGCAATATCTGCTACAGATTGTCTGTACTGAATAAGGAGGCAAGAAAAGACCAAACCATTGATGCACCATATCACCAAATATTCTGACTCTAAACTGGGGAAATAAAAACTTCAATAAAGGTTTGACTATCATTTAATTGGCAATAAGATGTACGACCGGCAATGTATGAATTGCGCAATAAATTATAAAGGAGAAAGGTCATTCTGGTCAATGTTTTGTTTGCAAGTATTTTTATTGGAAGTAAAGAACTTGCTTTTATTGAGTGCCTTTTACAACTTCCATGTGGCTCAGATCTTCACATTCAATTTTGTACTTGAAACTATAATCACTGCTGTAATGCAGTGCATACATCAAAAACAAACAGATAATTTTTAAAAATGATTTTGCAAGATATATGTACTGCTGGAACAGCCAATATTTATTACTCATCTCAAATTTCTGGTTAGAAGGAAGTAGTGAGCTGCCTTCTTAAGCTGAGTGGCTTTCTGGGATATTTCAGAGGGAGGTTAAGAGTCAGTCCTGCGGCAGCCAGGTTGGTGAGGATGGAGTTAAGTATGCTTTTCCCTTTTTGTTGATTCCCTCATCACTTGCCATAGTCCCAGTCTAGCAGTTATACCAGTCAGGACTCGACTAGCTCGGTCTGTGCTGGTATTACTGAGCCACTCTTAGTGATGGGGATTAAATCCCACACCCAGGGTACATTCTGCTCCCTTGCCACCTCAGCTGTTCAATATGGAGATGTACTGATTCATCAGCTGAGGGGGGGACAGTATGCAGTAATCAGCAGGAGGTTATCTATGTTTGACCTGGTGCTGTGAGACATCATGGGGTCCAGAGTCGATGTTGAATACTCCCAAGTAAATCCCTTGAGACTGTATACCACTATTTCACCACATCTACTGAGTGTGTCCTGTTGGTGAGCTGGGACATATCCAGGAATGATGATCATGGTGTCTGTGACATTATCGATAAGGTATGATTCCATGAATATAACTACATCATGCTGTTGCTTGACAAGTCAGTGGGACTGCTCTCCCAATTTTAGCACAGTCCCCTGGATATTAATAAGGGGGACTTTACAGGATTGACAGGGCTAGGTTTGCCATTGTCATTACTAATGCCTGGGTTGATGTTGGGTTATCTGTCCAGTTTCATTCCTTTATCTTTTCTTTGTAGCAGTTGAAAACAACTGGGGGGCTTGCTCAGCCATTTCAAAGGGCATTTAAGAGTCAATCATATAGCTATGGGTCTGGAATTACATTTACGTCAGAACAGGGAGGGATGGTAGGTTTCTTTTCTTGGAGGACGTTAGTGAAGCAGCTGGATTTCTACGACAATTGACAATGGTTTTATGGTTATTACAAGAATTTTAATTCCATAAGTTTTTTATTGAGTTTAAATTCCACCATCTGCCACGGTGGGATTCAAACCTGGGTCTGCAGAGGATTAACTGGATTTCTGGGTTACTAGTCCAATGAAAATACCAGTATGCTACCGCCTCCCCGATATAAAATATAGGTTCAGCTTATATAGAACATCAGTTGCAATTTTGAGGTACAAATCTTTACCATAACTATAGGGTCCTGGAACTGACTGCCTGAAAGGGTCATTGAGACAGAACCCTCAATGCATTTAAAAAAGATGTTTGGATATGTATCTGAAGTGCCATAACTTCCACGGTGCTAGACCAAATGTTGGAAAGTGGGATTAGACTGAGTGGCTCATTAATCAGCCAACACAGTTACAATGGACCAAGTGGCCTCTTTCTATGCTGTAAATGTTCTTTGATTCTATTCCATGAAAAGTGGAGGCACAAGTGCTCACTCTCTTCACCAGAGTTGCAAGGTCAAGGGAATGGCCATGATTAAATATTTGTGAGCTGATATGGAGAGAGAGATGTAAGAAGTGAAGTCAGAAAAGAGACTAGTGTAAAGAACAGAATTGTCTGAGCCTAATGGCTTTTTCTTATTCCCAATAATGATTATTTTGTAGGATGTTTTGAATCTCTTGCACAGGTCTTTTGCAGCTTGCGACTGATTCATAAGCTGAAAGATAAAACAGCTAAATTCAGATCACAATTAGAGAATTTCCATTCCATATCTTCATTGAAATCTAGTCAGAAGCTAAGAAAGAGTTGAAGCAATGAATTGAAGTGACTTATCCTGGGAGAATTTTCATTATAAACAGGAATGTGGTGACAACCCAATTAATCACTTTCAGTGCTTAAGCACAGCAAGTACATAAAAGAGATTATACCTCTCTTTGTGATTATAGTAATTATATTTATATATAACATCACTGCAATGAAATGCTTAAAGTATACTTGAAGTGCAGTGATTGTTGTTATGTAGTTTTTAAGTTGAAACTCACTGGATAACAATCTCCACTTTCTAAGATTCTTCTCTTGTTAAACTAACAGCAGGAATAAGGAATTTATTGCTATTTTTGATTCATTTGAAATAATAAGAATTTTCAGCCAACATATGGGTGACACAGTGGTTAGCATGGGTTCGATTCCCGGCTTGGGTTACTGTCTGTGTAACCATTCTCCTTGTGTTTGCGAGGTTTCCTCCAGGTGCTCTGTTTTCCTCCCGCAGTCCAAAGATGTGTGGGTTAGGCTGATTGGCTGTGATAATCTGCCCCTTATTGTCAAGGGGACTAGTTAATGGATGAAGTTAAGGAGATAGGACCTGGAAGGGATTGTGGTCAGTGCAGACTAAATGATCGAATGGTTCCTTCTTCTGCACTGTAGGATTTTGTGATTCTATGATGTAGTATTAGCATTTGAGGTGAGATTCTGTCTTCTGAAGCTCTCAATTGGGTTGGTTCTCAGAATTAGCTTAATTTAGGAAATTAGCAACCTTGGACTTTTCTTTCAAGTTGATGGAAAATCAGCATAATTTCTGAGATATTATCCAAGTGAGTTCTTCTTTGGTGGTACAGTGGTTAGCACTGCTGCCTCACAGCTAACGAATCTGGGATCAATTCTGACCTTGGGTCTGGACTTTGCACGTTCTCTCAGTGTCTGCATGGGTTTCCTCCTGGTGCCCCAGTTTCCTCCCACAGTCCAAAGATGTGCGATTTAGATTAATTGGCCATGGTAAATTGCTCCTTGTTAGGGGATTAGCGGGATAAATATGTAGTGTTATGGGGATAGGGTGTGTGTGGGTTTACTGTCTGTGCAGGCTTGAATGGCCTCCTACACTGTGGAGGTTCTATAATTCTTTGATTCTTTCCACTGGGAGAGATGGGACCAGTCCTGCATTCAGGGGTGAATTACAAATGTGTGTAAGGCTTTAATTGATTTTGGATCATTGTGTAAATTCAAATTACAATACTATTTTTCATCAGATAAAATGATGTTTAAAGATGTTTTCACTGTGAATAATTGCCTGCTACACACTTAAACATATCTATAATGGACCCTCTGTCTGTCAGCCAAATAGTACAATGAGAGTAAATCTTCTCATTTGAACTGGAGGGTACAATCGATAACCAATTATTATCTGTGTTGGCAGTCAAATCACAAGGAGTGTGTGTGTATGTGTCCACCAATAAAAAGTTCAATCATGAATATAATTGGTGGCCCACCGCTTCTTGAAGTACTGATTTCTAAAGACTGATCGCTAAATTTCTAATGAACTTCCGAAAGAAAAAACTCTTCCCCTTATTTTGAAACTGTGCCTCCTGGTTCCAGATTCCCCCACAAAGGGGAACATCCTTTCAGCATTTCCCTAGTCAAGGTCCCTTAGAATAATATATATTTCAATAAAATCACTTCTCATTCTTGTAAACTTCAGTGAATATAGGCCTAACCTACTTAACATTTCCTCATACCACAATCTCAGAAATCAGCCTGGTGGAACTTCTCTGAACTGCCTCCAATGACCTATGTTCCATCTTAAGTGAACTGATCAACACTGCAACAATACTCAAGATGTAGTCTTAACAATGATTAGTACAGTTATAGCAAGACTTTCCTACTTTTCACAAGGTCTCCCATGGGAGACTGATCAAGATGATAATATCCCATGGGATCCAGGGCAATTTTGCAAATTGAATCAAAAATTTATTTTGTAAGGTGGAGTGCGATTGTCAAAAGTTGGAGAATTGATTGGAAGCCCATGCCTAGTGATGTACTGCAGGATAGGTTCCAGGGTCCCTTGCATATGTAGTATATAGTAATGATTGAGATGTGAATGTTAGGGGCATGTTCAATAAGTTTGCAGATGAAACTGGTGGTGTGTTAAATTGCAAGAAGGAATACTTTAGATTACAAGACTATATAGATGGGCTGGTTAGACGGACAGAACCGTGTGACAGATGGAATTTAACCCTGGAAAGTGTGAGGTAATGCATTTTGGGAGGCCCAACAAAAATGAAGGGTAGGATGCTCAGCAATGCAGAAGACCAGAGGGATCTTAGAGTGCATGTTCAAAAATCTCCAAAGGCATTGGAAAGGGAGAAAAGGTGGTTAAGAAGGCTTATGAGATACTTATTTTTATTAGTTGAGGCACAGAATATAAGAACAGGATGGTTAGGAGGGAGCTCTATAAAACACCTATTAGGCTACAGCTAGAATACTGTGTACAGTTCTGGTCACCACACATAGGAAAGATATGATTGCACTACAAGGGGTGCAAAAATGATTCACCCGGATACTGCCTGGGCTGGAGCGTTTTAGCTATAAAGAGAAGCTGGTTAGGGTGGGGTTGCTTGCCTTGAAATAGAGAAGGCTGAGGGGATGATCTGATTGAGGTGTACAAAATTATGGTGTAGATAGGAAAAAACTTTGAGAAGACAAAAAACAGGGCATAAATTTAAGATAAGGGCCAGTAGACTTTGAGAAGATTTGAGGAGATATTTTCTCATTTGGAGAGTAGTAGTATTTGGAATTCACTGCTTGAAAAAGTGGTAGAAGTGGGAACTGTGAAATTTAAGCAGCATTTAAACATGTACTTGAAATGCCATAGTATACAAGGCTTTGGACGAAATGCTGGAAAATGAAATTAGAATAGAATGGTGTATGATGGCTAGCACAGATGATGGGCTTTTTTGTGCACTGTAAAGCTTTATAACTGCTTTATACTCTGCCACCATGCAAAAAAGACCAGCATTCCGTTTGACCTTCTTTGAGAATGCTTTTTTGTGATCCATGTACAGGACATCTGACTGCAAAGAAAGGGCCATAATCAGAACATGTGGCTAAAAGCAGATGTTTGATGCTTTGTATGTGCCAGTAATTGGCTGAAAGCCTTTTTGAGTCCCACTGTGTAAAATCCTGAATGTTGTCAGTGAGTTGGCTGACCATGTTCACAAAAGCCAAGTTTATATTCAGTCTTACTAATGTCCTTGAAGGGAATCATTGCAGGCCACCATTAAAAAAGGTGAGTTTGTTCAAAGACACTTAAATGTAAGTCAGAAGGAACATGAGTCTTCTCAGCTAACTGAGGTGCCGAAAGATATTGTGGCTCTTATTTGTTCCCTTCTGTCCCAATTATTCTGCTCAGGGTCACAGCACCTCTCTTGATCATTACCTTGCTCATCCCATTCATGCCACCTTTCAGATTTTTTTCCCTTCTACTCCATCACTCCTCTCCCTTTCAATTAACCTGAAAATGGCCCAAAATCCATTGTCCATTGTTTCATAAATCGAGAAGTAAACTTTTACAAATCAAGTAATTTACTGTAAAAGTCTGGAATTTCCTCGCAACTTGAGTGTCAGGACTTTTGCAGCTCCTTGAAATGCGTAGCTGATGTATAAATGACTGACTGGGATTTTTATGTTTTCAACCAACTTTTGGGTTCAATGTGCAGTTTGCAAACTGCAGGCGAAAAATAAATAAACTTGTAACAATCAAATAAAACTCTTGTTCCAAAAAATTATCTTCATATTGCAGAAAATAACTACAGACACTCAGGAAAAAGTGAATTACTTAAGTTATCATTATATCGTGTAAACAAACAATCAAGTATTCAGGAACCAGATCAAAAGCAGATAGTATTACAACCTCTTAGAACTACCCATCTCTCCCTTGAGTATCTGTATCAACAGGACTGAGAACTCCAAAAAAATTTTGGAACTCAACCAAGAGTTCATTGTAGCTGCAACTATCAAAACACAAGCTTTCAACTCCAGAACTCTTGAAATTGAAAGACCAGATGGTGTTTCATTTCCGTTCCAAAGTAAATTACCTGTTAATCAGTGGAATGGAGTAAGTGGTTATTTTTATTAAGTTCAATAGCAAGACTTTTTAATTAAGCAGTATCTAGAGAACAGATCAGGAAAGAATATGTGCACATTTTTCTCCAATTTTGAATGCATTATGTCACTTTATCCTTTGGGAAAAGTATTGGAATGCATGTCAATACTTACACAATGCTGGTGAGCGGAATGTTTCATTTACGTTTTCAGATCAGAGCCCTTTAATTAATTGCTTCACTAGAAACACAACTACATTTCAATGCAGCATTTAATAGTGATATTTGAAGATGTCAAAACATTGTATATTTGCCTGACAGGAAGTTCCCAACTTCTTAGCAGGCTCCCCACAGTGGTCATCGTCTCATCAAGGAGACATTTTTATTTGATCTTTGACAACTCACAACAATAGACATCAATAGAGTGGGGATTGAAATTTAAATTTTCTATGGTTTATATAATGGTGACCTTTACCTTAGAAGAAGTCCATGTACGTTTTGTACCCAAGGTCTTCATGACCTGTGAATAAGTCGCATGACATGATGTGAGATTGGGAATGCAGAGGAAAATTAAAAAAAAGTTCAGCATTTCATGACCTGATTTCTGCTTTTATTGGCAGATGTGTGGAGTTTGCACATTCTCCCTGTTTCTACATGGGTTTCCTTCAGGTGTTGCAGTTACCTCCCACACTCTAAACATTTGTGGGTTAGGTTGATTGGCTATGCTAAATTATCCCCTAGTGTCAGTGAGATTAGCAGGGTAAATACGTTGGATTACGAGGACAGGGCTCAGGTGAGATTGTTGTCAGTGCAGCCTTGATGGGCTGAATGGTTTTCTTCTGCATTCTAGAGATTCAGTGAGGAACATCCGGTGCTGAGAATTGTTATTTTTTCAAACATAAACCATTGTACATTAAGGCTTGGGTAACAAATATCATTTGTGGCTGATGTAAATTCAAATCGGCCCAAACTCTTTAGAAAAGTACTATTACCGCATTCAAAAATGTAATACAAAAAAGTACCGGGATAACAGATGCCTTTCTTTAAAAGTAATCAGCCCTCTCATCATAATAGAAGAAAACAACACAGGTCTTTCAGCTCCTTGTCTCTACGCAAGCTCCTTAGGCACAGTCCTCAGCTTGTCCTGTAAATTTTTTCCCCACCTTGATATTATTCCCTTTTTCCTGTTTTAGCCTCTGCCTTATGCTGGGGTAACAGCTCCACCTAGCATCGCTTTAACTATTCAACCATGAAGGACATCAGAGATTAGCACATTCCTGTTTTCACCGAACATCCACACAAAAACACGCATGTACGTACACAAAAACCCATATGCACTCCCTAGTGGAGATCCCTAGGCAACAATTCAGGAGCAGAAGCTCTGTCTGACCTTTCCTTTCCATAGCTCATTGAACAATTAATGTGGCCAGCTGGAGTCCTTTGCACTGCCCATTTAGACCCAGCGAACAGTACAGAATGCAGGGCATTCCTGGCCAGGACAGCTGAATAATCTGCTAACAGTTTGGTGCATTTATAAACAAAGCTTGCAGAAGTACTACATGCAGCTCCCCTAATTGGCATGAGGACAAGCTGCTACTCCCCTAATTGGCATGAGGACAAGCTGCTACTTCAGGCCAAAGCAGGGACACTGGCATGAAGCAACCTGTTTGCAACTCCCACGTCCACCGCAGAGTTGCAGCCCACATTTGTTCCATGTTCCCCTGGCCTTTGTCTTACTCACAGTTTCGATCAATGCCACCCCTTGCTAGCCTCCTATTTCCCTTGAAAGACTCACTGCTGACCTTTATGCAACATTGTGCAACAAAGAACAGAAAGCATATTGTCTTTCTCAAAAATTCTGAGAAATCATAAGATTTCAGAGCCCTCTCGTGAGATTATTAATAAAAATTTACAGAGAAATCGTACCTCAACGGATACGTTATCAAAGTTTGCACGTTGGTTGAGAAATGGGAGTTACACTATTAGAGATCCTTAACCTTGTGAACAGGGTGATAATGGCTTCTAGTATATCTACAAGGTACTCTAAGAAGAAAAAAAAGAACATTTTGAACAGTATTTTTATTTCCCTGTTTTACTGGTGTCCCATTTTAAAGTATACAAGATTACATCCAAACAGTATTCTGATTTCCTTGATTTACTGATTTTTTTTTTCTTTCTGGGTTCCAATTTCCAAGTGATGGTCAATTGTACTAGGTATGTAAAACCTAGTGAAGGCCATGAGTCTGTGGACCTTATCATGTTGCCACTTTGATGGATTGTCCACCTCCAGCAGTGTAAGGATCACACGCAACTGCACCTCATCTTTATTAGAAAGCTATAGGAATTCCCACTTGGTAATTAGAACTGCTCAGCTCCACCAAACCAGAGGAAAAAAAAATGCCCCAGGCATTATACAAAGCTTTGTAGGAATTTGCGAGATCTACTTCACTTCTGGACTGATCCTTCCTGAGCAAGCTATCTGTTACAAAATGGTTTGATTCAGCTTCTTCCTATTTCTGTGCATAACAAACCAAAAGGTATGCAGCCTTATTCCTGTGCTTGAGCAGCCCTATAAATAACCACAGACGCTGTGGGTTTTACTGAAAGTTATTAGTTACAGGTGACTTGTGCAGCAGTTTGTGCTGATTAAAAAGTGGTTCAGGCTTCAGATAGAATATTAGAATATTGGACACAGGAGGAGACCACTAGGCTCATTGTGTCTGTGCGCAGACTGAAAAAAATGTTATTTAGCTTCAGTCCACTTTACAACTTGGTCTGTAATCCTCACGGATGCAGCACCTCAAGTGCATATCCAATATTCTTTAATGCAAAAAGAGTTTCTACATCTATTATCTTTTCAGACAACGTACTTCAGACCTCCAATAACTTCTGGTTGAAAAGAAAGTTCTCCTTCAGAATCCTGTTACTATAAACTTATAGTTAATGACCTTCCTGCTACAGTAAATCATTTCTTCCTATTCACTCTATCTGGACTCCTTGTAAAATCAATTCACTGTCCCCTCAGCCTCTACTCTTCCAAACAAAACAACCCCAGAAGACAAGAGAAATAGTAATTACCATTAATAATGACCACAAAACCACTAGATTGTCATGAAGCCTCATCTAGCTCACTAATGTCCTTCAAGAGTGGAAGTCTGCTGTATTTCAGTCTGGTCTTTTTGTGCCTTCAAACCCACAGTAATGTAGTTAACGCTGAACACACTCTGAAACAGCCAAGCAGGCCACCATGTTATATCAGACCATGATAGAAAACAAGTCGAAATCAAGGTTTAAAACTGGATGGAAATAACAAAGGCACACCTTGCCCTTCAGAGTAACTACTACTGTTAGTCATTCAAATATGTAACATGACTGAAGAGAGAAGTAGTTTTAAAAATCAATTGCATTATTTATTTCAAAGTGAATTTGTCTTTTATATCTGGGCAATTGACAGGTTTAAAGTCACTGTTCGTATTCAAGGATGTTTTGATTAAATAACCTCAAACTGCTTTGATATGCAAAAATATTTTCCATGTGACAAAAATAGTCTTAGGCCCTTTGTCCCATAAAGACATCATCCCAGGAGTTTTAAGGTTTAGGTTGCATAAGGTTTTGGAATTTAAATAAAAGTGAATTGTACATCAGCAAAGGAAATTATTCTCAAATGTGTCACTCATTCCCACAGGGTACAGTTCCCAGCAGACTGAGTAGACATTAGGTATTTTCACAGCAGCAGAATAATGTCCTTCCGGGAAGGAAATCTGCCATCCTTACCCAGTCTGGCATACACGTGACTCCAGAGCCACAGCAATGTGGTTGATTCTGAACTGCCCTTGGGCAACAATGGATAGGCAATAAATGCTGGTCAGCCAGCAACACCCATGTCCCTTGAGTGAATAAAAAAAAAATGCTCTTTAGGGCAATTAGATGGGCAATAAATGCTGGCTAGTGAAGCCTGCGACCCTGCATGAATATATAAAAAAAACTGCAGCAACCTCACCACTAGCTTGGTTGGAAAACGTTGCTTGATGATTTAGATAAAGCATCAAACCTGAAATGTTCCTGCTCTGAAATACAATGGAAAGAATATTCTCTGAGTTGTTCAGAAGACTGTTATTTCCATAAATGTAATCTTCACTACTGTCAATAAAGACAAATAAAGAATCTGGCTTTGGCATGGATTTCTTCTTTACTTCAAGACAAAAAGGTTGTTGATTCTCTACATAGAAATTGTTCTCTCCAGGGACTAATAAATAATAAATTTGTTGAATTGTTTGGATAACAATTCTTTTCAAAAAATCACTCACATCCTTGATCTCTGGCTACGACCAACACAGGATATTGTCAGACACTGAGATACTGGGGAAGGTCTCAATTTGATCGTTTGTTTCAATAACTGTTAAAAACCAAATTTACTCACGTCCTTGATCCAAAAAATTGGAGTGCCCTCAGTATTGAAGGGCAGAGAGAAATGAAGGTGATGGTAGCCTGAGCAAGAAATATTCTGTTTGAGTATCTCAAGTGCTAATGTTCCTGTGCTCCTGAGTGATGATGTTTACCATAAGATGTGAGCAATTTCATTCAAGATATTCATTCAGTATTCAGTATTGAAGAGTGATGGAGATCCTTGGTGGTGACCTGCAAACAGCACAACTTTCTGCTCCTACCCACTCACATCATTCCTGTTGGCTCAGGGTGAATGGCAGTGAGGGAAAATTAAAATGAAAACGGAGCATGATGTTATCTGGGCCTCACAGTCAACGAACAAAACATAGAATCAAAAGTAGGCCATTCAGCCCACAAATCTGTTCCATCATTCGTTTAGATCAGGATTAATCTGAATCCTTGTGTCATTTATCCATCCTGGCGCCATAGCCCCAAATTTGTTTTTAACTTGCACAAAATTATTTATCCATCTTGTATTTGAAAGTCTTGGTCTTAACATTGTCTACTTGTTCTATGAATTTACATTTACAATCACTTTGTAGCAAGGAATAAATACCTTGGTACAGGAGCGAGGATAATGAATGACATTATTGTCATGAGGTTGGGGTACAGCTATAGCATCAAAATAATGAGTAGGAAACTATAGAATCAGAGACAATAGGAACAGGCCTTTTAGCTTATTGCACCTGAGCACATCAAAAAATTCTAAGCTATCCTAAATGAAACTTTCCAAGTAATTGGGTGGCTGGATATGTCTGTGGATCCACAATTTTCATACCAGGTTAGATCCAGGACTTAAGCCTATATGAATGCACTAGAGTACATATCCCTGATACACAGACAGCAAGCTATGAGCAGTAGGCGAGAGCAGATTAATGAGCTGTGTCATTGGATTGTACTTTTGTATCTATCTAAACAAAAGAACAAAACTCCCTGTATTTTTTTTTATTTTTGGTGAAAGACATAATTGCAAGATTCAAAAGAGGAAGTTTTGCACTGTTCACAAGTCAGAATTGAGTGGATACTTAGTCTGCAGTAGGGGATGAGGAACACAGCAAGGTTTTTTTTTCCTGACAATTAATTCTTCTGGTGAACTGAAGATGTGGAATTTGATTCACGTGGCTAGTGTTTGGTGCCAGCAAGGGTTCAGGAGAACACTCCGAGCATTTCAAATTGACACAGATAAAGTGAGATGATGATGCACGGAAGCATTGCAATGTACGTGGAGTGGACAGGTGGGACTGACATTGATCCTCAGTGATTCAAGGGCAGACAACTTGCACTGAGGCGTCTGGAAAAGATCATTGCACAGGAACATTTGGTTCCGTTACACAGCAAGCAAGGGAATAAGAGGTTTCTCCATCACACAACGATTATGATCATAATAGGAATCATGCCAGACAATTCAATGCATGAGGAGTGTAGAAGAAGAAAATTGATTGAACATTGTAGGGGTGCCGATAGAGAGGAGTCACAATAAACCCCTTACCTACTGGAAGTGTTTAATAGATACTCAACCTCCTCTTACTCTGCAAATCTGGTGATCAGGTAATGAGGGTTGCAGAATGTCCCTACTCCCTTGCTGATGTGATACCAGGCATTTTAAATTACTGGGCTTCATTTCTATTTTGAATGTCTGATGCCCACTCAAATCCAGCAGTTTTTGACTCTCCGATGCTGGGCAACTGCTGATGAATCTTGTGGAAATGCCTCCCAACACGAAGGTAGTATCAGGGTTGGGGAAGGGAATCACAGAAAAGGGAGATCCAAGCCATATTGCAGGTTTGGAAAAAATACTTCTGCATCTCCTGACTCACAGGGAATGATAAACACAATAAAATGATACACCTTTTCCAGGCCTTTTCTGATCATTTGTCGGTGAGCTACTAAGTTTCACAGATGTGCCTAGTATAGTGCATTACATTTTTTTGGAACTACATTTATTTGCCTGTCCTAAGTGCAATGTAGATGACTGAATTTTATGAGACCTTGCTTGTCTTCCTGAAGCCAATAAAATTTTCCTTTGAAAATAGTGGTGAGCAGAAGCTTGCCAGGACACAGCAGGCAGTGCCAACTGCCAAAATAAAAGCAAATTACTGCAGATGCTGGAATCTGAAACCAAAAAAGAAAATGCTGGAAAATTTCAGCAGGTCTGGCAGCATCTATAAGGAGAGAAAAGCGCTGATGTTTCAAGTCCAGACAGCTCTTTGTCAAAGCTAAAAGGCATAGAAAGTGGGAAGGTTAATTGATGTCCAATTGTGATCCTTAACTGGATCAATTAATTCCCAGTAAGGACTTCATTCACCCAATAATGGGCAGAGGATTCACTCGATGGAAAACCCAAAATTCAAATCCTGTTACAGTTTCTTGCAGACTTCCTGGGAGAGGAGGCGGTTGCCGGAGGTGGGGGGGGGGGGTATCTTTTTAAGTCGCTCAGTGCTTAATCCAGGGACCCAGTATTGGAAGTGGATGCCTGCTGCAAGTTATCCCTTCTTCTGCCTTTTATTATAAATCTCTGCCCCTTTCTCCACTGTCCCCAGCCAGCAACCACCTCTCTGCAAGCCCCATCTCACCCTCACTCATCTGTGGCCTAAATCCCCGAGTGATCCTGGGCTTTGAGTGGGTGCATTGCCAGCAGCAGTCACTGCCTCCCGGGTAGTGCTGCTAAGCAATGAAGAGCTGCCTGCCTCAGACTGGCTGGTAGCTCTCTGCAGGCGGGAAAACTGCCTGCACCATAATAGGAAGAGAGAGAAATAACTAAAGTCATGTATAAACCATTTTGGCACAAATGACATTGAAAAAAAACATAGAAGTAGATCTGAGTTCTTGAAGAGGGAATTTACAGAGTTTATTATTCAATTGACAAGTTTCCACAATTAGCCACTGGTTTGAAATTCAAATTATGTCATGTGCCTTGCACTGAACAGGTTAAGGAGAGTGCGACTGGGAAGGTCAATGTGTGGCTGCAGGTTAGGGAGGTGGTAAGGGTTGACATTTTTGGAACATTAGGGAAACTCTGGCTAAAGAGAATGATATACCACAACCTTCTATATTTGTATACAGCCTCCTCTAATGCTCCCCACAGGGTTCTTTGTACAGATAGTGGAGGAGGATTTCAATAAATCTGGCAGATGGTGTAGAATATTTTATGAAATGTGATGAGGAGAGAAGGATTTATTAATCTGTTTCATTGCTGCAAATAATTCAGGTAAGTAGTGAGAAAATACTACTAAATAAGAAAAGGAAAGGCTTGTGTGTATATGCCTTATATTTTACTTATTAGTTATCTATATATATTGTATGCAAAAAGTCAGGACAAGATTACAGGTTAAAAATCCAAAAATATGGACAATGTGATTTTACGCAAATACTTATAGCCTTCAAAATAAAATTGTAGTGTTGGAAACATTAATAATGGTGCAGGGACATTTTACACTGACTGCAATGGAGATGTTACTCATGTCTGGATATCAGAGGTAGAATTGAGGAATAGGAAAGGGAATAGTACAATGTTCAGTTTGTGGTATATACCACCAAACAAAGCAGATGAGATGAAATTGAAGATTTGTGGACGTTAGAAACTTCTGCCAAAAAAGGGAACACTAAGAGGTGATTTTAACTACCGTAAGTAAGTCTAAGATATTAATGATACACATGACAGGAGACTATGTTCAAGGTCACTGTGCTTCTAGTCAAAGAAGAAATGGTACAATTATAAGGTATAATTGACATAAGAATAGGAAAACATTTGGGAATCAGCAGCTACAACAAGGTAGGTTCAGTGTAGGAATTTAGGAACAGGAGTAGACCATTTAGTCCATTAAGTCTGGTCTGCCATTCAATTAAATCATGGCAGATCATCTACTTCAACAACACTGCTCCCTTGTTATCCCCACATCCCTTGGTGTTATTAGTATCCAGAAATCTATTGATTTCTGTCTTGAACAAAACATATTCAGTGACTGAGCCTCCACAACCGTCTGGAATAGAGAATTCCAAAGATTCTCCACCTTTTGGAGTGAAGAATTCCTCCTCATGTCTGTCTTAAATGGCCTGCCCCTTATTCTGAGATTGTGTTCTCTGGTTGTAGCTTCACCAGCCAGGGGAAGCGTTTACCCTATCACACCAAGATTTTGTAAGTTTCAATGAGATCACCTCTCATTTTTCAAATTGCTAGAAAATCCAGTTTCATCAATCTCTCGCCATAAGTCAAACCCACCATCCAGGAATTAATTTGATAAAGCTCTATTTCCCTTCCTTAGAGAAGAAGATCAAAACAGTACTCCATGCGCAGTCTCACCAAGGCTGTATACAATTACAGCAAGACACCTTTACTCCGGTACTCAAATCCTCTTGTGATGAAGCATACTATTTGCCTTCCCAACTGCTTGCTGCACCTGTATGGTACCAACAATGATTCATGAAAAGACACTCAAGTCTGTGTGGATATTAACAGTTCCCAAACTTTCACTATTTAAAAAATGCTCTGCCTTTCTGTTTTTACCACCAAAATGGAAAGCTCCATACTTACTATGTTATGCTCTGTATATATGAATGGATGGGGAAATCTTCAAATGAGCGTTGTACAGAATATTTCTACGAGACAAAAATCAAAACTTTGTGAGGAAAATAGATTAAAACTGACATTAACTTAAAATGGAGGCATTTGAGAAATTTAGGACTGCATTATTAGAACAAAGAACAAAGAACAAAACAGCATGGGAAACAGGCCCTTTGGCCCAACAAGCTCGCGCCGCCACCCCGATGTTCTCACCTCTACCCGCAATTCCTGTCTATGTTTATAGATCTATGGATTAAAAACCAAATTTGAGACAATTTAGGGAGAATTTGTTTTGCCAATTAGCCTAAGAGCACATCTTTGGGATGTGGGAGGAAACCGGAGCACCCGGAGAAAACCCACGCAAGCACAGGGAGAATGCGCAAACTCCCACAGACACAGGCCCAAATCCATGTATCTGCACAGCACAGTGATAGTCACTGAGCTGTCATGTTGCCCATCAAATGGTCCAGGTCAAGTGTACACTAATGACATGAAGCACTAGGATGCTCTCAAAACAAAAATCCAAGAGCAGCCCTCTCACGACCCATCGCATGTATACCCCTCGTTAGACAACAAGGTGGACCAAAGCACCTGTAGGATAAAAACAAGTACATCAATATCATCATCTATTTACACACTTCCCAGGGACTCCCAAGGCTCATGATCCCTATTTTAAATCAGTTTTCTATACCCCTCCATTCCCATTCTGTTCATGTGCCCATTTCTTAAATAACTCCAGAGTACCTGCCTCCACCACTTTACTTGGCAGCGCATTCCATACCCCCACCACCCTCTGTGTGAAAGAACTCCCTCTGGCATCCAAATTATACCTTACCCCCCTTACTCTAAGCCTGTGACCCCTCGTGCTATTCGAGTCCATCCTAGGAAAAAGCTTAACCCTGTTTACTCTATCAATACCCCTCATAATCTTGTACACCTCTATTAGATCTCCTCTAAGTCTACGTCTTTCTAAGGAAAACAGTCTTATTGTTATTAATGATAATCATTAGAAATATGAAAAGTGTTGATGAGCGAAAAAGAGATTACTGGATTATGTGATCTTTGGGTTAAAAGGAAATTTGAAAAAAAGTGGACTTTTCGAATCATGTAAGAATTACAGGTAAATAGAGAGGGTTGATGGATAAGATACTTTTATTGTGAACAATAAAATTATACTGTATAAATTAAATAAATATTAAAAATCAGTTGTTACAAATGATGATGGAAGTGACAACATTGATTTAGTAGGTGAAGATATGTAGCAATTGTCAATGATAATTAACTATGGAAGATAAAATAGTTCCAAAAATCAAAAAGAACCTGATTACTTGCATCTTAATCTGTTAAATAAAAATCAGAGAGGTGAAAGAAGATGCACTGTCCATGACTTTACAATCCTGTTAAATATACAAGTTGTGCCATCAGACTATAATATAACATCTTCATCATTGGGAGCGAGATCATCTGAATCTAATATCAGTTGATCTGTTATAGGTAAGTTCTTAGAATTCATCATCAATAATATTAAGAAATGCATAGGTTAATAATGGACAGCCTGAAAGATTTGTTAAAGGTGAGATACCTTTGATTAATTTAACCTTTTACTCTTACAAAGTGCCCCGGAGGACAGCTAAACAGACTATGGTTAATGTGGTTTCTATTGATTCTTGGAACACGTTCAATAAAGTGTCACAGGAAAAATATTATTGAAAAAATTCAGGTATCTGTATCACTTGAATTTAAGGAAGATGGGATGGAGGAAATTACCAGCGTGGGAATTTCCCTCACTGGTGCCCTCACCATCCTCACCCCCCCCAGCCCTACTTCTCCAATTGCCCCCAGATCCCTGATCCTGCTGGTGTCCTGACCATCCCCACCCTCCAGCCCCATTTTTCAGCCTCCGCACCCATTCCCCACTTTGGCTGGTTTCCAACCATCTCCACCTCCCAGCCTGTACTGTTCCAATTGCAGCCTCCCTCCACTCCCACCAACCCACCACTACAACCCCTCTTCTTGAGCAGATAGTACCATGGCAAATCTGCACATCTGGATCCTGACTTTTTTTTTCAGATCTTTTGCTGGACTTCTGACCGCCTGAGCTGGGCTGGGTGATGTGCTCTGGAATACCTAACATTTTCTTAGTTATTTGATTAAATATATATAAGCATACAAAAATAGCACATGTATTGTGAATGATAAGTCGACTGTGTCTTTAAATATATAACTGTATTCAGTACAGCCAAGAGGGTTTCAAAATATGATCTTGTACTCTGGCATTGCAAACATCTTCAATTCTTCTGTAAGGCATTTATAGGGTTGCAAGGAAAGAGTGGTGTAGTGGAACTCATTAGAAAGTCTTTTCAAAGAACAAGAACAGACAAGATCTGCTGCACAGCCCCTTGTGCTGAATGATTCCGTGATATTATTGTAGGATTTATAATGATGAATATTGAGCAGAATGCTCCCATTTTGAGGTGTTGTACCATAGTGGGAATATGGGGTGTTACCCGCTGTGGAGGTTAGCAGGAAAATTGCTAGCTCCAGCCAAAATAATTATGCACCCAGGTGTTTCATGCGGTATTCAGTGGCAGGGTAAGCCTGAATGGTGTGCAGTATATCATTATATCTGGTTGCCATATTGGAGAAGCTCCCAATCTCACTGACTCAATGAAGATGAACTGCCTGGAAATGGAGATGAATCTCTGGGAACACCCTCCTCCAGGACACCAAATCTGGAAGGTCCACCTATAGCATAACTCCCAGCCCACCACCATGGTGTTCCAGGGTCCATGGATGTGGACTGCTTGCATCTTGAACTCAGGGGGCAGCCCCAGGCATTGTTCAGATGCACCCTGATAGCTGCACACCACATTGCTTAGTGTGTTTCACACCAATGGGTTTCCCCACTGGCATCACAAGGAATTTCTTGTGTGAGGTTAAGGTCTTCATCTGAATTATATTAATGGGATTTTCACTCTGACCTCTGATATGTTTTAAGACCTACATAGTGGGCACCAGGGAAAGATTGCATTGTAAGTTGATGCTGGTGTGAATCCGATTTCTGTGCCCCCTGCCATATTCACCCCCCCCCCCCCCCCCCCCCATCTGCCATCAAAGCCACTGGAAGAGACGTGGGAGAATTTCACTCAATATCTTGTAAATTATCAAGGTTTTTAGGTATTCCTGTGCCTTGATGACTTGTTCAAAGGACGAACTAATCTGAAAATGCTTGAGCAATTGAACACCACAGGAGCTATATCACAAAACACGTACAAGTCTTAATAATAAATAGTTATAGGTTAGTGTCAGCACTAATCCTCATGCTGTCCATCTTCTACTTTGGTACAAGGAAGCAAATATCACTTTCCAAACCAACAACAACTACCATCTAGAAAGACAGTGGAAACATCTGGAAGTTTCCCTCCAAGCCGCTCACCATCCTGACTTGGAAATATATCACCATACCTTCGTTGTTGCTGGGTCAAAATCCTGGAATTCCCTCCTTAATGGCACTGTGGATACACCTACACCAGATAGCAACAGCTCAGCACCAACATAAGGGAGACCATGGCCTAATGGTATTATTACTAGACTATTAATTCAGAAACTCAGCTTGGGGACCCAAGTTCAAATCCAGCCACAACAGATGGTCTAAATTAAATTCAATAAAAAAAAATCTGTAATTAAGAATCTAGTGATGATCATAAAACCGTTGTTGGAAAAATCCATCTGGTTCACTAATGTCATTTAGGAAAGGAAATCTGTTGTCCTGACCTGATCTGACCTACACATGACTCCAGAGCCACAGAAATGTAGTTAACTCTCAACGGCCCTCCAAGGGTAACTAGAGATGGGCAATAAATGCTGGCCAGCTAGCAATGCCCATGTCCCATGAATAAATAAAAAAAAAATCCTCTCTAGGATGATTAGTGATGGGCAATAAATGTTGACCTAGTGAAGCCTGCAACTCCTGATTGAATATGAAAACATTGCAGCAATCCGACCACTAGCTTGTTTGGAAAACATTGCTTCACGATTTCGATAAAGCATCAAACCTGAAATGTTCCTGCTCTGTAATACAGTGGAGAGAACATTCTTCTCTGAGTTATTCAGAAGACTGCTGTTTCCGCATACGTAATCTTCACTGCTATCAATCAAAGACAAATAAGGAATCTGACTTTGACATGGATCTCTTTACTTTAAAACAAGAGATTGTTGATGTTGCAAGTAGAAATTGTTCTCTCCAGAGACTAACAAATAAGCAATTTGTTCATTTTTGTTTTATAACCATTAAAAAAAATCACTCAAATCCTTGATTTCTGGCTGCGAACAGTATAGGAAATAGTCAGTGAGATTGGGATGCTGGGGAAGGGATGGGTGAGAGCATAGGTGTTCAGTACAAGGAAGCCTTTTGAAACAGAAAGGGAAGGTATTCAAAGGAGTGAAGGAGAAAGATATGCTGGAAGATCATTTAAATTAAGTAATAAATCGAAGGACCAAATGGCCTATTCCTGCTCCTGTTTTTCAACGTTTCTATGTTTAAAAGATTCATTGATGTGGGCAACTGTAGAACATTTGTTATTTTGAATTCATGTGCAAAAATAAATTATATGGATTGAATTAAGTGACTCCAGTCATAATAGGAGTCCCATATGTTCACTTTACTGTGAAATGAAACAACTTAATGATTCCTGTCTAGGCACAGCTCATTAAATCTTTCCTTGGTCCTTTTTGCAAACATCAATCTTTCAATGTGCAGTTGTGAAGACACAGAATTCCAGCCTGGGTTATAACGTGCAAGTACTGTTACTCCCCAGGCTATACTATTATGCAAGTAGATGTTGGACTGTGTGAATCAGCACCTCAAAAATAATATATGCAGATTGATTAAGAGTGCAACTGATGTCACCATATCTAAGAAATTATGTATTGCAACTTGGAATTTGTAACAACATGGATGGAATTCAGTGCCCTTCCCCCATGGTGTATTTGGTTATTTGAATCAGGTGGAAAGGTGGTCTGTGGCGGTTCCATTTTCCTATCATCAGTCTGATTAAATCTGTGGCAGATAAGCCTCTGAGGGAGGCCCGCGGACGGCCTCCCCTCCCCCCCACTATCTACCCCAACCTACCTCACACCCCAATCCCAGTCAACAATTGAGGTCTTTTCACTGAATAAATGGTATTCACCCAATAGTGAATGGAGCTCATCATGTTGGGTGCAAGAGGATCTGATAGGCTTAGTTCCCCAGTGCCCAGCATTTACTTGGGGTCCAGTGATGATGCTGGCTAACAGGCCGTGGGTGGACGCAGTACTCACAGCAGCCACTGCCACTGCGTGCGCTGTTGTTCAATATAGCTACCCACTTCTGAATAGCTGGCAGCTCTCAGCAGGCAGGGTCATTGGACCAAAAGGAAGGCCTGATGCTCAGTTAAATGGCTCAGTTGTTTAATGAACTCTCTCGAGCTTGCAGGTTTGGCACCCATTGCCTCCATTAATTACCAACCCAGAGAACTGATTTTAACCTAATATGGCTAATGGGAACTCGTGGAAATGAAGCAGATTCGATTTTGAGGCTTGTTTTACATCTCACGTGACTTTACATTCCATTGAAGTCCACCCTAGCAACTGCCCTCTTCAAAACATTTCTAACTTCCCTCAAATCTGCTACATGATCACGGATTAGAAAAGTTCCTTCTTCACTGAGGCTGCCTGACCTTCTGAGAATTTTCTGTTTTTATTTGAAATGAAACTAAACAATGCAGCACACAGAGGAATAATCTAGTTTCTGTCTGTGGAAATCAGCATTATGGCTATTGGAATTTGTTTTAGAAATTAGCCTGGTTTGTAAAAAAAAAATCAAATATGTGCTTTGTAGAAAAACGATGATTGGTTGGATTTTTAGCAACTGAAAACTGTGTAGTCATCTTCTGAGTTTGTCACAGACTCTCTGACGGAATTAGGAAGTGAATTTCCATAAAGGGGAAGTGACTATATTTCAGAAAACTCTACTTATCTAGAATGATAGAATCATACACATCCCACAGTGCAGAATCTTTTGAGTCTGCATCAACCACAATCCCACCCAGATCCTACCCCCTTATCTCTACATATTTACCTGCTAATTCCTCTAATCTACACATCTCAGGACACTAAGGGGCAATTTTAGCATGGCCAATCATTGACTGTGGGAGGAAACCAGAGCACCCAGAAGAAATCCATGCAAACATGAAGAGAACGTTTGTGTGGAGTTCACACAATGACCCAAGCCGAGTATCGAACCCAGGTCCCTGAGCTTCTAGAAGACGTCAAAACAAATAATTACACCACAGATAAACAAGAAGTCAGAAGTAAACTCTTAAAAGCACAGTTGGTGAATCAATATCCATATGACTTTCTTTTGGGTGTGTGTCAGCACATTTGGTCACTATAAGGAAAGCCATTCACTCCATCTTAATTCATCCATCCAGAACACTGTTTCAGATCCTCTTGCATCCCTATCGTCATTTCTGAATGATTTCCGACTTTTTGTCTAAGACATTTGAGCTGGAAGTCTTTTCTAATAAGTGAAGAAATTCCTCCTTTTAGCACTCTATGATCATGATGGAAAAATCTGTTTGTGTCAGTGTTATAAGAGCTAGTGTGAAATCTTACCAAAAAACAGGAGAGTGTTGTTTCCAGTGAGAAAACTGGCGTGTTTTTCCACAAATCTAATGACACTTTCAAAAAAAAATCAAGGGGATGCATTTCCCATCACATTCAATGGTGGTGCCAAAATATGCCAAAATAGCAAAATCCAGCTGCACAGAAATTGGGACACCTTTTAAAGACGGTATCCCAATCAGACCCTGAGTAAACTTCCCCTTCACCCCACCACTCAAGTGTCAGAGGTCCTTCCCACCCCTCCAATAGGCATTTCTCTACCCCTCCACAACACCCCCAGCCAATCATCGGCCCCTTTTCATCTCCTCCAGCTACTCCCCCACCCCAGTCTGAGCTGGCATCCATCTCCCACTCCCCTTCCCAAATGGCCATCAGTGCTCCTCTATCTGCTTTCAATGAATCCCCCTCCCCTTCATGAATCCCCCGCTGGGGCCCACCATTTGGCACAGGTTGGTGCTGCCAGGTTGACCCAGCAATGCCAACCTGTGCCAAGGGACAGTGCCAGGGGACATTGTAAGGCCACTGCTCTCTCCCTGGAGCTATACTTACCCTTATGGACCTGGGGAGGCCCCAATGACAGGTTCACGTCCAGGTGAACCTGTTGTAAATGACACTGGCGTGTTATCATGCTGATGCCTGAAGAATATCCAGTGAAGGGGCAAGTCCCAGAGAGAATGACATGCTAAAGTATAAAAATGAGCTTTCTGCAGTCCTGTGGGTTGTTCCAATCTTACTGGCCATTCCACCAGTGAAGGGGCTGTAAAATTGGAAATCAGAAACCCACTGGCATGAATCACATTCTCCGGATTTTGAGCACATGCCGCTGTTTCCGCGAATGGAGAGCGCAGTTTCAAAATCCACCCTCCCCGCCCCCCACCTCATTGTCTTAAGTTCCAATTTCTGGGCATTGTATCCATGGGGTTATACCAAGAAGTGCTGTGGGACCCCACTCTTTCCCCAGAAGTTTAAACTTCCATTGGGCAATAACCTTGCACTGGGAGCCATCTGAAGTGCTCATTTAAATCATTGACTTTAGATAGTTCCGACTGGCTCAGGGGAATAGTTACACAAGAAAAATGAGAAGAATTAAAACTACTTTTAACTTATAGTGATAACCAACCCATTCCTTCACCACAGGACCTCCCGAGCAACTCCCATTCCATCACCTGCTCTCCCAGCTCTCTGACTAACTCCCTACCACCTATCCACCCATCATTCCCCACTCTCTAATTGCCCTCCAGATCCCTCAAGAACTCCCCTACCCCCAGATTGGCTTGTTCACAGAATACCCTCGCAAACCCCAACTACTCTCAGTGACCATCTTTTCCACTGACCATTTGAGCCCCCCACTGGTGACGAGCATCCTGTTGACCATCTCACCACCCCGGACAACCCAAACAGCTCCACAAACCACTTGACCCCTATCCCTACTGACCACGTGGCAACCCTCCAATCATCTGACCACTGCCCCAGACCAGCCAACTACCTTGTGTTCACCGACTATGTTCACAAGTCCCTGACAGCACCTCACCTCCCCCAACCGCCCTCTTGACTCTCTCACTACCCCTTATCACCCCAACTATCTTCCTGACCCCTCAACTACCAAAGTCCTGGTGACAGACCCCTTGGACATCATCCCCATCCCACTGACTAGTCTCATCAGCCATTGCTTCCACTGATCAACCAGACCCCCACTGATTACCCAAACACCCTGACCACCCCCTACTAACCACACAGCCATCCCTCACTGATAGTGGTATAGCTAGAGGGGAAGCTGGGGGAACAACCACTCCTCCTAAGCACATTCTTCAAAAGTGACACATTTTCAGTGGGTGTTCCTTACGGGCCCCTCAGACCTCTTCCCGAGATTTGAAGTTGTCGGTCTGTGTACTGCAATCGCGGGATGCGATAGAGATGCGGGGACTTCATTGAAAGACAGTTGGCTCCTGAGCTAGATTATGATAAAATAATTGATAACTTTGTTAGAATGAAGTCTAGATGAAAGAGGCTGTTGTAGTTGCTTCATACCTTTCTCATGTTGCTTTGTTTTGTTTTTATTTTATGTTTAAAAGTAAAATAATTAAATAACATACTTTTTAGCATGTTTTGACATTAAATATAAAATAAAAATGTCTTATGAATTTAAAATTATTTGGTATGCATCGTGGTGCCTTTTTTATGTGTTCGCTCCCCCTAACTTTAGAATCTAGCTATGCCCCTATTCACTGACCACTCCCCTTCAGTGACAACTTGACCACCCTTTCAATGATCATCCAATCAGTCTTGCAGTAAACACCCAATGCTCTACCAAGCAAGCAATCAGCCTCCCAATGCTTACCTCACACTTCCAATGAACTCCCCCACCATCACCATCATGGCACCAAGTGGTGCTACACGAACTATTTTTCCACCTTTTGTCGTTTATTACTTTGAACCTCTGTCAATTTGTCTTACTCCCATCAGTTAAAAAAAACTAACTTTTCCATGCATGTTAAACATTTCCAGAGAAATCTAGAAATCATGGAAATAACTTTTCCTCAAGAAAAGTCTGAATATTTTCAACATTTTCTTATAACTCAAATTCTCAACCTGAGGTCAGAGGTTTTATAGATGCGTACAGCTTGAGGGAACTATTATAAAACAACTCTGATTGTTTGGGTTAAGATTCTGATGAAGTAACAAGGACTTCACTGGATTACTTGATGCTTTTGTGAACTGCATCTTCTGTTGGTGCGTAAAATTGTGCGTTTTGCACAAGACAATCATTTAAAATTTATTTTCAAGCAAAAATGCAAAAGCTTGTACACAATCCAACGGAATGTCAAAAATATTTTTAATGTTTGCCAAAAAAAATTAGGTCAAGGTAATTGTAGGTATATTTCTGATTTTCAACAAGTGGTCAAAACATGAAATCTCTAAGTGTTGTATTTATGCAACCAATTTAATGTTTCCCTCAATACTCAGTATTAGCTCAAATTAATTTTCTCCCATTTTTGGTATTCTGGCGCCATGCAGGATTTACTGGGCAAAAGGTTGAGCACATGTCTCCCCAGTTTTTTGTCAGCATTCCTAAAGGAATGTTCAGCTGTGGGGAAAATTCACCATCACCATGTATGCTGTTTAGCTATCATTCACTCCAGTTTTTTCTGTGAACTATTGAATAGTTTTTGATTTCCAGTCCTTCTGTCGCGTTCTGAATGGACTTGAGGCGGTCTACTTTAGAGAGGTTCGCGATGTCCAGCCCGTACAGAGTTACAGAGGAAATTGGGTGAGGACCTGGCAGATGGAGTATAATGTTAGCAAGTGTGAGGTTATCCACTTTGGTTGGAGGGGGTGCAGAGAAGGTTTACTAGGCTGATACCGGAGATGAGAGCATTGGATTATGAGGACAGACTGAATAGACTAGGTTTGTACTCATTGCAGGTTAGAAGGCTGAGAGGGGATCGTATAGAGACGTATAAGATAATGAAAGGGATGGATAGCGTAGAGGTTGAGAGACTCTTCCTGCTTAGCAAAGATAGCAGGACTAGAAGGCACAGACTCAAGATTAAGGTGGGGGGTGGGGGGGCAGTTCAGATCGGAGTTGCAGAGGAGTTTTTTCACGCAAAGGGTGGTGAATCTTTGGAATTCTCTGCCTGATGAGGTGGTGGAGGCTTCCTCGCTGAATATGTTCAAGTCAAGCGTAGATAGGTTTTTGATTGACAAGGGAATTAGGGGTTACGGGGAGAAAGCAGGAAAGTGGTACTAAACCACTACAGATCAGCCATGATCTTATTGAATGGCGGGGGCAGGCTGGAGGGCTGGATGGCCTACTCCTGCTCCTATTTCTTATGTTCTTATAATAAATTCCGCTGTTTGATAACGTGAAAAAGGGCAATGGCAATGTAACTATGTGTTATTCTTCATTCCTGATGTTCATTTCTATGGATTTCAATTGGAAGAATGTAACGGATCAATCAATACTGTTCATTTTTCCCCAAGTCAATATTGCCCTCGTTGTCAACAAGAAAATCTATTTGGCATTATTATCATGCATCATTGTATATTCTGGAACACAAAGTTACAAGTGTGAAGTTTATAAAATTTATGTTGTGTTTGGGACAGCCTGTTTAACTTAGACTAAAATGGAGGGATAAAGGGGTTCACGTAACCTATTGTGAATTTTGGCCAGTGTCAAGCTTTGGTGACTTGGTGGTGAAAGATTGACAGAGCGTCCAAGCTGATTTACTTAGAAAATTATGTTCATACCTGCGAGCAATGGGAAGGGCATCTGTGAATTCAGTGATTAAATGGTTATTCTTAACATGTCACAGGGAGATGTTATGAATGTCAGGTTTTATAAACTGTTATTCCTTAAAATGTCTTATTTAATTCCAAGGTAGAAAAAAATTGGGGGTGTAAAAGATACTTAATTGACATTTCTACTGAATTCAAGGTCCATGTGATTCATGTTGCCATGGAGATGGTCTTTGAAAGAGTAACAGGTGATAGAATGCCAGTGTAGTACAGCTTACAGGGCTTTCTTAAGGTTAGAACTGCTGCTTCACAGCTCCAGGAATATGGGTTCGATTCCCACCTTGGGTCACTGTCTGTAGAGTTTGCACGTTCTCCTCATGTTTGTGTGGGTTTCTTCTGGGTGCTCCGGTTTCCGCCCACAGTCCAAAGATGTTCGGGTTAGGTTGATTGGCCTTGCTAAAAATTGCCCCTTAGAATCCTGACATGCATAGGTTAGAGGAATTAGCCGGTAAATACATAGGGATATGGGGCTGGGGATTGTGTTCAGTGCAGACTTGCTGGGCTAAATGTCCTCTTTCTGCACTGTAGGGTTTCTATGATTCTATGATATCCTTGAATTGCACAGACAAATCAATCTGGAAGCATCAGAGAGACAGCTGGAGAGAAGGAGAGAGACATAATAGAGCAACAGAAGTGACAGTCTCTACGTTGGCCAATACACAGAATACAGATGGAAGCTTGTACTCAGATTGAAGATAGTAAGTTTGTGAGGATTTAAACAAGGCTGGAAAGTTTGCCAAGCTTTGGCTAGAGGGAGGAATCTAGAGGGAGGTAACCTTCACTGTGTAGAAAGACTGTTCATTTGCCTGGATGAGTACACTCCAACAGCACTGAAGAAGTTCAACATCATTGAAGAGACAGGATCTAGTCTCCATCACCTTAACAATTTACCTCCTCTGCCTCCATAGCACAGTGGCTAGCTGCAGTGTGCAAGATCTGTAAGATGTGCATAGCATCTTGCCAAAATTCTTTTGGCAGCACCTTCCAAACTCAACCTCATCCATCTTGAGATAACATGGCAGCAGATGCATTAGAATACCCCCAGGTTTTACACTATCTTGACTTGGAACTATCTCACCATTCCTTCACTCTTTATGATCAGAACTCCCCGCTCACCTAACAAAGGAATAGCGTTCCAAAAGCTAGTGGCATTTATTACCAAATAAACCTGTTGCTCGTTAACCTGGTGTTGTGAGACTTCTTACTGTGTTTACCCCAGTCCAACGCCGGCATCTCCACAGCACCCTTGCCTCCCAGTCTGAGACACAATTCATCTGAACTGGAAAATTTGTCCAATTTTAAGTCCGCTCATACCTCCAATACCTAGTCCATCCCTACACCAATTTGCTCAAAAACCTCACATCTCTCTTCTTGAGTCCCATACCTTATCCTCGTATTCTTGGGTGAAGACAGCTATGAAGAATTCATTCAAAACTCCACTGATGTCCTCTGGCTACAATCATAGATTGGCTACCTTAGTCTTATGGACCCTGCTCTTTCCCTGATTATCCTCTTCCCATTGATAAACTTGTAGAATATCTTGGGATTTTCCCTACTTTTACCAGCCAGATCCTGGTGGACTGGAGAAGTAGCGTTGAAGCTGCTGACAATGGCATCTTTCTCCTCCGCAGGGTGCAGCACTTAAAAAAAACTTCAAAAATTGGAGCCTACTGGCAAGGTGGCTTCTGATTTACCTGCCCTGGCATTTTGAAATGTGAGGATCAGGACATCATTTCTAAAGGCTGCCCCAGCACACAACAATGAAACTAGTTAATCCTGGAATCCCCCAGTACTTGGGCACTTCCCCCAATGCTACCTAGGTATGATGTAGTGTTTGCTACAAATAAATTTGTTGGACTTTAACCTGGTGTTGTGAGACTTCTTACTGTGGTTACCTAGGTATGCCCCAGGCAGGACCTCCCCTCTCTCCCTCTCTCACCACCATCCCCACTCTCTACTGTAGTACATGAGTGCTACAGACACCTGAGCTCCCCTTGGAGTTCTGTTTGCTAAATACATGACTTCAGAGACCAGTCATGATTCACTCCGTCCTGCTGTCACTATACCATGGAAAGGATTTTTAATTTGGGGGGACGGTGGGAGGATGATTCTACCGCGGAGCCTGAAAATAAGATGTTAATTTGATGTTCAACCCCAACGACACTCCCTGATCATAATTACGTCAGTAGGCTTTGTCATGAACTTTGGGAAATAACACTGTATACCCCCTTCAAATCTCCAAAAGGCTATTCACTGCAGCCCTGTTAACTACTCCTAAATAATTTTGCTTCCACAATAAGTCACTGCCCCTTTTATCCTATAGCCTTAAATTTTGCTATAAAGTAATTTTGCCAAGCACTTCTTCAAAGACAAAGTACAGAACATCAACTACATTGACCTCATCTTCCCTCTTATTCTTCATTTAAAAAGTTAATCCAAGTTCGACAAATACAGTTTGCTCTTAACAAATCTTTACTGACTTTCCTTTATTGGTCCATGTTTGTACAGGCAGCTATTTATTTTCTTCCGGATTATTGTCTTCAAAAACTTGTTCATGGCTGACTGGCCTCTGATTACAGGTTCATCCATCTCCCAGCCTGAATATTGGGATGGGAAAAAATGAGACTGAATGTTTCAGTGTCCCCAGGTCAACAAGCAAGTTGTCATCACATACTTTGATGTTACTTACATCTGTTTTTAACAACTAAAAATGACCCAATTTTTTTTCAGATGATCGTGCCTTTTCACTGAAGCAATTTAGGATATAAGTGGCATTTCAAAGTCAGTCTCATCTACACTCTTGAATAAATTATGCAAATAACAATTATATTCAACAGATGTAGTCCCCTGGTGTGATATAAATTAAATGCTTCATCAGATAATGTTAAGGTGTGTTCATACTATTAAATATAAAATGCAATTAAAATTATTTTGAGGCTTTTCCAGTCAGACTGAAGATGAAATAAATCAATATTCTACTCTGTTGCTGTCAGTCATCTGCAGCATTTATATCACTTTCAAATATTTAATCTTAGAGTTGGCTCAGTGTATATCTGCTCATTTAACCTTTAATAAACTTGCAAATGTTTGACACTGTGTCTTGTACTCATTCTTGGCACGTAGACACGACTTGGCCTTTGTCAATCCTGTCAGCACATTATGTTTGCAATATAGCCGCCTACAGCTCTGTCAGCATCAGAATTATTAGTATCTCACCAACCACTGTACTCCTTTACTTAGAGGACCTGGTTAAATTTGCAGAAGAGCTGGATTTATGTAGATATGGTGCACTAGCATACAATGCGCAACAGTCTGTTGGTATTTATCTGAGGTTCGTTGTGTTTTAAAGATTCTAGCCCCAATTTGTTGAGAGCAGGTTTCATGATTTGGCCGGAGCAGTGACTAGGGGGAATTAAAATCCATCTAGTGGTCTGTTCACCTGCCATTTTAACAGCTACAGCGTAATCAACCAGGAAGACCCTCTTACCAAGCAAGAGAAGACATCAGTGAAGGCCAGAATTTGGACATTGATGTAGTTCGACCTATAGATTTAACTCTCAGCACTTTTGTTTATAGTTTGGTATTAAACTAAGATCATAAGATTATCAGAAATAGGGGCTGGTGTAGGCCATTCAGTCTATTGAGAATATTTTGCCATTCAATAAGATCATAGCTAATTTGATTGTGGTCTTAAGTCCAATTTCCTAACAATCCCTTAAAACCTTACTTCACTTATCAATCAAAAATCTGTTAAGCTCAGCTTTGAGTACGTTCAGTGAGGCACCAATACTCTGTTATGGAAGAAAATTCCAAAGACTGACATCCCTCTGGGAAAAGAACTTTCTCTTCATCCCTGTTTAAAAAGAGACCCCCTTATTTTTAAATTGTACCTCTAGTTCTTAATCAGTCTACAAAGTCAATTAATCCTGTCTCATTATGCATTCTTCTACTTCTCTATTCCCAAGCCTAATCATGCACAGGCACATGCTTACTTCTGCTTAAATAGTTAGTTTCTTTATGAACTGTGTACAATTCTAGTCACCTTATTATAGAAAGGATATTATTAAACTAAAAAGAGTGCAGAAGAGACTTACTAGGATGCTGCTGGGACTTGATGGTTTGAGTTATAAGGAAAGGCTGGATACACTGGGACGTTTTTTGCCTGGAGCATAGGAGGCTTAGAGCTGATTTATAGAAGTCTATAAAATAATGAGGGGCACAGATGAGCTAGATAGTCAGTATCTTTTCTCAAAGCTAGGTGAGTCTAAAATTAGAGGGTATCAGTTTAAGGTGAGGGGAGAGAGATACAAAAGTGTCCAGAGGGGCAATTTTTTCATTTAGAGTGAGTGGTGAGTGTCTGGAACAAGCTGCTAGAAGCAATAGTAGAGGCAGATACAAGTTTGTCTTTTAAAAAGCATTTAGACAGTTGCGTGGATCAGATGCGTATACAAGAATATGGCTCAAATGCACAGTTGGGATTAGTTTAGTGGTAAAAACGGGGTTGCATGGACAAGTTGGGTCAAATGGCCTGTTTCCATGCTATAGACCACAACAATTCTATGACTCTGTCCTGTCAACGAAGGGTGTAGCTTGAAGAGAACCACTCTATACAAATATCAGGAGACCCTCCTGCTCTTACCACTTACCATTAATGTTATGGAATGACTTACAGGTTGATAATCAATCTGTGGCCACATTATAAATGCCTGTTTCATGACCACTAAACTCAGGATCGTGACTTGAATGTGGTACTTCTAACTCAGAGGCATGATGGTACGCAGCACTGCACCACAAAACCTCCCTCTCATTGACAATTTCCAGGTCGAAAATGATTTTTCCCTGGTTCAGAATATATTATTCTAAACTTATCCTAGAATACTCAATGAACTCATTCTCCAGACAACTTTAGCAAATTTGATTGTTCAGCTTATATGAAGATTAAAATCTCCCATGATTATTGTAGTACCTTTCTTGAATGCCACCATTATTTCTTGACTTATACTCTGCCCTGCCCTCTAGGTATTGTTAGGGGGCTTATAAGTCACTTTTACTGGTAACCTCTTTCCTTTGCTATATTTTATTTACAATCAAACTAGTACTATACTTTGATCTGCTGAACCAAGATCATTTCTCACCACTGTATTGATCTCATCCTTTATTAACAGAGCCACCCATTTGACAATTACTGTGTGCACTCAGATAAAGAAACTTTAATTCTGTCCTTTTGCTCCTGAAGAAAGAGATATTGTTGAAGCTTTTTGTTGGGACTACCAATTGTAAATGGAACAACAATTTATACTGCATGTGAAGAGACTACTGATTAGTTGGCAAGTAGACTCTGATTGGTAGAGGCATTACCATGGAGAATGCATCAGGGAACAATTAACTGCCAAGCTTTACTTTATATTCAAATGAGGCAGGTGAACTGATTTTTCGAGACATTGCTTTGAGGAATGAACCAGGGAATGGCTGACTCCCAAGCTTTTGTTTTGTTAAAAAAGGTGCAACATGTGGGTATGCTCATTCTGTCTGCATAAGCAAATACATATGTAACTTCTAGTATACATAAGTGAGTTACACCACAAGCCCAAATGATAATCTTAAATTAGTTACCAATCAGGCTTATTTAACAAGTGCTGTCAAGTTGCAGAATCACATATGTTTGCTAGTATGTTTTGAGCATGGATTCTGAGGGTTGTGTTGCCTGCCCAATGCCAGGGTTAAAGATAACTTCTCAGAGCTGAAAAGAAACATGAAGTTGGAGACAATTGTAAAAGCTGAGGCTTGTTCAGTGCTACCTTCTCGATCCTCACACCTGCCTCCCTTGTTCCTGTTCCTGTTCTGCCCACAGATCAAATCTGACATACCCTTGGGTTGTAACTGTCTTCTTGAACAGGGCTGAATTTCCTTGAGTTGCACGCACCTATTGCAGATGTGGTTGCTGTGATTCAGACTGGTCACCCACGTTGTGCTACAGTTGTAACATATCCCCTTCCCTGCTATCTTTATTTTCTTTAATTTAACTAATAAGATTTAAAGTTTAGAAATCAGTTAAGCTAAAATTTATTGTAATACTTATATCTCCCAAGACTAGTTTAAATTACATCCCTCTGCTTAGAGGGATACAAGTTTTATAGATCCCCAAATAATCAACAGATTACTCACCTAATTAAAGCCTTGAGCATTTCTCACCTTCTGGAGACTGTAAAACAGATATAAAAAGTAGCAGCTCCTTCTCCCTCTCTTTACCAAATTCCCACCTGTACTAATTTCCCAAGTTAGCTCAAATATCTCATCATATTTTTATGTTCCCATATTCTGTGTGATAACAAAACCTGTCTATTTTTATAGAGCACTGATGACTTACACCCAAATATTAAATCAGCTTCCTGTCACAGAGAGTAAAACCTATTTATTTTCCATTGATTGGCAGATAACTGCCACTGCCAGGTAATTTCTGTTAACTAGGGTCCTTCACTTGCAGTTTTAAAGTTCCAGGTCAGAGTCTGACCACTAATCTAAATTATAGCTTGAGAAAAAATTACCAGAGAATTTCTGCCCGAACCAAATCCCCAAGCGAGCACTTGTACCTCATCGCACTCGGATCTCATTACACTCTATACTCGTACACTGACCAGGGGCACTGATTGTAAAGGAGCAGCAGATGCAACAGAAGTCTGTAAAAGCAAGTTTTTTTTTAAAAGGTTTTCTCATGAGGAGTGCAGGTTAGGGAGCAGAAATGCTACTCTAAGCTCCACAAGGAAACCTATTGTCATCTTCCTCTCCCAATTGTAGCTGGCTAGCCTCACCCCCATTCTTTTACAACTTTTCTGACTGACATGATCTGTACCAGAGGGTTTGATGTCACTGATGCTGGGTTCAGACAGGAATACAACCTATTATTGCTAATGAGGTTTGAATGTTAAAATGGTCTGGGCCTTATGTCATGAGACATTCATTCTGCCAATCCGACATTCACTCCTTTCTCCTAGTCAAAATTGAGCTGTTATCTGCAAATATAGGAAAGCTGATATTCTAAGTGCCGAACAAAACTCTGTAATTAACAAATAAATCATTGCTGATAAATGTGTTCAACTGCAGGAGTCAAAATGAAAGGTCAAATCATTATCCCTATATTTCTTCAGTTTCTGCAAGGTTGTCACATCTGTAATTGAACCTTTCCTCTTGGCTACCAGAAAATTCTCATAATCTAGATATTTTTACATAGAATCCCTCCAGTGCAGAAAGAGGACATTCGCCTCATCCAGTCTGCACCAACTCTCCAAAAGAGCATCTCATCCAGGCCTAATCCCTCATCCTATCACCATATTCCCATGCATTTTTATCATGGCCAATCCACCTAATCTAAACATCTTTGGGCTATGGGGAAAAAGCCAGGGTACCTGAAGAAAGCCCACACATACATGGGGATAATGTAGAAACTTCACATCATCATCAAAGGCTAAAATCAAATCCATATATATATCACTGATATATGGAAGAGAAGGGAATGGTTTAGTTTGGAGGGGCATTGTTTTTTATATTGGTCGGCGCAACATCGAAGGCCGAAGAGCCTGTTCTGTGCTGTAATGTTCTATGTTCTATGTTCTATGTCTCTGGCACTGTGAGACAGCAGTGTTAATCACTGTGCCACCATGCCACCATCTGTGGACACCCAATGGATGGACTGCAGGGGAATAGGGCAGCAGCAAGTAAGGTAAATGCTATGTATCTCACTGAACGAAGGAAAATTCATGTCAAATACCACTGATAATTCCAAATGATGAATTTCATAATAGCCAACTTCTCGTGAGGCTGCTACAAGAATTCAGGAAATGGGATTGTTTCAATTGTCGAGCTATCTTGCACAATGTTGTAACTTAACACTTGAATTAGTGAATTCTTCAACATGTATGCTGGCCAAATGGCTTGTTCACTGCTTCACAAGGATTGAATGGGCATTATTGCAGGTACCCAGTAGCTCATTAACAAAATTACAATCTTAGGTAATGCACATTTCAAAACCAAACATTCTCCAGATTTACTTAATGAGTCAGAAATTAGGACGGAAAATAAGAACTTTGACATAATTTGAAAAGACAGATAGACATAGTGACATAAATTACATCTCTGTAAATGCCTCTTGCCTGAATGGGCTCTTATAGTTGAATGCACAATCTCCTTAGAAGTTGCCCCAGGATAAAACATTTAATGATTTACTGGCTTATTTGCATTCTAAGATTGGAGTTCCTTTTAGGAACATTCATGGTCACGCCAGTCCATCTCCTCCAATTTGGAATTTCATCACACAAGCTGGGTGGAGGGGAAGTCAGAAGTGGCAACAGGAGGCCATCACTCAATGTTAAAACAAAAAGAAATATATTCTACCAGCGTTTAAATATGCATTAACTTTCCCATCAGCATGTGTCAGGATAGTTGTAGAATGTCTAATAATGCACTATTTACTCAAAGCTTTTCTTCCATATCTATTTAAAAATCTATCTAATCAACGTTATAAGTTGAATAATTTTATATCCAGCGGCCTGGGCTGAAAATTTGGAGCTATGAGTTCAAATTTCACACAGCAGCAGCAAATTCAGTTAATGGGTGTTATTTTACAGGCGCATGGTCTCAAAACATTAAAATCCTATCCAAGGAAATTGGACCTTTCCACTTTCCACCCCCTCATTCATCTGATTCCTGTGGCGGTCAGGGTGATAAAATTCCAGCCGATAAATCGGGTATAAAAACCTATATTAGTGAATCAGATGAGGTTTTACAATTGACAATGGTTTCATGATCATCATTAGTCACTTAATTCTAGATTCGTTATTGAATTTAAATTCCACCATCTGCCATGTGGATTTTGAACCTGGGCATTACTCTGAGTTCCTGGATTACTTGTCCAATGACAATACTACTATGCCACTGCCTCCCCTAATTCACCAATTACTGGCTGTCAATCATCATCAGAGTGATGGAAGATGTGGACAACAATGCAATCAAGTTGTACTACTCTCAAATATCCTGATTCCTAAAGTTCAATTTGGATCTTTCCAGGGCCTCTCAGCTCCCACCTGCATTATAGTTTTAGTTCAAATGTAGAAAAATAAGCTGAATTTGAGAGGTAAAGTGAAAATGACTGCCCTTGACATCAAGGCAACACTGGACTAAGTGTGTTAATAGGAAGTCTGTATTGAAGTGAATAAATGGGCTGAGTTTTATATTCCCCTTCAACAGGTTTGAAAGTAGGGTGCTTGTAAAATTCAGTATGTGCCTGTTACCTATCTGTTTATAGAAAATTACATGCCTGTGAAAGAAGCATCATGCATACTGCTCATCGTTGGGCTGTTTGAGGTCTTTAAGTAGCCAATTAATGGACAATCTTCATTGCCTGTGGTCCTAGCAGGGGCCAGTGCACCCATTTGGCACTGCTGAGGTAACAGACCATAAGATCATAAGACAAAGTGATCTTTCTGTGCACCCTAGCTATGACTGTAATACTATATTCTGGACTCATCTTTCCTTCTCTATGTACGGTATGCTTTGTATAGTGCTCAAGAAACAATACTTTTCACTGCATGTGATACATCGATAATAAATCAAATCAAAATCAAAAACATAGGAGCGAAAGTAGGCCATTCAGTCCATCAAATCTGATCTGCTATTCAACAAGATCATTACTGATCTGATGTGATCATCTTCAACTCCACTTTCCCAACTTATCCCCATAACCCTTGATTTCCATTACTGATTAAAATCCTGTCCATCTCAGCTTTGAACATTCTGTTATACAGCTTCAAATTAAACACATTCCAAGCATTCCAGTTTAATGAGACAAATAAAGACTGTTTCAATTATTTCTTTATTTAACACTTTTAGTACCAACTCAAACATAAACAATTTCAACTCATTAACTCTTTACTCAACTTTAACTGAACATCAACTTTAATTATTCAACTCTTAAACTGTACTTTAATTGAACATTAATTTTAACTACTTAACTGAAATTAGATGCTACTGAGTTTAGGAAAACCTTGACCAAGAAATATACTCAATGTGGAATTTACCTTCTTCTCTCTGAAGTATCCTTCAGAGTACAGGTTTCTTGCGATAGTTGTTTCCTTCATGTTATCGCTGCCAAACAAAAAAACTCACGTCTTTATCCACAATTCTCTACTTACTTCCAGAAGTTTCTCTGTCATCCATGCAAATGTATCACTAGAAACTGATTACATGGCTCAAACATCAGTGAAATTGCTTTTGAACAAGAGCATTACACTTTGTTCAAACTGCATATTCAATACATTGCAGCTATAAATCAAGCCAAGCTGTCTGAGTTAATGTAAACAACTCCCCTCATCTGACCAACACAGCTTCAGGTCACAGCTTCCAGACCAGAGTCTTTTTACAGCCTGCGTCTGGTTTTAATATATAAATTGACCAAAATTCGCAGCATGCTTCACTCTCAGTCAGAACAGCCATTTTAAAGTCATTGTTATCAATATTGTTGTTAAATCATTGTTGTAGCCGTTCTTTTTCCATCCACAATACTTAATGAACCAGCTTCCACAGCCCTCTGTCGTAAAGAGTTTCACAGATTCACTATTCTTTGAGAGAAGAAACTTCATCTCATTTTTGTCTTAAATGAAAACCCCTAAATCTGAGATTATGCACTACCCTGAATTTGCCTGCTCACTTATCTTGTTCAAATTACACAGAAGCATCTCTGCACCCTCTGCAGAACTCACCTTCTCATCTAGCTTTGTGATACCTACAAATTTGGAGATATTGCATTTGATTCCCTTACCTAAATCATTAATATGTATTGTGTAAGCTGATGTCCCAGCATTTGATCCCTACAGTACTTCAAGAGTCACTACCTGTCATTTGGAAAAATACCTGTTTATTCCTACCTTTGTTTCCTATCTGCTAATCAATTTTCTATCCATCTCAATGCACTACCCCAATCCCATGCACTTTAACATTACATGCTAACTCTTATTTGGAACTTTGTCAGAATCTTTTGAAAGTCCGAATAAATCACAACAATTGTGTCCCTCTCATCAACTCTACTAGTTATATCCTCCATGAATTCCAGTTGATTTGTCAAACATGGTTTCCCTTTTGTAAATCCATGTTGACTCTGTCCAACTCTGCTATTGTATTCCAAGTGCTCTGCAATAAGATCCTTGATAATGGATTCTAGAATTTTCTTCACAACAATATCAGGTTGACTAGTCTAAAGAGGAGGAATTTCTGGAGTGTAAACGAGATGGTTTTCTAGATCAATACATATATGTTGGTATATATCCGGGCAACTCGGAATTCCAACTTTGTACCTGAAGCACTTTTATGATGGAATTGAGTTTATAAATGAAGGGAATCTGGTGAAGTATGACTTCTGAAGAGTTATTTCAAAGGATTTCTGCCTATGCTGTAAGGGAAGCAAACACGTTGGTCTGGGTTTGCAAACCCAGACTCTGTAAGTTTAGGTTTGCAGAGTGTTCTCGTGGAGTTGGCTACCACTTCCATGCCAGAAAGGATGGCCTCCTAAGGTCTACTCAAAGTTTCTGCTAATCTGGAATCAGACTCTTTATGCTCCTTGACAGTGACAGAAAGCTCTTTGGCAAATTTACCAATACACTAAGTGTCTTATTGTGCATGCCCATCCCCATTCTCCTGCACCCCACTCTGCATCTGTGACCCCATTCTCCAGGGAGATGGCACCACATCCTATCCTTTCCCCCAGTGTGGGTGCAGTGCACTTGTGCTGTTACTCACCACATGAAGATGCCATCTCAATATCACCCTCTAAAGTTCTGTCTGAGCTAGTGAATGAGAGTATCATATCTAGTAACAATGCTTCTTTCTCACAGCTCTCTTTTTTGTCTGAACCTTTATCCTTAGGCATCATTGATTGGCCAGGTATCAGTTCCTGGATACCATACCTGAAATGCATAAGGGCAAGGCTGGGGGGAGGAGATGGAGGCATAGCTTTTTACATTTCACTAGATTTCAGGATGAGAGTGAGATATAATTTCAGAGAGACCACAAGGCTGCATCATACCATTGGTTTAGGTGATGTTAGTTGGACAGGAGGATTCCAGAATGGGACCTTGGCTCAAAAGACTGTAATTTGTTTTAGGAAATGTGGAGAAATAGAGTAACAGGATCACTAATTAGTTTTAACAACAAGGAAAAAAAATGTTAAACGTAAAAAGTTTGATTATGATACAATACTCCTTTACTCCTACCTTAGCTTCACAAACATACATATATTTTAAGGTTAGCACAGGTTACAAAGTGTATCTTAAGCCACAATGATCTCAGTGACACACAACTTCTTGAAATACAGAGGCTGACTGTGTCAAAACACAGTCTCCATTTTGGAATGAATGTCATTCTCCTCAAAATCCCCTCAGATGATTGTTACATGAGTGTTTCCAATTTCCCCTCCCAAATAAACACACATTATAATCTTTTTTCACAACAATATTTGTATAGTCTAAGAGGTTACTGAGTTGGATGATTAACCGTGCGCATATTGAATGGTTGAGCAGGATCAAAGGGCCAAGTGGCTGACTCCTGCTCCTATTTTCTAGGTTTTATGTTTCTAATGTTTTCTATCAATTGTTGCATTTGAATCCATTCCAGGTTTTTCAAACTATTCTTTCAAACAAAGCTTCTGTCCATAATAAGAAACCTAGCATCCAGGTTTTATATCTCCCACTTCAGGATTTCTCTGTCTTGATTGTTATCCAACCTCTTCAAAGTTGGTTTAACTATTGATTCCCAGACTATATTAAGATGGCATCAAATTTTTGATTTATCTCTTTTTTTTAACTTTAAATCTGGTTACTGCATCTTTCTTTCACTCCCTACACTGTTTCCCCCCAAAATTCCCTGAACAGGACCTTGTTCAACTTCTTGGCCTCTGTTCCTTAACTCTAGTCTTCCTAAGACATTCATTCTCTACTCTCTAGTTATCTGAACTTTATCTGGTTCTTTTGGAAGCCATCCCTTTGCAGTCCCTTTGCCCTGTCCAATCTTTCTTCTGATAGAGTTGAGAGGTGCTCATCCCTGGTGTCCAGGTGGAAACAAATACAATTAAAACTAAATTCAAAAAGCCTTTCTACCTTAAAAGAGTCTCCAGTTGTTAAGCAATGACTATATGCATCTGCTAGCTTTTACTTATTCTTAATGCAGTAACTCTCTCTAAGCATAATAGAAGCACTGTTGGAACTGAGCCAGCCCCCATACATACAGATAATACATAATAAAGGATCATCTGGACTTGAAACATCAGCTCTTTTCTTTCCTTACAGATGCTGCCAGACCTGCTGAGATTTTCCAGCACTTTCTCTTTTGGTCCACACATATAAACACTTTGTCTAGCATAAATCAAACTCTTCCTTACACAGAAACTTTAATTAAACACATTTAGAACTATACCTTATCCTTAATGTATACTAATACAAATATAAATCCCTTAAAACCACTTTTATTTTCCTAAAACACCCATCAATAATGCCAAGCACTACCTCTAAAGGAGTGAGGACGTGTAGTCCTACCTGTCTCCCAATACTTTTTTGCTTCTCTTTTTTTCTGCAAGCAGAAAGGGAAGAGATCTATTTGGTATGTCACAATGTATTTGGATGATGTGATGGCTATTGTTGAATGGCTGGAGGTATGTGGAGTATGTGAAGATGAGGTGAAGCATCTGAATGTTAGGCCTAACTCCTGATAGCTGGTGGGTGTGTGGTGCATTGAGAAATGTGAGAGGTTGGTGGTGCAATTAATAGGCGACAGCATTTGAAGAAGCATCTTAATCTTGCAATATCATTGAACTTTTTCTGGCACTGTGTCTTGACTGCTTGGGACCAGACTCCCATGGACTCCAGTGGCTATCTGCTCCCACTATCCTTCTAGCGAATGTCTAGAGATTCTCTTGGTCCCTGTGGAAAGTTGATTTCTCCCCTCCTTTTCACCCCCTGCACTTAGATCTTTGGTACTCAATCTGAATTCAGGAGCTCTCTCTCTCTTTTTGGCCTGCTGCTCCACAGTTTTGTTTCTTCTTACTCAGAATATCTTTCCCAATCATTTGCAGCACGACTGAAGCCAAAATGTCATTCCCCTTTAAGAGGCTAATTTTAAATGATGCTATCTTCGCATCAAACTGGACTCCCTGCGGAGCATGCAGCGACATTTTTCATGCTGGTCTGCACACCATACTCATTGAGCTGAGCAGGCAGCAGGTTGTTTACCTGCTCTCTACATCACTTCCATTAGGTGCAGGGTCATTGTACATCATATTCCCTGTGGCCATTTCTGGGACTTATTGAATTTTTCAATAATTTCTCACATTGTTGGATTGCTCTTTTATGATAATTGCTGTTTCCTCTGTGTTGTACTTGATAAAAGTGATACATTTACAATCACTGTAGTTTTCTGATGAATAACTGTCATTAAAGCACAACAATTTTTTGTCATTGTTTGTTAACATATCCTGAATAACTAAATTCTAATTACAGCATTAGAAACATTGGATGGGATTTTCCATGCTGCCCCCCAGACTGTTTTTTCCAACAGCAAAGGTATCTTGCCAATAGCCAGTGGTAGGATCCTCCAGTCCTGTCAATGTTTACGCCATTGTTCACCAGCCTTACTGCCAGGGAACCCACACAGTTGCCATCGGTGAGACTAGAGGGTCCTGCAGGCAGGAAGGGCTGGAAAATTAAGTAGTGAGTTAAGCCCCTAAAATTAATTTCCTTTGTCTTACGTATTTAGCATTCTCATACTTGTCTTGTATTTAGCATACAATATTCATTTATTTTGAAATGTAGCTCTTTCAGTATATTAAGTGTTGTTTGGTATAGTAAATATTAAATTCTGAATGCTCTATGACAGGAATGAGTTAAAGTATGAGATACTATAAACCTTATTCTCAGTTTCTTTTCTGTCTCTGGCATGGATTTTTTGAAGAAATTCATTATTGTTTTTTTTCCCTTTTCTGCTTGCACCTGTGTTTTTATATTTGGAACTCCGCAAGCAGTTTTACTGATGTTAAACAAGCTCAGTAATTTAATCTCTCATAACATAAAATGTTAACACAAAATCAATGAAAAGAACAACTAGCAGGTAACAGAGAGTGGAACCTGAGGAAAGTGAGGAGAGTAACATTTAGGGAAGTGAAGGGGAAACCATAATGACTATGGGATGTTGGTATTCAGGGCAAGAGGAATGTAAGGCAGCATTCAAGCATCCTAAATGGAAGGAGATTGATAAGTATTTGGGATTCCAAGATGTTATTTTTATGGTAGTTTTGTTATGTCTCGCAAATCAAGATAGTTAAGAAAACTCATCAACGCCTCTACTTTCTCAGGACTAAGGAAGTTTCACCACCTTTTACAGATGCACCATAGAAAGCATTCTTTCTAGTTGTATCACAGCTTGGGATGGCTCCTGTTCTGCTAAGACTGCAAGAAACAACAAAAAGTTGTGAATGTAGCCCAATCCATCACATAAATCAGTTTCCCGTTCATTGACTCTGTCCACACTTTCTGCTGCTTTGGGAAAGTAACCAGAGTAATTAAAAAACCCCACGCACCCTGGACATTCTCTCTTCTGCCTTCTTCCATCAGGAAAAAGATACAAAAGTCTGAGGTCACATACGAACTGACTCAAGAACAGTTTCTTCCCTGCTGTCATCAGACTTTTGAATGGACTTATCTTGCATTAAGTTAATCTTTCTCTACACCCTAGCTATGACTGTAATACTAAATTCTGCATTGTCTCGTTTCCTTCTCTACATACTGTAAGCTTTATCTATACAGTGCGCAAGAAACAATACATTTCATTGTATGCTAATACATGTGACAATAAATCAAATTGAATAAAACAATCATCATTATAAAAATAATTTATTTACGAGAGCGTTGAACAGCCTTCACTGAAGCATATTCATTAACTGGATTTCCAATATGTGGTCATGAAGGAAGAAATTCAGCTCAAGTCTTATCAAGATACAAACAGTTGCTGAGGAAGTGATCAGGAAGCCAAATAATATCGTAGGGTGTGAAGTCAATGGCAAGAACCTGTGGTCTTATCAATGATGAGACGGGATAGAGTTTTGGTACATCTCAAACTTAGTGTTGGCAAGCATTTTGTCAGTAACAGTCATAGAATCAAGTGTGGTGAAGTGATTAAAAAAAGCAGGCATTATTAATTTGGAAGTTAACTCCATGCTTTGCATGCTTGCTCATCTCTTTACCGCTATGGTGTTTTTCATCAGTGGTTATTACAGTTGCTTCTTATTCCTTTAATTCTGCAGCATTGTTACAGGGTTCAAGTTGGTTGAGATGCTATTTGATTCCTTCTAAAAACTTTCAAGATGTTGGAATAATTGAATTCTAGAATTAGGAAGCACAAAGACACATGTGTGCACCCTGCCCTAACTCTGCTAGTTCTTAATTGAATCATGGGTTCACTGCAGTGCAGAAAGAGGCCATTCAGCACATCAAGTCTGCACCACCTTTCTGTAAGAGCATCTTCCCCAGTCCCATCAGTTGTGAGTGGATTGGCCTTTTATTGCTATATCTTTTTAAATGTTATTGATGTAATTTTGCATTTCCATCGCTAGCATTCTAGAATATTCCTTCATCCAGAATTTTTGGCTAATTACCAGAAAGCCTGGCTCTTTTTCAAGCATGATTAGTGCTAGCTTTAAACCAGATACCCACCAGTCGATGACAATTGGAACCACTGTGCCAGAAGTAATTGATGTAAATCCATATTTAATGGCATAATACACTGAGTAGACCAGCACCTTGCCAACAGCTTGTCTAATTTAATGATGGTTTATTACTGTCAAATGGAAAAAATAATTATTTAAATCTAGATATGTTTTCTGTCGACAGAGTTTTTCATGGTAATGCATTTTGGAATGAAGAATAAAATAAACTATACAGGACCAGAGGGACAGGAGAGGAGGCTCACATGCACAACTGTTTAGCTGTTAAGTTGATAAAGCTTTTAAAAACTCATAGGACCCTTCACTTTTATTAACAATAGAAAACCAGAAATTTAGACTCCAGCAAGACTGGGCACCATACTTCAGAAAGAATGTGAAGAAGGCACTCATCAACATCCTGGGAGTTACCATTGACCAGAAACTGAACTGGACAGATAGCTAAATACTGTGCTTATAAGTACAGGTCAAAGACTGGGAATTCTTTGGATAATAACACATCTCCTGACTCCCTAAAACGTGTACACTATCTGCAAGGCACAATTTAGAAGTGGGATGGAATAATCTCCACAGGCCTCAAGCTGAGGAAGTGATTAAGAGAAGAATATTTTGTATTTTTGAGAAAATATTTGGGTGGGATTGTCCAGCATGTTCACCCCAAGACTGGAAAATCCCACCTGAGGTCAACAGACCTTTGCATGGTCCACCCCTGCCCACTACGATTCTTGTGGCAGGTAGGATGTGAAAATTCTGCTGTTGGAATCTGTGGGTATGTGGAAAGAACAAAAAAACAGCACTTGTTCAATAACTATTGCAAAGAACTGGCACAGACTCGATGGGCGAAATGGCCTTCTTCTGTGTTGTTTGATTTTTAGATTTTCTAGTTGCGCTTTCTAAACAGACAATCCCTAATGTTTTCAGGATCTTACTAATGCTTCAAAATAATGACAGATATATTTGATTTCTTTATTTCTGGCTTTACCACTACATGAACACAAGGTAGAACAAGGCCTACTTTGTTCTGAGGCTTAAAGAAGACCTTTTAATTTTCCATTTTATCATTTGTAAACCGGGAGTGAATGGACTGTAGGTGCTTTTCATGCTATTAAACATTGTAGAATTTATTTTCGAATGCTGACAAGGCTGTTTAGTTCTTTTCAAGACTCTCTTCACTGAAAGGACTTTGGCAGGCTTGCAATCCTTTTGTGATGTTCTACAGCTGTGTTGCTATTGGCAACAGCTTGCGCTGTTATTAATCACTCTCTTCTTCACTCTTCCCAGTGGGACAACAATGCCCTTATAATAGGATGCTTTTATTTTTACATTTTTGTCCTCGTTTTATTTTCTCACCCTGATATCTCACATTCATATAGGTTTTCTCAGTGCAGATGATGAACTGTTTGGGGCACAAGCACCAACAGTGATGCTAATTGACTGCTCACTGGGATGTACACAATAAAATGGCAGATAGGGAGTGTTGACTTTTTTCCTCTTGCTTCAATGGATTGGATTGAGGTGGTTCATCCTATGGACCGGGGAGAGCAGACCTCACAAGCATACTGAAACATCAGAGATGATTTAATTTCAGTGTGGATTGATGTGCTTGTTCTATTTTGCCTGATGATGTCGAAAAAGTCTTGAATTTTGAGGATGACAATTCTATCCTGTGTTCGGGAAGGCTGCTTGTTGCCATGCATGACAACTGTTGCTCTTATGATCTCCATGTATCCTGAAATCCCTGAAGTTTGAAGTCATGGTAAAGGAAAAGGTGTTCATCCAGAATGCTTACCAAAAATGAAATGATGCCATCACCTCAATCTGTAGAGAGAGCAGGAGAGAACAGGTAAAGTGATTTTTGGGAGCGGATTGCAACATGAACAAGGCTGAGACTTGGCACCCAAAAGGACTCTACAGAGAAAGTAAAATTATAACCTATTCCTAATGACTGTGCAAAATTGTGATCTGATTTATTATTGCCATATGCATTGCTATACAGTGAAAAATAGTCTTTCTTGTGCTATAAGACAAACCATAATGTTCAATGAGTACATAGGGGAGAAGGAAAGGAGAGAGTTCAATGTTACAGTCATAGCTAGGTTGCAGAGAAAGATTAGGTTAATATAAGGTAAGTCCAATCAAATGTCTGTTGGCAGCAGGGAAGAAGCTGTTCTTGAATCATCTGGTATGTGACTTATGTGTCTTTTTCCAACTCAATGAAGGTGAAAGAGTGTGTGTCCAGGGCGTATGGAGCCCTTAATTATGCTTGCTGCTTTTCCAAGGCAGTGGGAAATGTAAACAAAGTCAATGGCTGGTAGGCTGATTTGTGTCATGGACTCGGCTTTGTTCATGACCCTTGCAGTTTCTTGCAGTCTTGGTCAGAGTAGGAGCCAGACCATAGAACATAGAACATAGAACATTACAGCACAGAACAGGCTCTTTGGCCTTCGATGTTGTGCCGACCAATATAAAAACCAATGCCCCTCCAAACTAAAACATTCCCTTCTTTTCCATATACTTATCAACTAACCTCTTAAATGCCACCAAACTTGGCGCATCTACAACTGCTGCAGGCAGGGCATTCCACTCCCTAACCACCCTTTGGGTAAAGAAACTACCTCTGATATCCGTCCTATAACTATCACCCCTTAATTTAAAGCTGTGTCCCCTCGTGCTAGCTTTCTCCATCCTAGGAAAAAGCTATCACTGTCCACCCTATCTAAACCTCTAATCATCTTATATGCTTCAATAAGATCCCCTCTTAGCCGCCTCCTTTATAACGAAAACAACCTCAAATCCTTCAACCTCTCTTCATAGGACCTGCCCTCCATACCAGGCAACATCCTAGTAAACCTCCTCTGTACCCTCTCCAATGCCTCCACATCTTTCTTATAATGTGGGGACCAGAACTGCACACAATACTCCAAGTGCGGCCGCACTAGAGTGTTGTACAGTTGCAACATGACGTTGCGGCTCCGAAATTCAATCCCCCTACCAATAAAAGCTAAGACTCCATATGCCTTCTTAACAACCTTCTCGACTTGACTGCCTACTTTCAGGGATCTATGCACATATACACCAAGATCCCTCTATTCATCAACACTATTAAGAATCCTACCATTAGCCCTATATTCTACACATTTATTAATCCTGCCAAAGTGCATTACCTCACACTTTTCCACATTAAACTCCATTTGCCACCTCTTGGCCCAGCTCTGCAACTTGTCCAAGACCAAGCTGTGTTAAAACTATTGAAACAGATTTTAAGCAAGAACAAATAATACTGAGGAAAAGTGATAAAGAGAAAGGAAATGATTAGAGAGTGGTGTGATTGTCCTTCCTTAGCTTTCATTACTATAGAGGTTGGAGTGTAAACTCTTAACCTGAACAACAGTTCAGTGTTTTATATTCTTTATGATATCCCTGGGGCATGCAGCTCTAGGCCAACCATGGAGTTGTCCAAATTCATCCAGACTATGTCTGAGTTGGCTAATTTACTTGTTGAACTCATGGCTCAATACTAAAACCTTCTCTCTATTTGATGTAAGCTTGCCACTCTCAGGAAATATGTACTTACAGAAAAAAAAATGCACTCATTGCCATCTTTGATGATTGAGAGTTCGCAAAGTTTGGTATTATCATAATATTTCAGATTGTTGAAGAACACCATTACCAAAAAGATCAGGGCAAACAAATACTTCTCCATCAGTTATGATTGCATCAATCTCTTCTGGTAATATTTACAAAGATGTTCAAAGATGTCACCATTACTGGGCTGATTTCCTCTCTGTAATATCATTATAGGTTTTCTGCATTAGATGTCGAGTGGCAGAAATCTGCTGGGTGAAGTTAGCATTTATTTTCAGTGAAATTATTCTCTTCAAATATAACACATATTCAGCTTTTCTAAAGGAATTGCAATTGGAATTATTCTCAAGTATACATATGATGGCACCAATCCATCCCTGGCCAAATGTCTGAAAAATAAATTCTCTGTTCTCTGGTGCAAATGGAATGTTGCCTGTTGGAAATGCTCAGGATTTTGAAATTGATTTTGAATTTACTTCTGGACAAGACCGATAGAATCTACATGAGAAGGTATACGTGGAATAAAAATTGCCCTGAATACCTCTGCGAAATTTTCAGCAGATTTGGTGACACCTAGCACACACGTTTAATTAGGATGTAGATCCAAGTTTGATGTGAACGCTAATGGAGTGAAGTCGCACTATGATATTAGCATACAAAGGTGCTAATGTGTTCATATGCCAATATCACACAGGCCTATTTTATCCTGTAAAGATAATGTCTAGCAAGTGAAAATCCAAAAATGCAACATCATGAATTTGCTTTAACAAATCTGTTCTTATAAGACTACAAAACTGTTAAAACTCCTACACTGAGGAAAAACAACAGGCAAACAAAAAGCAAAACACTGCAGGTGTTAGAAATAGAAAAGAAGCAGAGAATGTAACAAACACTCAACTCCTCCACTTTCCACAGATCCTCACACAATAATGTTTCAAATTTGGACACCTCATCAGAACATTTAACAAATCTGTTCCCACCACAGATGATAACAGATCTGCTATTTATCTTTAGAAGAATGTCAAATGTGTTTTTTGTTATAGAGAATTAAGCTTTGGGAAATGAACCTGTGGTTTTGGCTAATCATTTGGAAATAGATACATTAACAAACTCTAATTTTCTTTTAAAAGACAGCAATTTTCATCTATATATAGAGCCTTTAATATCGTAAAACATTCCAAATTGGTTTGTGACCAAACAATACTTAATATGGCTTGTAAAATAAAATCAAATGATTGGACTTTCTGGATTTTTACCTTGTGAGTTCAAAACAATTTGGATATTATTGTTGTGAGTTGGCTTAATTTTGATTCAGTTTTACTTGGAAGCAATACTAAAAAGTTATGCTTCTGGTAAGATTGTAATCGGGAACACTGAGCAGTGTTAAAGGGTAAACTGTGAGAAGAGGTCAAAGGACATCTACTGAATAATATGTAAAGCAGGTGGCACAGAAAATGTGTATCACAGGATGATGGGTTATATAAATTTTTAGCACTTTGCCTTTTAATAAAAATGTTTCTTCTACTGTGGTTGAAAACATAAATCTGAGTTTTTTCACCATCACCTGCAGATGCTGTAAAGTCTGTTCAGATGAATTCTTCCTTTGTGAAACTGACAGATGTCTGTGATCCTTTTTGTGCTACCTTTGAATTCTACCCCAGTCACCTTATAGGATGTGTGCTGGGGTAACGTAATGGAAAACCAAATTGCACCATGTCGAAAGTTTGCACGCGTGAGCAACTCGTTAGCGATTTATGTTGTTGATATCTTGTTGGTGTTTATTTTTATTGAAATTTTGCATGCTGAGTGAATGAATAACAGAGCAGGTGTGGGGAGGAAATCATGGCTATTAACAGTTCCCTTCCCATCAACGTCATTTGTTTAATGCAAGTTGAGAAATTATAGAAATGTTGCGCACTGGACAGATTGCAGTTGAAAGTGAGAGCTATTTTGTCTCAGTTGTTCTCACTTTTGAAAGGCTACTCAGATTGCTCTTTACCTTTGATTTCTGGTTGCTCTTTAATGAGAGATTTTGTTGCTGTTTCTGATCTGTGAATAGTAAGTTCACACCCAACAAAACAGAAAAAGTTATAAGAACGCAGGTCAAGCAGAATCATTGAAAAAAAACAACTTGCATTTGTATATAGCCTTTCACAACCATCAGATATCACGAAGGACTTCACAGCCAATGGGGCATTTTTAAAATGTAGTGACTGTTGCAGCATGGAAAACAAGGCAACCAATTTGTATGCAGCAAGTTTTCACAAACAACAATGCAATAATGACCAGATAATCTGTTTTTGTGATCTTGATTGGGAATAAATATTAGTCAGGGCATCGGAGTAACCTCATCGCTTTTCTTCAATGTAGTATCATTGGATCTTTCACGTAGAGCTAAAAGAGCAGACACAAACTGATGTTTAATGTCTCAGGCAAAAGACGTGGGGCAAGATTCTCTAACTGCGTGTTTCCGCTTGTGAGAGATGGTGCGTTGTTTGTGAGCAGTGGGATTCTTTAGCCCCACTGCTGTCAATGGAAATTCCCATTGATGTCATACCACGCTGGCAAGAAACCCTGAAAATCCCGCCAGCATGAACAGCCGGAGAATTCTGGCCAACACTTTGAACGGTCAGCACGAGTCAAAATTCTCACAGTGCTGTTGAAAAATACTGTGTTTTCTGTAAATCTGAAATAAATATAAATAGAATTTCTGCATTTGCTCTTTGAATACTGCACTAGAGTGTCACCTGCAATATTCTGACTCAGTGGTAAGAGTGCTATCACTGAATCACAGTTTCATATATAAATCCACCCAAAAATTCACTTATTACTAATACATTTGGAAGCAGTTCAGAGAAGGTTTACCAGATTAATGATGTAATGACTGGGTTATCTTATCCACTGGAAGTTAGACAAGTAAGAGGTGACTAAATAAAAACATATGGTGAGAAGTTTTGATAGCATGAATGTGAAGAGGATGTTTCCTTTTGTGGGGAAATCTAGGTCTCGGAGCAACTGTTTAAAAATAAGGAATCGCCTATTAAAAATGGAGGTGAGGTGAAATATTTTTCTCTCAAAGAATCATGAGTGGGAGAGTCACCCACTCCATTTAAAAAATAATGCAATGGGAGAATCACTCCTTACTTCTCACAGAGGATAATGAATTTGTAGAACTCACTGCTCCAGAGCAGCAAATCATTAAATGATTTCAAAGAGGAGATAGATATTTTTCTGATTTATAAAAAAATGGGTTAAAGGGATATGGGGAGGAGGTAGGGAGGTGGATTTGAGACCAGTGAGAGATCAGCTATGATCTGAATGAATGGTGGAACAGGCTTGAAGGGCAGAGTTGCCTACTTCTGTCCAAATTCATATGTTCCTGTCTCTTTAGGAGGAATGTGATTAATTGATTTAAGTAGCTTATCAGAAAATAATGATGTGAGATTTTGTTGTTCCTGTGCAGTCATTCAATTCTGCTGCAGAGGTTCTTAATGCCAAACAAATTTGCTATGACACTACTATCACAATTGCATTTCTACTGTCTGTGCTGTTGTAACTAAGGTTTTGAATGTGAACATAAAATCACTTGACAAGGTGTCCTCCCACCTGCTGATTTTCTTGTTGCTCTTCCAGCCTGATAATTAACGATTTCCTCCAGGATAGGGTTTTCATCTACAAGTGATTATGAGATTTATTTAAAAAAAGTATTTTTTTTTGTTTTCAAAGATTGGATACAAAGCTGCATTACCAATGTTAGAGAAAGTGTTCCTGTAGATGTTACTTCGATCTATTTTATGTTCCTAAAACTTTTCCCTGCCAGACAGTTTCCACGTCTCTCTCTTTCATTGCCTGTGATGTCTTTAAAAGCCAGTCAGCAGATGCCATTCTCGGTATGATCAGCTGTTTTGCTGCCGGAGGGACATCTCACAAGCTGTCATTTGTAACATTTGAAGTCTGACATAGTTGATTCCAATATCCGTGGTTTCCACTTTTTCTTCCATAAGGAAAGAAAAGAGTTGTTCAGATGTTTGAGTAAGATTGATGATGATAACAACAGCTCTCGCTAAGGTGTGCTCTGGAGTAGACTGTGCAGGCTGCTCACAAGTTGTCTTGTCTAAGATAATGTGTTTAAAGGTACTGCATATTGAAATGAACACATACCCCAAGGAAAAATTGAGAGGGCCATTGGATACGGCCACTGATTAATCGGTAATACCCCAGGAATGCTGCTTAGTTGATGTCTCATAGTTCAGTTGTGTATGCATCCATGTGATATATTTAAACTCACACTTTGTGAGTCAAGCTAAGAGAATTCAACTTCATTCTTAGCACAAACCCTACACCTAGACCTGTTAAGACCCCAGGGGGCAGGGCCAGAGCACTACCCTGCCATGTTTTCAAACACCTGGGGGCAATATTGGCCTTCGCATCCCAGGCAAAGTGATCATGGTTGCTTTCTGTTTTTGGACATCATGGGATTGGGGAGAACATACAGTGAACCAGGAGACAATGGTATAAACCATTTTTGAAAATTGAAATGTATGTTAGTCCTTGGTAACCAAGTTCACACCTTGATTGGGCATGAACTTGATAACATCGCTGGCAGGAGGCAAGGAAGATGTCCTTCTCAGAACTCCCCAGCAGAAATTCCGACAGGCCCTCCTGCAAGATTTTCCAGTCATAATGGGATTTGCATTCACCACAGGGCCAGAAAATTGCCCCCACTGTTTGATTTTATTGTAGAAGACACAAATAACATCCCTGAAATACTCGTAGATCAAGAGGCAAAAGGGTGAGAACAATGTAAAGCAATTTCAATCATTAGAGAAAGTGTACTGAGAAAATTATTAGAACAAAAGGCCAACAAGTGCCCAGAATCTTTTAGCTTGCCTCCTGTAGGGTCTTAAAAGGAGTGATGGCTGAGATAATAGACGCATTGGTTGTAATTTTCCAAAATTTCCTAGATTCTGGAAAAGTCCCATTCAGTTGGAAAATAGAGAATGCAACTTCTTGATTCAAGAAGAGAGGGAGATTGAAATCAGGAAACCACAGACAATTTAGCCTAACTTCTGTGAGAGAAAAAATGCTAAAAAAAAATCATTAAGGAGGTTATAGCAGGGTGCCTCGCGAATCTTGCTTCAATTAGGCACAGTTAATGCTGTTTTTGTGAAAGGGAAATTGTGTTTGACTAATTTATTGGAGCCTTTGAAGAAGTGGCAAACAACATGGGTAAAGGGAATCTATAGATTTGGTGCACTTGGATTTAGGAAATATATTTGACATAATGCCACATCAAAGGTTGTTACATAAATGAAGTGCTCATCATCCAGGGTAACATATTAACAGGGATAGAGGATTTGTTAGCTAACAGGAAACGGAGAATAGGGAAAAATGGACATTTTCGGGTTGGTAGGCTGCTGCTAATTTGTGAAGTGCTACAGAGATTAATGCTGGGATTTGAATTATTTGCAATCTATTTAAATGAAGAGACTGCATGTTTGTGATAGATTTGCTAATAACACAAAGATAGACAGGAGTAATTTACGAAGAGAACAGAAGGGCTGGAATTGTCTGGCCGTTCACATCAGCGGAATTCTCTGGTCCTGCTGGAGGTGCAATCCCTGCCGTGGGTTTCCTGGTGACGTGGGTTGACTTAAATGGGAATTCCCATTAACAGCACTCTCACCATCATGAAAAATATTGAGAGGAGACCAGTGAACATTGCCCAAGGAGTCTATCAGTCTCTGCTTAGCAACTCTGTGCAGTCGTGTGTCGTAAAAGCTGCCTTGGAGAACACTTACCCAAAGATTAGAGACCGAATGCCCGTGACCGCTGAAATGTTCGCCAACAGGAAGGGAACAGTCTTTCCTGGTGATTGTCAAGCAGTGTTCATTCATCCGTTATTGTAGTGTCTGCATGTTTTCCCTAATGTATCATGCTTCAGGACATTCTTTCCTTCAGCGTATTAGGTAGACAACTGTTGGCTGAGTTGCAAAAGTATGTGTCGTGTACCTGGTGGATGGTGTTCTCATGTGAGATGATGTCATCCAAATCGATGATCCGGCACGTTTTGCAGAGGCTACTGTGGCAGGGTTGTGTGGTGTTGTGGTCACTGTTCTCCTGAAGGCTAGGTAGTTTGCTGCAAATAATGGTCTGTTTGAGGTTGTGCGATTGTTTGAAGGCAAGAAGTGGGGCTGTGGGCATGGCCCTGGCAAGATGTTCGTCATCATCAATGATGTGTTGAAAACTCCCGAGAAGATATCATAGCTTCTCCACTCCGGGGAAGTATTGGATGATGAAGGGTACTCTGTCCAGTGTGTCCTGTGTTTGTCTTCATGACGTGAGTGTACACATATCTGGCAGATGGAGGATAATGTGAACTTTTCCACTTTGGTAGGAAGAACAGAAAAACAATATGTTATTTAAATTGAGAGAGTTTGCAGAACTCTGTGGTAGGGAGAGATATTGATGTCCTGGTACATGAATCAAAAACAAAGCACACAGGACAACAAGTGGAACATAGAACGCTACAGCACAAACAGGTCCTTCAGCCCACAAATTGTGCTGATCATATCCCTACCTACCAGGCCTATCTATAACCCGCAATCCCATTAAATCTCATGTACTCACCCAGAAGTCTCTTAAAAAACACCAGCGAGTTCACCTTAATCACCACCGACGGCAGCCAATTTCATTCACTCACCACTCTCTGAGTGAAAAACTTACCCCTAACATCTCCTCTGTATCTACTCCCCAGCATCTTAAACCTGTGTCCTCTCATAGTGATTAGTAATCTTACAAGCTTTCGGAAACGGCGTTCCTTTGTCAGATGTTTGGAAGGTTATGATCAGAGAAAGGCATATAAAAACATGTACAGTTTACAGAATACTGATTAGAATGCAAATCTTTACAGCTAACCTGCTATTCAAGTCTTAAAAATGCAGACAATGTGAGTGGAGATAGCATTAGATTTATTGTAAGGGGAATAAAATAATGATGTCAGGAAGTTTGACTATAGATGAGAGATGGTGGCATTTTTTTATTCATTCAAGGGATGTGGGCTTTGCTAGCAAGGATGACACTTATTGTCCAACTCTAATGTTCTTAAGAAGGTGATGGTGAGCTGTGTTCTTGAACCACTGCATTCCATATGGTATAGGTACACCCAGAGTACTGTTACGGAGGACATACTAGGATTTAAACACAGCAACAGTGAAGGAATGGGAATATATTTCCAAGTCAGGATGGTGAGTAATTTAGAGGATGACTTCCCGGTCATAGTGTTCCCATGTATGTGCTGCCCCAGTTCTTCCAGATAGTCATAGCTTTGGAAGGTGCTGCCTAAGAAGCTTGAATGATTTCCTACAGTGCACTTTGTAGATGGTGTACAATGTGGCTACTGTGCCTCGGTGATGGAAGGAGTAAATGTTTGCGGATGGGGTGCCAGTCAAGCATGCTGCTTTGTTCTATCCAGAGTAGTCTGATGGGGCAGCAATTGGCCAGGATAGATTTGTCCTGTTTTATTTTGATTAGGACATATTTGGCAATTTTCCATTTTGCTGGATAGATGCCTGTGTTGGTAGCTGGACCATCTTGGCTAGAGGCATGACAAGTTCTGGAGCACAAATCTTCAGTCCGATTGCTGGAATATTGTCAGTGCCTTCACCCAATTCATGGTATAATATGGAGTGAATCAAATTGGCTGAAGACCAGTTTCTGTTATGCTGCAGACTTCCACAGAAGGCTGAGATGGATCATCCACTTGGCACTTCTGGCTGAAGATTGCAGCAAATGATTCAGCCTTATCTTTTGCATTGATGTGCTGGATTCTTCTGTTATTGAGGATGAGAATATTTGTGGAGCCTCTTCCTCCAATGAATTGTTTACTTGTCTGCCACAGTCCATGACTGGATGTGACAGGATTTCAGGGTTTAGATCTGATCTGTTGATTGTGGGATTGCTTAGTTTTGTCTATTACCCACTGCTTATGCTGTTTAGCATGCAAGTAATCATGTGTTGTAGCTTCACCAGACTGACACCTCATTTTTAGGTCTGCCTGGTGCTGTCCTGATGTGCCCTCCTGCACTTTTCTTTACAACTTTGCCAATGAAGAGTTCAATGTCACTGCATGAGTAATGCAGAGGCTAATTCTCTGGTGACATGGATTCAAATCCCACCATGGCAACGCATGAAATTTGAATTCAGTTTGTAAATCTGGAATTATAAAGTTAGTCTCGGTGATGATGACCATGAAATTATGATTAATTATTATAAAAACCCATCTGATTCACTAATGTCCTTTAGGGTAGAAAATCTGACATTGTTCCCTCATCTGGCTTACATGTGACTCCAGATGTGAAGAAATATACTTATCTCTTAAATGCTGTTTGAAATGGATCTGCAAGTCACTCAGTTCAAGGGCAATTAGGGATGGGTAACAAATGCTACTCGTGCCAGCAATGCCCACATCACATGTGAAATCAAAGAAGAAAAACAAGGTTGTACAGGGCGAGATGAGGCTACATCTGAAATGCTGTGTACAGTTTTTGTCTCCTTATTTGAGAAAAGATTTAATTGCTTTTGAAGCAGTTCAGGGAAGGTTCCACTAACTGATTCCTGGGATGAAGGAATAAGGCGGCACAGTTGCACAGGGTTTGCAGGCTCCATCACAGCACCAAGGACCTGGATTCAATTCCTGACTTGGGTTACTGTCTATGTGGAGTCTAAATGTTCTCCCTATATCTGCATGGGTTTCCTCTCACAGTTGGAAAGATGTGCTGGTTAGGTGCATTGGCCATGCAAAATTCTCCTTCAGTGTACCCAAATAGATGCTAAGTTTGGTGACAAGGGATTTTCACAGTAACTTCACTGCAGTGTGATTGTAAGCCTACTTGTGACACAAATAATAAAAAAACTTTTAAACTTCATCTTTTGAAGAAAGGTTGTGCAGGATAGATCTGTTTCCATCGTAGTTTAGGGGAAAGAGAGGTGATCTTATTGAAACATTTAAGACCCTGTGGGAATGTAACAAAATGAATATTTCTCCTTGTGAGAGACCAGAATGAGAAGACACATTGTAGAAATAAGGGGTCTCCCATTTAATCTCCTCAGAGATGAGGAGAATTTTTTTCTCTGAAGTTGATTAGTATATGATTTCTCTTTCCAAGTGGGTGGTGGAAACACGATGATTGAATATGTTTAAGATTGTGTTGGATAGATTCTTGTTTCGTAAGCGTGTCAAAGATTAGAGGAAATATATAAGGAAATAGAGTTGCAGTCACTATCAGCCATGATCTGATCAAATGGAGGAAGGAGCAGGCTTGAAGGAGTTGATTGACCTTCTCCTGCTCCCAGTTTGTATGTTCATATTGTTATGATATTACAAAATTTTAGAAAAAAATGCTTTGTAAACTTGAGTTTAAAAACTGTTTACAAATCGACTGTGCATGTGACTTTCAGGCTGAAAACCTTCTAGCCAGTCAGAGGTGACATTCTCACTCATATACATTTAAAATTCAATAAGTGTTCCAAAAGAATAAACATAAATTCATTGATTGAGACTTTTCCTCCAACGTTAGGATATTAACTGAGAAGCCATTGTAAGGTGTGAACAATCTTGAACCTTTATTTCACTTTTGGGGTTTAATCAGACTTAAGCTGATTTTTAATGGAATTACCACGTGCCAAATAAGCCAAATGCTGGCAATTGGGATTAGCTGGGAGGCCACCGTGGTCAGCATGGACTTGTTGGACAGAAAGGCCTGTTTTTGTGCTGCATTACTCAATGACTTTGTGTGGAAAGATGATTTCATTTTTTTAGAAACCCTAAAGTGCAGAAAAAGATCATTTGGCATACTGAGTCTGCACTGCCCACAAAACCCACTGAGGCCCTACCCCCATATCTACCCACTAATCCCTCTAATTTACACATCCCTGGACACTAAGGGGCAATTTTAGCATGGCCAATCAACCTAATCCGCACATCTTTGGACTGTGGGAAGAAACCGGAGTACCCAAAGGAAACCCATGCAGACACAAGGAGAATGTGCAATGTCACATATTCAGTGACCCAAGATGGGAATCAAACCCAGGTCTCTGGAGATATGAAGCAGCAGTGCTAACCACTGTGCTACCGTGCATTTGTGCAGAAAACATGATAACAGGTCATCTTAGCTCATCTGCAAGAAGTATTGAAAAGGACAGAAAAAAGGCAGATCTGTCTTGAATAGGCTTCAACCCCAGGAGAGACAGAGAAAGGCATCTAAAAACAAACAGTGGTCTGCTCTAAAATAACTAGGCAGCTAAAAGTGCCATGTCTGCAGAACAGAAGTGAGGAATCTTCTGTCCTCCCTGTAAATCCTGATTCTACCAACTAAACCCAACTGTTAACACAATCACTGGCAGTTTGACAATGGAAGCTTTTGCAGCTGTAGAGCCAACTTTTAAATCTCAAGGCTTTAATTTCATACAACACAACATCTCAACTTCAAACGATATCAGGCCTGCATCAAATATGGAATAATTTTTGTTTATGACATAATTTTATTTTCATTTACAACTGCTCTTTGTGTGTGTGTGTATGCATGTGTTTGAAACTTTGGGCATGATCTTACCAGCTGCTTGTACCACGCTTGTGCTGCAGCAAAGATGGAAATTTTGACGACAAGTCAAATCTCCATTCACTGCAGCGGGATGGGAAAACCTTGCCAGCATGACTCGCCGAAAAATTACGATCTTCATCTGTTCTTAGGTAACTTCCACGGCAATAACATAAAATAAACAACCTTTTCTCCTTTTTTAAGTAGAAAGATTTTGTTGCTGTGTTATTTTAAATTAAATTTCTTGCTCCATGAGTAAGAAAGTACACGCATACATACAACTACATTGCTCACAGGAGACTTTAGGGAAACACCTTTTAAAGTTCCATGACAATATGTTCAGATGTATCAATTCCATCTTTAAATGTTGCAGAACCAGCTTTTTTGAGTTCATAAATTACAGTTTCAATATGGTTCAATTTTCTTTTTTGTTTTATCTTTATTCACCATGCTGAGTTATTACAAATAGTTTCTAGACAGATGGAACATGCTTGTACACCTCTAATAAGAGTGTTTTCTGTTGAGAGAACAGAAAGACTTGCTTTTATTTTGAACTTTGCACAACCAGTGGACACATTTAGAGCCAATGAAATACTTTTGAAATATAGCTATTACATAGAACATTACAGCACAGAACAGGCCCTTCGGCCCTCGATGTTGCGCCGACCAATTATGAAAAAGCAATGACCCTCTAACCTAACCCATTCCTTTTTCATCCATAAACTTATCTACTAACCTCTTAAATGCCCCCAAACTTGGCGCATCTACAACTGCAGCAGGCAGGGCATTCCATACCCTTACCACCCTCTGGGTAAAGAACCTACCTCTGACATCCGTCCTATAACTACCACACCTTAATTTAAAGCTATGTCCCCTCGTGCTAGCTACTGTTGTAACGCGGGAACTGCAGCAATCAGTTTTTACCCAACAAGATCTGACAAACAGCAATGTGATAGCGACTAGGTAATCTGTTTATGTGATAAATATTGGCCAGAATACCAGAGATAACAAAACTGCTTGTCGTTGAAATAGTGCCATGACATATTTTGCAAGGACAGATAGAGGCTTAGTTGAACATCTCATCAAAAGATGACGGGAGATATTTTCTGGTCAATCCACAGTGTGTTTCTTGTGGTGGGAGGTAGTGTACGGTTTGCTTGCTGTCAATGAAATTTCCCATTGATTATGTCTCATGCCACCAGAAAATCAATAGTGGAAGTGCACCGTGGGCAGGACCAGAAGATCCCACTATTGTGAACAGCTGGAAAATTCCGGTCGACATCTCTGAAGGAGCAGTACTTCTTTAGTACTGCATGAATTGTTAGATTGATTTTTGAGCTCAAATCCTGGAGCAGAACTTAAATGCAGAACCCAGTGACTCAGAAGGGACAGTGCTACCATAGCTGCCACTCTCAATGCAAGCATTTGTGCTGATCATAGTTGGGGATTAGTGTGCCCTTCAGTTTCCTTTCAATAAAACATAGCCAATATACTGTGGACAGTGGAAGTCTGAAATAAAAACAAATGTTGATAGATTCAGCTTCAGTGGAAAAAGAAGCATAGTTTCTACTCAATTTCAATCGTCAGATAGCTAAATTATTTTGCTTAGTTAGTTCCTAATGTTATGATTCAGCAGATGTACAAATAAATACCAAACGGAAACTTGGTGCACATATCACAGCTATAATTTTTTAAATTCTGACAGAGAGAAAATAAATTTACTGGACTCAAATACTACAAATTCCTGTAACACTTTTGCGATTTTGAGCATTAAATTAAAACATTTATCAAAAAACTTAAACACACAAGATTATATCTATACAGTTAAAATTAGTCTTACAAAAAATGTAGAAAAAGACTTTCTACTTGATCAGACTCACAAGAAAACACCCTCTAAACAACATTTACTTATGGATCACACAAAAACAGAAACTGTTAGAAAACCTCAGGAGGTCTGACAACATCTGTGGAGAGAGAATAGAATCAGTGTTTCAGGTCTGGTGACCCTTCATCAGAGTGATTGTCAGATCTGCTGGGATTTTCCATCATTTTCTGTTTTTATTTCGGATTCCAATATCTGTAGTATTTTTATTTAATCACTTATAGATGTTTAATTGCAAACATTCCAGGAATATTACTACAATGCAAACTCACTGTTGCTAGAGGAGTTTTCACCCTCCCACTTTGCTGTTGAAATGCAAGAAACTTTAAACCGTCAGGCTTTTCTGGTTTAACTGGATGACTGTTTTAAACTGTATCCTTTATGACCCAGTACTGTTGTTGACAGGGCTTTGTCATACAGCCACCCCCAGGAGGTCTCATATGGCCATCCCAAAACACAACTCTCAACATGTCTGATTAAGTACTTCCAGTCTCTTTTATCATTGATTCCATTATCCTTAGACTCTCTTAGAACCTTAACTTTCCCAGAACATAACAATATTTCATACTTCCCAATTGTTCCCACCTTAGGGTTTAATACTGTTGAATTATGTATTTATAAATTGTTAGCGTCTTTACTCCCTTTTGACATTTAACAACTAAAAATCCAAACTCTCACTTATCTCCTAATGCAAATTTCTACCAACTGTTTATTTACATAGAGTTAAGTAACTTGCCATTCTTACTTAAAGTGCATACCTCTAGCACCTTCCTTTGATATCTTACATTCTGTGGACAATCTATGTTCACTTTAACTCAATTATGTTTACACACACAGAGACACACAGAGAACACAATCCTGCTTCACAGATTAACACAACAGACCCCAGGCATATTAGAAATAATACCATTTCTTGTTACACTAGGGATTCAAAATGTCAAATGGGAACAGGAAGGAGTTATGGTTTGGAAGTTCTATCAGCAGGTTAGAGAGTTCATATGTTGGATATCTATCTGAATTTGTTAACGTTAGAGTGCATTCTCTTCATAGAGTGAGCCTCAACTTACATGGTTTATTGTGTCAAATGATTAGAGTTGGCACAAATGCATTTCTTGTAAAGGAAATGTGGTGTTTGGCACTACTCCAGTTCAGAAGATTTTGCATGATCAAACAGTAAAAGTTGCAGTTTTGCTGAAGTATTTTGTCTTTGAAGGAGTAGCTCAGTCTAAATGGTTTTTTATAAAGCTACAGCATGTACAGAAAATGAATTTTCCCCTTCAGCAAGTTTTGCCTTAATAAACCAGCTCTACTGTCAGAGCACACATTCCAAAAACTTCATCAGACTCTGGGTGCAGGCACAATAATCCCATTCACATCAGTCCTGTTTTAGCTAACTTTAAACATCCCAGACAGAAATTCCAACAGTGGTAGCTGTGACTGTCCTACCATTTACAGATTCTGCCAGTGCTCAACAAGCTAGTATCATCACAAATTGCCACCTAGGAACACTTCATACATTAGACCACAACTAGAGAGAATGAAATATCTTTCGGCGTTAATAGTCACTGAATTACAGAATTGCTATGATGCTGAAGGTGACCATTCAACCCACTGTGTTTACACCGGCTCTCAGATAATCATTATGACTTAGTGCCATTGTCCTGCCTTTTCCCCATACCATTGAATGTTGCTTTTATTCAAATAATAATCTACAAGATGAGGGTAACTAAAATCATTGGTTCCATGTACCCCTCCCAGTGAGCTGAATGCATTTTATAACCATTTTGAGCAAGAGGTCAGCGAGAGCACACCCTCCATTCTGGAAACTTCAGATAACGTGTACCTGAGGTCACCATTACTGATGTCAGAGCAGCCTTCTCAAAAGTCACCCCACAAGAAAGCAACTGGCCCAGACGGGGTACCTGGACAAGCTGGCGGGGGTATTTGTAGACATCTTTGACCTTTCTTTACATTAAGCTGAAGTCCCTATCTGCCTCAGGAAGACGACCATTATCCCGGTACCAAAGAAAGTCCAGGGAGCGTGCCTTAATGACTATCGTCGTATGAATCTGACGTCCACCATTATGAAGTGCTTAAAAAGATTAGTCATGCTGTTAGTGTACGCTTGACCTGGACCATTTGATGGGCAACACTACAGCTCAGTGACTATTGCTGTGCTGTGCAGATATACATGGATTTGGGCCTGTATCTGTGGGAGTTTGCGCATTCTCCCTGAGCTTGCGTGGGTTTTCTCCGAGTGCTCCGGTTTCCTCCCACATCCCAAAGATGTGCTCTTAGGCTAATTGGCAAAACAAATTCTCCCTAAATTGTCTCAAATTTGGTTTTTAATCCACAGATCTATAAATATAGTCAGGGATCACGGGTAGAGGTGGGAACATCGGGGAGATGGCGCGGGCTCGTTGGGCCGAAGGGTCTGTTTCCCGTGCTGTTTTGTTATTTGTTCTTTGTTCTTAAATCAAATCCTGCCTTCCAGACTGTCTAGATCCATTCCAGTTCACCTATTGCCATAAGAGGCCCACAGCAGATGCCATCTCCCTGGCCCTGCATTCAATCCTGGAAGACCTAGATAACAAAGACACCTATGTCAGACTCCTATTCATGGACTACAGCTCAGCCTTCAACACCATTATTCCTATAGACTCATCTCCAAATTTCATGGCCTGGGGCTTGACTTTCCCCTGTGCAACTGGATTCTAGATTTCCTAACCCACAGACTACAGTCAGTAAGAATAGGCAATAAGATCTCCTCCACAATCATCCTCAACAACGGTACTTTGCAAGCCTGTGTCCTCAGCTCCTTCATATATTCCTTATACACCTCTGACTATATGGCCAAATTCCCCTCCAACTTGATTTTCAAGTTTGATGATGACACCACTATTGTGGGTCAGATCTGAAGCAGTGATGAAATACAGTACAGGAAAGAGAAAGAGCATCTGGTGAATTGGTGATGGCAATAATCTCTCCCTCAATGTCAACAAAATAAAGGAGACAGTCATTGACTTCAGGAGGCGTAATGGAGGGTATGCCCCTGCCTGCATCAATGGGGACAAAGAGCTTCAAATTTTTAGGCGTCCAAATCATCAACAACCTGTCCTGGTCCCTCCCTGTGGTCATGATATTTAAAAAGCCCAGCAACGCCTCTACTTTCTGAGGAGGCTAAGGAAATTTGGCATGTCTGCTACTAATTTCTACAGGTGCACCATGGAGAACATTCTTTCCGGTTGTATCACAGCTTGGTATTGCTCCTGCTGTGTCCAAGATCGCAAGGAACTACAAAGAGTTGTGAATGAGGCCCTGTCCATCACTCAAATCAGCCTCCCATCCATTGTCTACACTTACTGCTGCCTCAGGAAAGCAGCCAGCATAATTAAGACCATATGCACCCTGGACATTCTCTCTTTCACTTTCTTCCAAAGTCTGAGGACACATACCAACCCAACTCAAAAGCAGTTTTTTCTCTGCCACCATTTTGAATGGACCTTCCTCGTTTTAAGTTGACTTTTATCTGTACCTTAACTATGACTGTCACACTACATTCTGCACTCTTTTCCTTCTCTTCATTCTATGCTCATAACTAAAGTTTCTCAAATTGGAACCATTCTTGTAAACCTCTTATGCATCTTCTTTCTGTTCACATTTTTCCTCTACTGTGGTACACAGAGCAGTACACAACACTCCAGCAAGGTCTAACTCACTTATTGTATAAGCTTAGCATAGCCTCCTTGCTCTTATATAATATGTCTCTGTTAGTAAAGTCCAGAATACTGTATACTTTATTAACCGTTCTCTCCAAATGTTGTGCCATCTTCACTGATCTTGGTACAGATCTATCCTGGTCCCTCTACTTCCACATGCCCTTAAGAATTGTACCCTTTATTTTATATTACCTCCCCATGTTCTTCCTACCAAAATGCATTACCTCATACTTCACTGATTGAAGTTCATTTGCCACCTCTCTACCCACTGATTGAAGTTCATTTGCCACCTATCTACCCACTCCACCAACTTGTGCATATCATTTTGATGTTCACAATTTACAATAATTCCAAGTTTTGTGTCAACCCACAAACTTTTAAAGTATCTGCTTCACACCAAGATATACATCATTAATCATGCGTGACTATAAGCTTCATGTGGATTGGGAAAATCAAATTGGCAGAGTTAGCCATGAGGAAGAATTTATAGATGCATGTCGAGAACTATTATGAACCAATATGTTGCGGATCCAACCAGGGCTCATGCTATTTTGGATCTGGTGATGTGTATGAGACAGGCTGAATAAGCAATCTTAGAGTAAAAGATCCCAAGGAACCAGTGACTATAACATGATAGAATTTAGCATTCGGTTTGAGATTGAAAAGCTTAGGTGAGAAATAATTGAGCTGAACTTCAAAAAGGATAATTGCAAAGGAATAAGGGAACAGTTGGCTGGAGTGCAGTGAGAAAGTAGTTTAGCAGAAAAGACAGTTGATCAACAATGGCAGAAATTTATGAAAATAGTTCATTGCTCACAACAAAGATGAGAAATAAAAATTCGAGGAAGGGATAAATCAACCATGGTTAACTAAGGAATTTAAGAATTAAACTGAAAGAAAAAAACATACAATGTGGCAAAGATTAATGGTAAGCCAGAGGTTTGGAAAACTGCCAATGTAACAGCCTTATTTAATAAGAGAAGGAAACAAAGAAACAGGTACATATAGGCCAATTAGCTTAATACCTGTCTTTGCAAAAATGCTTAGAGTCCATTGCAAAGGATGTATTAGCAGAGTATTTAGGAATACATTATATAATCCAGCAGGGTTAGCATGTCTTCAAGAAGGCAAAATCATGCCTGACAAATCTGTTAAAAGTCCTTAAGATGGAACTAAGCAGGTTAGATAAAGGAGGACCAGCAGATTAAATATACTTGGATCTCCAAAACATGTTCAATAAAATGCCCAAAAAAACTACATAATAACATAAGAGACTGGCTAACCAACAGAAATCAGAGTCGGGTCTTTTGCTGGCCAGCAAGATATAAGTAGTGGTGTGCCACAGAGGTTAGTCTTCAGGCCCCACCTATTTTACATTATATTATTGACTTGGATACAGCAATAGAAGATACCAGAGCCAAATTTGCAGATGATATTGAAGTAAGTGAGAAGGCAAGTTGCAATGGGAAAATAAAGAATTTACAACCGCTACTTCCCAAGCTCAAGCTGTTTACTCTCAGACCTTGTGCTCACAAGCTAACATAACATATAGAATTGCAGATTTCCTTAATTGGTTTTGTGGATACTAATAAGAGAAACACAATGCCATTTATATTGAGGATGTTTTAAGCAAATTGGCAGGCTTGGTATTTTAGGCGGATTATTTTTTCAGCATTATGTTTGTGACCATAACAGCCAAACCATATTTCATAGGTTGTCTGCACATAAGCTCACATCCAGCTAATGCAGAAAGAGGCAGAGACACAAGAGTTAGAATTGCTTGTAAATATCTATGTTGTAAAAATTAATTTTCAAAATATATCCCTCAGTAAAATGAAGGGTGAATATAGCCACATTTTTTAAAAAAAGCAGATTTATTCAATTATATTTCCAAGTTTATATAAAAGTAACCTTCAAAGAAATCATGATTACTCAGATTCAGTCAAACAGACAAGAGGATGAGCTCTTTCAATAACCCCACCCCCGTCCCCGCCCCCACCCCGACCTATTCCAGGTGTCCACAGTAACCTGCGCATTCCCGGCAAGTTCCCTTCACCTGGTTGCTATTGTAAATGTTACATCGGCGTGGGGAAACAGCCCAATGTGGGGGAGAATACAACGGGGAAGCCCTATAATTTGATCTTAATTGACTTAATTGATTTAAGTCAAGGTGAACCTACTTACATCAATGGCAGGGTGTGAAGATAATCAGGCAAGAAAATCTCGTAGTTGAGGTTCATGTTTTTTGACTCTTGTGGTAATTGTGCACCCACATTTCTGTTTGTGACTATGGGGAATGCGGAGACAAAATCCCACTGTCACCTCTGTTGCAATTGCATAATCAAATTGCATTGAAAATAGGGCTTCCAACCAGCTGACTTATTTGTAACGGCAAGTACTTTGCACATGTGAGATCAAATACATCTTGTGCAGTAGTCAATGAATTACCTTTGAAGTGAAGTCACTGACAGTAGAGAAACATGACAACCAACTTCTGCACAGCACATCCCCAGCAATAGCAAAACAAAATGTCAATATTTGAGTGATGTTGTTTGAGTAATTAGTTTCAGCCAGGATATTTGGATAAACTTCTTTTGCCATAGGTTCCTTTACATCCACTTGAATGGGTGGATAGACCTTCTCACCTGAAAGACTGCACCTCAACAGCATTGATTTCCCTCACTACTGTATTGTAATACCAGCAAAGATTGGAGCGTTGCTCGATCCCACAGACTTGTAATTCAAAGGTCAAATCCTAAATAAGAACTCACATACTGAGTGCCTTTCATATTCACTGGATATTCACCACATCATTTCATAGCAGTTAAATACATGTCTAGTATTATTATATTGTTTTATATTCCCATATATTCCAGAATTCAGTTTGCCTTTTTGCAGCTCTTGCTGCTTGCGCTTTTCATGATTTGTGTGGCTGTATCTTCAATTCACTGTTAGACCCTCTGTTAAATTTTGTTGCTTATTGCCTACTTTCTTTCATTGTTCATTTTTCCAAAATGTACTGCTTCATGTTTATTGATATTGAACTGCAACTATCATCTATCTGCTAATCTCCTACAAAAATAAAAAATGTTGGAAGATCTCAGCAGGCCTGATAGTATCAATGGAAAGAGAATAGAGCCAATGTTTTGAGTATGAATGCTTCTTCGTCAGATGACTGAAGAGTGACCCAGACTCGAAACGTCTTATTGCTGTCAATGCTGAGACTTTTCAGTATTTTCAGTTTTTGTTTCCGATTCCAGCATCCACAGTATTTTGCTTTCATTTTTCTCCAGTCTCCTAACTAATCTTGAGATACCAATCGGTGTTCCGTAATCTATTGTATGCATCCTTAAAATTTGTCAAATTTGATATCATTAATAAACCCTGATCATTCTTCATGTGCTTGATGAATACACTTAGAATGTTATTGCAATCCAACTGATCCAAACACAATCCATTTAATTCCTGTTTTCTCAAGGGTGGCAAGGTGGCACAGTGATTAGCACTGCTGCCTCATAACACCAGAGACCTGGGTTCAATTCTGGCTTCGGTCATTGTCTGTGTGGAGTTTACACATTCTTCTTGTGTCTGCGTGGGTTTCTTTCGGGTACTGCAGTTTCTTCCCACACTCTGTGCAGGTTAGGTGGACTGACCATGCTAAATTTCCCCTTAGAGGGGAATTAGCAGAGGAGTTGCAAGGATCGGGTCTAATTGGGATTGTTGTCAGTGCAGACTTGACAGGCTGAGTGGCCTCCTTCATGCTATAGGGATTCTGATTCTGTGATTAATTACTATCCCTTCACCACCTTCCTATTGAAGTGGTTATATTTTCTTTCCACTGTGTTCATGTACTTGCACAATTCCTTAATGAATGTTTAAAGACTTGTGCAAATGTTGCCTGGATGTAATATGCAGATAGTACACAATACTCATGCATTGACTCATCTGCATACTCCATATCAAATATTTTGAGGTTGAGGTGGCCACTAATGTTGATGGCTGAGTCTCGACTTTGATATTGTTTGCAGGTATCCTTGCAACAGATAACACAACCTGTAGGTTACAATTAGCTGATTCTGTTTGAAGACACTCATTGTACAGCATCTTGGTTATTGCACCAATTAATGTATGCTGGCTGTCTTTGACTCAGGCTGCCTGAATCGTGTGACTGGAGAGCACTTGAAGAGCCATTCGGCATTGTGGTTAGTGAGGTCTTCACTGATATTCATTTCTTTAGTTCTGTGAGCGCAGCCTCCCTTGAGCATTGGAGCCTGCACAGACATAAATCCTCTGTCAATTTTCCAGTGGGAGAATGAATGGCAATGGCAATAAAACTGGAAAAATGAGAAGGCGGCTGAATAACTGTCACAATCTCATGAAGAGTCAGCAGAAAAAAAAACAAAGCTGAATAAAACTGTGCAGAAATAGCATTACCTCAGGGGTATTATAAAGTGGGGTTGGCCATTCAGCCCCTTGAAACTGCTCCATTATTCTCTTAGTTCCTGTACTTCAACTCTGAATAGCTGTTTTTCCTCCATGGCACAGAAATTAGTTTGCAGAATGTCACTTCCATTGATACTACAATGATTTGAATCGATTTCCCAAAGACATCTTGAAGTCTACACAGCATTCTTCATTGATATTGTTGCCAAATACTGTACGCTCTGCTGCCAGAGAATCAACATAACATTGCTCGATTATGAGAATGAATTTCTGCCCCACTCATCCATACCCTTTGATACACTTGCCCAACAGAAATGCTCCATATCTACCCATCTTTAATATTCCTGTTCCTTCTTGTCTGCCTAGTGGAAATGTATTAACTCAATTCACTTGTTGCTACATATTTATGGAGCATAAAAATGTCACAGATTGCTCTTGTATATCGACATTTCCATTGCAAGATACAAATGATATCTTATGAAATCTCTTCTGAAAAATCCACAAATACAAATACCTATTGGATTCTCTTTATCCTGTTAAATTCAGGTAACTTAATAATGGAGGACCTGGCCATTGCAAATCTATGCTGATTATTCTTGATTACTTCATACCTTTCTAAGAGTTCATTAATTTTATCCTACAGTATTATGGACACTAGGAATTTTATTTTGCATGTATGTTAGTGCTTCCTGTTCATCAACAATATAAATTCTCTCTCATATAGGAACTGATTGAAATTCTTTACTCCAAAGATGATTCGTAATGTTTCCTTTTCAATGTGGGCATAGTTACTTTCAGCCATATTCAATGTCTGAACCATACAGAAACATAGAAACTAAAAGCAGGAGGAAACCATTCGGCCTTTCAAGCCCATTCCATCATTCATTTTGATCATATCAAATTCAATATCCTGATCCCCCTCCACCCCGCCATATCTCTTGATCTCTTCAGTCTCAACAGCTAGATCTAATTTCTTCTTGAAATCCGACAATGCTTTGGCCTCAAAAGCATAAAAGCAATTGGTCGTTTTTCACCCAAAGCCATAATATGAGAAACCATCACTCCCGTTGACACCTTCAACCACAGCTTTGCCTCGCTTCTCTATTTCTATTTCTTGCACCTTTATCAAGTATGCATACAGAGGGTGGTGAGTGTCTGAAATAAGCTGCCATAGGTGGTAGTAGAGACGGGTAAAATTTCAGCTTTTAAAAAGCATTTAGGTAGTTACATGGGTACGATGAGCATAGATGGATATGGGCCAAGTGTGGGCAATTGGGATTAGCTTGGGGGTTGTAAAAAAAAAGGGTGGCATAGACAAGTTGGGCCGAAGGGCCTGTTGCCATGCTGTAAACTTCTATGACTCTATGACTCTATAACAGAGTATATCACAAACTAACTGTAGGGAACAGAGTAGAATCAAAATGCATGAGGGATTCAAACTGCAGTAACGCTTCTTTGACTTGTGTGAAGGAATTATTGCATTGATCCAACTATCTCCACTTCTTGTTTTGGCACAAATATATATGTAATGATTTTGGAATGGTGACAAAATTTGGAACAGATTTTCGATAATAATGCAATTGCTTAATATTCTATGGTGCAGGCACCTCTATGATTGCCTTTATCTTTGAAGGAGATTTGTAGAGGCCAATGCCAGCAATCACATGTGACATTAATATCCCTTTAAGGATTTTTAAATCATGATCCACAGCTTCTGTATTTCTCATTGCTGCTGAGCTGTCCACCATATGTTCTTTTATTGCTCTTCAAGTGGCTTAAATGGGATACTTTCTAAGATTAGTTTTATGACCCTGCATTGTTAGGAGGAAAACATGTTGGCAGGTCAGGTGACAGGAGCCCCTTCATTTTCAGTTGTGAGCTGCAGGTTAGTTTTTTTTTTATTAGGGAGTGGCCTGAAAACAGTGTCTCTCTCCCTTCTTTCTCCATGTTTTACTGAGAAATTCTGCTGGTTGTCTGAAAACAAGGTCTTGCCTTCCTGGAGTAGAAAATCTGCTGTTGGTGCCTTCATGTGGAGATGCTGGCATTGGACTGGGGTGAACACAGCAAGAAGCTCATGTTGATGGCTTGACCAGAGTCTACTTAGGTTCTGGAAGCTGTTCTGACTTCAGACTGTTCTGGATGTGTCAAGAGGATTACTAGAACTTAAAGGCTTAAAGTTTTCAATTCTTATACCAAAAGACTCAATTCCAATATCACATGAGCATTAGACTGTACTGAACTTTTTAAAGAGTTTTATCTAAGGAAGGTTTTGGTTTGATTGGAACATTTTAGATATATTTGTTAAGGATTATACATTATTGTGGTTGCTTTGTTTTTGTTTGTAATTGATAAAAGTTATTGCTAATTTTTTTTCCATACATGTTAACTGTATTCTTCATTAAACTTTGTTTAATAAAGCTCCCTAGCGGGTCATTGGAATCATACCTAAAGTGAAATATATATGCTTATTTTAGCCAAATTCAAGATGCAAAATTTATGATTCAGGCAGGCTCCATAAAACACTTTGGAGTTCCGACCTGAACAATAACACATGTCCCAAATACTCAACAGAAGATTGAAAGAATTTACATTTGTCCTTGCAGTCTCTCAGACCATAGTCTTCCAATCTCTGGAGAGTGGTATCCAAGTCTTGTAGGTGCTCCTTTTTGTCTCTTCCAGAGACTGGAATGCCATCCAGATAACACTGGACTCTGCTTAATCCACTCAGGATCTGTTCCATTACTCTTTGAAACAATCAGGAGCTATGATCATACAAAATGATATCTTATCATTTATCATAAATGATATCATAAATGATATCTTTAGGACTGGATCAAGCCTTAAAATGTAACTATTGTCAGAAGTTCCTTTGACGTATTGTCCACGTTCATCTGTAAGTAAGCCTGGCTCAGGTCAATTCTGCTGGAATGTTGGCTCCCACGAATTCCACAAGCAAGTTTTCAATGTGGGGAAACAGATGTTGTCCCGCACATTATACTGTATTAATGATGAAATTGAAGTCTCCACAAATCCTTACAGATCCATCCATCCTGATGACTGGAGCTATTGTCATGGCCCATTCACTAATGCTAAGAAATTTTAAAACTCCCATCTTCACAAGTTGTGCCAGTCAGCTTCTATTTTCAGTCTAATAGCATATGGTATAGACATTGCTTTTTGCTTATCTTCCTTCTTCTATTTCAGTTTAATTGTAATAACTTCCATCCTCCCTGTTTGTCCATCAAAAATAATTGTGCTTTAAAATTTTTGTGAATGCCAGTTCTCCATTTATCATCATGTGGACTTCAATCCAGTTCATTTTAATCTTCTCTAGCCATGTAGGACACATAAGTGCTGGATGGTTGACCTTTACAACATGTAGGGACAGAGCTGCTGTTTGCTATTAAGTTGCACAGCTACTTTGATGTGGCCTATCAGTAGAACTGTATTGCCTGTGTGCGTCTTGATGCATAATGGCATCAAGGGAATGTGCTTACATTTCTCCTTGTAAACAGTTTCTGGCAGCATGAGATGCCCCAGTGTCAAACTCCATCCTTACTGGCTGCCCACCCAGCAGTGGGGTGACCAAGTAGCATAATGGCCAGCACATTCAGTGATAATTCCTCCTCAAACTCTGAGTCATTATGTTTTCCTCAACCTTTTGTACAGCTCTGATGAAGGGTCATCCTGATTCCAAACGTTGGTTCTGTTCTCTCCACAGATGCTGTCAGATCTGTTGAGACTTCCCAGCATTTTCTGATTTTGTGATAATAGTTACCCTTTGTTTTTGTTTAAATCCTGTCTTGGTTTGTTTGTTTTCTTTATTTTTCCTTAGAGCTTGCTTTTTCTTCCAGTATGTTTCCTTATTTTTTTCAACAGCTTCAACATACAATGTCTGTACACCAGCATTCAATTGCAGAATGCTTTGGCTTTGCACACTGGTGACTTGTACAAATTAAATTCTTGAGTGCTGATTTAGCCAACATTTTGTGTATTCCAGTAGATAAACTCAATTACTGAGTTTCCTTAATGCAGGACTTCACTAATTTTGGAAAAGCTATGACAGAAGGCAAAATAAATCACAAAGAAAATAACGGTGCTTAAAAAGCCTACAGATTATAGAAGAATACAATGACTCAGGAAGACAAAGAGGTCGATGGCTAGGGGAATGGATGCACAGTGAATCTTGACTATTTGATTTATATTGAAATGAGTGTAACTCTAAACATGTTTAACAGTAGCTCTAACAGGAGTTTTTTTTTCCCCAAATTATTATTAAAATGACTTAAGTGATTAGAAATTCTTTATTCAATATTATTTCTGGTGTTGCACAATTTAGCTGCCTAGTCTACTAAATTATGATCTATTTGTTTTGAAATCCATTCATTTAGCTTGATGCTTTCCACAATTTTATAAGCATGGTGCATCAGCTGAAAGAAATCATTAAAATCAATGACAGATAACTATTTTGATCATCACCTTTTCACGGTGCAGTGATTACCAACTAAGATTATCATCGTTATCAGACTGAATTCAGCACTCTCTATTTTAATTATAACCTGAAAAAACATCAGAATGGAGTTTAACAAAAACTGAGAGAAAAAAAAAATCTGAAATTACACCCATCGCAACCTCTTGCCTTATCCACAGCTGGGCTTCTCCAATGTTACTGCAATGAGTGGAGCTTTGCTTGAGTGCCAAATTCTCTGTTCTTGCTTTAATTTTGATTTGATTTGATCTGATTTATTATTATCATATGTATTTAGTATACATGAAAAAGTATTCTTTCTTGCATGCTACACAGGCAAAACATACTGTTCATAAAGAGGGAAATGAGAGAGTGCAGAGAGTGTAGTGTTGCAGTCATAACAAGGTGTAGAGAAAGATCAACTGAGTGACAGGTAGGTCCATTCAAAAGTCTAATAGCAGCAGGGAAGAAACTATTTTTGTGTCAGTTGGTATGTGACCTCAGACTTTTATATCTTTTCCTGATGAGAAAAGGTGGAAGAGAGAATGTCCGAGTGTGTGGCATCTTTAATTATGCTGGCTGATTTTGTGAGGCAGCAGCAAATGTAGATAGAGTCAATGGATGGGAGACTGGTTTTGTGATAGACTGGTCTTCATTCAATTCATGATCCTTTGTGGTTCCTTGTGGTCTTGGACAGTGCAACAGCCATACCAAGGTGGCAGCAGGGTGGGTACTGATGAGCTTGGAGAATCCTGCTTCATGATCCTTTTTCATGTCTATTCCCCAGTTTTCAATTATTTTCTCATTTCCAAGATGCCACTTCTTAACTTTCTTATTTCTGTGTGCCTAAATGTATCTGTATTTCTATGAACCAGATGTTTCTCTGAAATAAAACTTGCATTCCTCTATCATCAGAAATGGTTAGCTGCTCCTGTATTGGAAAAGGCTCTGGGGTACTTAAATTCCAGGCATGAATCCAGCACATGTGCCTGGACAGCCTTGAGTGTCACTTGCATGCCATTCAAAGTGGGAAATTTGGGCACTGGGCATGTGCTGCTGCCTTGAGAAATCGCAACATCCAGCCATCATCATTATATTTCTCTTTTTCTTGTAATTAGTTTAAAGATGGATATCAAGGTATGAACACTTAAGAGATTGGTGAACACAAAACCAATTCTTCCAATTTTCACTCCCAGGAGGCAGTGTATAGGATACTCCCTGCCAATCCTGTAAGCCAAGGCTTTGTCCCAGTTATTTTGGAAGCTGTTAGATCCTTATACCTCACTCTTAACAATCCTAATGCCCACCAACTCCCACAGTCTCTCCATACCAGCTCATGCCTTCCACCTATTTCTCCACTTTTCCCCTTTCATAACCTCATGTCACCTCCATAGTCATTAGCTTATAGGTACGGAGTAGACCTTTTGTGCTCTGTGAGATTTCAAAAATGTCTAACAATCTAGAAATCCATTCAAAGCCTTTATATAAATAATGAATAGGATGGGAATAGAGAGATATCGTCCCTCAAAGTAAGGGGTTTTGCTTCAGTCAGGAGAATGGTCGGTACAGGCTTGGAGGGGCCAAAGGGCTCCTGTGCTGTAATTTTCTTTATTCATTGTTCTTTTAAATATCCTCAAGTGCCTAATCTCTTTTAAATACACACATATTCAAACCCTATAACAAAAGCAACAAATCCTTTTATAAACTTTCTATTAAACTTTCTATTACTGTGAACTGAAAGCAATAAGTGTCAGAAAAACTGAGCACATCTGTCAGCATTTGTGGAGTGAGAAATAAAATTAATATTTCATGTCCAATATGTATTGTCTTTGGAACTGGAACTCAGATGTTCTGGATAGGACTTTCCACAATGTTTGAATGCAGCTGTCTGCCATGCTGATAAGTTACTCATAGCAGATGAGATGCACCAGAATACCAAAGGGAGTATCCTATGTTTTCTACGTAGAAAACGTAGAGCACGAGCTATAATCTTCCAATCCTCCTTGGATACAAGAATAGTGCAAGAGGATTGGAGAATTGCAAATGTTGCATCTTTATTCACAAAACCTTAATGACTTTGAGAATCAATAACTTAAGACAAAATTAACAATCATCTCGATAAATAAATTATTTGAGGAAAGTCAACACAGATTTGTTAAGGCAAATCATGTTTAACTGACCCTTAGTTTTTTGCTGAGGTAATTAAGTTGGTTAATAAGAATGTTGTTGATGTGGTGCACATGGATTTTCAAAAGGCATTTGATAAAAAGTCACATATCAGATTTGTCAGTTAGGGTTCATGGAATAAAAGAAATAGTAGCAGCTTAGTACAAAATTAGCCAAATGACAGGAAACAGAGAGTAGAGTCGAGTGTTAAGCCCACAGTTTTTTCCTGATTTTGTTAACACAGTGAGATCTAGGACTAGGTGAACAATGTGTAATTTCAAAGTTTGCAGATGACGTAGAACTTAGAAGATTTAATTTTTTTAAATTTAACTTATTAGTGTCACAAGTAGGCTTACATTAATACTGCAATAAAGTTACTGTGAGAATCCCCTATTGTGAACTGAGGGGAGGATAAGGATAAAATTCAAGATGACATCGATCTGCTAGTAGAATGAATGGACAAGTGGCGGATGAAATTTAATGTAGAGGACTGTGATGCGAACCATTTTTATAAGAATGAGGTGAGTAATAGAAAGTAAAGGGTACAATTTTAAACAGGTTGCAAGGTCAAAGAGGCTTGGGGTATATGCATACAAATCATGGAAACATGGAAATGATGGGCATCAATAAATTGAGCTGGTCTTGTGTACTTTAAAATTCAACTCAAGTATTAATGGTGCTAGTGTTAGTGATTTTTACAAGGATTTGAAATATTTGAAAAAGTTTTTCCTTTTAAGCAGTGTGGTGGAGATGCCAGCATTGTATTGGGGTGGGCACAGTAAGAAGTTTCACAACACCAGGTTAAAATTAAACAGTTTTATCTGGAATCACAAGCTTTCAAAGCGCTGGTCCTTCATCAGGTGAAGGAACAGCACTCTGATGAAGGAGCAACACTCCAAAAGTTTGTGATTCCCTACAAACCTGTTAACCTGGTGTTGTGAGACTTCTTACTGTACCTTTAAAGCAAGACAGTTCTGATAAACCTGTATGAAAATACTAGTTTGGCATCAACTGGACTTTTGTGTCTAGTTTTGAGCATCACACTTTAGGGAGCATCTAAAGGCAATAGAGAGGAGGCAAAAAAAAATCATAAGAATGGTTCCAGGGATGAGAACTTCAGTTAAGTAGGAGAAGCCAGAGTTTTTCCCTTTGGAGAATAGGAAGAGATTTGATGGAGAAAATATTTGATAGTTTGGTTTTCAGAATCTTCATCATGCTGATAGGTTTTTTTCATTTATTGGACTTGAGTGATCAATAAATAAAATGGCACTGTTACATCTGTTGCATTTGTAATATATATGAATGTGTCTGTGTGTGTTTAGATGTAGTGGTAGCTTTTTTTTTGTGTTGTACTACAACAACAGCCAAACAATTTTGTGATTTTGTTCATAATATGCAACCAGTGCTGATTTGTAGTTTTTGGAATTTCCCTGCTCTGCATAGAAACAGACATTTTTCAAAACAAACATTGACAGCCAATAAAGGATTAACTTCTTTCCCTTTGATATCTGAAATTCCAATTGCTGTAGTCAATTTGGAATTTTCTAAAATCTGCATAAATATATTTGAAAATGTACAAATTTGTTCTTTTACTTTCAACTTTATTTGCTTTATAATCGTAGACAATCTAGTCCCTGTGCTGAAGTGTTTAACTAGATAATTTCATAGCAGTCATCCATCTGATGTTACTGGGTTCATATGTGAAATATTTGTTTCTTCTTTAATATTTGGTAATTTAGTAAGCACCAGTACAGTCCCCTAGTCATAGAATAGTGGTTAGTTATCAATCGTATTATATACAAATATCTATCTTTCAGAGGTACTTGGTCAAATGAAGAAATTAAACAAATTGCTTTTGTTTGTTTGTGAATGCTTGATCCAAAAGTATGAATACATCTTACACCACTTGCTGATAATGCCACCATAACAACACTCAGATCTCCTTAGATTTTACCCCTTGCAACGAAAAAGGATAAGCAAAAGGTCTTTGATTAGGGTAGTATTTCTTTAATAATTCAACAATTTGAGAAAAAAATGAGTCAAATTATTTGTGTTTTAACATAACCAAAGCCTTAATACACAGATATAGCAACAAGGTTTAACAAGTTTATTACAAGTTTCAAAATTGCTTCCAGAGTGAAAGTTCTTTGAGTAATAAAACTGAATAGATTTGTAGAAATTATCTACTTCAGCACAGAATGACGATAATATAATCATGTCAACACTCAGGATTAGATTGTCTAGGAGAATGAAGGAAACAGGGTAGGGGAATAAAGTTGGTAATTCTGCGCAGAATTATGTGTTCTAATTCTTACTGTTTTTCTTCTCAACAGGGTGTCCTATTCAGTTCACGTCTCCGAGGATTATCCAGGTACTCAGATTACTGAAAGTTCTATAAAGACCATAGTAGCTATGTATCTCATCTGAGTGTTGCTGCACTGCATTAAGCTGGTTGTTTGATTGGCTGCTGATTGGTCCTTATCTGAATAGTAGGTTACCTGTTACTAACAAAATGGGAGGTGGACCTCAGACTGAGAGAAATTATTAATATTAGCTTACTAGTTTTGACTTCTAACCCAATGTCTGTGCATTCAACATAAAAGTAAGACATGAACTGACCCAGAGTAGCTCTCAGCGACCCACATTTGAAATGAGTACTGGCGTGAAAAATGGAGCTTGTAAATTAACCCTTGAGAATACTTTAAAAGTCCATTCAGCCAGTACTTCCTTTTGCAAAGCCAGAGCAGCTTTTTCTTTAATGTTTAAATATGTCAAATTTGCTAATCCTGTTGAAAACTTATCCCCATGAGTAGTACTTTTACAAATCAATCAGTTAAAAAGGATGATCATTAATCTTCACGTCCTTTTGTTTCTTTCTGTCTCGCTGTTAATTATTTTTGAATATAGTTATTAACACAATCCTCCTGCTGCCTTGTAGCGTAAGGCTCAATAACTCCTCCAAGCCAGCACCCCAATGAGATCATCAACAAAAATAGTCGCAAACAATCAACTGAAGCCTGATGAAAGCTGTAATACAACCTGATATTGTAAAGCGAGTCTTGTTTCTGAAATATTTTATGTTTAAGTCATTGGTTGATTGAACTACTTCTGAGAACAGTGACTGAGACTTCTGATGAGTGCAGTCCATGTTAGAAGTGCATCAATTAAGAATTCCAAGAATAAATACATTGAAATATCTAAAACTTAGCTAAATTGTTAGATTGAGGTTGAACTGTGGACATTGTTAACATCTCACCAATAGCTTACTCATTGTATTTAGCAAATACTGGGCTTTCTTTGGGATGAAATTTGGGTTGGGGAGCCAGTGACGGGACCAAGAAGAAAATTTGGCAGAAAGCAGCTATTTAACAGTAGTCTGTGGGAGCCTGGTGCAGTTGGAGACAACATGCAGCCTCCTGAATCCAGAAGACTATAGAAGGATTTAAAGCAGTCAAAAATCACTAGTTACACCATTAGAAATGGAAGCTGCTGAACTATGTCCATCTTCAGGTTGCAAATTTGTCAACTAAGGAGGACAGAAGTCATAGGAGTGATCTTACCAACTCGTCACACCAGTTGACTGGTCTAGTGAGTCGGTAAGTTTGGGTGAGAGGCAAAAGACTGTGCTTTCGCCTAGTTTCTCACCTCTCATGATATTTCCAACTCTGTTATGCTAGCCTAAGTCCCCACAGAGTTATAGACCAGAGTTTTACTGCCCTGCTTGTCATGGGAATTGGAGCAGACAAGTGATCGTGGGTAGGATTTTACCGTGTTGGGACGAGCGAGGCTGTAAAATCCTGCCCCATAGAATCATACAGCACAGAAGAGGCCCTCTAACCAATGGGGCAGGATTTTTAGGGCTGCAGTTGCCCCAAGGCTGGAAAATCCTATCCGATGTCAGTGGACCTTTGCATGGTCTGTGCCCCACTTGCTCTAATGCTGTGGCAGATGAAACAGGCAAATTTTGCCCATTGAATCTACACCAACAAAAATGCTCTAAATCTACATTAATCCCATTTTCCAGCACTTGCTCCATTGCCTTCAATGTTACAGTATTTAATGCCATCAAAGATTGGGAGAAGTCTCCACACAATAACAGGCACCTCTGTTGTCGCAGTCACTTCTGACAGCAGATGCATGAAGACCGAATGAGAAAGAATGAACTGGTTCCTCTTTATTCAACCAACTCTGGTTCCAACAAAGGTCAAGGGTGAAGTTTCTTTTTTTTTTGACCAGAAAACAGAATTTTTTTTCTATTTAAGCTGTGATAATATGGAAGTAATCAAAGAAGTCAACCCTTGAGTCAAAGAAAGAGTAAATTGCAAATTTATTGGCCCCTAAACCTGAGAAACATAATAAAAATGCATCATCAAGAATTTGGACTTCATGTAGTATACACACACACACACCAGAAATTAGGGAAGTTAGAATCTAATAAAAGAAAAGTAAAATAATATACAGTTAAGAATCATTTGCTTATCCTTGAAATGTAGATCTTAAATGCTGTGGCCAATTTAGGTTAGCTGGTTTCTAGGAAGCAATCATATTTTGAAGATGTTGTGATTATTATGAGATCTCGGTTCATTGGTAAGTTTCTGTTAGGGTAGGTTTCTTGAACCAGGTGACACATTTATTCCAAAAGATGGAGAGAGCATGTTCACCTTCAGTTTATTTCAGCTGCTGAAGATTTTCTGGACACTAACTGTGTCACTTGCAATCATTCTCTCTTGTGATTGGCAAAACTTGTATTGAAATACATTGCCACTTAGTATTTCCAAGAGGTTTTGTGTGACTCTATCTCAGCAGCCACCGGTTAAATTTCTAGTGCTATATGTCTTTCATTCATCTACCTTAGACAGTTATGTGTATTGATGGGATTTGCATTAGAAAACTAGAAAATGCTTCTCTTTTCATTCTCCACCTCACCCCGACCCAGGTGATTTATTTGTTTTTTGCCTCCAGCTTAGAATGTGGCCTTGCATTTTAAGTTGTTTCCTCTGTCTCAGTTCAAATTACAAATGTCCAGTTTGTTGAAAACTGAAAAATCATATTTTCAAAGATAAAGGAACAAAGCCTATTCACAAGAAGTAGGTAGATCCTTCAGCCTCTCCACTCTCATCTCAGAAAAAGAGGGAGCTTTGAAGCTAATGAGCAAGCAGGCAATAGAGGGAGTCAGATTCAGAAGATTAGATAGGCAGGTGCCATCAAGAGCTTTAGCCAAACATTCTGTTTCACATCTTTGTAACCCTTTTTCTGCTTAGCATCACGTGAATGCTGATCACGTAACCCTTCTCACTTCTGTCAAACCTATTGGGACTTGCCATATCCTCTTTTGATATGCCAGACAGAGAAGCAGAAGAGGAAGAAAAACAAGTAAGCAGTTTCTGATTTAGGTTCTGCCAGTACTTCATCACATGCATTAGTTACCCTCTCTCTTTCAAGTAACAACCTCAGAGGCATTCATTTGCGGTAACAGAGAACAAGACAGGAGGAGTGCACCAGAGGTCAACGCAAACATGGGTTAATAGGAGATTCTGGGTTTGGAAGAGAAGGAAGAAAATGTTACTGGTTGGAAGAAAATATTACACCTTAGTTCAAAACTTTGGAGATCTATATCTTATGCTTTTAGAGGAGGCTGGTAGATCATTAAATGCACCTGTATGCGCAGGAAATAGTCACAATATATAACAGACATCAGATTAATTGGAGAAGTAAATGTAAATACCGAAAATGCTGGAAAGTCTCAGCAGGTATGGCAACATCTAAGGAGAGAGAAACAGAGTGAAAATTTCAAAACAAATGTGAATCTTCTTTGAAACTGGAACTCAGATGTTCAGGATAGATCTTTCCACAATGCTTGAGTTGAGAAACTGTCACGTGACAATCACCTGGGGGAGGTGTTCTGAGCCAGGGCTCCATTCTGGGATCTTTCTGTCCAGTTTTAACATCATCTGGGATTGTAACAAGAGCATTATTCAGAAGATGAGGTGCTATTCTTACAGCTTGCATTGGACTTCACTACATTATTGTAGCAGGCTGAGGACAGAAAAGTGAGCATGATGATGATTTGAAATGACAAATGACAAGGTCACAGTGGTGCATGCAGACTGAGTGAAGGTGTTCCACAAAGCAATCTACATTCGGTCTCCTCAATATAAAGGAAATGTTCTTAATGCATATCTGTGGCCTCCTGATGGATTTATTTTCATCACTCCCATTCACCCCGCACTATCTGTTTGTTTCAGACCGACCTGTGACAGAGGCCCACGTAACAGGCTGTGCTTCTGCTCTGGAATTTTTTTAACACTTTGGATATGGGCATCATTGGCATGTTCTGCATTTATTGTCCACCCTGGGCTCATTCAGATTCATGATGGCACAGTTAAGATTCAATTACATTGGTGTGAAATTGGAGTAACATAAGGACAGCAAATTTCATTCCCCAAAGTGAATTAGTTTGTATTATATAACAATCTAATAACTTCATGGTCACCTTTTTACTGATATCAGTATCTCAATTTTCTTTCACTTTAGCCATATTCAAATTCTCAAATTGCCGTGATGGGATTTAAACTCACTGGACCATTAGACCAGGCTCTTTGATTCATGCAGTAATATCACTATAACACTGCTGTCCTCTGATAAGATTGATGTAGTACTGGGCAGTCAGATTGGAGAAGCTTGATTATTCCAGCTTTCAAGTGTAAGGAGACCTGGAAATCACCTTTGCTGATATAAAGTCGTCATAGTCCCACATGACCAGAGAATGTTTTCTTCTTTGGGTAGAAGAGCTGATTGGTGGTGTTATAATCTGAGGATCACCACATCTCAGGTAATGGACAAGATTGAGAAGGTGGTGTCTTCATAAGTAATCTCAGCCACTATAGGAATGGAACCCATGTCTTTGGCTTTTCTCTGCATCACGAACAAGCTATTCAGCCAACTTAGCAAAACTGACCCCCACTTTTACCAGTATGGCAGTTCCTTTATTGCTGGTGTAAGATGGACATGGGTGTCCAAAATTGGGCTTTTTGCCTGGAACAAAAATAGAATGGAAATTAATTTCTTCCTTGAAAACTGTGACTAAGTCTGAAGTGGCAGCTGGAAAATATTTTCAATCATTTGTCAATTTAAATAAAGAGAAATTATTTTATAAGCCATTTCAGAATATCTGAATGGAATAACCTGAGAAATTGGCAATGGAACAACTTGCTTTAAGGTTTGGAAAGAGGCAGGGTTCCTATAGGTCAGTTGTAACCTTTAAATCATTCACCTCATGCTGCGGTGATTATTCTGTTCTCAAGCAGGTTACTATAAATTTCTGTGAATCAGACAGGCTGCTGGCAGTGCATCACAGTGTGACACTCTCACTTACATTACAGGATATTGTCAATTGGAAGTCTTGCCTCTCACTGCTGTAGCGTCAGTCCCACTTACAGAATAGGCAGAACCCATTATACCAGTCACAATTCTGTGAACCCCATGGGGGTCACGGGATTGACTCTGCATATGTCAGGCTGCGCATGTCCAGCTGATGGGCAGTTACATTTTGTTTTTTCTGACTATCAGAACTTTACTAAAGCTGGAGAAAGTCCATGCATATTAGCAGTGAGAAAATATTACTGCATGCAGATAGGCTGTGCAAAGATATACCTGTGAACAGGCATGCCCCTGTTTGCCACAGTCAAAGTGTCAGTCTAGGTCAGCACTCGTGCCTCTTTGTCAGAAACTTGTGGAGCTGCGAACATGATCTAAGCTCAAACTTCAGCACAGCTCCAGGGATCTGCGTTCAATTCCAGCCTTGGGTCAGTGTCCATGTGGAGTTTGCACATTCTACCTGTGTCTACGTGGTTTTCCTCTGGCTGCTCTGATTTCCTCCAAAGATGTCCAAAGAAATGCAAGATAGGTTGATTGGTCATGCTAATTTGCTCCTTAGTGTCCCAGGTTAGCTGGATTAACCAAGGTAAACATGTGGGGTTTACAGGGATAGGACGGAGGAGAGGACCTGTGTAAGATATTCTATCAGAGAGTCAGTGCAGGTTCAAAAAGCCAAATGGCACCTTCAACATTGCAGGAATTCTAATACTCTATGATAGTGTGTGGGTACTGCACTCTTCAAGGTGCTACCTTGTGGCTGAGGTCCTGTCTATTTCACAGGAAAACATAGACAATCCCATGGCGCTATTAAAAAATAAGCATGTGAGCTGCCCTAATGTTCTTGGCTACATTTATTCCACAACCAATATCACTTAAAAATGAATTATCTGGTCATTATTTCATTATTGTTTGTGGAATTTTGCTTTGTGCAAATTGTATGCCACATTTCTCCATTGACTGTAAAACTCTTTGGAACATCTTGAACTCTCAAAAGACACAATATAAATGCACATGGGGAGATTCTCTCAGCCCGCTGTACTGCTTTAAGTGGAAGCCATTTAGCTAGCTTCGCACCTGGTGCCAATACCTCTGTGCATTTCCAGCACGATCAGCTCTATGCCAGAAATCAATATAGTGAATATAGAACATAGAACACTACAACACGAACAGGCCATTCGGCCCACAGGTTGTGCCGATCATATCCATGCTTACCAGGCCATAGAGCTGTCTGTAATTTCCAACCCCTTTAAATCCCATGTACTCATCCGGAAGTCTGGTAAAAGATCCCAATGAGTTCGTCTCTACCACCACCGATGGCAGTCGATTCCACTCACTCACCATCCTCTGAGTGAATAACTTACTCTTAACATCTCCTCTGTACTTGCTGCCCAGCACCTTAAACCTGTGTCCTCTCGTAGCGACCATTTCAGCCCTGGGAAATAGCGTCCGAGAATTCATCCTATCTATGCCTCTCAACATTTTATAAACCTCTATCAGGTTGCCTCTCAATCTTTATCTCTCCAGGGAGAAGAGACCTAGCTCCCTCAACCAAGCCTCATAAGGCATGCTTCCCAATCCAGGCAACATCTTTGTAAATTTCCTCTGCACCCTCTCAATAGCTTCCACATCCATCCTGAGGCGACCAGAACTGCGCACAGTACTCCAAGTGGGGTATGACAAGGGTCTTATAAAGTTGGAGCATTACATCCCAACTCCTAAATTCAATCCCTCAATTAATGAAGGCCAGTACACCATATGTCTTCTTGACCACATCATCCACCTGCGAGGCCGATTTAAGAGTCCTATGGACCCGGACTCCAAGATCCTTCTGCTCCTCAACACTGCTAAGACTCCCACCCTTGGTATTGTACTCCTTCATCCCATTGGTCCTGCCAAAATGACATTTATCCATGTTGAAGTCCATCTGCCACTTCTCGCCCATTCTTGCATCCTATCTATGTCATGCTGCAACTTCTGACAACCCTCCAGACTAAAGACAACACCACCAACCTTCATATCATTGGCGAACTTACTAACCCATCCCTCTACTTCCTCATTCAGGCCATTTATGAAAATGACAAACAGCAAGGGTCCTAGAACAGATCCCTGGGACACTTCACTGGTGACCAATCTTCATGCAGAATAAGACCCATCCACAACCACTCTCTGCCTTCTACAGGCAAGCCAGTTCTGGATCCACAAGGCCAAAGCCCCTTGGATCCCATGCCCTTTCACCTTCTGAAGAAGTCTTGTATCAGGGACCTTATCAAACACCTTGCTGAAGTCCATGTAAACCACATCCATTGCTCTTCCTTCATCAATATGTTCAGTCACATTTTCAAAGTGCTCAACTAGGCTCGTAAGGCACGACCTGCCCTTGACAAAGCTGTGTTGACTATTTCTGATCATACAATGCTGTATAAATTGTGCAGATAAGAATTACCAATAGCAGGCTGGGATCTCTAGTTATTCCCCACTCTCCTTGGTCAGGAGTGTTTCACTCCAGTAAGGTTTACAATGACTCTTCACTAATAGGAAGGTAGTGGCCCAACCCCACTGGAGTGAAGGGATGGCCATGAAGGTCCCCCTCCCTTCCCCTTGGCACTGCCAGCCTAGCCCCCAGCCTGAGAGCAAAATTGCAATGTGTTGGGAAAATATTGGCACTGCCCACTGGGCATTAGGCATTGCCAAGGGGGCAGGGCCTAATGGGGTTGGGGCTCTGGGGGGAAATTGGTTGGGGATGGATGTTCTGCTGCTACTCTACACTCAATAGTGACAGAGGGAGGGAGGCCAGTCACCAGAGATGGACATTGGAGTGGGTGGGTCGACTTGCTGGAGGAGTGGAGGTATAAATCGGGAGTTTGGGGCTGCCAGCTAGGAAGGAGGGGGTGGTGTCAAGGCTGGCCTGGAGACATCCAGGATACCAGCGATTGAGGGACTGGGGGAGTTGATGTCTCAAGGCCAATGATGCATGGTTGTGGTGTTGACCAGCGATTGGGAGCCCGGCAGTATTCAGGGCCACTGCACATGTGCTGACCTCCGCTATGACAGATTGGCACATGCACAGTGGTCTGCTCAGTGCTAAGCTGCCAGCCTTTCCAGCTGGATTAGGCTGCACCCCAGATTTTTAATGAGATCTATGCTTGTGTATTCTGCAGTGCACAGAGTATGGGAAATTCATTTTGAAAATCCCACTGGAAGAATCAGCGTGATTTACTCCAGTTTTTACATGAAATCGCCACTTAGAATTTGTTTGGGAGAATCCCAGACACTTTGTTTTCTATCACTGCTGCCTTGAGAGAGATTAGGAAAAATCATTGACTTTGGCATCTCACCATCCGTTCAGACAGCAAAGCCATCACATTTAATTCATCATCTTGCTGCCAAGGTTAGGGCTTCATTTGTGGCAGCTCTGACATATTTAAAGAACTTTTTGTGGAGATTATTTTGAGTAGAAGAGAATTGCCATCTTGGTTTTATAATGAACTGCATTGGTGCGATAAGAAATGATTGACAGGACTTGGCCAAATGTAATTAGCATTCACAGTTTCTCTTAGACAGTGGAACTTGTACTGGAAGAGGGCACACAACTTGATGCATGGAATAAAATTAAATTGATTTCATTCAAAATGTTAGAGCTAATGCATTGGAATCAGTATAATCTTACAGCATCAGATCTGATCTGTTCTAATCAGCCTGAATAAGAGCTTTGTTACATCGCATACTTTTCTTTCTGGGTTTCATTCTTCTGGGGACGCTGTCTGGCAAGTGTAGTTTACCAAATGACTCATCACTGTTGAATGGCAATTATTAAGAGGGGAAGTGAGAAATTGCCAAGAGAATGGTGATTAGACATTGAAAAATCTCCTGTTTCCTTATCCCATTCAGGAATGGGTGGCATTGGTCTACACTATGTCAGTTTATATTAAACTACAAAGGCTTTTCAAAAGCAGGAAATACTCATACCAAATGAAATTTTCAAAGAGAAGTAAATGATATGGGGTTGCTGCCGTTACAAGATATTTGTTGTTGTATGATTGAGAATTTATGAGATATCTAATTGTTAACCCAGTGCTACATTTGACATCTGCATCTTTAGCTTTTCCAAACCCATTTCTCCTTTGTGAAGAAAGTAATTCATGCCTCAATGTAATTTCACAGGATACAGCACACCATTGTCTTTTGTGCACCTCCCCTTTTCCTTACCCCATTAGTGATAACTGCCTTTGGATATCATTGCCCTTTATTCTGGAGTTCCCTGCTAAAACCTTCTGCCTTCATAACTCTCTCTTTCTCTTTTAAAATTCTCCTTGAAATCAACCTCTTGGCCAAATTTTTTGCCACTGGCCAATTAAGCAGAATTTTCTGAGTCTTGTGGAGGAATTGGGAAGCTGAAAATATTGGGAAAAATGTTATTTCCTGGTGCATTTCCCAGAGATGAGTTGGATGCACTGGAAGCCAGCCACCACTCAGCTTCGAGAAGCCAATTAAAAGGGATTTTCCAAATGAAATCCCTCTTCCCCAGCAACAGAAGAGTTTCACGCTGTGTCCTCAAGCTGGCACTGAGGAGAAGGGGCAAGCCCAGTGGGAGCGATTGCTTCAGTAACACTGACAATCTGTGAAGGCTTTGACCCATTACAATGAGGAATTACAGACAAGGCCATGCTGCAAGGCTGCCTTACAAAGAGCTCCTTTTATCAGAGAGTGCTATCACTGCTTGATAGGTGAGTCCTGACTGCCTGAAAGACAATTCACCAGCACTTCACCCACTTTCCGCTGCATTGCGAGTGGGGACAGCTTATATAGCTGCACTCTCCTCCCTTGCTGAACAATACCAACAACAACATTTGCTGTCTTCTCCACAGGCACATGCACCTCCAGAGTGCAGGGAGAATGGGCACAGGGATGCAGGTGGAAGGAGGCAAGACCTCCCAATAGTAGGTCTAAAGGCAGTGGATCAGTTATTCTGACTTTTTTTTAAGTTTAAAGTTTATTTATTAGTGTTGTGAGCAGGCTTACATTAACACCACAATGAAGTTACTGTGTAAATCCCCAGTTTCCATGCTCCGGCACCTGCCCGGGGGTACACCGAGGGAGAATTTAGCATGGCCACTCCACGTAACCAGCATGTCTTTGGGAGAGTGAGAGGAAACCAGAACACCTAGAAGAAAGTCATGCAGACACAGGGAGAAAGTGCAGACTCCACATAGACAGTGACTCAAGCCAGAACCGAACCCAGGTCCCTGGCGCTGTGAGGCAGCAGTGCTAACCGCTGTGCCACTGTGCTGCCCTGATGTGTGCATATCAGCACCTCATGAGGGTCAGGTTCTTGTGGATGAATGCTGCTGTCATCTTCATCCTGATAATAACAACTTCATCTACCTAATAACACGAAACATTGTCCACTGATGTCATGCCTATGAAAGTCAAACCAAATCCAGTCTGAACAATGACCACACCATCAATCTATTTTTGATTATCTTTCAATTAAGTGATGGGTGGTGTCATCAACATTGCTATCAATGATGTTTTGATTGAATTCCACCAGGACCACTCAGCTCCTGACTTCATAAGAGCCTTAGTCCAAACATGGACAAATGAGCTGTATTCAAGAGGTGAGGTTCGAGTCCTTGACATAGAGACGGCATTTAACTCAGTATGGAATCAAGGAGCCCGAGCAAAATGAGGTAGTTGGGAACTAGGGAGAAAAAGTTCCGTTGGTTGGAGTCACGCCCGGCACAAATATATTAGAAGTCATTCATCTCAGTTAATGAAGATCATTGCAGGAGTTCCTCCGAGTCATGTCTTGGCTCCAACCATCTTCGGCTGCTTCATCTATGAACTTCCCTGCATCATGAAGTCAGAAATGGGGATCTTTGTGGATGATTTCATAATGTTCAGCATTGCTTATGACTCCTCAGATGGTAAAACAGTGCGTGGGATTTTATGGCCTCGCTTATCCCAAAACTGCAAAATCTCGCCCAAGATCAATGGACCTTTCCATGTTCTGCCGCTCAGCTGTTCCAATTCCTGTGGCGGGCAGGGCAGTAAAATTCCAGTCAATATGTCCACAGATCACAAGTAACTGTTGCACCACGTTAGTGCCAGCCAACGGCCATCTCCACAAAATTGAATCTAACCATACCCCCTTAACATTCAATGATATTATCATCACTGAATCTCCCACAACTAACGTGCTGAGGGTTGCCGTTGACCAGAAGCTGAACCAGACAAGCTATATTAAATGCTGTGGACTGAAGAGCAGGCCAGAAGTTGAGAATTTTGTAGTGAGTAACTCATTTCCTGACTCCCTATATTCAGCCAACTCTACACAAGGCTTAAATCACAGGGATGTGATGGAACCCTCTTCACTTATCTGAGTGAGTGTGGTTCCAACAACACTCGAGAAGATTGACTCCAGCCAGGACAAAGCAACCCACTTGATTTGTATTCAAAGCACCATCTGAATTAATCCACTGAATTCTACCATTTCCCAGTTACTGCTCTTCTTGGCGACTGCAAGTTGCACTGCAGAACTTTGAAGGATTGAACAGCAGATAAATTAGAAGTAGAATTAAACCATTCGGCTATTCACTTCGGGACCACCATCACTACCTGCAAGTCCCCCTCCAAACCATACACTATCTTGATTTGAAAATATATCACTGTTCCTTCACAGTCACTGCGTCAAAATCCTCGAGAACAGACTTCCTAGCAAGACTGCATGTTTTTATGTCACATAAAGAAACAGTTCAAGAAGGTAGATCACCACCACCTTCTCAAGGGCAATTAGGGAAGGGTAGTAAGTGCAGGGCTGCAGTGAAAGAATTTTTAAAAAGATAATATATCTGCTGAGAGAACAATGAATGGAGCTGCAGCATGAGACATATTGTGCAGGAAAACAGCTAGTCAAGCTAGAGTATCGGACCTGGCATCACCTAGCACTCCCAATCAGAGACTCTGAGGTAAAAACAGAAAATGCTGCAGACCCAGCAGTATCTGTGGAGATAAATAAAATTAATATTTCAGGCTCATGATGACTCTTCATCTGATGATCTGCTGAACACATAGTAGGATGGAATGAAAAGAAAGAAATAATTGGAGTTCGTCAGAAAGATATGGTCATCATGGTAGGAGAGTTTGATTTTCAGATGGACTGGAAAGATCAGATCAGCAAAGGTAGCTCGATGAGAAGTTCACTGATTCCAGGTTAATTTCTGAGAATAACATATTCTGGAGCCCACTAGAAAGCAGGCAAGACTTAATCTGGTATTGACCAACAAGATAGGAGCAATTAATGATCTCATACGAATGAATTTTACATTCAATTTGAGAGAAAGAAGAATGGGTTTGAGTCTATGAGGGAGAGAGGAAGGGGCCTGAGACTATGTTGGAGAGGAGAAGGGGTCTGAGACTATATCCAGAGATGTACAAGTTAGGTGGATTGGCCATTATAAATTGCCCTTTAGTGTCCAAAAGATATGTAGGTTAGGTGGATTAACCATGGTAAATATACAGGGTTGCAGGGATAGGGTGGGGATAGGTCTGGGTAAGAGGGCTTTTGGAGAGTCAGTGCAAAGTTGATGGGCCAAATGGTCTCCTTCTGCACTATCGGAACTCCATGGACTTTATGGTCCTATATATGGATTTAAATTATCTCTCCATGTTCTTTGTTCCAAAAAGAATCACTTCAAATTTCTCCAGTTGAACTTCATCCACCAACTGTATGCCCATTTCACCAGCTCGTCCATGTCCTTTTAAAGTCCTGCACTATTCCCCTCATTATTCATAATACTTGCAATGATCCTATCATCTTCAAATTTAGGCAAGTGCTCTGTACACCAAGGTCTAAGTCATGAATTTATATCAGGAAAAGCAAGGGTCCCATTTTTCCTTCACTGTCATTGGGTCAGCTCCTGCTCTGCCCCCTAACGCGTAGCGCTGTGCTTCAAGTTGGTGTCTCATCACCACCTTCTCGAGAGTAGTTGGGGAGTGTGGCAATAAATGCTGACATATCAGCAACACTTACCTCCCATGAATGATCAAAACAAAATTACCCATGTTTTCTGTGATACTGAAAACTCCCCCAGGCTGTTCAGTCCTGTCAGTGTTGCAATGATACCTTCAAAACACTTTCAATTGATGTCAGTTCAGAACTCATTTTTTAATATCTATTCTTTCTTCCATTTGAGTTTATTCCATTCTGTGCAAGATTTCATATTTAACCTTCAATAAAGCCATGATATCCTGTGAACTTATTTCAGGTTGAGATAAAGACTCAAGTCAGTGAAAGCAGCAGACAGAAAGTTCATTGGTTCATAATATTGATATAGGGCAATAGTTTAAAAACACACTTACTGTTACAGCCTGATATTTGTTTTTAAGAATGGTTGAGGTAATATTGTCCCTGATGTATCATCGTCGAAGTTCAAAATCACTGACCGTTACTATTTTGCCTGTCTACATTCATTGATTTCCATTGCTGAAATGAATGCTCATGGCAAAATATCAGTCAGCAATTATATTACTGACTAATAAATCATCACAGGGACAAGAAATAATGCAATGTCAAACCAAGGTTTGAAGTAATTGTACTGTGCCCATGGCAATAAAATGCAGTTAAAACATTCTCAGTAATTACGAAGAAAAAGTAAGCATCATTATGAAAGCAATGGTGTCCTGTTATGATTTAAATCACTTTCAAATAAAGATGGAATTGAATGCCCTTCCCTGTGGTGAATTTGCATGTGGGGGGTGGGTGTAGGGCATTAATTAGCCTGAAGAGTACAGGACAGTGTGGGATCCCTGATACCTTCCTGTCTCCGTCCTAATTAAGTCTGAGGCAGGAAAGCTTAGGGATGGCCTTCCCGCCTCAGTGCTAATTAAGGACCTTGAGTGGGCATTATCTTCCCACTGCTGCGTGGGCAACATTCACATAGTAAGCATGAAAAAGCAGCTCAAAGTCTGATACAGGGACGTGACATTGGAAAGAAGGGCCTACTTGGAGCTACCCCACTGCTTTCTTCTGATACCCCTTGCTACCCACTACCCACTCCTTCTCAAACCAAACTGCAACCCCCAATCCGCTCTTACTCACCTATGACGTGGGTCCTTAGCTGATTCTGGGTTTCTGGCTGGTGCATTACCGGCAACTGCCACTGCTCCTGGTGGTGCTGCAGGTAGTGGAAAATTGTGACCGCTGATTGATCAGCAACTCTAGAAGGTGGGATTTCTGCCTCCAGAGTCCTTGATCCTGAGGAAATTCCACCCAAAGTCTTTTCTATTAATCTAAGATCTTATTTCCTTTCTTTGAGTTTGATTCAAATCAAGATTGCTGAGTCTAAATAGTTGGTGGCAGCAGCCATATGATGGCCTAACTTGTGGTGGCACGGTGGCACAGTGGTTAGCACTGCTGTCTCACAGCACCAGGGACCTGACTTCGATTCCAACATGGGGCACTGTTTATGTGGAGTTTGCACATTCTCCCTGTGTTTTGGCTGTGCTAAATTCTCACTCAGTGTGCCTGAACAGGAACCAGAATGTGGCAACAATAATAAACTTGAACTCGCTCTATTTTAATATGACAAACCAACTTTGTTAATTCAAGTTGTGTGTCAATGTTCAGAGGTGTTGTGGAACCAGGATCTAATAAACTGGATTGCCTTGTTCCCAAACTTTTGTGGTCTCAGAAATGGGCAAATATAAAGCAAGTGTTGAGTTCAAAAGGTTAGAAAAATACTTCTGTCAAATATCCAAAGAGAAATATGGTTTGATAATATGCAATGGGCTGGATAGATCACATCTATCAAGAGCACAAACAGTATGATAGTTCAATTTGCTGCCATTCCATACCCTAAAAGCTTGTGGATTTAATTTCTACTTACCATTTAGGGACAAGACTCAATAGAAAGCAGGAGATCAATGGAAAAATCCCTTTTCAGGGACGGTGTATTTACTGAACATCTTTTGGATATGGATGGAGCATATTTTAAGACCCATATAAAAGGAGGCTGGGAAAAATACAATTGGCCAGAATTTTACCTGCCTGCTGTGGGAATTGGAGCGGGCAAGGAGTGAAGCATGAGAAGGTCTGTTTAATTCGGGAGGGATTTTACAGTTTCAGGATGAGCGAGACCATAAATTCCTGCCCTTTAGAAAGTCTAGTTTTAAGCCTCAAGAACTACATCTCTTTTCCTGTCTGTTTACAGGCATCCAGCTGTCGGCTGATAACCAAAATAACTGTCATGTAGGCTTCAATATGTCTCAGGATTGTGGTTAGCAATAGTTCAATTTCATTGATGCAGGCACACAACACAACGTCCAGGGACTTTTTGGGTTAGTTTAATCACATAGAATCCCTACAATGCCGAACGAAGCCATGTGGTTCATCAAAATTGCACGGACAGGCCCTAACGCTGTAGCCTTAAGTATTTATCCTGCTAATCCTCCTGATACTAAAGGGCAATTTAGCATAGTCAATCACCCTAACCCACATATTTGTACTATGAGAAAAGCAGAGCACCCAGGGGAAACGTACACAGACACCAGGAAAATGTGCAAACTCCACACTGACAGTTACCTGCGATTGGAATTGAACCTGGATCCATGGCGTTGTGAGGTAGCAGTGCTAAACATGCCACGATGCCACTGCCATTAGAGGCTTGTTATCTTTTGTAATCATTCTGAAAAGGTATCTAATAGATGCTCACAAAACAAAAAAATGGACTCTCAAAGTCTTCAAGCTCTTTAAACTTATCTGAAAAGCTTAGTTTTCTTTAAACATCCATCTTACTGCACAATTGTGCTGTTTAGCTTAATGGTGTTCAGCTTCTGTGTTCTTTTAATAATCTTCAGCAATTAGCTCATATGTACACTGAAAAAGATGCACCCTGGTCCCAGTGTTGAATAACTAGTGCAACAATGCCTTAGTTGAATAACTAGTACTTCAGTTCTAGGCAGGCAAGCATATTGAACAATTAATTATTTGAACTACAGATTAAACCCATTGAGGCTGTTGTGTTGCTTCGCAAGTTGACATTGACTTTTGATATGTTGACAGAGTGAGATGAAATAAGGTGAAATAAGCTTCTATGCAGCATAAACATTAGCAAAGACCTGTTGAGTCAGTTTCTGTGTTGAGAATACTGTGTTCGGTGCAACACATTAAAAGGAGACAGACAAACAGAGGAACATTCAAGAATACTAGCAGTGCCTCAGAAATGTCTTAAAGTACTTTGATATATTACTCTGGAGTGTGCAGTCTGGACTGCAGTTACGTGAACAAATCTACCAGTATATGCGATCGTGATGGGCTCTTTCATACGCTAAAAAATAGGCTTGGATGGTTAGCCACAACTGGATTTTATGGTTGTCAGGCAGTTACTTGCCTGAGGTTGTTCGGTTTCCAAACACAGTGCAGATTGATATCCTGCCTCCAAGAGCTGCCAGCTAATCAGATCGAGGCAGAACTTAAAGGAAACTGGAGCCAATCTTGATTTGATTTATTATTGTTACATATATTGGGATACAGTGAAAAGTATTGTTTCTTGCATGCAATACAGACAAAACATAGAGTACATAGGGAGAAGGAAAGGAGAGGGTGCAGAATGTACTGTTACAGTCATAGCTAGGGTGTAGAGAAAAATCAGCTTAATATAGTAGGTCCATTTAAAAGTCTGATGGCAGCAGGGAAGAAATTGTTTTTGAATCAGATTGGCGTGGATATGGTAGCATTTTGCTGGTGCCCAAACAGAAGGGACCTTATCCTGAGCACAGAGCCAGACAACCAGGATTTAATTGGAGGCCTCTTCATGTGGCATGGCATCCACGGTGGCCTGGCTCTGGGCTCAGGATAAGGTCCCTTTTCACTGTATCCCAATATATGTGACAATAATAAGTCAAATCAAATCAAGATTGACTCCAGTTATCTTTAAGTTCTGCCTCAGTCTGATTAGTTGGCAACTCTTGGGGGACAGGATATCAATCTGCACTCATGTGTTTGGAAACCAAATGACCTCAGGCAAGTAACTGCCTGACAACCATAAAATCCAGTTGTGGCTAATCCATCCAAGCCTGACTTTTCAGCCTGTGAAAGAGCCCACCACAACCACATACACTGGTAGATTTTTGCATGTAACTGCAGTCACCACACTCTAGAATAATACATCAAAGAATTTTAAGACTCTGCCTCTGACAAAATGCCAGCAGTGATGGGAAGTGCCTTCTAAGTGGCCATTAACTGGCAACTTAAAGGCTTTCTTTGGCCAAAGGGCAGGCAGGTCACCCACTATCTATCCTGTTACTGTTAAAATACCAGCAGAGGTGGGATAGGCATAGGCTGAGTGCCCCCTTAACATCTCATCTGGCTTAATGCCACCTCTTCCTACCAGAATATTGCCAGGGGAGGTGGGGGCATGTGTATAACCTCATAAACAGCAATGATATAAATAACTATTCAGCCTGGATTCTAGTGGTACTTCTGGTGTGGGGTTCCCCTCATCCAAGGGGAGGGGTTATTTCCGTACATGAGGGGTGGGGTAAGATTCCTGGTTTTCAAGTCAGTGAGGGGGATGAATTTTTAAGTGCAGCTTAGGTGCCCTTTAGAAACAGCACCCCGATCTCTGTGGAACTGGAGTTGCTAGTCCTGTCCGGCTGCACCTAGTTACCAGGCTGCATGGACCATGCCTCCAGAGTATTTGTACACAACATCAAATTATCTGGAGAGCTGGTGAGTTGCATGCTGGTTTTCTTGTCTCAGCTAACAAACTTCAGAGCAAGACCTGGGCAACGTCTAGAATTGGGCTAATAAGTGGCAACTAACATCCTGGCTGTCCTGCTGTTTACCTATGTTTCAGAGCTAGTCATATCTCTAATCAAGATGTTTCGTAATCACTACAACATTGGCATCTTTCTGATAATGAAAAATTGCCCAGATGTACCCTATCCACAAGCCGAGACACATTTACTCTGATCAGTGACCACTCTGTCAGTCCACTCTCAATCTTCAATGAGCTAATGTAACATGTCATTGCAGAATCATTAATAGCCTGCTCCCTAATGCTCATTTGAGTTCTGCAAAGACCACTCAACTCCTGACCTCATTAGATCCATGATTTAAAAATGGATAGAAAAATTGAATCGCAAGGTGAGACAAGAGTGACTTGGTTTTGAGAGCTCTGCTAATATGGTATTCAATAAGAAATGGAGGAAATCTCTGCACTAGCTGAGCACAAAGGAGTTTTTTTATTACTGTCACGAGGAGGCTTGCATTAACACTGCAATGAAGTTATTGTGAAAATCTCCTTATCACCTCACTGTTGCGCCAATTTGGGTACACTGAGGGAGAATTTAGCATGACCAATGCACTTAATCAGTATGTATTTCGGACTGTGGGAGGAAACCAGAGCATCCAGAGGAAACACATGTAGACATGGGGAGAACTACACGGTGACTCAAGTTGGGAATTGAACCTGAGTCCTTGGCACTGTGAAGCAGCACTGTGCCATCATGTTGCCCCTGAGGAAGATGGTAAAGAGTGCAAAGATCTTGGAGGGTTGTATTGTTGGAGGAGATTTCTAGATGTAGAGGGAGTGGCATACTGACCCTGGAGTAAAAGGGGCAATGCGGATACAGATGGTTCAGGACAATGTCCACCATAAAAACAAGAAGTTAATATTTAGCAACAAACTTTCAAACCTTATGAATTGTTTCCTCAGGCTGGTGATTCTAAAATACATGGGTACAATCTGAGGATAAGGAACTGATGATTTAGGACTGAGATGAGAAGAAATTACTTCACTCATAGGGTTGTATTCCCTGGAATTCTCTACCCCAGAGTGCAGTGGATGCTCCATTGTTGAATATATTTAAGGCTGGAATAGAAAAGTTTGGTCTGTTAGGGAGTTAAGAAATAGGGGAGTGGGCAGGAAAATGGAGTTGAAGCCGAAGATAAACTATAATCTTCTTGAATGGCATAACAGGCTTGAGGGTTTACATATTACTGATTCTTTGTGTTCTTGTGGTTGTTGGAAGCCAACCATCTCAGTCCCAGGGCATTGCTGAAAGTGTTCATCAATATAGTGCCTTTGGTCCAACCATCTTCAGTTGCTTCATCAATGACCTTCCCTCCATCATAAAGTCAGAATTGGAGATGTTCACTGATGGCATGCTGCTTTGCACAATTCACAACTCCTCAGGTATTGAAGTAGTTTGTGTCTTCATCCAGCAAAATCTAGGCAACAGTCAGGTTTGGACTGGCAGGGAGCAAAAAACATATGCACCATATAAATGACAGATATTATCCACATCCAACGAAAGAGTGTCTAACTATGTCACCTTGACACTCTGTGGTATTATCATCATTGTATCCCCATTATCAACATTCTGGGAGAATCATTGACCAGAAAATTTACTGGACAATTTACAAATATTTCAGATACCTTACCCAGTTGCTGGGAGTTCAACAATAAATAATTCATGTTTCAACTCCCCAAAGCCTGTTCACTATCTACAAGGCACATTTCAGAAGTGTAATGGAATATTCTCCTCTACACTCCTCAACACTTACCCAAACAAAAACAGCCTATTTGATTAAAATACCATCCACCACCTATAACATCCACTCCATCCACCAGGAACGCACAGTGGGAGTAGTGTGTACCATCTATGAGATGCACTATATCAAAGCTCCTTCAACAGTACTTTCTAAATCCAAGAAGTCTATCACTTAGAAAGACAAGGGCAACAGATATGTGGGAACACCACCACCTCCAAATTTGCCAACATGATACGCACCATCCCTGACTTGGAACAACATGATTGCTCCTTCACTATTGCTGGATCAAAACACTGGAATTCCGTCCCTGATAAGACAGAGTCTCTGTACTACATGGAGTGCAGCAGTTCTGAAGGCCAGCTCACCACAATCTCTTTGAGGGTAGTTCAGAATAAGTAATAAAGAACAAAGAACAGTACAGCACAGGAACAGCCTGTGCCGATCACATTGTGCTATCTAGAACAACTGCTTATATCCCTCTGTTCCCTGTCTATTTATATGTCTATCCAGATAAGTCTTAAATGTCACTAACATGTCTGCCTTAAGCAACTCACTTGGCAGTGCATTCCAGGCCCCGCCACCCTCTGTGTAAAAAACATCCCCACACATCCACTGAACCTTTCCCCCTCTATCTTGAACTTGTGCTTCCTTGTAATTGTCATTTCTGCCCTGGGAAAAACCTTCCAACTGTTCACCCTATCTATATCCCTCATAATTTTATAAACTGGCCTTATAACCGGCTTTGTGAGTGATACCCACATCCTGTGAATAATTAACAAAAGTACAAATGCGTCACTTATTTCTGGGACCCTAAGTGCTCAAAACCAGAAAAACAGGAAGACTTCATGGTGTGAAAGATATGAGATACATTGTTTGCAGAACAAACTACCCAGTGATAGGATCTAGTACAATAACAATAAATATCATTTATTAAATGGCTTTGACATCGGTAAATATCCCAAAACTCTTTCATAGAAAAATGAAGGAAGAAGGAACTATCATAGAACATAGAACATTACAGCACAGAACAGGCCCTTCGGCCTTCGATGTTGTGCCAACCAAAATAAAAAGCAATGCCCCTCCAAACTAAACCATTCCCTTCTCTTCCATATACTTATCAACTAACCTCTTAAACGCCACCAAACTTGGCGCATCTACAACAGCTGCAGGCAGGGCATTCCACTCCCTAATCACTCTTTGAGTAAAGAACCTACCTCTGATATCCGTCCTATAACTCATACCCCTTAATTTAAAGCTGTGTCCCCTCGTGCTAGCTTTCTCCATTCTAGGAAAAAGGCTATCACTGTCCACCCTATCTAAACCTCTAATCATCTTATATGCTTCAATAAGATCCCCTCTTAGCCGCCTCCTTTCTAACGAAAACAACCTCAAATCCTTCAACCTCTCTTCATAGGACCTGCCCTCCATACCAGGCAACATCCTGGTAAACCTCCTCTGTACCCTCTCCAATGCCTCCACATCTTTCTTATAATGTGGGGACCAGAACTGCACACAATACTCCAAGTGCGGCCGCACTAGAGTTTTGTACAGTTGCAACATGATGCTGCGGCTCCTAAATTCAATCCCCCTACCAATAAAAGCTAAGACTCCATATGCCTTCTTAACAACTTTATCCACTTGACTGCCTACTTTCAGGGATCTATTGACACATACACCAAGATCCTTCTGTTCCTCAACACTATTAAGAGCCCTACCATTAGCCCTATACTCTACACATTTATTGTTCCTGCCAAAGTGCATTACCTCACACTTTTCCACATTAAACTCCATTTGCCACCTCTCGGCCCAGCTCTGCAACTTGTCCAAGTCACTCTGTAAACTATAACACCCCTCTTCACTCTCTACTACTCCACCGACTTTAGTGTCATCTGCAAATTTACTGATCTATCCCTCAATACCCTCATCCAGATCATTTATAAAAATTACAAACAGCAGGGGCCCCAAAACAGACCCCTGAGGCACACCACTCGTCACCGAACTCCACGATGAATATCTCCCATCAACCACCACCCTCTGTCTTCTATCTGCCAGCCAATTCCTAATCCAATTAGCTAAATCACCCTCTATTCCACACATCTGCATTTTCTGTAGAAGTCTTCCATGGGCCACCTTATCAAACGCCTTACTAAAGTCCATATATACTACATCAACCGCCTTACCCCCATCCACCTCTCTGGTCACTTTCTCAAAAAACTCAATGAGGTTAGTAAGGCATGACCTACCCTTCACGAAACCATGCTGACTATCCCCAATCAATTCATTTCTCTCTAAATAACTATAAATCCTATCCCTAATAATTCTCTCCAATACCTTGCCCACCACAGAAGTAAGACTCACTGGCCTATAATTCCCTGGAAGGTCTCTCTTCCCCTTCTTGAACAATGGGACCACATTCGCTATCCTCCAGTCCTCCGGAACCACACCCGTAACCAACGACGACCTGAAGATCAGAGCCAGAGGCTCTGCAATCTCCTCTCTTGCCTCCCAGAGAATCCTAGGGTAAATCCCGTCCGGCCCAGGGGACTTATCCAACTTCAAACCCTCGAGAATTTCTAGCACATCCTCCCTATCTACTACAATACTTCCCAATTTGCAACCCTGTACCTCAGTGTTCTCCATAGCTACATTTCCAGCACTCTGCGTGAATACCGAAGAGAAATATTTATTCAGTGCCTCACCAATCTCTTCAGGCTCCACGCACAACTTCCCACTGCTGTCTATGACTGGCCCTAATCTTGCCCTAACCAATCTTCTATTCTTAACATTCCTAAAGCTTTCTTTCGATTACTCCTTAATCCTATCAGCCAACATCTTCTCGTGTCCCCTCTTAGCTCTCCTCAATTCACTTTTTAGCTCCTTCCTGGCTAATCTATAGCTATCCATTGCACTAACTGAGCCTTCAAGCCTCATCCTGACATAAGCCTCCTTTTTCTTCTTAACCAGCAAATCAACTTTTTTCGTACACCAAGGCTCTCTTACTCGTCCATTTCCTCCCTGCCTGACAGGGACATACTTATCAAGGACTCGCAGCAGCTGCTCCTTGAATAAGCACCACATTCCAGATGTTCCCAGTCCCTGTAGTTTCCTAGTCCAATCTATGCACCCTAATTCTCTCCTGATGGCCTCATAATTACCCTTCCCCCAGCTATAACTACTGCCCCCAGCTTCATGCCTATCCCTGTCCATCACTAAGGTGAACGTAACCGAATTGTGGTCACTATCACCAAAATGTTCACTAACTTCCAAGCCTAACACCTGGTCTGGCTCATTGCCCAGCACCAAATCCAATGTAGCCTCACCTCTAGTTGGCCTATCTACATACTGAGTCAAAAAACCTTCCTGCACACTCTGTACGAAAACTGATCCCTCTAACGAGCTAGAGCTATAGCTATTCCAATCAATATTAGCAAAGTTAAAGTCCCCCATCACAATTACCCTACTACTTTCACTCCTAATCAGAATTGACTTTGCAATCCTTTCCTCAACCTCTCTAGAACTATTAGGAGGTCTGTAAAAGACTCCCAACAGGGTGACCTCTCCTCTCCTGTTTCTAATCTCAGCCCATACTACCTCAACAGACAAGTCCTCATCAAACTTCTTTTCTATCACCGTGATACAGTCTTTGACCAATAATGCCACTCCTCCCCCCCTTCTACCTCCTTCTCTACTCCGACTAAAGCATTTGTACCCTGGAACCTGCAACATCCATTCCTGTCCCTGCTCTACCCAAGTCTCTGAAATGGCCACAACATCGAAGTTCCAGGTACTGGTCCAAGCTGCAAGTTCCTCCCCCTTATTGCGAATACTCCTTGCATTAAAGTATACGCATTTCAAACCATGCCCCACCCCACCCGTACGCCGCTGTGTTTTACAACTCTCTTCTATAACCCCCTTACTCTCATCCCTCTCAGCACCCCAACTACTTAGGATCCCACCCCCCCCCCGAATCAGTTTAAAGCCCCCATCATAGCCTTAGCAAATTTTCCCCCCAAGATATTAGTCCCCCTCTGGTTCAGGTGTAGACCATCTCTCTTGAAGAGGTCCCACCTATCCCAGAATGAGTCCCAATTGTTAAGGAACCTGAACCCCTCCCTCCTGCACCATCCACGCAGCCATGAGTTCAAACTTTCCCTTTCTCTGTTCTTCTCTAAACTATCCCTTGGCACAGGCAAGAGTCCAGAGATAACCACTCTGCCTGTTATGGACCTAAGCTTCCACCCTAACTCCATAAATTTCTGTTTAATATCCCCTTCCCTTGTCCTACCTACATCATGTGTCCCCACATGAACTATGACTTGGGGCTGACTCCCCTCACCCTTAAGAATCTTAAAAACCCGATCTGCGACATCCTGGACCCCAGCCCCTGGGAGGCAACACACCAGCCCTGAGTCCCGTTTATTACTATTTACCCTCCTATCTGTCCCTCTAACTATGGAGTCTCCTATAACTAGGCCTAATCTCTTATTCCCCCCACCCACCTGAGCATTCTCAGCAGGCTCACCCCCAGAGACCTGCTCCCTTTGGTCAGCTCCAGTTGATTCTTCCTCAACTGTAGCCTCCAAGACAGAAAATTTATTTTGGAGGGGAACAGCCCCAGGGGATTGTCTCCCCGATTGCTTCTTACCCCTCCTCCTAATAGTTACCCAATTATCACTTTTAGGAGTTACAATCTCTTTGTTACTCCTGCCTATATCCTCCTCAACCTCTCGAATTACCCTGAGTTCCTCTAATTCCAGCTCCAGCTCCTTAACACGATCCTCAAGGAGCTGCAAATGTGCACACTTCCTGCAGGTGTAATCAGCAGGAACACTACTGGTGTCCCTCACCTCATACATACTGCAGGAGGTGCAACGTACTACCTGCACTGCCATCACTATCATCAGGTGTGATCAAGTTGCTCAGAGGTATGCTGAAATGGTGCAGTAATTTGAGAGACAGTGCACTAGGCTCTTTGAATCTACCTTAGAAGAATAATTTGAATGAGAGCTTGTTGTAAGTATAGCCATTGTTATTAGTTCAAAAAGTCCAACAATGGCAAACATTTTTCTCTTTCTTTAATAGGAAAGTGCAAGCCTCGGGCTGTTGTTGCCATCCCACTTTCCACCAGTATCACATTAGTATGAATATATTGGGAACTATTAGAAATAAAGTTCTAGGATGGAACTTCGAATGTTTATTGAAACATTATTTTTTAGACATATTTATGTTGTTTTGTGCCAGAATAGTGAAATACTGCACAAACTCTACCAACAAAAGATTTCACATTAAACACAGTATGAGTTTCCTGAACTGTGGGCTCCTAGAATTTGAGTGACATTTGTTATGTCTGTGTGTACTTTCTCTCCTGACACTTCCACATTTGAATGATTTCCACTGCTATCCAGTAGTAGCTTCTTGTGAGCGTTCATTCACCGCCTTAGACTCAGCATCATTCTAGCAACAGAGGGTGTCAGATGTTATTCCCTTGAACATTACCTTCTTCAAACAGTTCTAACCGCTACTATGTGTTTTGTCCAATTAGCATTGAAGGATAGAGAAAGCATGAACCCAGTGTAAAAGCCACCGGAAGGCAAATGTGGTGCAAGTCACTGAGCAGCTGAAGGGCTTGTTGCTCTGTGGTTTCATGGGCGAAGCTGTATCATTCTATATAGTTGTGATGTTTGTCTGAGTCTCCTATGATTCTGTTTCAGCTTTTGCTTTCTGCTTTTATATGTAGTTTAATGGAGTATTGCTGCTTCTGTCTCCTTGTACAGATTTTGTCAAGCCAGTAGCACTGCCAGAGTAAACTTGGCAAATGTCCAAAGAGTAACTGTGAGGAAGGTACTAATTTTTAGTATGTCTTTCCTATAGCAAAGCCTTTGTGAATATGGCTGAGCTACAAGAGGTTGGTGTTTTGGATGTTGGCTGCATTCATATCACTTTTAGCACCATGTAAAATAGCTTTTGTATAGATCACCAATATGCAGCCAAAAATGTGCAAGACATCTAAGATGTGATCCATATTCCTCTCTCTCTGAATCTCAGTGACCTGAATACATTTTGCATCATAATTATAATTTCTGTTATGTAACATGGAGTTTACAGAGATATAATTGACAAGCATCCACATTTTGGGGTTAGCTCCTTATGGTTGTTATTCTACAATGAAAGACATTTAAACTGACTTCACACTTTATATTACTCACTCCTTGCCAGTTGTGTAATTTATATTCAGAAGTTTAGTCAACAATAGGCTAAATGCTTGATCTTAGTTGTTGTTTGTGAAAGTCTCTATACAAATAATGAGGATTGATGTAATGGTGAGCTACTTTAAGGAGCAAGGCTTTGGAGGATTATGTGGCCCATTTAGCTAATTGGGCTGCAATGCTCAAATCCTGGAGCTGAGGGTGGGGTCCAGAATTTGGAGTCAAAGCATTTGGTAGCATCATTCTTAATTTCTTTAAGTAGTTATTATAGTTAATAAATAGTTTTGGTCCTCTTCTACTTAGTTGTTGCAACTCCTTCTACCAAATTACATTGGTGATGAGAGCAAGGACACACTTTCCAATTTGCCACAGAAAACGGCTTCACAGACCTTGTGTATAAGTCTTTGGAAGTATAACTGTTCAGCAGTCAGAGCGGTTTCAAAATGGGATGCTTGAGCCATTCAGCCCTAATTCAGAGGATTGCTCCTAATATGTTGAGCGCCTGTGATATGTCTTCAAATCAAGTAAAATAGAGGATAGTCGAGAAACAGAATGTAATTCTGTTGTCAATCTGCAATTCCCAAACCTATGAATTGATAATGAGCTTGACTTCTCTGGAAATCCTGACACTAAAACCTTTGAGGAAGTCGAGAAAAGGGTATTATCATCCAAAGCCCTCATTGACTATGCAGAAATATACATTTAATCCAATGGCAAGAGCCCCTGGAAAGGTGGTAGCTGTTTTTGTGGTGTGTTTGAGACAAACGGCTGAACGTTGTGAACTTGGGTCTGCACTTAATGAGATATTGTGAGACCAGCTAGTTGTGGGGTGAATAATGCTGCCATACAGAAGAAACAGTTAACGGAAAAGGAAATAACCTGAAAAAAAGCATTAGAAAATGTCTTTGTTATGGAAAATGCAGAAGAGATTCAATGGAACATCAAAGTGTGCAAGCTGTCAAGATCCACCAAGTCTGGAGGAGAACTGTTAATGGCATTAGCCATGATGTAAAGATGCCGGCGTTGGATTGGAGTGGTAAGAACTCAGTAAGAATTTAGCAACACCAATTATTAATCCAACCGATTTATTTGATAGTAAAAAAGCGAGCTTTCAACACTCCCGTGTCTTCATCAGGCAAGTGCAGTGTTCTGGTCTGCAATTAGCACCAGAGATGTGGGCGATTTGAATGAACAAGAAAGCACAGAACCGGAACAAGTGCAGAAGTATAGAAGCCTTGATTTACAAAGCAAGAACTGTGAAGAATGCTATTGGTGTCAGGGTGGGCACCCCCAGGAGAAGAGTGGATTTCAGGAAACTATGCTATGCTTGCAGCAGGAAAGGGCACATACAGAGCTGGTGCAAAACTAAACAATACCTGCCCATTGCTAGAGAAAAATAATGAGGCTCCAGTGCACAGAGTAGCTGGGAATCTTGAAGAAGGTTCAGATGTAGACAGGCAGAATATTACTAAGGTTAACGATCAATATAATTGTGATGACTGTTAACCATCAATACAATTGTGATGGGGAGCCATTTTGGACAAAATGGCTCCCCATCACAATTGTATTGATGGTTAACAGTCATCCACTTATAATGGATGACTACATAGGAGCCTGCATCTCAGTAGAGGGGTGGGGGGGAAGGTGGAATTACATGGAGGGTTTTGGCCCCTGAGATTAAAGAAAATGGCACACAGCCTGGTGGCATATAGTGGAGAGGCAAGATGGATTTTGGGAGCAACATCAGTACCTGTCAGCTACAGACAGCAGTTTGCCCAACTGCTGTTAATTGTAGGGAACGAAGAGCCAAGTTTGCTGGGATGAGATAGGCTTCAGGAAGTAAAATCAAATTAGCTACTAATCTTCAAAATTCAGGAAGGGGACCTCTTGAATTACCTCTGGAGATAAGTCAGGAAGAATTAGGCAAAATTTACATACAACCAGGGGCCACACCAAATTTTACAGAGCAAGACCTGTGCCCTATTCTCTATATAAGAAGGTAGAGTCTGAACTTTGAAGGTTAGAAGATTTGGGCATTATCAAACTTGTGCAGTTTGCGGAGTGGATAGTTCACCTTGTGCCTATACATAAGCCAAGAAAGACTGTACGAATGTGTGCTGATTATAAAATAATGGTTAACCAGGTGACAAAGTTGACAGGTGATAAGACTCAGGCCAATGACTCTTACTGAGTTCCTGATGGATAGGCATATTCAAACCATATTGGAACTGCTGTTTCCAAAATTGGCAGGGAGGGTGTGCAAAACAAAAATCATCATTCAACACAACCTGACAAAACATTCAAAGTAGATAATCTAATATGTGTTAAAAATTTTGGGACGGGTCAGAATTGGTTCCCAGGTGTTGTTGTGGCCAGAACAGGCCTGATTATCATATGAAGTCAAAATTCAAGGTAAAAATATTCAAGAAGCAACTAAATCATTTGAGAAAAGGGAATCATCTCGAGAACTAATGGGGCCGTCTATTCTGGGTATGCCCATCAATGATGTTGTTGTGGTTGAAAGCCATGTGGAAATCAATTGGCTTGAGGAAGGGCTGAGAAGTGTTCTATAGGAAACACTGGAGAAGTGATCAACACTGATTCACCTTTATATAGGTAAGATGATTTCTGGAAGTGAAACTGAATCAGTCCCTGCTGATGAGGGACCTCTGGTTAAACTGCATCATTCTAAAAGGGAGTGAAATCCCCAAATACTGACTATATAATGAATTATGTTAAATAATTCATTTATGCTGTTATATTGCCAATAGTTTGACTTTTGGTGTTATGTGTTATTAAAGGACTTAAAGGGGGAGAGTTGAGTAGCAAACTCTTTTAAGGGGTGGGTGGAGGCAAGGGCTTTGAGAGTCCTGTGACTGATTTGACCAATCAGGCCAAAGTGTGTGAATACTGGGGATGAGGGTGTGGTTTCCCAGGCAGTTTAGGACTTGGGAGTTAAAGCATTCAGTAGCATCGTTCTACTTTCTGTAAGTAGTTATTATAGTTAATCAATAGTTTTGCTGTTACTCTACTTGGGTAGTTGGCACTCCTTCTACTGTACTACATTTGACTTGTGGGATATTTGTATACTTATTCACAGAATGTGAGTATTGTTGGCTACATCAGCATTTATTGCCCATCCTGAATTGCCCTTTGGAATTGCTTTGGAGGCCCCTAGCATCAGTCTTTAGCTGATTCAAGTCACTACATGTCATATTAAGAAATAGCCAAGTAACTCACTTCTGGCTCCTCAAACCCTGTCCAAATTTTGCAAGGCACAAGTGAGGAGTGTGATAAAATACTCTTTACTTGGCTGTATGAATCCAGCTCCAACAACACTAGTGGCTCAACACCATCCAGGAATGAAGCAGCCTGTTTGATTGGCACCCTATTCACCATCTTAAAAATTAACTCCCTCCTAACTCTGATGCATAGTATCAGCAGTGTATACCATTTACAAGATGGACTGCTGGCATTCACTGAGACTCCTTGATGGCATCTTCCAAACTACCATCCAGTATGTCAAGGACAGCAGATGTATGGGAACGTCCAGCACTTGCAGGTTCCTCCCAGGTCACACCTTTCTGTCTTGGAATTACATCACTATTCCTTCACTTCCACTGGGTCAATTTTTTTACAACTTCCTAAAACACTATGGATGTACTTGCACCATGTGAATGGCAGCAGTTTAAAATGATATCTGGTTATTGTCTCGGTCCTGCTGGATATAGACTGTTTCAAAATCTAGAAATTGCAAACGGTGCTGAACATTTAGCAATTATCAATGGTCATCCCCACGTCTGATGTTAGAACAGTACCTCGAGCAACTCCTGCAGTGATTCTCAAAGATATGCTGGGCAGGTGCATTGATCCGAACAGGCGTCAACTGTGGCGATCAGTTGAATTTCAAAGTAACTTCATTGCAGTGTTAATGTAAGCCTTACTTGTGACTAATAAACTATTTCAATGTCTTGGAGCTGAGATGACTGACCTCTTAACAATCACAATCATTTTCGTTGTGTGAGATATGACTTCAACCAGAGGAGAGTTGGGTAGAGAGAGCCAGGATTTTGGCTCAGTAACAATGAAGGGATAGTGATTAAATGTTCACGTTAGGTTGATGTTTAACTTTGCTGGCATATTGGATGAGGGGATGTTCACACCCCCTCACCAATTGTCCTTATGCATTGAAGTTCTAAAGTTTGCAGCTTTGGGCAATTCTTCATTCTAGTGCTTCCTTAGTTACTGGAACCTCCTTCTCAATTATCTCTCTGGCCTTGCAGATTTGTGTTTGTTCTAGAAACATATACCTAATCTCTCATATTTATTGTTTGTACGGTCTTGCTGTATGCAATAACCTGCTAGGTTTGCTAATCCACTTTAGTGGCTGCAGTTCAAAAACACTGAATAATTTATTGGGCTGAGTGGGGTGAACTGAGTTTACTTTAAGGGCCCTATGCAGTTGCAATATCATTCTCACAGGCTTTCTTGCACTACTACTTGACTGATCTGCTTCTTTATCATGAAGAAATGTCATCAGCCACTAAGAATTAATACTGGAAAATCTCAGCAGATTAGAGATTGAATAGGTTAGGACTTTATTCTCTGGAGCATAGAAGAATGGGAGGATATTTGATAGACGTGTATGAGATTTTGATGGGTATAGATAGTGAATGCAAGCAAGCTTTTTCCAGTGAGGCTAGAGGAGAAAAAAAAAAGAGTATGGGTTAAGGGTGAAAGGAGAAAAGTTTAAAGGGAATATTGGGGGGGTTTCTTCACACAGAGTGGTGGAGTGTGGACTGAGCTGCTGGATAAAATGGTAAAATTTGGATGGGTTCATGGATGAGGGGTGTGGAAGGATATGGTCCAAGTGCAGGTCGGAGGGACTAGGCAAAAAATGGTTCGGCACAGACAAGAAGGGCCAAAAGGCCTCTTTCTGAGCTGTAGTTTTCTGTGGTTCTATGGTTCAGATCTGACAGCATCTGTGGGGAGAAAATGGATCCAACATTTCGAGTATAATGAACCTTCATCAGAGTGCTCTGATGAAGGTTCGTCTAGACTTGGAACATTGGTTCTATTTTCGCTCCATAGATGCTGTCACACCTGCTGAGATTTTCCAGCATTTTCTGTTTTTGTTTCAGATTCCAGCATCCGTGGCACTTTGCTTTTATTGATGAATTAATTCTGCATCATTTCATCCAGGTAGCTTCTTGCAGCTTAAGAATAGTGGGTGTCTCAGGATTTGAAATTGCTCTGTCATGTTCTCAGTTTTCTCCAAAACCAGTTGAATTTGGCAACCATTTGATCCTGGGGTTTTGACTCCTAATCTTCAAAGCAGCAACATCCATATGTAATGCTGCAATAATCCACACAGCTGAGACTTCAATTGCAGTTACCATTGTTAATACAGGATGATTTGGAAACCTAACGTTCAGATTTATTGAAGGCTTTTTACAGAGCCACACTTCAATACAGAAAGGATCGTGGGGCCAGTATTGGGGCTAACAGAAACAAGAATTCCTGCAGCCTGACTTTCAGTGAAAGCTGGAGAATCATTGAAAGTGCTATTACTTGGTAAAGCTGTGGTGCTGGCCAGCCAAGTGACTGTGTACATCCCATTCAGGGGTTCAAGTGAGCCTTTCTCCTGAGATGTGAAGCATATTTGATTTCTTCTGATGCTGAAAGGCAGCAGAATATCTGACAACTTTTTGGTATCTCATTGTATGGAGGTCCTCCAGATGTGCCCTTACTGGTGGAGCATTTTCCATCCAATTTTTAGTCCAAAGACACTCCCACCCCCAGCCCAGTGAGCATTAGTAGTGATGATCCTGGGCAAATGTGTCCAGGTTCATGTGCAATGGTACAGCCTGCAAGCCCAGCATTTTAGGTATGTGCCTTTTGCCTATTGTTTCAAAAAATAGGGCATGTCTGGCCAAGTAGCTTAAGTTTATTTATTAGCGACACAAGTAGGGTCACATTAACACTGCAGTGAAGCTACTGTGAAAATCCCTCAGTCACCACATTCTGGCGTCTGTTCAGGTACACTGAGGGAGAATTTAGCACAGCCATTGCACTTAACCAGCATGTCTTTTGGATTGTAGGAGGAAACCAGAGCACCCGGAAGAATCCACACAGGTACAGGGAGAATATGCAGTCTCTGCACAAACAGTGACCCAAGCCAGGAAGTGAACCTGGATCCCAGGCACTGTGAGGCGGCAGCACTAGCGACTATGCCACCGTGCCGTCAACATTAATTCTTGAACATTATATTTGCATGAATGTGGAGATGATGGTATGGTGGTAATGTCACTGAGCGAGTAATCCTAAAGCCCTGGCGACATGGATTTAATTCCCATGATGGTAGCAGGTGGAATTTAAAGTCCAGTAATAGTCCAAGAACATAAAGTTAGTCTCAGGAATGGTGACCATTACATTGATTATTGTGAAAACCCAGCAGGTTCACTAATGTCCTTCAAAGGAAAGAGGTCTGCCATCCTTAAGTAGTCTAGCCTATTTGTAACTCCAGACCCACAAAACTGCTTGCTGAAATGGCCTAATAAGCCACTCAGTTCAAGGGCAATCAGGAATGGGCAACAAATGGCAATAACATCTACACCCCATGGAAGAATAAAGATAGAATATAATTAAGGTAAAAAGAAAAGCAACTTTACGCACAGTGGAATTTTAATTGGCATTTTGTTTGTCTTGTATTAATAAGGTGCCATTCAGACTGGCTTTGCATTGTAATGATGACCTGCAAGATGTTGTTTAACAGTTCCATTATGACAAGGAAGTTAAGCTGCAACAGCAAACATGCCCTGTCCAATTAGCAGAGATTGCATTTCTTCCACAGATTTGCTGGCAGAGCATTTCGATTCTGCAGCAAAAAAGTTGAAACTCATTTGCTGCAATTTATTCATTATTACACATTTAAACAATTCAGATTCACACTGTTTGATCTCCTACTAATGAATGTGATTCTCTCCCTCACCCCACCCCCTCCTCCTTACTGTTGAATGGAAGTTTTCTAGTTTTCTTTCCTGTTCAATGCTAGCCACTCTCCCCTCCTGTAGATCCTAACCCTGTAAATTTGTCCAGATTTTACAAAACAAATGCCGGGCAAAATGACTTGGATCAAAATACAAGCCTGGCAGGATGCAAAACAAGCTGCCAATTCACCTTAGCCTATTTTATGTTCCTGCTCAAGACAGATTTCTACATCACTGACCCTTCACAGCAATCTTGGCACTCTTCACATGAACATAAAGAGGAATGCCAGTGGTTGATTTGAGAATGAAGGACATCAGAATCAACTCTAACCTAATTCCTATCCTACAGCATAAGCACATCTGCAACACATACATTTTCTAATAGGAATGTGTGGATAGTACCAACATCTGGAACTTGTATACCAAAGTCAAATAATGTTGGAAATGCTCAGCAGGGTAGGCATCATCTGTGGAGAGTAAAGCATAATTAAAGAGCTGATTTGTTAGGAATGCAGGGGCTCGATCCCACTATCTGGAGAATTGGTGTGACTCCAAGAGGCCCACTGCCTTTTTTTGTGCTCTAATAAGCATTGTTGGCAGCAGGCAGGACTGCCTGACAGCTCTCCAGCTCCTCCAGGCATAGTGCTACAGTGGCCAGAGGAGACATTGCAATGTACTGTGGGCTAAGGCCTGCATTTTTCTTTAAAAAGTTGATTTATTAGTCACAAGGAAGACTTGCATTAATGCTGCAATGAAGTTACTGTGAAATTCCACTAGTCGCCACAGTCAGGCACCTGTTTGGGTCAATACAACTAACTAGCAGGTCTTTCAGAATTTTATGCTCCCTCCATTGGGTTTTGAGAAAGGGGGTAGAGTGTGAAAATGCATAGACAGGATCCCCCCAGTTGCCCCAAGCTGTTCACAATGTATCAGATGAGAAGCCCACTCTCACCCCAAAGGACCACTCACCTTTCAAGGACCACTTCATGGCCACTCGAGCACCTTTTCCTGCAATTTTCTAGGCTGGTGGGTGGTAGATAGATCAGGGTGGGAAATAGTAAAAAAAAATCTTGGATGGGAAGGTGGTGATGGTAATAGCAGTGTGTGGGAGGTGGGTAGTGAATGGAATGGGTGCACCTCCATCAATAGCCATCTTCCCTTCAAGAACCAGACACCTCTGGAGCTTTCTCCCCCACAGCCTGTTCATTGATATCCCAGTTCGTCCTCTCTCAAGTTCTCTACCCTCCCCGATACCCTGCCACTTAAGTGGCTTCCATGTCCCAACACTTCATCCAAAGCATGCTGCTGCAGTGCCTCTTCTGGCCACTGCAGTGCTGTGTCTGGAGGGGCAGAGAACTGTCAGCCAGTTTGATTAGCCAGCAGCTCGACAAGGTGGGACTTCCTTCCAGATGAGGATGGAAGTTCTGTTAGCTGCCAATTAACACTCATTAGAGCATAAAATAGCAGCAAACCTGTCAGAATTCATCCCTGAAAGCACTCTGTTGAGCCCTTGCCATCTTAAAAATATAGCCTAAAATGTTTGGATCTGTCAGTGTCAGGTCCCATGGAGAGTAGGATAGGGAATGCCTGGAGAGGGTAAGGAACATGATGGGGAAGAGGAGGGGAGAGTACAAGAAAGGTGCAATTGGGAAATCAATCAATAGGTTGGGTGGAGATTGAGACCACGAGATGTCAGGTCCTGGAAGAGAAAGTGTCCCAGTCAGAAGAGGACTACTGATAGTGCCTCTCAACCTACCTTCCTGCTCAAGATTTGGGATTTATAACGTTCCGGGGGGATAGGAACAATCATCCGCCTACCAGTTGAAGCTGGACAGAAAAGGTTGTTAAGTTCTTTAATTAGGTATCAGGAATTTATTTGCCTTCCTTCAACCTTGAGCCATTGAAGTCAGTCAAATACCAACTGCTGTCATGATTGAGATCAGCTAATTCTTGACTTGTTTCCATTAATGCTTAGGAAATTAAGCTTACTGAGCCTGAATTGTTTCACAAGTAATAATTAACACATTGCAGCAACTATCCTTGCCCATGACTTGGAAACTTTTGTTATTTTCTGGATGCTATTATTGAACACTATCATGAGGGAAGTTGACTGCTTTCCAGAGCTTTGATTGATGTCATTCTACAAGAACTGGATAAAGGTGAACTAGTTTAAAGACCTATTTATGCTTGCCTTGATTCCATATAGAGAAACAGTTCACTTCTGCAATGCTCCTCATGAACAATAGCCCGGGAATGTCCTATATGGAAATGCCTTCACTAAATCATTGCGAATAATATTGTTCAGCTGATACTTGGTGAGCTAGCGTAGCATAGATAAGTTATCCTCTAGCCCCAGTTGAAAGATTTGCTGTCGATACCAAAGTGGGGGGAGTTGTAGATAGCGAGGATGGATGTTACAGTTTGCAGAGGGACATAGGTTGCAGAGCTGGGCCATGAGGTGGCAAATGGAATTCAATACGGATAAGTGTGAGGTGATTCACTTTGGTAGGAATAACAGGCATATGAAATATAGGGTTAATGGAAGGACCCTTAATAGCGTTGTCGAGCAGAGGGATCTTGGGGTACGAGTACATAGCTCTTTGAAAGTTGGCACCCAGGTTGATAAAGTTGTTAAGAAGGCGTACGGTGTGTTAGCTTTTATTGGTAGAGGGATTGAATTTAGGAGCCGTGAGGTTATGTTACAACTGTACAAAACTCTGGTGCGGCCGCACTTGGAGTATTGCGTACAGTTCTGGTCGCCGCATTATAAGAAAGATGTGGAAGCATTGGAAAGGGTGCAGAGGAGGTTTACCAGGATGTTGCCTGGTATGGTGGGAAGGCCTTATGAGGAAAGGCTGAGGGACCTGAGGTTATTTTCATTAGAGAGAAGAAGGTTACGCGGTGACCTAATTGAGGCGTAGAAGATGATCAAGGGATTGGATAGGGTGGATAGTGAGAGCCTTTTTCCTCGGATGGTGATGACCAACACGAGGGGACATAACTTTAAATTAAGAGGTGGTAGTTATAGGACGGATGTCAGAGGCAGGTTCTTTACACAGAGGGTGGTGAGAGCGTGGAATGCCCTGCCTGCAGCAGTTGTGGACTCGCCTACTTTGGGGGCATTCAAATGTTCGGTGGATAGGCATATGGATGATATTGGAATAGTTTAGGTTAGAGGGTCCACTGGCTGGCGCAACATCGAGGGCCGAAGGGCCTGTACTGTGCTGTAACGTTCTATGTTCTATTATCTGTGTGCCTCTTTTGGCTAAGACAAAGCCCAAGTTCGAGAGGAATGCCTTTCCTTCTCAGCTTGGATCTTGTATGTCTCTTCTGTGGCCACCATGAATTGGATTCAGTTTGAATTTAAATTAGTTTTCGGAACAAACAAGAAAATGGATTAAGGGTTTGTTCTATCCACTCGGTGCATTTACTTTGTAACTTAAAGAATGGAATAAAATTAGAAAACAAAAGCTTACTGTTTAAGGAATAATGACCACAGAATGTAGTCTGTCAGTCTGTAACACTGTAACCTGATCCATGAAAGCATTCTGCTCTCATGTTCCATTCGGATTACTGAAGCTTTTTTAACTTTTGGGACAAATAACATCAGGATGGAAATCCAACTAGTAAAAATTATTCTCCTGAGCATAATTATGCAGAATTTGGAAGCTTTGAATTGAATTGCAGTCACAGTTCACACTCTGCCTTTTTTTAAATGGGTAATCTCAGTGAATAGTCTTATAATTTTCATTAGAATTTCGACCCCCTCTTAGGGGAGGTGATAGTCTAGTGGTATTATTGCTGGACTATTAGCCCAGAAACTCAGCTAATGTCCTGGGAGACCCAGGTTGAAATTCTGTCATGGCAAATGGTTGGATTTGAATTCAGTTTAAAAAAAAAATTGGAAATAAGAGCCTACTGATGACTATAAACCATTGTGATTGTTAGAAAAAAATCCATCTGGGTTCAATAATGTCCTTTATGGAAGGAAATCTGCTGTTCTTGCCTGGTTTGGTCTTCATGTTATTCCAGAGCCACAGCAATGTGGTTGACTCTCAACTGCCCTCTGAAATGCCTTAGCAAGTCACTCAGTTCAAAGGTAACTAGGAGTGGGTAATAATTGCTGGGCCAGCCAGCCAGTGACATCCATATCCCACTAATAATTAAAAGATATGTCAATATATTGAAGGACAACAGTCTTGTTGCTGTTAAGGTACAATGCCTTTTTTTTAAGATGGCCATAGTTCTAAAGTTGTAGAGATTCCATACAAAATGCTGCAATATTCAAGCCCTCACCCTAAAGATGAAGAAAATTGAAGAAGCTTTTTTGAGAAAATCTGCTAATACAAGAAGCAGGATTTTCACAACTACAGTACCACCACCCATTTATGTCACATTGGGCCCATTTATCTGAAAATTCCTTCTTGGATTATCTAATTTTATTTGCAAGGCTTGGATAAAAAACATTATGAAACTTGTGAGAGCTTCTTTGTTGCTATATCTGCTTCCTATTGAGGTTGCTTTCAAATAAAATTTCACAGGTATACAAATGTCATGCTCTGTGTTTGGTGCAGATCTTGGGTTACCAACTATGATTAAATATATTCCTGGAGCTCTCATCACATGATGATCCATGGTCAAGCCGTTAGTTGGCCAACACATTTATCTTTGCGAAGCACCATCTTCTTGTGCCAACTAGAAAATAAAAAGGTTCATTATCCAATTAAATGTCAGCCAGACCCCATTCTTCTTCTTCATTTTCAATAGTTCTATATCTGGTAAATATAGATGTTCAAAGAAACATCTGTTTTTGATGTCCTTATGATTTTCCTCCAGAGTTGCACTGACCAATGTCCTGGAAATTGATCTTCAAGTCCTTGAAATTCCTGGCCAATTCAGAGCAGAATTGGCAATCCTATGCAGAACAGCAAACAAATGATTACAGTAATTGGAAGCTGCTGAACACTCAATGTCATTACAATACAGAATGTCTTAGTTCACTGTGTTCACAACCTTGTAATTTGTCACTCTGTAATATAGGCGAAACAGTACATTCTCTTCCTTTATTTGTGTACAGTTTATCCTGCTGTACAATATGCCAGTTGTAATTGATTTCTTTTATTACAAATTGCACAATGTCAGTGAAGTATGGCAGGCAGAAAAACACAGATTGGCGTTTCCTGGCCCTTTGCATCAGTGGGATCTTCTGACCACGCTGAAGGCAACCATTCCCCATAGCAAGGTCCGCAGGCCACACAAAATGCTGTAGACACCACAGAACTGGAAGATCCCACCAGTGGCCAGTAACAAGCTGCCCATAAACTTGGAACATCTGTGGGTTGCAATCTCAATGCTTGTGTTTGGATTATGCCCACTAACACACTTCTGCACTGAAGCTGTGGGTAACATAGGGCCCGTAATCTAGTATTGATTAATTAGTGAGCTGATTAGTCCCATTCACGATCAACTGTTTTCTTCAGAGTTAAAAATTAATCTATTGTATCAGCTGTTATGATTGCAAGAAAATGTGTGTGGGACATGCATGCATTCATTATTTCACTCAGCTCATTATATAGGAGCAAATGAATCAAAATCTTTACCGCATCTATTGTACAGGGGCAGTGAATGATTTCAGTATAATTATATTTGTTTTACCACAGTTACTAATTCAGATAATTAAACCTAAACAGAACTTTTGTGCTGTATGCTGGACATCCCTGCATTAAGTGAAAAACGGCCACTATTGCTTCTATTTCATACAGTTCATTAGGAAAGATTGATATTCTTGAAGTCCAAATTTCGTACTTCCTCTGTTGCAGGTTGTGCCTCATAGAATGTTAAACCTTAGGGCACCAGATTTCTTCTTTGAGCCACAGTTGGTGCAGTTATTTATTAAGTTTCAGGGCTTCTTGAAATCCCTGTCAGATTACATGCCTTGGTCACTGGAGACTGTTTTCAGCCTCTCATTGATGAGGGCTCCAAATACATCAATGAAACAGAATTAAAAATCCCAACTTCTGATGGAAATGATTAAATTCAAAATCACTTTCCATTAAAAATGTCTATTGCTTTCTGAATGCACAAAACAATCTGCCTGTGAATAACGTTAAATAATTTCATGTGTTCTGTTTTTGTTCACTTCTAGACAATACGTATGTGTCAAATTCAGAGAACGAGGATGATGTGCTAGTTACAAGAGACCCCATTCCAGTAATTTTCCAAAGAATAGCAACAGGTAAGAGCTTCTCATTTAGTTACATTTATGTAATGCCATATTTGGCCAAAATTCAGAACTGTTTTATTTAAAACTAAGAGAACATGAGAGGAGATAGGGTAGAATTTTACAACCACATTGTGCCAGTTTCAGTGCAAAAAATGTCATAAAATCAGGAGTGAGCCAACGGGCAGGCAGGACACCTGTTTTTGCACCCATTAACATTTTAACAGGAAAGAAAGACTGATGCAACTGGGACTCCAGTTTTGCTGATGGGGTTAGATCAAGAATGATAAGATGTGAAACATAAGTATCAGCTTGCGCCAATTCAGTTAAATGGTCTATTTATGTATTGTATTTGCAATAGTATCTAGAATAAAGAGAATTTTTTTTTTCTCGTTTAGAGAGAGGAAAAAAAGTAAATATGTTCTTCTATAAAAAGTATACAACAACACGCAATTACTTGGCACCATTATGATAGTAATTAAGCCATGTAAACAGATCAATTTTTTTCACATACCTTCATGGGACATGAGCATCACTGACCGTCCAGTATTTATTGCCCGTCCCTTAGTTGCTCTTGGAGGACAGTTGAATTGCTGTGATTCTGGAGTCAACTCAGTAAGAATCTGGCAACACCAATTTTAAATCCAACCGATTTATTTGATAGTAAATCTGCGAGCTTTCGACTTTCTCGTCTTCGTCAGGCAAATTCTGGAGTCACATATAGGCCAAACCAGGTAAGGCAGCAGATTTCCTTCCTTAAAGGTCATTAGTGACCAGATGCATTTTTCTGATAACTGACAATGATTCATGATCATTGGTAGATTCTTAATTCCAGATATTTTCCATTGAATTCAAATTCCATCACCTGCCATGGTGGGATTCACGCACAGGACGTTAGCTGAGTTTCTGGATTAATAGTCTAGCGATCATACCACTTGCCCATTGTAATAGGGCAAGAAAAGGGTAGGTTTAAGGGATGCCTTGAAGGATTAAAAAACAGTGGAGAGGCAGAGGAGTCGAGGAAAGGAAGTTCCAGAGCTTCGAACCTTGGTAACTGATTACAATATTGGGGTAAGGAAGTGGATGTAGATGTGTTTAAAACATTGGAACATTCTGGTGCAATAGAGGGTGATGGATGTAAAATACACTATTCTCAAGTCTATTTTTGTTCATGAGAAGGACTCTTAAGGTTTTGTGTCTTTGCAGGAGTGCAAGGTCACTTTCTCCTTCCATTAGTTGCATTTTTGAGGATGAACAGCAACATCTGTAAGAAACTGAAAGTAATGTAAAAATCAATCCATTAAGCACCTGCTTACTACAAAATAGGAAGCACTTCTGGAGATCTCATTGCAAAGTTCAGCCTAGACTATATTGGGAATTGTTACAAAAAGAGGCAGTGCTAACATGGCAAAACCAAAAAAAAGGAATAATTTTAGAAAAGTGCCTTTTGAATAGAAACTATACCTTTTTGCAGTCATAACAGTATAACATAGGCAGTGTTATACTATTTCAGAGAGTAAAGTTCTGTCCACATGACTATGGCTGCCATATTTGCATATATGGCTGTCCACATGTCTGTGGTGCATGCTTAAAACAGACATGGGCTCTTTGCATAAATTTCAGGAACAAAATTAATAGGGGATGGGAAGAGCAGGTAATGGCCAAATGGTATTATGGCAGGACTATTAATCCAGAAACTCAGACCCAGGTGTGAATCCTGTCATGGCAAATGGTGGAACTTGAATTCAATAAAAAAATATCTGGAATTAAGAATCCACTGATGACCGTGAAACCATTGTCAATTGTTGGAAAAACCCATCTTATGGATTTTATGGACTTTAGTAAGGCGTTTGATAAGGTGGCCCATGGAAGACTTCTGCAGAAAATGCAGATGTATGGGATAGAGGGTGATTTAGCTAATTGGGTTAGGAATTGGCTAGCAGATAGAAGACAGAGGGTGGTGGTTGATGGGAGATATTCATCTTGGAGTTCGGTGACAAGTGGTGTACCTCAGGGGTCTGTTTTGGGGCCCCTGCTGTTTGTAATTTTTATAAATGATCTGGATGAGGGTATTGAAGGATGGATTAGTAAATTTGCAGATGACACTAAAGTCGGTGGAGTGGTAGATAGTGAAGAGGGGTGTTATAGTTTGCAGAGGGACTTGGACAAGTTGCAGAGCTGGGCCGAGAGGTGGCAAATGGAGTTTAATGTGGAAAAGTGTGAGGTAATGCACTATGGCAGAAATAATAAATGTGTAGAGTATAGGGCAAATGGTAGGATTCTTAGTAGTCTAGATGAACAGAGGGATCTTGGTGTGTATGTGCATAGATCCCTGAAAGTAGGCAGTCAAGTCGAGAAGGTTGTTAAGAAGGCATATGGAGTCTTAGCTTTTATTGGTAGGGGATTGAATTTCGGAGCCGCAACGTCATGTTGCAACTGTACAAAACTCTAGTGCGGCCGCACTTGGAGTATTGTGTGCAGTTCTGGTCCCCACATTATAAGAAAGATGTGGAGGCATTGGAGAGGGTACAGAGGAGGTTTACCAGGATGTTGCCTGGTATGGAGGGCAGGTCTTATGAAGAGAGGCTGAGGGATTTGAGGTTGTTTTCGTTAGAAAGGAGGCGGCTAAGAGGGGACCTTATCGAAACATATAAGATGATTAGAGGTTTAGATAGGGTGGACAGTGATAGCCTTTTTCCTAGGATGGAAAAAGCTAGCACGAGGGGACACAGCTTTAAATTAAGGGGTGATAGTTATAGGACGGATATCAGAGGTAGGTTCTTTACCCAAAGGGTGGTTCGGGAGTGGAATGCCCTGCCTGCAGCAGTTGTAGATGCGCCAAGTTTGGTGGCGTTTAAGAGGTTAGTTGATAAGTATATGGAAGAGAAGGGAATGGTTTAGTTTGGAGGGGCATTGCTTTTTATATTGGTCGGCGCAACATCGAAGGCCGAAGGGCCTGTTCTGTGCTGTAATGTTCTATGTTCTATGTTCTATCTGGTTCACTAATGTCCTTGAGGGAAGAATCTGCCGTCCTTACCAGGACTGGTCTACGTGTCACTCCAGAGCCACAGCAATGTGATTGATTCTCAACTGCCCTCTGAAATGGCCTTCAAGCCACTCAGTTGCAACAGCGTTTCAAGAAAGCAGCTCACCACCATCTTCTCAAGAGCAACTCAGGATGGGCAGTAAATGTTGGCCAGCCAGGGATGCCCATGTCCCATGAATTAATTAAAATAAAGCAGGCCTGCCCCATTCAACTTTCTTCAACCAAACCAAAATCTGAAGTTGTTTTTAAAAAAAGTGTTCCTGTGGATTCAAGTGCTGTGGAAGTAGTCTTGCTGTCTCCACAGGGCTCCCTCCATGTCCCAATTTTAGGTAAGCCTTGGATCTTCTGGGCAGAGTGTGCATTGTCTATATGGATGAAAGTGGGCCACAACCAATTTAAATGTTGTCTCTGAGATTAACTTCAGTCTGAAGTGAACAAAGAAAATATTGATTTTCTTTTTCAATGTTCAGGTTAGTTTTCTTTTAGTTGTTGTTACTAATATTATATTTCAATTTGATCAATGTGGCACCCTGCCTTTGTAGATAATAATCCACTGGTGATGTTTATTGGCAAAAGTTGAATACAAAAGCAGTGGTGCTCCTTCTAATGGAGAAGACAGGTCTTATGTATGTTGTTTTCAGCCATGCCTCCACAGGAAGTGTAGCCCTGGCCTCGAAGATTAATGTTGCTATCAGTGGTATAATCAGGCAAACCAACTTCTGATTGAGCAGCTCAAGGACTCTGTTTGTTGATACAAATATGAGGACAGGAACAGACAATAAAGAATCAAAAATGAAAATTCAGTACAAGTATTGTTTTAGTAGTCAAGAGCTGAAAGTAGCTTGCAGTCCAAGAGATTGCCATCACCTGCTCTTCTCATCTCCTATTAATTTTGCTCCTGAAACTTATGCAGAAAGCCTATGTCTGTTTTAAGTATGCGCCAGTACAGAGTTAGGAGTTGGCACACAATTACAAAATATCCTAGTTTTGTTCAGAGATTACAGACTCATTTTTCTGTTGTGATGATTTATAGCTATTCCATTGAACTGTTACACTTCAGCGTTTATTACTCTTTCGTCAGTGATCATTGCCAGAGGTTGGAAAGGCATCACTTTTGCCCTCTGATTTACAGCTGCAAGGATTTCACATCTACAACAAATGTGAAATTCTTTCATCACTGTTGCATCATTTTCTGGAAAAGAAGCCAAAATATTCATAAAGCTTATTTAAATAGGGATAGGTAAATGAGTAGTTCATGTTAATTGACTGACTCCAGTTTATCATAGAATGGTTATAATGAAGGATAAGATAATTTGGCCCATAGTGTTTATTCTGGCTCTCTGCAAGAACAACTCACCAACAACAGCCTACAACTCATTCCATTGTCCTTCCTCCATAGCCCAATATTTTCTTTTCCAGATTCAATTCTCTTTGAAGGCTTGATTGAATCTGCCTCCACCAACCCCTCAAGCAGTGCATTTCACATCCTAAGTACTTTGTTTTTCCTCATGTTACCATTGTTATTTTTGCCAATCATTTTAAACTAGGACCTTCTGGTTCTCAATCTTTCCACTAATGGGAGCAATTTCTTCCTATCTACTCTGTCCATATCTCTTCTAATTTTGAATACCGTTATCGAGTCTCCTGAAGGGCTGGAATTCTGATGCACAGACAGGTAGCTTCTGTCAGGAAATTTCATGATGCCAGAGAACTGCTTCAGCGGAAAGTGCCCTGTCAGATCCAAGTTTACCTTACAGTTGGGGATTGTGCCGGAAACAGAGGCCCACCGTCCTCGGAAGTGGATTAAATGCAAACGGCTCAGCTCAGTGCTGAGTCAGGCTGGTTGAAAGATCCCCCCCCCCCCCTTAGTTTTCCAGGATATTGTCTCAGTTGTATGCTTATATTTTACGCCTTATAGCTCAAACCCCTATCTACTCTCCACTCAGAACCAATGTAGGAAAAATTACAAAATTCCAAATCAAATTTTTAAGCTTTAGCAAAGAGATAATTTGAAATTTTAGCAGCAGCTAGCACACGTTGATAACATTTTATTTGTTTTCCTGAAGTAGATTTTAAGTTTTGCCACCATTGTAAATTTGCCTTTGGAGATTTTCCATGTGTTATACTCTGTTAGATTTTTCCTAGTGATGGAAAGAATGATTGTGCTTGATGTGTAACTGGCAGCCAGTACTGCTACTCCTGGCAAACCATCTGACACTGAAAGTTAATATATAACTTACCTACTCTGAGTCTGGGATTCGAAGAAGGAAATAAAGACAAAATAGAAGGATCTGCATGCATTTGGGGAAGGTGATGGTCTAATGGTATTATTGCTGGACTATTAATCTGGAAACTCAGCTAATGATCTGGACACCTTGGTTTGAATCTCACCATGGTAGCTGGTGGAATTTGGATTCAATAAAAAATATCTAGAATTAAGAATCTACTGATGGCTATGAATCAATTGTCGATAAAACCCATCTGGTTCAGTAATTTCCTTCAGGGGAGAAAATTTGCCGTCCTTACCTGGTCTGGCCTAAATGTGACTCTGGAGCCACAGCAATGTGATTGATTCTCAATTGCTCTCTGAAATGGTCTAGTAAGCCACTTAGTTCAAGGGCAACTAGGGATGAACAACAAATGCTGGCCAGCCAATGACGCCCATGTCTCATGAATGAATAAAGAAAGATAAAGAATTTAGCTCCTAAGGCTGTACTAAAATAGTTTGCAACAAATGGTATTGATTGAGGGGATGTGATGTCGTTGACAGTGCAATAAAACAGTTTTTAGCTAATGTTGTCTGCAACAAGTCCTGACCACAGTAGTGATGCGTTTGATAAGGGGGAAGTTTCAAAGTGCAAAAGAGTTTGTTCCTCTGTTAAGAGTTTCACTTTTCATAATACTTCTTTTGTTCAAATAGTTACATACCAGCAAACTTCAAGCTTTGTGATCAGGGAGTTTGCATTTCAGGCTATATTTGCCTAGATTAATAATTACCCTCGTATACTAAACATTGTAATTCATGTTGGAAGTCTTGCTACTTTTACAAAACCTGAAACCGTTGTGGAGCATTGCTTTGGACATGTTCAAGCTGTGGCTGTTCTAACAATTGATAGTGATTACTCTGATTCAAACATATGTTGATAAGAGTATGAATCAGTTGTAAACAATGGTATAGGATCTTAAAATATTAAAGCACGGATGATGAAACGTTTATGCCAGTGAAAAGCTAAACACATATGACCTGAAACCTATCACATTGCTTTCTATTAACTACACATTCAACAGAAACAATAATGAAGATGCATCTCACTATGACTGGCACTGCTGCCTCAGCACCAGGATGCCTGGTTCAATTCATGGCCTGGGTCACTTTCTGTGTGAAGTTTGTATGGTCTCTGTGTGGGTTTCTTCTGAGTGCTCCAGTTTCCTCCACAGTCCAAAGATGTGTGAATTAGGTGGATTGGCTATGCTAAATTGCCCCTAATTTTCAGAGGGACTAATAAGTGTAAATACATGGGGTTATGGGGGTAGAACCTGGATGGGATTGTGGTCAGTGCAGACTCAATGGGCCAAATGGCCTCTTTGTGCATTGTAGGATTCTATGATTTGTGCAGCATCCCTTTAACATCAGTATGAAGCAGGCCAACTATTGATACTTAACACATTTTATCCAAATTAGATAATACACATTGCATGAACAAAGGCATCTAGAGCGGTTTTCAAGCATTTAAAATAAACTTGTTGAAAACTGGTGGTGATTTTTAAAAATTAATTAAATATAAGTCACCCTCCTGTACTGAAATTTATTCAGGAAAGAGAGTACAGGATAGAAATGTTACTGATGTGCCTTCCTTTCAGCATGAACAAGAGATTGTAAGTTCTCCTTATATTTTTCAGAATTAAGGATCAATAATGATACCACAAGTTGCCTGTCAGTCAGAACAAAGCTGCACAATGAAAGGTGCCAGGTAAGTGCCATTTTACCAACCTGTCCAAACATTTTTATCAGCTTTTCTGAAATGAAAGTGGAGTTGTCTGTACATTTATTTTCCGCACATCACGTCCTCTGCAAATCTTCTAAATTTGTTTTGTTTGCTCTTGCACCTTCTGTTCTGTATCATTCATTAATATTAAACCATTGAATAGGCCAAAAACTATTTTGTTCATATCTTCACATGATTCAGCCTTATCAATGGTTGAACATTTATCAGTGTGCATATGCAAATCCAAGGATCAAATCTAGTGAAGCTTTCTGGAACAGGAAATGAGGTGGATTGGCACTTATTTGTGTGGAAGGTAAAATGTCAGCTTCCCAATGGCAGAATGGAGGCTGGGAAGTAAACTGGCAGATTAAAGGTAGATCTTGGTTCCCAATGGCAAATAGTGGGGAACCTGTTCTTAATGCATTAACATGTTATGCACACTCATTAAAACATATGATTGCCAAATTAATTTGTACCTTTGTGATTAAGTTGGGAGAAGATGAGAAACATGTGCCTTCAGATTCACACCTAATTAAAGATGGTGTGAAGCAGGTAAGATTGTTTTCCTGGTAGATTCAGATTGAGAAGAAGTTGTTTTTCATGTGTGAGGAACTCTATTAGGCTAGAGCAAGGAGATGGAGTTGTTGCATTGAGCTTGGGCGTTGGCTGTCCAGGGAAGGTAAGGTATGGCTATCCAAGGGAGGGAGGTTGTGTCCTGTTGCCGTAAGAAGGGCTTTGGGCAACAAAAGGAAGGTGATTCTCTGCAGAAACATAGGCGATACAAGTATGATTGGGAGGAGATCAAGTTCAATTTATCGCAGGTCAATGTTGAGGCTAGGAGAGTTGTGTCTAACTGAGGGCAGAAAAATGGTGATGTGTGGGAGTGGCAGATGACGGTTGGCAGTGAAATGGGGGCATGTTCAGGTGTCAAGAGTTGGGGGGGGGGGGGGGCGGCAGCTTGATAGAATAACCAGCTACATCTTTTGGAAACTAAAATAGCCCACTTTGTCTCAGTATGCAGGACTACCCTGTATTCCACCACAGGTATATCTCCAGCAGAACTATTGATGGATCAACGCCTAAAGACTAGACCAAGCCTCGTATTCACAAACTTAGCAAGGAAGGTAGATACAAGATAGTGCAACCATGATTTGACAAAAGGTGCAAGATCATTTGACCGAGTCTGTGTGAAGATATTTGGGAATGGTTCAAGGCTGTGGTGGCCAAGAAAGGGCAATTGTTGTACGAGGTGGAAGTGCAAGACAAGATTTTGAAGAAACGTGGACAATTTGCGAAGGCGAGAGTTGTCACATCCTGATATATTGGTGCCAGCTGGAAGTGTTGTTGGTTGCCCAATACCTCATCAGCGTACAACAGCCAATTGTCTGAAGAATCTCTAGTAGAGAGAGAACCGAGTGTGATTGTTTCCACAGGAAGTTCCCCCAACAGAGACAGCCCCGATAGAGAAGCTGCACTGTTCTATGAGGAAGCTACCTGAGAGACTGAGTTTTTGATGGACTAATTAAAAACACTAATTGTTATAAATTATGGGGAACTGCATTGATTAACTATCATTCTGTATATTAAGGAACCAAAAGGGGGAAGGATGTGGTGACTGGCCCCTTACATATCTGCTCTTCCGAAAGGATCGCATGACCAGGGTTGGCTTTAGGGAACCAAGTTGGAGCTTCAATCCAGCTTGTCTGGGCTTGTCCCAGCAGTTAGATCCTGGAACATAACTGTAAACACTGACTTTGCATTGCTCTGTACATAGTTGTTGGGGTGAATAAACAATGAACAATTTTTTGTTCATTAATAACTGGTAGAACCAAGTTACCACATTGATCAACTTAATAAAAACCTGACTAAAAGGGAAAAATGCTGCTACTTACTCTAGGCTGGCACTTTAATAGTTTTCAAAGCCTATTCTCAGCAAATAACCCCACTTCATCCAGGGCTTTATTTTCAATTGTAGTCTAACTTTAGTTGCTGTCATTCATAAAAAAACTTCTTCCTTTACTTGCACAGCTAGATAAACCGCAGCAATTCACAAAGCTCCAGATTCGATGTCTGTCAGGAGGGATGGGATGAGCAGATGGTGAAAATGGTGACCATTTGTATCCTGCTACGTTTGTGATGCATTTTCTGCTGTCACTATTTGTTCCCTACTGTTTTTATTTGCAGAAACAATCCCTCATCAGCCACTCCCCAAGGTTTCTGCATTTTGCAATTCAGTCTGGATTTTATGCAGAAGTAACTGACATTTTCCATGCTCAGTGTTATGAAGTAAATTGGGCAGCAACTTCCACCATCTGTAAAATGCAGTTTATTGCAGGAGTCGAAGTTGCTGTTGACTGACTCTCTCCTCCTAAATTTTTGCTTGAAAGTATTATGCTGAGACACTCTGATTTAAATATGCAAATGCATGACCTTCCGTGTGTTTGAAGAAGTAGATACCAACTAAATGTATATCAAAAATAGGGCTTGCCTGTTCGGGTACAAGTAAAGTTCAGGGTAACAATTATCACAAGCATCTCTCTTAATTTGAAAATCAAATTTTGCAGGTGTGCTGAGTAATTAGGTGGGATTTTCCAGCCCTTCCCACTAGTGGGATCATCTGGTTAGAGTCGGCTGACGGCAGGAATTTGTCATCAGCAGGACTGGAATCCCACCACTGAGAACAGCTGGAAAATTCCAGCCTATGTATATATTATCCATTACACCTCTGTACCATGGATCTTAATTTTGTATAATTACATCTTGTGTGACACCTAATCAAATAATTTTTGAAAATCCAAATACATTATATTCCCGGTTACCAGTTATGTCCCCATACCAAACATGAGATCTTTTTCGTAAATCCATGTTGACTCTGCTTAATCATTTATTTCCAATTGCTTTCTTATGTCCCCAGTATAGAACCTAGTGCTTTGCCTACAACTAATGTTAGACCAACTGGACTACAGTTCCCCTTTTTTTCTCTCCCTTCTTTCTTTAACCCCATTATTAATGGAATATGTTCCAGTCTTGGGAATTTTTGTAGAATCTAAGGAATTCTGCAAAATCAAAACCTCATCATCCACTATTTCTGCAGCTATTTTTATAACCCAGAATTCGGTTGTCAGATCTAGAGGATTTTCTGCCACTGAGACTCATTCATGTTTTGAGTACTATTTCTTTACTTAAATGAATTCCTTTAAGCTCCTTTTTCTCACTGGATCTTTGATTCAATATCTGGAATGTTTATTGTGTATTCTACTGTGAAGACAGGTACAAAGTATTTGTTTAATGTCTCTGCCATTTCCCTAGTTTCCATTAAAATTTCCTCTCTGTCTTGAATGTTTACTTTCACTAAAACTTCTGATTTAAGTATCTATAGAGTATTTACAATCTACTTTGTCTCTTGCTAATCTACTGTCATATTATTTTCACTTTTCTTTAACAATTTCTTGATTACCTTTTGCCTAGTTTTAAAATTCTCCTAATTCTTGAGAGTAATTGCTCTTCTTGGCTACATTACAAGCTTGTTCCTTTAATCTAATGCTAATTTTTAAATCTTCTAGTTAGCCACTTTTTCTGAGAGATTTTGCCCCATAGGGGAGTACATGTTTAGGACAAATTAATACTTTAAATATTCACCATGCTCACCATTACTGTCATAGCTTTTAATGTAGCTTCCCAATCTACCTTAGCTTTGTGCTATTTGCTTCTGGGCTGGTCTCCGCAGGCTCCCAAATATCTCCAACTCCTGCAAATGTTGTTCCACTGTGAGGTGGATTGGTTCTAATAGTAAAGCCCCCAGGTAGAGGATAATAGTCTTTGAATGTCAGCTGAGAGTATCAAACTGTGGATTGATCTCTGGCTTCCTGATACTGAACATCTGTGTAATCCATTTTTATTTTGCTGTTTGGTTTATATGGAACATCTTAATAACAAGCAACATATTCTTCCAGTTTTCATGTCACATTGACTGCATCATTGGTTCTATGTTTAGGAGTCCAGACACAACTGCACAATAGAAGAGGATTCAGAAGGAGACAATGATTCTGAAGAATTTTATTACGTGGGTCAGGTGAGCAAATTTCCTATGATTCATTGGTCACCAGATGAAATTTCCAGGTGTTTTTGAAGATAAAACAGTGGCCTGCATGTTAGATTAACAGGATATCCATTCATTTCCTTTGCCTATGCTAAAAAAAATTGGAGTTGATACTTACTTTCTTAAAGATCATTTTATACGTACAGGAGAAATGACAAAGTAAGTTGAATATCTTATCAATATTATGTGATTAAGATCAAAGACTGAGACCCGAGAGTGGATTCCAGCCAATAATTTACAGAAGCATGCTTTATATATTTCATTTATGTGCATCTCGCGAGGTCAATTAGCTCAGTCAGCTAGATAGCGAGCATATGGATCAGATTGACTTGAATAGCACAAGGTTCAGTCAACATTCTGGCTGAGATAGACTCCGCACCCTTCCCAAAGTTACAAACTATAATACTTTGCCATGGTTAATTACAAATGATTCAGGCAAAGAACTCAAGAAGAATCTATTTCTGTGCAGGCTTTACTTTCAAGTATGCTACCTTAAAGTAAGGACATACACCTGGGGGCAAAATTTCCCATTCTGCCCACCACAGGAATTGTAGCGAGCGAGGGGCAGACCATGGAAAAGTCCATTAACCTCTACTTTTTCCAGTTTTGGGGTGAGCGTGGCCAGAAAATCCCATCCTTGGTATTTTGACAAGAATCAATCAGTATCTGTTTGAACCTGTTTAGCACGAGGCAGGTAATGGTAAATGACCCAGAAAGTAACATTTCCAGCTAAATCCTATGGCCTTGCTTGTGCTGAACCCCAGGTCAATCAATCCTGATATCCTTTTGGAATTGTTATCATTCACCACATTGTATTGTGTGTGAAACTACAGTTTGTTTCATGCAAGACAGTCTACAATACCTTGTAATCTCAAACCTAGTGATTAATTTCAAATGTCCTGAAGTTACTTAATAATGAAGGATGCGATCTATATTTAAGAATAACTGAAAAATTGAAATGACAGTTAACCAAATATGACTTGGTAGAATACTTAAATATTAATGGTATTGAGTAAAATATAGAGTCGATGATTTATGAAATGTTACAGAAAAAATATCAAAAAATCAGTCAATTCATGTAACTACGCAACAATAAAATTATCATTTTTAAAATGAATTACCATGAAATTCAGAAACAGATGGATAACATGAAAATTTAAATTTCTGTTTAGTCTTAAGTATTGATTTATCATCTCAGTCCCTAGACATTGCTATCCGAGTTCTTTGTGTCCTAAACCCTTTAGCTGCTTCTTCAATATCTTTCCATCCGTCATAATGTCAGGAATAAATACTTTCACTGATAATTGCACAATGCTCAACATCATTTGTGACTCCCAGATACCAAAGCAGTCAGTGCTAATATACCAAAAAATCTAAACAGTATCCAGGCTTGGGCTGACAAGGGGCAAGTTACGTTTAGTCACACAAGTGCTAGACAATGACCATATCCAACAAGAAAGAATCTAACCATCTCCCTTTGATATTCAGTAGCATTACCATCACTGATTTCCCCCATTATCAAAATCCTGGAGTTCTATTGATCAGAAATTGAACTAAGCCAACCATGTAAATGCTGTGGCTACAAGAACAGGTCAGATTTCTGAGGTAGTAATTCACCTCCATCGCCAAAGCCTTTCCACAGCTGACAGGACTGTGATGGAATTTTCTCCACTTGTCTGGATGTGTGCAGCTCCAATGACACTCAAGAATTGAACACCATTAAGGATAAAACAGCCCATCACAAATTTAAACATTCACTTTCTCCTCCACAAATGCACAGTGGAAATAGTATGTGATATATACACAAGATGCACTGCAGCAAAATACTGAGGCTCCTTTTTGACAGCACCTTCCAAATACATGACCTCTGCCATCTAGAAAGTGATAAGCAACAGCTGCAACAGAGACCATGCAACATCCTGATTTGGAACTATATTGCCCTTCTTTCACAATCACTCGGTCAAAATTCTGGAACTCTTTTCTTACTGCAGTATTAATGTTCCTACACCATATTGATGGCAAATGTTCAAAAAGACACCGAACTACCAACTTTTGACATGCACTTAGCTTTGGACAGAAAATATTGGCCTTTCCAGCAATGTTCACAACCTCTGAAAGAATAAAAAGAAATTAAAATTTTAAAATTGATGACCCCTCATCACTAAACCCTTCAAATGCAATTCACCACCGAAAGTAGCATCCCCTGGCTAGTGTAACATTGACCAGTTATGGAAAGGACCCAACAGCTAGAAAAGAGGACTAGGGGAGTGTAATATACCTGTGTATTCTTGTATGCCTATACTCTTTGTTTGTGAGGGTAAAGCTGTATTTGTGTGTGCCCAGGCTGAATCAAAGGAGAGGCTGTTGGAGTCAGATTGTCTGTGGAATCTAAGGGATGAAAGATTAAAAGTGTTATGTTTTTGCATTTAATAATGAAACCTTATGGGTGGGTTTAACTTAACAAGTTAAGAGTAGATTTGAAATTACGCATTTAAGGGTAACTTTGAAATTGATGACTTCAAAGATGTTTCAAAGATTACAAAAAACATTTGCATTTTAGGGCAGATTCCTGAGTAAACAAAGGCAGGCATTTTAAATTTTATTGAACCGAAATAGAGAGAAGATAGAATCATTAAATGTTGTAATATTTGGGAACCTGCGTTTTCAAAGGGATATTTGAAGACAATGGATAACTATGATGAAAGAGGTGAAAAGAGTTTGCACATTAGCAGGGTTTCAGTTATCATTAGAAGTTATAGGTGGGCAATTCCACTGAAAGCCAGCTCCTATGTTTTGGAGTGTGCTGTAAAGCTGTGAAAGTTTTTTTGAATTGAAGAAAAGCAACATGGTGTTAGACCAGGACAATATTTCTCCTGAGAGACTACGTGTTTTACATCTCACTTTGGAAAAAACCACACCAATGACTAAGAAACGATAAAGAAAGGAAAAATAGAATATGACGCTGAACTAGCTCTAAATATAAAGAATGATAGTAGAAGTTTTTACAAATATATAAAGAGGAGGAGACTGGCTAGAGAGAATGTTGGATCCTTGGAGGACGAGAGGGGGATTTAGTGGTGGGTAATGAGGAGATGACTGAGATCTTAAAGAAGTTTTTTGTGTCGGTCTTCACGGAGGAGGTCACAAATAGCTTACCGAATATTAAAGATAGAGGGATGGTAGGAAATGAGGTCCTTAGTACAATTACTGTCACTAGAGAGGTAGTGCTTGGTACGCTAATGAGATTGAAGGTAGACAAGTCCCCAAGACCAGATAGAATGCATCCCAGTGTTCTGAAAGAAGTGACAGAAGTAATAGCAGATGCCTTAGTAATTATTTATCAAAATTCACTGGACTCTGGGGAAGTGCTGGAGGATTGGAAAACAGCTAATGTTATGCCACTGTTTAAAAAAAGTAGCATACAAAAGGCAGGGAATTGTAGACCAGTTAGCTTAACTTCCGTAGTTGGAAAAATGCTAGAATCCATCATCAAGGAGGAAGTAGCAAGACACCTAGAAAAGAACAGTTTGATGAAGCAGACGCAGCACGGATTCATGAAGGGGAAGTCGTGTTTAACAAATTTATTGGATTTCTATGAAGATGTGACTAGTGTGGTAGACAGAGGGGAACCGGTGGATGGGGTGTTTTTAGATTTCCAGAAGGCATTCAATAAGATGCCTCACAAAAGATTGCTACAGAAGGTTAGAGTGCACGGAGTTCAGGGTAAGGTGTTAACGTGGATAGAGGATTGGTTATCTAACAGGAAGCAGAGAGTTGGAATCAATGGGTACTTTTCTAGTTGGCAATTGGTGACTAGTGAAGTGCCGCAAAGATTGGTGCTGGGGCCTCAACTGTTTACCATATACATAGATGATCTGGAGGAGGGGGCTGAGTGTAGGGTAATGAAATTTGCTGATGACACAAAGATGAGCGGAAAAGCAAATTGTGTGAAAGGCGCGGAAAGTCTGCAGCGAGATGTGGATAGGCTGAGTGAGTGGGCGAGGACCTGGCAGATGGAATACAACATCAGCAAATGTGAGGTTATCCACTTTGGTAGAAATAATAGTAGGAGGTATTATTATTTAAAGGGTGAAAAGGTGCAGCATGCTACTGCGCAGAGGGACCTGGGGTCCTTGTGCACGAATCGCAAAAACTCAGTTTGCCATTGCAGCAGGTGATCAAGAAGGCGAATGGAACGTTGGCCTTTATAGCGAGGGGGATAGAATATAAAAGCAGGGAGGTCTTGCTGAAACTGTACAGAGCATTGGTGAGGCCGCAACTGGAGTACTGTGTGCAGTTTTGGTCCCTTTTATTTGTGAAAGGATATATTGGCCTTGGAGGGAATACAGAGAAGGTTCACCAGTCCGATACCAGAGATGAGGGGGTTAGCTTATGAAGAGAGATTGAATAGACTGGGCCTGTAATCGTTAGAGTTTAGAAGGCTGAGGGGGAATCTTATAGAGACTTGTAAGATAATGAAGGGGCTAGATAGGGTAGAGGTAGAGAAATTCTTCCCGCTTAGAAAGGAAAACAGAACTAGAGGGCACAGTTTCAAAATAAGGGGTGGGGAGAGGGCGCAGTTTAGAACAGAGTTGAGGAGGAACTTCTTCACACAAAAGGTGATGAATCTGTGGAATTCTCTACCCATTGAAGTGATGGAGGCTACCTCGCTGAATATATTTAAGTCACGGGTAGGTAGATTTCTAATAGGCAAGGGAATTAAGGGTTATGAGGAGAAAGCGGGAAAGTGGAACTGATCCACTTCAGATCAGCCATGATATTACTAAATGGCAGGGCAGGCTCGAAGGGCTAGATGGCCTACTCCTGCTCTTATTTCTTATGTACTGTCATGATATTGGTCCATGTTATTCATGCAGAGCCTTGAAGAGTATTTTTGCTTCTCCTGCAACTATTCCCCACCCCCACCATGCTTAGGAATTAATTTTATAATACTTTTCAGTCTGTTCTTCTTGCCCACTGGATCTTAATAAGCTTGTTATCCACAGTGTATGCTGCACAGATAAAGGTCTAGATCCACCAAAAGACCATGATTTGCTTACTTCAATAAAGCCTCTGCTTGGCAACATGTTTTCTTTACTGACTCTGAAGTTGGGTAACATTTGCAATGCAGGTTCAAGAGGACTTAATGTTGGCACAAAAGACACAGTCCGGTGGCATCTCTTGCCCTGGGTTTCTCTTTCCACATAGTCATCCATGTTGAAACCCTCCTTTTCCCACTGCTCCATCATGCATTCTTCATTCCAGCATGTTCCATTAGGACCCTGCAACAACCAGCTCCCATCCCAGTTCCAACACCTTTCAATTGACCTTCACATCATTCCTCTCAAGTTTTAGCAGGATGCTAAGCTTAATTATTCAAATGTTGCCCAGAAGTAAAAATCAACCAGGCATCACATTATTCATAACTGCTAACTGGGCCTTCTGCCTTGAGCAAGCTGCCCCCTCCTCCCACTACCCCCACCCCCGCCCCCGCAACAAAACATACCACCTCCAGCAAAACCTTAAAATCAGGATCCGTACTTCCTCCAGTTCAGGTGGTTGTGATGATGGCACTCCAATTTAATGATGACATTTTGATAAGGAGAGGGTCGGGGATATTTCTTGACCTGGACAATTGTTGGTGCATGGGGTGCATTTGTCATGGGGAATAATTAATACAGCTACTGTACGGAGAGGGATGGAAAGTGAGATTCTTTTTTCAAAATTTCTCTTGCAAAGAGCCAGCCTATATGACTTCCTCAGTCCTCCCGTGGTTCCACAGTTCTGTATGTGTTACAGGTTTGTGTTGATCATTCCTCCTTATCTAACATGTGCTCTAAATGTACTGGAACTGACACTGTGATGCACGAGTTTTGTAGTCTTATGCAGAACTCAATGGTTCTCATTTACCCAGTGTTTATTGTACAGTGACTGACAAGCTGTTCCATACCATGTGTGATACCTCATGCTCAATGGTCAGAAAATATGCAAATTGAAAACTTCAAAATTAAATATTTTATTGGAAATAATGTTTAAATTAAAATGAATGAAGCAAACAGTCCAGATGGGGAGGACGTGGTGCAGTATTATCACTTGACTAGTGTTGCAGAGACCCAGGGTAATGATGGTCTGAGGACTCGGGTTCAAATCTCACCATGGCAAATGGTGAAATTTGAATTCAATAAAAGTCTGAAATTAAAAGTCTAATGATGACCATGAAACCATTGTTGATTGTCATTAAAACACATCTAGTTCACTTGTGATTTTTGGAGAAAAGAATCTGCCATCCTTGCCTGATCTAGCCTACATGTGATTCCAGATCCACAGCAATGTGGTTAACTCTTAAATATTCCTTGAAATGGCCTAGCAAGCAACTCAGTTCAAGGACAATTAGAGAAGGACAATAAACACTGGCCGCCATCCGCCCACATCCCAAAAATTACCCTTATCACTGATATGTGACCTTGGTTAATTTGGGACATTAATGTCTATATATCCTGACAGTTTCATTTCAAACTCATATTGAAAATTAGAGGTATAACCAAGTTTATAGTTTTAAAAAAAATTCAATTTTAAAATGTAAATCCCAAACGTGCCTTCCATGAAACCAACATGAGCCCCTTATGTCCTGAGTTGAAATATAATTCATCCATGTCTTTGAACAAGTTCGTGATTGAACATGGCTGGAATTCCACAGATTTGTTCACACAAAGATTGGTGCACTCTGCAATACTTTCAAGTGAAATGAACAGAAAGTAAAAATGTTAATTTCTCGTCATTCTAGCAGACACATTCTCAATGCAGAGCCTGTCAGAGTGAAGCTGATGGATGGTCTATGTGGGGACAATTTTGCACATTTTTGCAGTCAACGAGAACAGTTACAGAAGCACAAAATCTCACTAGAATTGGGAAATGCAATTCTCACTGGTGAGATCATGTTTCCTCATCTCCCCCATCTCCGCACCAATGATGTAATGAGGTTCCTGCCCAGAAAGGTTGAGAACCTCATTTAAATACATTTTAATCCATTTATATTTGTTTAAAGGTCTTCCCCTCCACATTATTCCCTCACAGAATATTGAAACCTCACTGACGTGACAACAGTGAGGTTCATAACAGGTTTATAAAGATAGGAAGTAGTCAAAGGGATCCTACCAGGGGCTTCAAGGTAATTGTAGCCCCTGGTGAGAGATGGGCATATCTAGGCTGTGTCCTGGCACTTTCCTTAGCCCAGGTTGGCACTGCCAATTTGGTGGCAACCTGGCAGTGCTAACCCTGTGGCTGGAAGCTGTGCTGGGATGGGCCCTATGGGAAGCCCCTTGGGAGCAGTTCCTTTTGTGCGTGTTGGGAAAGACTTCTGCCAACAAGTAGGGAACAGTGCCCTTAAGAATGTGGTGGTGGGGAAGAAAGGAGGAGATTGCCTCCAAGACTGTAGTGGTGAGAGCTTCCGGAAGGGAATGGGTAATGTTGGTGTCATAGTGGAGTGGGGAGGGCTTAATGTTGGCATTGGGTGTGGGGCAAAGAGCCCTGTTGCTGTGGTGGTGGTAGAGGGATGGGGTGGATGGTGTAGGTGGGGCTGGGTGGGGAGATCCAGATGCTTGAGAGGGGGAGGCGGGTATTCTATATGTGTTTGGGAGGCGTTTAGTTTCTGTGACAATCGAGGTGCCCTTTAAAGATAGAGCCCTAATCTCTGTGACCGTATGAGAACCTGATCCACCAGACTAATAGTGTAAACTCTTTGTTCATTTGTTTTCTTCAGAGTGAAACCATAGAACCCTACAGTAGAGATGGAGGCCCTTCAGCCCATCGAGATTACACCGAACACAATCCCACCCAGGCCCCACCCCACATATTTTACCACTAATCCCTCTAACCTACACATCCCAGGACACTAAGGGGCAATTTTTAGCATGGCAAATCAACCCAATCCACACATCTTTGAACTGTGGGAGGAAACCCACGCAGACACAAAGAGAATGTGTAAACTCCACACAGACAGTGACCTGAGCTGGGAATTGAACCCAGATCCCTGGAACTGTGAAGCAGCAGTGCTAATCACTGTGCTGCTGTGCCGACCACTGCTGGAAAATCTGGATAAAAACTTGGCTACGCAGCTTGAGAGCTATGCATTGGATTTCAGTCTGAGGCTAACATTTTGAGAAAAGTAAGAAAATATCATCCTGTGTGAACATTAAGTGATTCTATATTAAATATTTGCTGTTGCCTGCAACCTCTATGTGACCTTGTCCATTGCTTCTGCTTGTCCATTGCTTCTCCATGAAATTACAATACAGTGGCTAGCACTACTGCCACATGGCACCACAGTCCCAGATTTGATTCCGGACTTGGGTGACTGAGCGAAGTTTGTATGTTCTCCCTGTGCCTACGTGAGTTTCCTCCCAGACTCCAAAGATATGTAGATTGGCTATGATGAATGTGTGGTGTTATGAGGTTGGGAGCAAGGTGGCGGGATAAGATGGTCTTTCAGAGAGTCGGTGCAGACTTGATGGGCCGAATGGCCTCTTTCACTACCGGGATTCTATCGTGCAATTGTTCTGTTAAGAAACCTACAGAATGAAAATGACAGTTATGAAAACTGAATGAAAGAATGTTGAGAAATTAGGTGAAGATAAATTCAGCAGTCAGACCAGGCATCACAATTTAAGCATCTCTTCAGGAGGTTAGTCACTGCCATGAAGAAATCAGAGCTAGAATAGCAATAACAAGGAATACTGTCTTGAATCATGAATAATTACTCAGCATTGGGATGAGGAGAGATTTTTAAAGAAAATGAACTCTGTGATTTAGAGTTTCTTGTTTTATGGGACTGAAACAGGGACTAACAGGCATGCAAAGAATAGAAAGTTGTGAAAAGTGGTTCTGGAGAAGGATGAGTGGGGTCAATTGTAGGGAACACAATATCAGAAAAGATAATTGAAGAGGAAAGACTGCTAATGAATATCATCAAGAGAATAAGATTAGATTGACCAAATTCTCAGGCATAAGAACTTGTAGAGGAAGGTGATTGAAGAAGGATTTGAGGCATTGGACCGAGAGAGAGAAATCAAACGATAATGCAATATAACTTGAAATTGAAAACAAAACTCTCTTTCAAGAACTGAAGAAAGTGCAAGTGCCCAAAGTATGAAAAAGTGAGAGGAGGAGCAGCCCTTAAGCTGACCACTATGACCCAGAAGTGGAAATAGGTGCAACTCATGAGTCAACAAATGTGAGCCTTTGATGTTAGGCCTGTGGAGTTTTACATTGGAGAATGGTGTTGAGAACAGCATCTGCCATGTAAAAGCCTCTTGTGTCTGCGAAAAGGTGGCTGGCAGTTGGTGTGTGACGGATTAAATGGGGAACTGGTGTGAACTGGCAAGCAATGGAGACAGAATGAAGCTGAGCTAAGTGTGATCATGAAGTGTGTTTGGGTGTAAGTAACAGTCTAGAGAAAAATTAGTTTAAAAATGATAAATTATGTAATCACTGATCAACCAAGGCGGATATTTACTTGGTGCGACTGCAGTTACCAGTGTACATATTAATAATGGTAACAGCATCTATCAACTTGAGAAGGGAGCAGGTGGCCAACTAAAAGGTTCATAGGAGTTTGAGTAACCATTCCAGAGTACGTTTGTTGTTTATTTAAAACGATTTACTGTAGAAAAACAGTAGAAGGATTTATTTTCCTCTGGGACTTGCACCCCAGATTCATTGGATTAAAGTCTTTCTGCTTTGTATAAGGGCCCTGGATCAATTGGCTACCCTGAGATCAATGATGTGCAAAGCTGGAATCTTCTAGTCGAGATGAAGAATCTCATATCATACATTGCAAGCTCAAACACGTTTTAAGTAATGTCATACAGTGACATTGCAGCAAATATCCATTTATTGAAGACCCAGCCATATTATGCTTTAAAGCAATTAACTGGTTGTCATGATCTGAGATAATTTTAGAGGTGGATTAAGAATATGTTTGCATTTTGGTTTAATATTCGGTGCAGTTTTACAAATGTAATTATAGTTTTTAGCTACATTCCTGTGATGTGGCTTCCACACTGACACAGAAAGGACACACTCCCAAACATTGTAGCATTAGAAATGGACAGCCAATATACATAATTAAAGGGTCAGTCAAGACTTCATGAGAGGAGGCCGTTAATGGAGAAGACTGCACCTGAGGTTCATGAGGCTATCCAGAGGTGCCTACTTGGGCCTTTTGGTATTTAATTAATCAAAGTGGAGACACTTGCTCGATCTCTGACTGCCTCAGTCGTACCCACCTCTCTGAGAGGGTGGGGGGTGGTGGTTGCCAGCAACAGCTACATTCCACCTTTCAACCTTAATCAAATGGTGAGCTCAGTGATGGCCAATTTGTACTCTGCCTCTGGGGAGATTGCTGATTTGATCCTGAATCCAGAAAGTGTAGATTCTGAACCCCAATATAGTCCTGAAAGCGATCTCATGGGGCTAGAGTAAAATTCTGCCCTCATAGGCTAGTTCTGATTTGAATATTAAGCTGTGAATGTCGATAATTGTAATGATAGCTATGCACCCAAACCTTCAAAATAGTTGTATGAAGAATCATTCAGAACAATACCATAGCACTATTCTGGCACAATTGTGATGCTTACCTGTAGTGAGCATACTCATGAGTTCAAAGCAGCATTCTCTTTAATTCATTCAATTATTGATGCACATTCCACTGTCTTCCCTGGGAATTATCCTAATCGGTTCATCGGAGTATTGTCTGTGACTGATATAAAATCAACTAGCCCTGCTCCAAGCTAGCAGCTGCTCTTATTATTTGAAATAAGATGCTCGGAGTTGACAGTGAAACATGAAACAATCACATTTTACACATTATGGAAACATGTTAGCTCCTAGTTGGTGACTGATTTCAATATTAAATGGTACAAGATGTTTTGGGAATAGATTGATTGGAGAAGAAGAATAGGGTGATAGGAGAGGTTGGTTGATATGTTGAGCATAATTTGTAAGCAAAAAGGTTTGGATTTCTTGGAGTTAATGACAGCAAACTGTCAGCATTCACCACCATTATTTCACACACACAGGCTCACACGGAAATCCACAAGTTGCTGTCAGTAGTTCCAGGCTCAGGAATAAGCTGCAGTGAATGGAGAACCGTGTCCTTGAGAGTGAGCATCTTCAGAATATAATCAATAAGAAATTCAGGAATTGAAAACTTAAGCTCCTATGTGGTTAGTCTCTTTGTGAAACCCTTGAAAATGTTGCACTTTGTTGAACTCTATTATGATTTGATTTATTCTCATATGTATTAGTATACAGTGATAATTATTGTTTCTTGCTCATTATAAGACAAAAGAATATCATACATAGAGAAGGAAAGGAGAAACTGCAGAATATAGTGTTATAGCCATAGCTAGGGAATAGAGAAAGATCAACATAATGTAAGCAATCCTCTTCCTTTAAAATAATTTTTAAGCTCTTTTTGCATTGATATTTCATCTGAATTCAAACATAATTTATTTTGCTATCTGAAAATCTAAATTAAAACTGATGGATGACATGCATTTAACTTTCTGATTTTCATTCTGCTTCATTATAATGCTTCTGCTTGCTGACAGAACTACTGCAGAAATACCCAAAGATCCCCTTGACTTGGCAACAGATTTAAACTGGTTTTGGGGAAGGGGAAAACCTCACCAGGGATTGTGTGAGCAGCTTTTTTTTAAAATCAGCTATGGGCATAATTTGCTTTGCTGCTGGCTAAAAAAATGCAGCATAAGGAATTGAACTGGTGCCTGGGGGAAAGAGTAAAGATAAATTAATTGCATTGACAAGTGCCTATGAGGTAGGTCTGGTTTAAAAAAAAAATCCCCAGGGTCAGATAAAGATAAATAAAACATATTTTGTGATTTGATTTTAAAAAAAATTATTCATTCATGGGAATAATATTTATAGACTATCCCGAGTTGTCCTTGAACTGAGTTCCTTGCTTGGCCATTTCAGCGATGTGTTGAGAGACAACCACATTGCTGTGGCTCTGGAGTTACATGTAGGCCAGGCTACATAAAGACGACAGATTTCCTTCCCTAAAAGACACCAGTAAACCAGATGGGTTTTTCCGACAATCAACAATGGTTTCATGATCATCAATAGATTTTTAATTCCCGATATCTTTATTGAATTCAAATTCCACCATCTGCCGTGGTGGTATTCAAACCCAGAATAATGGCTTAATTTCTGGATAAATAGTCCAGCAACAATACCATCACCTCCTCCTTGGATATGTATTGACAATTATCTGACAACGATGGTGATTTCAAATCTCCTGAAGATAACTAGAAATATCATGGGAAATCAGAATTTTGATGTATTTGCATAGTTTTATTTTGCTTCAATGTAATAAAGACTAGAGCTGACACACAAATTGATCTGGTTCTTTGGGAGCAGTGGAACTTCTCTGAGAAAGCAGTGATTCAATTTAAACTAATCTGACAATTAGTGAGGTTAAAGTCCTGAACAAAAGGAATGTATGTAAAAAGGAAACTACAAAAGAATGAGGGAATCATTTGGAAACCAAACTTGGGGAGCAAAAACAGGAAATGCTGGAAAATTTCAGCCAATCTGACACCATCTGTGGAGAGAGAATAGAGACAATGTTTCAAGTTTGGAACATTCAAATCCCATCATGACCTCAGACATGCCTCCCACCATGACCTCTGACCTGACCCCCATCATAGCCTTGTCTTCGTGGTCCACCCCCCTCATAGCCCTCCATTAGAACACCCTCCAGCTCCCTGTTTCTGTTTGTGCATTAGAAAAAAGCTGGGAGAATTACAAACTGTTTGGTGTAGGTGCGAAACTCATGCTTAGGTCCGCATGCTATTCTCCAGGATCAGCGTGATCTGCTACAGGCCTGGTGAGGTCAAAGAATTCCCTCCCCCAATCTTGATTTAATTCAGCAAACGTGAGGATATTCTGCACACCACCTTTAGTTCAATTAAAACAGTGCTACACGAAGTTTCAAAGTTTATTTATTAGTACATGAGTAGGCTTACTTCAACAATAGAATGAAGTTACTGTAAAAATCCCTCAGTCACCACACTCCAGCACCTATTCGGGTACACTGAGGGAGAATTTAGCACGGCCAATGCACCTAACTAGCATGTCTTTCAGACTGGGGGGGTGGAAACTGGAGCACCTGGAGAAAACCTACTCAGACAAGGGGAGAATATGAAGAAGATAATCAGATGATGGCCCAAACAGGGAATTAAACACCGGTCCCTGGCACTGTGAGATAGCAGTCCTAACCACTGGCCATACAGATAGAAGAATATAGGAACAAGAAGGAGCTTCTAACTGCAGAAGCCTGTTCCACCATTCAGTTGGATGGTGGCTTATCAATATTCAAACTCCCTGAACTGGATTTTCACGTTGAACTCAGGAAATGTGAATTGGGCTGGTTCCAAACATCAGAATCCTGAATCTGTCAGCTCTGTCCATACCTGGTATATGTGGAGATCCCAGCTTTGGACTGGGGTGAGCACAGTAAGAAGTCTCACAACACCAAGTTAAAGGCCAACAGGTTTATTTGGTATCACGAACTTTCAGAACACTGCTCCTTATATTTATATTTATCAATTCACCTGATGAAGGACCGACGCTCTGTAAACTCATGATACCAAATAAACCTGTTGGACTTTAAACTGTTGTTGTGAGACTTTTTACTGCAGCTGGTTTATGGCAACATAAAATATAGATTGAGTTAAGCTTTCACATCAAATGAAATAGATTCACATGTGAACTTTGGGCATGGGGAAAAGCGGTGCTTTAAGTAAGGTTTATTGCAAATCATAAAATGTAGTAAATATTAGTTGCATTCATCAGTATGAATAAGGTTTATCAAGTATTGTAAGGATTATTAAGTTAAAGCCCGAGAAAAATTAGTGTAAGTAAATCAATGTAAAATAAAGTTGCTGTAAATGAAGTAAAGACAAGACATAGCAGGTGTTATGATTCAGGTCTTTTATGAAATCAGCCTGGATCATAAGTTTTGCACTTTGAATGTGGCTAGGCTGAGCAAGAGATGTTTCACTTCAGGTGTGATTCAAATGACCCAGTAGGGAGCTTTACTTGAACAAACTTTATTTAAGAATCTAGATAACATGTACAGAAAGAAAATTAGCAATATCTTTTACCAATTACAAACAAGGAAAAGAAATCATGATATAATATCATCCTGAACAGCTAAACACTATTCCAATGAAACAATTCTCATAAATGAAACCTTTGCCACCAGGTTAACACAGCAAGGACTAATGCTCACATGATACTAGAATTTAGCCTTTTGGTTGAATAGTGCAGTTGTCTTGAGGCACATAGCTTGGAATCAGAACAGTTTCAGTGCCTTGATTGGACAACTGAAATCCAGACTTCTCAGCCTTGTAACTCCTAACATCTCTCTGGATGCATCCAAAAGAGTTTGAAGTCAGAACAGCATCTCAGAATATGGGAAGAGAGAGACTTTTGGTAAGCCAACCACCAACAACAGAATTTCCAATACCAGGGAGAGAGAGAAACATTGCTTTCAGTCTGATGTCCACTCCTTTCTAAATTAAAACTGCAGCTAAATAGAAAATGAAACCCTAAATTCACCAGGAAGGAAAAAAAAACCTGTTCAAAATGCATGACCTACCAACCATAATTCCTCCTAACAATGCAGCATCCTAAAACAATCCCAGAAACAATACTTTTCACTGTATACAAATATATGTGATCATAATAAATCAAATCAAAGAAAGTATCTGAAATCCCATTTAAACAATTGAAGTAGCAAAAAACTGACTCCTCCAGACAGTCTGGCAACAATGAAATAGGCTGAGTCTGTGAGAGCTGCGGAGGGCATGTTTTAAAAAGAAATCTTTTAAAGGTACACTAATGTCACACAGGGCAGCTCAGTCGCGTAGAATGTATGTCATGTAGTACGTGGGAATTCATGGATGACCTAGATGACCACGTGCAGGAACTGTCACCAACTATAGAAGCTTGAGCTCTTGGCTTTCAGAGATGAACAGTGGCGGGTGTCGCTGTGGGATTTGATTAGTTGAATGGTAAAAGGAAGGCTACCTCTTGTAGGAGAGACTAGAACAAGCCAACATAGTTCAAAACTAAGGGGTCTCCCATTTAAGATGGAGGTAGGGGAATTTCTTTTTTCCCAAGGATAGTGAGCCTATGGAATTATCTTGCCCAAAAGCAGTGGAGACAAGGTCATCGAATATTTTTAAGTCAGAATCAGATAGATTTTTGGTTAACAAGGGAATCAAAGGATATGGGGGTAAGCAGGAAAGTTGAATTGAGGCCACAATGAGATCAGTCATTATCTTAACAAATAACAGAGCAGGTTCAAAGGTCTGAATGGCCTATTCCTGTTCTGAATTCATATGTTCCTAAGCACAGTGAAACCCTAATTTTGTATGCCCTGATTTAGTGCAAATTCGGATATAATGCAATGAATCGTTGGACGTTTTTTTGCTCTTTCCAGGGAGCTGAAAAGTTTTTGGTTTCTGCAATTTATTTCTAAGGTAAAAATAATTTGCCTTAGAAAGAAATTGTGAACAGAAAACACTTGCTTCCTCCTTGCCCAGTTCAGATAAAAGGGGTTCTCACTTAGAAAAAAACTACATTAGACAGTTATTTAAAAAAGGAAGTACTTCACAGTTAATGGACCATGGAAGTATTTGTGTAAATAAACATCCCCATTGCCTGTTTTAAATTAGCCTAGACCTGCCAATCAAAAGGTTTGTAAAAGTTATTGAAGCGAGTAGTGATTGTACAAACAAACACAGCTCTGACGGATGCCAATATTGTCTGTAACGTAACTATAGCACCCCAATTTAGCATGACCCATTTTTTCATGATAACATTTTATGGACCCCAACCATTGTGTTATAACAGGACTGCACTATATGTACGTTTGTTTCTTTCTAGGTAATGATAATGACTGACAAAAGAAAACCTAACATTTAATGGCATTGCCATCAGTGACTTCACCACTAATAACACCAGGTTAAAGTCCAATAAGTTTATTTGATAGCATGAGCTTTTGGACTGCTGATCCGCAGCAGTCCAAAAGCTCATGCTATCAAATAAACTTATTGGACTTTAACCTTGTGTTATTAGTGGTGAAGTCACTGATGGCAATGCCATCAGTCACCTGATGAAGGAGCAGCAGTCTGAAAGCTCCTGTTACCAAATAAATCTGTTGGACTTTATCCTGGTGTTGTGAGACTACCTACTGTGCCTATCCCAGTCCAACGCCGGCAACTCCACATCATGTTCCCCACTAACAACATTCTTTCACTGTCACTAGGTCAAAATCCTGGAACTCTCTTCCTGATAGCACTTTGGCTGTACCTACTTCAGATGAATTTCAGCAATTCAAGAAAGTAGCTTTGCAAGGAGAGTTAGGGGTGGGTAACAAATGCTAGTCTTGCCAGCAATGCCCACATCCTATGAAATAATAAAAAAAAATGAAGCATTTTACCAGTATTCTAGGGATAAAGCCCTTAATTGGGCCTTTAATTATATGAAAATGCAAGCTGCCCTCATTTGGAGAACAGCCACACCTCACAGTGGGAAACATTCCTGGCAACAGGAATATGTTGGTGACCCCTGCTATTCATTAGCCTCTCTGCCACCGATTCCACCATCCTGAGGCTGGGATTATTTCTAATCAAGGCTCAGTGAACTCTCATCACATATTTTCTGGTACTAATTGAGACTAGAGGTGGGATTTTATGGCCTCGCTTGGGGGCAAGTCTGAAAATTCCTGCTGGAGGTCAACAGAGATTTCTGTTGTCGGATCCTCACCTGCTCCGATTCTGTGGGCAGGTGAGGTGGTAGAGTTCTGGATGAGGGGTTTGATTTCTTTATCAACATTTGTGAGAAGAAATAGGAAGATATTCAGGACCCAGCAAGTCTTAGGTTAAACAAAAGTTCTGTAGATGAAGCTAAAGATGAACATTTCTCTGTATGTGTGTTGTTTTATTCCATAGTCAATATTTTATAACAATGCAAAGACTTAGAATCATAGAATCCTACAGTGCAGAAAGAGATCCTTCAGCCCATTAAGTCTGCACCCAACACAAACCTACCCAGGTCCTACCCCCATATCCTTACATTTTATACCTACTAATCCCTCTAATTTATGCATCCCAGGACACTAAGGGGCAATTTCTTAACATGGCCAATCAACCTAACTTGCACATCTTTGAACTTAACAATGCAGAGATTGCTTGTGTCAGCAAACCAGAAATTTTGTGTAAAAATGAATCTGTTCAGTACTTGTTTACTGATGTGCCTGGAATACATAGTCCATGTACCTTGTTAACTGGTTAAGATGCCAATGTTTTGTAGCTACAAGTGTGACAGCAGATTGAATTTACTACAACTTCTCATTAAATATTGCTCCTTTTGTTTTAAAAAGGCAGAATCGTGTTGTTATTCAGACTGCCTGAATAATGTTTGTGAGCAAGCCCCCTCGGGAGAGACATGTTGTTGATTTCTACATTTTAAGTGCACAGTTACAGTGGAATGAACTTGGTTTTTGCCATTTCACCGTGTGTCCATCCATTTCCTCATCTTCCTAAAATTTGCCAGTGAAAGTAAAGCGAGAACACAGTGGCAATTAAGGGGATTGAAAACCTGACAGGGAAATAGGCCAGCTCATACGGAAACCTCTCAGCTACTTTCTTATGCGAAAGGTTTTGTTCACAGTTCTTTGCTGAGAGATTATTTTTACACACTTTGAAGGTTGATTTTACAATCTTGGGGATTTGCAGGTCTGGTCTACCCTTTAGAGCTGTGATCTGTCACCTCAGCATGGGTGTTTTCCTTTGGACCTCGGGTAAGGCTAAGATGAACAGAGCAATAGCAACATTAGCAGGAACTGGATCAGCCAGAGGAGTAACAGTGGGAGCAGCAGCCTGCTCCTTTGGTAAAACAGAGAGATAAAACCGGCAGAGACCACATCCAACACATTCTATGCTGCTGTTCCAGAGTATCTCCTTTGTCGGTGACCTTTGAAGTTCAGCATTTGAGTGTAGCTGAGCAGAGCTTGCAACATCCTGTGGTTTCCAACCTCAGACTCTTCGCGGCTCACCTGATCATTCATGATATGTGACGCACTATGTGAAAGCCTAGCTTTACTGGTCTCACTGAAGTTTGAGTATCTGAATTGCTGGATGGTCTGTATGAGTGCTGAAATGATACCCCTCAGTAGACATCTCTGAGGAATTGTTAGTGTCTTCCTGGACCACTTTCTATAGGACTCATAATGACCAGCAGGAGATTAAAGACAACTATAAGCACCAACCTAAGAATATTTTAACTCTTCATTTTGCACATAGTCAGATTTCACTCACTGCTGGCAGTGCTTTGTTTTTTTTTCCCTGTCTGGTATTTAATTCTGTCTCTAGACAGTTGGAAGATCTCCATTTCTAAATGGTGGCAATAGCGTCCATTAAGAGATCACAATGTGTAAATGGCAGAACAAAGATACAGAAGTGTCTCTTAATGGACACTATTAGCACCATTCTCAGTCTTTATCACCACCATATACATTGCCTTGTTTTTATCTCTGACATCGGTTAAACAAATCCTCCCTCCTCAACCTTCCAGGATAAATTTATCCTCTTTTCTTTGTCTTCAGCTCTGATGAAGGGTCATCCTGACTCAAAACATTGGCTTTATTCTCATTTCATAGATGCTGCCAGAACTGCTGAGACTTTCCAGCATTTTCTGTTTTTGTTTTCAGATTCCAGCGTCTGCAACATTTTGCTTTTATTTGTGATGGTCACCAAGTGCATCAATGTCAGGAGTTTAGGGGAGGGGCAGTTGAAGTTTGGAGGTCATATGATGGCATCTCCCAGGATATGTCCAGCCAGATTCTGCAGCCTCAAAGACAGCCAGTTATTGAAGACATCAGTAGAGCAATTAGGAATCATAGACATCTGTGTCAATGACATGTCTGCCTCATTCTCTGAAAGAAAAACTAGACAAAGGATTTGTCTGGCACAAGATCCCAGAATCCTGTGTTCTGCTCTAACCTTACTGTGCAATGCACAATGGGATCTAACAATAGATATTTCCCGCCCAAAGTTGGAAATTGAATTAATAAATGAACTTCAAGGTGCAACCAACAGCTCCCATACATTGAGCTTTAAGCAGGGAAGCCCGCAACCATTCAATGAAAAGTTTGAACGTGTGACTCCACCCAACTTACCTGCCAACTTTCACAACCCTGACAAGTGATTTACTGATTGGTGCTGTCTGACGATGTTGTCAAGTGGGTCTTGTGAATGGGGGGGCACTGCTGTCAATCATCTGTCATCTCCTAGAGGCTGATTAGCTCCCAGCCTTCGGGTAGCTACTGGGTTAATTTACAAGAAGTTATGATGATAAACAATTCTCATTAACTTATATAACCCTTAATTACCCTTGTGCATTACCCCAAGAAACTTCTGTAAACTAATCCCTCCCAAAGCCTCATATATGTCAGTGCCTCTCTGGCCTTCTCCAACCCTCCACTGCCAGATTCTGGCTATCCTCTGCTGGACTCTAGCTCTCCCCTGCCAGTCTCTGCAGTCCACTGCCAGCCTTTGACCCTCCTCTGCCAGTTTCATTCTATAGTCAATTCGAATAGAATGGCCAATCTAGATATCAAAAGGTGAACCAACTAAGGCAGTTAAAGGCTGACCCTTACTGGTCCATTTTGGGGCAAAACGGTTTGCCCCTGGCATTGGCTGTGGTTGCCATGACATGGAGATGCCAGCGTTGGACTGAAGTAAAAACAGTAAGAAGTCTCACAACACCAGGTCAAAGTCCAACAGGTTTATTTGATAGTAAATGCCACTAGCTTTTGGAGCGCTGTTCCTTCGTCAGGTGAGTGGAGAGTTTTGATCACAAACGGGACATTCAAAGGCACGCACAGTTTACAAAATACTGATTAGAATGCATGTCTTTACAGTTAATCTGCTTTTCAAATTTTAAAGATGCGGACAATATGAGTGGAGATAGCATTAAATATAGGTTAAAGAGATGTGAATTGTCTCCAGAGAGAACAGTAAGTGAGATGTTGCAAGCCAAGGCAAGTCATGGGGGTTACAGATAGTGTGATGTGAACCTAAGATCCTGGTTGAGGCCATCCTCACATGTGCGGAACTTGGCAGTTTCTGCTCAGTGACTCTGCGCTGTCGTTTGTTGTGAAGGCCGCGTTGGAGAACATTTACCCAAAGATCAGAGGCTGAATGCCCGTGGCCACTGAAGTGTTCACCAACAGGAAAGGAACAATCTTGCTTGGTGGTTGTCGAACAGTCAGCGCAGAGCTGCTGAGCAGAAGCTGATAGCCAATGTTCATACCTTAACATTTAGAAGGGCAAATACATAGGGTTTGGTTGGGATTGTTGTTGCTGCAGGTTTAATGGGCCGAGTGGCCTTTTTCCGCACTGTAAGGGATTCTCTGAATTAGAAGAAATGCAAACCAGGAACTATTTGAGCTATTTTGAACAAATTGTCAAAACTTCTGGAACTGGAACTGGCTGGCCAAAAGCGAGACATCTGATCACCATATCACGATCCTCTCCTGTTTCCTTGGTGTAGAGATACCGGCATTGGACTGGGATGAACACAGTAAGAAGTCTGACAACACCAGCTTTAAGTCCAACCAAATAAATCGGTTGGACTTAAACCTGGTGTTGTCAGACTTCTTACTGTTTCCTTGGGCCAGAGTCATTTTTATATGGATGGCGATGCCCATGTTATTTGCAATGTTACTGTGGTTTTTGCAATGTCAGCGGCACGCATTTTGCTTCATCATTTAAGGAACTTACATTCCAGCTGAAGGTGAAAACATTACACCTTTTCAAAATATTTATTTGCAGGTGAAACCTCTCTCCCAATATTTTTTAGTGTTTTGCTGCCTCATTGCCAGGTTGATCACTTAAATTGTCACGTGCATGGTGGTTGGCTGTGAGACTTGAAACCATTCTGCCTGTGTTTACCAACACTTCAGGGGAATTTTACCATCCCACCCGCTATGGGAATCGTAGCAGGCGGGGTCCAAACCATGCAAAGATCCATTGACCTCAGATGGGAATTTCTGATTTTGTGGCGAATGCGGATGAAAAATCCTGCCTTTTGACTTGTTTTTATCACTTTCCTTCGGGAGTTTTTCTTTTCTTGCATTTAGTTTAGTTTATTTCTTTTCTCTTTACCTCTTTCTCTTGTCAGTTAGGGGAATTCCATTGTGGATCGCAGCAATCCGAACTGGCAGAACTGACATTCCTCCTGATATTCCATTTGTCTTTTCGAATCCAAGGGCGGGGGGGGGGGGGCGCAAGGAGAATGTTCAGGGCATTAAGCAGATAGAGAGTGCTGTCTGTAGTTCGGGCACAGCCCTACCTTTTACTCAGTTAGCATGGCCCACAGAACGCTGTTTGCTGGTCATTGGAGACTTGAGTTAGAGGCCTCCTCCTGGAACTTCCGTTTATACTAGGATGAAAAGAATATTGTAAATTTGTGTTGAATAAGCACATGTAGTGTTAGACGTGTCCAAAGCTTGCAACCCAGTAGGTGACTGCATCATACAGCTAGATAGTTTTGCAATGAATTTTGGTTTTAGCAGGTGTGAGTGTGACAAGGTTTTTGATTATACATGGCATCTTGATGCTGTGTCTGAAGCATAGATAGTCATAATATGCAAAGAATGAACTATAAGGTTGTGTGACCCCATTGATGAGGAGTCTTTTGGCACTGAATTACTTAGTGACAAATAATTTTCAGATAGCGTATGAAATAGATGTAGTGGGATTTTATAGCTTTGCTCAGTCTGAAACTGTAAAATCCCCTCGAGTTCAATAGGCCTTCCCAGTGTCTGTCCTTCACCTGCTCTGATTTCCATGATCTATGAGGCAGTAGAATTCTAGTGACGGTGTCAATTTTTGTCTAACTAAGTCGACAAAGGGGTGGGAAAGGCCTCAATTGATGTTGCTACTCTACTAAAGTTGACATAGAAACATAAAAAATAGGTGCAGGAGTAGGCCATTCAGCCCTTCAAGCCTGCACCACCATTCAATATGATCATAGCTGATCATGCACTTTCACTAATCCTATTCCCACTTTCTCTCCGTACCTCTGATCCATTTAACTGCAAGGGCCATGTCTAGCTCCCTCTTGAATGTATCTAATGAATTGGCCCCCAGTTTTCTTTGATACAGAATTCCACAGGTTCACAACTTCATCTCTGCGAAAGATGAAGATCTTTCTCATCTCTGTCCTGAATGGCTTACCCTTTGTTCTTAGACTGTGACCCTCTAATTCTGGACTTCCCAACACCGACAACATTCTTTCTGCATCCAGCCTGTCCAGTCCCATCAGAATTTTATATGTTTCTATTAGACACCCTCTCATTCTTCTAAATTCCAGTGAGTGCAAGCCTTCTCAATCCAGTCTTTCTTCATTTGTCAGTCCTGCAATTCTATGAATCAGTCTGGTGAACCCTTGCTAGACTCCCTCATTAGCAAGAGTGTCCTTTCTTCAACCAAAGTTGCATACAATACTCAAGGTGTGGCTTCACCAAGGCTCTGTATAACTGCAGCAAGACATCTCTACTCCCATACTCAGATCCTGTTGTAATGAAGATCAGCCTGCTATTAGCTTTCCTCACTGTCTGCTGTATCTGCATGTCAGCCTTAGCAACTGTTCCAGAATGACACATAGGTCACTACTGTCAACCTTGGCAAGGTCTACAAGATATAATAGGCTACAAGGTGAAGTAAAATAGCCAGCATCAATACACCTCTCCCCAATGAACCCAATTTATTTTTTTTTATTAGCGTCACGAGTAGACTTACGTTATCACTGCAATAAGTACTGTGAAAATTTCCTGGCGCCTGCTTGAGTACACTGAGGGAGAATTTAGCTGGGCCAATGCAGCTGAAGGAGTCTACGTCAGAGACTATGTAGACTCCCTCTGCGCTCTCGGGATTATATGATGTGTACCAATAATTTGTCAATGTATTGTATCACCCCATTACTTTCAATATTTTGAAATAAGAACCCTATTTACCACCTTGATTGCACACAGTTACGGAGTCTTTTCACTGAGTGAACTCAGTTGTGTTTATGATTTCAGGGTAACTATGATGGTGAACTTCATAAGCATCCACAGCTTGAAGCTGACCTGGCAGCTGTGAGGGAGATCTATGGGCCTGGCGCAGTTTCCCTCAGGTAAGCTGTTTGCTTATTAAAGAGCAACTCTTCAATGACAAGGAATAAGGCTGAGTGCCTTCCCAGCTTATTGAGTCATTGTCATGCCTATGCATTTGTAGTTAGTCACAGTAAAGCTGGGAAAGCTACTACAGTGGCCAATGATGCAGATTTTTTCCCCCCAATTTATTAACAACTTTGAGATCAATGGAGAAAGCAGAACAGACAAATCGTTTAATAATGAAAGCTAATTCAGAAACCCAACTAGAGGTAAGCACAAACAACAAAATATTTTTGCTTCAATCTAGCTAGTATTTTTTGAACAGGATTGAAGGATGCTGACATTTGCTGATATCAGTGTACCTGACATATTTATTGCTGCATGAGCTGCCTGCAATTTATCATCATACACTATTAAAAGATATATAAACAGCTTGAATATTGGATTTATTCAGCACTTGCTTCAAAGTGTCAGGATCGCTTTTATCAGTGTCAAAATGAATGTTATAAATAGAGGGAGCTGGCGTGTGGGGATAGCGCTGATAACTCTGTTCTCCATGACTCTTTTTGTTGCTCTTGTTGTTCCATGCCATCAAGCAAGATGATGCCATGATGGGACATTTCACACTGTAAACAACCATAGCTGTTTCCAAAGGATATCACAAAAGCTGCTTATTAAAGTGATTTATGGCATTTATGTTCTTGGCCAAAATCTTGAGCTCGTCACATCTCTCTGTACCAGGGCAGTCCAATCCATAATACCTCATTCTTTGCTCCACAAAGTCTGAGTGGCTCACGCACCTCAAATTAAGTCTCAGAACTGGAGCCATTAAATTAAACAATAATAGGAGATTCAGAACATTTGTTTTTAAGTTAACTTCAGTGAGGGGGTGATCTGTATGATTTGAGTTTTGCTAAATTCATTTTCACTCTGTAGATTGCAGTAACAGCATATTTCTTATGTTTCATTATATATTTCTTACACTGTGGCATGCTGGCACAGTGGTTAGTCCATTGCTGTCACTCAACGCCAGGGACCTAGATTCAATTCCCAGCTTGTGTCACTATCTGTGTGGAGTTTGCACATTCTCTCTGTGTCTGCATAGGTTTCTTCCAGGTGCTTTGGTTTCCTCCCATAGTCTGAAAGTTAGGTGCATTTACCCAAACAGGCGCCAGAGTGTGGCGACTAGGCGAATTTCAGTAGCTTTATTGCAGTGTTAATGTAAGCCTTATTTGTGACTGATAAATAAACTTTAACTTTAACATTCAGTTTTTTTTTTAAGGAATTGAGTGTCCACAGAGTGCATTATGCACAGCTAAGGAAAAAATAGTTTGGATATCTTTCATTATATTTACCACACAATTTATGAAGTTATAGTAATAAGTTGATGACAAGTTATAATTAAAATATAAAACTGGAGTAATTTTATATACACAGTGCTTTTTATTCCAAAGTAGTCTTTTCATTCCTTTAGAGATGAAAACAACTCTCCAGTGATCATATCCTTAATGTAGCTCTGATGTAATAGTTTTCAGATACCTTCAGTAGCATCCCTAGATATTATTATACAGTTACCAAATGATGCATAAGTACAACATTTTGTTAATTCTGCAGATTGTTATAAAATGTTATTTCAAAAAATTGAACGGTAAAATGATCTATTTTCTGTAACCATTGCCCGCAGGGAACTCGTATCTATAATTCTCAGCACTTTATCAGAGAATAGGAGGTTTAGATTTGATTTATTATTGTCACATATATCAGTATAAAGTGAAAAGTATTGTTTCTATTGCGCTATTACCATACCATTTGTAGAGAAGGAAAGAAGAAGGTGCAGAAAATACCATTTTACCATTTGCATTCGAAGTGCTGAATCTGGGCGCAATTCAGATCCAACTTGGAAATCTGCTCTCAGACACCCCCGTACGCACTCAGCCAGAAAAAAAATTGCGGGTGTGAATTGTGCTGTGGGCAGGGCTTATTGCGCCCAAAATAATCAGAGCTTTAAAATGGGCATGCACAGTTAGAAAAAAGATTGAAAAAGCATGTCCGTGTCAGATCGCTCCCAAGCACAGAAAGCGACACGGCAGTAAAAAGCGGGAGTGATGGCCCCCACCGATTTCACCATCCCTGTTATCCACCACCGCCCCACCCCACTGCTATCCAGACTGATTGTGATCCCCTGCCCCCTTCCCCTCACTGATCGCATGCAGAGTGGTAGCGGACCCACTTGCTCCTCCCCTGTCCCACTCCCACCAGAGATACATATTACCCGTCTTACTCTCCCCCCACCCAGAGAATGATCTGTCCCTCCTCCCCCTCCCCAGAAAATGATCTGGCCTCACATTTCCCCCCCACCCCCCAGAGGAACTTGCCTCCTTTCCACTCCCCATTCTCCCTCTAACCAAGGAATAATCTGTCCTGCCTCCATCCCCCATCACCCCGCGACCCTCCTCCCTACTCCACTCCCCTGCCCTCTCCAGCCCACATTCTGAGTCAAACATGTTGGAAGCTTTGAACACGCCTCTTCAGCAGCTGGAGCACCTGTTTCATTCTTTTATTCACCATGTTCATTTGGCGCGATTCTGGATCGGAGAATGTGGTGCTAAAGGGGGAAATGCTGATCAAGTTGAGCAGGCAGTTCATTAGTTCAATTGAAATACATGCAAATGTATTTAAATCGCCGTTGCACCCGTTTCGGGTGTGAATCGGATCGTGGCTATTCCCAGGTCTCAATAAAGTGGGGGGGGGGGGCGCATGGATTGCGTTAATAGCCCTACACCCGACTTTGTTATGTTTTCATGCCTGTTTAATGGTAAAATAGGACCCATGGATTTACAATAATAGGGTCATCCAAATGTCTGATGGTAGCAGGGAAGAAGCTGTTCTTGAATTGGTTCTTATGCAACTTTAGACTTTTATACCTTTTCTCCGACAGAAGAAGCTGGAAAAGAGAATGTCTGTCTGGAGTGGATAGGATCCTTGATTTTGCTGGCTGCTATTCTGGGCAACAGAAAGTATACATAGATGGAAGACTTGTATGTGTGATGGACATGCCAAGCTTCCTTAATGGGGTTATTGGTGGGCTTTCTTAACTATAGCGTCAGCATGGAGGGACCAGGATAGGGGATGGAGGAGTCAGTTTATCCAGGTGATTGACAAATATTAAAAATTCTGTTTGGTAGCTTAAATGGTCAAAAATGATATTTCATAATGAAAATATGCTTGAAATTTTAATTTATTTTAATTTTGGGAGAATTAAATTTCATACTTCCAGAAAAGTCACTATATCTCTCTGTGCACTGAATATTTCTCTTTAAGTAGGTATACTTTGATACAGGTCCTTGTTTATATTCACTTAAACATTCCCTGCTTTCATTTGTGGCCTTCAACCTGACTCCATCTTCTTGCAAAGACTGAATTACAGAGAAAATTGCCAGGCTGGGAATATTCTGATGCAACTTCCTGACTTCATTAGTTGCAAAGGAGAGGGGTCAGGTACAGAGCTGCTCCATCACTTTTCACATCCTTGCTTCTGCATCTTGGGCTTTGTTTTCCTTTATTTTTATCTGTCTGCCATTTACCTTCGGCAGAGTCTGTCAGTGGTAAACCTCAAAATATTTACAGGTGTTATGCAGAGAGTTACAAGTCAGGAATGGATGGAGGAACCATGAGAGCAGATGAATACGCTGGCATTTCATGGATATCTTTGAGAATCACTAAGTAACAACATTTTCCTAAGGGAATTAACTTAGGGGTTTTCTTGATGTGTTTTCCAAATGTTTATGATTGTAATGGTGCTACAAGAATTACTGCCTAAACTAATAATCCTTGACAGGATTGTCCAAAAAATAACATCATTTATCACTGACTGAGCCAGGATGATTAGAGGAGATAAAGGAAAACTACTGCAGATCAGTAAATCAGAAATGCTGGAAACACCCAGCAGGTCTGGCAGCATTTGTAGAGTGAAAAAAAAACAAGAGTTCATGTTTCAGGTCAACTCTCACCTCCCCTATCCCATCCCTACCTTTTCTCCATCAGTCAATCACTTAGTCATCAGCAATATAATTACGTGATTCTGCAGTGACTTTGAAAACCTCACTGGGATCAGGACCAAAGATTACCGATGCCTGTCTTGACGCAAGTTCATTGGTCCTGGCCACTTCTAGATAGAGGATTATCAATACGTGGAATAGATTCTCCAGGGAGGGAGATACTAAAGTGAAGAAAGATTTGGATATATATGTGAAGCAATGGGTTATTGAGAGATACTGAATTTTCTGATCAGATGGGTGATCAGTAGAGTCTTTTCCTGCTGTATACTTTCCTTTATTCACAAGCTATGAGATCCTGTAAACAAGAAATAATCTTGTAAATTCCTTCTACTTCTCTCACTATTTATTTCTATCAGCTACTTCCTGTAAAGAGAAAAGAACACAAATTGGGCTTTGAATTCCACCAAGTTCTATTTCCTTATTGTGATAACCTGAAGCAAATCATTACCCATTCCAAGTCCGGTGTGAGGTTGCCACCTCAACATAATACAGTTTATATCAGACAAATAAAGAGCTTCCACAATGGATGCAAAGTTGCTAATAAGTTTTGTGATAACAGTACATCAAACTACATTTGTGCCCAAATATTAATGTCAAATTGTTCACAGATAATTACCTGCCTATATGAAATCTAATTTCCCTTGCTTACAAGTGACAAATTATCATTTGAAAGATAATGACTTGAATAATCACTAAGTCTGATTGCATGTATGGGTATTGTACTCCAGCTACTTTTAAAGAGATAATGTTGGGCAAGCTACTGGGGCTGAAGGTAGACAAGCTCCTGGCCCTGATGGAATGCATTCTAGGGTACTAAAAGAGATGGAGGGGAAAATAACAAATACACCAGTGGTAATTCAACAATACTACTGACTCTGGGGTGGTTCCCTCAGATTGGAAAGCAGCAAATCTAATGTTACTGTTTAAAAAAGGTGAACAAAAGGCAAATAACCATAGGCCAGTTAGCTTAACTTCTGTAGTAGGGAAAAAATTTGAATTTATCATCAAAGAAGAAATAGCGAGACATCTGGATAAAAATTGTCCCATTGGGAAGACACAGAATGGGTTCATGAAAGATAAGTCATGTTTAACTAATTTACTGAAATTCTTTGTTTAAGTGAATGTGCAAATGCCTGGCAGATGGAGTACAATGTTAGTAAATGTGAGGTCATCCATTTTGATAGGAATAACAGCAAAATGGACTATTATTTAAATGATAAAAAATTGCAGCATGCTGCTGTGCAGAGGACGTCCTTGTACATGAATTGCAAAAAGTCGGTTTGCAGATGCAGCAGGTAATTAAAAAAGCAAGTAGAATTTTGTCCTTCATTGCTCAAGGGATGGAGTTTAAAAACAGCAAGTTATGTTGCAGCTGTGTAAGATGCTTGTGAAGCCACACCTGGAGTACTGTATACAGTTTTTGTCTCCTTATTGGAGAAAGGATATACTGGTACTGGAAGAGGTGCAGAGGAGGTTCACTGGGTTGATTCTAGACTTGAGATGGTTGGCTTATGAGAACACACCCAGTAGACTGGGGCTATACTCATTGCAATTCAGAAAAATGAGGAAGGATCTTAGAGAAACAGATAAAATTATGAAGGAAATAGAATAGGGAACAGAATTGGGAATAGTTTCCACTGGCGGGTGAAACTCAAATTAGAGGGCATTGCCTCAAAATAACGGAGAATAGATATAGAGCTGAGTTGAAAGTAACATTGTCATCTAAAGGGTTGTGAATCTGTGGAATTCCCTGTCCAGTAACACAGTTGAGGCTACCTCGTATGTTTTTAAGGTAAAGATAGATTTTTGAACAGTAAAGGAATCAAGGGTAATGATGAGTGGGTGAGTAAGTGGAACTGAGTCTGTGAAAAGATCAGCCATGAACTTATTGAAGCAGACTCAAAGGGCCAAATGGCCTATAACTGTCACTATTTTTTAAGATCTTATGTTCTTATGAACCTCTGCTTATTTTTGAGGTGATGATTGGACATTTGGGGAGCAGAGGAGCAGGAAATTAGGGTAAAGTCACTCCACCCTTAACCGATTCATCAGCAACTTTTGCTGGAGGGTACAGTGCTACTTTTCCCACTCCGTTCCAGTATCACTTTAGTTGGAGTAGGATGGGATCAGGGCAGGGCAAAATGTGATTGATTGTAATTCAATGCCAGTAAATATGAGGTAATACATCTGATTAAAAAAGGCATAACAACAGTAAATAAATGCAAATATACATAGTTCAGTGCTGGGAGTGAACAGAGGGACTTAGATACAGATTCACAGGGCATTTTAAAAAAAAGACTTCCAGTTGATGGTATTACAAATAAATTTCTAGCTTTAACTTGAGAGGTATAGAATGTAAAGTGATCTATACAGAGCCTTAATAAGAGCTCAAGTTAGAATAGTTATGATTAAGAAATATATTGAGCTTCAGATTTTCCAGCCTTCCCGCCTTGATGTAGATGTCGTGAGACATTGGCTACCAATGCAATCTTACAGTCCCATCTAAGTCTATGGGCTTTTCCTTGGTTTGCCTACCCCGCCACTGGGAAATCCATTGTGAGCGGTCAACTTCAGCGGGACAGGAAGCTCCTGCTGCTGGGAGGGGCTGGGAAACTCACCCTATGTCTCTATACCCTTGGACTCGGACCTTGTAGGTAGGTGGTAACACTGAACAGCTAGAATGCTGGTGAGTGGCAGCTAACCTTGAAGCAAGGGCAAATGTGACCTAATTGGTAGATTTATGAGGATGCTGTCTGTTGTAAAGGAATACAAATATTAATGAAATTTGCTAAAAGTTGAACTGTTTCTGACACTTCCTGTTCAAATATGAATTGGGTCACAATAGAGATTTGGAAAAGTGAATTGAGCATGGCATCAAGAAGGCTGTTAATTTGCTGTTGTCCATTTTGCAGTACTACCCTAAACTAATTTCATTTCTGTTTATTCTTTGGATAGCAACTCTTTCAGGCGTGAACTCTCCACAATGTAAATCTCAGATTTTGAATCAGTTTTAATAAGAAAGTTAAAACACATTTTAAAACAAAGCATAGAATGAAAATCTCAAGATATTTTATATGCGACATGATAGAATAGAGAATGTAGTTTGTGTAAGTCATGCCAAGTGTATGTTATTCTTGAAGATGGATTAACTATATACTATATCTTAAGTCCTGGCCTTCAAGTCAGCCAGCTTACTCCCAGAATGGCAAACAGTCAAATTCATTATAATTTAATGCATGTCTTCACGCAGCCCAATGTTAAATGAAATACTGTATTAATGTGCACCTCAACAGTGATTTGTGCTGACAGACTAATTACCACTGGAACACTGCTGAAACTGTACAAAATTGGATTCGTTGATCAATATTTATGATACGCATTGGTTGGAAGGTATTTTTTCAGTATGGGTTACAACACTATTTCACAAGATGGAGATGTCTTACTGCAGGCACTCATATTTCTATAAATCTGGAGCTGCACTTAAAATGTGTGGGTTCAAAGCAATTTCATTACCTCTTTCTTTTTTGCTTGTATATCCTTCATGTGTTCCACAGGCATTCAGAATTATTGGACTGGATTTTACAGGGGAAATGGGATGACCAACCTCCATTCCTTCCTGGTATAAAAGTCAGGGCCAAGCCTGGCCCTCCTTAACTGGACTGCTCCATGGCCATTTAACAACCATTGAGTCATCGAGTGGCTTGAGATGAGACTTGTGCCCACACTGGAGAGGAAGTCCTGCCTTTGAACGCTGCCAGCCAATCACAAGGCAGGCAGTATCACCAAGTCTATTGACCACTGTTGCTACAACAGACCCAGAGGAAGGTGTGCTGCAATGGGACTGCCCATCTCCACCACCCCAGCCAGCCACAGGCCTGCGTTCCACTGGGAAGGCTGGGAATTTGGCATCTAACATAACATAAGAAATAGGAGCAGGAGTAGGCCATCCAACTCCTCGAACCTGCCCCGCCATTCAATAAGATCATGGCTGATCTGATAGTGATTCAGTTCCACTTACCTGCCTGCTTCCCAAAACAAAGCATAGAATGAAAATTTCAAGATATTTTATATGTGACATGACACTAGTGAAATCCCAGTGGTGGCAGGACAAGGTTGGCTCAGGAGTGAACAGATCTCCTGATGTCTCCCCGTGCTACAGTTGGTAAAATTTCAGTGAGGACGTGCGGGTAGACAGGAACATGTCGTCACCTTTATACTTGTTGCTATCTGCCAACTTGCCCCCAACGGACGGTAAAATTCAGCCCATAGAAATTACAGTGCTTATTCTCCAACAGGACTCATAATTTAATCCTACTTCTCTGCACTTCCCCATATTTGCTTTGTAAATTTAGCTGTGGTCTAACTGAATGAGGATCGAGGAGCTCAGCCAATGTGTCATGACTGCTGCATTGTAGGTCATGTTGGATCACAGAATAAATGGTCTTTTGTTTGAAAGTCACTGCTACCACTCTGAGTTTTCAAATTCTGTTCAGGTTAGGCAAATTGGGGCTGTTTTCCTTAGAAAGATGTAGACTGAGAGGAGATCTAATAGAGGTGTACAAGATTATGAGGGGTATAGATAGAGTAAACAGGGTTAAGCTTTTTCCTAGGATGGACTCAAATAGCACGAGGGGTCACGGGCTTAGGGTGAGGGGGGTAAAGTATAATTTGGATGCTAGAGGGAGTTTTTTCACACAGAGGGTGGTGGGGGTATGGAACGCGCTGCCCACTGGAGGCAGGTACTCTGGAGTTATTTAAGAGATACTTAGATGGGCACATGAACAGAATGGGAATGAAGGGATATAGAAAACTGATTTAAAATAGACATCATGAGCCTTGGGAGTCCCTGGGAAGTGTGTAAATAGTCGATGATATTGATGTATTTGTTTTTATCCTACAAGTACTTTGGTCCACCTTGTTGTCTAACGAGGGGCATACATGCGATGGGTCGTGGGAGGGCTGCTCTTGGATTTTTTTTTTGAGAGTATCCTACTGCTTCATGTCGTTAGACCTGGACCTGGACCATTTGATGGGCAACACGACAGCTCAGTGACTATCGCTGTGCTGTGCAGATACATGGATTTGTATCTGTGGGAGTTTGCACATTCCCCCTGTGCTTGTGTGGGTTTTCTCTGGGTGCTCTGGTTTCCTCCCACATCCCAAAGATGTGCTCTTAGGCTGATTGGCAGAACAAATTTGCCCTAAATTGTCTCAAATTTGGTTTCAATCCATAGACCTATAAACACAAACAGGGATCACGCGCAGAAGTGGGAACATCAAGGTGGTGGCGCGGGTTCGTTGGGCCGAAGGGTCTGTTTCCCGTGCCGTTTTGTTCTTTGTTCTCAAGTACTAATCAATTTACTTTTCATGAAAATGAAAGTGTGGGTCAGGCATAGTAGCTGACTGAATGTGGGTGTGTCACCTGTGAATGGTTTCATTAATTGAAATTTCTGAACATAAAATTGGCTTTGGCATATTCTGATTTTCTCAGTCAGTGAATTGTAACTCATTCAGTTAGATACAAACCTATGTTGACTGACAAGCCCCTGCCTTTCTACATTTTCATAAATAGCATCCTGAATTATTGACCTCCCCCACAAAAAATTATTTTGATTTTGCATTTCTGCACACTAGCAGTGGTGAGGATACAGAACTCTGTACAAATATCAAGTACGATATCTGATGTTCCAGCTGCTTGTCCTGGCGTAAAAAGTTGGAAAACTATCCCATGGAAGTTTACCCACAATTGAGTAGAATCTAACTGGTGCTTATCATTCTGCATTATCCCAATTCCCTTCTTTGAACAGCTGGCAATATTTTTCGCTTCCCAAATCCTTTGAGACAATTCTGTATCCAAAGATTTTTGGAAAATCTGGTTAATTAATTTGCTTTGCTCTTACCCAGCCTCCTTCTCTATTTCAGGTTATAATGTACTTTGTACATTTAATTCCATTTTTCTCTTTAATTTCTTTAAAATATTTATCTTTGGTAGTAGCTCTCCACATTTTCAATGGATACTTTTACAGTCATCGATGAAATCACTCTGATAACAGTTACAACAAAGAATGAGTGAAGCCAATTTTTCTTTCTGTTGTTTTGTCCTGCCTCGTATTGATTTTACATGTCTGCAAACTTGCAAATGGCTAAACAATATAATTGGTCATGTGTGTTGCATGACACTGCTGATATTATGGGAGTATTGTCAATAGTCACTTAATACTATGCAATAACTTTTTTGGCTACCTGTAATCCAGCCGCTTCCAAAATTTACAGTAATACTGATCATACCTCTTTTGATATTAGCCATATTTCTAGTGTGCTTAATCAATGCAGTTAAGATCAAATAGGTGTGTAATGATTTAAATTGAACTCGTTGGTGTTCTTGAGAGCAAGGAAACCTTAAAACTAACTGACATACCTTAGTTTGGTTTCAGATGTTAATTGTCAGGAGTGAAAAGTCAGCATTTCTTGCACAGTTTTGTTAGATTGGTAAGATAACCACAATACTGCTGTACTTGACTCAAACAATTACTGCTTCATCACACTTTCAGCAAAGAATTTGCTTACAGTTAAACCATCAATTATTGGAACATGACATTAGAACCAAGAGCACAGAAAATAGAAGCCCCAGGATTTGGTATAGTTTAAACTGAGCAATGCATTTCAAACCTTGCCTTACACCTTTATAATACTTTACATATCTCCTAGTAGCCAGTAGCAGAAATTAAACAACACCCATTTTTAAAGAACAAAGAAAGTTACAGCACAGGAACAGGCCCTTCAGCCCTCCAAGTCTGCACCAACCATGCTGCCTGGCTGAAATAAAACCCCCTACCCTTCCAGGGACGAATCCCTCTATTCCATCCTTTTCATGTATTTGTCACTATCATGTCTGCTTCCACTATCTCCCATGGCAGCAAGTTCCAGGCACCCACCACCCTCTGTGTAAAAGATTTGCCATGAACATCTCCTTTAAATCTTGTCTCTCACACCATAAACCTATGCCCCAGAGTAATTGACTCTTCGACCCTGGGAAAAAGCTTCTGACTATCCATTCTGTCCATGCCCCTCATAACTTGTAGACTTCTATCAGATCATCCCACAACCTCTGTCGTTCCCATGACAACAAACCAAGTTTCTCCAACCTCTCCTCATAGCTAAGCTCCTGCAAACCAGGCAATATCCTGATAAATCTTTTCTATACCCTCTCCAAAATCTCTACATTCCGCTGGTAGTGTGGTGACCAGAATTGAGCATTATATTCCAAGTGTGGCCTAACTAAAGTTCTATAAAGCTGCAACATGACTTGCCACTTTTTAAACTCAATGCCCTGCCGATAGACAAGCAAGCTGTATGCTTTCTTGACTACCTTTTCCATCTGCGTTGCCACTTTCAGTGATTGATGTACCTGTACATCCAGATCCCTTTGCCTATCAATATTCTTAAGGATTCTGCCATTTATTGTAAACTTCCTACCTGCATTAGACCTTCCAAAATGCATTATCTCATATTTGTCTGGGTTAAACTCCATCTGCCATCTTTCTACTTAAATTTCCAACTGATCTATGTCCTGCTGTATCCTCTGATAGTCCTCATTGCTATCAGCAAATTCACCAACCTTTGTGACATCTGTAAACTACATTTTCCTCCCAATCATTTATATACATATTACAAACAGCAAAGGTCCCAGCACTGATCCCTGAGGAATGACACTTGTCACAGCCCTCCATTCAGAAATACACCCTTCCACTGCTATCCTCTGTCTTCTATGATCGAGCTAGTTTTGTATACACCTTGTTAGTCCACTTCTGATCCCAAACGACTTCACCTTCTGCACTGGTCTGCCATGAGGGACCTTGTCAAAGGCCTTAACGAAGTCTGTGTAGACAACATACATGGCCCTACCCTCATCAATCATCTTTGTCACTTCCTCAAAAAAACTCAATCAACCTCCCCTTCACAAAATCAATTTCAATCCAATCCTCTCATCAGTCCTTCTGTTGGAACAGGTTTGTAATTGAATTATATTTTGGTCAGGTGAAAACAATCCTGTATCTATCTACAACTGATATTTAAAGCTGGTGTTCCTTCAGCCGTGCCCCTGGTCTGCCAAAATGTTGCTGTAGTGCGACAGAAGCCCTATTCATATGTGAGAGTAGGTAGTTTTCTCATGTTGAACAAAGCAGATTTTTAAACTAACATTAGGCTTTTGTCTATATACCTGCTTTTGAAGGTTAATGACTATAATTTTAACTAATGTATCTTCACATACTGCCACTAGTGAACAATATTAGATTGGCTAATATGTTATAGTGAGGGGGAGCAAGTTACAAGGATTACTACAGTAGAATGGATGTAGGCCTGTCATGCCACAAGAAGTGACTTCAAGGAGCAGGTTTTGTGGTGTAAGGATATGGGACTTGGTGTCCAGCGTATAATGTTGAAGAGAGCAGCAAAATATAATTGAAGCACTGGGGGAAGTTCAGATCATTTACTTGCGTCTTCAATCAAATATCACAAGAGTACAAAAGGGACATTGTAGTTAGCAAACAATTAATCAGCCTTTCTTAGTATAGGAAGCTGAGTCAGATAATATCTTGTAAGAGACTAAACAAGCCACCAGTGCATTGCTATTTAAATCATTCAGCAATGATTAATACAATTCCCAGCAATCAAGACTTTTTATAGGTTTGAAAATTGATTTTAAAAATGACCCACAGGCATGAAAATTGGACTCTACAGACTTTGAAGAAAAATTAGATAGTTTGGCTTAAGGACTTCAATCTAGTGAAAGATACTTCTTAGAAATGTCATAAATTCTTTCTCTTCCTTTGCAGATGCTAACTAATCTGCTATGAATTTCTGGCATTGTTCATTTTTATTTCAAATGATCAACATTTTTTTTTGTACCTGTCTGATTCTTTATTCCACTGCACAAAATTCACATTTCTCCAGGGCTTTTCAGTTCATTGGGAGTGAACATTCCACTTTGGTAAAAATGACCAGCAACCGATTGATAGACCCCACCTGATTTTTCTTTCTTATTGGCTTTGGCTGTTTTGCACACATGGTGAAGTTCTATTTTACCCACGTTAAAAGGTTTTAGTTTTCCATGAGTTTAATGAAATGGCTTTGCATTATTATTTCTGCATCTGATTGTGAATTACTTTGTCAGGTTAAAATGAGGAACTACCTGATTGTCAACTGAATGCTCATAGCAACGAATTGAATCCTAAGGGAATACAGGAGGCTTGTACTACCGAGAGACACTGGCACTCTCCTGGGATAGAATTTTAGCAATTCTACTAAGCTATTGGAGCACAGATTACTGGAGTTCTGTAGAACACTCAAGTCTCATTGGGCACTGATCTACAGCTGTGATGACAGCAGTCAGAGCTTGCTTGGTGTCAAACAGACACTACGTTCGCATCTCCCCTTTCCTTCTCTATGAACGGTATGCTTTATATTGAGTGCAAGAAACAGTAATTTTCACTGTATACTGATACATATGACAATAGTAAATCAAATTTTAAAAAAATTCATCACTTCAATCTGAGTTGTCACTACAAAACAGATTGGCTTCTGCCTATTGATAAATGCTAATATTAAATGCTACTTCATGGGTGGCACAGTGATTGACACTGCTGCCACAAAGCACCAGGGACCCAGATTCGCAGCCCGCCTTGGGTGATTGAGCAGAATCTGCATGTTCTTCCTATCTCTGTGTGGGTTTCCACTAAATGCTGCGGTTTCCTCCCACAAGTCAGAAAGATGTGCTGGTAAGGTGCATTGGCCATGCTAAATTTTCCCTCGGTGTACCTGAATAGGCGCTGGGATATGGCAATTATAGGATTTTCACAGCACTTCATTGCAGTGCTAATGTAAGCCTACGTGACATTAATAAAAAAAATTAAAATGAGGGTTTTTCTAGCAATTCACACCCTGCTGTGGCTGCAAATGAAGACGGAGAATTTGGTACTCAGCCAAATTTCAAATGACTGCAGCGGGACCAGAAAATCCCACCAGTGTGAATGGTCAAAAAATTCTGGCGCATAAGGCTGGATAGTGGTGTTATCCGAGGTGTTCATGGTGAAGTCAGATGTTACGATGTCTTGTCACAGCCAGTCCCAAGCTGCATGAATCAGAGCTAAACAAACTCACAATCGATCAGATCAAAGCTCTGCAGTCCTGCCACATTGGTCATGAATAGTGATAGGCAATTATACAATTAATGGAAGGAGGAGACCCCACAAATATCCCAATTGTTATTGATGGGGGAGCCCAGCATACCAGTGCAATAGATGTCACTGTGAAGCATTTGCAACAATCTGCAGCCAGAAATGGTGAATGGATGATATCTCTACCTCCTCCTGAGATCCCCAACATTACAACTGCTTCATTCACCTTCATTCTTCATTCGATTCAATTCATTCTACTTGATATCCAGAAAGAGCTAAAGGTATTGGATATTGCTGAGGTTGAGACCCTGACAATATTCTGGCAAAAGTACTGAATGTTTCCAGTACGGCTACAACACTGGAATCTGACTAGGAATGTAAAAATGTCCAGGTATAGACATAAAAGTAGGACAGATCCAACCCAACAAATTATTGTCCCTTCAGTTTACTTCTGATCATCAGCACTTGCTTAGCAATTGCCCAGTCACTGATGATCAATTTAGCCTCTGCCAGGGCAACTCAGCTTTGGTCCAAATGTAGAGAAAAATGCAGAATTCCAGAGCTGAGGAGAAAATCACTGTCTCTGATATCAAGCCTTTGACTGAATGTGGGTTCAAAGTGCCATATCAAAACTGAAGTCAATGGAAATGGGAAAAGTTGCCACTGGAGGTAGTTGTGGTTGTTGGGGATCAATGATCTCCATCCCAGGACATCACAATAGCAGTTACACAGAGTGGTGTCTTAGACCAATCATCTTCAGCTGCTTCATCAATGACCTTCTTTCTAACATAAGGTCAGAAGTGATGTGCAGTCATCAACCAACAATGTTCAGCACCATTCATGAAGCTTAATACTGAAGCAGCATGTGCCCAAATGCAGCAAAATTTGGACAGTATTTGAGCATTAGCACCATTAAAAACCCATCATCAACATTGTGTGGTTTACCTCTGACCAGAAACTGACCAACAACATAAGTACTATGGTTCCGAGCACAGGTAGGGTCTAGGAATTCTGCAGTGAGTAACTCAGGCCCTGCCTCTCCAAAGTCTGTTTACATCATCTACAAGGCACATGTGAGGAGTATAATGAATATTCTCCATTTTCTTCATGGATAGAGCCCAGCAACACACAAGATGCTCGACATCTCCCATGACAAAGTAGCCTACTTGATCGGCACCTCATTCACCACCGTAAACATTTACTCTGTCCACCAGCCGTGTGTACCATCTATAAGATGGGCTGCAGCAACTCACCAAGGCTCCTTTGACAGCATCTTTTATTACAATGAACTCTACAACCTAGCAGGGCAAAGGCTGCAAATACATGATAACACTAACAACTGCAAGTGGAGTTACAAGGATAGAGCCTGGGTCAGTAGTTGTTGGTGAAAATTTGATGGGCCAAATGGTCTTCTTCTGCACTGTGGGGATTCTATGATGCTATGATTCTAGTGGGAAGACCTTGCAGGTGGTTTGACGAGGCTTGGTGTACAATTGTCATTTCTTGTGCCAAGTAGTCTATACAATTTTATTGCTTACTGAACTTCCTATAAAGGTTTGGGACAATTGACTGGCTTGTTAGCCCATTAATATTCAGCCACATTGTGTCGGTTTAAAATTTCATAAGGCCGGACCTGGTAAGCATGCCGCAATACCTTCCCTGATGGACATTATTGAACCAAATGGGATTTTTTGACAATCTGATAATTTCATGGTTCAGCAGTTTTAAATTCCAGATTTATTAATTAAATTTGCATTCCACCAGCTGCACTGAAGGGATTTGAATATATTTCATCAGAACATTATCTCAGGCCTCTGGTCCCGTAATATTATCACAGCACGACTGTCCTCTTACTGTGTTGAGCTTCCTGAGTGTTGTTAGAACTGCACTAATCCAGGCAGGTGAAGAGGATTTTATTCCTATTCATATCTATCTTGTGCCTTGTAGATGCTGGACAGGTGAAAGGAAGTCAGGATGTGTGTTACTCAGTGCAAAACTCCCAGCCCCTGACCTGCTCATAGTCCCATCTTTTATATGGCTAGTCCAGTTCTATCTCTGGTCAATGGTATTCCCCAAGGTTTCAGTGATGGTAACACCATTGAATGCCAAGTGGAGGTGGTTAGATTTTCTTTTGTTGGAAATGGTCATTGTCTGGTAATGTATTCATATGTTCTGGGTATGTTCAATGCATGGTGATGTTATCAAACATGTGATCTCACCATCATAGTACCGGCCTCTCTCAGCTCCTGTTCCTGGAATCTAGCATGATGAATGTGAGTGGTTTCCAGTACCTGCAGTTATGTCAGTGCTAGCAGACATCCCTATTGTATAGAGAGAGACCAGAATTTAACTGCCCCACCCACTACAGGAATTGAAGAGGTGGGAAATGGACAATGAGAAGATCTTGGGTGGGATTTTACAGTTTCAGGGCAAGCAAGGCCGTAAAAAACCCGCCCAATAAGATGGTCAGATCTCATATTGAATGACCTCATCGCACAATGGGCATACTCATAACTCATGATTATAATACAATATTTATTCCTTTATTTACCCTGAGGTGTCGGCTGATTCAGCAAAATGCTTCTTCATGCTGTAGTAGCACTGTCACCTTGGGATCAAAAGGGTTTGATTGTAAATCCACATGGAAACTAAACTTCCTTCTGCAACTATTTGCACTGCAGATGTGGATTATTTTAAGAATGTGTTTACTTTGACTTATGATGTACAATTTATAAGCAAACAACTGCAGCAATAATGTTTGCGAATACGGGGATGATGTACAATTTATAAGCAAACAACTGCAGCAATAATGTTTGCGAATACGGGGATGATGTACAATTTATAAGCAAACAACTGCAGCAATAATGTTTGGGAATGTGGGGAGAATGCAGTAAAATCTGTGGAATGCTGTGGTCAATATAATCATATAGAACATAGAACATTACAGCACAGAACAGGCCCTTCAGCCTTCGATGTTGCGCCGACCAATATAAAAAGCAATGCCCCTCCAAACTAAACCATTCCCTTCTCTTCCATATACTTATCAACTAACCTCTTAAACGCCACCAAACTTGGCGCATCTACAACCGCGGCAGGCAGGGCATTCCACTCCCGAACCACCCTTTGGGTAAAGAACCTGCCTCTGATATCCGTCCTATAACTATCACCCCTTAATTTAAAGCTGTGTCCCCGCGTGCTAGCTTTTTCCATCCTAGGAAAAAGGCTATCACTGTCCACCCTATCTAAACCTCTAATCATCTTATATGTTTCGATAAGGTCCCCTCTTAGCCTCCTCCTTTCTAACGAAACAACCTCAAATCCCTCAGCCTCTCTTCATAAGACCTGCCCTCCATACCAGGCAACATCCTGGTAAACCTCCTCTGTACCCTCTCCAATGCTCCACATCTTTCTTATAATGCGGGGACCAGAACTGCACACAATACTCCAAGTGCGGCCGCACTAGAGTTTTGTACAGTTGCAACATGACGTTGCGGTTCTGAAATTCAATCCCCCTACCAATAAAAGCTAAGACTCCATATGCCTTCTTAACAACCTTCTCGACTTGACTGCCTACTTTCAGGGATCTATGCACCTACACACCAAGATCCCTCTGTTCATCAACACTACTAAGAATCCTACCATTAGCCCTATACTCTACACATTTATTATTCCTGCCATAGTGCATTACCTCACACTTTTCCACATTAAACTCCATTTGCCACCTCTCGGCCCAGCTCTGCAACTTGTCCAAGTCTCTGTGCAAACTATAACACACCTCTTCACTATCTACCACTCCACTGACTTTAGTGTCATCTGCAAATTTACTAATCCATCCTTCAATACCCTCATCCAGATCATTTATAAAAATTACAAACAGCAGGGGCCCCAAAACAGACCCCTGAGGGACACCACTTGTCACCGAACTCCACGATGAATATCTCCCATCAACCACCACCCTCTGTCTTCTATCTGCTAGCCAATTCCTAAACCAATTAGCTAAATCACCCTCTATCCCATACATCTGCATTTTCTGCAGAAGTCTTCCATGGGCCACATTATCAAACGCCTTACTAAAGTCCATATATACCACATCAACCGCCTTACCCCCATCCACCTCTTTGGTCACTTTTTCAAAAAACTCAATGAGGTTAGTAAGGCACGACCTACCCTTCACAAAACCATGCTGACTATCTCCAATCAATTCATTACTCTCTAAATAACTATAAATCCTATCCCTAATTACTCTCTCCAACACTTTGCCCACCACAGAAGTAAGACTCACTGGCCTATAATTCCCTGGAAGGTCTCTCTTCCCCTTCTTGAACAACGGGACCACATTCGCTATCCTCCAGTCCTCCGGAACCACAATCATAGAACATAGAAGAATACAGCACAGTTCAGGCTCTCGATGTTGAATTATCTTCGGTCAAATTATCAAATGTTCAGATATTGGTTAAAATTGCGAAAGTGACGGCCGGCTTAGAAGAAGTTAAATCATAGTATTATTGTTTCATTTTGCAGTTTTTGAAAAGTGTTTAGATCAATTTTAAAGCCAGCGATGGCTAACTCTGTGGGAAAAATTTTAGCGTCAAAAAGTTGATGGATTCAGATCAGGTGGGATGTGATCTTTTTAGAAAGTTCAAATTTTCCTGCAACCTGCTCACTTCCAATCTTTAAATGGAGGTGAGATGAAGGGAGGGCAGCCAAATTGTTTGCAGGAAATGAGTTGGTCATTTCAATATAATTATATTCAAGTTTAACTGGCCATGGAATGCACAGCCTCTAAAGGGAAACGAGGACTATTTTGTGGAGGAGGGAAGTAAGTCTCTTTCCAGCATCATTTGTGGACCATGACGAGTCAGAGTGCTGACTACAGTCCACACAATAAAACTTGCTTTTCCCACCCATCTCAGCCTCCCGCTCTGGTTTACCGGCTCGCCCATTCCAGAATGAGGCCCGCAGATTGGAATTCTTCGTTGGCCTCGAGCATGATCTTACGAACCTCGGACTGACATGCAGGGAAAATTCTGGCATCCACCCTTTTGTGTGACACTATCATAATGCAAAATAGGATGAATTCAAAACACATCAAGTTCAAAGCTGGACACCCATGAGGCACTCTGGGGCAGTAGAATTTTATTCAACCACGAACTGTTCTGCATATGCCTCTATTATTATCACAAAGCCAAAGGATCAACCCTGGTTCTGCAAGGAGTGGATGAAAACATGGCAGGAGCAGTACAAGAAATACCTGAAAATAACATGTCAGTCATTTGGCTGGATGAATGCATCTTAAGGAGTTCAACACTATCCAGGAAAATGCAATGCACATTTTTTTTTGTTATTTTCTCATGGGATGTGAGTGTCACTGGCAGGACCATCATTAATTGCCTTTGAGAAGATGGTGGTGAGCCACCTTTTTGAATCACTGCAGTCCATTTGGCATCGATAAACCCACCGTGCTATTAGGAAGAGAGTTGCAGGATTTTGTGACAGTGAAGGAAGCCCCCAAGTCACTTTGCTATATGATTGCAGTGTATATTATCTATAAGATGCACTGCAGAAACTCAACAAGATTTCTTCTTTCAAACCCACTAACTACCGCCCAGAAGTACAAGGATAGTATGAGTATAGATACACCATATGTGAGTTTGCTTCCATATTACACAAACCTAAGTTATTGGTATTCTATCCTGTGCCTTCATCATCAACGGTTCATAATTCTTGACTTCCTACCTAACAGCATCATGGGAACCTCTTCACCACACAATTGCAGATCTCAAGAAAGCAGCTTGCAGTCACCTTCTTTAGGAATGTACTACAGATGCTGGCCTTGCCTGCAACACTTACATCTTATTAAACAAAAAGAAGCCAAGCTGGTTGATCAGGCTGATCTCCTGGTGGGGAACCTACTCTATAAATTTGGGCCCTATGACTTTTAGCTTTGATATTATCCATTGCACTAATGATTTCATGTTGTGTAGTTCCTAACATACTATCATGTTATAGTTAATTACTAGGATTTAGTCATTGCTGTACATAAGGGAAAAATGAATACTTGTCAGTAAATGTATACTTTAGTGAATACAATTGCATATTTAAACAAACTGAAAGTAATAGAAATAGTCAAAATTCATATGGACAAGTTTCTATAGAATCTTTCCACATTTTTTTTTAAATCCTATAGCATTCTAAATCCAAACATAATTTGAAATACTCTCTTGCACGAAGGAAGGGTTTGATTATTATTACAAAACTAAATTGAATAAATCATCACAAGTCAATATTTGATTGTGACTTTTGAGGCAAGAGGTGTTTTTATTCATTCATGGAACATGGGTATTCCTTCGTTGCTCTTGAACTGAGTGTCTGTGGAGTCACACATAGGCCAGACCAGGTAAGGATGGCAGATCTTCCAGCATTTGACAATGGCCAAACAATATAAAGAACTCTTTAACATTCACGTGAAAAGACAGCTGGAGCCTTGACTTAATGTCTGACATCTTTGATGATAGCATTCCCTCGTTGTGTTGAAGTGTAGATCTGGATTATGTGTTTGAATCGTGGGACATATTTATCTCAGATACAAAAGTGATAATATCTGAGTTGAGCTGACATGTAATATCTAATTATATCATCCAATTAACACACACCACAATTAAAAGCCTTGAGTTTGGCACAAACATGCAAAATCATCGTTCAAAGAGAAAATGTTGCAAACAAAACGATAAATCCTGGAAATTTTAAAACATGTTGCTACATGGCAGGCCATGTTTCACAAAAAAAGAGAAAAAAAACAAATAACACGATAAATGAATTTTGTTCAAATATATCATTGATTAAATAAAACCCAATCAAAAATTAGTTTTACTAATAAATAATAATATATTCTTTTGAGTTGCTCCTTTGTATAAACACATGGACCTAGAAATTTGACCTTGCAGCACGCAGGCAGATGGAATTATGTCCAAAATGTACAATAACATTTCAATTAAATTTACTTTACCTCAAGTCAACAATTTCACCAATCTCAGATATTTTATCGGTTTATGGTACATGCGATAATGGAGTATCGGCTGAGTTGAGTTCAACCTAGTGGGGGATTTTATTCTGTTGCTTGATTAATGAAGCATAATTTATTTCTTGAAAAGATCAGGGCCAACTGGGCTGGTTGAAATGGCTGAGTAGCTGAACGTTAAGGAAAATAGACATAAAGGAGATCTAAAGAAGAAGAAACTGCCTGAACAGCAGATACTCTTCAAATATGTATTTTTAAAAAACTTTCTGGAATCAGCATTTCCTCTTTATCAAGCTATTTTGGGAGACAGCTGAAAAGCCAATTATCGCTGGGTGGAGTGTATATGGCGGCTCCAGTTAAAAACATCTGTTGTCAGATTATTAGAACTGCAGCTGGGGATGTACTTGGGGAGCTGTTCACCATTACAAGTGTTGTACCTTTGGTTGGCATTATATTATTGCTATTCCATTAATGCAAATGATTTCTAAGATTGTAGAATAGCAGTGTAACTTAGGTATCAGATCAATGTTCAACACCAATGTGTTAAAGGCAGGGGTAAAGAGAACATCACAAATAAGTATGGATACCTCTACTATGCATGGACCCTGCTTGGACATCATATCAAAGATAGCCTAACTCCACCAGTGCAAAGTGATACTTAAAATTCATTAGAACTGTCAGCACACTTCCTCAGATTTGGGTAGGTATTTTTTTTCAATAGTAAGCGCCAGAAATAATATTCTCACCTCTGCAGTTATTTCAGAAGATTAAACATTAGCTATCAATTGAACACAGTTTAACATCCCTATGCAAAGTAATTTTAATGCTGAGGCCATTGCATTCAATGAGAAAATGTACCTGCCTGTATAACTCTGGTTCAAATCTGTAATAGAGCAGTGATTTAAACCACAAGAAATGAAATATCTTTTGTTTTTTTACTATTGTAAAATGTCAGGAGAGCAGTGTCCTGGTGGCGCAGTGGTTAGCACTGCTGCCTCACAGCACCAGGGACCCAGAATCAATTCCAGCCTTAGGTGCCTGTCAGTCTGGAGTTAAAATGTTCTCCCGATGAGTGCATGGATCTTGTCTGAGTGCTCTGGTTTCTTCCCAAAGTTCAAAGCTGTGCAGATTAGGTGATTGACCATGCTACATTGCCCTTTAGTATCCCAAGATGGTTTGGTTAGAATTAGTGATGTAAATATGTGGAGTTACAGGAATAGGGTCTGGGGAAGGTGTTCTGTCAGGCACTGCAAACTTAATGGGCCAAATAGCCGCCTTTTGCACTGCAGGAGTTCTGATTCTATGCGAGTGACAAAAGCTGTTTTTAAATGTTAGGAATACAACTGAAAGTTAATTTGGATTTCTTTCGTAAGAAATCCTAAAATTGGATCACAATCATCTTCTGAGACTTTTTAGAGTACAGAACTCCAAAATATTTCATGTATGCATTCACTGACTATCGGCAGGTGATACTAATATCAGTTTATATCTCACATTGCTGCAATTGTTATCCAGAATTCTCTCCCTAAACTATTTGACTTTATGCATTTGGCAAAACCATACTTGGGATTCTCCGTCCTTGCCCGCGGCTGGGATTCTCCGTCCTTGCCCGCGGCTGGGATTCTCCGTCCTTGCCCGCGGCTGGGATTCTCCGTCCTTGCCCGCGGCTGGGATTCTCCGTCCTTGCCCACGGCTGGGATTCTCCCATCCCGCTGCAGTGAAAGAAAATTTGGTTGAGCACCAAATTCTCCATTCTCACTGGCAGCCATGGCAGGGTGTCCGACATTGGAGAATTCTAGTCCATAACTTCACAAACTGGATTTTTCTTTCAATAAATGGAAATACATTGCATTATCTGGACAACTGATATTGATGTGAAGTTTTTTTGTATAAAAAATGGCTATAAGTTCATCTTGGAACTGTGAACAGACAAGCCTTTTCCAAGAAATCATCAATCAGCACCATACTTGAGGAGGAAGACTCTCAATTGTTTGATTCACTTTAATTGATGGAATAAAACTGGCACAGCTAGTGATTTACTGGAAATCACTTAGCAGAGACAAGCTTTAAGCTTTAGACTTGTAATTTCGGAAATCGGTGTGCTTTGGGGAATCAGCTGTGAAAGACGGCTGCCTTAACTCATGCTCCCTCTGCCTGGCCAGAAATTCCATGTGTGGTTATCAAGCTACTGCCAGAAAACCCTCATCTGTTCGCATTTCGAAGCATCAAAAGCTAAGATGAGAAGAATTGATCCAGCTTTATATTGTCCTCCACCCAGAGGCTCCATTGGCAGGAACTTCTAGACATTTGCAGGAGTCCAGAACCCTGACTTCATACGAGGGAACTCCAAATACACAGTGGCGAATCCTGCAAACTTTACCCTTTCTGTTATAAAGCCCATCTCTGCAGAGACCCCATCTGTTTATCCTTTGTTTGTGTGTATGTATGTGCTGGAATTATTTTTAAGAAGGGATATTCACTTTCTAGGGTCAAATTGCATGCTAACTAGTTTTTGCAATTTGTTTTTAAACAAGGTTTTTAATTGAAAGAAGCCTGGTTGAAATTACTTTTATTTTGGATCTAAGAGTAGCAAGATAAATAATTGACTTTCAGTGAGTGAATTAAAATTTTAAATAAATAGAACAAAGAACAAAACAGCATGGGAAACAGGCCCTTCGGCCCAATGAGTCTGCGCCGCCACCCCGATGTTCCCACGTCTACCCGCGATCCCTGTCCATGTTTATAGATCTATGGATTAAAAACCAAATTTGAGACAATTTAGGGAGAATTTGTTTTGCCAATTAGCCTAAGAGCACATCTTGGGATGTGGGAGGAAACCGGAGCTCCCGGAGAAAACCCACACAAGCACGGGGAGAATGCGCAAACTCCCACAGACACAGGCCCAAATCCATGTATCTGCACAGCACAGCAATAGTCACTGAGCTGTCATGTTGCCCATCAAATGGTCCAGGTCAAGCGTACACTAATGACGTGAAGCACTAGGATACTCTTGAAAAAAAATCCAAGAGCAGCCCTCTCACGACCCATCGCGTGTATGCCCCTTGTTAGACAACAAGGTGGACCAAAGCACCTGTAGGATAAAAACAAATACATCAATATCATCTATATACACACTTCCCAGGGACTCCCAAGGCTCATGATCCCTATTTTAAATCAGTTTTCTATACCCCTCCATTCCCATTCTGTTCATGTGCCCCTCTAAGTATTTCTTAAATAACTCCAGAGTACCTGCCTCCACCACTTTACTTGGCAGCGCATTCCATACCCCCACCACCCTCTGTGTGAAAAAACTCCCTCTAGCATCCAAATTATACCTTACCCTCTTCTCCCTAAGCCCGTGACCTCTCGTGCTATTCGAGTCCATCCTAGGAAAAAGCTTAATCCTGTTTATCTATACCCCTCATAATTTTGTACACCTCTATTAGATCTCCTCTAAGTCTACGTCTTTCTAAGGAAAACAGTCACAATTTGCCTAACCTCTCCTTGTAACTCAGACCTTCCGTACCAGGCAGCATCCTGGTAAACCTCCTCTGCACACTCTCCAGAGTCTCCACGTCCTTCTGGTAGTAAGGTGACCAGAACTGGACGCAGTATTCCAAATGAGGTCTAATCAACGTTTTATATGACTGCAACATTAAAGGCCAGCTCTTGTACTCTATACCCCTTCCTATAAAGGCTAACATACTATATGCTTTCTTCACAACTTTCTCCACTTGCTCTGCCAACTTCAGAGACTTGTTCACTTGCACCCCCAGGTCCCTCTGCGTTTCTATACTCTTAAATGGTGCAACCTGCAGACTAGTGGAGCTAGTAAATTACACAGTCCTGCCCTCCTGCTCGTAAAAACACATTCTCTCGATTCTTCTTTGTTAGATATATCTTTCTTAATTAAGCTTTTGATCATTTGTCCAAACATCTCTTCCTTTGATTTTTGTGTCATTTTTGTTAGATTGCACTTTTGTGTGAAGCTCCTTGAGATGTTACACTATGTGAAAGGCACTATATAAATGCAAGCTATTATTTGTTAGCGAAGATGATCTGACTGGGGTAGAGTGTCTGAAAAGACAGCCATCTATACTGTGTATCTATTCTTGTGGAATATTTTCTATTTTTGGCAGTAACATTTATGCTTTAATGGGCCGTGAGATTTTTCTCTGTTAACTCCAATTTGAGTATTTCCTGTGAGCATTTATCTAACAGACTGTATACAGTTTCTACAGTTTCTCATGTTAATTCAATCCGAATCTTGATATGACTCTTGACATGTTTTCTTTTAAATACTGAGAGGTTTTCATTCCAACTGTTGAAATGTTTGATTAAAAGGAGACATTAATCCTTAAAAAAAGTCCTTAAAAATCTGAAACATCTATATATTTGTATTCACAGTAGAAGCATTTGCAATCTAATTAAAAACTAACACAATGAGGGCAAGGGAGGGAAACTGTGAGAAAAATGTATTGGCACACTGTAAATCCTAATCTTCAATCAGAAGATGCCTGCGTTCAAATGAAAAACCTAAAGCAAATAGAAAATAAATTAAGCTAATCCAAGTTTTCATCACAACACTGTCCTGATGATGTCCCTTTATACATTTTTTCTTCATATTTTTGTATTCTCCACTATGGGCATTAGTTTCTTATCTTAATTGCCTGAATTTTTTTTAATCCATAAATCTTAGATCTATGATGCCTAGAAAAGATTGTGAAGTTAATGAGATTGAAGTGCTCTCTTGAAGTCAGAGTAGAGATTCACCATTGGAAATTGCCCTGGGCAGAGAATAATTTTAATCTATTTCAGATATTGCTTCCTGCCCCACATCCCTCACCCCCATTCCAGCCATGCCATCCAATCCTCTTCTGAATTTGCTAAATCTTACTGGGTTGCATTGCTTAGCAACCAGAATTTTACCAGTGAACATTTTCATGTCCACTTAGATTTCCTTCCTCCTCCACAAGCAGGTTAGTGTGGGAATTCTGCCTGCTATCCAGGACACAGTAAGACCATATACGTTATCCTGGGTTAGGACCAGTCCCAAACATATGATTCCCAAGGGTAGTTCCTCCCTGTTTGAGTGCAGCAATGGGGCTTTGAATGCAGGAATAAAAATGATGGATTCATTTTTAGAATACAAGACTCCTGAAGGTGTAACAATGTGAATTCTGGATGTCATTGCATGAACAATTCTGAAGACCTGTTGCTAGTGAAGGAGTATCAGAGGAGGAGAGGTAACAACATTCTTCCATTGTCTTCTTCCCATCACAATAGTTCCTCTATTGCCGCTTTGCACCACTCTTTTTTATCAGAACTGAGGAGGGAAAGCAAGTAAATTGGCCAATTTCTCAAGTCTTACCCACTTAACTTCATTTAAACGCAGTGGGGCTGATTAGCTGATATCTATGCCAGTCAGCAGGAAGCTAAACTTCTGAGGGCAGGTTCATGATTGACAATTCCATTTTAGAATTCTTGCATTTTTGTTCCTGGTGCACCAATCTAATACCTCTAAGGTTCTGGAGCTAAACAGGTCATTCTGTTTGTTTTTAGTTATTCTTTTCAAGGATGTGTCAAGGCCAACATTTGTTTTATACCCCTAATTGCCTGTGAAAAAGTGGCATTGAGCTGCCTCCTTGAATAGCTGCAGTAAGTACACCCACAGTGCTGTTAGGAAGAGAGTTTCAGAATGTTGACCCATTAGTAAAGAAGGAATGGCAATATACTTCCAACCTGGATGATGTGTGGCTTGGAGGGGAAATTGCTAGTGGTGATGCTCCCATATATATGCTGTCTTTATCCTTCGAGATGAGTGGCATTTGAAAAGTGCTATGTATAATGGTCAATTGTTATGATACATCATGGCATATAGTACATATTTCTATTACTGTGCAATGGGAATGAATGTTTAAATTGCTTTATGGAATGTTGTCTAAGTGAACTGCTTTGTCCTGGATGGTATTGAGCTTCTTGAGTGTTGTTGGAGTCACACTCATCCAAGCAAATGGAAAGTGTTCCAGCACACACCTGATTTATATCATATAGATTGTGGATGGGCTTTGGGAAGTCAAGAAGCGTGTTTCTAGGATTTCACAATCTCTGACCTATTGTTGTAACCACAGTTATACAGGGCTGGTCCGTTTGAGTTTCTTGTCAACAGTGTACTCCACGATGTGGATCCAGTGATGGTAATGCCATTGAACAAGTGGAGATGTTTAGACTTTTTCTTGTTGGAAATGCACTTGCCACTTATCATCCCAAGTCCTCCAGGTGTTGCTGCATTTTGAGATGGACTGTTCAGTATTTGAAAAACTATAAATGGTGATGAATATTATGCAATCATCAAATAACACCCTCACTTCTGATCTTATGATGGAGGCAAGGTCATTAATGAAGTAGCTGAAGATGGTTGGGTTGAGGACAATACCCCAAGGAACTCCTGCAGTGATGTGCTGGGATTGAAATAATTGGTCTGTAAAAACCACAACATTCTTCCTCTGTGCTCAGTATGACTCCAGTTATTGGAGTGCTTTCTCCCGTTTCCCATTGACTCCAGTTTTGCTGGGGCACTTTGATGCTGAATTTAGTCATATACTGTTTGATGTCAAGGACAGTCACTTTCGCCTCATCTTTGGAATTCAACTCTTTTATCTATAGTGGGACTAATGTTTTAATGAAGTTAGGAACTGAGTGACTCTGGTGGAACACAAACTGAGCATCAGTGAGCAGGTCATTGTGTGTAAATGCTACTTTTTTTCGTGGGATATGTGTGTCGCTGGCTGGCCAACATTTATTGTATATCACTAATTGCTGTTGATAGCCTTGTTGTTGACTTCTTCCATCAATTTGATGATTGAGAGTAAACTGATGGAGCAGCAATTGACTTGACTGGATTTGTTTTGCTTCAGTGGACAGGACATACCTGCACAATTATTCACATTGTGAGGTAGATGTCAGTGCTTTACCTATACCAGAACAGCTTGGCTACAGAAATGGCAAGTTCTGGAGTACAAGTCTTCAATATTAATAATGGTATGTTGTCAGGGACCATAACTTTGCAGTATCCTGTGCTTTCTTAATATCAAGTGGAGATAATCAAATTGGCTGAAAACAGGCATCGACGATGCAAGGGATTTCTGGAAGAGGCCAAGATGGATCATCCCTTTATCGGGTCACCTGGACTTAAAACGTCAGCTCGTTTCTCTCCTTACAGATACTGCCAGACCTGCTGAGATTTCCCAACATTTTGTCTTTTGGTTTCGGATTCCAGCATCTGCAGCAATTTGCTTTTAAACAATGTGGTGGTGGTGGTGGTAGGGGTGGTTGGGGAGCGTGGCGACGGGAGGGGCAACTGCACCTGATCATATTCTCATATGAAATCTGCACATTTATTACCAGGAATAATTACCAGGTAGGATTCTCAAATTATTTATTGTACAATCTGCATCATAAAAATTATCACGCCACTGCCATAGTCATACCTAAAAGTAACAGGCTTATCAAGACTCTGGTGATTCACTGACTGTCTAGGAAATGTATAAGGCTTGCCTGCTCCAATTATTTTGACCTAATGTCACTCTCCTCCCTCACATAAGTTGAGGCTATCATCTTAAGCAACAATTGCCTCGCTGTAACTATTCATCTCCCATTGAAACATGCAACACTTACAAGGGGCTTGACAACATGCTTTGCTGCTGTCTAGAAGTAAAAACCAGTCTCAGAATGGGGGGTCAGTTATTTGGGACTGAGATAAGGAGAAATGTCTTCACTCAAATGGTTATGAATCTTCTGAATTCTCTCCTCCTGAGAGCCATTGTTGAGCATATTCAAAGCAGATGAGTTAAGTGATATGAGAATAGTGCAAGGTGTAACTGAGAGAGAAGATTAGCCATGACTCGAGGGGCCAAATGGCCTACTCTTACTCCAATTTCTTATGCTCTAATGAAAGAAATTTGCCAAGAAGTCTTGAAACTAAGATTAGTTAGAATGATGAACACATTCCTATGGGGGAAGGAAAGTGCAGAAAGTATTTTCTTGTTATACAGAGTAAAATGATATGTATTTCTTCATAAAATGCCAATTTTATGAACTCCACTGGGACTTTAAGTTGCTGTTTCTTTTTGGGGCTTTGCCAGGATTGCTGTGGAGAAGAATGAACATTTTCAAAACCAGTAAATAAAATTTTGGAGGCAGGATCTTGTAATTCTCTATGCAAATAAGTTCTTAATTTACGAATAATATTCTGAAAGTTTGCAATAGTGTCAACCCTCAATAAGATGCAGTGACATGCCTGCTACAAACACTTGGTTGAAATATTGTGTTAACAGCCAAAAAATAGTGACTGATGATTTTAAAGATTCTGTTGTATTATCACTCATCAATTATTGAGAAGGACCAGTAATCACTTGCTTAGTTACCGATATCGAATGAATCCAGCTCTGGTGAAAAACCATCAGACTGAAATATTAGCTGCAATTATCCCAGGAATTGGTGGCAGTCTGGGAGGAATGTGACTGTCTTCCTCAGAGAGGAAAAGGTCGAGAGAAAATGTGATGCAGGTATTCAGAATCATGAGTGCTTTAGAATGAGTAAATGGAGAGAAATTGTTTCATTAGTAGAAGGATTGTGAATTAGAGAAGACAGATTGGAAGTAATTAATAAGAAAGCAATGGCGACCTGAGGAAGACATTTTTCATGCAGTAAGTCGTTAGAATCTGTATGTACTGTTCCAAAGTGTGGTGAGGGTAGCATCGATTGAGACTTTCAAAAGGGAATTGGGTCATTATCTGAAAAGGAGACATCGACTGGGCAACAGACAAAAAGCAGGAAGTGGCACTGAGCGAATCACTCCTTCGGAGAACCAGCATAGGCACAATGGGATGAATGGCCTCTTTCTGTGCTGTAACCATTCTGTGATTACCAGTATTTCTGGTTTATAAGTTGTCAGTAACGAATGTGTTTTGACTTCTGCACTAAATTGCATTGTTTTCTATTTTAACAAGATTTATTTGAAACTGAATAACATCTTGGTTACACTAAATAACAGAAATCTCATATAGACATATTGTTTACTTAGCCTTTAGTCATACTTGAGAGCACAGTTTCAGCTGCTTGGATGAGGTTTTGGAGAATGAGTATGTATGTGCTTATTGAACCAGGTAACAGCTATTGGAGGTAAAATTATGAATTTTTGCTCCTGATGAGGAGATTTGATCAACAACTAAGTGCTTTAGGGATTTAGGCATGTGTTTCCCACAATTTCTCATCCATATGAATAGATACAAATCTTTGTCATAAATTGCTTCTAGGTAAGGTTCCATAAAAAGAATACAAATTCATCAATGCATCTGGAATGTGATACAACACTAATCACAGTCAAAGTATTGAACAAGACTTAAGCACTTTTGAATGAGATGTGCATTTTTTTCATTTTTGAGACTACAGTGTAATAATAATATTGTGAACTGAGAATTCATATACCAGTGTTCGATATCATGTTTATGTCATGTGATGAGGGTCTTCAGTAGATTGCCACTTTGCACTGCAGTCTGCTTTTTTTAACATTTAATGCTTAGTGCATCTATAACTTGATTTGCAGTTTCCTGCATAAATATCATTAAATAGATAAATAGATAAAACTACCTTTCATTAAAAAAAAATGTCCCTTGGTGGTGAGCTGCTGCATTTTGATTTCTTTTTCATGTCTCCATCAATTTATCATTAATTTGTCAAAGGCTGGTACAAATGCTGCTGTTTTAAATTAAATTTGAGTGTGTATTTTTGTAAGTAGTGCAGATATATCGCTGTGCTCCTATCTAAGCAGCTGTGTGTGGGTGTACATAAATAATAACTCTGTTGCTAGCACTGGTGCTTTGTGTGACATGCAGAAAAAGCTCCATTGCGGCATTAATATTTATATGTGAATTATTTAAACATAACCCTATACCATCAATCAATTCCACTTAGCATTATAATTATGGTAGTTTTGAAAAAAAGAACTCCCCAAGTCATTTCTGTCTGTGTGATATTGATGAGATGAATTCACAAAATAAAGACACTTCACTGCAAAAGCGCAAATTGCAAGGCAACACCTTGGATGCTGCCTTCTGTGAAGAAAAATTATGGCATGAGCCCTCTTCCACTTGGAATGACCCTTGACTGCTTTCTAACTTACTATCACCAAAAAGACTAAGGCATGACTGAACATCATCCTCTACTTCACCATGCAAGGTGAAGTGCAAATGCCTCCATCCTTCATATCTACTCCAGAGCTCTGGTCTTCTCAACAACTGTGCACTGTGCACTTATGTGGGCCTTAAGTCATTACAGAAATTCATTGACACACAACTTCACTCAGTAATGAGACTGATCTCTGGAATTCTAAGATGAATTCCACTCCAGTAGTTACCAGTACTGACAAATATCTCTCTTCATCTGATGGAACAAAGCAACATGTAGAGAAATAACTCATTTTAGCAGCAACGTGGACCTCCCCTTCCATAGAGATCATCAAGACCATCAGCTTGTCACAAGACTCTGGGCACCAATCAAACATCTCCAGCTCCATACAGTGATGAAACCTGGAGGAAAGCTTGGGCAGAAAATACCCTTCTGAGTAAATACACTGCCCTGGATTTTCATCTTTAGGGTAGGTAGCCCAGAGCAGGGAAAAATTCTTGCCTATCCATGGAGATATGCCTCACAAAGGAAGGATCTTCCTTACTGTTGTGGGTGGGAGGGCTGTTTGCAGGGCAGTGGCAGAGATAGATGCAGGCTGGAGTCAGGCCAGCTGACCCAAGGTAAACATACGGAGGCAGCCACTGGAACTGTAGGGTGCTGAGATGTGCTGTTAGCAATGCCTGCCTTGGAGTATTAATGCCAGTTAAAATCAAAACATGCTTATAACCTTCATCTCACACACCCTCACACATTCCCCATATCCCATCCATGCCATCTCGTACTCCATCCAACCTTGATGTCAATGAGCAAGGAGGTGCCACAGTTTGGCATTGGGATATGAAGGACCATGAGAAGTGATTGGAGGTGTATAGCATGGCATGATGGGTCAGAAGGGCATAGCTTGGCATGGGGACATGAGAGGCTATAGAAGTTGTTTGGGGAAATGTCTTGGAATAGAGAAGTCGGGGTGGAGGGGATTGAGGGAGGGGGAGTGGTGAAGGATGGTGGATGGGCAGGTGATGAGCATCTTTTGTACGGATCAGTTAAAGGGTTTCTCATGGTTCGCAACGTCTCAAAGGTCCCTTTAACCAATGGATGATCCATCTCGGGCTCCTCCAGATGTCAGTCACTCCATGTGATAGCAAGAAACAGCTGAAGGCACTGTATATGCCAAAGGCTTTGGACCCTGACAATATACTAGCAATATTATTGATGGTTTATGCTCTAGAACATCCTGTTCTCCTAGCTAAGCTATTCCTGTACAACTAGAACATTGGCACTTCTCTAGCAATGTGGAAAATTACCCAGGTTATGTCCGAAACACAATAAAAAAAAATTAGCCCAGCCAATTACCAGCCTATCAGTCTATTCTCAATCATCAGTGAAGTGATGGAAGGGGTCATCGACAGTGCTATCAAGCGGCATTTACTTGGCAATAACTTCCTCACTGATGCTCAGTTTGGGATTTGTCAGGGTCACGAACCTCCTGACCCCAGTATAACCTTGGCTCGAACATGAACAAAAGGGCTGAGCTTCATTGATGAGGTGAGAGTGACTGCCGTTAACATTAAGGCAGCACTTGACTCAGCCTGGCATCAGGGAGCCCTAGCAAAACGAGTCAGTGGGAATCAGGGGAAAACCCTCTGCTGTTGGAGTCATGCCAAGCACACAGGAAGATGGATGAGGTGATTGAAGGTCAGTCATCTCAGTTCCAAAACGTCACTCTGGGAGTTCTTCAGGGCAATGGATGAAACCCAATCATCTTCAGCTGTTTCACCAATGACCTTCCTTCCATCGTGAGATCAGAAATGGGAATGTTTGCAGATGACTGCACAATGTTCAGTAGCATTAATGACTCCTCAGACACTGAAGCAGTTCATGCCCAAATACTGCAAGACCTGGACATTATCCATGTTTGGGCTGACAAATGTTAAGTAACATTCATGTCACAACAAGTGTCAGCCAATGATCATCTCCAACAAGAGAGGATCTAACCATCACCTCTTGACATTAAATTGCATTACCATCACTGAATAGCCCATTATCAACATGCTGGGGGTTAACTATAGATAAGAAACAGAACTGGACTAGTCAAATGAATACTGTGGCGACAAAAGCAGGTCAGAGACTAGGAATCCTGCAGCAAGTAATTCAATTCATATATCCCCATAGCCAGTCCACCATCTACAAGGCACAACTCAGGAGTGTGATAGAGTTATCTCCTCTTACCTGGATGCATAGCACTGCAGCAACACTGAAGAAATGCGACACCATCCAGGACAAAGCAGTCTGATTGGCACCCCATCCAGAAACATTCACACCCAGTACCACCAGTGCACAGAAGCAGCAGTGTGGACCGCTTACAAAATGCACAGCAGAAACTCACCAAGGTTTCTTAGGCAGCACCTTCCAAATTCATGGCCGTCACAATCTGGAAGAACAATGTCAGCAAACATGTGGGAACACCATGTGGGTTCCCCTCCAAGTCATTCATCTTCTTGACTTGGGAATAGATCATCTTTCTTTCACGATTACTGGGTCAAAATCAGTGATCTCCTTCTCCATCAGCACTGTGGATGTAACTAGGGGTGCAGCAGTTTGAGTAGGCAGTTTATCACCACCACCTCAAGGGCAATTTGGATTTGATAATAAATACTTGCCTAGCCATATGAATAATAAATTTAAAAACAATGATTGTTGGAAAAGCTGACCCTTCTCCATGAAAATAGTGGAAGGACATGTTTATTCCTGCAACAGAACCAGCGAGTTAGAGGTGCTCGGTGCACACTTTCGACCTGAACCAATTTGCACTCTTAAAAGGCACACCCAAAAATTAGACAACCTCAGATTGGAAGCAGGAATCCCTGAATCCGGTCCCTGCCTTCATTTTCAGTGGGTTCCTAAGTCCTCACGACTCAGTGAAAATCCAACCTGTTGTCTCCAGGTCAACATTCTCAACAAACCAAGTTTCAATTTCCTAGAGAATATGGACAACCACTAACAGAATACAGACTGGGCAAAGCTGATATGGCCACCTGATGTATAGGTGGCATCTCAAAGCCTCATCTGCTGGGACTCCAGAAACTCTGTGCAAACTATAGAGCACCTCTTGCCCCCAGCTCAAGATTTGAGGCTGAAAACTATGATTACACTTACTGTCCAGAAGGATATTGGGCTGGTTAGGGACTTGACATTAAAATTGTGATGACAGCTTCTGCTCCCAAAGTCATACAAAAGGAAGGAAAGAACTGCAAGATGTTTCTGCATCATGAAAACAAAAATTTCAGCATTTGATTCTGGAATCAGATCCCCGCAACATGCTGCTTGGTCATCAGACCTCAAGTTTATAACTCCAGTGTACTACCAAATCAATGTTACAAAATGCCCAAGGCTCCACTGAACCTCTTGGAGGCTTTATAAACTTGTGTAGAGTTCTTGTACTCTTAGATATAATATTTTTAGTTTCCGGTCAATATTCAAAATGGTCAAAATGGTACCAATAAAATGACACAGCTTCAAGCTTTTCTGTCTTTATCCTGTGTAATTTTAGACGAGATAAATTTGTTTCCATTTTGTTTCTGGGAGGTTTGTGTTATTTGATTATTCTGAGGCATCATTATCATCTGCAACCAGTATATGGATATACATATTATAAACAGCTAATTGCATTTGAGGCTGAGTTATCATATTGAATGGAAAACCTCTGTAATGAGTTGTTTATTTTCTGTTGCTTCAATACATACTGAATACACAAAGGACTGTCTGTTATCTGTGGGGTCACTAAATCGTGCTATTCTGTCCAAATTCCTTTTTGTGATGGCTGCCTCATCCTGCTCCTCTGTTTGGTAGTTGAGAACTGGTACAAGGATGTACCAGTAATTTCCTGAAACACAAATGTCTGATTTGCAATTCTCTAGACTATTCACGGATGGCTTGATGGGGAAAATTTTCACCAAAAGAAAATGCACACCAGCTTATATCTATGTCTTTTCCATGACATAGCAAAATTGCCCAAAGTGGAGAGTTAGAGCTAAGGATGGGATTAACAAAGGTGATTAAAATAATTATTGCTGTAGATTTTAAAGAGGAATAAAAAGAAGAGAGCAGTGTAATGAAGCAATGGGATTTACTGTGCATCGGCATGAGTAAGTGTGCTAAGCCAGTGGAATTTGTATGGAATAGGCTGCAGGTGATGGAGGGCCCATGAAGATTGTGTCTATGTCGTGTGGAGCACTGGAAGGTGTTGAGAAAGGATGGTCTGAGAATTTCAGGGGCAGTAAGAATCAGGGAGCACAGAAATGGGCAGTGTTCCAGAGATAGAAGTTGGCAATGGATTGATTGCAGAGATAATGACAGGGCGAATATGAATGCAAACAATGTGAGAGAACAGTTCCACAGGGTTGGACCACAGAGGAGAGATTGTTCATAAAGAGGGGAGGATAGGGATGTATTTAAAAACTATGAACTACTTTGGCATTTTCTGAGCTCTTGAGTTCCAATGTCTGCAGTTGAGGGGCTCAAAGTGGGCACACTGAGAGTAAGCTCTCATGACAATGAGAACTATGACTCAAACGTTACTGAAATCGGCTAGGGGATTTCTGACCTTATTTAAAACAGTCCGGGAGTTATATCTTCAGAATTTCTCTATGACGTTTGATTTCCTACTTCAACTGTCGAAGACAAAATTGGAGCAAACTGTTTACTGCTGCCCAAGTAGAGACAATGGTATCATCATTAGACCAGTAATCCAGAGACCCAGATTTGAATCCCACCATGGTAAATAGTGAAATTTGAATTCAATACAAATCTGGAGTTAAGTCTAATGATGACCATGAAACCAATGTTGATTGTCAGGTTCACTAATGCCTTTCAGAGAAGGAAATCTGCCATACTTCCTGTAAGTGATTCCATATTCACAGCAATGTAGTTGACTCTTAAAATGGACTCTGAAATGGTCGAACAAGTCACTCGGTTCAAAGGACAATAGGGGATGGGCAGCAAATCTCCTGAATGAAACAACAGTGGCTTTTCTCCACCTTCAAGAAGGATGGAATAATATGGTGGAGTGGGCAATTTGACAGAAGTATAGAATATTGTCTTCACTATTCCATACATTGCAGTGATTCATGCACAATTTGAAGAAGCTTTAGTTCGTGGTAAACTTGGTTTGCTTATGGAAATAGTCATCTAGCTGTAAGGGTAATTTTTATCTCTACTGCCTGGGTAGTAACGTATCTGAACAAATTGCCTTTCTGTTTTGAATCCACTGATTTTAATAGGATGAAAATTGGCAATGTCCTATAGTGAATGGGGAGTCTACTGTGCCACATAACTAACCAGACAGTGAAGTTGAAATATCATGTCCAAACCCTGGGGGGTGATAGGGAAAAGCTGAAGCTTTAATGCACAGTTCTTATATTCATGTCTGGATGTGAATGAATAAAGATCCATCTTGGTCCTTTGAATTTGGCTTGGAGCCAAGCACCGTGAATCAGGCCCAGCCATTTATGAATTGGTTCTGTAGCTCTACAGAGCTGCTGGCTAAATGCATCCCCCATCTTGTCAGAATATCGGTTAAACTAAAATTAATAGAACATAGAACATAGAACATTACAGCACAGAACAGGCCCTTCGGCCTTCAATGTTGTGCCGACCAAAATAAAAAGCAATGCCCCTCCAAACTAAACCATTCCCTTCTCTTCCATATACTTATCAATTAACCTCTTAACCGCCACCAAACTTGGCGCATCTACAACAGCTGCAGGCAGGGCATTCCACTCCCTAATCACTCTTTGAGTAAAGAACCTACCTCTGATATCCGTCCTATAACTATCACCCCTTAATTTAAAGCTGTGTCCCCTCGTGCTAGCTTTCTCCATCCTAGGAAAAAGGCTATCACTGTCCACCCTATCTAACCTCTAATCATCTTATATGTTTCAATAAGGTCTCCTCTTAGCCGCCTTCTTTCTAACGAAAACAACCTCAAACCCCTCAGCCTCTCTTCATAAGACCTGCCTTCCATACCAGGCAACATCCTGGTAAACCTCCTCTGTACCTCTCCAATGCCTCCACATCTTTCTTATAATGCGGGGACCAGAACTGTACACGATACTCCAAGTGCGGCCGCACTAGAGTTTTGTACAGTTGCAACATGATGCTGCGGCTCCTAAATTCAATCCCCCTACCAATAAACTCTAAGACTCCATATGCCTTCTTAACAACTTTATCCACTTGACTGCCTACTTTCAGGGATCTATTGACCCATACACCAAGATCCTTCTGTTCCTCAACACTATTAAGAGCCCTACCATTAGCCCTATACTCTACAAATTTATTGTTCCTGCCAAAGTGCATTACCTCACACTTTTCCACATTAAACTCCATTTGCCACCTCTCGGCCTAGCTCTGCAACTTGTCCAAGTCTCTCTGCAAACTATAACACCCCTCTTCACTATCTACCACTCCACCGACTTTAGTGTCATCTGCAAATTTACTGATCCATCCCTCAATACCCTCATCCAGATCATTTATAAAAATTACAAACAGATGCCCAACAAGGATGTGTCAACTCCTGAGCATACCTGTATTTTGATGACTGCAGGTTGACCAGATAGTTTCACTATAATGAATGCCTCTGGGAAGCACCCTTCTGATCAATTGTAAGTATTGGGATTATTATTAGTATATTGATGAACAGTGGCATTGGTTTTGTATCATAATTTGATGCCGTATATATGGTGCTGATACTTGATTTATTATTGTATACAGCGAAAAGTATCGCTTCTTGAGTGCTGTACAGACAAAGCATACTATTCATAGAGAAGGAAAAAAGAGAGTGCAGAACATAGTGTTACAATCATTTGGTTTGATCTATTATTGTCACATGTATTAACATACAGTGAAAGGTATTGTTTCTTGCACACTATACAGACAAAACATAACATTCATAGAGAAGGAAACTAGAGAGTGCAGAATATAGTGTTACAGTCACAGCAAGGGTGTAGAGAAAGATCAACTTCGTACAAAGCAGGTCCATTCAAAAGTCTGACAGCAGCAGGGAAGAAGCTGATCTTGAGTTTATTAGTACGTGATGTCAGATTTTTGTATATTTTCCCAAAGGACGAAAATGGAAGAGAGAATGTTTGTAGTGTGTGGAGTCCTTAATTATGCTAGCTGCTTTGCCAAGGCAGTGGGAAGTGTAGACAGAGTCTGTGGATGGGAGGCTGGTTTGCACAATTGACTGGGCTATATTCACAACCTTTTGCAGTTTCTAGCAGTCTTGGCCAGAATAGGAGCCATACCAAGCTGTGATATAACCAGAAAGAATGTTTTCTATGGTGCATCTGTAAAAGTAGATGAGAATTGTAATGATGTGCCAAATTTTCTTAGTTTCCTGAGAAAGTAGAGATGTTGGCGGGCTTTCTTAACTATAGTGTTGGCATGGAGGGACCAGCTCAAGTTGTTGGTGACCTAGACACCTAAAAACTTGAAACTTTCAATGGCTTGTTCAAGGTGCCTAATCATTGTCATTCGGTCCTGAAATAAAAGCCCATTTCTCAGCGCCAGTAGTAATGCAGGACAAAATGGTGGCACAATGATTAGCACTGCTGCCTCACAACACCAGGGACATGGGTTTGATTCCTGGCTTGAGTCACTTTCAGTGCGGAGTCTGCACGTTCTTGCCATGTCTGCATGCGTTTCTTCCATATGCTCTGATTTTCTCCCATGGTCGAAAAGATGTACTGGTTAGGTGCATTAGCAATGTTAAATTCTCCCTCAGTGTGCCCAAACAGCTGCCAGAGAGTGGCGACTAGCAGACTTTCATAGTAACTTCATTGCAGTGTTAATGTAAGCCTACTTGCGACAGCAACAAATTTTTTTAAAAAGCAGCACAAAAAAGATTCAAAGCTACCTTTGCAAGTTAAATGTTCCGCTTCAATACATATAGGACATGACAAATGCACCAAAGCTGATTCATTGGTTCATTGCAGTGTTAATGCTATCGTCACTAATGGACTTTGCTATCAAGTAGATAAATTGTTTGACACAGCCGATGGTATTGTTTCCAACATGCAGGCAAGTTGCCAGTTGAAACATATTGCATTTATTCTGAGCCAATTAATTCTGATTCCAAAACTCATTATTTCCTAGAGATTGGCAACTGAAGATTACAGACAGATATCAATGCAGTGCAAACTGTTACAGTTCTAAAATTATATCAAAATCTTTGTTGATATTGGTCATGTTTGTTTTCTGCCAAAACTTGATGATACCTCTTCCCTGTTGCATTTTCAGTAGGATTTTCCAATTAACTTGACAGCATTTGGTTCTGCAGTTTCAGGCTTTAGCCACTGGATGGCAAAAAAGGTTGTCAACTTCAACTGGTACATGATCTCAGATTTTTATATTTGTTTCTCAATGCGAGAAGTTGAAAGAGAGAATATCCAGGATCCTTGATTATGCTGACTGCTTTTCCAAGGCAACAGGAAGCTAGAAGGAGTCAATGAATGAGAGGCTGGTTTGTGCGATGGACTGGATTACGTTCACAACACTTTGTAGTTTCTTGCAGTCTTGATCAGAGCAGCAGTCACACCAACCTGTAGAAAGGATGCTTTCTATGGTGCATCTATAAGAATTGTTGAGAATCATAGCAGACATGTTGAATTTTCTTAGCTTCCTGAGAAACTAGAGAAGTTGATTGGCTTTCTTAATTATGAGGGTGTTGTTGGTGATCTGGGCACTTTGAAACTTGAAGCTCTCAATATGGAGGGCCCACAGATTGGTTCCACTGCTCAGTGTTCTCCCCCAAAATTGCCACCTGTTATCAGTGGCCTTGCACAATGGGTTAAGAAAGTGGCTCACCACTGTATTCTCAGGGCACTCAGGCTAATCAATTAATGCTGCCTTCCCTGAGATACTGACAGTGCTATTAATATCCCTGCTAATTCTACATTGCATCCATTCCTTTTCTTATAAATTCAATCCACTGTGAGCAATGACATGAGAGAGCTACTCATCCATATTAAAAATGTCCATGATGTGACTTTCATCAAGTGACCCAGAATTACCATCATAATTCTGTCCATTATTGTGCTGAAGAATTCAAGGGTTATATATCCTTGACAACAATTAACTGATTGCAAAGCTTCATGGCTAATTAAGTTCTATCCTCAATGACTTTAACTGTGTTGATCTATCATTAAAACCTTCATAGATCCTTTGTCACCATATCAAACATAAGATTAGGAGGCAGGAAACAGAAGAGGACACTGACAAATTCTTTGGGATAGAAGAAAAAATGCCTGCAATATGAAATATACTCACTGGTATCTAATAAAGATTATTTCTCAGAACAACAGTAAAATCACAATTTAGGATAAGCCATCTGTATAGAGATCATTCAGTCAAGAACTATAGAGTGAAGAATTGGAGTGCTAGCTAAAGGGCTAGCACAGAGGTGATGGATTAAATGGTCTCTCTTTTGTGCTATGATTTCCATGATTCTGCAAATCAGGAAAAATTAATACGTGTTGAAAGATGAAGTTAGGCTATCTTAATAGTTCTGCATTTCTGTAGAGTGCTGAGTGACATGGTCAGACCATGTGTATTGTTCCTAAGTAATTTAATTAACAGATTGAAATCATCTACCTAGAATGAAGGCTGTTGGAAGTTTAGACTGAACTTTAATAATCTGGAATAAGACATCTTTCTCCAAACATGGATACCACCATCTTGAAAAATGTATTTGTGGAGCATTCTTGGCAGAAACTAACAGCAGTGAATCAAGGAAAGAGGCGAGGATTAGAATTTGTGACTGTGTGAAGAGACAAAAAGAAATTGAGAAATATCATTTACCAGTAGTGGTTGTTGCTGCACAGTAAGTCAAAACAGATTTAGCTGGGCTATGTAACATCTCTGGCTGAATAACTGACTAAAAGTATTGTGACTTTTCTTGGGTAAAGCACCGCTGAGACAACAAGGATTTTGAATAAACTAAAAATAGATAGAAAGAAGGTGCTAAATAAGTTTGCATCAAAATTAACGAGCCACCTTGTCCAAATGGGATGAGTTCACTACTGTCCTTGAGGAAAGGAAAATCTAGTCTGTCCTACATGTGATTCCAGATCCACAGCAATGTGGTTGCTGTCAACTGCCCTCAGGCAATGAGGCATGGGTCATAAACGCTGGCCAGCCAGTGACACCCATGACCCACAAATGAACATCAGAAATAGGAGCAGGAGTAAGCCATGTAGCCCTTCGAGCCTGCCGCACCATTCAATAAGATCATGGCTGATCTGAAGTAGATCAGTTCCACTTTCCCGCTTTCTCCCCATAACCTTTAATTCCCTTGTCTATCAGAAATCTATCTACCCGTGACTTAAATATGTTCAGAGAGGTTGCCTCCACCGCTTCAATGGGCAGAGAATTCCAGAGATTCACCATCCTTTGAGTGAAGAAGTTCCTCCTCAACTCTGATCTAAACTGCCCCTCCACCCCCCCCCCCTTATTTTGAGGCTGTGCCCTCTAGTTCTGCCATCCTTTCTAAGCAGGAAAGAGTAAAAAAAACACAAATTCAGGTGGAAATAACAGAATTCCAACAACAATCATTCAATCATCCTTGGACATGGCCTCACAGGACTGGAGCATTGTGAAGGGGGAGACAGAAACTTGTTAACTCCTGGACAATCAATCTAGCATCACTGATGGGAAAATTACTTGAGATCATTGTCAAAGAGAAAATTGGTTCTCCTTTGGAGAAACATAGATTATTAAGGATGGATACATGGATTTGTTAAAAATTAATCATATCTGGCTGTCTTGATAGAGCTCTTTTTGAAGTAATAGGGTCAATAAATATAGTGCAGTAGATGTTATATATATGGAGTCTCAGAAAGCATTTGATACAATATTACGTAACAGGCTTATGTTCAAAACAGAAACATCAAAGTGGCATTAAAGCAGAACTTTGGTGTGGGACTAAACTGGACAGTGCTTCCAAAGAGCTGGCAGAGACATCACACACAATGTTGGGAAATTCTATTGCTGGGACTTCATGGGGTTTTCAAGATTGAGACTCCCCAGATAAACATTTATCCTATTAAGCCTCTTTATCCTCTCATGCTCCATTTTTCTAAACTCTGTAGAATATAGGTCCAACCTACTTAATTACTATTCAGTGGGCAATCCTCTTATCTCTGGGATCAGTTTAGTGAAACTTTGTTGCACTCTCTGCATGGTACACATATGGTGAGGAGACCAAAATTCTACACAGTATTCCAAGTCAGGTCATACCAAAGCCCTGGACAATTGCATACTTATACTCCAATCCCATAATAAAGGTATAAGATTCTATATGAAGCTAACTTAGTTCAAAGTCTTCTTGTGTAGTACCTTATTTTATCGCTGAAAAACCAATTTCTTCACAGTGAATTATTTTTAAGCACAGTGACTGTTATATTGGAAACTATTTTAATCAGAACTGGATCCCAGTAGAATGACCAATGGATTTTTTCGGTAAGTGTTTATTTAGTAAGCAATGTTGACAGTTCACAAAGGGAATCAATCTTTTTTTCGACTTAGATTTTTCACTAATTCAGCTAAACAGCCTGATAGGAGCTTGTTTTTACTGTGGCATGGTGGCACAATGAAGCGGCAAGGTAGCACGCTGATTAGCATTGCTGATTCACAGCTTTAGGGACCTGAGTTCAGTTCCTGGCTTGGGTCACCTGTGTGCATGAAGTTTACATATTTTCCCTGTGTCTGAGCGGGTTTCCTCTGGGTGCTGCAGTTTCCTTCCACAGTCCAAGCATGTGCAGGTTAGGATGATTGGCCATGCTAAATTGTCCCATAGTGTCCCAGGATACATAGGTTAGATGAATTAGTAGGATAAACACATCGTATTATGGGGATAAGGCCTGGATGGGATTGTTGTCAATGTAGACTCAATGGCCTCCTTCTGCACTGTAGTCTTCCTATCGTTCTAAGCTAATTTAAGGGATGGTGCAGCACTGTGTTGGATTGTCAGCCTAGATTACGTGGTCAAGTCACAAAGTGGAGATTCACAGCTTTCTAAATATGGGTATTACAAGCCAAGTCATTTTTCAACTACTAACCTCTTTGTTAATAATACAAAATTGTTAATTTTGGAGACATTTTGGAGACTGATTAATTTTGGAGACATTCATTTAAACCATTCTTTTTCAGGGAGTATGGAGCAATTGATGATGTGGACATTGACTTGCACATTGACGTCAGCTTTCTCGATGTGAGTAAACAAACATGCTGTTCATTATATTACAGCATGATTCAATAATTTATGTGCAAATAAATTGAATAACGCTTCTGATTTTATATTGAAGGCCACTTTATTCACGGCTCATTAAATTCCATTCTTAAGTTCAGAAATTAAAATTGTCTGCACTGCTGTGATAATATTCAGGATAATAATGCTGTCTTATGAGTCAATTGCACACATGGTTAACTCATCCTAGACACCAGTTGATGGGTTACACAGTGCTAATGTAAAAAGCAGTGACATGGATGGATGAATGGTGAGTTTATCCTTATGGGCCCAAAAGGACAATCACATTTCTAATTGTGGTCTCTGAGAATTAATGAGAGGCAGTTTCTTCCCCTTAGGAAGAGGACAGGATAAACATTGGAAATCCATTCCAATGAATATTGATAGCGATATTTTATCTGGTGTGATAGGTATAATAATTTCCAGCCTATAATCTCAAACAGGGAATGATGTATACATACACGTAAAGGATAGTATGAAATAAGCATCCTGAAAGTCAGAAAAAATAATATGACATGAGATATATCACATGGTGAGCTGCACCATCATTCATAGAGGTGGAGGAATGGTAATCTGAAATGGATCCATGTGTAGCCAATCTTCACTGATGATTTTGGCCGATAATGGAAACTACCCCATATTGTTTGGCCTCCCAGACAGCAATATGGAGAATGAAATCTTTATTCTGATTATTCCAGTCAACTACATAAAATTAAATCTTTTAATGATATGCAACTTAAAATGTAGATTAAGAATTCTTTGTATCTTTTTATTTTCTAATTTTACTTCCAACCCTACCAAAACATTTTGATTTGTGTCCCAGACTTGGCAGCAAGTCATTTGAACAAAGTACTGGGGCTGCCTTTCAGGAACTCACCTGATTGCTGTTTCTGCAGGCCTGAGTTCTGAAAGTTCGAGTCGGTAATTGCCGGGATCCCACACGTGTAAGTGCTACTGCCAGGATGCCCCACGTGTAAAATTTCTCAAGGAAGTCACTGAGCAGAATGGGCACTTGACCTTATTTGTTGTCTTCCCTAACTCGAGAGCATTTTTTATAACAATTGTCTAAGCACTGAATCCAATCCCAGGAATATTATTTGTAGGGTGATCAGAATGAATTGTAGAAGATGGAAGAGAAGATTGAAACATGGACCAATGGACTCAAAGGTGAAAATTCATCAATTACAGTATAAGGAGAGATTTCCTTCAGCGTGAAACCATTTTTTTCTTATTCTTTCATGGGATGTGACTGTTCCTGGCAAGGCCAGCATTTATTTCCCATCCCTAGTTGGCCTTGAGAAGGTGAAGGTGAGCCATCCATGGGTACATCCCAATGCTGTTCAGAAGAGAGTTGCAGATTTTTGACTCAGCAACAGCTAAGAAAGTTCCAAGTCAAGATGATGTGTGGCTTGGAGAGGAATTTGCAGGTAGTGGTGTTCCCATGTATCTGCTGCCACGTCCTTCTGGATGGAATTGGTTACAAGTTTGGATAGTGTTGTCGAATGAGACTAGGTGATTTGCTGCAATGCATTGTGGTGTTCAGCTGTCACTGGGGTGTGGGAGGTGGACGGAATGAATGTTTAAAGTGGTGGATTGGTGCAATTGAACACACTGTTTGTCCTGAACAGTGTCAACCTTCCTAAAGTATTGTTGGAACCACACTTATCCAGGCAAATGATCATCAGTGAACAACCCCACTTTGAAATCTACTCTTTACAGCTGCATTTCTGATTTAACTAGATGTAGCATCCAATGTTTTCAATCACTGTGTGCAACTTGGATACTATTTTTAAATGTGGTGACGAAATTTTTCACATAAGTAATAATAACAGACAAGTAGAAATTTCTCATTTTATACTTGCAAGAAATCACCTCCCCTGCAATTTAACCACTTTGATTTAAGTACCTACAGATGAGAAACAAAGTTATTAACCAGTTGTTAGATTTGATTTATAGATACTGGGTGGGATTTTACAGCCTCGCAAATCCCAAAACCATAAAATCCCACCTGAAGTCAACAGACCTTTCCGACGTTTGCCCCTCACTCTTCAATTCCTGTAGTGGGTGGGGCAATAAAATTGTTTAGAACATAGAACAATACAGCACAAATAGGCCCTTCAGCCCACGAGTTGCGCCGATTACACCTATATCTACCTTTAAAAGAGAAAAGTGTCAGTTTTATTTTGCAAAGTGTGAATATTCACAGTTTATTTGTTCATGAAATTGTATAGTTTGCACACCAATAATTAATTCATTACATTGTTTCCCCTTTAAATATTTTAATGTGGTTCTGTTATGAGCATACCCAACACGTGATGATGCCATTAAACTAGTAATCTGACCACTTTTTTGTCTGTCTTTTGCAAATTCTTCTCAATGGAATTAGAGTACAAAAATATTAGCATCAAGTGGCAGTGGAAACCATGATGAACAAAATAATTTAATTCCCAGTGAATTAGCAGTTTGGATGGCAAAGACTCTGGCTAGATTACGCTGAACCTCAAACTGTCTTCTTAAGGAAATAGAATGCCGCATGGTCCTATTGCCCATCAATTTTTACTGACTACACAGACTTTGATGAACATGACCCTTCACCTTACCCACACTTGGGAGATGCAAGATTCTGAACCCAAACATTTCAGTAAAATTATCAATAAGATGAATTTTGTCAACAGGATTCCAGTCTGAGTTTCTTCCTATCTTAACCCGCCACCAGTTGCTTGCAATGGTTTGTGACGATGGATGGTAACAATTTAAAAGGAGTCAAGCATGATTGAGCTGTTAGGATGACAACTTAAATGGTGTCAGGTTCAGTACACAAGATACACAAGTATGTTTGTTATTATATATTAGAAAGTGAATGAAGTGTGCGTTTACCGTGATCATTCGTTATACATTTCAGATAGATCTCGTTACTTTTATATTTCTGAATAAATTGTTCTGTTTCTGCTTGCCTGGCTATTTGACAGGAGGAGATTGCTATTGCTTGGGACGTAATTCGCACAGAACCTGTGATAGTGCGGCTGCATTGTTCCCTCACACAGTATTTAAATGGTCCAGGTTAGTACTGGTCTATACCTTTGGGTTCATTTGACTGTTTGTTTGCTCACAGCAATGTTGTCAATATCAAACAAGTTGAATACATATAGTTGCTAAAACTCAGCTTTGCCATCTAATCATTCATTTTGATGGTGATGAAAAATATAGCTATTGCAGAAGGGAGATTATTTTCTGACTTTATCTTCCCAGTACGTATAAGAACACAAATTGAACATTTAGGCAGACATTGTCTAAAATTGTGGGTCATTCGAGATCACTTCTGATACACAATGATGGTGGGAAATGCTCCTCATTGGTGGCCTAAAACCAGAAGACTATCCTAAAAGGAGTCACTTTCACTTCCCTCAGTACTTCATAGAGTGGCCACTTTTTCTTGTGTGGATTGATGCCTAACAGATCTTGGGGATCAACTATATCACTGGATCTCATGCAGCATAGTGACCGTGTTAGTGGGAAGAGGACAAATTCTGTATCTCACCAGTCATTTCCTCAATCCATCCATCCGATATGAGGGGCTGACAAATGGACAGAGAGGTTATAAGTTATACAAACCATCTAATATTCCCGCCAGGGTAAAGCCATCCTTCAATAAAAACGGAACAGTGGATGGGAAGGACAATTTTGACTTTCAAACAGCAGTGGAAAGATGGCCAAGGTGAACCAAAGAGGGAGAGAAACTACTCTTGGCCACCTTTTAAATGGCCAAGCTCTCCCATTATTGGCAGCAGTGATATGGACTCGTGCAGAGCTATTTGCACAAAACTGATTTCAGATTTTCAATAGACCGGTGCCCTTTTTTCATGTAATTCATCTCTAGTCAGGGATTGGATCAAATGCTGCAAAACAGAATCTCTCAATTTCCTGACAATAGCTGATTCCAGATGCCTATCCTAAATACATAATGAATCCGCATCCTGGAAAATGGGTTCAACTCAGGATTGGATGATCAAACAATGGGCAGAACTTTCCCACCCCAACTAACTCCTAGTGACAAGAACATTGGGAAAAAAAATTCCAGCTCCCAAGATGGCGACAACAATTACATGTATTTATCTACCTTAAAATGTAGTTTAAATGTTCCTGAGGAACTTCACAAACCATTATGAATCAAAATATTATTACAAATTCATAAGGGTGTCTTCAGGCAAGTGACCAAAAGCTTGGTCAAAAAGGGCAGATTTAAATGAGGGCCTTGAAGGAGCAGAGCGAGGTTCAGGGAACACATTCCAGGACTTAACACATAGGCATCTGAAGACTTGGCCACCAGTGATGGAGCAGTTAGAATTAGCAATGCTCATGAGGCCAGAGTTAGAGGAGAATATGCAGGCACCAAGGTGCTGGAAGAGATTTTGGAGATATGGAGGAGCAAAGGACAAAGAACAAAACAGCAGTGGAAACAGGCCCTTCGGCCCAACAAGCCCGCGCCATCACCCCAATGTTCCCACCTCTACCTGGTCTTTAAAGCCAGGATTTGAATTTTCAAATCAACATGTTTCTTAACCAAAAGCTAATATAGTGCAGTGAACAAAGGGGTGATGTATGAATGGAATTTAGTCCCAGTTAAGATCTGAGCAGCAGAGTTTTGGATGACCTCAAATTTATGGAGGGCAGAATGTAGGAAATCAGTCAGGGATGTGTTTGAATAGTCTAGTCCAGAAATAACACAAGGCCTGGATTTTGTGAGCTGAAAGTGAGCTGAGGCAAGGGTGGGGTGAGGTAATATTGTAGAAATAGGTGGTCTTTGTGATGGAGTGACTGAAAGATCATCTCATGCTCATATATGGCATCAAGGTTGTGAATTGTCTGGTTCAATCTCAGACAGTTTCCAAGGAGAGGGATATGGAGTCAGTAGCTAGAGAACAGAGCTTGCAGTGAGACTCAGGACAATGGTTTCATGTGCCTCTCTATTTTTGTGTATGTGTTTATAGTAAAGATCTGTGGGTGTAACTTTAATAAGACACTAACACAGTCTCACAATGATAAAAATAGCATAAATAGTTAAAGTTTAAGATTAGACAGCTGGTTAGTTAGCCCCATCCATATAATGGTTGGGATGTTGCAATTTGCATCAACAAGTCTTGGTTACAGGAAGGAAAATTTGTCCATGCTTCCTCCTTTTGCATATAATTCAAAGAAATGTGCACTTGTGTAAGCATGGGGCAGGATGTGGATGAGCTTTGCTGAAATTCCGTTCCACTGTCAAATAGCTGACACAGGAGAGGTTGCTGGCACAAGTCAGTATATGTACATTATGAATTTTGGACTCACCATCCTGGCACTTGACTCCAGCTATCTCCTACCTCGGCCAATAATGGATTTAAAAACCTCAGCAGGAAATGGTGAGCATGGCACTCAAATTGACTTTACAGTGCCATAATTAATTAAAGCAAACAGGATGTACAGGTTCCTTCCTTTTAGCAAGGTGTTTGATAAGGTCCCCCCATGCAAGACTTATCGAGAAGGTGAGAGGGCATGGGATCCAAGGGGCTTTGGCCTTGTGGATCCAGAACTGACTTGCCTGCAGAAGGCAGAGAGTAGTTGTGGATGGGTCTTCTTCCAAATGGAGATCAGTCACCAGTGGAGTGCCCCAGGGATCTGTTCTAGGACCCTTGCTATTTGTCATTTTCATAAATGACCTGGATGAGGAAGTGGAGGGATGGGTTAGTAAGTTTGCCCATGATACGAAGGTTGGTGGTGTTGTGGATAGTCTGGAGGGTTGTCTGAAGTTGCAGCGACACATAGATAGGATGCAAGACTGGATGGAGAAGTGGCAAATGGACTTCAACGCGGGATAAATGTGTGGTGGTCCATTTTGGCAGGACCAATGGGATGAAGCAGTATAATATTAAGGGTAGAAGTCTTGGTAGTGTTGAGGAGCGGAAGGATCTCGGGCTCCGGGTCCATAGGACTCTTAAATCTGTCCCACAAGTGGAGGATGTGATCAAGAAGGCATATGGTGTACTGGCCTTCATTAATAGAGGGATTGAGTTTAGGAGTTGAGAGGTAATGCTGCAACTTTATAAGACCTTTGTCAGACCTCACTTGGAGTACTGTGTGCAGTTCTGGTCGCCTCACTATAGGAAGGATGTGGAAGCTATTGAGAGGGTGCAGAGGAGATTTACAAGGATATTGCCTGGATTGGGGAGCGTGCCTTATGAAGATAGGTTGAGAGAGCTAGGTCTCTTCTCTCTGGAGAGATGAAGGTTGAAAGGCGACCTGATAAAGGTTTATAAGATGTTGAGAGGAATAGATAGCCTCCGAGAATCCACTCTATGTCCCAGGGCTGAAAAGGTCACTATGAGAGGACACAGGTTTAAGGTGCTGGGGGGCAAGTACAGAGAGATGTTAAAGGTAAGTTTTTCACTCAGAGGGTGGTGAGTGAATAGAATCGGTCGCCATCAGTGGTGGTAGAGGTGAACTCGCTGGGGTCTTTTAAGATTCTTCTGGATGAGTACATGGGATTTAATGGGATTGGGAGTTACAGATAGTTCTATGGCCTGGTAGGTATAGATATGATCGGCACAACATGTGGGCCGAAGAGCCTGTTTGTGCTGTAGTGTTCTATGTTCCTTCATCAGTGGAATTCTGTTTGGTTTTCTAGTAAATATTTGAAGCAGGTTACAAACTAAGCTGCTGAAAGCCCAGCTAACATGTGAAATGCTGAGATGCCTTGTAATGCACTCTCGGCTGTTTGTCATTCAGTATCACATATGAGATGACACCAATCTAGATTGTGAATGATTGGTTCCCTTGCTGAGCACTCATCCGTCCAAGCAACGGGGGAATCCATCACTTGTCATTCCATACAAAATCTTTTTGAGGCTGATCTGCTGATGCATAGCTGATAGGAGACTGAAAAAAAATGTTATTGCAAACAATGCATGCTATTTAGATACTGCTGTCATGTTCTGATCTGGTAATAATATTCGCATTGGCCGTTTTACCTCATATTATTTGGACAATTTGAGATTAGATTCAATTCTCCTCACAATTAGATTTTTCTTTGCTTTATATGCATAGAACATGGAACAATACAGCATTTTTTAAAATTGCTTCTCTTATTGCCAAACAACGCAGTAACAAAGCAAGCCATGCATGTGCAGTCTCAGCAGCCAAAATGCAAATTCTAACAGGCCTTAGGTTCCAAGGATGCCTAAAGATCCATTACAAGGGAAGAAAAACCCCTGAAAGTTTATGACCTCGGTCAGTCAACAGTAATAAAGTTACCATGCTAACTTGACTTATGGACCTTGTGCTACATACTATTTCTGAGCTTGATATACAGTATACGACAGATGTAAATTGGCTCTGTCGTCTCATTTAACATTGTGCAAAACCGATGTACAAATATGTTAGGACCATGCAAAATGCTCTTGATGTCTAAATTGTCATATTTCACTAAGTGAGTAGAGAGTAAAATCAACAGCAATTCTAATAGCTGTTACAAGTGGAAGAACAGGTTTGGTATGTGGTGACATATGGAGCACACAGAGAAAACAAATTCCTTATTGGTTCTTAAAAAACTTATAAAAATATGTTTCTAATTGTCCTGGAAACATTGCAGTCTGTGGATTTCCCAAGGATCATTCATAATGTTGAGACTGTTCTGCCATTTAATTAGGACATGGCTGATCTGTAACTCAACCCCATCATAATTAGGCTGTTAATTGGCTGGAGGCTAGACTTCTGTCCTCATTTGGAAGATTGGCAGCTTTATGGTCCCCAGAGACTGCGTCCAGCCCCCAAAAACAGTCATTGATGAAGTTGTTTGTGAAGTTAAATAGAATGGTGTCTCACAAGAGCCAAGCTGTGTTGCAGGTGGGAGCTAGGGGGATAGGGGAATTATGAGGGTGTGTAGTGTAGATAGGGAAGTGGTGAAGACCAGAATTTGGGGAAGGGCCACTGATGGGCAGAGTAGGCCTGTAAAGAAGGCAATAAGTCTGTGTGGAGTTTGCATGGTCACACTGTGTCTGCGTGGTTTTTCTCCACGTGCTCCAGTTTCCTCCTACATTGTGAAAGATGTGCAGGTTGGGTGCATTGATCTGAACAGGTGCCAGAGTGTGGCAACTATGGGAATTTCACAGTAACTTCATGGCAGTGTTAATATAAGCCTTACTTGTAACTAATGAAATAAACTTTAACTTTAACTTTCAGATGAAAGCACATCGTCTTCTTTCCAGGGAAGGGAAATTGAAATCTAAAGGACGTAGGTTTAAAACGAGAGGGGAAAAATTTAAAAGGAACCTGAGAGCCAACCACTTCATACACATATGTAATGAAGTGCCAGAAAAAAGTGGTTAAGGCAGGTACAATAGCAAAACTTAAAAAGCATTTAGATAAGTACATTGGATGGGAAAGAATTAGAGGAATATGGGCCAAAAGTGGGCAACTGGGATGAGATGGAGGGCACCATGATCAGTATGGACCAATTGGGCTCTATGATTCTAAACATTAAAGTTTCAATTTTCACTCTCCAAGTTGGAAATCTAATTTTCAAACATACTATAATTTTTACTGAAAATGTTCCTCCTGCATTATGAGAATTCTTCCTTGGCCTTCTCAACAGGTGCAGCTATCTAGGACTCCAAGTTCCTGCGTCCTCCTAGAATAGATCAAGCAATGGTCCATTCACCAGATAGGTTCAGATAAAGAAGATAAAACCAATATAAGATTTTCTTTCGAGTATACCATCTTTTCATCTTCCCAGTGCAACTGATTATTTTTCAGTTGAGCCCACTGTTCCTGGAAATCCATTCTGGCTAATGATCAGCCTTTGTGTGTTCACTGAATAGTTGGAGGGTCATGCATAGAGGCACATATTAAACAAAATTGCTATGTTAATATGTCTACAAAATTGTCCTTGCCATGTGACCTGTTTAACTGCCAAAGTTTGTTAATCCAACTATGACATGGCAAATGATTGAGAAATCCCTTTATTCTTTCTGAAACCCTCATTTGCTACCTTGTATGAGGAGTCAAATGGAACACTTCACTTCTGCTGCCAGAGTCTGCTCCCAACGTGCATGCTGTACAAATGTTTAATGTCTAGAATGGATCAGATCATCCTGTTGTAAATCGTGATGGACAGTAGAGCAATGAACCTGAGGAGGAAGTTCCATCAATATCTCTAGCCGTAATAATGGGGTACTGCAGCATATCAGTGCAAAAGATAAGACATTTGTAACCATCTTCAACCAGAAGTGCCAAGTGCATGATTGATCTTGACATCTTCCTGAGCCCTCAGTCGCACGAATGCCAGTCTTCAGTCAATACAATTCATTCCATCTGATATTAAGCACTTGCTGAAGGCACTGGACACTGCAAAGATTATGGGCCCTGACAATGCCTGGCAATATTATTAAAGTCTTGAGTTCCAGAATTAGTCAATCTGCTCTAGTACATTTATAGCATTGGCATCCACTGACAATGTGGAAAATTGCCTTGCTTTGTCCTGTCCTGGCCAATTACTGCAAGATCATTTCAATCATCAGCAAAGTGATAGAAGGTGTAATTGGCCATGCTATTAAGCAGAACTTTCACAGAAACAGTTTGTTCACCGATGCTCAGTTTGGGTTCCACAAGAACTATTTAGCTTCGGACCTTATTACAATTTTGGTCCAAACATGGACAAAAGAGCAGAATCCCAAGATGATTTAAGAATAATGCTCTTGACATCAAGCCAGTATTTGACTGAGACCAAGAAGCCCCAGCATAACTGAAGTCAAAGAGAATTAGAGGGAAAACTGTTCAATGGTTCGAGTCATATCCTAGTACACACACGAAGATGGTTGTGGGTCCTTGGAGGCCAATCATCTCAATTCCAGGTTAGGATTGTTTGCACTGGAATTTAGGCGAATGAGGGGGGAATCTCATAAAGATTTATAAAATTCCAGCAGGAAAGATGCAGAGAGCATATTCCCAATGGTAGGGAAGTCCAGAACCAGGGGTCACAGTCTGAGGATTCAAGGCAGACTATTTAGAATGGAGGTAAGGAGATAATTTTTCATGCAGAGTGATGAGCCTGTGGAATTCATTACTACAGGAAATAGATGATGCCAAGATGTTGAATGTGTTCAAGAATGGCTGGATATAGCACTTGGGGTGAATGGGATCAAAGGTTATGGGGACAAAGCAGAATTAAACTATTGAGTTGGATGATCAGCCATAATTGTAATGAATGGCGGAGCAGGCTCATAGGGCCAAATGGCTTTCTATTGGTTTGATCTTTTCTATTTATCACTGCTGAAGTTCCTCATGGCAGTGCCCTAGGCCCAAACATTTTCGGCTTTGTCCTCCACAATAAGGTCAGAAGCTGATGACTGCACGATGTTCAGTACCATTTGTGAGTCCATAGATACTGAAGCAGTCCATGCCCATATACAGCAGAACGTGGACAATATTCAGCCTCAGATTTAAAGTAGCAAGTAACCTTCGTGGCATCCAGCTGTCAGGCAATACCCCTCCAACAAGAAAGAATCTAATCAGCACCCGCTTGCATTCTATGGCATTACCATTGAAGAATACCCTGCTATCAACATCCTGGGTATTACCACTGACCAGAATCTGAACTGGACCAGCCATATAAATACATTGACTACAACGGTAGGTCAAAGGCAAGTAATTCTGTGGTGAGTAACTCACTTCCTGAATCCCCAAAGCTTGCCGACCATTCAAAAGGCACAACTTAGGAATGTGATGGTATACTCTCTACTTGTCTGGTTGAATGCATCTCCAACAACCCTCAAGAAGCTTGATACCATCAAGGACAAAGCAATTTGATTGATCAGTGCTCCATTCACCAACTTTAATATTCACTGTGCAGGTCCTCTTCCAACCACTTCTGTGCTGTTGCTGCAGACCTTTGTTAATTTAAATTCCACCAGCTGCCACAGTAGGATTTGAATTCGTGCTCCAGACATTAAATCAGATTACTGTGCAATGGCATTACCACGACCCTACTCTCTCCCCCTGTAATAGTAACTACAGGCTGAGAAGAACTTCCATAGGTGCCTGCACAAGTTGCTGCAGTGCATCTAGCAGATGGCACCCAATGCAGCTGTGTGCATCACTGATAGAAGGAGCATTATTTAAAATAGTGAATTGGGGGCTGATCTAGTTCTCTGGTTCAGCTTTAATTTTTCATTTAACTGTGCACGTGCAGAACTTGTGACCCTGTGCACCTTCTTTACCATAAGATCAGGAGCAGAAGTAGACCATTTGGCCCACTAGTTCTGCTTCGCTATTCACTGAGGTCATGACTGATCTGACATGATAACTCTCTACTCCGCTTTCCCACCTTATGCCCATAACCCTTAACTCCTCTAATGATCTACCTCAGCCTTGAACATACTTAACAGTTTAGCATTTACAGTCCTCCGCAGTAAAGAATTCCACAGATTCACTGCACAATGAGATAAGAAATTTACCATCAATGACTTTCACAAGGTCTTAGCAGACATCAATCATTTTTTTATTACTAATTTTCACTAACATCTGTAACTAAACCTGAAAAGGTAGGTATAGTGAAACATGGATAAATAATCAATTTGTGTCCAATGCTTTTTCATTAACACTAACAAGCAGGAAAATATGGCCCTTGACTCTACTGCTGTGTAGGTAACAATGTTATGTCTCCATAGAAACAAGGAAGGGAAGGGAAAAATAGAATATTAGCAATTACAGGAATATGTACATACAATAAATTGTGCCTTTTTTCTCTTGTGTTTAATATACAAAGTATCGTGCCCATTTTTATAATTCTTGCATTAATTCAAGGTGGTTTTATTTGTGAATATGATTTTACTGATTTATAAGCTCAGAAGGAATGAGCAAAGTTTTATTCTCTTGTGTGTCAAACACAATGTCCCACTGCTCTTTATCCAGAACCATTTCCATTTAAAGTACGGTATTTAACAAATTCATTCCCACAGTTCTTAATTTACTGTAATTGGAGCTATGACACAGTCATCATTCACTCCCAGACATTGGACAATTAAACCAGTCAATGTATGTAAATAATTTACAGAAAGACAAGGCACCTTTGAGGGCTCCTTATTTTTAATTCATGAAAGACTATTTTTTTCACTTTGTCCTAATTGTATCCTTTGTCTCTCTCTCTCTCTCTCCCATAATCTTACAGTTCCAACAGTTGATGTTTTCCAGACCTCAACAAAGGATCGATTTGGACTGGGGCATCAACTGAAAAAGTAAGTCTTTCAGAAAAGATTTTTAAAGAGCAGGAACATCTACATTTCTATAGCATCCAGTACTGTCTGACACACAGCCTTTTGAAGGGGGTGTTAAAATAAGGTTCCATAGATTTATTTTGAGGAAGAGCAATGCCCCGGCTCACCGATAGCCCTCAACAAGCAACAGTGAAACAGATTACCTGATCATTATCACATTGCCGTTCATGGAACCATGTTATGTGCAAACTGACTACTGCAACCAATGTGGATTGCTGTTATGTATTGACCAGGAATTACCACAAAGAGAAAAGCAATGAGATGCCATAATTCTGGATTTAAGTAGAACAACACGCAGGTTTATTAATGAAATATTGCTCATTCCAAGGAAGAACCACAAAAGCCCGCTAATATCTCTGCATGCATCACGTGATATTATACTGGCCAAGATGCAATCACTTCAATGCATAACATCCCTCCTCTTTTATTTTTGTAGTTCCCAAATGACAACCATTCTTAATATTACAACAGCAGATTCAATTAAATAGTAGATGCATTATTTTCCATATGTACTATTAATAAGAGAATCTCTCAGGTGGTCATCTATTTCTTTTGGATTGTACTCGATGCACTGAAGTTTAGCTATTTGATACCTTTGAAGTGTCCTCTGTTTCTTCAGTAGGCAATTCTTTATGTGAAACTATTTCAGTGTCAGTTTTAATTGATGTTAAAGATTCTTGAGCAACAGAATCTGGATTTGTCTCTGGTTACTCTCTGTTCCCAGGAATTGTTACTGAACGTTTCCCATATAAATATTTTTGTAAAGCTTCAGTGATTTCACTTCCTAAGGCTGGTATCTGCTTCATATGATGTCACCAAACTCCCTCATCATCCATGTGGTTTAAGATATTGGATCTGTTTTTGCTAGGATAATGGCAGGTATCCACTTTTCATTGTCAGTATAGCTTCTTGCTAATACCCATTCCCTCTGAGTAAATACTGACCTTCTGGAATTCTGTTCCCTCTAGTAATCTGTGACTTTTGTTGCTGTTTGACAATTTCTGAAGTATAAAGTGGCATCAAAAGGTTAAATTTTGTTTGTAACTTCCTTTTTAAAAGCAGCATCACTGTGTCATTGCGTGTACAGTGTTCCTGTATGATATCAAGAATTTATTTACTCATCTTGACAATATACGTTGGTCCTTTGATGCCTTGACTGAGTGTTTGAATAACTATGAATCATTCACCCAATTCATTTGTTGATGGATGATACACAGCCAACTTGATGTTTGGGTACTATTTCCTTTTAAATAGTCTTCAAACTCCTTTGAAATAAACTGTGTCCTATTGTCTCTTGCTATTTGCTCAGGTCCACCAAATCTTGCAAAAATTTCATCCAGTTTCTTAATACTTAGTTCTACTATTGTAAATTTCGTGATCACTACATCCAGCCATTTGCCCTTTTGTTGGACCGGAGTAGTCTATTTGTGATCTCTGCCACAGCTGTTATATTCGGTTCCCATGGGAAGGTTGTAGCAGTGGAGCGTTTTTTAGTTTGCACAGTCCTGACATTGCCCCACTTTCTCTTCAATGTCTGCGTCTAATTCTGGCTGCCAAAGATAATGATGTGTCAGTTCTTTCACTCTTACAACATCTGGATGTCCCTCGCATAGCTGTTCATGCAAACAACAGAGGAATAATTACTCAGATTCCCCACAGTCAAACTCCACTCTGGACAGTCAACGCAAGACTTTTTGTGATGTAAAACTTGAGGTTTGGCTTTTTACAATTCACTTCTGTCATCGTTCCATTTAGGACCATTTCTATAACTTTCCCTATCACTGGATGAGTTCTTGTGTGTCTCTGAGCTTGAGATGAAGTAACAGGTACACTCCCCACTTGTGAGAAATATAGGAAGTTGATTTTTTTTCTGTTTCATTTGTAATGGCAATCTTGACAATGCATCAGTATTTGTACAATGATCCACTGACAATATTTAATATTGTAGGTGTATGCTGATAATATCAAAGATCATCTTTGTAACCCAATGGCTGCTAAAGAAGGATCTCAAACAATGATGAGACACAGTACAAGGGATAGATGAACTGGTGTGACAGCAATAATCTTCTCCTCGATGTCAGCAAAATGAAGGAGTTAGTCATTGACTTCAGGAAGTGTGGTGGAGAACATGCCCCTGTCTAAATCAATGGGAATGAACTAGAAATGGCTGAGAGCTTCAGGCTTTTGGGTATCAATAACCTATCCTGGTCCCACTTATGCTGATGACACTACAGTTAATCTCTTGTATTATGTCTCATCATTATTTTCTTTAGCAGCCATTAGGTTACAAAGATGATCTTTGATCATACAGTTAAGAAAGCCCACCAATGCCTCTATTTTCTCAGAAAACTAAGGAAATTTGGCACGTTCGCTACAACTCTCACCAACTTTTACAGATGCACCATAGAAAGCATTCTTTCTGGTTGTATCACAGCTTGGTATGGCTCCTGCTCTGCCCAAGACCACAAGGAATTACAAAAGGTCATGAATGTAATCCAAACCATCACGCAAACCAATCTCCCATCCATTGACTCTGTCTACGCTTCCCATTTCTTCAGAAAAGCAGAAGTATAATTAAGGACCTCATGCACCCTGGACGTGTACTGTTACACTTCTTCCATTGGGAAAAAAATACGAAAATCTGAAGTCAGGTATCAACCGACTCGAGAAGAGTTTCTTCCCTGCTGCTGACCTACCTTGCATTAATTGATCTTCCTCAACACCCTAGCTGTGACTGTAACACCACATTCTGCACTCTCTCTTTCCCAATGAACAGTATGTTTGTTTGTATAGCGTGCAAAAAACAATACTTTTCACTGTATGCTAACAATAATAAGTCAAATCAAATGAAAAGAAAAGGAATACCTTTAAACAACCCGGAGATTGTTGTCAAGAGTCAGTGATCTGTTAAAAGTGTAAAATGACACCATTAAAGGTAGTGATGGAATTTTACTCCAAATATAAAACCTAAAGCTCTTTTTCCAGTTCAGCATAATTTGTTTCTACACTAATAAATATTTGTGAAGCGGAGGCTATTGGCTACTTTTCTCCTGAGGGCATTATGTGTGAGACAACTGAGCCTAGCCTATATGGCGGTGCACCACAAGCAAGCAGGAATAAGATAGAGAATCTGGTGCAGCAACAATAATCTCACCTTCACCGTCAACAAAACAAAAGAGATTGTCATTGACTTCAGGAAGCATAAAGGAGAAAATGCTCCTGTCTACATCAACGGGACAAAATGGAAAGGGTTTTTAAGTGGCCAGGTCACCAACAACCTGTCCTGAACTCCCCATGTCCACACTATAGTTAAGAATGCCCACTAATGCCTCTACTTTCTCAGAGAACTAAGGAAATTTAGCATGTTAGCTACAATTCTCATCAACTTTTACAGATGCTCTAAAGAAAGCATTCTTTCTGGTTGTATCACAACTTAGTATGGCTCCTGCTCTGCCCAAGACTGCAAGGAACTACAAAATGTTGTAAATGTAGCCCAATCCATCATCTAAACCAGTCCCCTATCCATTGAGTCTGTTTACACTTCCTGCTGCCTTGCAAAGCAGCCAGCATAATTAAGGACCCAAGCATATGGATATTCTCTCTCCCACCTTCTTCCATCAGGAAAAAGATATAAAAATCTGAGATCACGTACCACCCGAGTCCAGAACAGCTTCTTCCCTGCTGCCATCAGACTACTGAATGGATTTAAATTGCTCTTTCTCGGCACTCTAGTATGACTATAACACTACATTCCGCATTCTTGTTTCTTTTTCTATGAACGGTATGCTTTGCCTCTATGTTGCATGAAATGATACTTTTCAATGTATGTTAATACACGTGACAATAATAAATCAAATCCAAGTTGTAACTTCAGCTTGAGACTGAAGTGGACCAATAGCTCTGACCTCCTTTATTTCTTTGCAAGCTCTTTTGCATCCTTCTGTCCAGCATCATGTCCATTTGACACATAGCAAAGAATGTAATTGCTTCCATAGCATTACCAAATTTGGATTGAATTTACCATAATTGATCAGTCCAAGAAATAATTTCAGTTCCGTCACATTTTGAGGACATGTCCTTCTAAAGTCGCAATCATCATTTTCAGTTTCTTATGTAATTATCTTTACTAATGATATGACCCAAGTAGTTCATGGATGTTTTGTAAAAATCACAATTTTCATTTTTGATCCAGAGATTGTTTTTGCAGAAGGTCCAATGTAGCTTCCAAGATCATCAAGTGTTCCTATTCACTTGAACCTGTGATGACAGTTTGTTCCACTTTTAATTTGACTAGTTTACCATCAAATACAGGGAATATCCAAAAATGTTATGAATTACCCTGTACCAACAAGACATCTAGCATCAACTTCTCAACTTGTTTTGCCATATTATCTCCTAAGCTGTCCTCATTTTTGCCTGTCATGTGATAGATTCTTCTTGCAGACTTCACTGTGTTCTTTTTCTTGCATCATTTTGCTGTGAGGAAGTTTGCCATGTCCAGCAAACTGTGGCAATATCGTCCTTTTTGCTACAATTCTTGTGCTTATTTTTCCCACTCTAGCATTCCCATTGAGTGTTCAATTTGTGCGCATTGCATGTAGTTTTGTAGATGTATTTTTATTAGCCTCCATTTTGTGGATCTTCACCACAACTCCTAAGTGCAAAGTCTCTTTTGCAGCCATCTTCATTGACACTGCAATGCCTATTGCTGATTTAAGAGTTAGTATTCTTTCAGTAAGCAGCTTTCTCTGAAGAGCTTCGTTCCAGAGCCAGCATACCAACCTGTGACAAAGAGCATCTCAAGCATCACAATAAAATCATAATATTTAGCTAGCCTTCGTCACCATGAATGCCTTTACCTTCCTCCTGGCTTTGGTGGTGGAACTTAAATTATTGTGCGATATGGAATGATTTCAGCGAGAAATGTTCTTCTAAGACCTTTGCTAGTTTGTGGTAGGGTTTAACTCCTGGTTTGTTGGATGGAAAGACGAGACTTTGTAGTTTTGCATCCTACTAAGCTGAGAAATATTATAATCTTTAGGTCATCTGGTACTTGATTTCTTGGAGATAATATTGGAATCTTTTTTGTACAAGTTCCAAGTCTCATAATCTTCATCAAATACATCCATGTTGTTGCTGCTTCCTGCCATTTTTGGATCCCAGGTTTTAAATTTCCTTCAGTTTTCCACTTCTTCCTCATACAATGCGAGAGATAACTCTGTCTAACCATGCAACAATTTATTTTGCCTGGAACATTTCTGGAATTCTCTGACCTCACATGTCCAGCTACTGCTGCCAGTGAGAACAGAGCATTTAACTCTGTCTCCATTGACAACAGCGGGACTAGGGAATCCCAGTCTCAGGCGAGGTTGGTCAATATCTACACTTTGGTTATTATATAGAAGTAGTATTTAGCAGCTTCCCAGCTGAAATGGGAGAGTGTGGACCAGGAATTTTAAGGATATTTCCAGATTTCTGGAGGAGCAGATGTCCAAGTGAGTTGCTCCCACATTAGGCATAAGGTTGCACATGGAAAAACCTGGATAAAATAAGGTCAGATATAAAAATACAATTTCTCATAATGAATGAATGAACCCTGGATATTTTACCTAAACTCAGTCTGCCTAGGCCACTCAGATAAATTGAGAACTGTGTAGTTTGAATGATGCCTTAATGAGCTGGAATTGAATTGTCGTTTTGAATGGTCATTCTGAAATTGTCTTTCTGAAACTGTAGGGACTAACTCGTGCTCCATTCATTTAACAAATTTGACATTTCCAGTTTATTGCTTCCACAGAATTATGCAGACTTTTGTTACACACCAGTGGAAACAAAACAGCAAAGAGAAGCTCAACTGTCCCCACGGTAAAAAGATTAGCGAGAAGAAGGTGAAATCCCCTCTGCACATTTTTTCATCATTGCGCAGGTAATGTGGCAAACTTCAGGAAAGATTAACTCCATTAATTCTGCTTGGAACTGAGCACTGATTCATTACTTTGTGACCACAAATGCAACTTAGTGCCCATTATTTCAGCATGTAGTAGATATAATCACACTTGAACATCAGTGTTAACATTGCTGCCTCACAGTGCCAGGGACTCAGATTCAATTCCCGGCTTGGATCACTGTCTGTGCGGAGTCTGCACCTTCTCTCCATGTTCTATGGGGTTTCCTCTGGATGCTCCAGTTTCTTCCCACAACCTGAAAGATGTGCTTGTTTGGTGCATTAACCATGCTAAATTCTACTCGGTGTACCTGAACAGGCACCTGAATGTGCCAACTAGGAGATTTTCACAGTAACTTCATTGCAGAGTTAATGCAAGCCTATTTGTAACACTAATAAATAAACTTTAAACTAAACATTAGTATTTAAGTCAGTAGTCATAGATTCATCAAAATTTATGCAGGAGGCCATTCAACCCATTATGTCCTTGCCAACTGGAAAAGAACCAACTTGTCAAATTCCAATTTCTGGCTCTTGGTTCCATAACCTTGTAAGTTATGATACCTTGGGCTACAATTAATGTAGGTTCAGACACTGATGGGACAACCGGTGGGAAGCCCATGTTAGCTCTCCAAGAGGTGCCCATTGCTATTTAAATGCTAACAAGTGAGTCCATTTATTGGACCTGTCCAGAATTATATCCCCCAGTAGGGCAGAAGCACTCTCTCTACCCCTGAAAAGCTACTGCCCAATCACAAGAAAACAAGATACAGGAGCAGGTGTAGATCATATGGCCCTTTGAGCCTGCTGTATCATTCAATATGACATGACTGATCTTGGGATTCCACTCCATTTTCCTGCCTGCCACTCATACCCCTCAACTTCCCAAGAGATCAAAGATCTGTCTAGCCCAGCCTTCAGTCTATTAAATAATGTGTCATCCACGACTCTCTTGGTTAGAGAATTCCAGAGATTCACAACTTTTTCAGTGAAGTTATTTCTCTTCACCAAATGAATGGATGGCACGGTAGCATAGTGGTTAGCACTGCTGCTTCACAGCTCCAGGGTCCTGGGCTCAATTCCCAGCTCGTGTCACTGCGTGGAGTTTGCATGTTCTCCTCATTCTGCGTGGGCTTCCTCTGTCATACATACTCCCCCTAATTTATCTATTTACCTATTGTGTGGCTCCTTATGAAATGCCTTTTTAAAATCTGGACATATTACATCTACTAATTCCCTTTTATTTATCATAGTAATTGCATTTACAAAAGTGGTGTAGAAGTATTTTTGCTGGATTACTAATCCAGGGATCCTGGGTAATCCTATGTGGGCCTGGGTTCCAGTTTCCTCCCACAGTCCAAAGATGTGTGGATTAGGTTGATTGGCCACGTTAAGAAATTGCCCCTTAGTGTCCAGGGATGCATAGGTTAGAGGGATTAGTGAGTATAATATATAGGGATATGGGGGTAGGGCCTGGGTGGAATTGTGTTTGGTGCTGACTCGATGGGCTGAAGGGCCTCTTTCTGCACTGTAGAGTTCTATGATTCTATGAATTACTCTTAGATTTTGCTCCTGTATTTTAGGTTCCCTGATCAGTGAGAAAAATTTCTCAGCTTCCACCGTATCAAGTCCTCTCAGAATTTTGTAGCTTTCAATGAGATCACCTCAAGTCCCTCAAAAATCCAGCAAATATATTCTCAGTATAATCAGCCTATTGTCATAGGATAATCTGTGCATTCCAGGAACCAATTTACGGAATCTTTGCTGTACAACCTCTAATGCAAGTATATATTTTCTTCAATGTGAAGATCACAACTGCACAAAGTATTCCAGAAGTGGTCTCACCAAAGCCCTATCTAACTGCAGCACATCTTATTTATTCTTGTACTCCAATCCCTTTGCAATAAAGGTCAATATGCCATCTACCTTCCTAATATATCTGTTTGCAGCCTCTCAGTGTCTTTCCTACGGCTTATCTTTCACGTAGTTTGGTATCATCAGCACAATTAAATACATTACTTTCTGTCTCTTTGTCTGTATAAATTGTAAATAGTCGAGGGCACAGCATTGATCTTTGCATCACTCCACTGTTTATTGCATGCCAATTTGAAAAAGCTGCAATTATGCCCATTCTATTTTCTATCCATTAACTAATCCTCTATCATACATATTCCCCCTAATTTGTCTATTTACCTATTGTGTGGCTCCTTATGAAATGCCTTTTTTAAATCTGGATATATTACATCTACTAATTCTCTTTTATTAATCTTACTGATTGCATTTACAAAAGTGGTGTACAAGTATTGTTGCTGGATGACTATTCCAGGGACCCTGGGTAATCCTATGTGGGCCTGGGTTCCAATCCCACCATGGCAAATAGTTAAATTTAAATTCCATTAAAAAATCTGGAATTAAAAGTCTATTGATGACCATAAAACAATTATGATAAAAGCCTATCTAGTTTGTTAATGCCCTATGATCTTTAGGTAAGGAAATCAGCTGTCCTTATTTGGCCTGGCCTACTTAAGACTCCAGATCCACCACAATGTATTTAACTATTTACTGCTCTTTGAAATGGCTGAATGAGGCACTCAGTACAAGGGCAATTTAGAAATGGGCAACAAATGCTGGCCCAGCCAATGATGCCTACGTCCCATTTAGAATTAAAAGGATATGGACATTAAAGGAAGAATTAGAATTTAAGAAGTTGGCACATCATGGCATTTAGGGCTATGGACCAAGTGCTGGCAGAGGGAATTAGTTGGGAGTTCAGGTGTTCCTAATGTGTCGGTGCAGACTCGATGGACTGGAGGGCCTCTTCTTTTGTTGAAGAACAGAGGGATCTTGGTATATGTGTGCATAGATCCCTGAAAGTTGGCAATCAAGTCGATAAGGTTGTTAAGAAGGCATACGGAGTCTTAGCTTTTATTGGTAGGGGGATTGAATTTCGGAGCCGCAACGTCATGTTGCAACTGTACAAAACTCTAGTGCGGCCGCACTTGGAGTATTGTGTGCAGTTCTGGTCCCCACATTATAAGAAAGATGTGGAGGCATTGGAGAGGGTACAGAGGAGGTTTACCAGGATGTTGCCTGGTATGGAGGGCAGGTCTTATGAAGAGAGGCTGAGGGATTTGAGGTTGTTTTCGTTAGAAAGGAGGCGGCTAAGAGGAGACCTTATTGAAACATATAAGATGATTAGAGGTTTAGATAGGGTGGACAGTGATAGCCTTTTTCCTAGGATGGAGAAAGCTAGCACGAGGGGACATAGCTTTAAATTAAGGGGTGGTAGTTATAGGACGGATGTCAGAGGTAGGTTCTTTACCCAGAGGGTGGTAAGGGTATGGAATGCCCTGCCTGCTGCAGTTGTAGATGTGCCAAGTTTGGTGGCATTTAAGAGGTTAGTAGATAAGTTTATGGACGAAAAGCGAATGGTTTAGGTTAGAGGGTCATTGCTTTTTCCTAATTGGTCGGCGCAACATCGAAGGCCGAAGAGCCTGTTCTGTGTTCTGTGTTCTGTGTTCTGTGTTCTGTGTTCTGTGTTCTGTGTTCTGTGTTCTGTGTTCTGTGTTCTGTGTTCTGTGTTCTGTGTTCTGTGTGATTCTAAAAGAAACTCTAATATATTTGTGAAATAGGAATTTCCTTCATTAAAACCACGCTGCATGTTCTAATCATACTAAGTACATTATCAAGACTTCTTGAATAATTGAATTCGGCATTTTTCCAACAACTGATGTCAGGCTAACTGGCCTGTAGTTCCCTATTTTATTTCTCCCTCCTTTCTTGAAAAGTGGTGCAATATTTGCCAATTTCCAATCTAGTGGAATCTAAAGAAAACCGTAGCTAGCATATCCGCTATCTCTGCAGTTATCACCCTTAGAACTCTTGTAAGCCATCAGATTCTGGGATTTGTCAGATTTTAGTCCTTTAAATTACTCAAATAGTTTATCTCTTAGTTTTCCTAATTTTCTCACTTGTTTTAGCCCTAATGTTATCATCTTTCTTTCATTATATTTCTGGTATAGCACTTGTGTCACCTATTCTGAAGGCAGATATAAGATATTTGATCGATATTTCTGCCATTTTCTCATTCCCTATGATAGATGCAGAAATAGGAGAAACTAAGAGACTAATATTTACAAAGTCACTTGTTGACCATTATCCTTTGCTTCCTGTCACTGAACCCAGTTTGGATCCAAGTTTGCCTTCGATCTCATGGACATTTACCTCTGAGATAAGTCTTCTGGAGAGAGATTGGCAAGAGCCTTGCTAATATAACAATAGACTACTTCAAACTTGCTGCCCTCTTTAAACCTCCTTATTATTGTCTCAAAAAATTCAATCAAATTATGCAGAAACATGTAACAAATTAATGCTCAATGTCCTTGCTTAATCCATGCTTTGCTAACTGATGATCAATAATATCCTCCCAATTTTTTCCAATAATTTTCCTAGGATTGAGGTTAGGTTTGCCTCTAAATATTTGATCTGTCTCTTTCTCACTTTTTGAATAATGGAACAATGTTAACAGTTTTCAGAAATCTTTATGGCACTCTTATGTTACATGAAATGTGACACAGTTGAATTTCCCACTGTATTCTCATCCAAATATGTCCCAATATTAACCAATCCAAGTATTATGAAGCTGTAGTTCCAGAGTAGTTGAATCACTCATAGTTGCCTGCTCCTGAATAATGAGGTACACTCTATTACCCTTGTAAGTTCTAGCAGAGTCAGTGTTGAAGAGCATAGCAGATTACAACCCAAGACATGTAACTTTCAATTCTGTCCAACATGTTCTGAGCTGTTTATTTGGCCTCTTTATATTTTTCTGTATGTTTATAGCATTGCCTGCCCGTAATGCCTCTCATTATCATTTAACAGATTAATGATGAACATAGAACACTACAGCACAAACAGGCTCTTCGGCCCACAAGTTGTGCCGATCGTATCTATACTTACCAGGCCATAGAACTATCTGTAACTCCCAATCCCATTAAATCCCATGTACTCATCCAGAAGTCTCTTAAAAGACCCCGCGAGTTCGCCTCTACCACCACTGACAGCAACCGATTCCATTCACTCACCACCCTCTGAGTGAAAAACTTACCTCTAACATCTCCTTTGTACTTGCCTCCCAGCACCTTAAACCTGTGTCCTCTCATAGCGACCATTTCAGCCCTGGGAAATAGCCTCCGAGAATCCACTCTATCTATTCCTCTCAACATCTTAAAAACCTCTATCAGATCGCCTCTCAACCTTTGTCTCTCCAGGGAGAAGAGACCTAGCTCTCTCAACCTATCTTCATAAGGCATGCCCCCCAATCCAGGCAATCACCAGACAAATTGTACCTGCAGTTACTCAGGAATCCTGACCCTCCATGCGATTGGAATATTCCCTACTGTTGGGGAAAAATTCTAAAACCACACTATCAGCCTGACAGTTTAGCCCACTGATAAAGCCCAATATAAATTCCAGCACCCATTTGGTTAAGGTGCCTCAGGAAACTTCCTCATAAGAAGAATGTCGGGGCCTCTCATTGGCATTGTTGATCGACCAGTTACTTCCCTGTCACTGATGTCGCCAGGGACAGCTCTGTGCTTATCAATTAAGTTGATCTGTCCATTGTCCACAACAAGACCTATCTCCGTAGCCCTCTAAATTCATTAGTACCCCACTCTCTTTTGAAATCTCCAATGGAATCCACCTGCACCGTTCTCCCAGACAAAGCATTCCAAATCCCAACATCCCTCTGAATAAAGATGTTTCTCTTCATTTCACTCCTTATTTTCTTGCTGCCATTTTTAAATTGTGATCCCTTAGTCACTGACATATCAATTATTGGAAACAGAACATCCTTCTTTCCCTTGTCAACCTGTACATAAATATGCATAATTTTAATTTATACAGTATGCATGACTAGAACCTTAATGTATTAGATTAATGTGCTGTACATATGCAAAAGTTTTTCTGGTCATATTAAGTGCACCTCACAATTTGAAACTGAATATAGCATTGCTTCAATTCCAGGTCGCCAAGTTATCCTCCGCCTGGATGTGGCAAAAGCAAATCCAAGTTGAAACCAGAACAAGATGGAATTGCCAAGTCACAGAAACTGTTAAAGAGAAACTGTTCCAGTACTATCAAGATGGAAGATGGTTGTGATTCTAAACCTCACAAACCTCTTGGCCGTTCTTTCTCCAGTGATCCCAGAGCTGAACAGGCTAATTCTACAAAGCCACATAAACTTTTAAGTCGGTCATGTTCCGCTACCATGAGGCTAGATGAAAATCTTCCTTTGAAGCCCCATAAGTTACTGAGCAGGACATGTTCTGGTGACCCCAGATGTGAGCACAACAGTGCCCCGAAGCCACATAAGCTGCTGAGCAAATCCTGTTCCAGTACTCTGAAGCCAGAGGACTCAGATGGACTGAAACACCACAAACTGCTGAGCAGGTCCTACTCCAGCAATGCCAAAGTGGGTAAAACGGAACTGTGCAAGGAGCCCACTTCTGAGGGTAGAAGACTCTCACTTACCTCAGGTCTCATTGGCATATTAGCACCTTCGTCTTCATCACAGCCTACAGTATGTAAATTTCTAGCTTGCATTATTCTCTCTCTATTTTTCTGAGTATGGACTTAATGATGGGATTTCATTCATTTCAAAGACTAACATTAATGAAATATAGCATAGAAAATGAGTAGTCTGATCCCAAGCATTTAGATTCAGGATGAGTGCCACCAGCATCTTACTCAAAACTGAGTTGCAGCTTTGAAATTGGAACCACAAATCAAGGCTGCATAGTCTTACATTGGACTTTGATCTGTGATACAGATACATAAAATCATAGAATTTTACAGCACAGGAGACCATTCAGCCCACCGTGTCTGCTCCTGCTCTCAAAAGAGTGACCCAGCTAGCCCCAATCTCCATAGCCCTCTAAATTCATTAGTACCCCACTGTCTTTTGAAACCTCCTACGGAATCCACATCCACTGTTCTCCCAAGCAAAGCCTTCCAAATCCCAACATCTTACTTAGTAAAGACATTTCTCCTCATTTCACTCCTTACTCTGTTGATGGCCGTTTTTAAATTGTGATCCCTTAGTCACTGACATACCAACTATTGGAAACAGAATATCCTTCTTTACCCTGTCAAAGTTGTTCATAATTTTGAACACTTAATAAAGTCATCCCTTATTCTTCTCTGCTCCAAGGAGAAATAAGTCCAATTTCTCATCTTTCCTTGTATCTAAAATTCCTCATTCCTGGTATCATTCTGGTAAATCTTCTTTGCACTCTCTCTTTCTTAAATAAGATACCCAGAACTGGACACAATACTCCAAATGTGGTCTGACCAATGTTTTGTAGAAGTTTAGCATCACTTCCTTGCTTTTATACTCCTATTTATAAACCCAAGGGTCCTATAAATCTTCTTAACAACTGTTTCAATATGCCTGGCCACCTTCAGAAAATAACGTACTTAAACCCTGAGGTCTCTCTGTTGTACCACCTTCAAAGTTTGATCATTGAGCCTGTGTTGTCTTCCTGTGTTTCTTCTACTAAGGTGCATTACCTGACATTTCACTGCATTGAAATATTTTCACTTAGAATTGTCCTATCTTTATGTTAAAAACATTTAATATCATTGGTATTTAATAAATATAAACTATTCAAATAGTCGGCAAGGTGGCTCTGCAGCTAGTTTATGCTTTGATAAGCATTGATTGACCGCATGTGGGACTTCAGCCTTCACTTGGGAGGAAGTCCTGCCTTTGAGAGCTGCTGACTAATCTAATTGGCTGGCAGCTCTCTAGGCTCTGCAGCAACCACACCACAGTGGACAGGAAAGGAGATTGAAGAAAACGTCAGAGACCAAGCCCAGAAACCAAAGGCCCAGCTAAGTCCATTAGTTGACCCCTGAAGGGCCTCAACTGGGGCAAGGGCAGGCTTCCCATCCAAGGTTTTATCCGGCCCAGTGTAAGATCATTGAGATGCCAAGCTGGGTGAGAACCCAGAAGGAATCCGATTCCTTCAGTTTCATGCTCTCCCCCCCCCACCGCCCTCCTAAAAGCCTGTCAGTGGGGGAGCCCATGGTGCCTCAGTTGTTTAAAATAATGTTCTGCACTACCACTGGATATATGTAACAGAACTTGGAAGGTCACAGCAGAGCTGCTATTTGGAAAGTTGCAGTGATAGATACTTTTGCTGGAATAAGTCTGATCTTGGCCATTTCCCCTCAATAAAAATGATCCCTTCTGTTGACAAGTGTGGACACAAAACCTACCATTCAGAGATTGGGTAATTGTTTGCCTATTTATTTAATTGTATAGAGTTAAGAAATGTTGAGGGTGGATTCCTTGTCAAGTAGGAAGGGAACTGAAGAGAGGTTCATCTTAAATTCAGTTATAGGAACTTCAGATAAAATCTAGAATCACAGGAGAAAAGAACAAATACAGTGAAATCTGATTAAATATCATTTCCCATGCTTTGTTGCAGCCCCTCTTCTTTTTATTGCAAGTAATGAGAAATACGACTGCCATATTCAATTATTCCCTTTGAACTTGACAAATGAGTTAGATTTGGGTCACATATTTCAAACAGTCTCTTTAAAGGGGTATGTTATTCCTTTGTTTAAGAAGGGTAGCAAGAATAATCCAGATAATTAAAGGCCAGTAATTCTTACATCAGTGGTAGGGAAATTATTGGACAGGATTATCAATACAGAATTTACTCCCACTTGGAAATAAGTGGGTGTATTAATGAGAGGCAACATGGTTTAGTGAAGATCATGTCTCATCAACTTGATCAAGTTTTTTGAGGAAGTGACAAAGATGATTGATGGGGGTAGCAGAGTGGCTGTTGTCTGCATGGACTTTAGTAAGGCCTTTGACAAAGACCCTCATGGCAGACTGGTGCAGAGGATGAAGTTGCATAGGATTAGAGGTGAACTGGCAAAGTGGATACAGAACTGGTTCAGTCATGGAAGGGACTAGCAGTGAAAATGTGCATTTCTAAATGGAGAGCTGTGACAAATGGCGTTCCTCAAGGATCAGTGCTGGGACTTTTGCTGTTCATAACATATATAAGTAATTTGGGGGAAAATGTAACTGGTTTGATTAGTAAGTTTGCCAGCAACACAAGGGTTAGTGGATTTGCAGATAGTGACGAGGACCATCAGAGGGTACAGCAAGATATAGATCAGTTGGAGAGTTGGACGGAGAGATGGCAGATGTAGTTTAATCGGACAAATATGAGGTGATGCATTTTGGAAGGTCAGATAAAAATAGGAAGTATACAGTAAATGGCAGAACGCTTAAGAGCATTGATAGGCAGAGGGATCTAGATGTACAGGTATACAAGTCACTGAAAGAGGCAACACAGTTGGAGAAAGTAGTCAAGAAGGCATATGACATGCTTGCTGTCATCAGCTGGGGCATTGAGTTTAAAAACTGGCAAGTCATGTTGCAGCTTTATAAAACCTTAGTTAGGCCGCACATGTAATATAGTGTTCAATTCTGATCGCCACACTACCAGAAGGATGTGGAGGCTTTGGAGAGGATACAGAAAAGATTTGCCAGGATGTTGCCTAGCATGGAGAGGTTGGAGAAACTTGGTTCATTGTCACCGGGACGATGGAGATTGAGAAGCAATCTGATAGAACTCTGCAAGATTATGAGGGGCATGGACAATGTGGATAGTCAGAAGCTTTTTTTCAGGGTGGAAGAGTCAATTACTAGAGGGCATAGGTTTATGGTGCAAGGGGCAAAGTTTAAAGGAGATGTTGGAGGCCAGTTTTTTATATCGAGGGTGGTGGATGTCTCATTGGCAGGAGAGGTAGTGAATGTGGATACAATAATGACTCTCAAGGGGCATCTTGTCAATTACATGAATGGGATGGGAATAGAGGGATATGGTCCATGGAAGGGTAGGGGGTTTTAGTTCAGTTGGGCAGCATGGTCAGTGCATGCTTAGAGGGCTGAAGGGCCTATTCCTGTGCTATAATTTTCTTTGCTCTTTGTAAAAGGAGAAACTAACAAAGAAATAAATACCAAAGATAATGTTTGTTTGTATCAGAACACTGAACATCATCTGCCATAGTATAGGTTGAAAAAATGTTTGTGTTGGCAAGCTGCAGAAAATGCAAGCTGATCATGTTGTTGTGAGGGAAACTGGGCATCTGAGACTTGAGTGAACATGACAGTTCTGTCTCTCCGCAAGCAATCTGATTGAAAGTTTGAAAAAGTAATGTGGCACATCTGATTTTTGTGTTTAACTGCTCATCTGCACTTGTCTGAAGTTGTTGTACCATTTGCACATTCCTTTCCTTCTCTGGTCTAATCTGGCAGTATATGATCAAAAGGTTGGTCAGAAAGTTATGGTCAAAAGTTGGTCAGAAAGTTGTGGGGTACCCACGATTCAGAATTCCTGCACTTGCTGTGTTGTTTGTGTAATATGAGGGATGGTTCCCCATTCGGAGGCTATCCTGATTGACAGGCTTGGCCTCCAGTGGTCCAGGGACTTAGTAAGTGAAAGCTGCAGGAGCAGATACATCTCTGCGGGGGTAGTTAGGATGATGGCTGAGGGTGGATAATGGGTGGGGATGTGAGCTGAGTGATCAGGGAAGGGATTGACTGGAAGGGATGAAGGAGGGACAAGCTGGGAGAAGAGGAAGGGGTAATTTCATGGAGAGGAGGGAAAGGAAGATGGCTGGCAATTGGAAGTGCAGAAGAGGATTTATTAGTGATGGCGGAAGTGAGTTGCTATGAGGTAGGGGAGGAGGAGTTTGAGCATAGAGGAGGGCTTCCATTCAGATGAAAGAAGGGGGTCAATTAGGAGTTGAGATGGAAGGTTGCTCGGAGGGGGAGGGGAATTGTCTGGGGCTGCGGTCAGGTAGGTTGCTGATGTCTGAAGTGTCAGGTAATGAATCAGAAATGAAGGTTTGGAGGTGAGCACAGTAGATTTCATGGATGTAGTGGTGATTAGAGGTCTTTTGGTAAAGAGAGATGCAGGGTCTGCTCATGGAAAGTGATTGTGATCTGGTGTGTGTGGGGGATTTGGTTCAGCTGATGTTTGTCCATCGTGGCCCTGTTGGTGATGGTGTTCTCAGCAGTAATAGGAAATTGGGACCTTTTTGTGTTGCTGAGATCAGATACACCATGAGAAAGGTCATGTGAGGAGCCTATGGAGGCTCTTTAGCCAGGCACTTGGATCCAGGAGCTTGTTGTTAAGGCACCAGCATCCTGAATACAGTATGTCCTCACCCCAATGAAGAAATTAGCTGTCTATGTGCACAGTTAACCAAATTAACTGAGTTAAAGTTGAAATGTATAATGGCAATGAGGAACACAGTCCCATTATCATAGTTATCACATGGGGCAGCACGGTGGCACAGTGGTTAGCACTCTCAGTCCAGGGACCTGGTTTCAATTCCCAACTTGGATCACTATCTGTTCTCCCCGAGCCTATATGGGTTTCCTCCAGGTTTCCTCTCTCAGTCTGAAAGACTAAACTTGATTCAGAGTTCCAACCTGCCTCCTTGGCTGTTTACCCAACTTCAGATCTCAGTTAAAATCAAAAATAAATGGATAGGAAGTGGATGGGGTTGCAAAACAGATTTCTTGGACTTCAACACCCCTCCAACCCATACTTAAGTACTTCCAATGTTTTTACAAACATACAAATTGAGTGCAGAAGGCCATTCTCGAGCCTGCTCTGCTACTCAATAAGATCATGGCTGATCTAGTTGTAATCTTAACCCCACATTCCTTCCTACCCTTGATAGCCTTTCATCCCCTTATTAATCAAGAATCTATCTAGGTCTGCCTTAAAAATATTCAAAGATTCTGCTTTCACTGCCTGTTGAGAAAGACAGTTCCTGAGTTTTATGGTCCTCTGAGAGAGAAAAAGCTCTCTTTATCTCCATCTTCAATAAATGACCCTTTAGTTTGAAACAATGGTCCCTAGTTCTGGATCCTCCCACAAGAGGAACATCCTCTTCACGTTCAGCCGGTCAATAAGCACTGAGTTTCAATCAAGTCGTCTGTTACACTTTTAAACTTTAGTGTGTACAAACCTACCTCATAAGACAACCCTTCCATTCCTGGTATTACTCTAGTAAACCATCTCTGAACTGCTTCTATATCCTGAAAGAAGAAGATTGAATACTTATTACAATAGAACATAGAACATAGAACACCACAGCACAGAACAGGCCCTTCGGCCTTCGATGTTGCGCCGACCAATATAAAAAGCAATGCCCCTCCAAACTAAACCATTCCCTTCTCTTCCATATACTTATCAACTAACCTCTTAAACGCCACCAAACTTGGCGCATCTACAACCGCTGCAGGCAGGGCATTCCACTCCCGAACCACCCTTTGGGTAAAGAACCTACCTCTGATATCCGTCCTATAACTATCACCCTTAAATTAAAGCTGTGTCCCCTTGTGCTAGCTTTCTCCATCCTAGGAAAAAGGCTATCACTGTCCACCCTATCTAAACCTCTAATCATCTTATATGTTTCGATTAGGTCCCCTCTTAGCCGCCTCCTTTCTAACGAAAACAACCTCAAATCCCTCAGCCTCTCTTCATAAGACCTGCCCTCCATACCAGGCAACATCCTGGTAAACCTCCTCTGTACCCTCTCCAATGCCTCCACATCTTTCTTATAATGTGGGGACCAGAACTGCACACAATACTCCAAGTGCGGCCGCACTAGAGTTTTGTACAGTTTGCAACATGACGTTGCGGCTCCGAAATTCAATCCCCCTACCAATAAAAGCTAAGACTCCATATGCCTTCTTAACAACCTTCTCGACTTGACTGCCTACTTTCAGGGATCTATGCACATACACACCAAGATCCCTCTGTTCATCGAGACTACTAAGAATCCTACCATTAGCCCTATACTCTACACATTTATTATTTCTGCCATAGTGCATTACCTCACACTTTTCCACATTAAACTCCATTTGCCACCTCTCGGCCCAGCTCTGCAACTTGTCCAAGTCTCTCTGCAAACTATAACACCCCTCTTCACTATCTACCACTCCACCGACTTTAGTGTCATCTGCAAATTTACTAATCCATCCTTCAATACCCTCATCCAGATCATTTATAAAAATTACAAACAGCAGGGGCCCCAAAACAGACCCTGAGGTACACCACTTGTCACCGAACTCCACGATGAATATCTCCCATCAACCACCACCCTCTGTCTTCTATCTGCTAGCCAATTCCTAACCCAATTAGCTAAATCACCCTCTATCCCATACATCTGCATTTTCTGCAGAAGTCTTCCATGGGCCACCTTATCAAACGCCTTACTAAAGTCCATATATACCACATCAACCGCCTTACCCCCATCCACCTCCTTAGTCACTTTTTCAAAAAACTCAATGAGGTTAGTAAGGCACGACCTACCCTTCACAAAACCATGCTGACTATCCCCAATCAATTCATTTCTCTCTAAATAACTATAAATCCTATCCCTAATTATTCTCTCCAATACTTTGCCCACAACAGAAGTAAGACTCACTGGCCTATAATTCCCTGGAAGGTCTCTCTTCCCCTTCTTGAACAACGGGACCACATTCGCTATCCTCCAGTCCTCCGGAACCACACCCGTAACCAACGACGACCTGAAGATCAGAGCCAGAGGCTCTGCAATCTCCTCTCTTGCCTCCCAGAGAATCCTAGGGTAAATCCCGTCCGGCCCAGGGGACTTATCCAACTTCAAACCCTCGAGAATATCTAGCACATCCTCCCTATCTACTTCAATACTTTCCAGTTTGCTACCCTGTACCTCAGTGTTCTCCATAACTACGTTTACATCACCCTGCGTGAATACCGAAGAGAAATATTTATTCAGTACCTCTCCAATCTCTTCAGGCTCCACGCACAACTTCCCACTGCTGTCTATGACTGGCCCTAGTCTTGTCCTAACCAATCTTCTATTCTTAACATATCTAAAGAAAGCTTTAGGATTCTCCTTAATCCTATCAGCCAAAGTCTTCTCGTGTCCTCTCTTAGCTCTCCTCAATTCACTCTTTAGCTCCCTCCTGGCTAATCTATAGCTATCCATTGCACTAACCGAGCCTTCAAGCCTCATCCTGACATAAGCCTCCTTTTTCCTTTTAACCAGCAAATCAACTTTTTTTGTACACCAAGGTTCTCTTACTCGACCATTTCCTCCTTGCCTGACAGGGACATACTTATCAAGGACTCGCAGCAGCTGCTCCTTGAATAAGCTCCACATTCCAGATGTTCCCAGTCCCTGTAGTTTCCTAGTCCAATCTATGCACCCTAATTCTCTCCTGATGGCCTCATAATTACCCTTCCCCCAGCTATAACTACTTCCCCCAGCTTCATGCCTATCCCTATCCATCACTAAGGTGAACGTAACCGAATTGTGGTCACTATCACCAAAATGTTCACTAACTTCCAAGCCTAACACCTGGTCTGGCTCATTGCCCAGCACCAAATCCAATGTAGCCTCACCTCTAGTTGGCTCCAGATATGTTCTCACCAATGAATCCCTTGTACTACTGAAGTATAATCTCCATATTTTAATGATCAATTCCCCTCACAATAAACAATAACATTCTTTCAGCTTTGCCAATTACTTGCTGTACCTGGATACTAGCTTTTTGTGATTCATGCACCAAGACATCCAGATCCATTTACACCTCAGAGTTCTGCAAGCTCACACGATTTAGATAATAAGCTTCTTTAGTTTTCCTGTTATAGATGTCACAGTGGCTAGTACTGTTGCTTTACAGCACCAGGGACCCAGGTTCAATCCTGACCTTGACTGTCTGTGTAGAGTGTGAACATTGTCCGTGTGTGTGTGTGTGTGTGTGTGTGTTTGTTTCCTCCTGGTGTTTTGATTTCCTCCCACAGTCCAAAAATGTGCAGGTTAGTTGGATTAGCCATGCTAAATTGTCTCTTAGTTTGGTGGATTAGTGGGGTAAATATGTGGGTTTATGAGGACAGGGCCTGGGTAAGATACTCTGAATGAGAGCCAGTACAGATCCTATCAGCTTAATGGCCTCCTTCTGCACTGTAGGGACTCTCTGAAACTGGACAATTTCACATTTGCCAATATTATACTTCATTTACCAGATGTTTGTCCATTCAATAAACCTATATCCCTTTGTACGTTCCATATGTCCTCTTCACAATTTTCTTTCTTATCTATTGTTGTGTTGTCAGCAAAATTAGCAATCTTACATTCAATTCCTTCATTCAAGTCATGCATATCAATTGTAAAAATTTGAGGTTTCAGGATTGATCACTATGGTATGCCATTTGTCACATGCTGCCAACCAGAGAGAGTCCCATTTATGGCAACTCTGTTTCCTATTTACTACCCAATCTTCAGTCCATATCTACATGTTACCTCCTATACCATGACCTATTATTTTACACAATCACTTGAACAAATGCCTTCTGGAAATCTAAATACTGTATATTCTATAATAGGGGGATAGAATATTATAAGTAGGGAAGTACTTTTGCAGCTGTATAGGGTACTGGTGAGGGCGCAGCTGGAATACTGTGTGCAGTTTTGATCACCACATTTGAAGAAGAATATATTGGCCTTGGAAGGGGTGCAAAGAGGGTTCACTTGGCTGATACCGGAATTGAGGGCATTGGATTATGAGGAGAGACTTAATAGGCTAGGTTTGTACTCATTGGAGTTTAGAAGGCTGAGAGGGGATCTTATAGAGACGTATAAGATAATGAAGGGGATGGATAGGGTAGAGGTTAAGAGTCTCTTCCCGCTTAGCAAAGGTCGCAGGACGAGAGAGCACAGCCTCAAAATAAGGTGGGGGGTCGGGGGGGTGGTTCAGAACAGAGTTGAGGAAGAATCTCTTTACTCAAAGAGTGGTGAATCTTTGGAACTCTCTGCCTGTTGAAGTGCTGGAGGCTTCCTCGCTGAATATATTTAAGTCAAGAGTGGATAGGTTTTTGATTGACAAGGGAATTAAGGGTTACGGCTGAAAGCTGGAAATTGGAACTGAACCACTTTAGATCAGCAGACCTTATTGAATGGCGGGGCAGGCTCGAGGGGCTTGCGGACTCCTGCTCCTATTTCTTATGTTCTTATCCACTGGTTCCCCTTCAATCTCAGCACACGTGACTCCTTCAAAGAACTTGAATAAATTGATTAATCTTGATTTCCCTTTCACAAACTTGTTGACTCTGCCTGATTGACTTGAATTCATCTAAGTGCCCTGCTATAATATTTTTCATATTGGCTTCTAACATCTTCCCTATGACAGATGTTCGGCAAACTGGCTTGTAGCTTCCTGCTTTCAACCTCCGTCCGGTTCTGAATAAAATAGTTCCATTTGCTATTTTCCAATCTAATGGAACCTTTCCTGAATCTAGGAAATTTTGAAAATTAAAATCAATGCCACAAGTATTTCATTAGCCACTTCTTTCAAGACCTTAGGATAAAGTCCATTCAAGCTTGGGGATTTTTCAGCCTGTAGAGCCAATAATTTGCTCACTACTGCTTACCTGCTGATTGTAATTTTCCTGAATTCTTCCCTTCCATTTTCAGACTTGTAGTTATTTCTGGGATGTTATTTGTGTCCTCTTTATGCAAAATTAATTCGCTACCATTCCCTCTTTCAATCATCAATTCCCCAGATGCATTTTTATATTACTTGCTAACTTTTGCTCATACCCTAGTTTTTTCATTCTTATCAATCTTTATGACATCCCTTAATATTCTTTATATTATTTCCAATATTGTGACTTGTCACTCATCTTTGCACAAATATATGCTCTTTCTTTAGTTTTATTACTGTCTTTAATTTATTTAGTAAACCACAAATGACAAGTCCTCCCTTGGAATTTTTCTTTCTCATTAGAATGTGTCTATTTTGTGTATTCTAAAATATCCCTTCAAATGTCTGCCACTGAATCTTTATTCTTCTGCCTCTTAAACACAATTGCTGGTTCACTTTAGCTAGCTCCACTTTCATGCCCTCATAATTGCATTTACTTAAGTTTAAAATAGGGACGCACTGCTCTCTCCCTCAAACTGAATGTAAAATTCAATCATATGAGCATCTCTGTTACCTAGGGATGTCTTTACCACAGAATTACAAATTAATTCTACTCATTGTACGATACCAAGTTTAGTATAGTCTGTCCTCTAGTTAGCTCCAAAATGTGCTGTTCTAAGAAACAATCCCAAAAGCATTATCAATTCCTCACATACGCTACCATTGCTCTTCTGATTTTCCAGTCGGCACAGTGGTTAGCACTGCTGCCTCACAGTGCCAGGGACCCAGGTTTGATTATGGCCATGAGTTATTGTCTATATAGAGTTTGTATGTTTTCTGTGTATCTGCACCGGTTTTGTCCAAGTGCTCTGGTTTCCTCCCACAGAGCAATGATGCACAGTCAAATGGATTGGCCATGCTAAATTGTCCTTTAGTGTTCAAAGATGTGTAGGTTGAGTGGATTAGCTAAGGTAAATGGGTTATAGGATAAGACAGAGTGGGCCTGGATAAGATGCTCTTTTGGAGAGCTGGGGCAGACTCAATGGGCCGAATGGCCTCTTTCTCTAATGTAGGGGTGCTGTGTAGATTACAATCCCATAGGATTATTGCAGTATCTTTCTGACAAGTTTCCATTAACTCTTCTTTCATTCTCTGTCCTACTGTGTAGTTATAATCAAGAGCTTGCATGCCATTCCCACAAAGGATTTCTTGCCTTTATCTTTTCTCACCTTAACCCAAACTGTTTCTGCATCCTGGTTTCTTGAATTTAGGTCAATCCTCTCCAATATGCTAATATCATCATTAATTAACAAAACCACCTCCACCTTTTGTTAACTTCCTGTCTTTCCTAAAAGTCACATTCCCTTCAATATTCAGTTCCCATATGACCATAAGACTCAGGAGCAGAAATAGGCCACTCGGCCCATCCAATCTTCTCTATCATTCAATGAGATCATGTCTGATTTGCTATTGTAATCCTCAACTCTATTTTCCCACCTTACCTCCAGAATCCTTGATTCCCTTACTGATTAGAAATAGACAGCATGGTGGCATAATCATTAGCACTGTTACCTCACAGAACCATGGACCCGAGTTTGATTCCCGGCTTGTGTCACCACCTGTGTGAAGTCTACACATTCTCCCTACATCTGTGTGGATTTCCTCTGGGTGCTCTGGTTTCCTCACACAGTCCAAAAGCATGCTGTTTAGATGCATTGGCCATGCTAACTTCTCCCTCAGTGTACCCGATAAGGTGCCGGGGTGTGGCAACCATGGGATTTTCACAGTAACTTCATTGCAGTATTAATGTAACTCTACTTGTGACATTAATAAATAAACTATAACCTGTCACAATCTATGTTATCCTCTAGCCATGTCTCTGTAATAGCTATCAGATAGTACTTACTAATTTCTATTTGCAATATCAGTTCATTTTTATTTTAAAATTTCCCCCAAACTCTCACTGGTCTCATATGATTGACTCTTTATTGCCCTTCAGATAAAGATGAAGTTGCCACCATCCCAGATGATTATAGACTGCCTTTGAGGGGGAGGGTTGACTGAGAACCTGAGAATCAGGCGAGGGGCAAAATTGAGAAGATGGGGCCTTCATGAATAACCTCAGACTACAAGGGAATTGAACTTAGAAGTGGCCTCGCCACTCAGTTGCATTTCAAAATGGTCCACCTCCACCTTTTTGAACTAACCAAGGATGGCCAATAAATGCTAGCCTTGTTAGTCACATCTGCATCCCCAAGGATTACTTCAAAGAAAAAGCCATCACTAGTTTGGGAATAAATCCCTTGACTCCTCCACAGTTCTTATTCTCTCACTATTTAAAATAAAGTTCAATTTGACTTTCTCTGACCACACACTTTCTCACATTGAATTTTGTTGTACCTAAACCATTGTATTTCTCACAGTGACCATAGAAGCAAGTCGGGCAGCACGGTGACACAATGGTTACCACTGTTTCCTCATAGTGTCAGGCATCCAGATTCGATCCCGGCTTCGGGTGACTGCCGATGTGGAGTTTGCACATTTTCCCTGTGTCTGTATGGTTTTCCTCCGCTGCTCTGGCCTCCTTCTGCACTGTAGGGATTTTACTGCACTGTGCATTATCTCTTGCTATGACAGAATCTTTGTTGGCTGTTCTCACAGATACCACTGCGTAAAAATGCTGCGCACACAGCCAGCACCACTGCAAATTCTTGCTAACTCTGCAGGGGCACTTGTTCATTGCTGTGAGCAAAATGCTGACTGAGAGATGAAAGCATCATCTTTTTCACCCACTCATATTGGTCTGGACAATCCAGACTCTGAGCACAGGGCACACAGAAATTTCTAACATGAGAGGAAAGGAAGCCACTGTTTTTGAAGTAGGATAGCAATTCTTTTTCAATTGCAGCTGTGTCTTTGGATATGGGGCATTAGTTATTCTGGACTATGGTTCATTTTCGTCACCAGCGTAAGCTATTAAGAGATCTAAAATGAATAGGCAATTTTGTTAGCATGCTCGTTACTAATATCACTCCTGACGTCAATCTGCAGAATCCTTGGCAAATATTCCATGCTCTCATTCTGTGATATTGGTCTGGATTTTGCAAAGATAATGGTGGTGAAATTATCAGCATTGCCATCTTTGCTCCATTGAAACTGACAGTGTCTTGTGGTATTCATACATGAACAGAATAAAGCAGAAATCCAGAAGTTACCGACTATGATTCTATGCCTCTCCAGATCATGCACATGTGAGACATCCTGAGCCAGTAATCACTGAAAAATCTTTGAATTGTGGACAGCTTCCACACTTAAGTTTGTTGTTGAATGAGATATAAATGGACTTTTCATAATGTACCAAGTTCATAATGACTACTAAACACATTCAGTGAGCGTGAGGAGCTCATTTCATATTTTTGCATGTCAGATTTCTTCTCCATGATATTAGCATTTCCACACATATAATAATTACACATATTTAAAAAGTTACACATGCTTTTTAAAAGAAAGTTTGCTTTTTTTAGCATTTACTTAATCCAAGAATAGTTTCTTTCACCTGCTAAAATTTTAAATTAAAGCTAAGGGATACCCATTCCTTTTGACTTGCTGTCTTGAGGTGTGTAAATATATCAATGTGATTGGCTGCTAAGCATTTTACTGGCATCAGGAGATCTCTTTGATTACCATTGGGAAAGTGGAAACCATAGACATTATGGGCAAGATTCTCCAGCCTCCAAGCTACATGTTTCCTGCTGGCACAAGGTGGAACTGATTGCTAGCGGTGGGATTCTTTGGTCCCACCATTGTCAGTGGGAATTCCTGTTGACGTTGCTCACACAACAGCAGGAAACCTGCTGGCGGGGGTGCACTGCCAGCGGGACCGGAGAATCCCACCAGCATGAACGGCTGGAAAGTTTTTTAGTGGAGTAATCTTGTGTGCTGACACAGTAATTTTGAATTAGAAATATGTTGAATGTGCCCCAGTGAAAAATCCATTGTAGATTGTAGAATGTTAAAATGCTCAAAAGTCGTATAGACCTGAATTTCCCTTTCTCGCCAGTGGCGACAGGTCAGCACCATGACACTAACACTAATATTCAGTAGTATCAGCTGGCTCTGTTGGTGGCTGGATTGGTTTTAATGCCTTTAAGTCAGAAGATTGTGCATGTCATGCTTCACTTAATGACACAATATTCCAGCATAGCTCAAAGATGAATGCTCTGATTTGATCAGTGGAAAGATATGCTGGTTAAATGAAGAAGGTGGGTGGCTGGTTATATGAAGCATAAAGAGTATCCTGGACCAGCTGGGTCAAATGTCCTGCTATTATGCTATATATCTATACAATTGATGGAGACAACATTGCAGAAATTCTGTGCCAGTATCAGGAAACAAACAGCAGTGAGATGAGTAACTATTCAATCTGTTATATCTTACAAATTTGAAAAAATGTTTGCCCCAATTTCCTGAGAACTCAGAAGAACAGGAGTGTCCATTTCAGTCAGAGTCAGCATCGAAAACCCAGATTGGCTGAAAAGAGAAGTACACCTTTATACTTAAATCCTTCAGTTAAAAGGTTAAAGTGCTAGTTGAAAAGGAACAATCAATCCTCCTGTGATTAATTTCTATTCACTTTGGACCCTAAAGCTTATTTAGGCTCATAACAGGAATGTTTTCAGCAGACAAGTGTCCAGTCCAAGTATTGAAACATATAAGATGATTAGAGGTTTAGATAGGGTGGATAGTGATAGCCTTTTTCCTCGGATGGAGAAAGCTAGCACGAGAGGACATAGCTTTAAATTAAGGGGTGGTAGTTATAGGACGGATGTCAGAGGTAGGCTCTTTACCCAGAGGGTGGTAAGAGTAAGGAATGCCCTGCCTGCTGCAGTTGTAGATGCGCCAAGTTTGGTGGCATTTAAGAGGTTAGTAGATAAGTTTATGGACGAAAAGGGAATGGTTTAGGTTAGAGGGTCATTGCTTTTTCCTAATTGGTCGGCGCAACATCGAAGGCCGAAGGGCCTGTTCTGCATTGTAATGTTCTATGGAATCTAATAGTGTGTTTCAGGCCAAATTCTTGGGAATGCTGAGACACACACACAATTTGTACCAGTGTCATCAGGGTGCAGGCTTCATGACCCATCTTGAATTTTTCTAACATTTTCATTTATGTTTCAGACTCCAACATTGGCAGTGATTTGTTTTTATTTACCTGACTATAGTTATTTTGTTATGAATAGGACAGAAGTTCCTATTGGCAACTCCCAAAGATTTCCATTGCTACCCCGACCCCATATGCCCAAATAAGCTTCCAACTGCACACTGAAAGATTGGTGCTTTGGCTGCTATGGTGGTGTGTTGGTGTGAACGTGTTATAATATCTAATGTGCTGGTTCCAGTTGTACCAGGCTTTACCTGGCTATTCCAAGTAACTGCACACTTTTAAACATGATTGCACTGTTCCTTTAGTCATGATAGAGGAGGCAGTGGTGTGATGGTATTGTCACTGGATTAATAATCCAGCGCCTGAGGTAATGCTCTGTGGACCAGGGTTTGAATCCCATCATGGCAGATGGTGAAATTTGAATTCAGAAATTTATAAGAGTCCAATGATGAGATGAAACCATTGCCAATTGTCATAAACCCATCTGGTTCACCAATGTGCTTTAGAAAAGGAATTCTGCCATTCTTATCTGGTCTGGACTACATGTGACTCTAGATCCACAGCAAGATGGTTGACTCTAAAATGATCTCACATCCCATGAACAAATATAAAAAAAGTGAGAAAGATTCATTGATCTTCCCTGGTATCTTCAGGGGGAAAAGAAATTGATGAACAAATTATGCCCATCACTTGTGATTGTTAGGCTAATGTTCTTTTTTTCTTTTCTTTTTTCCATTAGTCTGGCTATAATGCGAGAACACTAGTGTCAAGAGAGCATGGGTTTCTCGTACAGGTAAGAAGCTCATCAGCATCTTTGCTTCATCTATTAGCCTGTTCTCTTGATTTTTCATAGTTGATGTATCTTTATTTTGTGCAGACCATTGAGTATGCAGAGCAGCGGATACCGATCCTTAATGAGTACTGCGTGGTGTGTGATGAGCCCCACGTCTTTCAGAATGGGCCAATGCTTCGGGTGAGTAGAAACTTTATTCTTTCATTTTGAATATGTTTCTGCTTTCTGATGCAGAGTGTACTCGAGCACAGATAAAAGGTAGAACTAAACTGAAGTTAAGTGATGAAAGCGTAGTCCAAAATGACAACATATGACCAAAGTTTAGGGTTGGAATTTTCAAAAAACTGTTGGATCAGAAGTGGTATGAGTAATAATGTGGTTGATGTGTTGTGCATGGACTGCAAAGAGGCTCTTGCATAAAACTATGTTGATTCATTCTAATCATACTATACTCTTGTAAGTGCATTATTAAAACTTGCTTAATAATAGATTCCAACACTTTCCTGATGACTGAGGTCAGATTATCCAGCCTTTTTTTATCTCTCCTTGAATAGCAATGTTACATTTGATAACTTCCAACCAGCTGGTATTGTTCCAGAGTTAGGCAATTTTGCCAAATCATAACCAACAGATCCAATGTCTCTGCAGCTCTCTTTTCTCATGCTAGGATTTAGGCAGATGCTGGGTATTTGTCAGATGCTGCTGTAGACTGGAGAGCAGTACATAGAGAGATTATCTAGGAGCTGATATTAGAACCAGTTTTTTCTTGATCAATATTGATGACCTAATTTGTGTGTGTAGGGCAACATTTCAAAATTTGCAGTTGACACAAAATTGTGAACTGTGAGGAGGACAGTGATAAACTTCAAGAGGGCACAGACAGGCTAGTGGAATGGACAGACAAATCAAATAAAATTAGTTTATTTATTAGTGTCATAAGTTGGCTTACATTAACACTGCAATAAAGTTATCATGAAAATTTCCCAATTGCCACATTCCGGCGCCTGTTTGGGTACACTGAAGAGAATTTAGTTCAGCGAATGCACCTAACCAGCATATCTTTCGGAAGAAACCAGAGCACCTGGAGGAAACCCACACAGACATGGGGAGAACTTGCAGAATTCATACAGATAATGAACCAAGCCAGGAATCGAACCGAGGTGCTGAGAGACAGCTATGAAAACCACTGTGTCATCCTGCTGATTTTTAATGCAGGAAGGTGTGAAGTTTTGGTAAGAAGATTAAGAAAAGGCAAAATAAAATAGAGGATGCAGAAACGTAGCATCCTGGAGATAAGTGTGCACACATTGTTGAAGGTGGCATGAAAGATTCAGAAAGTATTTAATAAGATTTACAGGATTCTGGGGTTTGTAGATAAAGGTTAGTCCTCAAAAGCAAAGAGGCTGTGATGAACCTTAGTAAAAAGAAACTAAATTGACCTTAACAGAGCACTACATCCAATTGTGGGCATTATACTTTAAGAAGGATGAAAAGTCCCTGGAGTAAATACAAAAAAAGTTTAGGAGAATGGTTCCAGGAAAAGTGGCTGTGAGGGTAGATTGGAGAAGCTGTGGTTTTCCTTAGTAAACAAGAAGATTGAAAATAAATATGATGGAGATTTTCAATATCATGAAGGATCTGGACAGAGTAAATAGGGATAAACTGTTCCCACTGGCAGAAGGACCAAGACAAAGAAATCCCACAACACCAGTTTAAAATCCAAACGAGTTTATTTGTAGCAAACGACACAAGCTTTCGAGACAGCTTGTCCCTTCGTCAGGTGGCTCGGAGTTCTGACAATTTACATACATAATGATTGGAATGTGAGTCTTTACAGCTAATCAGTTCTTAAAGATACAGACAGATAAACAATGTGAATGGAACACTGTCTGTACCTTTAAGAACTGATTAGCTGTAAAGACTCACATTCCAATCATTATGTATGTAAATTGAGTTTGTGTCTTTGTGTCATTTTTACGACCAGAACTCCTAGCCACCTGACGAAGGGACAGGCTGTCCCGAAAGCTTGTGTCGTCTGCTACAAATAAACTCGTTTGGACTTTAAACTGGTGTTGTGGGATTTCTTTGTGTTTTACTTCAGTCCAACGCCGGCATCTCCATATCAAAACGACAAAGAAGCAGAGGACATTGATTTAAATTGATTGGCAAATGAACCAGAGGTGACAGAGGAAAATCTTTTTTTACAGAGTAGGTAGTTAGGGTTAATTGAATAATAATTATAAGATTCATTGATGAAGGGCATTACTTAATTCTGTACTTAAAGCATTTATAAAGGGAGACTGCTGGGATAGTGGATTGGTAGTTAGAAGACAAACACATGAAATGTATTGTAAATAAAAGAATCCATCAGGAAAATAATTTGTGTCTCATTTCATACTTTACCTTGGGATCCATTTATCAGAGTATCATGAAGTTAGATTCGTTTGTGGCTTTCAAAAGAGAATTGGATAAATATCTGAAGAGAAAAGATTTATTGGGCTATAGAGAGAAGACCAGGGAGTAGGATCTAATTGCGTCATCCTTACAGAGAGTTGGTTCACTTGCTGTGCGGTAATCATTCTGTGATTCTATGATTTTCATCCCCAGTCCTCTATGCACCTTGTTTCTCCTTTCTAATGTTTCAAGTTGGTGCCAATCCCCCTTACAAACAACTTGAAACCTTGCCCTGGCACTTCTTAACCTCCCTGCACAGACATTGGCCTCAGCTCACCTCACCTATCTTGAAGAGTTTCCTTCCACTGCAGAAGTGGTTCTAACTCCCCAGGAATCTTAATTCTTTCCCTTCTGCATCATTTCATATACTAAGTGTTAATCTAGTTTATCTTAGTATTCCTAGACTCAAATTGTTTCATTTAATTTATTTTTGAAAGGCTATTGCAAACTGATTACTTTGGTGGTAAATTTATATGTTTGTTTGCCACCAGGAAATAAATATGTACTTTTGCAAACAATAGAGATAATATTTGAATTATAAATTTGGAAACTTCACACTACCTTGTGAAATTCTTGCAACATTGATTTAAGTTCATCAGTACTGTAAAAATAAAAAGAGATTGTCAATCCCTTTGGAATTCCGAGTGAGTTTATCATCTTCAGGATAACTATTATCTTCTACTTCATACATTGGTATTAAGACATTTCTGTGTGAGGAACCAACTACAATTATCAGTACATGTTTGGTAAACTTAGGCAAATACCAAAATCTGTCCAGTATCAGCTGTCTAAAGAAAAACCATTATCATTATAGAAAAAATTGTGTTTTTATATATTAGGCCGCAGTAACAGGAATGACCTAGAATGGGAATCTCCATTTGAAAACCTTTAATTTAGTCTTCATGTATTTGTGGGATGATCTGAAAGGAACTTTCCTGTCAGGCACAATAAATCTTAATAGTTTTCTGTTTAACATCTATGAATGCAATAGTCCTTCAAAAATAGACTGAATGAAACTGAAACTTCAGCGGAATGCAAAACCTACAGCATCGTCTAGTCTGCTCATTGTACTCTCCAGTCAACATTCTTTGAAAACCAAAGGGCAAGTGGTTCTTCTTGTTCTAAGGTGTAACTTGGTAGCAAACTCACAAAGTATTTGGGCGTGTGATGTCGTTCTGTCAATGGATGGCTACTACTCAGTTCCAGCATAATTTATGGCACTGTTATGCTGGCTGGAATTGCAGCACCTGCTCTGTGATCTCAGGTTTTATTTCTCAAATTAGCATCGGAGCCAGAGGGTGAGGCCCTTGTCATTGCTGTTTCCTCTCTTGACTGCCATCAACCATCTGAGCTCTTGATTGATCTGACCACTGAGGGGCGTCTATTATCTTTGACAAAAGTGGACACATCTGCTCTGCAAAGAGAGAAGACAATTCAGAGTTGAAATCCCAGTTGACAGACTCTTACTGGAACTCTCAAGAATTTGCAGTTCTGTATAATTTATGACTGTGGTTGTTTTGACGTCTTCTGCAGTTTTCCAGCAATTCAAGACTACACAGAATTCTCTGCTCAAGAAACAAAAGACTGGTTACAGATGACGCATATCAGCTCAATGATTTATTTGCTGCCATACCTTAGTGTTCCAGACCCATAACTTCTGGTGGAAATGTACGCCTTGAAGGCGGATTCCACTGAGCCCAAAAAGTAATGTGCCTTTGCTCATATCCTGAGATCTTTCAGCTATGCTTCTTTGACCAATAGGACTGTGACATTGGTTCCTGTGCCCAATTTAAAGTTTGTGATATGGCCATTAACCAAGATGTCCGCAAGCCTTAACAAGAATCCAGACTCTTTGACTTCACCAAAGAAGGATTGTTTTGTGTCCTATTGATGTGCTGTCTCAACCTCATAAAGCTGGTGCTTGATAATAGAAAGGAGAAAGTGTTTCTTTCAACTCTTCAGAGAATTAATCACACTTGAAGTGCAGGTACAAACTATGCACAGAAAGACTCAATAAACAACAATGAAACAAATACCAGATAATCAGCTTGTAATGGTATCTTTTTGAGGGATAAATATTACCCAGGACACCAGGAGGACTCTCTTGTTGTTCTTAACATAGTGTCTTGTGATCTCATACATCCAACTAGGAGGGAAACAGGGCTGATATCTCATCTGAATAGCAGCACCTCACCAATGCAGCATCCTCTCAGTACTGCACTGAAGTGTCAACCTAGAAAAGGTGCTCAAGTTCTGGTAACTTAATGTCAGAGTCGAAAATGGTCAAAACAAAACCTTCACATATTTCATCAAGCAAATAACCGGACAATGAAAGCAACTGCTGATGCTTAAATTTTTCCCTTTGAAAATGTTCAGTTATCTGAAAATGATGACCAAGATGTATTGTTGTACTGGCTACTGCAGTTTTATCGCTTGTTCACACAGCACAAATATGAAAATAATATATTTGTTTGTGACCATATAAAAATATAACAGTAGAACAGTTTAAAAAAAACTGTTGAAACATAAAGATATCTATCTGCACTCCATTATTTAAAACATACTATATTATTGTGTTCAGAATAATTGTAGACATATTAGAGTTTATCAACAACAAGCTTATACTAAGTGAAAGGAAGCCAAAGTGAGCACTTACACCTAGGTTGGGGGCAGGGCAGTGGCGGGTGAGGGGCCAGTTGAACCATGCTGATCAGGACAAATTCCAGCTTTGATAATTATTCTATGCTGAATTAATAATTTACAAGTGGCCTCAGCATCCAGAGTAGGGAATGCTTTCTCTCCATTGTTTATCCAGTGTTTCTTCTGGTGGAAACGTATGTATGCATATGCATATGTTTGCAATGAAATTAGGTACAGATCCATTTGTGAAAATCATTTTTTTCTTTTCAAGGTACTATTTTTGTGCTGTGTGCATCAGTATTATGGAATAGAAACTACTCATTTTTCGGAGCTGGGGCAAGATTTTCTCTGCGGGCTTCTGAACCCTAGTGTCAGGCTCCAATCTATGTCAGAAACCTGCAAAATATGGGGAAAATTCACTGATTCTGGTTTTCCCTGGAGCAGTCACTTAAACATGAAGTAGAGATGCCGGCATTGGACCGCAGTCACTTAATAGCCAGAAGTCAGCCTCACCAAGCTACTGACGATGGCAAGCAGGCTCTCAAGCTGTTTCTGGTACTTGCTTGCTGCCCTTTCCAGTAAGAAGTCAGTAAGAATCTAGCAACACCAATTTTAAATCCAACCGATTTATTTGATAGTAAATTTGCGAGCTTTCGACACTCCGTGTCTTCGTCAGGCAAATGCAGCGTTCTGGTCTGCAATAGCACACATATCAACACAGAGAGTCACAGATTGCTGATTAGAATGCAAATCCTTACATCTAACCTGCTATTCAAGTGTTAAAGTGGCTAACAATGTGTGTGAAGGGAATCCTGAGCATTGGTTAGAGAATTGTGTATTTTGTCCAGACAGCACAGCAAGTGAGGTTTTTTGCTAACCCAGGCAAGTTACAGGGGTTACAGATAGTGTGTCATGAAGCCAAGATCCCTATTAAGACCGTCCTCGTGTGTGCGGAACTTGGCTATCAGTCTCTGCTCAGCGACTCTGCACTGTGTGTCACGAAGGCCCCCTTGAAGAACATTTACCCGCAGGTCAGAGGCCGAATGTCCATGACTGCTGAAGTGTTCGCCCACAGGAAGGGAACTGTTTTGCCTGGTGATTGTTGAGCGATGCTCATTCATCCGCTGTCGTAGTGTCTGCATGGTCTCCCCAATGTACCATGCTTCGGGACATCCTTTCTTGCAACGTATTAGGTAGACAACGTTGGCCGAGTTGCAAGAGTATGTACCGTGTACCTGGTGAATGGTATCCTCACGTTTGATGATGTCGTCCATGTCTATGATCCGGCATGTCTTGCAGAGGTTGCTGTGGCAGGGTTGTGTGGTATTGTGGTCACTGTTCTCCTGAAGGTTGGGTAGTTTGCTGCGAACAATGATCTGTTTGAGGTTGTGCGGTTGTCTGGAAGCAAGAAGTGGGGGGGGTGGGGATGGCCCTAGCAAGATGTTCATCGTCATCAATGATATGTTGAAGACTCCGGAGAAGATGTCGTAGCTTCTCCGCTCCGGGGAAGTACTGGACAACAAAGGGTACTCTGTCCACCGTGTCCCATGTTCGTCTTCTGTGGAGGTCAGTGCGGTTTATCACTGTGGCACGTCGGAACTGTCGATCGATGAGTCGAGCGCCATATCCTGTTCTCACAAGGGCATCCTTCAGCGTCTGGAGGTGTCTGTCACAATCCTCCTCATCTGAGCAAATTCTGTGTATACGGAAGGCTTGTCCATAGGGAATGGCTTCTTTAACGTGTCTAGGGTGGAAGCCCTCCAACGCCGGCATCTCTACATCATGGCCCTTTCCAGTACCAGTGGGAACTAAAAGCAGGCCTCCTGGTGTCAGCAGTTTGGGATGCATTCCCAGATCAGCTATAGCTGCAAAGTAAACCTATTTCTGCTCTATTGTAATATCAGAAGAGCATCCTTTCTGTACACAATGCTAACTTTTACCAGCAAGAAATTAAGGTATAATTGTATGATGATTATGCTTGCTCCTATTAACCTACTTCAAACATTAGTTTGCTTGTTGGCTTCAAAGAGACTGTTTAATGCCTTTTGGTGTTATATAATGGAGCATTTTTGTTGTGGGCTGAATTAAAGTTACTCCAATCTATTTGCAACCGGACCCTTATGATTATGGAGATATAATTGCAGTGATGCTGCAGCCCAAATAGTTTTCAAATACTTTAAAACTTACCATGTGATGATGGTATGACTGGCAAAACTAGCATTTATTATTCCATCAATATTTTCCCTTGAGGAAGTTTTGATATAACCAAGTAGATGATGTTGATTCACAATGAAATTCACAATGGATGCCCTGGCACAATGCCCCCAAAGGCGGGACACACACACCAAAAATGCAGTCCTCTAATTTGTGTCTCTCATAGCCAATCAAACGGAAACATACGTTGAAAACCTGTTGACATATCCAGGTGATAGCCTAGTGGTATTAATGTTAGACGAGTAATCCAGAAACGCAGCTAATGCACTTGGGACCCAGGTTCAAATCCTACCACAGCAGATGATGAAATTTGAATTCAATAAAAAAATATCTGGAATTAAGAATTGACTGATGACCGTAAAACCATTGTCGAATGTTCTTTTAAGAAAAGAATCTGCATCCTTATCTGGTCTGGTCCACATGTGACTCCAAAGCTACAGCAATATCGTTGACTCTCAACTGCCTCCAAGGGCAGTTAGGGATGGGCAATAAACATTGGCCAGCCAGTGATGCTCATGTCCCATGAATTAAAATAAAAATCATTATTCTCAGCTAAGAGCATATGAAAGGATAGAACATATCTGATCCACTGCAGCTCTCAGTTCTGTGCAGATGCAGCAGCAGTGACATTCACCTATTTCGAACTACATGAATAAAAGAGTACAGCCAAGAATCTATGCATTGAGGGACATCAATATAGAACTGAGGGAGGCTCAGCCAACAGTACCTAGTGGGAGCTGTTCCTACCTCGCATTGGAGAGTTCGAATCCGAGAAATTCTATCACTGCCACTGTGTCTGGTGGGAACATTCCATGTCCGAACAACCCCTTAATTCATTACGATAGTCATTGTCTCTTCAGATTTCTTTTATTTGAGGAAATTACTGCTGTAGACAACTTGGTAGCTGCTAAAAACATGGGTACAATTTTCAGGTATAAAAAAATGATTTTAAAAATGGAGATTGGGATGTGCTGGTTGCTGGAAAAAGAGAAGAAAAATAATGTTCTTTATATATATATATATATATATATATAGTCGGGAGTCCTGTTGTGTCCTTTTCATAAGTATGAGAGTATATGCTAAGCTGAAATCTAATTGTCTTAATGAAAACACAAAGAAAATATCCTCAAAAGTAAATATTTCTCAAAGTATAAAACAATGGCAAAATTGCATGTATAGGTATCAGATACAGGTGAAGTGAACAAAAAAAGGCAGAATTGAATGCCATCCTTTACAAGGATGCTGCCTGGATTGGGAGGCAGGCCTTATGAAGATAGGTTGAGGGAACTGGGACTCTTCTCACTGGAGAGACGTAGGTTGAGAGGCGACCTGATAGAGGTTTATAAAATGTTGAGAGGAATAGATAGGGTGGACTCTCAGAGACTATTTCCCCGAGCTGAAATGGTCACTACGAGAGGACACAGATTTAAGGTGCAGGGAAGCAAATACAGAGGAGATGTCAGGGGTAGGTTTTCCACTCAGAGGGTGGTGAGTGAATGGAACCGACTGCCATCAGAGATTGTTGAGGCAAACTCATTGGGGTCTTTTAAGAGACTTCTGGATGAGTATATGGAAAAGAATAGGATAGGTGGTTATAAATAGGTCTGTGGATTGGTAGATGTGATTGGCGCAACTCGTGGGCCGAAGGGCCTGTTTGTGCTGTATTGTTCTATGTTCTATGTTCTAAGTGCACTATATAAAAAAAAAAGCCTGATTGGGTGGCATTTCCATGACAAAGCTTTAAGTTTTGTTAATGGCCGGAAAAACCACAAAGGTCTTTTGAAGTATTTAGCATGTTGGTGAAGATTGAGGAGTATAATATGATTGAAATGTAAATACATATCTTTTGTATTAATTTTCACTATTGAAGGTGATATAGTGGTAGGTACCAATGCTTTAGATATTAACTCCTTAAATGTAAATGCATAAATGACTTTAGCTTGGTTTGAGGCACTAAAGATTAATCAGCTTGCTGCACTTGATAACTTGAATGCTATAGAAAATTAGAGTAGTATCATTAATATAACTGACAGTTCTTTGAGATCTGGACTAGATTGAATTGACCGGAGAAAGAGTGTGATGCATGAATGCTTGCACATATATGCCAAGCCCCATTCATTAATATCTAGATATAAACAAGAGTAGGCTATTCAGACCCTTGAGCTTGTACTGCCTCTATAGCTGATCTTTATCTTAAATCTATTTACCCAGTTTTGCTCAATTATCTTGTAAGTAAAGCTCTATAATTCATGTTTTTAATTACATAACCAAGCTGTTGCATAATGAGATGCTATATATGCTAAAGACTAATGATTTGATGATTCATGGTTTGAAATAAAATGCCAACTGGAATTTTTCACTTGAAAACATAGAACATAGAACACTACAGCACAAACAGGCCCTTCGGCCCACAAGTTGTGCCGAACACATCAAAACCTACCCAGCAATAGACCTATCTATAACCCCCAATCCCATTGGATCCCATATACTCATCCAGAAGTCTTTTAAAAGACCCCAGCGAGTTCGCCTCGACCACCACCGACGGCAGCCGATTCCATTCACTCACCACCCTCTGAGTGAAAAACTTTCCCCTAGCATCCCCTCTGTACTTGCTTCCCTGCACCTTAAATCTGTGCCCTCTCGTCGCGACCATTTCAGCCCTGGGAAATAGTCTCTGAGAGTCCACCCTATCTATTCCTCTCAACATCTTGTAAACCTCTATCAGGTCGCCTCTCAACCTTCGTCTCTCCAGGGAGAACAGTCCCAGCTCCCTCAACCTGTCTTCATAAGGCATGCCTCCCAAACCAGGCAACATCCTTGTATATCTCCTCTGCACCCTTTCAATAGCTTCCACGTTCTTCCTATAGTGAGGCGACCAGAACTGTGCACAGTACTCCAAGTGTGGTCTGACAAGGGTCCTATAAAGCTGCAGCATTACCTCCTGACTCCTGAACTCAATCCCTCGATGAATGAAGGCCAGTACACCGTAAGCTTTCTTAACCACATCCTCCACCTGGGAGGCCGATTTGAGAGTCTTATGGACCCGGACCCCAAGATCCCTCTGCTCTTCCACACAGCTAAGACTCCTACCTTTGATAGTGTACTCATTCATCCCGTTGGATCTGCCAAAATGGACCACAACACATTTATCCGCGTTGAAGTCCATCTGCCACTTCTCCGCCCAGTCTTGCATCCTGTCGATGTCATGCTGCAACTTCTGACATCCCTCCAGACCATCCACAACACCACCGACCTTCGTGTCATCGGCGAACTTACTCACCCATCCCTCCACTTCCTCATCCAGGTCATTTATGAAAATGACAAACAGCAAGGGTCCTAGAACAGATCCCTGGGGCACTCCACTGGTGACCAACCTCCATGCAGAAAAAGAGCCATCCACAACCACCCTCTGCCTTCTGCAGGCAAGCCAGTTCTGGATCCACAAGGCCAAAGCCCCTTGGATCCTATGAAAAGTATCAGTTTACTGAGGTTCGGTGGTGGGGGGGGTAAAATGATTAATATATGGGAAAACAATGTAATAGAAGATTGAGAAATTATATTCCAACACATTTTTGAGGAACTCCTTCACCTCAAAATTTCCCACTACGCCACTGAGTGCCAGGGAATTTGATTTGATTTATTTGATTTGATTTATTATTGTCACATGTATGTAGTATACAGTGAAAAGTATTGTTTCTCACATGCTATACAGACAAAGCACATCATTCATAGAGAAGGAAAGTAGAGGGTGCATAATATAGAGTTTAAAGTCATAGCTAGGCTATAGCAAATGATCAGTATGAGGTATTCCCATTCAAAAGTTTAATAGCAACGGGGAAGAAGTTGTTCTTGAGTCAGTCGGTACATGACCTCAGATTTTTGTATCTTTTTCCTGATGGCAAAAGGAAGAAGAGGATGTGTTAAGAGTGCATGGGGTCCTTAATTATGTTGGACCCCAAAAATATATTTCTGAGGTTGTGAGAAGTGTAGACAGTCAATGGATGGGAGACTGGTTTGAGTGATGGACCAGTCTGCATTCATGACCTTTTGTAGTTTCTTGCAGTCTTGGGCAGAGCAGGAGCCATACCAAGTTGTGATACAACCAGAAAGAATGCTTTCTACGGTACATCTGTAAAGCTTGATGAGAGTGGTAGTAAACATGCAAATTTCCTTTCTTGAGAAACTAGAGGTCTGGTGGGCTTTCTTAACAATAGTATCAGTGTGGTAGAATAAGGACAGGGCATTGGTGATCTTGACACCGAGAAAGCTGAAGCATTTGACCATTTCCACTTGGTCCCCATTAATGTAGACAAGGGCATGTCCTCCACTATACTTCTGACCATCTCCTTCGTTTTGTTAAAATTAAAGGAGAGATTATTGTTGTCACACCAGAGAGTGAGTGTGATAGTATAGGGAACGAGTGTAACGGGAGGTGTGGAGAAACAGAGAGTGTGAGGAACGTGTGGGGAGAGAGAATGTGTATGGCAGTGAGAGGAAAAGGGAGTGTGTTGAGGGTAGTGTGAGGGAGAAGAGAATATATGTGAGGGGTCAAGAGTGAAGGGATGTATATGAGGGATGTGGGATTCTGCCTTCAGATCTAGAGAGGAGGAGGGGGTAACCCTGAAAAAGAAGCTGAGCACAGGATTGTACTCACTACAACTGAGAAACTTGTCAAGTCAGTTCAGAAAGCACTCAAGCATTGGTGTGGGACTGAACTTGCAAATAACTCGCACCGTATAAGGATGGTATCTTTCCTTTCCCAAAAAACATTAACAGACCAGTTGGGTTTTTGAAACAATCTGACAGCTTCAGGGATAAATTTTTTTAGGCATAAATATTATTTGTTTACAGATTTTTATAAACTGAATTTATATTCTCAAACTATATAAATTTGTTTATATAGTGCAATGTAACTCACTTTTGATTGACGCAGGCAGCTGGATTACTGATTCAGTGAGATTACAACAACATGTCGCTTTTTTTGGAAGTCTTCCTCTGTTGTTCCAATTCCAATTATCTTCCTGCTTGCCATGGTGCATTAAGACAGACATTCATTCATTTCCATAGCTAGCTATTCCTGGAACAGGGGTTGCTCATCTGTCACCAGGGATTATAGCTTGAGCAGTGCCACTCCAAATCAAGCATGGCCAACTCAGGAGTCTCTTTTGCTCTTACTGCCAGCCGTTGGTGTATTGGAAGGATTTGCCAGTTGATACTCAGTCTGTTTGACTTCATTATGAACTCACCTTCCTTGGCCAACAAGTCCCAGGTGGGACTCAAACCAGAAGCTTCTGACTCAGTGGTAGGGATGCTACCACTGTGCCACAAGACCACCTCTTCGTCTGTTGTGTCACTAGTAAAAAGTCAGAGTGCACAATACACCCTTTACTCAGTTCTGCCCTGAAATGGCAATAAATGTCCTATGTATGTCATAGAACTGCAATTTGCATATTAATGAAGTTGATCACCTGAAACAACTCTTCAGCCAGCTGGTAATAAGCTGCTATAAAAATGGCAGTGACTGGAATGTCAACAGATGGCACGTGAACCAATGCCAATTGAAGCTATTAATGCCTGTTTAGCCAATTTAAATCAACCTTGTATGTTTTGCAGCAGAGATCACAAGAACTCTTAATGAGTTTCCCCTTGTTAGTGCAGGGATAGTGAAGCCACTGATAGTGCTCCCTCATGTACCACTGATTGAATCACTGTGAGTATTCCTTATCCATATGGTTCAGTTTCACATTGAATACTGCCAACTGTAGTATTGCCTGTAATTAATCATTTTTCCTTTACTGCAAGAATAAAATTTGCTCCCAATAGATGTGAAACAGCTATTTGTGAGAAAATTAGAAGGCAGTTTATTCAGAATCAGAAAGGTGAGAATGTGCTGAAGATGACCCTCTGCCCATTGCAGCGGTTGTGGAATACTGTGGTGTACGGCTGGTATGAACTCAGTGGTAATTGAGGATATTGCCACGAGTAGAACATAACAAATTATCTCTGCAGTGTTTGCTTTTAAGTTCCCAGGGAATGGGGTCCTTTGTTCCAAAGTATTCTATTTCTGATTGAGGGAACCAGCTTTGGAAAGGGCAAAGGGTGGGTTTTGTGGTGTTGTGGATGGGGGGAAGGGAGGTGGGTTTGGAGGGAAATAAGCAAAAATCCTCCTCCCTATCTTGATGACCCCCTTCTCACCAGCATTCTTGCCAAAAGATGTGCTGGTTAGGTGCATTGGCCAAGCTAAATTCTCTCTGTGTACCTGGATAGGCGCTGGAATGTGGCAACTAGAGGATTTCCACAGTAACTTCATTGCAGTGTTAATGTAAGTTAACTTGTCACACTAATAAACAAAAATGAAAATAAATAAAATTTACCTGTGGCTGGGACCCTCCTCAATCCAAGGCCTTGCTGGGTGTCCCATCCACTGCAGCAACCATCTCCCCAGTGGTACTGCTGAGTACAGAAGGGCTGTCAGACTCTGCGTGGCAGCTCTCATTGAATGGGAATTCTGTAATTCTCTGTAATTTTGTTTGTGTTGTTCTTTAGCTTTTACGGTTGGTGTAGTGAAATTTGTCCCCAAAGATATGTATCTGGCCCGCAAAAAATGGAATGTGACAGTACCTTTTTATTGCTATTACCTGTACATTCTATATACATTTTAAAAGTAAAGTTATTTATTAAGCACAAATAAGGCTTACTGCACTGCAGTGACATCACTGTGAAATTCCCCTAGTCGCCTTGCTCCATCATCTGTTTGAGTCATTTTGTACAAAAGCTGAATATAACCTACAGACATATTCATCTCAGCTTTGTGGTTTCGACAGACAGAAGCTAAGACAACACATTGAATATGTAGGTGTCAGGAAATGGGAACTTCCAGATCAAAAATTAAATCAAATGTGAATTAACTTTAACACTGTCTGCAGCTTTACTTAGAACTACATTTCAAGGAAGAAAGTATATTAATAAGAATCTACTTCAAAAAAAGATTATTAACTTGCCCTATTTATAATTTCCATACCTGCCAAAAAAGTACTTTTTGTCATAGTTTTTATTTAGATGGCTCATAAAGACATAACCTCAGGGAGGCAATGGCCGAGTATTATTGCTAGACTATTAATCCAGAAACTTAGCTAATGTTCAGGGAATCTGGGTTCAAATCCTGCTTCAGCAGCTGGTGAAATCTGCATTTAATTAACAATATCTTAAATTAAGAATTTACTAATTTACAGAAGAGATAGGAAAGATATTCAATGAATACTTCTCTTCAGTGTTCACTGAGAGGAATGAGTGTGTGATACAGGCTGATAGGTTGGAGGAGGTAAATGTTCTGAGGGAAGACATACTAGCAATTTTGAAAAACCTGAGGGAGGATAGGTCCCCTGGGCCAGATGGGATACCTCCTCGGATACTTTGGGAGGCAAGGGATGAGATTGTGGAGCCTTTAGCTTTGATCTTTGGGTCATCACTGTCCACAGGGATTGTGACAGAGGACTGGAAGTGGCGAACGTTGTTCCTCTCTTCAAGAAAGGAAATAGGAATGACCCTGGTAATTATAGGCCAAATAGTCTTACTTTGGTGGTCGGTAAGTCAATGGAAAGGATCCTAAGAGATTGGATTTATGACTATTTGGAAAGATATAGCTTAATCCGGGATAGTCAGCATGGTTTCATGAGGTGTAAGTCTTGCCACACAAATTTGATTGAATTCTTTGAGCCGGTAACTAAGTTGTAGATGAATGTAGAGCAGTTGATGTTGTGTACACGAATTTTAGTAAGGCATTTGATAAGGTTCTTCATGATAGGTTCATGAAAAAAGTAAGGAGGTGTGGGATAGAAGAAAATTTGGCCAATTGGATAAGTAATTGGCTATCTTATAGAAAACAGAGGGTGGTGGTGGAGGGGAAATGTTCAGATTAGAGGCCAGTTACCAGCAGTGTACCACAGGGATCAGTGCTGGGTTCTCTGCTATTTATGATTTTTATCAATGACTTGGAAGAGGGGGCAGTAGGGTGAGTTAGTAAGTTTGCTGATGACACCAAGATTGATGGAGTAGTGGATGAGGTGGAAGGCTCTTGTAGGCTGCAAAGAGACATTTATAGGATGCAGAGCAGGGCCAAAACGGCAGATGGAGTTTAACTCTGACAAGTGTGAGGTGATTAATTTTGGTCTGACAAACTTGAATGCAGATTACAGGGTCAATGGCAGGGTTCTGAGGAATTTGGAGGAACAGAGAAATCTTAAAGTTCATATCCCCTGATCTCTGAAGGTTGCCACTCAAGTGGATAGAGCCATGAAGAAGGCTTATGGTTTGTTAGCGTTTATTAACAGGGGTTTGAGTTTAAGAGTCGTGAGTTATGCTGCAACAATATAGGACCTTGGTGAGACCACATTTGGAATATTGTGTGCAGTTCTGGTCACCTCACTATGAAAAGGATGAGGAAGCATTGGAAAGAGTGCAGAGGAGATTTACCAGGATGCTGCCTGGTTTGGAGGGTAGGTCTTAAGAGAAAAGGTTGAGGGAGCTGGGGCTTTTTTCTTTAGAGTGGAGGAGGACGAGAGGTGACTTAACAGAAGTTTATGAGATGATGAGGACGATAGATAGAGTGATGTTCAGAGACTATTCCCTTGAGTGGATGTAGCTATTAATAGAGGGCATAACTATAACGCTCATGGTGGGAGATATAGAAGGGATGTCTAAAGTAGATTCTTTACTCAGAGAATGGCTGGGGTGTGGAACTCACTGCCTGCTGTGATAGTGGAATCATACACTTCAAATGGTTATTGGATAGACACATGGAACACACCAGAATGATAGAGAATGGGATAGCTTGATCTTGGGTTCGGACATAGCTTGGCACAACGTTGAGGGCCAGAGCGCCTGTACTGTTCTATGTTCTATATGTACTGATGACCATGAAGGCATTGTCAGTTGTCAGAAAACCCATCTGATTCACTGATGTCCCTTAGGGAAGGAAATCTGCTGTCTTCATCTGGTCTGGCCGACATGTGACTCTAGAGCCACAGCAATGTGATTGACTCTCAAATGCCCTCCAAAGACAGACCAGGGATGGGCAATAAATGCTGGCTAGCCAGCAAAGTCCTTGCCCTATGAATGAATAAAAAAACTCCTGATCTATAGAGTAGACAGGAGTTGGTCACAGATGGATTACTTGATTGTACAGAAGGGGTAAGAGGAACAGAATTTTACCAGCTCTCTGATTCCAGGGGTGGGCGAGGCTCAAAGAACGGCTTCTGGCAGGATTGTACGAACCTCGGGCGGATATGCCAGTAAAATTCTGTCCAGTGTCTATGGTTGGAAGTCCAATAGTTTCTTCAAGCTGGTTTTTGTACTTGATGTACCAAATAAAACAAAATTATACCTTCTGTTTCATAGCAGTTGCCCAATAAATATGCTTTAGCATGAAGTAATCTTTAGAAAAGTTTCATTTTTGTTTCATTTTATTGTAAAAAAGTATGAATTAGTTTTGTTCAGTAATAATTCCAGCTATAGGGGATAAGATGCCATCTCAATCTAATCCTTTCACTCTTTCGATCTCCTGGGGAGAGGACATTCTCTGATAATTACATGTTCTCTACATTATGAACACAATAGTAAAACTTCCTACATTTGTAATTCCAAAGTCAATCATAAAAGCGTCCTAAAAGATTATGTTAATGACTACACTCAAAATAATCACAGGAAATCTTCTGTTTTATTTATTAAATGGCAAACACATTGCAACCAGAGGGCATCTTTACCCCAGGTTGTCAACACACTTTGGTGCTTTTTGGCAATTTCAAATGCTCCAGTTAGCTATTACTTCAGATGACAATGCTTCAAAATTAAATTAAATTTAAAATTAAGATAACTAAGACCCTAGAATTATTCACATAGCTTTGAAATGTTTGAAAAATAAGTGATTGTTACGTGCTCCCAGGAGGTAAAGCTCAATGCTGGCACATGAATTTGATCCAGTGGTGTCAGTGGAAGCAATAGGTCTCCATTCACTAGACAGGAGTGGATTTTAAAGGGGGACAAATCTGCCACTATCTTGAGCAAAATATCTGTTAGGCGCAGTGACCAGAAACCTGGTTGCTCCCACTCCCCCCACAAACCCCAAGCAATATACCAAAGAAATTCCAAAGGGGGAGCTTTAATTGGATCAGAGTGGAAATTCTGCTCCCCTCCATTTTCATGGAATTAAGATAGGCCCTGATTTATGTTGCATTTACACAAAGAGCTGATTTCATGATCAGGTGTTCCTGGCAGGAAGCAGTCCTGTCAGCAACTGTGGTTCTTGTGTTTGTATTCAATAAAAATCAGCAGTGGATTGCAGGAGGCATCATATGCTAGATTTTCTAGGCGATGAACGGACTCTGGAGATTTTTAAAAATGGTGGAAATCCAAATGCAGAATCCTACATCTATTTCTGATAAATCCCATCTTTTTCTCAGTAGGGGAAAGGCAGTAGAGTGTGAAGTAGCACACAAGTGGGAAACCCTGTCCATGCCCCTCACGATCTTGAACACATCTATCAGGCTGCCCCTCCGTCTTCTCTGCTCCAAAGAAAACAACCCAAGCCTACCCAACCTCTCTTCATAACATAAATGCTCATCCCAGGCAGCATCCTAGTGAATCTCCTGTGCACCCCCTCCAATGCAATTACATCCTTCCTATAATGTGGTGATTAGAACTGCACACAGTACTCCAGCTGTGGCCTTACCAAAATTCTGTACAACTCTATCATGACCACTCTGCTTTTGTAATCTATACCTTGATTGATGAAGGTGAGTATGCCATTAGCCTTTTTTAGCCATTCTATTAATCTGCATTTCTGTCTTCAGAAATCTATGGACAAAAAGCCAAGGTCCCTTTGTTCTTTGGAATTTCCCAGTGTCAGACTTTTAGACATTCCAAGATACTTCACAGTGCTAAGTCAATAAAATTATATTCTGAGAAGTAGGCAAAGGTTTGGGCAAATACATGGTTTTAAGGAGAATCGCAAGGGAACTAACAGCACAAAGAGAAAATATTGCAGAGACTAAAGGCATAGTAGCCAATGATCAGTGTCAAGCAAATAAAAGTGCTAGGGGTGGGAAGCTGCTAAAAGTCACAACCAGAGGAATGGGAAATTGTAGGACTGGTCGAGATCATAACAAGATTTAAAGAAAAGGTTGAGAGTTTTAGATCGAAGGTTTTGAAGCATTAGGAAACAGTGAGACAAGGATAATGGTAAAATGACAAAAGGAATTTGATTGGGGTGAACTGCAATCATGATCCTTAAAGCAGGATGATGATGAGAGCATTTGAGTAACAAAGTTTGACAGGAATGAAGACGTATGAGAGTTTCAGTGCAGATAGGCTGAGATAAGCAAATAGTTGACAATGTTATTCCATAGAGAATTACTGTATCGGTGATGCAAAAGTACTCAGTACTGTTGCTGCAGCTGCACTGTTTTTGGATCCTTCATGAATACAAAAATTATTTCTAATGTAATAAATCATTCCAAGGGTCCTATTGGGACATTTATTTACAGCAATAAGATTACTATTTTTATAGTCGGAAGCAAAATAAAGAGCATGATTTAAATGCATGCCAGAATGAGTTAGAAATGTAAGCATTATCATGGGGAATTGTTTTAGCACATGGTATGTCAGTACTCCAGAGAACATTAACTTTCATAACTTTTATCAGAGGGTGTGTATCACCTCTGTGTTGAGGAAGCAGTACCTGCTGATGAAAGGAAAGGTACTGACTACAGGCACATGAGTTATGACAGAAATGCTGTCTTGCACTTAGTGAATGCCAGTTCTTGCTGTGTGCCACCTTGATACCTGATTTTGTGTCAACACATGGCAGAAAAGAGCATCAAGAAAAGCCATGTTCAGGCTGAGTCCCTGATGTTTGATCTAAAAGTTTAGTTCAAAAATTCTTTCAGTTTCATTTTGAGTGACATCTGGCTATTGGTGAATGATTATGCTTCTGGTTCACTGAGTTGATACAATTTTGAGAATATATTGACGTTGAAGTCTTGCTTATGAACAGGGAAAGTGGAGGATTCATGTTTCATCAGATTCCACCAATCGCTGCTTTGAAAGCCTTTGAACAGTGGTCTTCTAATTCTCCTTTCTAAAAGCACCTCGTTTGACAAGCTTGATGTGTCACTTACTGCAGAATCCCATTGGCCAATATCTCTGTCTTGTTCACTACTGGGATGCTGTGATTCTCTCCCAGTACTTCAGCGGAGCTTTAGATGGAAGCACTGATGACAAAATGAGAATGAAATTGATCATAATCCCGGGGATCACTTCCAGGATGGAAAGCTTCTCTATCGTGGCCAAAATGGTGGAAGTGTGCAAAAATCAGATGTCTTGCTCCTGAATGTAGCACTTCCTGTTTTTGTGAGGGTGGGAATTGGACGTGGTTCATAGTTCATGATTGCATGAGACTGCTGGCCACTTTAATCATCTTAGGAGTGTGAAACAGTGGGCAGACTCGGTAACAGCAAGTCCGAACATTGTGTATGTATTTGGTAGCTAAATAGTCCCTTAAAGAGATAATATATCCCTTAGGATATGGTTCTTGAACACGTTTGAAGGAAGTCAGGGACCTTTGGGGGTGGTAAGGTACTTTTAGAATTGTTAGAACTAGGCATAAATGTGCATTAAAAGTGCATAAGCTCATTAACTATCAAGTTCACTGAAACTGTCAACAGACTTGTTAAAATCAAATGTCAAAAGCAACTGTATGGAGGACCTTTCAAAAGTGTCAGGAAGAATTATCAAAAGCGTCTGTTAAAAGGAGCTATCAAGCTATCAAGTCACATAAAAATCTAGCTCTTTCAATCCTTCAAAAATGCCAGACATCAGTTGCAAAAAACAAATGCTTGCTATTTCACTATATGTTAAGGTAAGCCCAAGCTCTTTCCTCACTAGTTTACTGCTGCGTTGCTGATATTTCAGCCATACATTATCATATAGAGTGCTTAACTTTTCACAGTTTAACAGCTATAGACTCTGAAATAGGGCTATGAATTCCAAAGTTTGTTGTTATATGAGAGTATGTACTGGAATAGAATGTTTGTTGTTTTTAGGCTTAGTGCTGTTGAAGGAATGGAAATGCAGTAATGGATGAATTTTATGAATTAGTTGTTTTTCCAATATATTAAAGTTTGTAATAAATACCTACTCCATAGAACTTTATATTATCATCTTTGAGTGAATCCTGAAGTCTACTTCAGCCTAAGGATGGTGGATAGGGGACATTAGTTGGCTCTAAGTTGATGCTAAGTGGTTGTAAAGGGACCTAACAGTGGCTACAGGGCATTCATTGGCATTGAAGGTAAGAGGAATCATGGCAGGTGGATACAGAGGCATAGGTTGATATGAACTGTGTGAAGGGCTATGGAGTGGGTACGCTGTATTTGGTGGCATGTGTTGGCATGAATGGGGCATTAAGAGTGTGTGAAGGTTGAGATGTTTGAAGGCTTAGAGGTGGAGGGGATGGTTGATTTTTCTAATTTTTAAAATTTTGAACATAGTGCCAGAGCCCCAACTTTGGCTTAGACCACTTCTGCATTTTTTTAATTCATTCGTGGGACATCGGCAGCACTAGCTAGCCAGCATTTATTGCCCATCTCTAGTTGCCTGAGGGCAATTGAGAGTCAACCACATTGCTTTGGATCTGGAGTCACATGTAGACCATACCAGATAAGGATGGCAGATTTCCTTCTCGAAAGGACATTAGTGAAGCAGATGGGCTTTCCAACAATCGACAATGATTTCATGATTGTCAATAGATTCTTAATGCCAGGTATTTTTTATTAAATTCAAATTCTACCAACTGATGTGGTGGAATTTGAACCCGAGTCCCCAGAACATTAACTGATTTCTAGATTAGTAGTCTACGGATAATACCGCTAGGCCATTGTTTCCCCTGGCATTATCCTCACTACTTCTGGGGTCGCCCACCCCAACTTCTAACATATGTTTATTTAATTCTAAGATGGGATGGAGTTGAGCATCTAAAGAATAGCTAATTAGCATTTATGCATAAAAACAAGATCTATATGATTCATAGTATCATGGAAATGGGCTTTGAGAGTGAAAAGGGCTATAGAAAAACATTGTAAAATTAACTCATACGGGTTCCTAAAGATATCTCTGAAGCTGAATCTCACAGGTCAATCTGCAAAAAACTGAAATGGAGGAAGTGAGTGACAGCATGAGGGTAGAGAAGCAAGTCTGTACGGTTCACCAAACACAATGCAGGTGAGAGTTTGCACTCAGAGACCAATTTTATGATGACGGAGGAAGATTTGCCTAGCTTTGACTAGAGGGAGAAATCTCCAGGGTAACCACAATGTGAAAGTAAGTCTGGGGATTAGAAATTGTACTGCTGGAAGCAGGGAAAAAGGAGACAAGCCATCAGGAGCCAAAAATAACTTTAGACGGGTTCCTGGAAAATGAAGTGTTCACTCAATGCACAGAGTAAAATATAACCTCAAAGGGCAATTTTCAGTCATTTTAAAAGTTAAATCAAGATTTTTTTTCTGTATTTTAGAATAAATGTTGCCTGCTGAAATACTGCTCAGTTAATATTGCTTGCTTTTAGTTTGTCTGCCATGTTGAAGTCTTAAAAATTGAATGTTTTCATATGACCCTACCAGGTGGTCACTGTGAATTCAGAGATATTTTTTAAACTTATTGGACTCTCTGGGGATTGTAACAGGATTGACTCTAAGTTATTATCCTTTAACTCTCAGTTGATGTAGCTATATTAGTAGGTTTGCACCCAGCATTTCAACATTTCAAAATGAACCTGGCACCTAAGAGAAAGACAATTTCTATTAAGGAGGTTTAAAGTGTGAAGCTTAACTATGATTGACTATACCATGGCATAGATTATCTTCAGTCAAACCTTGTAAATGTTGAAGAATATTACAAAGAAGAAGGCTATTACAGAAGTTTCTGTTTATATGCAAATTTAGTGAGTAAGGGAAAGCAATAACGTAAGAAGCTTGAAGGCTTCTATTTTAATTTCAAAAGGAAAGAATGAAATGATTAAATTCACATGGAGATGGTCATATCTTTAAATTAAAACCTCTTCTTTAATCATTAATGGATTTGAAGCCCTTACCATTTAATTGATAAAGCATTTCTAAATTTTTTAGTATGTTAATAGATGCATAAAATTGCACAGTTGGCCCTTAGTCAATCTTGAGTTTTAATTGTTCAGCATCAGACAGAAATATAAAGCAATTATGTGGAAGCTGACATAAATCTTCCCTTTCTCCAGAAGCAGATGAGTAGTGATCAGGAAATATGCTGCTTTCTCAGGTTCAATAACAAAAGCAAGTTGTCACGGTCTGCTGGGAAAGCCACAGTTCTCACATTAGTTGCCGTTGCAGTGCTTATATTCTCATTTAGAGACTCATTTTAAATTTACGCTTGCTCTGAATTGCATAACCGATGCCATACAAAGTGTCCAGAGTGAACAAGATAGAACATATGCCTTTATATAATGCCTTTCACAACCTTAGGACATTCCAAAGCATTTGTAGCCAGCGAAGTACTTTGAAGTGTAATCATTTTTGCAGTGTAAGATTAACCAAGAGTTATTCAGTCCAGTCACACACTGGAGCTGAAACTCATCTTGTCCTTGATCTATGCCAGGTCTGTGAATGTTGGCGCACATTGCATTGATATAAGCAGCTTCGCAGGATGAAGGAAAACTTTTAATAAAAACAGGATTGCCTGTTTTCTACCTGAACTCTGGCCATTCAATCTCAGAAAGATCATCCCGACTCGAACTAAATGCGATTAGGCACCAGAGGCCTTTCGGTTTGATTTTGATCTTACCCACCTGATTAAAATATGGTGTGCTGGTGGTCAAATTACTGATAGCTACATTCACAATTCACATTGTGGTCTCACCTGTTATTATTTGAACCATGCACAACACTGAGTTGGCTGAAAAAAGTGCGTGGGTCATGATCACCTGCAAATCAGGTTCTTATAGTTGAAACAGTGCAAATACCAATGCCATTTTTGTGCAAAATCTCTGTAATCACATCAAGTGCCCAAACCACCAAGAAAAGCTGGTAGGATTGGTCTATCAGAGCTACTCAATCAGTAGTTAAAGAGGCAGGTGGTTAGATCAGAAAGAATAACTCTGCAGTAACTGGCATTTCCTCATTTGCTGCCACGTTTTGGAACCATACCTTCCAAATTGAATGGAACCATTGGTGCCCATCCTCCTCATGGACAAGTTTGCAACCATACATGTTTCTGTGCCTCCTCTCAAAAGTTATGAACTGTTTTTCATGCTGAAAATGAGCTAGTTTGTATGCATAATTGCTGTACCACCATCTTTGGGTGGCTTGCCGCTTCCCACTTCCTGACTTCTTTACAAATATTATAGTGCATCGAGGCTGCATCAGAATCAGTGACACCATAATTTTCCAGTTGTGCTTTTGTTCCTCCTCTGCCAGAAAATCCATTCCCATATTTCTGGAAGGTTGTTTAGCCGGATTTAAAATATATCAAGCCTTTAAAAATTCACTCACACTTGATTGAACAAACCTTACGTTTTCTTAGCATGCTTAGCGGGTATCTTATCAAGTCAGTCCCTCAAATTCATGCCATTCCCTATGTTTTAATGCTGAGTATCTCAGTGCGATACTGGTACATTGCATAGAGCAAACCGAACAGCAGTTTCTTGATTTCCGACTTTATTTTGCTTGGCCAAGTTACACCTTAATAATGGTGAGTGCTGATAGTTTGATCGGTAATCTTCCTGCAGACTCTGAGCCAATGTAATACTTGATCAGTGATGGAACCAGCGACTTAGGGAGGAAAAGAAGTATCAGTTTATTTTCCCACCTTTTCACCAGACAAATGTTTATCAAACATGCAATCTGACAGCATGAATCATCATCCCATTGCTTGCAAATGATAGCTTACTAATGAAAATGGTAAGCACATGGGTAGATACAAAATATTCATAGAATTGTACAGGACAGAAGAGACCCTTCAGCCATCAAGTCCATACTGACATATTAGAAACACCCAAGCTCCCACCTAATCATATCTGCTAGCACTTGGCTCTGAATGTTATGATGTGCCAAGCGTTCATTTAAAGGAAGTGAGGCAACCTGTCTCAACCACTCTCCCAGGCAGCACATTCCAGACCATCACCACCTTTTGGTAAAAAGGTTTTTTTTCACATTGCTCCTAAACCTCCAGCCCCTCACCTTGAACCTATGTCCCTTCATGACTGACCCTTCAACTAATGGGAATATCTGCTCCTTATCTACTTCATATCGCTCATAACCTTGTACAACTTGATCAGATCACCAATCAGTCTTCACTGCTCCAACAAAAATAAACCAAGCCGACACAGCCTCTCTTTGTAACTTAAATGTTCCATCCAGGCAGCATCTTGGTAAATCTTCTCTGCATTCCTCCAGCCCAAACACATCCTTCTGATAATGTGGCAACCAGAACTGCACTAGCTGTGGCCTCATCGACATTCTATACAACTCCAACATGACTTTCCAGCTTTTGTAATTTATGCCTCGACTGATAAAGCAAATGTCCTATTTATCTTCTTCACCATCCTAGTAACGTGCCCTTCTGCCTTCAAATTTGTGGACAAACACATCAAGGTCCTTTTGTTCCACAGAACTTCCTATTGTCCTACCGTTTATTGAATACTTCCTTGTCAAATTATTCCTTCCAAAGTACATCACCTCTGCCCATTTGACCATTTCATCTACATCTTGTTGCCCAAGACACACTGCCTCACTGTTAATCATTCGTCCAATCTTTGCATCTGCAAACTTATTAATCCTATCCTACACATAGTCATCAATGTTTTATATATATAAATAATGACTCGTGTGGGTCTAACACAGATCCCTGTGGTATGCCACTGGACAGTGGCTTCCAGTCGCTAAAGCAGCCTCTGTCATCATCGTCTGTTTCTTACAACTGAGCCAATTTTGAATCCACTTTATGAAGTTATGCTATATCCCATGTGAATTTACCTTCTTTATAAGTGTCTGCTGTGGAATCTTGTCAAAAGCTTTGCTGAAATCCATATAAACTACATGATTGCACTACCCTCATTTACATAGCCGGTTGCCTCCTCAAAATGTTCAATCAGATTTGTTAGGCATGGCCTCACTCTGACAAAGCCATGCTGACTATCCTTAATCAAACTATGCTTCTCCAAGCGGAGATAGATGCTCTGCTTCAGAGCTTTCTCCAATAGCTTCCCTACCATTGATGAGAGATTTACTGGTCTGTAGTTTCCTGGTTTATCTCTACAATCCTTCTTAAGTAGCGAAACCACATTACCTGTTCTCCAGTCGTCTGGCACCTCCCCCGCAGTCAGAGAGAAATTGAAAATTTGGGTCACGGCCCCTGCAACCTCTTTTGTGGCCTCTTACAGCAGCCTAAGGCACAATTCAGTTTGTTATTATTCTACCTTTTTCCTTTGTATAACATTGCAATCTGTTCACTGCATTATTCTGCTTTTCCTTCCCAGACATAATAAGGTTTATAAATATTATTAAAAAAGAAAGCAGAATTTAATTTTCTTTAGCATGTAATAATATAATAATCACTTTAAATGCTGATATAATTCTCTTTTGGAAACAATTTGATATTATGTGAAATATTACATCATAAACATAAAAAAAAATTTGAAGCACTGCATTGAATCCAACCTTTCCATAGGGGAGAAAAAATGTTTGTTGCAAATATCAGAATTTTGCTGCCCTCTAGTGGATAGATTATTTCCCTTCGCTACCTGGGCAGTAATTTGGCAAATGGATTCTATAATGTGTGGGTGATCTGCTATGCCAGTTTATTGCCTAGCCAATGCCCATAGACATTGGCAAAAAAAAAACTGAAAGACTATCAGGGATACAATCTCATAGTTTACATTGTTATCCAAGTCATCACGAAGACCATCCATTTCCACCTCAATATCTTTGCCTGACACCATTCCAGCTTTAGCTTGTCTGCTGCTTAAACGGTGGTCTGTATCTTTTGATACCTTTTAACTCAACTATTCTAATGCATTCCTGAACTGGTTGCCAATCTTCTACTTGCCTAAATGTTAGATCGTGCAAATTTCTGCTGTTGGTTCTCAACTCCTTTCAAGTTCTATTCACCCATCACTCAACACCTCCATGGCTTCACCTCTTCCTATCTCTATAATCACTTCCAGCCCCAAAACATACACAAAAAATGTGCGCTTAATTGACCTCTTGAGCATTCTCCACAGTCTGTTCATGTGGCAATCCAAATAGGTCTTAAATGATCGTAGCATGTCTGCCTCAATGACCTTGCTTGGTAACGCATTCTAGATCCTGACTCCCCTTGTGTAAAAAAAACATTCCCCGCATAGCTGTCTTGAGTCTTGCCTCATTTACCTTGAACATGTGATCACTTGTATTTGTCATTTCTCTCCTGGGAAAGAGCTTCCAACTGTTCACCCTATCTATGCCCTTCATAATTTTATAAACTTCTTTTAGATCACCTTTCAACCTCCATCTTTCCAGGGAGAATAACCCTAGTTTACTCAATCTCATCTTATAACTAAGATCGTCCATACCAGGCAATATCCTGGTAAACCTGTTTTTCGCTCTGTCCAAAGCCTCCACATCCTTCTGGTAGCGTGGTGACCAAAAATGGACGCAGCATTCCAAATGTGACCTAACCAATGTCCTATATAACTGCAACATCATATACCAACTTTTATACTCTGTGCCCCATCAGATAAAGGCAAACATGCCATACGCCTTCTTCACCACCTTTTGCACCTGTCTGCTATCTTTAAGGATCTGTGGACTTGCACACCCAGGTCCCTCTGTGTCTATAGCTCCTGATGGCTCTGTCATTTATTCTATAGTTTCTCCCCCCACCACTCGCTTGCCCCGCCTCCCATGTTAGATCTGCAAAAATGCATCACTTTGCATTTATTTGGATTAAATTCCATCTGCCATTTCTCCGCCCAATTTTCCAACCTATCTATAATCCTGCTGTAACCTTAGACAATGTTCATCATTATCCTCAACTCCAGCAATCTTTGTGTCGTCTGCAAACTTACTAATCAGACCAGCTACATCCTCTTACAATCACAAACAGCAGAGGTTCCTGTACAGAGTCCTGTCGAACATCACTAGTTGTAGACTTCCAATCAGAAAAAGGCCCCTCCACTGCTACCTTCTGTCTTCTATGGTCAAGCCAGTTTAGTACCCATCTAGCTTGTTCACCTTTGAGATTTAACCTTTTGCACCAGCCTGCCATGAGAGAACTTGTCAAATGCTTTACTAAAATCCATGTAGACAACATCTTTGGCCGTTCCCTCGTCAATCATTTTTGTTACCTCCTCAAAAAACTCAACCAAATTTGTGAGGCATGACCTCCCTCATACAAAATCATGTTGTCTCTTGCTAATGAGACTATTCAGTTTGTGTATAGATCCACTTGAGTACAATGTCAAGCCAGGTCCTGATTACAATCTGCCTTTGGAAATATATGGAATGAAATAATCAAATCCACTTATGTGGTGCTTTCTCACATCACTGATGACCTTCTCTGGGGTATTAGCTGAATTATTATTTGTTATCACATAGTCAAACATGTCAGCCATTTGCCTACAGCAGGCCACACTAAAGCAATAAATGGATGATCCAAGTAATTGTTTTCAGTGATGTTAGCTGAGGGACAAATGTTGATCATTGAAGTTGTTCTTCAAAAAGGGAAATAGAAACTTTAATGTCCTCTTGAGAAGATTTGATGGGATCATAGCCTAGCATCTCATCCAAAGGACAGCAAGTTCAATAATGCACTGACATGTAAGTCCATGTTATAAGCCCAAGAGAGCAAACTATGACAAGTTGCAGCATAAGCCTGCCCTTAGAGAGATCACATAAAGCTATGTACGATAGTAACTGATATTGCAAAGATAAGCCTGCATCACAACTTCAATCTGAACCATGAAAATAGGACAAGGATCTAAAGGAGCAAAAGTCAAATGTAGACCTAATGCCGGAATGTTCTTCAACATTCAGAGATGAACACTTGAAATGCAGTTCCAGCAGCAAAAACCGTGGGTTCGTAAGAAACAACTGTAATGGAGCAAGAATGAAAGCTTTGCTGGACAGATAAATGAAAGTGGGCTGAGCGGCCTTCCTTATCCATATTTATTCTTGATTTTGGAAAGTCTCCTTCCTAATAGGAGCATCAGCAAATCAGCAAAACAGAAAATGGGTTTACTGACTTTGAAGAATTATAGCGGAATTCTATTTTGTCTCTGTATTTTCAATGCATATTTCTTCCTTTATAAATGTCTTCCTATCACTTGACATTACTCCAATCCCAGGAAATACAGAAAGCTTCCTACAAACCTATAGACTGCTGTGTTGGTTATCAATAGGAATGAATAGGATAGAGATATGATATGATCTATCCGTTTTAGGAATGAATCTGATGTCCTGTCAATTCCTGCAACCTATTGTCATGCCAAATATATTGACATAAACCTATTTGCAAATCTCTTTATGCCATATTACTTACAGAAGTCAATCAATTCCGGGCTTCGGCACTATCTGTGCAGAGTCTGCACATTCTCCCTGTGTCTGCATGGGAGTCCTCCAGGTGCTTCAGTTTCCTCCCATAGTTCAAGGATGTGTTGGTTAGGTGCACTGGCCATGCTAAATTCTCCCTCAGTGTACCTAATCAGGCACCAGATTGTGGCAACTCGGGGATAGTGGACATAGTAACTTTATTGCAGTGTTAATGCAAGCCTACTTGTGACATTAATAAATCAACTTTAAAAAAAAGTGACCAACCTTGAAATATCAACATTTTGAATGTATCAAATGATTAACGAAGTCACATTACTGGCATTGATCAATCGGAAAGTAAGTTAGAGACATTGATCTTTGGAAACATTGCAGCATTGGTAAGAAATAAAATGTAATTCTCTAAAGAACTGAATTACCTATTTATCTGCTTCCATTTCTCACTTATAGAGCATCTTTCCAGTTCTTGAAGAGTAAGAGGAAAGTCACAGCGATTTTAATCAGAACTCACCATTCTCTATATCATGTCTCTGGAAGGAGCTATTAGATTATTAACTTCTCATTGTAGACATCAGGGGACAATTAAAGTCAGTGATGTATGGAGTTAAAATCACTTATATGTCTTTTAAGAGCTATGAATCTATGTTTCAATGACATCTAATTGAGTTTTTGAATTCAATTGAATGTTTAGCCTCTGCAATTCATAAAACCATAGAAATTTATAGCACAGAACGAGGCAATTTGGCCCATTCTATCTGTCAGCCCAAAAAAAAGTTAGCTAGACTAATTTGATTTTGAGCTCTTAGTCTTTAGCTTTGATGGTTTCCGGTGATTATCCAAGTGCTTTGTAAACGTGATGAGGGTTTCTGCCTCTAATAGCCTTTCAGGTATTGAGTTCCAGATCCCATAATAGCTTCAGCAGGGCACTAGAAAATCTCCATAGAAATGGTGGGGATTGTTATGGAATGAATTGAATATGACCAAAGCTATTCAGAGTTACTCCTGGTTTATCAACTTGTATACACAAATTACTGCAAAGTTACACTGTTTGAGAGTATTCGATTCCATGAAACCTCACAAACAACAAAATTGCAAACAACAAACAAACTTCTGCACTGGGCATTAATTAGATAAGTTCTAATGGCGGAGCTGAAAAGACATTCGGACACTGCGCTCACGAGCGATGGATCCTTCTTATCGATAAAGAGAGAACTGAAGAATTCCTTAGGCTTTGTCGTCTCCCCTCCTCAATTGTGTATAGTCAGCTTGTTTTTATAGGGCACAACATTTTGTAAAGATAATTGTTTCTCATCACGCACACCAGTAAATTATTTTGTATGAAACAAAGAAATATGCCTGAGACAGTAGCTGTTTAATCACGTCCTATCAGTAATGTCATAATCTTTAGTGATAGTGGTGGATGGATGGAATGTCCATTCAGACAATGATCAATTAATCATGTCTTTTATTACAGTTTTGGTGCTGTTAGCAAGGACATTCAGCTGTGTTCTGTTGATAGATATCATGAAACATCCCCTTTCTCTGCACTGATTATCTCATGTATATGCAGAGACAGCCAGTCTACAGTGACGGTGCCCCTAATTTTCCTGAACCGCTGGCCAACCTCCTGCTGAGCTCGCAACCCCTACTTACCCACACAAGCCATCCACTTTCATTGAGTGTTAATGTAAGCCTACTTATGACACTAATAAATAAATAACAATATATAAAGGAATAAAGACAATAAAAGCTATTTTGAATAAATTTAAAGATAATTTTATTGGAGAAATTGTTTAATAAAACAATAATATCACAACAAAGTAAAATTTGTCACACTGATGGTGCTTTATTTGAAATTAGAGGAATACTATAATCAGGAATTAAATTTTAGCAATAGGAAGCACCCACATGCAAAAGAGGCAGACAACACACATGGAATGCACAATTTCTACTGCAGGAAATAAATTATGGATTCTTTCTGTTCCTTTAACTTCATTTAGGTGTTTACTTTTTCGTTTTTTGATATTTTCTAAAGCTGGCTTCAATTTTTATTATTTAAAACCATGGTATGCAAACATTGGGCCTGCAGCCTGGTGTACAAAGACATTTACCCAAAAAAGCAAATTTACAGAAAAGGAAGTGGTGAATCACAGGACTTTACTGTATTTCATGTTTCCAGTGAAGACTTCTATTCTCCAACAGTGGTTGGGGGAAATTCGGGCATACACTGTACGTTTTCCAAACATCTGCACTCAAATTTCTCCACTCTACATTAACAATGTAAAACCCAGTGTGCATGGATAAGACTCTACATTAAGAATGCAAAACCCAGTGTGCATGGAAATCACTATGCAGCATATGGTAGAGCAGTGTCTACAACATTGAAGAGACCTGTGAATAAACAAAGACAATTCACCCAATGAAACTTGTCTCTTCAGTCCTTCAACTCTCCCAACCTAGCGTTCAAGTGAACTGTGAATACCTTGACTGAAAGATAATTTCCAAATTTATCATGTCTTTGAGAAGAGATATTATGCTAATATCTAGCATAACTTTTACTCTTCCACTTGTTTGAGCAGTGCCACAATTAAAATTCTCATCCTTGTTTTCGAATCCCTCCATGGCTTCACCCTACCCTGTCTCTGAGATCTCCTCCAACATGATAATGCTCCAAGACATTTGCTGTCCTCAGGCTCTAACCTCTTAAGAAACTCTGATTTTAATTGTTCTGTCAATGGTAGTGTGATTCAGTAATTCCCATCCTAAACCTGACTGCCTCTCTCTCTCTTTCTTCCTTTGAAATGCTCTTTCACCAAACTTTTGATCATGTGCTCTAATATTGCCTTATCTGGCTTGTATCAAATTTTACTTTGTAATGTACCTGAGAAGCACTCTTTTGTTATTGCTGTTGTAATGGGAATTTCTAAAGAATAATAATACTCTATATCATTTAACAATGTGAATTTCTCAGTGTGTCTTTCTTTGCCTCATCAACATCACTCTGTACTGTAGGGTTTAATTTCCTGTAGTCTTTCTTCATTTACACCCAGTTATTCTAACCGATTTTTCATTATGTACATACATTCTTTTGAAATACTGCTCAAATTTGAATTTCAAAGTCAAAGTGGGCTCTGAAAGTACATTATAAAACTTCAACTGTAGACTTTTACTGTTTTTGCAATACACTCTAACTTTACTTCATTTTTAATATAAAAACAGAAAATGCCTTATAAACTGAGCAGGTCTGGCAGCATCTGTGGCAAGAAACAGATTTAACATTTTGCATCTAAATGACCCTTAATCAAGACAGGAATTTAAGGATAGTTGGAAAGGGGATGAAGGAGGTGGCAGAATAGGAGAACAAGGATGGGTCAAAGCAAAGGGGTCTATCTATGTCTCAGACATATCGATAGATATGTCTGAGACATAAGCTAAAGGGTTAATAGTGCCATTAAGGGATGAAGAGTGTTACTATTGGGAAAAGGCAAGATGGTGGGTAATTGTGGCAAAAATTGGTTCTCTATTTCATCTCAATATTGAAATGAGATGGAGGTGCTGGTGTTAGACTGGGGTAGGTACAGTAAGAAGTCTCACAGCACTAAGATAAAGTCCAACAGGTTTAATTGGAATCACGAGCTTTTGGAGCTCTGCTTCTTCATCAGGTGTCACATGTTTGCTCAAGAATTACATTTTAATGACTTCCCCATTTTGGCCTTCTAATTTGGTAGTGCGTTCAGGGAGGTCCAACAGACCACACTAGCTCTTTTTGCACCTAAGTTTCCATTGACACAGAGTATGCTCTACAAACTGTGAAGGTTAGTCAAGGTTAATGGAATACTAGAGTGGTTCTCATAAACTTGCCTTTAGATCAGGACCCTCCCTGTGAATTACATTACCGCTAAACCTTAATGTACACCTGAAGCAGCTTTACATTGATACAAAAATAGCAATAGATTTTCAGCCTGATACTTCAAGGATTTCTTTTTCACTAAGATACACAAAAAATACTGCAGACGCTGGAATCTTAAACAAAAACAGAAAATGCTGGAAAGTTTCAGCAGGTCTGACAGCATCTGTGGAGAGAGTAGAGCCAATGTTTCCAGTCTAGATTATCCTTCGTCAAAACTGACTGTTTGCCCAATTGGCAAAATGGATATATTAAATGAGAATAAACAGTGTCTCTCACTGATGCCAGAGAGTGCAAGGTATTTCTTCACTCATGAAAAATAAATAGTCCAAAATCACTGGTGCCTGCAATGTGTGTGAATTAGCTCATTAGAAATAGTAAACCATTCTCTGAAGCATGCATCAATTTTCTATGATGATGAAGCAATACCAATGACTTCTGCATGTCACCACCTGGATGTTCTACTCCAAACCACCCATCATTCTAACTTGGAAATATATCAGTGTGTCTGCACTGTTGGTGGGTCAAAATTCTGGAACTCCTTCTCCAAAAGCTCGTACATAACTTGAACTGCAGTGGTTCAGGAAGGCAACTCAACTCCATCTTTTAGAAAGCAATTAAGAATGGACAATGAATGCTGGCCTAGCCAGTGACACACACAACCCACAAATGAATTTTTGAATGATGGGCAGAATTCTGTACATGTCCAAGATAGCAGAAAGGAGAGGTTATATATGAATTGTGACCGGAAAACCTGTAGTTTTTCAAAGCATTTCAAGTCGGGATACTTTCCAGAGTTAATAAAGTAGCTATTAATAATGCAATATGGTTCGTGCTGCCTTGTAATGTTTGAGCTGTGCACGTTAGAGACCATTAAAATGCTAATGGTTACCTATTCATTATTTTCTGTTAGAAGCTAGAAAGAGATGAGAATGGATAATGTGGGTGTAAGTGAACATAATGCTACATTAAGCAAGTACTGCACATCTGAAGAATCAACCTTGAAATAATCAAAAAGAAGCCTGCAAAGGCATAAAAGCTGGGAGGAAGAGTTCAGATTCCTGGCAAACCTGTCAGGGTTTTCAATTTGTCTAAACTTCGATAGTTTGAACTTTTAGAAGTCAATACCACAATAATAAAAGTCCCCTCACTCCCCAATCTGCTCTATTTTCCTGAAGCTGCACATATTTTCAGAAATAAAAGTTGACAAACACTGGTAGCCTTTATTACTGTGCTCAAATGCTCTTTCTCAAAATATGTACATATATAGTGACTGTTAGCAGGCTATACTCCATGAGGAACAGTGTAGCTGCGCAGAACCTAGCTCGCACATGACATTTTTGATTTGATTTGTTATTTTCGTATGTATTGGTACAGTGAAAAGTATTGTTTCTTGCATACTGTACAAAGCATACTGTTTATAGAGTGCATAGGGGAGCAGAAAAGAAGAGGGTGTAGAATGTGGTGTTACAATCATAACTAGGGTGTAGAGAAAGATCAGCTTAATATAAGTGAAATAAATTCAAATGTGTGATGGCAGCAATGAAGAAGTTGTTCTTGAGTCGGTTGATATGTGACCTCGGACTTCACATGAGCATTTTCCAGTAGAGGTTAATAGACTAGAAAGAAAAATAATTCAGACATGGTTGAAGAAAATTGGATGGATTTGACAGAATTGGTTTAGATTGCATATTTATAATATCAAATAAAGTATTGAGAAAGCTTTTGCAATAAGATTAGACAACAGTGTTGTATAAGTAGTCATTTATGGTCATGGTACATTAATAGATTGATTTCAATAGTCTGAAAATTCCATAACAATGCTAAACATTGCTAACAGGAATGAATAATGTGGCCTATCTGCCAAGTCCCATTTATCTAACACCAGCGATACAGCACCTGTTTATGATGTATTAATTGTTGCTTCAGTGCTGAAAACAATCATAGAGGACAATCGACTGATGATTAGCAAAAGTGGCTAGTAGATCTGAAATATTATCAATTCCATGTACAATAAATGATATTAGGGTGGCATCCAAAGAGTGCATACAATCTACAGCCGTACTTTCATACACGTTTATTATGTGTTAACATGAAATATCTCATGTAGTGACAAATAATTCAACAAATCTTTTCATCTATATTAAAATCAGAAAACACCCTAAAGTGCTTCAACAGAAATTGGCAGAGAACCTAAGAAGCAGTTAATAGAATTACTGACCAAAAGACTGATCATAACTTAGAGAGGTGGAGAGGGTTTTTGAGAGGGAATGCCAGAGCTTGTAGCCAACCTGCTATTAGTTGCTTGCTAATGGTGGAAAAAAGAGAGGGGATGGAGGGGTGGGGGAGATTGGGGGCTGGAATCATGATATTACAGATGCTAGAATGATGGAGGAGAAATCTAGCACAGCACCAATGTCAACAACTGCAGAAAGCTGATGTAAGAAGGATCTCAGTCAGAGAGGACATCAGTTGTGTCTTTGATTAGATCCTGATCATTGGGGTTATTCCAGTGCTGTGACATGGGCTATAGGGAATTTAGACATGGATTTTCTTTTATTCATTTGTGGGATATGGGCATCAGTAGCTGACCAGCATTTATTGCCCATCCTTAGTTTCCGAACAGCAATGGAGAATCGATCACATTGTTATGGCTCTGGAGTCATGTGTAGGCCAGACCAGGTAAGGATGACAGATTTCCTTCCCTAAAGGACATTAATGAACTGGAAAGTGCCAACACATTCGGGACTTTGGAAAGGATAGGGAGGTTTATGAGGGGCTGTCCTGTGCAAGAGCAGAAGAGTGAAGGGTAGTACTTTAGGAAGATTGTACCTAAATCTAAAGCAGATTTGAAAGGAAAGGATACCGTCCTGGAGGCGAGAGACTGGTTCACAACATTAGCTAACACAAATTTAGGTTTTTCTCAGGTTAGTGTGATTTCATCACTATGTCAAAATGCACGGAAAAGCAACAATGCTACATAATTTTAACATGCATATATAGTTGAATAATAGCTATTAGTTTGCTACTTCTGCCAACCACTGGAAGCTAGTGGTATTGCTTGAATGCAGTGAGCTTTTACAACATGGAGACTCTACTGAACAATTCAGGTATATGCCTTTTATTTAGGAGGGATATAACAGCAAGAAAACTGGAGCAGGTCTGGCTCAGATCGGACCGTAATTGTCCCACACTTCGACTGGGATTTTCCAGTCCTGCTCACCCCAAAACTGGAAATTTCTGCCCGAGGTCAACCGACTTTTGCATGGTCCATCCCCTGCCTGCTACAGCACCCGCAGCAGGCAGAATGGGAAAATTCTCCCCTTAGTCATTTTTTTTTAGGACAATAGTTAGATTTGCACCAGCTCTGGGAGAGGCAGGGCTTAAGCAGACCAATAAGTCCCACTGTAAAGTGATTGGCAGTCATTTAGAAGGATGTAAACTGGGAGACCCCTCTTCCCCCTGCGAATATCGAGACACACCCTATCAATGGCATGTTTCCACACCAACTCCCCAACACAGATCACTGATATTGGAGTGAGATCACAACGGGTCTCCCTTCCTAACCCCTGACATGCCTCCGTGGTAGGATAAAGTACCACTCTTGACATTTTTTGAATGACTAATTTAGTCACATAATCACATTACAAAAGTTTATGGAACTGGTTTTATCATGGCTCTTTAACCCAGCTTCTGGGTTCCACCCCCACACAACACAGACTGTCATGATTGTGATCTGCAACTGACCTTTGGGGCCTCAGTATTTAAAGGGGCTCCAGCAAGGTACAAAGTGAAACCAATCTATATTGGCATGGAAGGGACAACAACTTTATTGATTGAATCTCAAAGAGGGAAGACCATCCCATTGGTTTTCTGAGGTATCCTTGGAGATCATACCTCAGGCTATAGAGTAGTATTGAAGAAGCCTATCTTGTGTTCTGCTGAAGCCACAGGAGTGGCATTACTGTAAAGTAAAACAAAAAGAAAGAGAAAAACTTTATGGTTCCACAAGAGAAATGATTAGGGTATTTATAAGATCACTTTTATTGTCAATGTTTAAGCACCAGAAACTTTATTTCAAAACTCCGGTCACCCCTTGTTCATAGAATCCCTATAGTGCAGAAGGAGGCCATTCAGCCCATCAAAGCTGCACTGACTCTCCAACAGAGCATCTTTCTCAAGCCCTATCCCTGTAACTCTCTGCCAGTCCCCCTAACCTATATATCTTGGGGCACTAAGGGACAATTTAGTGTGGCTAATCCACCTAACCTGCATATCTTTAGACTGTGTTGGGAACCCACACAGAAAATGCACGCAGTCAGCCAAAACCAATATTGAACCTAGGTTCCTCATGATATGAAGCAGCAGTGCTAACCATTGTGTCATCACACCACTCCTGCTGCCTTGCTGTGTGACCTGTAGCCTAGAGGAAAATATGACAAGAGTAGATAATGACCAGTGGGTATCAGAGAGAGGCAAGGATTATTAACTGTAGGACAACTTTATGCTGGAGATGGGCTCAGTGGGTTTGAAATTGGTGTTCTATGTGGAAATACTGCCTCAGATCAGTTGAAATTGCCCGAGTGAGCCTCCCTAGTGCTGTAGCCACGTTTACATCAGAAGGTGTCCCTGACCACATCGAGTTCCTTCTCCTCTTCCCCCTCCTCCTTCCGTTTTCCTTCCTCTTCCTTTTCTTCCTTCAGTAGTATTTCCTAGCATTAAGAAGCATCTTCAGAAAATTTAAAAGATCTACTCATATTTATACGAAGACTTGAGAAAAGTAAAATAGCTATTATTTGATTCTGTAGTGGTGATTTATCAGTATTCCTAAAGAATAATTATCTGACACATTTATATTCTTCATAATTTTGTTTCTAAATGATTAATTATTACTCTTTTCTTTCTTGTAGCCCACGGTATGTGAGCGCGAGCTGTGTGTATTTGCTTTCCAGACTTTGGGAGTAATGAATGAAGCTGCGGATGAAATCGCAACAGGGGCTCAGGTACACAAACGTGAAGTAGACAACTCCTTCGAACTGACTTCACTCTTTAAGGCTATTGGTGCCTATAATGAACATATTGTAATGGGGGAATTGGGTAATATAAGCTTCTTGATCACTGTTTTCACACCCGCAATCCAAGCTAAATACAACTAAGAGAAAAGGAATGAAAGTGTTGTTTTGCAATGTTGTATGTCTCACATATGTTCTGTTTTAAACTGAGACTTAAGTACATTTTTTTCTCCTAACAGTGGGTGGAATTTTTCACTCCTGAATGTAGCAGGAATTGTGGGCAAACAGGGGCACTAAATTTTGGTGAGAATAAAACTTGTGTGCCAGTGGGAAATTAGTTTGGAATTTTTCTTTCCTGACTTTGCTAGCAGATTAAACAGGGGTCAGGTTTCCCCACTGATTGATGGTGAAAACCACGTTTGCATTCAAAAGCATTATTAAAAGGCCACCTCACCAGAACTATGTTCCACTCTAAATTAAATGCCTTTCCAGTGGATAACTACAATGGTCTGCTTAACCTAAGTGCAGGCATGTGGTGAACTGCACTTCACTTATGATTTGGAGGTCAGTAGAAACTCTATTGCCTTTTAAGAGCATAACCATTAGGTGCCTGTAATACTAGCTGTGCCAAGGCTGGGCATAGGAGTATTACCAATGGGGAAGGATGAGACAGAGGCAGGACAAGGTGGGGAAAGAAGATGAGAGGTGACAGTGAGACAGAAACAGAACTTGAGGGGTGTCAGAGAAAATACAAGAGTGGAGGAGTGAGATGGAGACAGGAAGTTGTGGAGGTGCAGGGGCTGGACATGGCATGGTCAAGGAGTCAAGAAAAAAATGTTTGAGTCTCTCAATAGCAGTCCAGTAAAGGAAACACAAGCCCTACTTCTTCATAAGCTTTCTTTGTTTTCTGATTCAACTCCACATATATATCTCCCACAGCTAGTGCCATCTGTAACTGCTTTATATATCCCAATGTCTTCTATTAAATGATTAACATCCAATATAGGATTGAAGTGGAAGGTGACAGTTAACCCAATCCTAACAAGGAATGGTGAAAAATTCTCTGGGGACAAAGCTTAAAAGATGGACCGGGGAATATTCAGATACTGTCCTGGGACAGAGGCCACACTGTTGGGGACATTTTGAATAGACTGTCCTGGGATGAGGCTATGCTGTTGAGGCCATATTGAAAAGAATGTTCTGGGGCTGAGGCCACACTATCGGGGACATATTGAATTTCTGAATAGTATCATAGCTTCAGGTGTAGGAATTTCCTCTGAGTACTTCCTCCATGGGCCATAGAGCAACCATAAAGGAGTACAAACCTCTCCAGGAATCTTGGGAGCCCATCAGCAGAGATGGGAAATGACCAATAATTGGTCTCTGGAAAGTAGAGAGCCATGATGCCAGCTTTCTGGTGTGAGAATACTCTAGAACAACAGGAAGCTATCAGGTTCTCCTCCTTGTGTCCTTCACCACCATTTTACAATGTCTTCTGCCTCCCAGCCTATCTCAAGAGTTGGCAAATTCCAAGCTTGAGTTTGGTTTCTTAGTGGGTACATGCCAAAATATGCTCTTAATTCAGTTATACTTAGTACTAAATTATCAATAGTATTCAGAGAGAGACAAGAGGATGGCTGGCAGAAGAGATGGAAAAAAGTCAGACTGGTACAAGAGAGCAGCCTTTCTTAAAGGAGGGATTTTGAGACATAATTGAGGTAAAAGCAAATAAGGGTAGAGGATTAGAATTCCCATAGAAGTTCTCCTGCTCTCCCATTAGAATCTTGGCTGAAGATTAGAAGAAACCCAGTAGATGGAGCTTTTTCACTGGAGTGTCCTCCAAACGTCTGTCCAAGTTACCAAAGAGAGAGGAATGGGAGAGCTATTGTGGAAATTCCACTCCACTGTGCATGAAAGGATGTTTGATGTCAATACAGTGCCTGAAAAGAGTTTCATTGCCCAACATTAATATCCTGGATGAGCACAAAATGTACAAAAAAAACCATGTAACTTGTGATAACAAATTATAAATTAATGTTCACTACATAACCATATCCAGCGTCTCAGAAATATCTATAACTTAAAGAAGATTTATTATCTCATTTAAAGGTTCATTCAGTGACTTTCATCTCCCAATTAGAACTTTGTTTTAGTCAATGGGAACACGGATCTGAGAATCAATGTTATAACACTGTTCCGATCTCTGATCAGCTTTCCATCTGTTGAAGTTCTATACTGGGAACATATAGGCAAACCTAGATTATATGCTCCAGGCTTGAAGTGAGGTTTGAAGCCATAACTAAAAGAAGAATGCTATTTGCTAAGTAAAAACTAATTCTAAAGCTAATTCTTCATGTCATTAAAAGCTACTTGTGATTAAAGACAATTGGGATAACTTTTAGACCTAATAATCCCAGTTGGGAGCTTCATCCACTAGCATGACAAAGTAGAAATCTGCATGCCCACTGCTGGTGGATATAGTGCCTGCGATCTCAGTCCTATCTAGGTGACCACACTTCCAACTAACTTTCTTTTGTTATTGCAGGTGGTGGATTTGTTAGTGTCCATGTGTCGATCTGCTCTGGAATCTCCCAGAAAAGTGGTCATTTTTGAGCCATATCCATCTGTAGTGGATCCTCTTGATCATCTGAGCCTGGCGTTTAACCCAAGGGTACTTTATTTTCCTGTTAATTAACACTGAGTTAATGACTCTCTCGTATAATAACAATGATTATTTAGTGTAATGAATTAAAAATCAAGTCCTAAAAATCACAGGAGTAGTTTTCTAATTTTGGATTCCTTGCCACAAAACATGACACATTGAGAATACGCTTTGGAATATTGAACACAGCGATATTATACAGTTTTCTTTACTGCCCATTATTAATTAGGCAGAAAATCAATCGCCTACATTAAGGACATGCTATCCTTCACACCCAGCATTTCCTGGTGTGCAGTGCTAATGTCCAGTCCAAACTAAACATTTGTCCACAAGTTTCAGTTTTTAGGCCACTTGATCTAAGACATTTCATGATTGTCAATAGCAATACAGAGAATCTAGTGTTTATAAACTTTATTAACTTCAATTCACACATAGATAATTTATTGTACTTGCTGGGCCTCATCACATTCTTAGTGTATCTTGCTTAACTAAGTGCATTACAAGTAATGTGAGAGAAATAAGCTTATTTCCATAATCACGTTGATGCGAATTAAAGTTCATGCAGCCTATTGATTAACTTTTACATTGACCCACCATGCTTGCAAATGTCATCTCATCTCCAACTTCCCTCTCCTCTGCAAACTCCTGGAATGTATTGTCACCTCCTAAATCTATGTCAGTCTTTCCAGAAACTCCACGTATGGACACTTCCAATCCAGCTTCCTCCCTGCCACAGTATTGAAATGACCCTTAATAAAGGTGCAATGATCCACTCTGTGATTATGACTAGTCTCCCTTGTCCTCTCAACCTCTTGTCAGCCTTTGACATTGTTGATGAGGATGGTGTTGTCAACAATGTGAGACCAAGTTAAAGTCGAACAGATTTATTTGGTAGCAAAACCATCAGCTTTTGGAGCACTGCCCCTTCATCAGGTGAGTAGGAGTTCTATTCACAAACAGGGCATATAAAGACATAAACTAAATTTATAAAATAATGATTGGAATGCGAGCCTTTACAGATAATCAAGTCTTAAAGGTACAGACGATGTAAATGGACAGAGGGTTAAGCACAGGTTACAAAGATGTGTGTCTCCAGACAGGACAGTTAGTGAGATTTTGCAAGTCCAGGAAAGTCATGGGGGTTACAGATAGTGTGACGTGAACCCAAGATCCCGGTTGAGGCCATCCTCATGTGCGGATTGTCCACAGCAAACTACCCATGCTGGGTATCAGGAAGACAGTGACCACAATATCACACAACTCTGCCACAGCACTCTCTGCAAGACATACTGGATCATTGACACGGATGCCATCATCTCACATGAGAACACCATTCATCAGGTACACGGTACGTACTCTTGCAACTCGGCCAACGTTGTCTCCCTGACACGCTGCAGGAAAGGATGTCCCGAAGCATGGTACACTGGACAGACCGTGCAGAAGCTACAACAACGGATGTATGAACACAGCTCGACAATTACCAGGCAAGAGTGTTCTCTTCCTTTTGGGGAACATTTCAGTGGTCATGGGCATTTGACCTCTGATCTTCAGGTAAGCATTCTCTAAGGCAGCCTTCATGACAATGACAATGTAGAGTCGCTGAGCAGAGACTGATAGCCAAGTTCTGCACGTTTAAGGATGGCCTCAACTGGGACCTTGGATTCATGTCATTCTATCTATAACCCCCATGACTTGCCTAGACTTGCAAAGTCTCACTAACTGTCCTGTCTGGAGACAATACACATCTCTTTAATCTGTGCTTAACCCTCTCTCCATTCACATTGTCTGTATCTTTAAGACTTGATTATCTGTAAAGAATCACATTCCAATCATTATTTTGTAAATTGAGTTTGTGTCTTTATATGCCCTGTTTGTGAATAGAACTCCCGCTTACCTGATGAAAGGATGGCACTCTAAAAGCTCGTGGCTTTTACTACCAAATAAACCTGTTGAACTTCAACCTGGTGTTGTAAGACTTCTTATTGTGTTTGCCCAGTCCAATGCCAGCATCTCCACATCACATTGTCAACGGTGTCAGAGGTTGCAGACAGTTTTAACAAGTATCTAACGACAAATGGAACTGAAGGATTTAGGACAGAGAATTTCAAATACTCCATGGGACTTAACATTTCACAGCTGTTATCCACACAAGACAGGATTGAACCGGATAAGGATTCTAAAGTTTACGTCAGTTGCCTCTCAGAATCTGAAGTATTTATACAAAACTCCCTAGGACATTAAATAAATTGGAGTTCATGATAGCATAATATATAACAAATGTAGAAAAGCACAGGCGTAAAGCTCCAAATGGCTTTTCTCTCTTTCCTCACTCGGGTTTTTAAACCGTACAACCAAAGAAAAGACACAACTTAGAAGAGGCCATCCAGCCCATCTTATCCATGCTGACCCAAAGACACCAGGTACTCTTTCAAATCCCATCTTCCTGCACACAGTCCATAGCCCTGTAGTTACAGAACTGAAGGTGCAGATTAACGTCCTTTTTCAATGAGTTTAGGGTCTCTGCCTCTACCACCAACTCAGACAGCAAATTCCAGGCAACCACCGTCCTCTGCATAAAGAAGACTTTCCTCATAACCCTAATAATCCTTCTGTTACATAACCTGGATCTATGACCCCTGTTTTTGAACTCTGCCACAGGAAACAGGTTCCCCCTGTCCACTCTCTCCCTCACCCTCACAATTTTGTATACCTCAATCATGTCACCCTTCAGCCTTCTCTCTTCCAAGGCAAACAGCCCCAACCTCTCCAATCTCTCCTCGTAGTTACAATTCTCCAGCCCAGTAAATAATATACAACTGGTCATATTTAAATAAAATTAATTTCTCAGCATGAAAATTATTTAAGTAGATTCCCCATGTTGATGGTTAATGTAGGGAAAGTAATCTAGAGTTTCACGAGTCAGGATATTTAAAAATAGGGGGAATTTGGTGCTAAGTTTAAATAGAAATATTTTGACTGTTCTGAGGACTGGACCCCATGGTGTCAAAGTGATGAATTGGTGGAATAAACAAACATGCTCTTGAAGAATGGATAAGGTCTGTTTAACTGTCATTATCTGAAGTTTATTTAAATCCTCCACAAAAAAAAACTAGCTGTAGTTTTCAATGATTAATTTTAAAAAAAATCCCATTGGACTGCTTTGATTGACATGTCAACAAACATGTCTTATGCTCAAGTAGTTTTCTTATTGAGCTCTTTGATAACGATTCCCTAAGAGCTATTCATTATGAATGCTTAGTTGAATTTCAAAAGCTACAATAATCTCAGCATTGTGCTCAGAGGTCACTGTTTGACTGACAGAGTAAAAAGGCTGTTAAAGGTTTGGGATACGAAGAGAAGTATGCTTTTGTATGAGATTAACTACTTAAGGAGATTTTAAAGTTTTGAAGCTTCCATGAATGGGAGTTTTTGTCTTCACCATAAAGACTAGTGAGAGCTGTATTAGATTCTTAGTAGTTTGTTTTTTTCAACTCCACATGGCTCCTGAGGCCCACTCCTGGTGGACACAAGGTGAGTTAGCATGGAGTTGGCATAGAGGTATGAGGGATCATGGGGTGGGTGAAAATAATGACTGGCATTGAATTGGTATGGGGGTATGAAGGACTATGGCAGATGTGTTAAAGTTTGAGGGGATGTGAAGAAAGAGGGCTAGAGCAAATTTTACTGAGCTGGGTCCAGAAAGTTGGGGAATTTCCCAACTTGAGTGACCTGTCTCAGTAGTCAAAATCAGCTCACTATGGCAACATCGAAGAATGAATTGGATATGTGCAATGAAGAAGAAAGATTAAAAGGATAGCGGGAACGTGTAAATAAATATAGTCAGACCTGTTTGTTCATGTAAAATGGAGATATTAACCAATTGGACCAAATCGCTATCTCAGTGTTATAACTATGATGTATTTCTGATGATTGGTATCAAGATTGGGGCATTTTGTTACTGTTAATTGTCACTTTACCTTTTATTGTAAACTCGACTCTGAAGTATTTTTCCCACTTTGAACTAGAAAAAAGACTATGAACGATTAGTTAAAGCACTGGACAGCATCACATCCATCAGGGAAATGACCCAGGTAAGGCCCAAAGCTTGTAACTAAATATTAGACTGCATTCAATGGTAGCAAAGCTAAAGTCTACAGCTATACAATTATTTTTTGAATTAAAAGGCAAGGTATATCTGCAGAATTGTTCTTCCATTCAAATTTTCCCATCTTGGAGAAAAATGTATTGTCACTGTTTGTCAAATATTACTAAATGATTTGCCTCTTTCAGAATTACCATTCCTTAAACCTTTAATTGCTTCAATATATGTATGCTTTGTGAAAAGATACTGTTAACTACAATATGGCCTGTGCTCTATACCAACTAAGGAGTTGACATGGAACTATTAACCTTGGACTGATCTCTATTGAGTGATTATATATTAGCGTTCAGCAAGTAATGTGGATTTTAATTAAAGACAAAATATTGCGGATGTTGGAATCTGAAACAAAAACAGAAAATGCTGGAGAAACTCAACAGGTCTGACAGCATCTATGGAGAGAGAATAGTTCTTAAAGTTTTAAAATTTATTTATTAGTTTCACATGTAGGCTTACTGTGATACTGTGAAAATCCCCGAATCACCACACTCCAGCACCTGTCCAGGTACACTGACAGAGAATTTAGCATGGCCAATCCACTTAACCATCACATCTTGAGGATTGTAGGAGGAAACCAAAGCACCAGAGGAATCCCATGCAGACACAGGGAGAATGTGCAGACTCCAAATAGTGAACCAAACTGGGAATCAATCCTGGGTCACTGGTGCTGTGAGGCAGCAGTGCTAACCACTGTACCACAGTGCCACCCTTTGTTTTGAGTCAGGATGACCTTTCATCAGAACAGTGGGCATTAGGGTTCAGCTGACCAGATTAGCTTCCATTCTCATCTAAAGAAAAAAAGTATCGTGCATCAAGTACAAGTGCAATGAATTGTTTCAAGTTTATTTATTTATTACTGTCAAAGTAGGCTTACATTAATACTGCAATGAAGTTACTGTGAAAATCCCTAATCGCCATGCTCCGGTGCCTGTTCAAGTACACTGAGGGAGAATTGCATATGGCCCTTCCTAGTTTATACATCAAAAATCAGATTCAGGGGAAAGGAGAAGCAATATGCAAATCTCTATGAGGCAACAAACTCATCGATAGGTGGACAGCAGGAGATTGGAAAGAAGGTATTTCAAGGGAAAAGGAGACATAATGAGAGAATTGAGAAATATCAGACGTCCTGAGAACAGGAAATATGCGAATAGTTAAACTAAGTTAGTTAATCTAGATATATTTTTCACACTTATACAACATATCAATGAATTACTTTCATTGTTTATTTCTCTTGTGTAAGTGATAACCCCCCACCCCCAACCCTTGCTCTCTTTCTTCTTATGAGTTATTCGCCTGCAATGTGTTCTGTTCCTGAGGCAGAGCTATTCTTGAAATATGAACACTCCTAATTTCCTTACAGATGCTGCCTTTCTTGTTGAATATTTAGAGCACTTTCTGTTTGTGTTTGAAAAATGTATTTGTTGCTCTGTTCTCTTAAACAGAACTGGGGTAGAATACTTTGAACAAGAGGTACTCTTGAAAGAGATAGATGTTTGAAAAAGAGAACTTTAATTGGAATTTAGAAATATTAATTTAATCCATCACTCATTTGAACTTGCTGTGTATATTTAGTATTTCCTATTTTTCTTTGTATAAACTGTGATATATGCTCACAACTGGAGCACATGAACTGCACTGAGAAAATGTAACCTTATTTTTTTATCTCACTAGGCACCATATTTGGAAATCAAGAAACAAATGGATAAGCAGGATCCTCTGGCACATCCTCTGTTACAGTGGTACTTTTAACTCAAATATTGAACAATCTCAGGGAAAGAACAAGAAAGGTTCCTGTAATTCCTTCAGTTCAATCTGCTCAAGTCTGGGGAGTTGGACTCTCTGGGATTCTCTGGCCTCCGGCCAAGTGTTTTCCACTAGCAGGAGGTGGCACATTATTTGCTGGCGGTGGGATTCTCTGGTCCTGCTGCTGTCAGTGGGAATTCTCACTGACATTATCATGCCAGTGGGAAACCTGCGAGCGGGGGTCCGCTGCTGGCACAACTGGAGAATCCCGCCGGCATGAATTCCATTCAGAGAATTCCAGCCAATATATTTTTCTTACAATTATTCAGAAATGCCACCTGTTCAATGTTAAGCATGTGCAGCTGTTTTTTACTTACAGGTCATTCAAGTTTTAATGTATTAACCTCTCTGCAAGGTCATTTATTCCCTCCTTGCTCACAGATACGTTAACTTATCTCCGGAGCACATTTTACTGTTTACGTACTAGGATTATTCCTCTATGAGCAGCAAGATGTGAATTTATAGCCACACGGCTACATGGCTTAGATCACACCACAAGCTGTTTTTATGTCACTGAATTATATCACACCACAAGCTGTTTTTATGTCACTGAATTATCGACCCATTTTTAAAAATTATTTTGTTGTAACTTCTGTTTTATTTTTAAATCAAGGAAACAAAATAACACCTTGTTTCTTTTTAAACCAGGATTATTTCCAGTAACAGATCCCACATTGTAAAATTACCTGCAAACAGGGTAAGTGACTTGATGATAATACCCAAGGTGAGAGGTATTTTTTTTTTCAGCAAACTGGTTTGAATTTCTTTCCTGCAACCCTGTGAAAGAAAGACCCTGTGAAAAATCAGCCCTCATCCCATCCTCTGTTCACTTTTTAACTCGATGAAATGAACTATAATGTGTGGACCACTGCAGGAAGGGAGCATTGCAATGCTGGATTTCCACAATATTGTATCCATAGCAGCATGATGCCCATTTAGTTGTACAAATCATTCCTACTTCTGGGTGTCCCTGACAAAGCCAGCATTTATTGACCATTTTTAATTGCCCTTGAGAAGGTGGTGATGAGTGGCCTTTCGAAATCATTGCAGTCTGTATGCCATATGTCATCCCAAAATGCTGTTTAAAAGACATTTCCAGGTTTTAGGCCCAGTGATAGTGAAGAAATTGTTATATATTTCCAATCTGGGATGATATCTGGTTTGAATGGGAACTGCAAGTGTTGTGCTTGCCATTCTTGCCCTTGTAGGCACAGGGTTCAAGGGTTTGAGAGGCATTGTTAAAAAAGACTTGACCAGTTGCTCAGTGCATCATGTACATGATACATAGAATCACAGAGGTTCACAGCATGGAAACAGCCCTTCGGCCCAATTTGTCCATGGCACACAGTTTTTACCATTAAGTGGGCAATTGGGACTAACCCAATTGTCCACATTCAGCCCATATCCCTCTATACCTATCTTACCCATGTAACTGTCTAAATGCTTTTTAAAAGACAAAATGTTACCTGCTCTACAACTGTTTGAAAAAATTGCCCTCTGACACTATTGTATGTCTATCCTCTCAACTTAAACCTATGCCCTCGAGTTTTAGAAATCCCTATCTTTGGGAAAAGATATTGACTATCTAGCTGAACTATACCCCTCATTATTTTATAGATCTCTATAAGATCACCCCAAAGCTTCCTTTGCTCCAGAGAAAAGAGTCCCAGTTGATCCAGCCTCTCTATGTAACTCAAACCGTCAAGTTCTGGTGGCATCCTAGTAAATCTTTTCTGCAACCTTTCTAGTTTAATAATATCCTTTCTATAATAGGGTGACTAGAACTGTACACAGTATTCCAAATGTGGCCTTACAATTTCAACAAGACACCCTTGCTCCTGTGTTCAATGTTCTATACGCTATGAAACATGACAGATTGGAATTTATGCTCCTCTGCTCATGAATTTGGAAAATAAAATCCAACAGGTGACCTTCCTCCATCTACCTGTTGCCTTGGCCTGCCTGAAACTTTATTAAGGGGACGGGGAGGCATCTTGGGCTTCTTGAGGTGCATATGTGACCAATTAATCACTGTGGTACGTAAGAACATAAGAAATAGGAGTAGGAGTAGGCCATCTGGGTCTTCGAGCCTGCCCCACCATTCAGTAAGATCATGGCTGATCTGAAGTGGATCAGTTCCACTTACCCGTTTTCTCTTCATAGCCCTTAATTCCCTTGTCTATCAGAAACCTATCGACTCGTAACTTAAATATATTCAGCGAGGTAGCCTCCAGCACTTCAATGGGCAGAGAATTCCAGAGACTCACCACCCTTTGAGAAGAAGTTCCTCCTCAACTCCGATCTAAATTGCCCCCCCTCCCTTATTTTGAGGCTGTGCCCTCAAAATGGGAAGAATCTCTCTACCGCTACCCTATCGATCCCTTTCATTATCTTATATGTCTCTATAAGATCCCCCCTCAGCCTTCTAAACTCCAACAAGTACAGACCCAGTTATTCAATCTCTCCTCATAGGCTAACCCCCTCATCCCTGGTATCAACCTTCTCTGCACTCTCTCGAAGGCCAATATATTCTTCTGCAAATGCAGCGACCAAAACTGCACACAGTACTCCAGTTGCGGCCTCACTAGTAGTCTGTATAATTGCAGCAAGACCTCCCTGCTTTTATATTCTATCCCCCTTCGCTATAAAGGCCAACATTCCATTCACCTGCTTGATTACCTGCTGCACCTGCAGACTGGGTTTTTGCGATTCATGCAAAGGATCCCCAGGTCCCTCTGCACCGTAGCATGCTGCACCTTTTCACTCTTTAAATAATAATCCCTCCTACTATTATTTCTACCAAAGTGGATAACCTCACATTAGCTAACATTATACTCCATCTGCCATCTGGTATTTGGCCTATGATCGGGGAGACACATGCCATGCAAAAGCCCAGCTGTACATTCTGGTCTCTCTGGGAGAGTGGTCTCTTCTTTGTAGGCTCCCTAAGCCTTAGGAAGCACTTTCCCCATTGTCATTCTCTATCTCTCCCCCACTTTACCCTTTGTCACTCGCCTTTTGAACCCAGCTCTCCACTCAACTCCTCACTGAGATTCCAGATTCTGGACTTAACTGGGCTGCTCAGTGTGGTGGGATGGCCTGACTTCCACTGCTCTAGGTTGGCACTGCGGAGACTACAGAGCTGCTGGCCATCTGGAAGGTTAACAGCTTTTTAATGCAAGGCTTCCTCTTGAGAAAGGAGCAGAAGTCTCGTCTCAAAGCAACTAATGCCGCTCCCAGATCATGGACAGGCTCCTCCCCTGAGTTTTTAGTCGCAGGAAGGTAGGGAAGGGGGACTGCTGTGCCCTACAAATTACAGTCTGGTGTGCCAGTGCTAAAGGGAGTTGATGTTTAAGGTGATGGATGGAGTGACAGTCAAGCAACTACTTTGCCCTTGATAGTGTTGAGCTTCTGGCGTAATGTTGGTACTAGTTGCATTTATGCAGGAAAGTGGAAAGTATTCCAACAGACTCCTGACTTGCAAATGAAGGACCAGCATTGGGGAGTCAGAAGGGAGTCAATCCCCATAGACTTTTCAGACTCTGACCTGCTCTTGTAGCTACAGCATTTATAGGGCTGCTGCAGTTCAGTTTTTGATCATCTCAATATTTCTATGGCATCACGATGCTGAAATTTGTATTCTTCTCACAAAAACTAGAAGAAATGCCTTTCATATTGAAAGGAATGAATGACAAACCAAATTGCTGGACATTATGATTCTGAAATGTACTTTATCTCAGAATGTGATTCCATTAACAGCAATTAAAACACACATCATCTGCAGAAATGATCCTTTAATGTGATCAAGCAGCTACAGTGAGGTTTTTAACTGTCAGGTAATTTATAAATGTCAGAATATCATTTACAAACTTATAAATATCAGACAATTATGCTGTATAATGTGCAATTGGTGTTGAAGAATGGGATGAAAGCAGCAACAAAAATCTGCACTGGAACATGGCGATGGCATTTTTAATAGGAGTTATTACCTCCACTATCCACATGTCAGCACTTAAAGCAGGGATAGTTTGGTTCAATCGAGGAAAATTCCCCTGAGGAGGGACAGATGGGAGAAACAAAGTCAGAAAGATCCCTGGACAACGAAGGAGACAGATAGTAAGATGAAGCTGATATAGGACGTGTATGACAGGTATCAGGTTGATAACACACATGAGAAACAAAGAATGCCAACGTATTATTTGCTTTCCAAACGGCTTGCTGTATCCGCATGCTTAGTTTCAGTGACTGGAGTACAAGGGCACCCTTTATATATTAACATTTCCCAAACTATCACTATATAATCGCATTCTTCCATTCTGTTTTTTTAATCCAAAATTGATAACTTCACATTTATCAACATTATAATGCATCTGCCATGTATTTGCCTACTCACACAATTGTTTCAGTCACTTTGGAGCCTTTTAACATTCTCCTCATGATTCAGCTTCCTATCTAACTTTGTGTCAGCAGCAAACTTGGGCATATTTCATTTGGTTCCCTCATTCCAAATCATTTATATATGTTGTGAATAGCAGGAGGCCAAGCACTGATTTCTGTGGTATCCCACTCATCAAAACCTGCCATTCTAAATAAGTCCATTTATTCCAACTCTCCTTTTCCTGTCTGCTAATCAATTCTCAATTCATGTCAAAGTGTTATCCCCAAACCTATGTCCTTTAGTTTTGGATATGAACAACTTCTTATGTGGGACTTTATCAAAAGCATTCTGAAAATCAAAATCCACCATATCTGACAGTTCCCCCTTATCTATTCCATTAGTTACATCTTCAAAAAAAAACTCCAGTAGGTTTGCCAAACATAATTTCCCTTTCATAAATTTATGTTGACTTTATCTAATCGTGTTGATATTTTCTAAATGTCCTGTTATCACATCCTTTGTAATAGCCTCCAGCATTTTCCTGCTACTGATGTGAGGCTAATCAGTCTCTAATTTCCTGTTTTCTCCTTCATTTTTTAAACAGTGGGGTTACATTTTCCACTCTCCAATCTGTCAGGACTGTTATGAAATCTACAGAATTTTGGAAGATGACAATAAATGCATCTTTTACTTTCATGGCCACTTCCTTTAGTACCTGGAATGTAGATTATCAGGCCTGAAAATTTATTGGTTTTCAGGTCCATTAATTTCCCCAGCACTTTTTTTTTGGTAATGCTACTTTCCTTTAATTCTTCATTCTTGCTAGACCTTTGTTCCCTAGCATTTTGGAAGTTTTTTGTGTTTTCTTCCATGAAGGCAGAACTAAAATAATTGTTTAATAGCTCTGCCATTTCCTTGTTCACTATTATAGATTCTCCCTTTTTCAGAGTGAAAGGACCTACATTTTCTCACAACTTTAAATGACTCATCTTTGGATTTCATATCATCCTTAGTTTATTTTTGTTAGCCATGGTTGGACCGATTTTCCTGGCGTTTTGCACAAAAAAAAATGTATAACCATTGCAATATATGCATTCATTCATTAAATATTAGCTTTGCCTATTCATCATCATGTCTTTTAATGAAATTCCCCATTCTATCATAGCCATACCTTTATGATTTTCTATGTTAGAGTTAGGAATCTTATTTTGGATTGGACGTCTTCACTTCCCATCCCAGTGAAGAATTCTAACATATTATGGTCACTCTTCCCTAAAGGACTCCACAATAAGATTACTGCAGAACTCCTTTTCACAGCACAATACCAAATATAGGATAGCCTGTTCCCTGGCTGGTTCCTTGATGTAATGGTTTTTAAAAAATAATGTATGTACCAAAGGAATTCATCCATCAGATTATTATTGCTAATTTAGTTTTTCCAGTCCGTGTGTAGATTAAATTCACCCATGATTCCTGTAGCAACTTTGCTACATGCATTGATAATTGCTTGCTTATTGCCATCCCATACTTCTGTTTAGTGGCCCATGGACAACTACCACTAATTTTTACCTACTTTTGTTCTTTCTTAACTCCACTCAGATGGATTCTACATCTAGACTTTCTGAGCCAATATTCTCTCTCACTATTGCACTGATTTCATCCTTTATTAACAATACTATCTTACCTCCTTTGCCTTTTTGCCTGTGCTTCCTAAATACTGAAAATCTTTGGATATTCATTTCCTAGCCTTGGTCAATTTGCAGCTATGGCATGTAATTGTGATCATATCATGTCTACTTAGATCTATTTGTGCTTTTAATTCATCTACCTTATTATGAATGCTCTGTTGACTCAACTATAGTGCTTTTAGACTTGACTTTTTAACATTCTTATACATTTCTTTTTCTATCGTTGTTTCCCTCTTTTGTGTCTCCCTGCTCAGGATCCCAACTCTTTGCCAAGTTTAAACCTCCCCCACAGGAATGACAAATATCTCTGCAAGGATATTGGTCTCAGTGCTGCTGTGGTGCAACCCATCCAGCTGGCACAGGATCCATCTTCCCCAGAATCAATCCCATTCGAAGAATATTTGAACCCAAATTGATTTTACACAAGGTCAAGCTCTCCAACTTGTCAAGCTGTTGGTTTCAGAAGTTGTACAGTGTCAGAATGTGTCAGCAAAGAGCTGATGTATTTACTGTAGTAAGGTTGTAATAACATTTGTCACCTTATTCTTTCATGTAGCAACTAAAATTCATGCACACTCCGCACCAGTTTTTGCTCCTCAGCAGCCCACCGGCCAAAGAATCCAATTTCAGGGCAGCAAAGAAACTTTACGGGAGCACTTTTGCATTTCAGTGAGTTTCCTTTCTCTAAATCTCTATAAAGATATAAATAATGTCTGTCATAATTAAAAAGAGAATTATACAATATGTTATAGAATGTTTTCTTTGTGTTTGCTTGAATATGTGTAAATCTTTTTAACCACAACTTTTTGAATATAAGTGCTTGAATAAAAGAATACAGATAAGACATCAAAGACAGGGAGCAAAATTTTCCCATCCCACTTGCCACAGGTATCACAGCAGGGGGGGATTCGGAGCATGCAAAGATCTTTTGACCTCTGGCGGGATTTTCCAGTTGGGGTAAATGTGGCTGGAAAATCCCAGCTAGGATCTATTTGTTTTGAGCTCAAGAGGAGTTATTAACCACTTGGCATATTTTATACCCATCAAGTAATGTGGGAAGACAATAAAGGAGCAGATTTGCAAATAAATTACTAAGAGATGCAAGAACAATAATATTTAACTGTCCCAATGTTAAATGGACAGTGATTGTGTGAAAGCCGGGGAAGGAAAGAAATTCATAAAATGTGTCCTGGAAAATTATCTTGATTAGTGTTTGCCTTGCCCAATAAGGATGGAGACTTTGCCAGGTCAAGTCCTGCAGAAGGAAATGGGTCAAGTGGAGGATATCACATTTAAGGGGCATTTTCAGGAATAATGTTCATAGTATCATAGAATATAGATCATTAATTGTGAGGAAACAATTTAGAACAGCACAATTTATCTAAAGCTAATTTTAGCAAGTTCACAAGGGGTATGGCCCAGGTAAATTGGAGTCAGAGTTTGGTGAACATAAATGTAATAGGGCAATATTCAGGTTCAGTCTGAGTACATTAGCACCATGGGGAATTGGAGGGCAAGAAAGGAGTTGGAGTCAAGAGGATGACACGAAAGGAAAGGAGGAGGGATGGTATTTGATGTAAGCCTGCTTGACAATATAAGGGAGAACCAGCTAAACATAAATACTGTGGAGAGACGCGCAGACACAATGCACCAAATGACCTCCTCCTTTGCTGTAACCATTCTGTGATTTTGAGAAGTGTATTAGATAAACTAAGAGAAACAAAAAAACAGCCCAAAGACTGATTGGTTAATATGAAAGGGTGGCACAGTGGCACAGTAGTTTGCACTGCTGCCCTCATAGCTCCAGAGACCTGAGTTCAATTTCCAGCTTGGATCACTGTCTGTGCGGAGTCTGCACGTTCTCTCTGTGTCTGCACGGATTTCCTTTGGGTGCTTCAGTTTTCTCCCACTGTCCAAAGATGTGTGGTTAGGTGGATTGGCTGTGCTAGATTGCTGCTTAGTGTCTCGGGTTAGAGGGATTAGTGGAGTAAATATGTGGCCTTGATAGGTTTGTTGTCAGTGCAGACTTAATGGGCCGAATTGCCTCCTTCTGTTCTGTAGGGTTTCTATGATTCTACAAAATCCAGAAGTCTTCTATATAGATATATTAACAGTAAAAAGGTTGCCAGAGAATCTCTCAGGCTGATTAAGGACCAATTATCTATTAGTGGAGACAGAGGACACGTCAAAGGTACTAAATTAATACTTTGCATTGGTGTTTACCGAAGCTATAATGAATGATGAGATAGCTGGAATACTAGGCAAGATAAAAATAGAAAAAAAGAAAGTACTAGAAAGACTGGTGGTACTTAAAGTGGTTATGTCACCCAGTTCAGATGCATTCCAGCCTGCTGAGGGAATTTAGTATAAAAACTGTGGGGATGCTGGCTACAATCTTCCAGTCCTCCTTAGATACTGCCGTAGGACAAAGGTATTGCTGGTTTGTAAATGTTATGTACACCTTCTTTTAAACATGGGAGGATAAACAATTACAGGCAGTTGTTTTAACACAATGATGGACAATAATCAGCTGAAATCCTGTTAACAGCAGAGACTGAATTTACCTGGAAGACTTGCACCACAGTTACAACAGTGAAGGGAGAGAAGCAATGAAGAACTGACAGCAATTGTTTATCTTGTATCATGTTATGCAATGATTTTTCAGCTACTGAAACTGCTTATATTTTATATCTAGTGGCTCACATATAGAGAACTGGCACTCCATATTAAGGAATGGTTTAATTGTCGCATCAAATACACGATTACAGGTAAGGAAAAGTGTAGAAGAAAACTGTCACTATTAAAGGTGATTCTGTAACTCGGTTTACCTCAGTGGGGATAGCCACAGCCATGCAGCAGATAATTTTCTATCTGTTAGTGTTAACTGTTAAAAATTTCACATGTTCCGCACCTGCGGTTTCCTGAAATATGCCCACCTTGCGGGCCCAATTCTCCCAAAAAAAACTTTAATTGTTCAGTTGGTGGAAAAACTGGTGTAATTCACAACTGCTTTTTCAGCAGGAGTTCACACTTGACTTTCCCCAGTCTGTGCACTGCTGAGGTTGCAATTATGAATCGCATGAAAAGCCCACAGGGGGTTGCGAGGCCTACTGTCACCAGAGCTTGACGGTTCCAGAACTCTGTGCATGCACAGTGGCCCCAATCTGTCAGGTTCCCGTTTGTTGGTCAGCCCAGGATCCTCGCAATGCTCTTCCCCCAACCCTCCCATAGGCTGATGGCAGCTAGCATGCCTATTCCTGGGCAAATCCTGACCTCCCCTCCCCCAATACCCCGTCATCCTGGCAGACACCACCCCCCATCCCGTCAGACCCCACCTTCATCTGGCAGACTCTCCCCCTCGACCAATGGGAGGAAGATCAGCCAAGAGACAGGCCATACCCATCCTCAGGAGACTATCACCCATACCACCAACCTACCCCCCCCCCCACCCCTTCGCCTCAATTACTGGCCTCCCTCCAGCCCTGACCAAATCCCAATGTAGAGTGGCAGCAGGACACCCAGCCCCACCAATCACCCCTGGGCCCCATCCAAATAAGACCAGCTTAGCACTGCCCCTAAGCCCTGCCCCATTGGCATTTCCTATGTCCTCTGGTCATGGGCACTTTGCTTGTTGGATACTGCCAGGGGGCACAGGCTGACATTGCCAGGGCTTAGGTGGATTGGCCGTGCTAGATTGCCGCTTAGTGCCTCGGGTTAGAGGGATTAGCGGGGTAAATACGTGGCCTTGATAGGTTTGTTGTCAGTGCAGACTTAATGGGCCGAATAGCCTCCTTCTGTTCTGTAGGGTTTCTATGATTCTACAAAATCCAGAAGTCTTCTATATAGATATATTAACAGTAAAAAGGTTGCCAGAGAATCCCATGCCCAGGGGTCACGACCCCCTGCTGCCCAACACTTGTGGAGGCCCGATTGCCCCACCTTCACTCCAGTGGGGCCTCCCACTAGTTCCCCGAATGTGAGGAGTTACTCTAAACCTCCCAGGAGTGAAGTACTACTGGCAGGATGGGAGATGCTATTAGGCCCAGAGAATTCAGTCCCGGGCCCGATAATGACATTTAAATTGCATTAAAAACAGATTAAAATCACTTTATCTGGTCTTTTCACCAGTTTCCAGCGTGGTTTTAATTGCATCTGCTCTCGGCAGTGGGAAACACGTGGGCATTGGGAATGCATGCGGGAATCCCGCGAAATGGCTGACATGTGCATCTCCTAACCCAACATGCCAAAAAACTAGCACATCACAATTGGGAGAATTGGGCCCTATGTATTTCTCCCCAGTCCCAGATCTTATAATGCTACAGAGGGTCTTTACAAAGTTTCAATACAATGAAAAGTGACATTCTCAATCAGTGTGTTGGCACCATGAGCATCATTGGCCCAGACTTTGCTGCCAAAATAATAGCCTGGTTAATTGTCATCATTATTAATGTGTAAATCATCCTGCAATTCACGGAGAGGAAGAGATAGCTGATGATTTGTGAATTGCCACAAGTTGCAGGATGATTTGTGACACTCCCCACTGATGATAGCCTCATGAAAACAGAATCACATTCTCAGCCTCACTGTGAGTTTCAAGAAGCTTCTGTGTTCACCCAATAATTTCTAATTGAACTCACTGCAATTGTTACGGTTTCTACTTAACAGTGTAAGTACCTTTTTAAATGAGGATATTTATGTTCCTGCAATGCGAATTAACCTCTTTGGCCCAGAAAAGGAACAATTTAAACTGTGAAATAAAATTCCTGCCAGTAGTAAGTAGATGAAATATCTCCAGCGTTTTTATATTTTTTCTTACTTTTCTCTCTTTTCTACTCTCCTTCTCAATCAAACTCTTTTATTTCTGTATTTGACTTGACTTCCAAGCATGCAATTGTCTGGACATGATTTCCTCTGGGATCTTGATTGCTCTGACCTGGTCACAATTTTGAGATGGACGTCTTCCCTTCACAGTCTCAATTTTTAGGCTTACATGTGGATGATAAGTCTGGGTAGTAACTCAAACTTGAACAAATTTCAATCTTAGGCGGGAAGGAGCTGTGGTGTCTCCATCTAAAGCTCCCTCTTAACTAGGAGCATTCTGCTTAGGGTCCAAAGACCTGCAACCTCTACTCCAATATAATTCAGAACATGCCCATTTTTCACCTTGCGATCCCCAGACTTTCCCTAACATCTCACATCTGCTTGATCTCTGCCACTTTCCTCTGGCTCCCAGCACTTAGTTCCATCTTCTGACCACTGCAGTGCTGTTCTTGGAATGACTGGAGTGCTACTGGCCAATCTAATTCTCTGTATGTTGTTGCCATATACAATTAATTAAAATTTTCACCCTTCTGACCGAAGGGAAAAAGTTCTGCCTTCACTAAACATTCTCCTCATTTTCATACAGATTACACTGTTGATGTTAAACATCCAATATAGAGAAGGTTGAATGGTTTGTTTCAATGTTCTAGACTCTGTGTAACTATACACTCACATAATTGTTCATTTGCTTATTTTTTTCCCTCCAATTTCCACAGCTTCATGGTGCAGTGTACGGGAATGGCATCTATCTTAGCCCATTGTCAAGTATTTCTTTTGGTTACTCAGGCAAGTATATTTTATCTCTAAAATTATTTGATGTTTTAAATCTGAATTGCTGTCTTACCAAACAATCTTCAGCTGCTTCATCAATGACCTTCCTTCTGTCATAAAATCAGAAGTGGGGATATTCGCTGATGATTGTACAATGTTCAGTACCATATGTGACTTCTTAGACACAGGATATATTGTTCTTTATTTATGACCCTTCACCAGCTCAGACAAAAATCAAAGATCCAAGAAAGAGCAAATGCAGCATTAGGTTCTTATTTGCATATGTTAATTGATTAATAACGACTTCTAATCTGCATCTAGGGTACTTCTTGTTTGGCCTTTACCAAAATGACTTTAAACATAGCCTACACTAGAACTGTGCCAGTGGAGCACAAAACAGCACCAATTGTGTTGAAACCTGGGGCACCATGGAGCCTGATTTTGAATGCAGATGCCACCCTTATCTCCTCTTAATTGCTCATTCACCAACCCACCACTCCCCTTCCAACTATCCCACATCAACAGCGATCTTTGAAGTGGATGTAAGTTCTACCTTTACAGACCAGACAGGAACTTTCAATGAAAGGCCAGGAGTTTGCATATCTGGATTTGAGGCATTCCAGTGGACTTCCACCAGTTACAATGAGATGTACTGTGTGAGTTCTTAGAATTTAATAGTTTTACAATGCATTGTACGTAGAGTTTGAACCAATAGCTTGATTCTCAAAAGACTTTTAGCAATTTTCTATTGATTGGGATTAAAAGCATAAATTAGTCATTAAAAAATTAATTACATGGTGATACAGAGCTTGACTATTGTAGTAAAAAGAGACATGCTGTCAAAGCTTTTTGTCTTGCACTCATCGGATAGAATTGCAAGAATATCAAATTTCAAAGGGAACAACAATTCATACTACATTAGAAAAGGATGCTGATTGGTTGACAACTGATAGAGGCGCGGCCATTGACGATGCACCTGGAAACATTGTTCCTGGTGCATTTGTACTCAAACCAGGCAATTTGACCGTGTTTTGTCAAAGTTTTGCCATGGAGAATATACCAGGGAGCAATTGTTTAGATGAAAAATGTGCAATTCTGTTTGCAAAGAACAGAACTCTATATATGAATGTATGTAGTTTCCAGCATTTGTAAATAAACCACATTGCAGATCTGACTGATAATCATGAACTGGTTGTTAGTATAATTCTTAGCACCAATGGATTGTTTAATGAATGTTGTCCAATCATGGGATCACATCTAATGTTGGGAACTATATTCTGAAATTTTGCAAATGCAGACTGGTTGGGGATAGTTTGATGGCACAATTTTGTTTGCTTTTTCAGAACAATTGGTCATGTGGAATAGCTTTCCATTGTTATAAAATCCATCCAATAGTACAAATAAGACAAACAGCTTAGAACATGTTTGATCAAGCCCAAGGTGGGATGTATATCCTTATCTTGACAGTTTGGAATCTGGTTTATCCCTCATGTGAGGACTCTGATTGGACTTAGAACATAGAACATTAGAACATTACAGCACAGAACAGGCCCTTCGGCCTTCGATGTTGCGCCGACCAATATAAAAAGCAATGCCCCTCCAAACTAAACCATTCCCTTCTCTTCTATATACTTATCAACTAACCCCTTAAACGCCACCAAACTTGGCGCATCTACAACTGCTGCAGGCAGGGCATTCCACTCCCGAACCACCCTTTGGGTAAAGAACCTACCTCTGATATCCGTCCTATAACTATCACCCCTTAATTTAAAGCTGTGTCACCTTGTGCTAGCTTTCTCCATCCTAGGAAAAAGGCTATCACTGTCCACCCTATCTAAACCTCTAATCATCTTATATGTTTCGATACGGTCCCCTCTTAGCCGCCTCCTTTCTAACGAAAACAACCTCAAATCCCTCAGCCTCTCTTCATAAGACCTGCCCCCATACCAGGCAACATCCTGGTAAACCTCCTCTGTACCCTCTCCAATGCCTCCACATCTTTCTTATAATGTGGGGACCAGAACTGCACACATTACTCCAAGTGCGGCCGCACTAGAGTTTTGTACAGTTGCAACATGACGTTGCGGCTCCGAAATTCAATCCACCTACCAATAAAAGCTAAGACTCCATATGCCTTCTTAACAACCTTATCGACTTGACTGCCTACTTTCAGGGATCTATGCACAAATACACCAAGATACCTCTGTTCATCAACACTATTAAGAATCCTACCATTAGCCCTATACTCTACACATTTATTATTCCTGCCAAAGTGCATTACCTCACACTTTTCCATATTAAACTCCATTTGCCACCTCTCGGCCCATGACTTAGAATCATAGAATCCCTACAGTGCAGAAACAGGCCATTTGGCCCTTTAAGTCTGCACCGATCACAATCCCACCCAGGTTTTATCCCCATAAATCCCCTTAGTTGATAAGTATATGGAAGAGAAGGGAATGGTTTAGTTTGGAGGGGCATTGCTTTTTATATTGGTCGGCACAACATCGAAGGCCGAAGGGCCTGTTCTGTGCTGTAGTGTTCTATGTTCTATAACTCCACCTATTTACCCTGCTAATTCCCTGACTGTAAGGGGTAATTTAGCATGTTCAATTAACCTAATCCACACATCTTTGAAGTTAATTGGCTTTTTTGATCAGGAACAAAGTCCCAAAAGGTACAAACTAAAAGGGGAAACGGCCAAAGCATTGACATAATTTCATACTGAAAGTACCACTTGGTTTATTAATTTGTCATTAAAACTGTTTTGCATTTGAATTGTATGTTATAGTCTTCCGTGACAGAGAGATTGATTGTAGACTGTTTTTAACGTAGAGACACTGTGATGTTACCATCTTCTTGTTTATGATGTTTAAAGTATTTTGCTGTGTGTACCTTCTAGGGATGAATAAAAAGCAGCAGAAGGTGGCAGCCAAGGATGAACAGCCTTCAAACAATAAAGCAGCCACTTTACAGGTAAAGAGATGATAGTGGGATAGTTCATATGTTGCACTATTCACACATGGGTCCCAATTTTACCATTGCATCACACCTGTTTTCAGGCGCGAAAACTTGTTGTCGCACATGAGATGATTAGCACGATCTGAGATTGAGTCCGTCAGATGCCCACTTTATCAAGGCCCAAAAATAGCTGCAATCTGAACTAAATTGACTTAGTGAAGTGGGTGCCCAATCTTACCTGCAATTCCCTCTTTACCATCGCATTTGCCCGTCCAGATTTGGCGCAAAACAGAATGTTCAGCAAAGGTCGTTTCGGTCGTTCCAGCTTCTGAAGAGGTAAGTTCAGAGCTTTGAGTGGCTCTGTACCTCAGATCAGTGGTGGAGTGGGGAGGGGGTGGGGCGAAGCAGGCCAGATCATTCTCTGCTGGGGTTGGGGAGGGAGGAGGAGGCAGGTCAGATGTGTCTCTGGTGGGGAAGAGGATGGAAGGAGGCCAAATGTTTCTCTGGTGGGGCGGTGGGTGGGGGAGTGGGGGGTGGTGAGTGGTGAGTGGTGCGTGGTGGAGAAGGAAAGCCAAATCATCCCCTGGTGGGGAGGAGAGGCCAGATTGTTCTCTAGTGGCAGGGAGGGGGGACCAGATTGTTCTTTGTTTTGGGGGGAAGGAAATGAATCATTCTCTGATGGGTTTTGGGGGGGTGCGCGGAGAGGGAGGGCCAGATCGCTCTGGAGGGTAGAGGGGAATGGAGAGGAGGAGGAGGAGGCTAAATCATTCTCTGGTAGGGGCATGATGGGAGGAGGAGGAGGCCAGGTCATTTTCTGGTGGAGGGAGAGATGAGGAGGAAGGAGGACGCCAGGGGTTCTCTGGCAGAGGAGGGAGGTGCAGGGACAGGGTAGGGTCAGCCACCACTCTGCAAGTGATCAGTGGAGGGGAAGGGAGAGTCCACTTCCACTCTGTGGGCAATCAATGGGGGGGGGGGGGGGGGCAGGGGTCGTGATTGGTCTGAGTAGTGGGTAGATAAGGGGGACAGTTATGTTGTGGGGGTAGATAATACTCCATTCTTTCTTAATTTGGTCAGCTGAATCTTGAAGAGGAGGTATTTAACATGTACTGTGTCAACACCCTGTATTAGCAACTTAGCTTGTCCTAGTCTCCCATTCTTTTCCCAATGTGCAAAAGAAATGCTCATCCTATTCATTTTTGAAAGGCAGAATTGCATGTGCCTCCACCACACTCTTCAGCAGTTCATTCCAGATTCTCATACCCACTGTATAAAATGATTTCTTCGCATGTCACCATGGTTTTTTTTCCATTTACCTCTGGTTGTCTGGTTCTTGACCCTTCTGACAATGGAAATGGTTAGTTTCTCTCTCTACTCTCTAAAGACCCCTCATTATTTCAAACACCTCTACAGAATCTCCATTCAACTTTCTCTTCTCTGAATAGGAAAGCCTTCATTTCTCTAATCTGTCCAGGTAACTGAAATTCCACACTTGCCAACCCTTCAGAATTCACCTGAATCTTCAAGTGGGTTTCACAGAAGTGGACAGAATATTTCTTTTGAGGCTGAACCTGTACTTTAGAACATGCTTGCTTTAATATGCCTCTGTTCATTAAGGCCAAGATCCCTCTTGCCTTTTTAATAAAATTTTCAACTTGCCCGTGCCATCTTCAGTGATTTATGCACACATATCCTGAGCCTGCACCTCTTTGGATTTGTACTCTTTAAGTTGTTTTTTTCCTCATTCTTCCCACCAAAATGTATCACTTCACATTCCACTGCGATAAATTTCATCTGCCACCTATTCCACCAGCCTTCTCAGGCCATTGCTATCCTCCTCACAGTTCACAATACTTCCAAGTTTTGTGTCATGTGCAAATTTTAAAATTGTTCCTTGTACAGCCATGGTCATGCAGTTATATCTGGAAAAGCAGTGGTTCTAGTACTGACCCATGTAGAACCCTAACCCTTCTCAGACCAAGGAACCAACCGTTCATCTCTCACCATGGGATCTTCCAATGGTTCTATGACAGATCAGGAATCTCGCTGGTTGCTGGCGTGAAACTGATTGTGTCTTCCTGATGGATTGCAGATGAAAGCCCAACTAGAATCTCTTCACAAATCCTGATTCTCCATGATGCCAATTGGAAAACATGCCAACCAGAACTCATCAGGAACAATGTAGCATGTGGAAGTCAGGATTTACCTAAGAAATGCCTGGGATTGTCCCTGGAGGTCAGGGTGGAGGTCATCATCAAAAGTGAACTGTAGAACAGTTCTTCACCATTTACAAATGGAACTTCCTGATTCAGTATCATTGAAGAGGTCCATCTTCCAGTCTCAGAGTAATCTTGGAGATCCATCTTCTTTTTCAGGAAATCCACTTTCTTTCTTCAATGGTGGATCATTAATGTTAGTTGCCATTTCAACAGGGTGTGTAGATATGATGGAAGAACCTGGGCCATCATGCCTGCCCCACTACAGGATATTGCTCAAAACACCCAGTTGCATCATTAATAAGGTCAGGGCTAGAGCATACTGCATGGTTTCTCAACAGTCTCTAGAGTGGGAAACACCTAACCTCCCCATCCCCACCATGGGCTTATCCCAGATGGAAGAATTCCATCAAGGGAGGGAGGAAATTCAAACTGGCAAGAATGCAAAATGAGGGGAGTGGACTGACAGCCCAATCTACAGTCTGCTTGATTTTCTTTTCTTAAATTGATGTAAGTCAAATTTAGAATGATACAGAAATGACTATTGTACACTATCACATAATTAAAATCTATCTCCTGGATCCTTCCATTTTAATTCTTACATCTTTGCATGTTGCCTTCCCACAAATCAGAAAATGAATTGAGCAGCTGACAGATCTTTTTCTTCCTGTATTCCAAGGCTCTTCACGTTATGTTGCTAATCTCAGCATAACTGCACTGCCAGCATAGTAGCATATTTTCTATTTATGCGCACTCCTGATATACTACAGTCAAGCTTTCTGTCTTCTCCAGCCACCCACAACATTGCCTTTATCACCAGTCAGTGGCACTGTTGGGCCTTTTTCTCTTCCCCTTCCCCATCAGTATTATTCTTAAGCTTTGCTTTCTCTGTCTCTGTCTCCTCAGCATGATTCTGGGCACCCATTTCCTGCTGCTGCTAGGTTGAATGTAGCCTGCTTCACAATGTGAAGTTGGCCATTAGGCAGTAACATATGCATATTGGATTCTCCCTACAATGTTATCGTACATGTAGAGAGTTTAGATTCCAGATTTCAAAGCAATGTTTGGTGAAGAATTGAAATTCAGTTAATTAAATTAATCAATTTTATTTTCTAGTCGCAGAAAAAAGGACAGCAGCCCCAGTTTTTGCAGAGTCGTAACCTGAAGTGTATAGCCTTATGTGAAGGTATGATGACCTCCATTAATAATTAGGTGACTTTTCAAATCATAGATAAAACATGAGAAAGTAATTAACTTGCCTTATATGTTTGAAAAGATTATAAATCTGGTAATTCCTTTTAAATCTTAATGGGTATCCTTACTAACACTCAGATGAAAGCTACTCTCTTATGGGCAACTGATCCAGTTTTGCTCCCTTTGTTCTCAGAAAGGTCAAAAGCAATGGAAGAACATTTTTATGCTTATCCGTGGATGCAAAGAGTACTCATCACTTTGTAGCCTGAGTCTAGATTAACCTAGTCCACTGCTAGCTGTCTAGAGACTCAGATAAATCGCCACATTTTGAAACTCAAAACATAATCCTGTTTTCTTCATTTTTTCATTTTGCTGAATGGTGAAGATATAGGAAGCTGGTTAGGAATCTCAAATGTACAATACATGTTAGACACTTAACATAAATACTTGCATTCCATTCCTACTCTTGGGCAATGATTTTCACAAAACCAACTGCCAGATAGTTCTGGCTCCAAGCCCCACAAGGTGAGTTACAGACACGCCCACCCAGATTTTTAATGCCAACTGATGTTCAGGAACTGGGTCATGGTGGGTGGGAATCTGACATTAGAGAGCCAGTACTCCAAGATCGACAGTCTTACCAGTCAAAGGTTAAGTCACAGGTAGATAGATTTCTGACCAATAAGGGAATTAAGAGTTATGGGGAACAGGCGGGTAAGTGAAACTGAACTACTATCAGATCAGCCATGATCTTATTGAATGGTGGGGCAGGCTCGAGGAGTTACATAGTCTACTCCTGCTCCTATTTCTTATGTTCTTAAAGCTGATCTGAAGATGGTAAGTAGGAGAAGAATAAGGAGCGATAAGTTAATTTTCATTTTTTTTTGAAGGGTCACAGTTGCTTGGCCATGACCCTAGTGAGGCAATCCCTTCATAGGATGGTTCTCTGTCTGGAGCAGGAATGTGCAATCCATTGCCACCCCTCATTCTCATCTCAAGCTCACCATTTTGGTGGCCTAGGTCAGCATGGGACACCCTGAAAATCTCAGCTTGCTTTAAATGGTGCTTTAAAAGGCACCATGATTAACATTAATTAGCCTGAAATAAAAACAAGAAATGCTGGAAATGCTCATAAAGTCAGGCAGCATCTGTGGAGAGAAAAAGAGCTAACGTTTCAAACTGAAGTAACCTTTCATCAGAACTGATGAAAGACAGAAAATATGTTTTGAACCCAGTGGAAAGAGGAAAGGTGCAAAATGAATAGAACAGAATGTCTTGATAGGGTGAACAACCAGAGAGGTTAAATGACAAAAGAGTTCATGGTAAAAAAGTCAAAGAGAGTGCTTTTTTTAAAAATTTGATTTATAATTGTCACGTGTATTAACATACGATGTAAGATATTGTTTCTTGCACACTATACAGACAAAGCATACCATTTATAGAGAAGGAAAAGAGAGTGCAGTATGTAGTGTTATAGTCATAGCGAGGGTGTAGAGAAAGATCAACTTATTGCAAGGTAGATCCATTCAAAAGACTGATGGCAACAGGTAAAAAGCTGTTCTTGAATTGATAGATATGTGACTTCAGACTTTTGGATCTTTTTCCCAGTGGAAGAAGATGGAAGAGAGAATGTCCAGGATGCATAATTATGCTGGCTGCTTTGCTGAGGCAGCGAGAAGTGTAGACAGAATCAGTGCATGGGAGTGGTAAGGCTGTTGCCAATCTTCTCCATTCCTATTCAGTCATGAACAAGCGCACAATAGTTGCATTAATCAACTCCTGTCAATTTTTATTCTTTCCCTGGTGGAGTGATGCCTACCATAATGGTAAGGTAAAGATTAAAATATAAAATGATATGCATGAATCTAGAAGCAAAAGTCATGTCTGGATGAAGCAGCGGCTATCTGATTACTACAAGATGGAGAAAAGAAAGACAAAATAAGACTGAACCAGCAAAAAGAATCCTCAAAACAAAACAGAATCAGATTTTATGATCTAAAAGGTTGAACTCACTGTTTGAATTCAGAAGACTGTAATATACCCAATTGAAAGATAAAGTGCTGGTCCTCAAACTTGCATTGAGCTCCCCTGCAGCAAACTATACAGAGAAAGGTCAAAGTGGGAGCAAGTTGAAGAATTAAAACTACAAGCAACAGGAAGCTAGGACTCATGCTTGAGGCCTGATTTAGCTCCCACCAGGAAGTGGTGGACAACCATTCCAACTGTAGGTTACCCTCATGTTGAAAATGGACTAGGGTTGGAATAGTGGCAGGGAACTGACATGGAGACCAGTGGCATAAAAGTTCGTGCCTGCCCCACCCGCTACTACCTCCCATCTCAGCCTGACCCATTTACAAATCCAGCCATTTGTCATCCCAGTGGATGACACTTCCACATACAAACCACAGGAAATGATTACATGGTGTAAGTTCTCAAGTCACTGACATGGTTGTTCCGAGTCTTGACTATTCAAGCTCACACATGCGTACCAGTCTTAAATTGAGTGAGTTTGATTGCCCCTTAAAGGAAACAACAGAAAGAAATACGGCACTGAGGTAAAATATTCTCAAAGTAGGAGAAATAGAAGCCGGAGTAGACTATGCAGTTCTTCGCACCTACTGTACCATTCAGTACAGTCATAGCAAAGCTTCAACCTGAGTTTTAAGTTCCTGCTTACTCCCCTAACCTCTTATTCCCTAAGAGACAAACATTTATCCACCTCAGCCTTAAATCAAGGATGAAGCACCCATAAAGCTTTGGAATAGAAAATCCCAAAAATTCACATCTATCTGAGTGAAAAGGAGAGGAAAGCAGATAAGTAAACTGAGTGAAGCCACTGACATTGCCATCTTTAGGAAGCAACATTTGAATCTTTCTGGAGATATCAATGAGTCAATTATCATACCCCACTACCTGGTCTGATTTACTCATTGGATGAGTAAATGAGGTGCCAGAAACATGACCTCTCCCAGACAAGGCCTATCGTACAGCGGGTAGGTTCATGGATATCATTTTCTATTTTAACATGGATCTCGTCATCATGGTGAGCATCACTCTGAATCCTGGGAAAAAGAATGAAAATTGATGGGGATTGGTTAATGTCATCTACTTCTACTATTTCTTCTACTTTGAGAATATTTTACCTCAGTGCCATATTTCTTTCTATTGTATGCTTGTTCATGACTGAATTATTGAATGGGAATGTAGATGGCTGGCAGTAACTCCCATGACTACATGCTCCATGAGGATAATTTTGACAAAGTATGGTAAAAATAATAAATATATAACAAAAGCAGTTAAATGTTGTATGCCAAGGAAGCAAAACAGTTGAATATGTTGATAGTGGGAAAATCTGCACTTCAATCACCTATTCACTCAAAGAGATGAAAGCCCAGAATGGGCAAAGGGATGAAAAAAATTACCACGTGTTTAAATAGCTGTCAAACTCTGTGTTATATTGCATTTGAAAAGTGGCTACAAGAACAAAAAGTTAGAAATGAAGAAACACAATTGAGGAAAAAAAAATGAGAAAAATAAGCACAATGTTTTATTCTGTTTGCATTTCTTTAATACTTTTTTTTGCAGTGATTACTTCACCAGATTTGCACAAACATGGAGAAATTTGGGTTGTTCCACAAACAGATCATGTCTGCACAAGATTCTTCTTTGTGTAAGTACTGTTAAATATTGCTCTTGATTAATGCTATAATACCTGAATTGTGGGATCTTGTATCAGGAGAGCGTGCTGACAGCCACACCCTGCCCTTGCTGCCAAACCTCCAACTTTATCCCCCACTCCAAGATCACATTCCTCAAACTCTCCCTGCTTTCTACCACTGTGCATGGTTCCCTCCCTGATCCGAGGCCTCTGATCAGTATAGTCCCGGTAGCTGACTCACTTCCCTAGTGCCACTGCTGAGTACAGGACAGCTGCTGGTCTCTGGTTGACTGGCGGCTCTGAGACAGTGGGGCTATTACTCCAGTGGTCTTTAATCTTAGGGACTGTTCACTGTTGGCTTGTCAGTAAGTGCCGGAGTGACCCAACATGAGATGGGCATTCTGGAAAAGAGTCAACATGGATGTCTTGCCAGTTCTCTGGCCAGCGGCTGAAACTCCCATCATCTCCAAAAGGTTCTGCTGCTTGGTTCTCCATCCTAATGCTATACGTTGGTTCTCACCTTCCTGCCAAGTTATTTAAATCCTCCACAACAGCACAAACAAGCCATCCTGCACAAAATTGGGTCCCTATTCCTGTCAGGTGCAACACTTTGGCTTATACATGTCTCACCTACTAATATCTCTATACCCAGAAATCTATGCATCATCCGCTGCAACATCCTAGCATGTGCATCCTTTCTAGCACTATATAATCTGCCAGCAGCCTTATCCTTCTTTCTACCCATGTCCTTAGTACTGATATGGATCACATCTTCTGAATATTCTGCACATAATGTCTTCACAGAACACAAAGATGTTTTTTAAATTGTAGTCTCAATCCTAAATCCGTGTGGACTAGCATTTAATAAGTTATGCACTTCCAAGTGTTTGCTATTAGTTTCCTCAAGATTATTTCCAACAAGGACTATTAAACTTTCAAATCCTCATATACTTCTTGATCCTTCTTTGTTAAATGGTGGATGATGTTAGATGTTCTAAAGAAGGAGCACACCTGTTTTCTGATACAGTTATCTGAGGATCCTCACGACTTTCGACACTGCAGCATCTATTTCCTGTGATCAGTAGACCTCAATGCCTCAGTAACTGATGGAGTCCTGGCCATTTGTCAATAATGAAGAAAATGGTGCAGGCATATTTCTAAGGTGCAGAGTCTGGAGGTAGACTTCCTTGCTGTGTTTTTCCCCAGTTGGACAGGTCAAATAGACAGGAACCTAGGCCTGTGTGACTTAAAAAAAAAACCTGTGTTTGTTTGTTTTTATAATAATGAAATATTTTCACATGTACTCATCTGGTCTGTTGTCGTTGTACTGCATGTACTTCAAACAATATCTTTCATGGGCTGTACATTCGCAACCAAAAAAGTGTTCTGTTTACACCTTCTAAATGTTAGCCCAGTGAGAAGTTGGTTTTCACTTTGGCACTCACCCCCAAAATATAGCTTGGAACTTAAACTAAAGGAAAGCTCAAAAAGAGTTTTGTTATTTGTTTCAGTTATGAAGATGGCCAAGTGGGAGATATCAGTACGAACACACAAGAACCCAGCATTCATAAAGAAATCCTTCGGGTCATTGGGAACCAGACAGCAACAGGTTAAAAGGATCACACATCGTCACTGACTGGATCAGAATACCTTTTCTGGCTTTTAAGCTGCAGTGCAGTTTTGAACTAAAATATTAACAATCTAATTTCAAATGCACAAATGTAAGATTTTGAATAACGCACTTTAATTTCCAGATTTCTTACCTGAACCTAACAACATTTTGGTAATGCCAAGTCTGGAGTGTAGGTGTTGTCGAATGTTGGTTTTGTTATGATAGGTTTTTCTGGAAAAAATGCATTGGCCCCAATTTTATTCAGCTTTAGCACTGGTAGAGCATTGAGTGTGAGGTTGGGTGCTGTTGTGGCCAGGTTGTGCTAGTTAGTTAAATTGTGGGTCTTGACAAAGTGTAGAACTGTGTAGAATTTGCACTGAGCGAAATACATGGGGCCTGTGCCCCTCTGCCATGTAGAAATGCCGGGGTGGAAAGGATTGTCTCAGGCATCGGCTGATTCAAGGAGCCATTTCCCTTCCACATTTATCAAGTGTTTTTCTTTATTCATGAATATCTCTTAAGTTTTGGGAATGCTGATATAATCCTGTCCCATCAGGAACAGGAGTCTATTTTTTAAAAAAGTCACTGTGTGTTATAACACACCCTGGCTGTGCCAGCCAAACCACAGTTTTGTTTGTTTTGAAAAAGATTATAATTACAATGGCAAAAAGAAATAACAATTAAAAACAAAACTGCCTGGGGTGCTTTGATTGCAGGCCTAAGTGGAGCCAACCCCTTTCTAATGTGCCATGGTGATGCCATCTTTTATATGAAAAAGACCCTTTTTTAACTCTTGGTGGCTATAAGCGTTGGTGCTGGCTGCCTCTAAAAATTCCTTTTACACCAGAGTAAAAGTAATAAGATGTCAACACATTGAGAAATGGTATGCCAAAATGTACATTTTTTAACTAGAGATATAGTGCAAGACTTTAGCATATTGAAAAATTCAAGATACTCATTTTGATATCTTAACTAGTCCAAAAGTACAACACTTTTTTTGCATAAAAGTGGCACATTTATGTTGAAAATAAGGATTGGTCTTCAACGCTATCTCTAAAAGAAGAAAGTTGCTGTCCTGCTGAACTATTGGCTCTTGCTGGAGAGGAATTCTTTATAGACAGTATACTCTTGCTTCTACTTCCCTGATGGAATTAATACTGTCAAACCTTTTAATTCTGTCAAGTGCTGTATTCCCTACTGATGAAATTTCTACATGAAGGTTTGCTGGATTTTGGTCGGTATTATTTAAAAAAAGAAAACAAGATTTTTCGTAACTATTTTGATCAAATTTATGATCTTTAAGTAAAGCATGTGGATGTGACCACATGGCATCAAATTGATGATGCCACCATCACGTGACAGAATAATGGGCTTCTGTTTCGAAAAGTTTAATTTTGCAGGTTAAGTTTGTGGTAATGTTGGGTATTTTATTTGCAGCACAATTCCCTCTTCAGACTGCCATCTAAGAAAGATAAAATTGTGTTACTCTTGCCTTTATTTAAGGCCGATGAAAACAAATTAAGAAAGCCTTTTGTTTCTATGTACTCATGTGTGTCACATGTTAAATTATAAAGGAGTTCACATTGGAGAGAGTTATACAGCTCGTATTGTATGTATTGTATGTAACTGTGCAGACAAGGAAGTGATGGCACGAAGAGAGCATTGCAATGTTTATATTTTTTCATTAAAGTTGTTCAAAGTTACAGACTTAATCTAGAAACAAGCACAAAACACTTTACAATGCCTACTCCACCTTTCTTTACCCAACACCCATGAAAACCAATGTTTAATCTGAAAGTCTTTAATTACAAAGAGATTTTGAAGCAGTACTCTTCAGAATGTTTGTCCTGTTTCATTTCTCTTTGTGCTCTCCCTTCACATTAGTGGTACTAACTAAACAGAAAATTAAACTATCAGGTATGGAAAAAAAGTTTACAAATCAAACTTTCTATGGACTTGAGATTGTTTAAAATACAAAACTCACATCCTTTGAATGCATTTTACATTATTATTGTCCAAGAAATTGTCTCAACATTTCTTAAGTGTCATTTTAAAACAATCATTGTCAGTCCCATTTTTTACAGTTGGAAGATGCATATTACAGGCACATGTTTGTAATAAAGAAGGTACACAATGTAACTTAGTTATCAAAACAGGTATAAACACTTTCAATATATATATTTGTACCTTTTTGTCAAAATGAGGAAGTTTTGATGAGATCTCTGATCATTGCCATTTGGTTTCAAACCACATCATTATTCTTAATCAGTTTATATTATTTTTTAAAATTACATTTTTGTTCTGCATTTTTAGCATACATCACTTTCATTCATTATGGAGTTTGTTCACACTGCCATCTACCTGTCTCTAGTATAGTATTAAATCACCATTATAATATTATCTGGATGTTCACAGGCAATTAACAGATCCTCAGTCAGGAACTGAGGATAAGTATTCAGGCAATCGGCATTATGTATTTAAAATTGCCCTTACAAATAAACTGGGGATGTATATGTTTACATTGGAACTCAGCGCAGTTAAGAACTTTTCCACTGATTTTATTTTAGATTAATTGAAGTGAAAATTATTTCACTAGGGTGACAAAATGGGCGGTAAGGGGTCAAAATGAATGGAAAAGCAAAACGGACAAGGTGAATTACGGACAACCAATCCGTTAATGTTCGTTCTATGCCCCTACCAAAGAGAAATTTTACACTGAAATGTTTATCTTCTATGATAGTCAGCAAGTGGTACTTATATTTTTCATCAATGTGTGTCTAAGCTTTGGTTTTAGTAATAGAGCATGAGCAGAATGCCTGTATATTCATTCCAGTTCGTATCATGATAAAGTGATACTTTCCTTTGAATAGCATATTTATTTCATATTCCTACAGTAATGATTTGTTTTTTGAGACCAGTTTTTTATTATGAAGAAATAGGTGAAAACAGTTCTCCTCATTGTTGTGGATCAGAATTGGCAGCTAGATGTTCTACCTTAGCAACTCCAGATAAGAAAGCACATGTGTCCCAATATTTCTCACAACACTACGCAGTAGAGGAACCAGCACCTCACGATAGTGACACACTACAAAACCCTTTTTCATGAATATGATAGGCTGTGAAAAACCATGAACACCACGAACAGCATTTAATGAGGACCATTGAAGGGGTCCAATGATTGCCAACAAAACTGGCGGCACTCCTGTCAACACAATCTCTGGGAAATACAAGGGAATTAATTCCTAATCGACAGTGGGAACTCTGCTGCCGGGCTCCTAGTTCCACAGCAGTCATTCAACTGCCAGGTTTCCCCAGTGGAGCAGAGATCATGTCCCCAGGAGCTCCTGGTCATTCAGAGGTAGGGAGTTTTCCACTACTGCAGAAGAATTTGGAGCAGTAGTTGCTGCCTCTGGGCATTCACTATGTAATCCAAGAGAAAGGTAAGTGAGAGTGGGATGACAGAAAGGGGAAGGTATGGCGTTTGTTAATGGGTTCCCCCCTTTCTGGATGCCAGGTTCTTTGATCAGGTACTGACTGTCTTTGAACAAGAGATCCTCTGTCAGTCTGCAAGCAAATCCAACAGTGTTTGCAGTGAGGTATGCTGAGTTCTCTACCTGCTACGAGTGGAATACCAGCAATGATAACATGTGGCCCTCAAATGGGTATTAATTAGGGTTTCAATTGGGGACTGGATAGAAAGACTGCTTACAAGTCCAGCTCCAAACTTAATTGGAATGAGACAGGAAGGTGGAATCTCCTTTTCATACCCTACTGTCTAACGGCAGGGAATCTCACCCTGTAATTAAACCTGCTAGAGGGGGCATTAAATTCAACCTCACAAGGATGGTAATGGTGGCCTTTTGTAAAAATTACAGAAGCTTCAATGCATTGCAGGGCTTCAATGCATTAATTATCATAGCATTGTCTTTCAGAATAAGTTTTTGGAATATGCGGTAAATTTTTGTTAGCCATAATTATTATTAATAATGTTTGCTTTTAAAAGCCTAGCATTTGAGCACATACTGAAACAGTACTGCGTATTTGGAGGTGCCGTCTAACAGATGAAATATAAAATGATGCCTCCAGCTATGTGCTTTTGTGATCCAGGGGGTACGTATAAAAGATATTTCATTGTTATTCAAAGAAGAGCAAAGATTTCTCATTGTATCTGAACCATGCAGTTATTCCCAGATACCCACCATAAATGTATATAGATTCTGTTTATCATAAATGGGATCCTGCTGTTCCCAAATTGGCTATCAAGTTTGCCACATAACAGTGAGTGCACTTCAGAAGTAATTTTCTGGTTGTGAAAAACTTTAAAATGTCCTGAAGATAAAATACAGTTATATAAATACAAGTTCTATCTTTCTCTTGTACTCGCCGACATTTTCACACCCAATGCAGAATTGAAATGGGCCATAGTCAAGGACTTTCTAGGATATTCCACTCTCAATAGGTGGGAAGGAAGAATGGAAGAATGCTGGTTGGTTGAAGGTTATCATGACTCTGATGAAACATTTCATTGAAGGTTCAATTTCATTAATTACAAGCTGGACCTGAGCAAGAAAACTCTGAATGAAGAAGTCCAACAAACTACTAGGTGGTGCACCAGTGACTACTGATTACAATTATGCCAGAATATTTAGATGTCCTTCAACACAGGAAATGTTAGGAATTGAAATGGCAACAAGTCCATCACTAAAGAAAATTAATCCATTGAAAACAAAGACAGGGGAGGTCATCAGCAACTGCAGTAAATATTGGGAAAGATGAGTGCAACATTTAGTTGTATTATAGCAAAAACACTGTCACCAACTAAGCTCTAGACACCATAGAAAGCCTGCCAATCGTAGCAGAAGTGAATATTGAACACATATTTGAGGAGATTAGCAAAGCTATAAAGCCATGCTTTCCATGGGCAAAGTTGCAGGTCCTGGTGCTATACCACTTGAACTCACTAAACAAGGGACACTGACAGTCCTGCTCAAGCGTCTCTGTCTCTGCTGAAGGAGATGGCCTACAAAATGCATGATGCAAAGGTTGTGACCCTGTACAAGAACGTGAACCACCACAGTGATTGCAGCAACTTTCCAGACTACCTCCCTGCTGAACACGGTGAGAAATGTTTGCCCAAAATGTAGCTCCTGACTTAACACATTCATTCATGAATCCCAGTGTGCTTTCGGAACTGTAAGATTTACAATTTACATCATTCTCTCAGTCTGACAGCTGTAAGAGACATGCTGTGAAAGAAGGAGACCACTACATATTATCTTCATTGCTCTGACCAAGGCATTAGAACATGTGAGCAAAGGTGGTCTATTTAAGCTGTTGGAAAAAGTTGGCTGCAACCAAATCTACTCAATGTGATCTCCTTTTTCCTTGATCACATGGTAGCTAAAGTCAGCTGTGACAGGCAAACATTGGAATAGTTTGAGATTCACAGTGGGGTTAAACAGGATTGTGCTCTGACACTGACATTCTTCATATATTTCTAAAAGTATATTATTTTTTGCTGTCATGTATGAAGTTGAAAAATAGACTCAGAGAGCTGTGAGTTGTGCATTTTCTCAGCCCACTGTCCTCCTCTGCAGCAAATGTGGCAGAAACTGCCATGCTAGAGTAAGACAAGCAATACTTAGAACAAGAGTTGACCACCATGGCACAAACCATTGTCTTCTTAGAAGATGGAAGGCGACCACATACCATATCTATGTTTTTTTCTCAGTATCTTATATCAAATGTCTCAGTATATTTCACATCATTGTCTTATTTTAGATTGAACTTTTTTATGAAGTTCTGTGTAATGCTGATAAACAGTGGGAATAGCAGGCACATTACTAATCAGTGAACATGTTTTAGAAGTGATCAAGGTTTCTAGCAATGATTTTGTGTGTATATCAGGGAGCTAATATCATTTTTTAACACTTGTTTTGTTTTATTTTTCCACACTGTACCAATCTTTTGATTGAAAAGATAGGCAGGAGCCCAATTCCAAGGCCTCTGTTATTGGGATACATGTAAAATGTTATTGAAAACATTTGCCCAGCAAGATTGCAGCTGAGAAATTTTGCTTCATGCTCGGCACAATTTTTTGACAACTTACAGTAGGAAAATCGCACATAAGCTGGGGAATTTCTGCTGTATGCTCCAAGTGGCCATTTTGAAAAAATACTTTGCGATTTTTAAAAATACTTTGCGATCAGGAGGTAATGCTGCAGCTTTATAGGACCCTTGTCAGACCACACTTGGAGTACTGTGCACAGTTCTGGTCGCCTCACTATAGGAAGGATGTGGAAGCTATTGAGAGGGTGCAGAGGAGATTTACAAGGATGTTGCCTGGATTGGGAGGCATGCCTTATGAAGACAGGTTGAGGGAGCTGGGACTGTTCTCCCTGGAGAGACGAAGGTTGAGAGGCGACCTGATAGAGGTTTACAAGATGTTGAAAGGAATAGGTAGGGTGGACTCTCAGAGACTATTTCCCAGGGCTGAAATGATCGCGACGAGAGGGCACAGATTTAAGGTGCAGGGAAGCAAGTACAGAGGGGATGCTAGGGGAAAGTTTTTCACTCAGAGGGTGGTGAGTGAATGGAATCGGCTGCCGTCGGTGGTGGTCGAGGCGAACTCGCTGGTTTTTTTTAAAAGACTTCTGGATGAGTATATGGGATCCAATGGGATTGGGGGTTATAGATAGGTCTATGGCTGGGTAGGTTTTGATGTGTTCGGCACAACTTGTGGGCCGAAGGGCCTGTTTGTGCTGTAGTGTTCTATGTTCTATGATTTCATTGTAGCTATTCCAAGATCAGATTCTGCATGGAGTTGCAGACAGAGAGTTGCATATTACCAGTCCACTGTAGAAGAATGCCAGTCAACACATCAGGCCTGCACCAACAACAACCCCACCCAGACCCTATCTCTATAACCCCATGTACTTACCCTGCTAATTCTTTTAAACTAAGGGGAAATTTAGCAATGACAAATCAACCTGAACTGCACATCTTTTGAGTATGAGGAAACCGGAACACCTCGAGGAAATCCCTGCAGACATGGGGAAATTTCTGTTTGTAGAGAACATTTTATGTCTGGTTTATTCTGCCTGGTTGGCGGCACTGTGGTTAGCACTGCTCCATCACAGCGCCACAGAGCGGGATTCAATTCCTAGCCTGTGCAGTGTTTGCACGGTCATCCATATCAGGTTGTATTGTTAGAGGGAACGCTGAGGCTGAAACAAAAGGTGTCCAGTGCATGCAGCCAGATTGACTGCTTGTGATGCTAAGTGGGGTTTACCTGGGGTTAAAGGAGAATAGTCTCAGTAATAGAGATCATGCAACTTCATTGGCTGTCATAAAAATCCATCTGATTCACTATTGTCCTTTAGGGAAGGAAATCTTGCCTGGTTTGGCTTACTCCAAACCTACAGCAGTGCGTTCAGCTCTGACCTATTCTCTCAAATGGCTGAGCAACCCACTCAATTCAGAGGCAATTACAGATGAGCAACAAATACTGTTCACTATTACAGTCCTATTATTGTAGGAAATTATCTTATTCTTTTTTGCATGAACAGTGAAATATGTTTTATATATACATATATATATGGTACAGCCACTGAGGAACTATATTATTTTCAAATCAGTTTGGATTTAATGATGTAAATTGTCGAACTGTCTCATCTGTATGATTATTCTTCTAATTTTATCAGTTGACTGCACTCATACTAGTTCGAGCTCCTGCAGTTCTGATTTTCACTTTGGGGTGTGACGACATGGTGTTAAGGGTGTGTAGTTCAAGTGATTAGTGTATCAGGAGTGTCAACCCTAGCTCATCTGATAATCCAGACAAACCTTCTGTCCCAGTATCACCACAATTCAACGCTTCTATTTTCCAAGAAATGGAGATGGGCTGATATTTTAAAATAAGGGCCAATGTCTCAAGAAATAATAAGTTAAAAGAAAACTAGTTCTGGTGTCCATCCCCTGGGCAGAGCTGGCCACATTTTGCCCATTCTGATGAGCACCCTTGATGCATCTGTAATGGTACCATTCAGCTATATCCAACATGAGAAAGCAATTGCACTGTCCTTATATGGAGAAATAACAAATAAGAGGAATGAAGGTCTATTCACCCAGATAGTCAGGTATACAATGAGTTATCTCTAGCCTAAAAGCGCAATTAGAGCATTCTGTAAAGCTCTATTATTGCTTGCTGCATTTTGTCCCCTACAGTCAACAAATTGATTGCAACAGTATAACCACAATAAAAGAGTTTTCAGAATGTACACTTGGCAACAAGCAGTAAGGTGTTCTATTACTGTAGGATTAATTTTTTTTGCATGAACAGTGCAGTATGTTTTATTTAAAATATATATTTATGGTACAATGGCTGAGAAATTATATTTTTTCAAACCAATTTGAATTTATTGATGTAAATTGCCAAATTATCTCATCAGTAAGATTATCGTTCTCATTTTATCAGTTGATTGTGCTTACTCATACCAGTTTGAGCTCACACCAGTTCTGTTCTTTTTACTCTGAGTGTTACTACATGGTGTTAGGGGTGCATGGTTCAAATGACTAGTGTATTACGAGTGTCAACCTCAGCTCAGCTGACAATCCAGACAAACTTTCTGTCCCAGTATTACCGCAATCCAATTCTTCTATTTTCCAAGAAATGGAGATTGACTGATATTTCAAAATAAGGTCAAGGAACATGATTCCTTTATTTGTGTGACTTTCTGTTGTTTATAATTGGTTATCTGTCATTAAATCCCAAACTCTGGAGACAATATTAGTCTCCAACAGCAATAGTGCAAAGTGAATGATAATAAATTGACAGGTTTTGCACAACTGCCAATGTCTGATTTCACATCTAATACTTTTGACTGCCTTGATCTAATTGAAGGGAGGAACAAGCTTGTGGGCTGAAAGGCCTGATCATGTTCCTATGATTAATTGTGCTATCCTTATTCATAAAGTTAAAGAAAAATCGATCTTACACTTACCAGTAAATTATCCAGTGAGTTTAGCGTGTTTCTCAGAACAATCTGAACATTCCACATAAAGAAAATGAATTAAAAAGCTGCCATACAACTAACAGGATAAGGAAAATGTGCATTTGAACCAGGGGTTGCATGTTGCCTGTCTACTAAGCCCAATAAGTTTGGGTTCATTTGCAGTCAGGTTTCCCACATTGATACAATGTATCTTGATATATTTTCCTGATGGGGATAATCAGAGAAACAACATAATCCTACAAACTTGTTTTGATGTTGAATATAAATGCTCAGACACTTCAACCTTATGGGTATTAAAAATGCATGTCAGGAAGAGCAGACACCAAAATCCATGAGCTAATGTTATTCTGAATGCACGCTCCAAAGAGCAAATCACTTTATTTTCAGTTTCTTAAATATCTGTTGATATTTTAAATGTAGAAACCAGGTTCCAGGTTTAAAAGCAAACTAGATCTTGGTCAGCATCTAAAAGAGACATAAGACTAATGTGGAACTCTTCAGCAGAAGGTTAGGGGTACATCCAAAACTCGAATCAGCCCTTTTGTCTTTCAGCTTCCTATCATTAGCACACTTTGGAGTTCAAATTGGTCTTTGGCAGAAGAGCAAATTGGGTGATAGAGATTTGGCAGCAGGTTTAGCTCCAGCCCGTTTGAAATCAACTGATTTGTGAAATGGGCTATTAATTCATTATCGTCCACTGTGCATTGTGTCAAAGACCAATTTTACCCCCTTTTTATCCCTTATGATTTAAATTCACTTTTTTATTACTCAGCATTTAAACAGAATGCACACAAATGCAAAATCCAATGCTTTTCACTTCCATTCGAATGAAAATCACTGAGGGTGAAATTGGCTGGAAAAACAAATCAAGCAGGGTGTAAAACGGGTGTCGATTTGCTATTATCCTGTTATATGGCTGAAGATCAGTTTCACCACTACTGTGTTCAACTCCAGTTTTTTTGTTTGTTTCACGCTTTCATTTTAAATTTGATACAAATTTTTCATTACAAAAGTAAATGCAGAGCAGCTGTCACAACAGATGTAATTGTAATTCAGTACCTTAGCTTTCAGTGCCTTAGAAATATAAGATACTGTCAACAACAACATCAATGTACATGATGTAAATATTGCCAAAAATACAGAGGCCAAATATTTTCTGTACTTGGTTCACATTGCTTTTAATCAGAACTTCTACTCCTGTCGCTATCTGTTTAATTTCTCTTTATTTGGAGTTTTGTTTGCTGTTTTGATCAGTTCCTTAACTGTTTTGACCAAACATTGATGTAAATGCTTAATTAAAAAGATAAATCTTTCTGGTGATTTTATTGAGTCTGTGAAGTTCGATTGTATTGCTGAGAGTATGAGTTTTATATGTCCAATAAGTGAATTATCAGTCAAGTTTATGTGTTATAAACCATGCAGAAAATCATATTTTATAAACATATGTCAAAAACACTGGTCTTAACTCATAAAGAATCACAGAATCAGAGAATACCACAATGTAGTAGGAGGCCATTCAGCCCATCAAGTCTGCCTTGAATACAATCCCATCCACGCTGTGTCCCCATAACCCCATGCATTTACCCTATCTCGTCCCCCTGACACTAAGGGGCAATTTAGCATAGCCAATGCATGTAACTTGCAAATCTTTGGACTATGGGAAGAAACCGGGGTACGCGGAGGCAATCCATGCAGAGGCAATGTGCGAACGCCACACAGTGACCCAAGCCGGGAATCGACTCTGGGTCCTTGGTGCTATGAGGCAGCAATACTACCAAAGTGCCGCCAAAGGATTGAAATAAAGTGGTGCCAAAATTTTAAATGTTGCAAAATTATAATATTTAGCTTTATCCAAAAACATAAAGAAATTTTCTATGATGAGACTAGGGATGTGCATTTTAACTTCTGGATAGAAAGCTGAAGGGCACCAGGCAACAGCATACAAGCAAATCTCTGTTTGAGGCTTTCTGGATTTAAGTGGCTGAGTAAAGAACAGCTAGCCAGCTGGCACAGAAAGATTGTGTGGCTAGGAGCTGTATGCAAAATACTTAGGTTATGGATTCTTCCATTCTTTGTTCAAAGATGGTGATGGCCCTTGACAATTCTAACTGGTGATCCCTTGTCTTCACATTTCTCTCGGAGCTAATTCCAGAAGGGCATCATTGGGCTCAGACTCAGCAGCCCTCTGAAAATCAGACATCTTGGATGTCGTTGCCTCTGCATACTGACAACATATGTCCTTGAGGTAATCACCAGTTTGAGAATCCAAACTTGCTCTAGGTGCCACTGAGGTGCACATGTCTATATGGATGGAGGCTGCAGGTGAATACAGCGGTGGGTCTTTACAGAATCCCTACGGTACAGAAGGAGGCTATACGGCCCATTGAATACACAGATTCTCTGAAATAGACTGTTACCCAACATTCTTTCAAAGATATTAACTATCCATTTTTGGAAGTCTAAGTAATTTACAGTTGTTGATTTCCCCTTAACTTCAAAGAAAACAAAACAAACTAAGAACAGCATAGTACAGGAAACAGGCCCTTCAGCCATACAAGCTCGTGCTGCCCATTTTAACACAGTGAGTGCCTTCTGTTATTGACATTTTTGTCTACCTCTAATAGAACCCATAATAAAAGGGTTGGAAATTTAGGGAATTGTATATATGCGAGATTCAGGGCGATCCAATTAAGGGACACTTTATTGATGTCAATCAGCCTAAAAAACACGCTTTTGAGATATGGGAGGACATCAGAGTATCCAGAGAAAGCCCACGCAAATACAGGAAGAATGTGCAAACTCCTATAGACATTGATCTGACACTGGTTCTTGTAACTGTACAGCAGACAGTGGTAATCACTGAGCTGATGTGTTGCCCATCAATTGGTCCAAAGTACACTAATGGATGTGAAATACCAGGCACTTCTCAAAGCATCTTCCAAGAGCAACCTTTGCACAACCCACTGTGTGTATGCAGTAACAAGATGGACCGACTCACCTATGGATCTAAAAGCTGACATCGATAAACATAAATAGACATACACCAGACTACAAACACAATAATGGAAGATTCCCAATAGCTCCAACGTAAGTAATGAGATGAGCCTTGAAATTTGTTGGAACACTGACAGGAATCTATTAATTCCCAGGAACGTCATTAGGCTCTTGATTTTCAAACAGAATATTCATTTGTATCCCTCCATTTCCAGTCTGCTCAAATGACAATCCAGATAAGTCTTAAACAACCCTAGCATGTCTGCCTCCGCCACTTTTTATGGCAGTGCATTCCAGGCCCCCACCACTCTCTGTGTTTAAAAAAAAAAGGTCCTTCTAACATCAGCATTATACTTTGCCCCTTTCATCTTGAACCCATGATCCCTCATGATCGTCACCTCCAACCTGGGAAAAAGCTTTCCACCGTTCACCCTATCTATATCCTTCATAATTTTATACACCTCCATTAAGTCTCCCCTCATCCTCCATCCTTCCAGAGAGAACAACTCCAGTTTACCCAGTCTCTCATTATAGCAGGCAACATCCTGGTAAATCTCCTCTGTATTCTCTCAAAAACATCCATGCCCTTCTGGTAATGCGGCGACCAGAACTGAACGCAGTACTCCAAATGTGGCCTAATCAATGTTCTATGCAGCGGCAACATCAGACTCCAGTTTTTATATTATTTACCCCATCCTATAAAGACAACATACCATTTGCCTTCTTCATCACCTTCTCCACCTGTGCTGCCACCTTCAAGGATTTGTGGACTTGCACACTTAGGTCCCTCTGTGTTTCTATACTCTTGATGATCCTACCATTTATTGTACAACTCCCCCCATATTAGTTCTTCCAAAATGTATCTCCTCGCATTTATGTGGATTAAATTCCATCTGCCATTCCTCCACCCAAGTTACAAGTCTACTATATCCTACTGTATTGTCCGACAATGTTCGTCACTATCAACAAGTCCAGCCATCTTGTCATCCGCAAACTTGCTGATCACACCAATTACTCCTTCTTCCAAATCATTGATATATATCTCATAAATAGCAGAGGTCCCAGTACAGAGTCCTGCGAAACACCAGTGGTCGCAGACCTCCAGCTGGAAAAAGACCCTTCCACTGCTACCCTCTGTCTCCTGTGGCCAAGCCAGTTCTCTACCCATCTAGCCACCTCTCTTTGTATCCCATGAACATTAACCTTTTATTTTTTAACCAACCCGCCATAAGGACCTTTGTCAAACACCTTACTGAAATCCATATAGATGACATCCACTGCCCTTCTTTCGTCAACCTTTTTTGCCATCTCCTCAAAGAACTCCACAAATTTGTAAGGCACGACCTCCCTCTTACAAAGCTATGCTGTCTGTCACTAATGAGATTGTTCTGTTCTAAATGTGCATACATCCTCTAAGCATCCTCTCTAACAACTTCCCTACTAAGAACATCAAGCTTACCGGCTTATAATTATCCGGATTATCCCATTTACCCTTTCTAAATAATGGTACCACATTCGCTATCCTCCAATCCTCTGGGACCTCACCTGGTCCAATGAAAAGACAAAGATATTTGTCAGAGGCCCAGCAATTTTCTCTCATGTCTCTGCACCCTTAGTATTCCCTCACATTGTCTTTCCCCACAACAACACATCCTTCCATTCCAGCACTCTGCTTTCCAACTCCATCCCCAATCTGAAGCCCAAACTATTTGATCTTATTTCTGAATCTGAGCAGTCTAGGATAGATGCCATCAGCCCTGGGAATTTTGTCAGTTTTAATGTTCCCTAAAAGAACCTAACATTTCCTCCCCATTGTAATGAAGATTTTCTCTAACAGGTCAACAACTTGCTCTGAGACACTCCCAGCCAACAAGTCCCTCTCCTTTGTGAATATACCCTACAAATTTGATCCCTGAAGATTCTTAACAAATTGGTCAAACAATTTCCTTTTTGTAAAACATGTTTGACAATATCTCTTCGTAGTGATTTTTTTTAAGTGCATTGTTGAGTACTAGTATTAAGGGATCTCAACAAAGTACTGGTATCTAAGATCAGGCTATTTAGCCTATATTTGCAGATTTTTCTCTTACTCCTTTCTTGAATAACTATGATGCGATGAGGCAGATGTTGGATGAGGGTGAGCACAATAGCAAGTCTCACAACACTAGGTTAAAGTCCAACAGATTTATTTGGTATGATGAGCTTTTGGAACATTGCTCTTTCATCAGGTGAGCCACTCCTTGAAGCAGCAGCACTCCGAAAGCTTGTGATATCAAATAAACCTGTTGAAATTTAACTTGGTATTGTGTGACTTCTTACTGTGCTCACCCCAGTCCAATGCCAGCATCTCCGCGTTTTGGATGATCTTAGTTATGGTATCCACTATCTCTGCTGTGTCCACATTTTGAAACCTCTGGTATAGCCCATTACCTCCTGGGGATCTATCGGATTTTAGTCCCTTTCGATTTTCTAGTACCTGGGCCAAAATTTTCACTGAACCCAAACGCTTCCATACCTAGAGGGGCAGCAGCACATTTAAAGGTAATGTCTAAATTAGGTTTATCCAACATGCAGCTCAAGGACTGGATGCAGCCCTTGAGATCCTATATCTGTCCCTCAGAGCTAGTTTTCCAAATGCCACTCAAACAGCTAAGTGTAATTGGAAGATTTCGAATGAAGCTGCTCCTCCAATCAATTTTCTTTCACACATTTGCAGCAAATGTGGGAAACCTTGTGATTGGATGAGCAGTGAACACCAGTGACAGTGAGTTCAAAATGTGAGGTGTCAAAGGCCACAAGTAGAGGACTGAAGCCTGGAAGCCGAAGGCTAAGGAGGCGAGAATTGGGGAGTTCAGGTACAGGGCCTGGGAATTGGAGGACCAGCGAGCTGAGGATCAGGAACCAAAGGCATGGGAGCCAGGCCCAGGAAGCTACATTACCCAGGGAACGGAAGTGTTGTGGCACAGGTATCTGTGAACAGAGGCCTGACATTCAGAGCGGGATACAGTTGGGCCAGAGCGGAACATATCGCAGCCAAAGGGAGCTCATGCACACTGGAGCAGTGCACGATACTGCAAGGGCAGGGCCCACTGGTATCTAAGTGAGTGAGTGATTGAGACTGAGAAAGAGTGTCGGGGTGGGGCAGGGGGGAGGGGAAGTGTGTGGAGGTAGAGAGAAAGAATAAAGTGTGAAAGGGGGAGCAGAGTGTGAAGAGAGAGTGGGAAAGGGAGAAAATGCAGAGAGCAGGAAGTGTGGCAAATCTGAGCATGTGGGAAGAGATTGAGTGAGGCATGGTTGAGAGTATGACTAGGATCAAAATGAGTGGGAATTCTGCCCATCTCTTTGAAATGCTGTCTAGTCTGGATTTTCTCCCCCCCCCCCAAAACTTACGTTATAACCAACTCACCTCAAATAATTGAAAATAGAATGAAAGCTAATTCTGCTATTGAGTCACTTAAAGGAATAAGGTTATTTTGGTTTTCTGTAATTCCATTTTATTTTCAACACAAGATCAGTATAGATTAAGGAATATTCACTGTCATCTGTTTCTTGAAGTGGATAGTACAGTGGCTGCTAGTTAATAACAAAAAGATTGGTTGAGCTGCAGAACACAAAATACTCACAGACATCAAATGCTTTGCAAGTAACTCACGCATAACAAGCCTTTCCATAATTTCCCATGGCTGACTGATTTGTCTGCTGATTCAGCTAAAATACATTTAAATAGGGTTGAGTTATTGTGTATTAACTTCACTGAACGATAACGGCACAAATGGAAAAATGATGCTTTGGAAAAAGGTTTATTGGAAAATCCTGGAGATCAATCTTTGAACTAAAATAAAGAGTCACATGGAAATGCACAGCACAAATTCACAAATACATAAAATACCAGATGAGGTGTGGTGCAACTTTATTTTAAAGCATGAAAGTATGTAGCAGTTAGGTAAGACATCAACATCAGTGTTATTTTAATTTTGATTTATTTTAAAAGACTCAGCCATGAACAGAATTTCAACAATAAGCCAGCTGATGTAACTTTGAAATTGAAAATGAATACATTAGGATACCTCAATCAAATGTGAAGGTAACTACTTTGGTCAAACACAGACCAGTTAAGATAAGAGACAGAGGAATTTGATATTGCTTCAGGTGATAATATCACACAGCATTTCAAAGGCAATACTCTAATCCAGTAACTATTTTTCTACCCACATAACAAAAGATTATGAGCATTTCTTGACAACAGACGACATATAACAGAATAGCAAGTTCAAGGCAGTAACTCAATTGAATAGTTGAACATTTATAAACCAGAAAGACAAGACAGACCTTGAAGTTTATGTACAGTCTTAAACAGCTAACTATTGTTCCAATGAAATGTGGCATCGCTAAGATCAGTGATAGAGAAATATACACCATATACTTAATGTGGAACTGATAAATGGAATCTCAAAATGAAAATGGCAACATCAAACTCATAAGTGAAGTTGCTCCAGATGTTTTATGAATTCCCACGTTGCTGTAAAATCTTACTGCACAAATCATTACTAGTCACACTGAGTAACAACTGAACATCTACCCTTTTTAACACAAGTTTTCAGATCATTTTTTTTTTCCTGCAGACTGCAATTTCTCCAGGGGTTTTAAATACGCAAAGGAAAGCAAACTCTTAAAAATAGTACCAACTAGAGTTAATTGAAAAGTTATGTTAATGGGATCCAAGTTACAAAAGTGATATTGAGTTAACACAGGAAAATGTTCTGAAGTGTCATTCATTATTATTTTTGTTTTATTAAAGACTGCTTTGCCTCAAATCTTTGCTAACCCATTCTTGATGAGATTTTTTTCTCTCCACAAATTCTTTACTGTCTTCCTGTGTTTAAAGGTCCACACAGAAATGTTGTGCTATATGGTGAAGTGTAATTTTATAAGTTCTCTGACCTAGATGAGCAAGTGAGTCAAGAGCGAGTGCAATGCAAAAATCAGGAAGGCAAAATAAAAGCTTGAGAATTTTCATACTAGTCTGGTGTAGTTTTGTTTCTCTTTTTCTCCCCCTTACATCTCCGTTTGAAATGTTGTTTCAGTCTGCTTTCCTTCCCCTTTTCAGCAGAAACTAGCATTCCTTCATTTCAAACATTTTGGAAGATGCACTGAAATTGGATTCATAGGTTTTATACGTGGACCCAAAATATAGAACTGCCATTACAGATGGGAACAAAAAGACACTAGCCACTGCAGACCCACTAGTTGCAACAATATAAAAGGTGTACCATTATATTTACATAACATATGGAAACTGTTGCAATGAAAAATTAATACACAGAATTTTAAGTGAATTATTTATACATCTAAGAGGCAAAACCAAATTGCAATATTTTGAGATATGATTATTTAATGTTGCACAGCAAAGTTGAACAATAATGATTGTTATGCACTATATATAACCTTAATAAAATTGTTTTAAATCTATAGAAGCAGTCAATTTCTATAATCCACAGCATTATTTTACTTAACTGTTGCAATCAGTGTATTTCAGCATATGCCTTTGGCCTTCAACTCTTCCTGCACACGTGCCAGATAGGTTGGATCAGGATACCCAAACCTAAAGAAAACAATACTTTTTAATCAAACCAGGACATTTACTTCACATGCTAGCAATATCATTGTCATGGGTCAAACATGAGCTGCATACTCATTGTACATGACAGTGGTATGTGACATGGTGCTTCTGGTTCCATTACTAAACCTACTTTCTCTGGTTATTGGCCATTCTGTTCCAGGAAACATCATAGAATCCTTACAGTGCAGAAAGGGGCTATTCAGCCCATCAAGTCTGCACTGACCACAATTCCACCCAGGTTCTATTCCATGCTAATCTCCTTGACACTATGGTCAATTTGTCATGGCCAAATCAACCTAACCCACTCATCTTTGGACTGTGGGAGGAAGCTGGAGCATCCGGAGGAAATTATGTAGATACAGATTTGCCTTGTTTATTCTATTGAAACATTTCATGGTTTGGAACACATCACTAAATCCTCTTTAACCTCCTAAGCTGTTCTGTAAGGGGAACCCTTTGCGCTAATCAGAACATCTGCCAGTTGACATATTTGCCATGCTGCTGATGACTATCCTTCCAAAAACCTCCCAAGATGGTTCAGGAGCGAGGTGACTTCTTGCAAGCTGTGCCTCAGCATATCTTTTAATTCTTTTATTTTCGTTCTATGCTTTTACACCCTAGCTATGACTGTAATACTACATTCTGCACTCTCTCATTTCCTTCTCTACGAATAGTATACTTTGTCTGTATTGCATGCAAGAACAATACTTTTCACTGTATACTAATGCATGTGACAATAACAAATCAAATACAAATTAAATCAAACTAGATCCTCTATAATGGCTGCAACTATTTACCAAATCTGTACATCATGAGTAAATAGATGTGTTACACATGAACACATTAAGTAAATGCTTTGTTCTTGTCAGGTCTGTTCTGTGATTCAAATATCATAACTTAGTTAACCAGAACAAATGTACCAGAGAGAGATTGGGGCAATCAAAATACTGAAGCTGCCAGACATTGATCTTGAAGGCTGATAGTGTGCCTTTCATGATATAAATGTAAAATATTCATATGCCACAGAATGTGAAGCACTCTGCTTGTTGGCAGCCTGTTTTCTGTCACTATTCTAATCTATTTGCCACCATGTTCTGCAGAGCCTGAACCAACAACTTTACAATTTTGTTCTATAATGGCAATGCCATTCATTACACCACCCCACAGTATTTACAGGGATGGATGACATTAATACAATCAGACTGTTTTTCTTTATTCAAAATTTAACATTAAGTGCAAATGGGACACTTTTACTCAGTGAACAACTCAGTTTATGCAATTTTTCCCAGGTTTCAACACATCATAGAAGAAACTCATGAAGATAATCATTTTTCCTTCTCCATAAAGTTAATTCCTCTCTTTTTTCAACAAGTGAAAAGTTCATCACTTCCCTTCAACATTCAACAGCATTACCATCACTGAATCTCCTATCAATATTCTAGGAGGGTAACATTGATGAGAAACCTAACCTCACGATTCACATAAATAAAGTTGCTAGAAGAGCAGGCTAGGAATGTTGCAGCAATTAACTCATCTTCTGACTTTCCAAAGTCTGTCCATCATCTACGAAACATACAGCAGCAATGGAATACTCCAAGATGCCTGAGAGTGTGTAGCTCCAAAACTCAAGATGCTTGAAATCACTCAGACTTACACTAGGGAAGTTGGGTTGGTTCACTTTAAAGAAGTAAATGTAGGAGATATGATGATGTCGACCTTCAATCTGGACAGAATAGATAGGGAAAAACTGTTTCCACTGGCAGAAAGAACCAGTCAATTGGCATCTTTCCATCTCAGAGGGAGTAACAGTCCATTTAGGTTGGATGCCTTCATCTAATGCATTTTTGCTGAGGGCTGAGTAAGTCCGTTGTTGAGAGGGAGGTTGTGCCATTAGCGCTGCAAGTGAAGCTACCAATGAAGGTTGCCGTTTTCAGCAGTGGCACCTGCGGCCACTGGTCCTCATTACTATGCTTGCCAGTCCAGAGGAGTTTCCATTATTCCCCTCTTCCCCCAGCTATTGACTCCCAAGAGTGATTGTTTATGACTGCTATATCAAGCTTGCATCATTCTTGAAACAAAGCCTTGGGTATCCCATTGCTCATCCAGCTCCAGCTACTTCAACAAAAGAAAGGACCTTGGATATGCAACTGTCTTTTATTGCACATATGTGCACTATGTATCAAAGCTGCTTCTAGATTAGTGAACACAATTGAGAGCTTTGCCCCTGTGAAGGCTTGAATACTCATGACTGTGCCTTGCCAGGATGTACCCATCATGCATTACAGACAGTAATTCTGAAGTTTCTATTACTAGTGGATAGGTGGAGGGGGTCAGAAGCCTGGTAAAATGATCTTTGAAATGAAAATGGAAGCATCTTCTCAGTACGGCTCCTCTCTCTCTCTAATAATATCAATAGAAGTGTGAGCAAGTATGTTTCATTGTTATTCAAATCACACCTAATCAACCTTTGTTGCACTTGTTGAAATATGCCTCCAACATTTCAAGCAAGTTGCATAAAGTATACAATATATTTGCTACCTAGTTCTGAGGGGTGAAAGGTGTCCAAATTACTATGCCATGCCTTTGATTTGCTAGATTAAAAAATTTAAACATTAAAATACAATTCAGGGAATCTGAAACAAAAACACAAAATGCTGAAAATATTCAGCAGATCAGGCAGCACCTATGGAGAGAGAAATAGGGTTAACATTTCAGGTCAATGACCCTTTTTTCAGAAGAGTCACCAACCTGAACCATCTTTCTTTCCCTGGATACTGCTGGTCCTGCTGTGCATTTCCACCTAGTGTTTTCTGTCTATCTATTGTTTTGTTATCTATTAAAATTATAAGCTTCAACTAAATTAATACTATACAATTCACTTAAAACAGCTGGTAGTGGTAACAAATTGTACACCCTGCCTGCGTTTCCTCTCAATTCATGGAAAAAAAATTCAGGCAGAGTGTACTACAAAAATCATCTGGTAGCACCCATTTTCAGACATTACTGTTGGTGAAATCAGCGCTTGGAAATCACAAGGAATATGTCTATAAACTGTTGCATCCTATTGTTAAGGAACAGTTCAGGAATTCCAAGATATGTTATGAAGGTAGCCTAGACCACAACTATTTCTAATTTTGACAATGGTGCGATCATAAGTTCAAGTTCAATCATTTGTTCAAGAAGGGGAAGAGAGACTTTCCAGGGAATTATAGGCCAGTGAGTCTTACTTCTGTTACGGGCAAAGTATTGGAGAGAATTATTAGAACATAGAACATAACAGCACAGAACAGGCCCTTCGGCCTTCGATGTTGCGCCGACCAATATAAAAAGCAATGCCCCTCCAAAACTAAACCATTCCCTTCTCTTCCATATACTTATCAACTAACCTCTTAAACGCCACCAAACTTGGCGCATCTACAACAGCTGCAGGCAGGGCATTCCACTCCCTAATCACTCTTTGAGTAAAGAACCTACCTGTGATATCCGTCCTATAACTCATACCCCTTAATTTAAAGCTGTGTCCCATCGTGCTAGCTTTCTCCATCCTAGGAAAAAGGCTATCACTGTCCACCCTATCTAAACCTCTAATCATCTTATATGCTTCAATAAGATCCCCTCTTAGCCACCTCCTTTCTAACAAAACAACCTCAAATCCTTCAACCTCTCTTCATAGGACCTGCCCTCCATACCAGGCAACATCCTGGTAAACCTCCTCTGTACCCTCTCCATGCCTCCACATCTTTCTTATAATGTGGCGACCAGAACTGCACACAATACTCCAAGTGCGGCCGCACTAGAGTTTTGTACAGTTGCAAAATGACGTTGCGGCTCCGAAATTTAATCCCTGTACCAATAAAAGCCAAGACTCCATATGCCTTCCTAACAACTTCTCGACCTGACTGCCTACTTTCAGGGATCTATGGACATACACACCAAGATCCCTCTGTTCATCTAGACTACTAAGAATCCTACCATTTGCCCTATACTCTACACATTTATTATTTCTGCCATAGTGCATTACCTCACACTTTTCCAACTTAAACTCCATTTGCCACCTCTCAGCCCAGCTCTGCAACTTGTCCAAATCCTATATTAGGGATAGGATTTATAGTTATTTAGAGAGAAATGAATTGATTGGGGATAGTCTGCATGGTTTTGTGAAGGGTAGGTCGTGCCTTACTAACCTATTGAGTTTTTTGAAAAAAAGTGACCAAAGAGGTGGATGGGAATAAGGCGGTTGATGTGGTATATATGGACTTTAGTAAGGCGTTCGATAAGGTGTCCCATGGAAGGCTTCTGCAGAAAATGCAGATGTATGGGATAGAGGGTGATTTAGCTAATTGGATTAGGAACTGGCTAGCAGATAGAAGACAGAGGGTGGTGGTTGATGGGAGATATTCATCGTGGAGTTCGGTTACAAGTGGTGTGCCTCAGGGGTCTGTTTGGGGCCCCTGCTGTTTGTAATTTTATAAATGATCTGGATGAGGGTTTGAAGGATGGATTAGTAAATTTGCGGATGACACTAAGTCGGTGGAGTGGTAGATAGTGAAGAGGGGTGTTATAGTTTGAAGAGAGACTTAGACAAGTTGCAGAGCTGGGCTGAGAGGTGGCAAATGGAGTTTAATGTGAAAAGTGTGAGGTAATGCACTTTGGCAGGAATAATAAATGTGTAGAGTATAGGGCAAATGGTAGGATTCTTAGTAGTCTAGATGAACAGAGGGATCTTGGTGTATATGTGCATAGATCCCTGACAGTTGGCAATCAAGTCGATAAGGTTGTTAAGAAGGCATATGGAGTCTTAGCTTTATTGGTAGGGGGATTGAATTTCGGAGCCGCAACGTCATGTTGCAACTGTACAAAACTCTACTGCGGCTGCACTTGGAGTATTGTGTGCAGTTCTGGTCCCCACATTATAAGAAAGATGTGGAGGCATTGGAGAGGGTAAAGAGGAGGTTTACCAGGATGTTGCCTGGTATGGAGGGCAGGTCTTATGAAGAGAGGCTGAGGGATTTGAGGTTGTTTTTCGTTAGAAAGGAGGCGGCTAAGAGGGGACCTAATCGAAACATATAAGATGATTAGAGGTTTAGATAGGGTGGACAGTGATAGCCTTTTTCCCAGGATGGAGAAAGCTAGCACGAGGGGATACAGCTTTAAATTAAGGGGTGATAGTTATAGGACGGATATCAGAGGTAGGTTCTTTACCCAGAGGGTGGTTAGGGAGTGGAATGCCCTGCCTGCGGCAGTTGTAGATGCGCCAAGTTTGGTGGCGTTTAAGAGGTTAGTTGATAAGTTTATGGAAGAGAAGGGAATGGTTTAGTTTGGAGGGTCATTGCTTTTTTCATAATTGGTCGGCGCAACATCGAAGGCCAAAGGGCCTGTTCTGCGCTGTAATGTTCTATGTTCTATAAGGTGCTTTGAAATAGGTAAGATTCTATTGACAGAGTAGGAAGCTTTTATTAAAACAAACTTTCTTTAACAACACAGTTAAAATATAACAAATAATTAGCATAGCTTTTACCAATTGAAATACTAAAGTATGGCAAGATATACCCCATAACTGGTTTCTATTTCTATTAGTTCCAATTTAAGCAATACTCCCATAGATGTAAGCATACCTACAGAATCGGTTAACAAATACTTCCGCTTATGTGACTTTTCAGTCATCTAGTTTTTTAATCTCTCTGGACAGAGATGCGGGGAGACATCCATCTTCTGACTCTCAGACAGCAGCCTCCGGAGGAATGTCATCACAACAGCCAAACTCCAGTAATATTGGGGGGGCGGGGAGAAAAACACTCTTGCAGATTTCTGGGCAGACAGACTTATGTTCTAGCAGGTCCCCAGACTTCAATTTCCAGAAAAAGTGACAGAGGGAAAAAGCTACTGCTCCTTTTCAAATTCAAATTGCATCTGCCTGTTTTTCCTCCCTACAAACCTAGCTTCACACACTCATAATTGTCTTGTCAATAAACAAACCCAACTGTGAAATCTCAAAGAACAAATCTAAAAATAACAATAAAGCATTATTTCAAACTAAAACAAATACTCCAATAAATTGGAACAATTAACCTTCTGCATGCTCAGCACGTGAGCTGCTGATTGTAGACAACTCAGCATTGTTAAATAGAGTTGAAGTATAAACACAACTTTCACAAGAAGCATGCTACAAAATATATATATTAAAAGCACAGTATGGTCACAGTACTCAAATAATTCAGGCATTAATGTTAAATGGGTTTAATATTATTAATACCATACTTACATTGATGGTCCTCCTGTCGTACTGGTTTTGTGATGAATATCATTCCATGTTACCACGTTACTTCTCCCTGTAGTGCTGGATGTTCCAACAGTGAAGATCAGTCTTTGATCAAAGGCACGTCGTAACAGTTTGCAAACCTTTCTCCCTTCAGGATTGTCTGGTAAATAAGCAGTACGCGTTGTACCATAGTATTTTTGCCCAGGGTTAGGATGCTCTACCTATAGATTGTATAAAATGTGACATGCTTTACTAATTTATAAAACACATATTAGGTTACAGTCCCAAGAACTCAACAGCTTTCTCCAGTGATCCAGTTTATCAAGACAAACCCATCAGGGAAATTCAAATGTGTGATCTTTGGTTTATGTTGACTCAGCTGATCTCTGCCAGTTGGATATTGGATAAGAATTAATGTCTTCAGGAGCGAAGGGGAAAAAGATGGTCAGGTAATAAATAAGATTTAGAAGTCATTGCTAAATACATACTCAAGAATATCTTGGGTTGTTTTCCAGTCTAAACTGGTGGGAAACTAATCCAGATATAACTATCTAATAGGCTGTTCAGGACCATGGGAATAATCATTTTAACTAAAACTAATTGTGTGGGCACCAGTATTTCAGCTTGGGTCAGAGGGAGCAATGAATATATTGGCTACAGTGAAGGTAATGCCATTGAATGCCAAGGGCAATGAAGGAAAAAGGTTCTGTACACTGACCAGATAATATACAACAGTTCAACAAAGTAAAGCTACAGCAGAACAAAGGAAAAAAAGGGATCTTAGAAGACACAAAACATGTCATTTTAAATAAATAATTAGTTCACAAAAAAAAAAATCAATTTCTTGTATTGCTAATACCTGAACTTCACCTCCCAGAATCAAACTACCTTTGATTGATTTACTCCTCATAAGTTGCACTAGAGATTAAAATCAGTACTTGCTCCTCATTTTGTAATTTGTCACAGGGTTCGCAGAACATAAAACAATTCCAGAAACAGTGGAAGTTAAACAATTCACAAACTTTGATGAATTTTATCTGTAACTTCGATGAGACCCTCTTGAGAGACCCTGTACTGTTTCATATTTGTTAAATGCCACTGGTTCAGCAACCAGAATTAATAAAGCTTCCAAAAAGACTTCCAATGATATAGCATACTTCATGACCTCAAGATGTTCCAAAACATTTTACAGCCAATGAAATATTTTAGAAGTATGTTCACTGTTATAATGTACCAATCTGTGTTGATTCCTGTATATGTTATGTATTTGCTTTGTACAGCTGTTGAATACTACTTGCATGGGACTTTTTTTTCCCCTAACGTGTAGGTAGGAACTGATAAATCCTATGGCTTTAAAGTTGCGCATCCACAGCTACACCAAGATCCACAAATACCCTCCAGAGTTAACTCTGCCCCATGTTTCCAGCCATCAACTTATTTGCTAAATTTGTAGCATTCCCATCTAAAGCACTGAGGTCTAGGATATTTCCAGGACATAACTGCTAAATATTTTGGGTAAGTTCTCTATGTATTGTTCATTGCTGAGATATCAGACTGGAATGGGAGGTTCAAATTCAAGGGATGTTACACAGTTCTTCAACCTTTAGGATTTGCGTTTGACTCCACCCCAGAATTTGGATCAGAATGTTTCAGCAGCTGTAACATTATCAGCTCAGGCAATCACAGTGCTGAACAGATCAAGAAATCCAAAGTTATTTTAATAAGCCCCAAAAAGAACATATGGAATAAAAAAAATCTGTCTTGGGATATATCATGGGTAATACAATGTTAGCACTGCTGCCTCACAGCGCTTTGGAGCTGGATTCGATTCCTGGCTTAGTGTGGAGTCTGCACACTCATTGTATCTGTATGGGTTTCTTCCAAGTGCTCTAATTTCCTCCCACAGTCCAAAGATGTGTGGGTTAGGTTAATTGGCCATGATAAATTGCCCCTTAGTGTCAGGGAATTTTCAAGGTAAATATGTAGGATTACGGCGATAGGATCTGGGTGGGATCATTGCCAGTGCAGAATTGATGGGCCAAATTGCCTTCTTCTGTATGGTAAGAATTCTGTGATTATTCCGTATAATATGTGCATATCACTGGCAAGGCTATTTTATTATCCATCTCAAACTGCTGTTAAACAGAGTAGTTTAGTAGCCCATTTCAGAGAGCAGCAATTAAGCATCAGCCACTGTTTCATAGTTACCAAGACTAGCATTGAATTCCATTTATTACTTGAATCTATATTTAAAATTTTAAATTTAAAAGGGAATATATTAACTAGGGCTCCTCTGAGAATGAAGGCAAAGCTCACAAAGCATTAATTGTGTGCAAAAATGACTGCGCAATGAATAGAAAGTGCAAAATTAATAAAAATTGTTGTTTTTACATTGGGATGTAAATTCCAGTGTCCTGTATTCAGCATTTACACTTACAGCTTACCCTACTGCTTCACATCATTAGCGTATGCTTGACCTGGACCATCTGATGGGCAACACGACAGTGCAGTGACTATAGCTGTGCTGTGCAGATACATGGATTTGGGCCTGTGACTGTGGGAGTTTGCGCATTCTCCCCGTGCTTGCGTGGGTTTTCTCCGGGAGCTCTGGTTTCCTCCCACATCCCAAAGATGTGGTCTTAGGCTAATTGGCAAAACAAATTCTCCTTAAATTGTCTCAAATTTGGTTTTTAATCCATAGATCTATAAACACGGACAGGGATCGCGTGTAGAAGTGGGAACATCGAGGTGGCGGTGCGGGCTCGTTGGGCCGAAGGGCCTGTTTCCCGTGCTGTTTTGTTCTTTGTTCTTAAATTTTAACTGGTAGGAACCTAAGAAACAAAACAAGTTCAGAGCATGACCCCACAAATCATTTCAGTAAGAAAGAGAAAAATTAAAGGAGACCCAATAGAGGTCTTTAAACTTATGGATTGGCTGGGCATGGCATTTGGGAAGAGAATTGTTCCATTTGTAGCGAATCCAAAACCTGAGGCTATAATCACAAGATTGTCATTAGCAGATCCAATAGTGAACTTTCTTCACTCAAGGAGTGTTTCAGTGACCTTGTTATCTTAGGAAGCAGATTGTTTACAAGCTTTCAGAAGCAAATGTTGAGTACACGAGAAAAAAGCGAATGGAAAGATATGCTGAAGTGGATGGCATGAGACAAGACTTGTGGCATATTAATGCAGAGAAATGTGAAGTGATGTATTTGGCTATAAGGAGGAAGAGGGACAATACATCCTAAATGATACAATTTTAATGAAGATGCACAGAGAGAGAGAGGCCTAAAGATACTTGTCCATAGATCTTTCAAGCAGTTAAGAAAGTATATTGGTTCTTGAGCTTTATAAGCAGAGACCTAAAAGCCAGAAAGTTATGCAAAGTCTACAATAACATTAGGCCCCAGCTGGAGTACTGTGTTCTATTCTGGGTCTCATACCTTAGGAAGGATGTGAAGACTTTGGAGAGGGTACAGAAGATATTTACTTAAATGGCTCTAGTGATGAAGGATTAGTTATAGGGTTAGATGATTCTACAATTATATTTTTTGCTCATAAATTTGCAGTAATAGCCGAACATTTACTCACCCCCTGAATGCCATCTGGTATTATATAGTGTATCTCAATACTGTCAAACTTTTCATAACCAGGAAGATGTAACGGCAGGTTCCTGAAAGTCATCTTGCCACCCTCAGGCTGATTTCCTCTTATCTCTCCATACACTTCTCCACATATAGGACAGGCAGATTTGTTTTTGAAAGCCACGTTGATACATTCCTTACAGAATGAATGTTTACATTTTAAGGTTTCTCGATCTTCAATTTCTTCTAAGCAAATTGGGCAGGTTGTCTCCTCATCTTTACATTCCCGTTTACTTCTTGCTGCAGCTGAATTTGAATTAGTTTTGTATTCTGACGTCGAAGGTGGCCTCCGACTTGAATTTGTACTGTTTGGCATTGCAGAAGTATCAAATTGGCTGAATTGAAATTTCTCAAGAAGCTCTTTGACATTCTTCACGTCAATGGGGTCTCCAATTATAACAAACTCTGTATCCTTTGCAGTAATCAAGACTTTAGGAAATTTCTTTTGCAAAGATGCTTCAAAGTCTTTTCCAATTATTTTTCTGCCTGGATTATTTACTTTTTCCAATTTTAAATTTGTAGCAATTGACTGATACCGAGACATAAATTTGTCTGTTGCACCTTCACATGGCAAACCAGTCTTCTTATGTACAAAGCAAATTTGAGCACAATCGTCTCGAAAGGAGGACTGTTTATAAACATCAAAATCTTTCTCTATATATTGTAAGTCGCTCTCATAAATCCTTTCAATGTAATGGAGAATTGTTGCACTTACTGATAACACTAAATCAGAGCTCATGCTTGCATAACCTGGTGTGCCAGAAGATCTCCTAGTCTCAGTGCTCCCAGAAGACCTGCCAGGCTTGGAATCAGAAGACTTGATAGATTTTGCTCCGGAGAATCTGGTGGATTCTGCTCCGGAAGGCCTCATTTTAAGTTTTGTTAATTGTGTGTGAATTTCATTAATCTTTTCAAACGAGTCAATAACTTCATAACTATTTAAACCATTCTGACATTTTTCCAATGATTTGCCTAATTGAATGATGTTAAATGCCTCAGTTGCCTTGTCCTTGAAAATGTTTAAGTCAATGATCGCCCTGACTTCAGGAAATACCTGAAAGAAGTAAAATCCAACTCTAAATATACATTTCCAACAATTATATCATTTCTTAAACAGTGATAAATAAAAATTTCTTGCAAGAACTTTCTCCCTTCACCCCTCTTCCAGAATGTAGAGTCATGGATTGATTGAACTTTATTTAGTGACCATGTCTTTGTTAAGCCCTCTCATCGCTCACTAGGTAAATATTCCTAACTTGTGTGATAGAAACTTCTTGAATTTTTCCAACTTTATATGTTCAGTCTTCCTTAAATTATCTGATCTCAGCATGGTGATACACGCAACCACAGCTGGCTTCAGTACAGAAGTTGCAGGAAAGATGCAGCAAGGAGGAAAATGAAAGATGGGAAGAGACCAAGAAGTCTACTGTCCATCATCACACAACACTAATGATCATTTGGATGAAGTACTAGCTAACTAGAAGGTCTTGTGACACAGTGGGTAGCATCCCTGCCTCTGAGCCAGAAGCCCAAGAACTTGATGGCCAAGGAAGGTGTGTTCAGGGCACAAGTTGAGCATCAGCCTTCAAAATCCTTCCAACACACTAATGGCAGGACTCCTGGTCAGCCATGCTTGATGTGCAATGGCAGCTCTCACGCTATAGGCCTTTGGTGATAGGCTAGTAAGCTGCTCAGGAGAATACAAATCGCCCTGGGAACAGATGAAAGCCTGGTTAGTGCATCACTGGTGTGGGAAATGACACTACAACTGGTAATCTGCCAAATCCTTATGGGATCATTCCCTGCATAAGTCTGTTATCATCAGAATGGCTACAGATTGAGAGAGAGGGACGCGCAGTGAGATCTGGGTATCCTCGTACACCGGTCACCGAAGGTAAGCATGTAGGTACAGCAAGTGGTCAGGAAGGCAAATGATTTGGGTCTGTATCTATGGGAGTTTGCGCATTCTCCCTATGCTTGTGTGGGTTTTCTCTGGGTGCTCCAGTTTCCTCCCACACCCCAAAGATGTGCTCTTAGGCTGACTGGCAAAACAATTTCTCCCTAAATTGTCTCGCTAATTTGGTTCCAATGCAGATTTTTATAAACATAACAGGGATCACGGGTGGTGGAGCAGGCTCCTTGGGCTGAAGGGCTTGTTTCCCGTGCTGTGTTGTTCTTTGTTCTTTGATATACTAGCCTTTATAGAGAGAGGATTCATGTACAGGAGCAAGAATGTCTTGCTGCAATTATACAGGGCCTAGGTGAGACCACACCTGGAATAGTGTGCAGTTTTGGTTTTCTTATCTGAGGAAGAATGCCCTTACTATAGAGGGAGTACAACAAAGGTTTACCAGACTGATTCCTGGGATGGTGTGACTGACATAAGGATTAATTTAGTCCATAAGGATTATGTTTTTTGGAGTTCAAAATTTTCTGGGGCAGGAAGAATCTCATAGAAACCTATAAATTCTAACAGGACTAGACAAGATAGATGCAGGAAGGATGGTCCTGATGATGGGGTAGTCCACAACTAGGGGTTGTAGTCTAAGGATATAGGGAAACATTTTAGGATTGTGATGAAGGGAAATTTCTTCACTTGGAGTGGTAAACCTATGGAATTTGCCACCACCAGAATCAGTTATGGGCAAAACATTGCATGTTTTCAAGGAGTTGGAAAAAGCTCTTCCGTGAAGGGGTCTGAAAGATAAAGCAGGGGCAAGGGAGGTGTGGGGGAAGGCAGCATCAAGCAACTAAGTTGGATGATAAGCCGTGATCATAATAAATGGCAGAGCGAGCTTGAAGGGCCTAGTGACCTACTCCTAATTTCTATGTTTCTTTGTTTACACTTTACAGAACCATTAATAGAATTGTTTACTATAAATCACATTGATTTACTACACAAAAAAATCAAATAGGAAAATGAAAATGTTTTGCCAATGATGTACATTTCACAAAATACATCAGAATCATAGAACAATATGTAACAAAATATCAGTAAAACAAAATCAATGCTGAAACTCAGTAATTCTTCCTTGAATAAGCAGGAGAGTCAAGAAAAAGTTTACACACAGCAGGCATAAAGTGATCAGAAAATTATTGACAAAATTTACCCCTGGTTTTATTAATAATTGACACTTTGAGGGGAGAGTGGTCCAGCAAAATGCTGCCACATCCACGAGGACATACTCTCCTCAATGATTTTTCTATTTACCTATTCATGTCCCCACACATTGCACAGGGAAATCAGAACCATTATATAGACTAGCATTTCTTGATCCCTTTCAATTGTTTCACCATATGAACACTGAAAATGACATGCATTCCATCCCAAGGCCCTTTTCTTCACTGACACCCCCTGAAAACTGGCGGAAGAACGCCAAGCTGTAATCCTTTCATGCACACAGACTCACAAAATGATGCCCAGGCAGGGATCAGTGCGCAGATGCGCAGAGAAAGATAGGCCGAAATGCCGCAAACGCTTTAAAAGAAACAATCGGCTGCCAAGACCTGGCTGGATGTCAGTGAGGTGAACTGAGATACACCGTACGGCCTCTGGTATCTTAGGGTCTAAGGAAAGCCAACGCGGCTTGCGAAGCTGGAAACTGCACCATCAAAGGAGCAGAGCAACACGAAGTGAGCCCACAGTGGGGGTGGGGGGAAGAGAAGATGCTGCTTCAAAAACAAATGGTTTGGTCACAGCGCGGACAGAATTACCAACCACTCGAAGCTATGGCTATTAGGCTGCTTGCGCTAATAGAAAAGAAAATGGTGACATACCTCCATCTGAAGTCTCTGAGATGAACACCCTACCTCTCTCTCCCAGCCTCGGCGCTTTCGCTTTTGCTCTGGATTCAACCTCAACTGGGCGGCCAGATCCCGTCTCCTCCCTCATTGGATCCCCGCCCGCCAACGCGCGCTCTCCCCCTCTCCGATTGGCCAGCCCGCCTGTCACTCACCCCGGCCTGACGTTCCGGGTGGTGTCCCCCCCTGATTCTTTCGTCGAAAAAGTGCAAAGTTTCACTTTCATTTATCGGGAATGGCTTTATTAGTTTCCTCGCTATCATTTTATTTCCTTCTCCTCATTTCAGGGAGAGAGAGAGAGAGAGAGAAAAATAGTATTTGCACTTTATTCACTCCTTCAACGGAGAAAAAAAATTCCAGGGGTGAACCGAAATATTTCCATCATCACCCCCTGTCTTTCTGCAGAAATGTTCCATTCGTTTGAGCTCTCTAAGAAGATAGTATGTTAAAATTGTACTTGAGCTTGATTGAAGGCAGTGGGCTTGAAGTTCCTTTGAGTGTCTTCAATTCTGTGTTGGTAATGTCATGGTACTATAAGGAAAAATAAAACTTTTTCATATCAGACCATAGGATATAGAAGCAGAATTAAGCCATTCAGTCCATCAGGGCTGCTCCATCGTTTGATCATGGCCAATATGTTTCTCAACTCCATTCGCCCTCCCATTTCCCCATAATCTCTGATCTCCTTACCAATCATGAATCTATCTTCTGTCTTAAACACACTCAATGACCTGGCCTCCACAGCCTTCTCCTGCAAACGAATTCCATAGATTCACCACTCTCTGGCTGAAGAAATTCTTCCTCACCTCAGTTCTAAAGAGTCATTCCTTTACTCTGAGGCTATGCCCTCAGATCCTAGTCTCTCCTACTAATGTAAACATCTTCTCCACATCCACTTTATGCAGGCTGCTCAGTATTCTTTAAGTTTCAGTTAAAATCCCCTCTCATCCTTCTAAAATCCATTAGGTACAGACCCAGAGTCCTCAAACACTCCTCGCTGATCAAGGCTTTCATTCCTGGGTTCATTCTTGTGAAGCTCCTCTGGACTCTTTCTGTGGCTAGGAAATTCTTCCTTCGATATGGAACTCAAAGTTGCTCACAACATTCCAAATGTGGAAGGGAGCAAATGTTTAGTGGATATGGTGCTGTTCTAGTATGCTGCTTTGTCCTGGAGGTGTCCAGTTTCCTTAGTATTGTTTGAAATACATTTCTCCAGACAATTAGAGAATATTATATCATGCTCCTTATGTGCCTTATAAATGGTTGACATGCATGTTACTGCCACAGAATTCCCAGCCTCTGATCTGAGATTATGGTTACAGAAATTATATGACTGACCCAGTTAGGTTTCTGATCAATGGTAAACCCCCAGGAAGTTGATGGCAGGGTGGGCTGGGGGGATGTGGAGGTGGGGTGAAGATCAAAATACAGTTGAACGTCAAGGGGAAATTGTTACACTTCCTTGTTGGAGATGGTGATTCCCAGGTAATTGCATGCAGAAAAGCTACTCACCACTTACTAGCCCAAAGCTGAATGCGATCCAGATCTTGCTTGGTTACTCTAGGAATTGTGAATGAAACTGAAAACTGTAATCAATGAATGTTCCCGCCTCAGACCTTATGATGGAGAAAAAGTCATTGATGAAGCAGCTGATGATGCTTGAGTCTAGGACACTATCCTGAGGAATTCCAGCAGTGATGTTCTGGGGCTGAGTTGATTGACCTCTGATAATCATATAAATATTTTTTGATAGAAAGAGTGAATCTTGTACTCTTCAAGATTAGAAGAAGAGTAAACAAGTGGAGAATTTCACCCATAATTTCCATTGACATTAATTTGGTAAGGTTCCATTATGCTACAATCTGTAAAAATGCTGCCTTGATGTCAAGGGCAGTCACCCTTACTTCAACTCTTCTCTCTTGTCCATATTTAACCTAAGACAATAATGAGGTCTGGAACCTAGTGGTTTTCATTGGAACCCAAACTGAGCATCCATGAGTAGTTTATTGCTGAATAAGTGCCACTTGATAGTATCAAGAGTGACACTTTTCATTAATTTGTTGATGATCGAGAGCAGACTGATGTTGTAGTAATTGATTAGATTGTATTTTCCTGCTTTTTTATGAATAGAACATACTTAGAAATTTTTCCACATTGCTTTGTGGACACCAGTGCTGTAGCTTTCAGGACAAAGCTTGGCTGGGGATACAGTTAATTCTGGAGCATAAGTCTTCAGTATTACAGTTGGGAGGCTGTCAGGATCCACAGTCTTTGCAGTATCCATTGTCTTCTGCTATTTTGTGACATGAGGTGGAGTGAATAGAATTGTAGACAGGCATCTGTTATATTGGACACCTCAGAAGGAGGCCAAGATGGATCTTGCACTTGGTATTTCTGGCTGAAAATGGTTGCATGTGCTTCAGCCTTGTCTTTAGCTGATGTGCTGGGCTCCCTTACCATTGCAGATGGGGTTATTTGTACAGCATGCCCATCTTATTAGCTGTTTCACCATTCATGACTGTGTGTGGGAGAAGTGCATACTATTGATTTGATCTATTGAGGGCTTACTTATCTTTGTCTACAGTATATTGTTCCACTGTTTAGCACATTTAGCGTAACTTCACATATGAAATCTGATTTTTCAATATGCCTGATATTTCCCGTGGGAGGGTTTCCTACAAACCTTATGAGCCATAAACCTTAATTCATATTGTGTCTTTCATCACCTCAGTCAGTCCTAATGCACCTTACAAAGAACAAAATACCTTTGCAGTGCAGTAACTCTTGTAATATGAGAAACACAAAAAGGTCTGAAAAACAACCCTCTTTTCTCATGATTGTAGTTGAAGGATAAATACTGGTCTATAGACCAGGAATATTTCCTCTACTCTTAGAAATGGTGCCTTGAGATTATTTATGCTGTGGACCCAATTCAATTCCTGGCTTAGGTCACTGTTTGCGTGTTCTCTGTGTCTGCATGGGTTTCCTCCAGATACTTCAGTTTCCTCCTACAGTCCAAAGATGAGCAAGTAAGATTGATTGGCCATGTTAAATTGACCCTAATATCTTGGAATTAGTAGGGTAAATACACGGGGTTATGGAACTAGGGCCCAGATGGGATTGTAGTCAGTGCAGACTCAATGGCCTCCTTCTACACTATAGGGATTCTATGATTCTATGTCCATATGAGAGACCAACTTAGATAATCATGTGTTTTTTCTGTCTCAATTTTGCACAAGAGTGTCAGCTGGGATTTTTGTGCTCAGGTTCCTGGTGTAGGAGTTGAATCCACAAACTTCTGACTCGAGGCCAAGGTTGCTACAAACCAGGAAAAATAAAGTCAAAGTAAAAACTGCAGAACTGTAAATGAGCTGCCGATTTCCCATACTCTCACGCAATATCAAGACCAATTCATGGCAACACTCTTGTGGCAGTGCAGTTATGCAAGCTATAAAGAAATTAATTCCTAAAGCAGGGGACTTATTTAATAGTGAAGCAACTTGATGCTCTTGAAATTGTGGGCAATTAACACACTATCATCAGCAAAGACTGTGTTGTAAATGGTGTTAGCAACAATCATATATGTGTATTTTTTTTCATATGACACTTTAACATCTATAAAACATCCCAAGGTGCTTTGCAAAAGCATTATCAAACCTATTTTGATATCCAGATCCATAAGTAGATATTATGTAATGGGTCCACTCTGGGCGGATAGCATTTTCGTGCAGGAAGCTAAAAGGCCCTCAAATCCCCACCTGACACTTCATTCATCCTATATGCCTCCTCCATGCTCCCTGTGCTCAAATGGATAACAGCCTGAGAAATTAGGCCCAACATAAAATTGCTCACTTTAAATTAACCAGCTAAAACTGCTTCTACTGAGGTTACCACAGGTTCAAATCCAATAGAAACACATATCAAAACTGTCTTGCATATCAAACATAGGTACTTCACTTTAACAGTAGGAAGCTGATCCTGACCCAAAACCAGAATCCAGACCTTTTAAATATTGAACAGAGATGCTCAAACTTTATAATGGAAGTGTCATTATGGCCTGAAACCCATCAGATGTTACCTGCCAGAAGGCATTATGATTGAGTTTTCCCTAAGTTTCCCTAGACTCACTGATATTAACACTACTCTGAAAAGAGGTATGCATAACTAGGGGTGACTTGGCCTAACTTCATTGGGGGTTGTGATTCAACCAACCCCCCCCTTCTTTCCCCCCACCCCAGCACCAACTCCCCTGCACTGTTGCTTCATTGGCTGAAAGCATTCACAACATTCAAAGAAGGAAGGGGCAAGGGGATTAAAAACAGTCATTCTCAAGACAAAGTCAGTGAAGAATTCATCAAATTTACTGTGATCTGGGACAATGCAAGAGGGCATGCAAGATTCACCTTCTTGCTAAGAAGACTCTGAGTTCGTCTGTCACTGTGCGCTTTGTGAATTGAATCAAACTGTTCAATTGATTTCACCAGACTGGGTGGTATCCATTTCTCAGGCAATTAGCACAGTTTGCGGGAAGTTAATTTATTGTGCAAGGATTGTTTCTTTTACCTGAGAGTGTTTTTAATGAAGCTAAGTTATTTTTGTGTGTAATAAAGTAAAAGTACTTGAATAAATGTGTGACAAACTGGTTGTCTGTGACAACGTCCCTCATACCCTATGCCTTCTCCATGTCTTGAAATACTCTTAGACCCTCATCATGCTCTCTCAAATCTTCAATGCCCATTACATTCCATCTTATACCCATACCTCCTTCATGTCCCTCATATTCTCCACCATCTATACCTTACCATATCCTCTCCATACTCCCTTATATTCTCTGTACCCAATCAAATAAAGTAGGCAAATTAACAGTGCAAGTAGTTGTAAACAGGTATGATATGATTGCAATTATGGAACCATGGCTGCAGGGTGACCAAGATGGGGAACAGAATCCTAGAATCCCTACAGTGCAGAAGGAGGCCATTCAGCACATTGAGTCTAAGGTTAGAAATGGAAAAGAGTTTTTAAAGTGTCTTCAGAAGACTTTTCTATGTGGTCATGTTTTTGACCTAATGAGGAAGCATTCTAGATTCAGTTCTGGGGAATTTGCTGGCACAAGTAGAAGAAGTATAACTAGGGTACCATTTAGATAGTGATCATTGCATTATAAAATTTATAGTTGGCTATGTAAAAAGAACAAGAAACAACCCAGAATAAAAATAATTGAAGGCTCTGGGGGGACTTGCCGTGAGGGAGATAGTGTCTAGAACAAGGGCTCATGAATTCAGGATATAGGGAAGATCACTTGGGACTGAAATGAGAAGAAATTTTTTCACTCAGAGGACAGTGATTTTGTACAATTCTCTACCACATAAAGTTGTGGAGCCAAGTTACTGAGTCTATATTAAGAAATAGATTTATCTGTTGATTCTTAAAATTCTTCCACACTATAGGGATCTTATGATTCTATGATTCACGGGATATGAAGAGAGCACAGATATATGGTGTTGAGATTTAGGACCATCCATTATGGTGGAGCTTTGAATGGTGGAGCAGGATTGATGGATCAAATGGCCTACATATGTTCCTAGTTTCTATGTTTCCATACTCCCTAATACTCCATGTGCTCTCCTATCTCCATACATCTTCCTACCTTGCATGCTTCTAATTAAGCCCTTTCCAGCTATGCCTCCATAACCTTATTTCTTCTCAATGTCATTTCATGCTCCCTTTCCAAATTGCCGTGCCTGCTCATACCTGCCAAGGCCTCTCAAACCCCATGCACTCTCCTCATTCTTCCATGTTTTCTCCATACACTCTCATACTGCAATACCTCCATTCATCAACTCCATGCTCTCCAATTGCTTTCATACCATCCTCCTTCCCTCATATTCGCTACGCCCCGTATAACATCCATAGTCCCTCACTCAGTATCCACAATGGACAGATTTCAGAAATCACAAGCAGGATTTTCTGGCCTTGTTCAGCCTGAAACCATAAAATCCTGCCACAGTCCACATCTCACCCATTCTGATGCCTGCAGCAGGCAGACCGATAAAATTCCAACCCACATCTCTGAAATTAAGAGGAAAAATATAAACTTTGAACAATTAAGCAGAGTCTTCATTCAAACTTTCATACTAAAAAAATCTCTAATGCAAACATTCAAAGTATTTAAGTTACCTTAAGTGGTTAAACTGTTATAAAAACAAACATCTATTCAGAAACCATATCAAAGAAAAATAATCCTCTAATAACCTCTTAAAAATATGAATAAAGTTATTTACACAGCTTCACTGAGCTAACTGTTCTATGGCTTTTAAAACATAACTAAGCATTCATAGTAACCTCAAGTAAGAAAACAAACCATATTCACCCATAAACAGTGAAGACTCTTAAAATTGCAAAGATTAGATGGTTGTGATTTTTTCCTCAGCTAAACTAGATAGCCAGTCAATCAATGCACTCCAGGAAGATGCATCAACTTTATTTCTCTCTAATTGAAAGCTGCATCCAGTTTATCTTTCAAATTTAAAGGCTGTGAACATTTATATTACTTCCCAATCAGCATGTGCATAATAGTACTTTTCCTATTATGGAAGGGATTTGACTTCATAAGAATTGTGTAGAAATGTTGGACTGCCCATCCCAAAAACGGAGCTGGCAAGAATGGAAGTGCTGCTTATGAATGTGCTACCTGTATCTAATTCATGTACCACCAAAAGTTGTTGGGAATGGGAGTTGGGGCAGAAATCCCAGAATTGTGCTGCCCCATTTTTTTAAATGGCCCTTAAGTTGATTTATACTCTGACTAGGTGTAAATCAAGGCAACGGCTTTGGTTTTCTCTATATTTAATGGGAGAAATTTTATATATCAGACACTTTGCATACCAATTTAGACCAAAAGGGAGAAGTCAAAAAGGCTGGTGATGAGGCAGAGCTGAGTGTCATCAGTGTACATGTAAAATTAATGCTGTACTCTCGGATGATGTCTCTAAGGAGCAGCACATAGCTGAGAAATGGGAGGGTATCAAGAATAGATGTGTGCAGGACAAAAAAGGAAAAAATGCAAGAGCTAAAAAATAAGCTATTTGAATTGTTCTTGGATAACAATCAAATCATAAAATCACAGAATTTTTGCAGCACCAAAGGAGGCCATTCAATCTATCTTATGTATGTCTGCTCTCTGCAAGAGCATCTAAGCTAGTCCCATTCGTTTTTCATTTTCCATGTTTCTGCAAGTTTTTCTCTTGTCAGATAATAATCCAGTTCTCTTTTGAAAGCCAGAACTGAATTTGCCTCTACTATACTCTGAACCAGAACCCTCTCAGATTTTAATCATTCACTGCATAAAAAAGAGCTTCTCTCTCCCAACCAACCAACAGCACCACACCCAGAGTGCAGGTTTGGTTCCTTTATCATAGAAAGGATATTACTGCCATAGAGTGAGTGCAATGGAGATTCACCAGACCTGTTCTGGTGAAGGTGGAATTCTCTTATGAAGAGAGAATGGGAAAACTGGACCTATATTCTCTACAGAGTTTGAAAAAAATGAAAGGCAATCTCCTTGAAACCTGCAAAATAGGGAATAGATAGAATAGATGCTGGTTAGATGTTTCCCTTGTATGGGGTTTCTACTATAAAGATGGACATAATTTCAAAATAAGGAGATGCACTTAGGACCGAAATGAGGAGAAATTTATTTCCAAAGAGGATTGTGAATCTTCAGTATTCTCAATCCCAGAAGTTCAGTCATGGCGTAAAGTAGAGATTGATAGATTTTTGATCAATAATAACATTAAAAGTTATAGGCATTCAAGTATCTGATCAGCCATGATCATACTGAATGATAGAGCAGGCTTGATAAGTTGAATAGGCTGCTCCTTTTCCAATATTCCTATGTTCCTGAACATTCTTACAGGGATCAACAGGCCTTATAAAGAAGTCACAAATGTTCGATACTGTATTATTTCCAGGTCAAAAGTCATCACAACTGGGTCAAATTCCTTCTCACTCCAATTTGCTATTTGCTATTTTCATTTTGGGTTGATCCTTTTCTTTTTACATAGTCAACTGTAAATTTTATAATGCTATGATCACTGTCTAAATGGTGCCCTAGTGACACTTATCCGACTTAATTCTCCAGAATTGAATCTAGAATCCTTCCTCTTGGGCCCAAAAACATGATAATGCAGACAATTCTTTGTTACAAACTCTTTTCCATCTCTGCTGTTTGCATTATTCTTCTCTCTGCCTAATTCTGAATAATTAAAGTCTCCCATTATATCTATTCAATCACTTTTGCACCTCTCTATAATTTCCTTGCATATTTTTTCCACTATTTCATAATTGGTAGCCTATCAAATAGATAAGATTGAAATGACACCGCCACTATTCCTTAACTCTAATTAAATAGATCTTGCCTTTGATTTCTCTGTAACCTCTCTCTACAACCACAATATTATTGATACCACTCAATAGTGCCACTTTCCCTCTTTCTTTCCCAAATCTTCCTTGTATCCAGGAATATTTAATACCTTTCCCTGCCCTTTTTTGAGCCAGGACTTTGTTATCACCAAAACTTCAAGGGGCCAATTCTCCCATCAGCGTAGCAGGCCAGGAGATATCAACAGCAATGGATTTGTGGGATTCGCACTGGTTGTTGGGCCTCCACGTGTCTCTCATCCTAAGTTTGTTCGCATTGACGGAGCCACACTGGAAATCAGCAAAACTGTGATTTACTGTCATTAGCATACCTAGCATGTCATTAACAGATCTGTGACCGGAATCTCCACACCTCCCACTAGCGATTCCACCGCCACCCCCCCCCCCCCCCCCCCCCACCCCACACACACACACACACAACACACACACACAACCCACCCCCAGCATAACGTCATGCTGGCGAGGTTTACAACTGCTCTATAAAAGTCAGGACCTGGTGTGGCAGCGTTGAACAGGAGTAATGAGGTAAATTTTATGGAGCTGCAGCCCCTGGAGTTCAGGAGAGGTTGCAAGCAAGGCCTGGAAAATTTCTGCTTGCTGTGGGGAGGTCCCTGGATAGTGCAAGTGTTGTCCCCAGGTCCAGGCATGTTCCATGTAGTTCCTGTAGAGTGAGATGGATCCCTTTACTGAGTGCTGGTCAGGCTGCCGCCTGCAGCCATTGGGCTGTTACATTGTTCTGGTTGTGGGATGTGGTAAGGGACTGCACTGAGTGTTGGAGTTTTAAGGAGGTGGGAAGAAGGGCACTACATGCTGCTTGAGGTCTCATCAGTTCAGGCAGCTGATACTCCAAGCAAGGGTGCTCATGTTAACATAGACACTCATAATGAATGGGAACTCATATTGTGATAATTAGGAGCCTGTCCTTGCCCCGTGTCCCTGACGTGCAACACCTGCCTGGAAGAAAATTCTGCAGTTGCACTCATGGTACTGGCTCAAGGAATCGTAATGGCTATGCCTGCCCACCAACCACCATGCTCTCCCTGCCTGCCATGTTAACAATTCTAATGGCAGGCAATCAACTCAGATGAGGCATGACACTACAGATTACGTTGCGTTGCTAGCACCCACAAATGGTGGTATTAGTCCCTGTGAGGGATTTGGTGGGGGGGAAGAGAAGGGAGGTCATGTTGTGGTAGTTACAAGTAATGACATGTATCTATCAGTCTCTCTCTAATCCTACCATCCAGAATGGATTTCGGTCTTCTTGATCTACAGCTGGCTGCCATGATGGCCACTTAGGAGGTAGAGGGAGTAGGGAAGCTGTAGAATCTGATCTTTGGTGATTATTGCATATGCAAAAAAAAATTGATCATATCAAATGAACCAGAAAATGTTGTGCTATTGATTGCCAAAATGAATACATGGAATCGTTGTTTAATAACATATGCAAATCTTTTTGTTACAGCATTGCTCAGCTATATCAATACTTAAATTTCAAAGACTGCAATTTAAAACTCTGATCATCAGTGAACACATTCATTTAGCATACATTGTTCAAAAATCATTTCATTGCTGTTCTTTTCAGTCTTTTGCAAGGTTCATAGTTTGGTGATGACATAAGGTAAAACTGGATACAGTGATGAGCAATAGCAAAATTTCAGGTCAGCTATATTGTCCATCTTAGTACTGTTCCCCAGTCACAATATCGTCCCTTGAGATTCTGATGATACATTGAAGACTGAGACTATGAAAGTATTCCAAGTAATAAGCTAGCTATGGAAGCTTCTTTTTCCTTAATTTAGATGACCACAAAGTAACATCAAAGAATAGTAGCTTGATGAGTGGAATAGAACTACTCAGTGATTGACCAGCATGTCAAGAGTATTATCTGATCGAGCACTATGTTCCATTGTGGGAAACCAAATTCTGTTGTTGTTGGCTAATGAGCACTACTATTGAAAGGCATAATCCTGCAACCCCATGTTATAAATCATATCCTTTGTGCATTATAGCAATCAAGGCTGAAGGCAAAAACTGAAGCTTTAATATTGTGCACAAAGGGGAACTGAGAAAAAAAGGAATATTGACTCGGCATAGAAGGCACTTGTCTTTTGGCTCTGGCTGATTTTCTATGTTTCTCCAAACTATTTTTGAGTGAATTTTGCATCCACCAATTTGAGGGGTAAAAGTGAAGTTCTTGAGTGTGCAAGTTGCTATGTAGAATATTCCTTTTGCAAAGGCAAAGGTCAGAATCAAACACTCCAATGTGTGATTGAACACACTTATAAGGTATACACAATTAGGTTTTAATACTTTGCTCCAACAAGATGCTTTTATCTCAAGCTTAGTTGAACATCCAGCAATTTCTTACAGAAATCACTCTGCACTCTGCAGTGGGTTGAAATGTTGTTCTGTCATATTAAAAGTAATGGATTAATATGTTGACATGAAAAAGGTTTAATCATATGTTTTGATTTTAATCTATTTGATTTTAACTTTATCCCTGGAATATGATTGAATATCAATGTAGTTATATGATAAATTATCAAACTGGGTTTAGGGCAGCACGGTGACATAGTAGTTAGCACTGCTGCCTCATAGCGTCAGAGACATCGGTTTGATTTTTGACTTGAGTCACTGTCTGTGCGGAGTCTGCATGTTTTTCCCGTGTCTGCATGCTTTCCTTTGGGTGCTCTGGCTTTCTCCCACAGCTCCCAAAAATGTTTTAGTTAGATGCAGTAGTCATGCTAAATTCTCCCTCAGTGTACCCAAACAGATGCCGAGTGTTGGGATGAAGGAGTTTTCACAGTAACGTTATTGCAGTGTTAATGTAAGCCCATTTGGAACACTATAAGATAAATAAAGTTGCTATATTAAATAATTTATCTAGTCTGATTTATAGATAATTAATTGAAATTAAATTGAAATTAAAAGTTTATCAGTCTAACCATTCCACGTCTTCTTTTATCATACTTTCCTGTTCAATTCAGAAACATAGTTATGGAGACTGCTGCCCCTGACCTCACCTTTCACATTTCTCTGTTCCATTCACCTTTTACATTGCTTTGTTCTCAGAATTGGCTTTTATACAGCTTCGTTTCACTCTAGACTTGCCTTTTACAGTCCCACACCTAGCCTTGTCTTTATGTTGCCACGGTGATCCCATACTCAATATTTATTTATGAGGATGAAAGTTTAATGATGATCATGAACAAATTGTCATAAAACCTATCTGGCTCATTAATGTCCTTTAGGGAAAGAAATCTGTTGTCCCTACCTACATGTGACTCCAGATCTGCAGCAATGTGGCTGACTCTGAAATGTTTTCAGGAATGGGCAATAAATTTTGGCCCAGCCTGTGATGCCCATCTCCCATAAATAAAAAAAAATAGAAAATCAGCCAAGATCTTTTTTGGATGACAGAGCAGGTCATCTGCTGAATGGTCTATTCCTCTTGCCATCTTTTTAATTTCTTATAAATCTAGCAAATATTGTAGTTGGCAAAAATGTTTTGGAATTCAAGCAAACCAGAGATCCATCCCATTTTTATCTGTTTTATCTCCAGATGCCTTCTGGCCTGCAAGTTGGCAATTAAGCCCAATGAAATGGATCTTTCCATTCAATGCCACAAAATGTCACAGAACAGAGCAGCACAGAATCACAGTGTTTAGCACTGCTGCCTCACAGTGCCATGGATGGGGGTTCAATTCTGGCCTTGGATGATTGCCTGTGTATTTGGACATTCTTCTGATGTCTGCATGAGTTTCCTCCCACAGTCCAAAGGTTAGGCTGATTGGCACGCTAGAATTACTTGTTAATGTTCCAAACTGCGTAGATTAGACGGATTAGCAGGGTAAATATATGGAGTTATGGAGATAGGGCCTGGGTAAGCTGCTCAGTAGAGAGCTGGTGTGGACTTTATGGACCGAATGGCCTCCTTCTGATCCTTTGGATTCTATAATGATTCTAACAGCTTCTGGGAGAATGCTGCATATAGTCTTCAAACAGTAATGTGAGCATGTATGAGTGATTTTACAACATTCCAAAGGGCCTGATTCAGATAGTTGCTCAAATAGTCACGTACTATAGAGCACATTTCAGATAAGCAGGCAGATGTGAATAGACTCTTTCTCAGTCACTGCCAAATCTTGATAGTTTGCTTGGTGCACTCTGTAATGACAATAAAAGATTTTGGCATTCAGATAACATACTTTCAAATATGGGCTGTGTGAAGTCTGAATTCCATGACTCTGTAGTTGATTGCACCAATAATCTATTGGTGCTTAGATCTTCACCTAGCAATCTAGATGACATGAGTTCCATCAATTGAGTTCAACGCACTTGCTCACTTGTAGGTTAGTACCAGAAAAATGTCATACCAGATTTTTGTAAAACCTCAATGTTTCACTGTGTTCAGGAAAGGGAACATACCACCTCTACTTTGAATGGTCTACACCTCAGCCTAGTCTCTTTTGGTTGGCTCATGGTTTTCATTCTTTCACAGGCATCATTGGCAAGGAAGGCATTTATTGCCCATCCCAAAGTGCTCTTGAACCAAGAGGCTTCCGAGGCCATTTCATTGCTGTGGGTCTCGAGTCACATATAGGCCAGGCAAGGTAAAGGTGGTAGAATTTTTTCCCTCAGGGAACATTAGTGAACTGGATGGGTGTGTAAAGGCAATCAATGATGGTTTCCTAGTAACCATTCCTGAGATTTTATTAATTAAATTTAAATTCTACCAGCTCCTGGGGTGGGATTAGAACCTATGCCCCAATGCATTAGCCTGGGTCTTGGGATTACTAGTCCTGTCACATTACCAGTGTGCCAATGGGTGTACCATGCACATTCCAAAATTAAGTTTAAAAAAATCAAGTGTCTGGTCATGAGGACTTACAGTTAATGATTTGTGTAATGTAGTCTCCACAAAATGTCCAGACATCTCATCAATATCTTGTTTGTTTGCTTGGAGGCTACAATTGCAAAAAGTGGGTTCCCCAGAATAAACTTGCCCAAATTATTCTTTGTGAGACCTGAAGGATGGTCTAGAGCACCAAAAAGTAATTCCAAATGCCCTTTGGCTCCTCCTCCTGGATTCCATCACCTTGAAACCAATTGGAGCAGATAAAATCCTCAGATCCTGATTTGCATATTGAAAGGCTTTATAAGCCAATAGTGGTGGCTACTATATGTGTCCAGTGGTTGGTCCCTTTAAAAATGTCACTGGCCTCTTAATAGCGCTAACAAGCTGGTAACATGAGGCTCTTAGCCAGTAACAACAAGCAATTGAAGTGAAAATTGACCCCTTTATGTTTTATTTTCCTTGGAGCTAAAACGTATCCAAAGGTTAGAATTATAGAATCCCTACAATGCAGAAGGAGACTATTCTGTCCATTGAGTCTGCAATGACCCTTCAGCAGAGCATCTCACCCAGGCACTATCCCTATAACCCCAAATATCCTCACAATTTAGTATGGCCAATCAACCTAACCTGCACACCTTTGGAATGTGGAGAAAACCAGAGCACCCAGAGGAAACCACAGAGACAATGTGCTAATTCCACACAGGCAGTTCAAGGCCAGAATTGAACCTGGGTCCCTGGCACTGCGAGGCAGCAATGGTAACAAGAGAGGAGATTAGCAATTACTGAAACAAGTTAATGAAACATGATTGTTAATAATTTTAGGAATAGCAATTCCAATACTATCTTAACCATTTATTATGTCAATTTTCTTTTGCCATAAATCAACACATTTAAAGCAATTCTGTCCTGATTCTTTCCTATTATAAAAATTGCCAATAAACTCTACATGAAATTAATTAACAATATCTATTAATTTTATTAAGCAACACAGCACGGGAAACAGGCCCTTCGGCCCAATGAGCCCGCGCCGCCGTCATACCAAATACATTATCCTATTTTAATATTCCTATATAATAGTATATATTATTCCTAATATGGAAAATTTTCACCATAGGGACAATTTGTTACCCAATCAGCCTAAGAGCGAATTTTTGGGTTGTGGGAGGAAACCGGAGTGCCCGGAGAAAACCCACGCAACCACGGGGAGAACGCGCAAACTCCCGCAGACACCGGCCCAATTCCAAGTGTCTGCACAGCCACATCGATAGTCTCTGAGCTGTCATGGTGCCCTTCAGATGGTCCACATAAAGCACTCATTTACGACATGAGGTACCAGGCAACCCATGAATCAACATCCAAGAGCTGTACCCGCACCACCTGCCGAATGCATGCTCAATGTTGGTCAAGTATGGACCGAATTACCTGTGGAAAAAAGCCGTAGTTAAACAGTCCTAATATATCCCTCTATCTGCATACCGCTCATGTGGCTGTCCAAGAGACCCTTAAACAGCCCCAGCGTGCCTGCTCCCACCACCTTACTCGGCAGTGCATTCCACACCCCCACTACCCTTTGTGTGAAAAACTGCCCTCTAATATTCGTCCTATACATAGCCCCCCTCACCCTATGGCCATGACCTCTCGTCCTATCCATTTCTAAAGGTGGAAAAAGTTTACCTCCATTTACTCTATCTATACCCCTTATAATCTTATACACCTCTATGAGATCCCCTCTAAGCCGACGTCTTTCAAGGGAAAACAACCCCAGTCTATCTAATCGTTCCTCATAAGACAGTCCTTCCATACCAGGCAGCATCCTGGTAAACCTCCTCTGCACTCTCTCCAAGGACTCCACATCCTTCCGATAGTACGGAGACCAGAACTGGGCGCAGTATTCCAAGTGAGGCCTAACCAAAGTTGTATACAACTGCAACATCAAACTCCTACTCTTATATTCTATACCCTTTTCTATGAAAGCTAACATACTATACGCCTTCTTTGTCACCTTCTCCACCTGTGAGGACACCTTCAGAGACTTGTGAACCTGCACCCCAAGTCTCTCTGCGTCTCTATGCTCCGTATAGTTTTACCTTTTATCCTATAATTCTCTTCTACATTTTTCCGGCCAAAATGCATCTATCTATATCTATATAACTGTTCATGTTACTGTTTGTCCACAGATAGCTTATACTCCAAGAATAGGCTGACGCTGGATTCCCAGCTCCCATCTGGTTTGTTTTGTTCATACATGTAGATATCCAAAACACAGGATGGTGATAAGTGCAGCACATGATCAGCTTCACATTAAGCATCAGGATGGTTTGCTACATGTGAAACGAAAGAGAGAAATTGGAACTAAACATGAAGCAGTTTCATACAGATTCTACATCCCATTTTGTAAATTCATACAGAACTGTATTAAATAAAAAGTTAATATTCCAACAAATAGAGTGTGAATGTGTCACTCTATTTCAGCTTAAACTGGTTATGTGAAGTTGTACTATATCACAGGAACAGCTCCAAAGCTTTAACATTAGTCACAGCACATACATTAGTATTGAGCTATTTTCAGCAGGTAAAGCACTTTTCCATCAGAACAACTGATAGTTTTCTGAAGCTTTCTTGCCAGTCTGTATTTATCTGAGCATGCCCATTATCTCATGTGCTGGCTTAGTCTATTTCAGGTCATTTTACCTAACCCCATACTCCTTCCTCTATTCTAAAAGCTCTTGAAATTCATATACACTTTTCTGTTAAAGGTCAATCTATGTATGGATATGATGGAGACTTTAGGAAATAGTCGGGGTGGAATTCAAAAAAAAAATGGTGCTTGGCTTGTATCATGGGGTTTACTTTAATGCACAATAATGGGAACATTCGAGCATCAACTCTGTAACACGTACATTCAATGAGAGGCAGAATTATTCCTTCCTATCTGGTTTTCTTTGTCACAAAGTCCACATTTGAAATGGCTCAATTCCAGAGGGCCAAACTGATCTAAAATAGGAAATCTGCTTCTGTGGTTGTTATCAAAGCATTGCACAGAAATTGAACTGAAATTTAATTTTGCTTGAGATGGGAAATATTTGTTCAAACAGTCAGACTCTGTATTCAGACTGCACAATACATACAATGGTTACGATTTAACTCACAGGCATTGGATTTATCTTTTGATCTAGGAATCTATCATTGTACTTTTGATACATGTCGTTGTGTTCTCCAGCAATATCCATTTGATCCCATATTACATCTGTCTGAGTATGTAAAATGGTAACTGCATCAGTGAGATGCATTGGATTATGGATTATTGAGCTGGTTCATTGATTTATGTTCATGTTGAACAAAAGCTCCCCAAAAAATTACTCTGCGATTATTCTCAACATGAGTAGAGCTTAATGAAGACTAAGTTTCAATTCAATCAAACTATATGGTCTTTTGGTATTATATTTAAAGTTTTGACAATCCAATTTATAAATTTACTATTAATATCCAAAGATAAATTATACTAGATAGAAATGAATCAGAAATGTCAACATCAATAGAATAGTGATGTAAAGGCATGCAAAAGAATCTCTCACACTATTACATACTTGAAAAATTGCAATATACGATCAAAAGGACCACATTAGCGAACACAACGACATGTATCGATAGTGCAATCACAGGCTAATAGGACAATAATGGTGCTAAAAAGGAAGACAGGTAAAGAAAGCCTTAAATAAAACAGTTGCATAGAATACAATACAGTCATGGAGTCATAAAGGTCTATAATATTGAAAGAGGGCCTTCAGCCCAACTTGTCAATGCCATCCAGTTTTTACCACTAAGCTAGCCTCAGAGCTCACATTTGGCCCATATCCCTCTATATCCATCTTGCTCTTCTAACTGCCTAAAGGACTTTTAAAAGACAAAATTTTACCTGCCTCTACTACTGCTTCTGGAAGCTTGTTCCAAACACTCACCAGCCTCTGAGTGAAAAAATTGTCCCTCTGGACCCTTTTGTATCTCTCCTCTCTCATTTTAAACCTATGCCCAGTAGTTTTAGACTCTTTTACCTTTGAGAAAAGATGTTGACTATCTACCTTAGCTATAGCCCACAACTCTTCATTATTTTATATTTCTCATCAGTATTTACTATTGAGAAAAGTATGGATGTTAGGAAACTTGGGGAAATAAATAGTGATGTCTTGAAGTGTGTACATATTTCAGAGAAAGAAGTGCTGGAAGCCTTAAAGTGCATCCAGGTAGATAAATCCCCAGGAACTGATGAAGTGTATCCCAGGACATTGTGAGAGGCTAAGGAGGAAATTTGGATTCCCAGCAGAGATATTTGAATCATCATTAGTCACAAATGACATGCCTGAAGATTGGAAGTGGCAAATCTTGTGCCTTTGTTTAAAAAGGGCTGCAGGGAAAAGCCTGGGAACTACAGGCTAGTGAGCCTCACATCTGTGATGGGTTAGTTGTTGGAAGATATATTAAGAGACAGGAACTACAGGTACTTAGAGACACAAAGACTGATTAGGGAAAGGCAGGATGGTTTTGTGAGTGGAAAATCATGTCTCATGAATTTGATTGTGTTTTTGGAAGGGGGAATCGAGAAGGTAGATGACAGCAGTGCAGCTGATGTTGTGTACATAGACTGTAGCAAGGCCTTTGATAAGATATCACATGGTATGTTGTTGCATGAAGATCCAGAGTGAGATAGTCAAATGAATACAAAATTAGCTTGATGACAGAAGCCAAAGGGTGACTGTAGAGGGTTGTTTTTCAGACCGGAGGGCTGTGACAAGTGGTGTGTCTCAGGGATCAATGCTGGGTCCACTGTTATTTCTCATTTATACAAATGATTTAGATGAGAGTATAAGAAACATGGTTAGTAAGTTTGCATATAATACCAAGTTTGGTGGCACAGTGGACAGTGAAAGGATTATCATGGATTGCAACAGATCTTGATCAATTGGGCTAGTGGACTGACAAATAGCAGATGGAGTTTAATTTAGATAAATGAAAGGTGATGCATTTTGGTAGATTGAACCAAGGCAGGACCTATGCAGTTAATGGTAGGGTATTGGGGAGAGTTACAGAACAGAGGAGCTAGAGGTGCAGACTCATAGCTTCTTAAAGTGGAGTCACAGATAGACAGAATGGTGAAGAAGGTATTCAGCATGTATGGCTCCACTGTCAAAATACTGAATACAGGAGCTGGCATATTTTGTTGAAAATTAAAATAACTAACTTGTGAAATTCTACATTTACACGGTGTAGTTTTGAGTTCCTGTATTCCCTTATTTCAGAGGAACGTGTCCATTGTTTACATATGCCAAAAAGACTGATGATGTCGTGCAAGATGTTCCTCTTCAAAGCACCACAGAACTGGGTCATCATAATTGGCTGGACGCATGAAAATATTTCCAAGTACAGAATATTACCAGTTTAACTTTGGCAAATACGTTCTTACTGTTATTTATTGTTAAACTGTATGTCACAATTTTATGTATGAAGAACTAACTGTATTAACAGAAAACAAATGTCAGAGTCATGGAAAATAAATGACAGATTGATTATTATTGTTATTACCAACATTTTTAAATGCTCTAAACAGCAAGATCCTCCAAATGTCTAACGTTTAATTGTAAAGGACACGATGAGCCTTAAAAAATATGTAAATATGGCTAACTCAATGTTTTTCTGTGGGGTTGCTTTACTTTGGCTGATTATAGTTAGATTGTGTATATGATATGCCCTTTAGGCAGCCCTTTAGATGAATGGCCTGGTCATAAAGCACAGACTAGTATTACTAGGCTGGATTTAATGGAGGTGATGGCTCCTTACCAAATGGTTGGAGAGCCCTGAGGATCCCTGCATCAAATCTTTAGCTGAAGCCCCACCAAAATAAGTGCCATTCTTGCATTTAACTGGACAATGGCAGGTCTTTTCAGGAATCAAGGACCTAGTGCTGCAAGCTTCACCCATTGAGGGCTGCTAGCCAATCAGAAGCCAACAGCTCCATCAAACCACAGAGCCACATAAAGATCATCGCTGAATATCAGGCCAGAGGTGAATTTTTAAAATTCTTTTATTGGATATGGGAGTCACTGACAAAACCATTCTCAACTGCCACCGAGAAGGTGGCAGTGAAGAATTTTCTTGCAAGATTGTGGTCCATCCGGTTTACAGTTATAATGTTAACAGCAAGTGAGTTCCTGGATTTTGATCCAGCAACAGTGAAGGAACAATAATATATTTCCAAGTCAGAATGTGTGTGGCATGCAGTAAAACTTGCAGGCAGTGGTGATTCCTTGCATCTGTAAGTGGAATTGGCTGGAGATTAGCATCTGTGATGTTGGGGATTTCTGGAGGAGGCCGAGACAGATCATCCATTTGACACTTCTGGCTGAAGACTGCTCCAAATGCTTTATTCTTATCTTTTGGACTAATGCACTGGACTCTCTGATCATTGAGGATGGGCATATTTGTACCACCTCTTCCTCCAGTGTGTTGTTTAATTGTCCCTACCATTCAGAACTGCAGAGCTTTGATGTAATCTATTGGCTATGGGATTCTTAACTCTGTCTATCTCATGCTGCTTTCACTGTTTGTATGCAAAAGGTCTTGTATTGTGTTTTCACCAGGTTGCCAGCTCATTTTTAGCAATGCCTGATGCTGTCCCTGGCTTGCCCTCCTGCACTCTTCATTGAACAGGGTTGACTCCTGGCTTGGTGGTAACAGCAGAACGTGGTGTATACAGAGTCAGGAGGTTTCGGGTTATGGTTGAATACAATTCTGCTGCTACTGATGGTCCACACCACCTCTGTGATTGCAATGCTGTTTAGTAGAAGGCAATTCCTGGCAAATGAGCCTACCCTAGGAAGGGCTCTCTAGTGTCCAGTTAAGGGATTGGGTGGCAATATTTCAGTGGACCTTCTGCTAAAATATGAGCTGCATGGCTTCAATTGACTCTGTGGCAAGTAGACAAGACTTATGTCACCTCCATTAAACCCAGCTCATTGACTCATACCATAGGAGGAGGCCATTTGGTCCATTAAATCTAAGCTGGGTCTGCATTGAGCAATTCACTCAGTTCTAATGTCCTGCTCTATCTCCATTACCCTGCAAGTTTGTTTCCTTCAAGAGCCAATCTACCTTTCATCTGTTTGTTTTTCAGTTCCTTTTTGAAGTCCTTTTGGAGTCAAATAGGGTTGAGCACATGTGTCCACAAACAATGAAAGCCTAATAAATGAATTTTCTGAAGCACTTTCTCTGCCCGAATGTTTAAGATCATGTTGGTGATTCAGGCAGCAGATAGAATGTGCTCGTAGTAAGAAAAGAAGACTCTGAGATTACAAATGTAATGTTGTGAGTGTGTTATACCAATTGCCATTTTTCGCTGGAATCTGAGGCAAGTTTGTCTTGTAATAGCACTGGCAGTCTGAAAATCTTCTCCAAGTCCTGAAGGGTTTCTACTCTAGTTAAAAACAATACCACCTGGAATTATATCAAATTTAACTTGCTTAATAGTAATGTCCATGAACATTGCATTTATCATGTTCCAGCTTCAATAGAAGAAGGAGCTGGACACAGTTTGGAGATATGTGAATTATCTTATTAAGGGTCAATCAAAACAGCCATGCTCTATGGCCAGGGTACATATATTTAAATAGGGATAGAGGGGTGCGCACAGGAGTGGGGCATGGGGCAGAGTTGGGGGGTGGTGTTTAGCCGTAAACGCTTTAATTGTAACCACACAAATTATAGTATAATCTTGTGATATTGCTTGAGCGAGGCCAATTAACTAGCTTTAACATATTCTTAAATGTTAAATGTCAGGCGTAAGTTTTTCAGTCAAAGGGTGGTGAGTGAATGGAATTGGCTGCTGTCGATAGTGGTAGGGGCGAACTCACTGGGGTCTTTTAAGAGACTTCTGGATAATTACATGGAATTTAATGGGATTGAGAGTTATAGGTAGTTCCGTGGTCTAGTAGGTATGGATATGGTTGGCACAACTTGTGGGCCGAAGGGCCTGTTTATGCGATAGTGTTCTATTTCTATGAGAAAAAGCTTCTGCGCTGAATTTTATGCAGCAAAATTATAAAGACATTTCTATAAACAGATTGATGATTTCATTAAATAAGGAAATCTTCCCTCAATACCAGTTTAATTTCCATTAAACTAAGTTGCTGCCACAGCTGTGCAATTCTGCAAATACAAATCTATATTTTCTCATTGGACCTGTAAATTCTATACAGCTAATTAAATCTATTATCATTACAAGCTTCCATTTTATATACAACAACTTGTATTTAAAGTGGGAAATCATCCCCAGGTGCTTCGAATGAGTATAATGAAAAACTTAAAATGTTATTGTTATAGAATCCCTGCAGTGTAGAAGAAGACATTTTCCTAAATGAGTCTGCATTGACCCTCCAACAGAGTATTTTATCCAGGCACACCCATCCCCACAAATTTACCCCATTAATCCCCAAACCTGCATATCTTGGCACACTTAATGAGCAATTTAGCATGGCCAATCTATCAAAGCTGCAAATCTTTGGGCCGTGGAAGGAAACCAGAGCAACTGGAGGAAACTCAAATAGATACATGGAGAATGTGCAAACTCCAAACAATCACCCAAGGCTGGAATTAAATCAAGGTCTTTGGCACTGTGAGGCAGTATTACTAACCACTGTGCCATTGTGCTGTCCACCATGCTACCTACTCTGTAGCCAAAATACTCAAAAGCTCATTGTGTTTCCCATTGTTAATTCCTAAAAACACGTATATTTCTGAAATTCTCATCTTAACCCATCACCGCTGATATAGATTTGACAAAGCCTCTTTCCAGCCTATGTAAGCCCCAGTTTTGCCAGGATGCCTCTTCTATCTCCCAATGCAGCTTTCTGAGCATTCTCAAAGTCATATAGTACAAAAAGAGGTCCTTCAGTCCATTGTGTCTGTGCTGGCCATCAAACACCTATCTGTTCTAATCCCATTTTCCAGCACTAGGCCCATAATGTTGTGTGCGATGGTGTTTCAAGTGCCTATCTGAATGCTTCTTGAATATTGTGAAGGTTCCGGTCTCTACCACTCTTTCAGGCAGTGAGTTCCAGGTAGTCTTTCTAAGGTTGCCAATTAGTCTGAACTAAGTGCTGTTGGCTTTTGCACATTCATACAAACTAAATTGGCACTATGCAGAGCCTTTCAATAAAGAATTTCAACCTTTACATTGTTCGTGATCTCAATATGTCCCAGTATGCTTTACAGGCAATGAGATACTTTAGAAGTATCGTCGTAAAGTCGGGAAACAACAACCAAGTCGTGCATATCCAAGGTCCCACAAACACTGGTGTGATAAATGCGTAGATGGATCTGTTTTAATCACATTGGTTAGGGATAATTTATATAATATATATTATATCTTTGGAATCAGGTTGGCGATCTAATTCCTGAGTTTTATGAGGCCTTAATATATTGAGTAGACTCAATGATTATAATCCAGGCACTGCAGAACCATAGTTTAAAAGTGGTAATCGTCTATTGATGCCAAGGGGCGTAGTCCTCATAAAGTGTCACATCCAAATATTCTCGTTTTACAACTGCAAACAGTTAGATTCTGTAACGAAAATATTTCTACATCCCTGAGTATTTCAGCGATGGTCTTACTGTTTGGCGCTCTCCCGCAGTCTCTCAGTTTCTCGGGTACCTTTTACAGAGTTGCTATTTAGCGCTTGTTCAGTAGAAGGAACTCAAACACTTAACTGAAGTCCAAGATATCCCTCTCACATTAAAACTGTAAATGAAGCTCATTTATTAAATGAATCAAGCAACGTGACTTAAGTGACGTTTGATGGATGAAATGTAATCAAATCTGATTTGATTTTAAAAAATAATTTTGCGAGATCGACATTTTTGTATCAGACAATTACCCAGTTTCCCGCCGAGAGCTTATTCTTTGTTTGGGTTTCACAATGTAGCTCATAGAATGGGGTGCAGTGTCTGCGCGGGAGTGTGAGGAATGCAGGCGTGTCTTTTTTTATTCTTGTTTTTAACACAGCATCGTTAGGGGGCAACATGAGACCGCAGAATTCCTCTTTTGATTTAACACGACGTGCTTGTCCCATCCTATCCACTAGATGGAAGGATTGCTCCAAAGCTGAAAGTCGTGCTCAATGTGTTCCTCTGCTACAAGGGCCAAGTTGAAATACAGCAGTGTTTTTGTCACGAATGGTCTATTCTGACTCTCGCCCTCTGGCTGAAGGGAAAGATAAGCATAGCATAAATGTGTTTTAATATTTCAGTCTCTATAAGCAAACTGCAACACAGCGTCGTTTCCAAAGATGAGCGAATGTTGCTATAATCCTGAGAGTGGTCTCGATTTTCATGAAACCTTTCGATTTCACAGCTTGCCTGCTTGGCAAGGAACGCGATTGGTTTCATTTTAGCTGCGGATACTTGCAGATTTTTTAGGCACTTTTCTATCGTTAAATATAGTCTTAGTAGCGCATGCACATTAACCTGAATATTTATATTATGCAATTAACGCTATCACCCGAGGCAACTCTGCGACAACAAAAGACGAAAAAACTGTATGTAAATCAGTTCTTTTTGACACTGCTTTTTGATTTTGATCTTAATAATATGGTGCGTAGAGTAACTTAAAATTAATTATATGGTACTTGACTAGGAGGAAGGCCGTGCTTTTGAAAAGATTCAGTGTTGGTGGAGCCGGCCACCTGCACTGGGCTGTATTAGACAGTAAAGAATAGAATAAATTGCCGAAGGTTTCTTAATCAGGGGAAGGTCGAGCATTTTTCCCCCATCTCCCAAAATGTTGGGAAATATCCGGGCCGGAGGAACGGGCTGGAGCTCTGAAGGGAAAACCTTTTTTGTTTTTTTTTGCACAGAAGGTATGCTGTATATCTGAATTAATAACCGATAGCGATTTGCTACAAACTACCTTTTTCAATGAGCCTTGTACATGACTGTGGAGCAAATAACGAGCGGGGCACGGAAATTAATATCAATAAACCTTTTGCTTTGAATAGAATGTAAATATTAAAAATGTAAGTATATGCGGGAGGTTAAATCCCCTCTCATTTCACTACATCTACTTTTCGATTTTTGTTCAATGTTGTGATGAATATATATTATGATATTAATATTTGATGGTGCGGAATTGCTACGATTTCTTGGAATCTATGAACTTTATCGTATTTTTTTCAATCTAATACTTTTTTTTAACCGTGGGCAACATGATTATATATTGTGGTCGGATTTTAAAGCGTGCTGTTTTTGATTCGGACTTATTTTGACCAGGACAAACTGTAATAAGGTCAAGTTGGTGTTTATCTTAAAAAATGATGGGCGAAACTTTATCCCCCGCAGACCCCCATTCCCTCCCCATGCTCGTTCGAATGCAAAGTCATTGGCTGCATTAACTTGTTGGGATGGAAGAGCAGGAGCCGTGCCGGCCATTGCATTTCCGACCCAAATTTTAACCGCAACTTCCATTCGCGATTACCCTAACTTGTTCGCGTTTCTCTGTTGATAAGCTGATTAACAAGATGCCAATCAGAATTTGGAGGACTGAACGAATGAGTCGCTCAAGAGGGGGAATGTAATATAATGGGGAAGGCAGGCGGGAGAGAGATGGAGAGGTGAGGAAACAAAACTGAATCACGCCACTAGCTGTTTAAAATCCACATTTGATGGAATTAGTGACAAAAAAATCTGCACTTTCCATTTAACTGTTCACAACCAGTGTCTTCAAAATAAAATGTACAAGCTATGCGTCAACTACATAATATATCATTTTAAGAATGGATTTTTCAGTTTTTTTAATAAATTCCGCTAAAATATTGTAACATGGGAAATGTCCGTATCATTTAAATATTTCTTCGTCTATTATCATGCTCATTCAATTCAATTTCGTCAGCTCTGAGGAGGAGGTAATCCGCTACATGGTAACAGACACAGTAACAACCGCTAGTTTTGATAGTTATGTAAAACGACATTGGAGGATATACGAGTTAGAGCATTTTGTGTGATTTATACCTGGATATATCCGTGATTAATGACAGATAATTGGCTAATCTGAAAGCAATTTTTCAAACCTCCAGGAAAAGCTATGCAAGGGAACTTTGAGGCCGGGAGGGGGGGGGGGGTTGGGGCGGGAGAGAAAATGTTTGGTTTGAATGTGAGGAGCAGCTTTGCAGATTATTGATGCCATATAAACAGAAAAGGGGCGGAATAACTCGTTTGCCCACTATTTTAATTTCCTGTTGGTATAAATGGAATAAAAGCCGTGGAACTATTCTCAAACATTACAAGATATGTGCACATTTTTTTTAAAAAAACATACTTTACAAATGACTTTTAAAATTATTATCCAGAGCAAATTCTTCCTCTTTGGTAACCTGGAATTGTGAAAACAATTGCGGGAATTTGCTTTCAGGCAAGTGGATTTTATGCGATTGGAAATTTCGCTTGTTTTTTTTTCATATATGTTTCGTCACCTTAAACCAAACAGAATTTGAACAGGACTGGAGCACTCTGCTCCTTGTTGTTTTTGTCACTATGAAACTGTTTCTTCGTGATAAATTTCCCACTATAAGGCTGTTCTTTAACAGAAAGTGAGGACTGATTAAAGTCTTAGAGTCCTCAGATTATACATTGCGTTTTCTATATCACTTCTTGTCTTCTTCCTTACAAGGGGGAAAAGTGCAAACCAAAATGTCTAGTGTCTTGTGTAAATGTCTTGTGTAAAATATTTGGAGTTCTTAATCTGGCGCTTTTTTTTGCATAAACCTACATGCCAGGGTTGTTTGCGAAGCAGCGCACGTCGCCGTAGTTTACATGTCGTCGTGAACTTCATTATTAAAAAACAGAAAAGCTACAATCGGAATCAATTTGGCATTTTTGGCTATTGAAATTAATCTTATGAAGGACATCGAAACATAAACATCATCGAAACGTTAAAATATTTCAGATCTAATACTAGCCGTGCCTGGATAACGCATCAACATTTCACTTTCTCCTTGTACCAGGAAAACTCTGAGCGAATCTATGCATTGTCCACATCGTGAAACCAATGGTTAGGCAGCTTTCAAACTTGTTATTTTCAGTGCCTTGTCAATTATTGATGGCCGCTGGATTTTTAATTAGCTGATATTAAAGGCAGGGATTAGATTTATCATAACACTTGAATTTCAGTTCTGATGTCTCAATGAGATCTTATGGCAGGCGGTCTGAGGTTGATGTTTACAGTTCCCCCGCCCCCAGCCTGACAGAACTAGAACAAAAAAAATCCTAGAAAATTATGGAAATACTCAGAAGGCTTGGCAGCCTCACAACATCAACAACCTTGTCAGAACGCCATTCCTATTCGAACAGTCAATCCCAGTAATACATATTTTATATATTGCACGGTAAATATGAGATGGCTAGTTAGATTTATTTACATACGGCAGCTTTGTCCTAATGATTCAGAGTAATTTCAATGAATAGAGTTCCGTATACAGTTTGTTTTCAAAAGACGGAGAACATTAGAACAAATGCCCAACATTAAAACACGCGAATTTAAATGATTCGAAAAAAGGCCGGTGGCACATATAATAAACGATTAATACTAACTCATGCAGAAATGATATGACCTGAAGATATAATAAAAATGCTATGCTGATCATGGAATACTGGGAAGGGAATTACCTAAATTGTTTGCAGATATCAAGAATAGGAATATCAACCCCAATACCCGCCCCCACATATATACACTCTCATTCTCCAAGCACACACGTACGCACTCATACACACATGTTCACATATACATATATACTGATATATACACACATTCTTTCTCACGCACACACACATACACTCCCACACATGCACGGTCATACATGCTCACATACACATAGATAAAAATTCACATATACACACATGCACACGTACTCTTACACGCACATACACATTCACACGCACATTCACACTCACGCAGAGGTACACATATAGTCACACAGACACACCCACTTACACACAACTACGCACAAGTTGTGCGTCCACTCCTTTAGAAGCGTTTAGAAAATGCATATATGTGTAAGGATTGTATTGTCCTACACTGACCTTTTCCCCTGGTTAGCCTTTATCACTTCTCAGCTGTAAATTCGCCAGATCTGTAATGGTTCGTATTTGTATCTATGAAATAAAAATTTACCTTTAAAATTTTGCTTCTGTATTCTACATGCAATTTACTCCAGATCAGTGATGAAATCAGTTTTTCACTCGGTTATATGATACAACCAGAAAAAAAGAAAAAATTCTATTTAACGAATCTATTTGTGAATAATAATTATAAATATAATTTTAGGTATATTTTATTTGCAATCTAGATGGACTGAAAAGTAATTGATATTAGTCTATTGCATACGCTGTTATTTTATCTGAGGTAGTGTTGTTTCTTAAAATTCCAACAGGTTATTGTGCGGATTGTGGTTTGTTTCTAACTGGCGGAAGGGAATTAACTTGTAAAAATCCCAATCGGTTACAATGTGTTTGTCATATTTTCTGTTGTTTGAAAATAGTTTATTGATTGTAATAACAGACGCGATATTTTGATCTGTGCTGACATAATGGGTGATTTATGGATTCGTTTGATATTGATTTCACCCTGTTAACTATTCACATGGAAATGACAAATGAAACCTTACTAAGTTCTAGTTAGAAAAAATGTAAAGTAACACAATCCCCGCTGGCTTACCGGATCTCCTATTCCCTGGATCCATTAATTGCCTGAATTTTTATTTGCAGTTCATGGTAAATAACTAATTGCTGATTAAATGCAATCAACGGAAATTCATAAAAAGATATCTTAGGCTTTAAGTTTATTGTCACCTCATTTTAATTGGACATCTTTTGCAGGTCAATGGAAAAAATGATTTGCTCGTCCATATATGTAATATGTAATCTGTAATGTTTATGTGTAATGTGTAAGTGCATTGTGAATATGTAATCTGTAATGTGAATGTATAATGTGAAAGTGTAATGTGACTGCGTAATTTAGTCAGTGTATATGTAATATGCGATGTTTGATATGAATGCGCAATATGTGATGTGTAATGTGAATGCATATGCGTAATCTGTAATGTGTATGCGCAATGTGAATATGTGCGTGTGCAATATGTGAGGTATAATGTGAATGTGTATGTGTAATGGACTTTAAAAGAAGGAAAGGCAGTCCACACGCCGATGAATCAATTAAGAGAGTTGTGGGTGATAATTAACGGTCACAGTTTGAAAAGGGCCAACGCACAAAGAGCCACCGTGCAGGCCGGGATGGAGTCAGGTGAATGTGTACTGAGAGTAGTCCATTATTCTTATCTGTTAGATATATGCATTTCAGAAAACAATCCGACGAAAGTAATAATAGAAAGGAGCGACAAGAGAGAAAAAGATCTTGTTTGAAATATCTAGTAACCCCTGATACTAAAATTGACAAAATACACGAAGACTTAAGCTGAATAAAATGGTCCTGAATCACCCGCTTGGCCGGTGCCGAGTCTGTTTGCAATACAACCGTAATACACATAACATATAATATATACACATTAATTTAATATGAACCTGTTTATATAGGAATAAATTTAGATTGGATCCGGTTTAAATATAACAATTTTGACTGTTTCGATCACAAAATGTATATAAAAACAATGTATAGATATTGAGAGCGAAATGATTCATGGAATATGCTAGGGAATCCAATCAGGAAAAAGTTTAGATTCGAAACGTTGAATGATTATCCTACCAATAATGCACAACGATTTAAAATAAACTGCGTTGGGAGGTTTCACAGTTGCAGGACTATAAGCTGGACCTATGGAGTAAGCTGTATGGGAATATTGCCGGCAATTCTATAAACGCACATCCAACTGGTAGTGCCACTGTGTGGGTGATATTGTGGAGGGGGCGGGAAGAGAAAATTGAGGTGTTTGCATTTAATACGAGTGAAAGTCTTACTAGCAATCCGATTTGAGAGCAGACATCTGTCTAATGCAGCCAATAAGAGCTATCCATTAGTGATATTGGAGCTGAGAAGCGGGGACAGCAGATCGCGATGAGATTAAAGAATTGACAATCGGATCAGAGGTTGGCAGCTCAACCTCATACATTCGGAGCGGCAGAATGTCAGACAGACTGCTCCAGCACCGCTCCCAATGTAATCCGATTAAAATCAAACAGGCAAGCTACTCTGGTTCTAGACCACGTGCTATCAGATCAATAGATTCAGGTAAACTGCTCCAGCCAGGCTTCTGATATAATGACCATGTCAGTTTAGTACACAGCCGGATGCAAAGCGTCTCACCCGCCCCTGTCCATATTCTCACTGCCTCACTAGATGTGAGCAGGTTCCCTTTGGTCGCCGCTCCGTCGGCATAAGCATCTCTGTTTCATGCTGGGCTTAGTACAATCTGAAACCGTGCAGAGAGAATTTTGTGTGTTTTGCAGTCTGGAAACGGTATCCCCCCGCCCCCACCACCGCCAAAAATTTTGCAGTTTCACTCCCTGTACTATCAGCCAAAAGGAAAGGCGTGGAATTCCTGTCCATACAATCAGATGAAGAATTGAGTCTGTTCCAGTGCAACCAATGTCTAAGTGATCTCAAATAGAAAGGGTCGCACGATCTTTCTACTCACACTAACCCTCTACTAGCGCCAATTTGATACACTCAATCCACACACACACACAGTCAGAAGAGTGCAGCAGGCATACTGCTGCTCGATTTCACTTCAGAACTGGCGCAGTTTCAGGTCACAATGTGGTTCAATCGGAGCAGTGTTACTCAGGGTATTCCACTAACACAAAAAACAAGAAACCCCTATATTTTCAAAAGGATCCTTGCAGAATATTATACTGATCAAGTCGAATCGGTCAACCTAGAATAAGCGGATTCCGGTTCTCAGGGGGAAAAAAAATGAATGGATTCATTGCGGAGGTGGGAACACCCTTCTTGTGACCTATCTATAGATGTGTTCACATGCCCCGGTACCGTTACTTATAAGTGATACCAATTTATGAAATCCCCTCATTATTATTGACGTGTTGGAAAACATTAAAGTAAATTGGCTTCAATCTCACTTTTAAAATTCAGATTTTGCACCTCCAGTGGGACATCTCTCCGCACGTTGACCGCTTAAACTTCTCCGGGCTTTAGGACCGAGCAGGAATCTGTTGGAGGATGAGTTTAATTTAAAAAGGGGCGGGGCTCCTCGCTATAGGCATGCCTGTCAAATTTATGTTCACAGAAATATCCTTACAACACACTCTTCCCTTATATACACACACCCATACATCTTGTTGTATTTTTTAATCGCTATTTCATTTGTCCATTAGACACACTGAGATGTAAAGATTTTTAAAGGGAATTATACACACATCCTGCATTAAACTCCGGGGCAGACAAATTATTTTATTTACATTGTAACTCACAACATCTGCTTATTGCATCCGTTTATCAAATGACTACATTTAAGGGATAGAAACAGCATTTGAACATAACTGCAAGCAAATATTTACATTTCCCGCTGAATTATAACAATTCGAATTAATATTCTTGGAAAATAAGCACATGTTATCCTGAGTATTTGTCTCTTCCAATATTTTAGTGAGAGATAGCGCACCTCGCAAAGAAATGATCATATGTTCAAAATAATCAAAATTGGACGCGTCGGTCTAAATAATGAATCCGCTTTAAGACGGTCTCGCTTTAAAAATATTTTGTGACTTGTTCCTTTTGGAAGGGGCTTTGCAGGTTGAAATGCGGATTCTCCGCCAGAACTCTGTCATGACAACGCCTCCTCACACTGTCCCACGGACAAACAGCGACAAGTTAAAACGATGCATCTTTTTCTTGTTAGACAATGTTTATTTTGTCCCATCTCACTTTAAGAAAACGCACACAATCTCGGAGGGGGTCCATTGATCTGCGTGTGGGGTTAAAGGATGATCCAGAGCTCAGATTACGTCTCTTTTCCCGCTTTCATTTTTCATCTTCGCAAAAAGACCAACTGTCTGTCTCTTTAGTGACTCACTGCAAGAAATATGTTTCTCTTTAGGCTGCTCAAGTCACTTGCCTTTGAAGTAAAGAGACTGTCACAATTTGATCGTCAAATTTGCTAAAGTCGTATTTGTATGTTCTATCTACTTTGTAACAGATCTTTTAAAATAGTAATGAAGAATCTTCTTTGCAGCTACCGTACTGTTTCCTTCCCTTTGCACTGAATCACATTTGTGGATTTTCCCAATTTAATTTGTTTCATATCACAAAAATGTAAAAAGGAGAGGGGAAAGGGGGTACACGTGGAGAATGAGAGTGGCTGCACTGTATGTCGGTAAGCGGGGGGGGATGCTGCTCTGAGTTGTGGGGGAGATCCGCTGCACAGGGAATGTGACGGAAGAGGTGCTCTACTGGGTATGTGTGGGACGGGGAGGGGAAATGTGTGAGGATGGCGCTACATTGAGGGAGTGGAGATGGTACTGTATTGGGGAGTGATGGTGGTACTACATTGGGGAGTAATGATGTTGCATCGGGGGAGTGAAGATGGTGCTTCTTTGGGAGAGTGATAGTGATGCTGCATTGGGGGTGTGAAGATGGTGCTGCATTGGGGAAGTGAAGAGAGAATGCTGCACTAGAGGTGGGATTGTGGACGTAATTTTCATTGAAGGTATGCGTGTAGAGAGATGCATCAGGAGTGCAGCTGAGGAATTTTGTGTTTCATATATAGAATGGAGAGAGAGCAGAATAGTAAAACTAATGGCCATTGTAGAAAAAAATTATCATATATTCCCTCCATCTTTTGGGGTTTACTTCACCTTTTGATCGCTTTATTTAAAGCTAAACATGGAGATAGGTGCTCTGAGCCCAATCAGACTGAAGAATTTTGTGGCACTGGTGATGCAAAAAACAGGTCAGGAAGTGTGATCAGTGGAGGAAATAAGCATGAGAAACAACTTCTCAAGCACTGTGATGCACACCAGATTATATCCTGAATTCATTGCTGGAAATCCTATAAAATGAGATGAACATTTAGCTAGAGAAAAATCTTCATGCCAAAAAAGCATTTTGGCCAAAATGAAACCGGGACAGATTATTGCTCATGATTTTAATCTTTGCTCTGTTGTACACATGCCATCTGGCACCATGTGTTTGATGACAATTTACTAAAGCTCATACTCATGTACGATTGGTACTTTTGTGCTACAGATACTAGTTACATAGAAAGATGCTTAGGAAAAAGGAGCAGGAGTAGGCCATTCGGTCCATTGAGCTTGCTGCTTCATTTATTTTGATCATGGCTGTTCATCAAATTCAATACCCTGGTCCTGCCTTTCCTCCTTATCCCTTGGTCCCTTTAATTTTAACAATCTTATCTAATTCCTTCATGAAAGGAACAACAATGTTTTGGTGTTGACTATTTTCTGTGATAATGAATTCCATGGATTCGGCACTCTCTCCTCATTACAATCCCAAAATCCCCTTACCTTCAAACTATACGTATCTGGACTGATTAGTAAGTTTGCAGATGGCACAAAGATTGGTGGATTTGCAGATAGTGATGAGGACTATCAGAGGACACAGCAGGATTTAGATCAGCTGGAAACTTGGGCAGAGAGATGGCAGATGGACAATCCAGACAAATTTGAGATAATGCATTTTGAAGGATCGAATACAGATAGGAAATATCTAGTAAGTGGCAGAACCCTTAAGAATATTGATAGATAAAGGGATCTTGGTGTAGAGGTACACAGGTCACTGAAAGTGGCAATGCAGATGGAGAAGGTAGTCAAGAAGACACATAGCATGCTTGCCTTTTTCGGTCGGGATATTGAGTTTAAGAATTGGCGAGTCATGTTGCAGCTTTGTAGAACTTTAGTTAGGCTGCACTTGGAATATAGTGTTCAATTCTGGTTGCCACACTACCAGAAGGATGTGGAGGCTTTGGAAAAAGTGTAGAAAAGATTTACCAGGATGTTTCCTGGTATGGAGGGTATTAGCTATGAGGAGATGTTGGAAAAACTTGGTTTGTTATCACTGGAGCGATAGAGATTGATGGGAGACTTGATAGAAGTCTACAAGATTATGAGAGGCATGGACAGAGTAGATAGTCAGAAGCTTTTTCCCAAAGTGGAAAAGTCAATTACTAGGGAACATAGATTTAAGGTATGAGGGGCAAGGTTTAAAGGAGATGTACGAGGCAGATTTTTTATGAAGAGAGTAGTGGGTGCCTGGCACTGTTGTTGGGGGAAATAGTGGAAGTGGATACGGTGGTGACTTTAAGGGGCATCTTGACAAGTACATGAATAAGATGGAAATATAGGGACATGGTCCCTAGAAGAGTAAGGGGTTTTAGTTAAGCTGGGCAGCATGGTCGATACAGGCTTGGAGGACCAAAGGCCCTGTTCCTGTTCTGTAATTTTCTTTGTTCTTTGTCCTTGTTCTATGACTTGTAGTTTAGACACACTACTATTGAAAACATACTTTTTGAATCCACTCCATCCAATGCTGTTAGAATTTTATAAGTTTCTTTGAAATCTCCTCTCACTCTTCCAAACTCCAATGAATGTAATCCTAACAAACTTAACTTCTCCTTGTGTGACAATCCTGCCATCCCAGGAATCAGTCTATTAAACCTCCACTGCACTCTCTCTGGAGCAAAAACATCCTTCCTCAGATAAGGACACCAAAGCGGCACACAATACTCTAGGTGTGGCCTCACCAATGCCCTATAAAATTGCAGTTAAACATCCCTATTCCTATACTCAAATTATCTTGCTATGAAGGCCAATACATCATTTGCCTCCTTCACTGCCTGCGGTACCTGGACACTTATTTTCAGCAACTGCTGCACAAGGACACCAAGGTGATATTTGCTGAGTATCCAACTCTCTCAATTTACGCACAAATAATAATCTTCCTTCCTATTTTTGCATGAGTAACCTCACATTTTATTCTGCATCTGCCATGCATATGCCCACTGACCCTGTCTCAATCATACCAAAGCATCTCTGCATCTCCCTCAGAGCTCACCCTCCCATCCAACATTGTATCTTTGCCAATTTGGAGTATAAACATTTAGTTCCCTCATCCAAATTATTAATATACAATGAACACAGTTGAGGTTTCAGCATAGATCCCCGTGGTGTCCTGATAGTCGCTGCTGGCCAATCAGAAAAAAACCCATTCATTTCAATCCTTTGCTTCCTGTCCGCTAACCAGCTTTCTATCCCTCTCAAGATGCTATTCATGATCCCATACGCTTTAACTCTACATAGTACTCTGTGAAACTTTGTCGAAAGCCTTCTGAAAGTCTAAATAAACCATGTCCACTGGTCCTCCCTGACCAGTTCTAGTTACATCCTCGGAGAATTCCAGTGGATTTGTCAAGCATGATTTCTCTTTTGTAAGCCCATGCTGACTTTGTCTGATTATACCACTGCTTTCAAAATGCTGTGCTGTGAAATTCTTGATAATGGACTCTCGCAACTTCCCTACTGCCGATGGTAAGCTCACTTATCTATAGTTCCCTGTTTTCTCTCTACCTCAATTTTTGAATAGTGAGTTTACATTAGCTATTCTCAAATCTATAGGAACCATTTCAGAATCCTAAGAATTTTGGATAATGACCGCACATGGATCTACTATTTCCTCGGCCACTTCTCGAAGTATTCTGGGATGAAGATTATTAGGCCTTGGAGATTTATTTGCCTTCAAGCCTATTAATTTTTCCCAAACCATTTATCTACTAATACTGAATTCCTTCAGCTCATTGCTGACACTTGTGCTTTTCAGAATTGCCAGTACATTATTCGTGTCTTCCCTTGTGAAGATAGAAGCAAAGTACGATTTTAGTTCCTCAGCTATTTGTTCCCCATTATGAATGTCATTCATTTCTGATTGTAAAGGGCCTGCAGTCATTTTTGTCAATCTATTTCTTTTGGCATACCTATAGAAACATTTATAGTTTTTATGTTCCTCGCTAGCCTATTTTCATTCTCTATTTTCTCCTTCTTAATCAATCTCTTGGTCCACCTTTACTGAATTTTAAACTGCTCCCAAATCCTCAGGTTTATATCTTTCTCTTGCCAATTTGTATGCTTCTTCTTTGAATCTAATATTATCTCTAATTTCCCTTTTAAGCCATGGTTTGGCCAGAGCTTCCTTTCCACTTTTGCACCAAATGGGAATAAACAACTTTTGAAGTTGACCTATTCATTCCTTGAATTCCTGCTATTGCCTGTCCACTGTCCTTCCTTTCAGTAATGTCTCTCAGTAATCATAGCCAACTGATGCCTTATACCTTCATAGTTACCTTTGTTGTATTCAGGATCCTGGTCTCAGAATCATCTACCTCACTATCCACTTGGATAAAGAACTCTATCAATATTGTGGTCACTCATTCCCAAGTTCTCTCACAATTAGATTGTCAACTATTCCTTTCTTATTGCACAGTACAGCAAGATTGCACAAGATGACCTGTTCCCTTGTTAGTTCCTCTATACATTGGTCCAGAAAACCATTCCGTATACACTCCAGAAGTTCCTCCTCTATTGTACTGTGACTAATTTGACTTATCCAATCTATATGCAGATTAAAGTCACCCATAATCGCAGATGTTTCTTTATCACATGCATCTCTAATTTCCTAATGCTGTTCCCAACATTACCATGACAGTTTGTTGGTCTGCATAGCACCCCAATGAATATTTGTTTGCTCCTTTGCAGTTTTTAATTTGATCCCTGCAGATTCCACATCATCTGTCCAATCATCTTTCCTCAAAATTGTACCAATATCTTCTTTAACCAATAATGCAACCCCACCACTTTTACCTTTTCTGTTGGTCCTTCCTAAACACCAAATAGCCCTCAATGTTTAGTTCCCATCCTTGGCCACCTTGGAGTCATGTATACATTATTTCAACTATATCATACCCTTTTATATCAATCTATTTTCCTGAATGCTCTGAATATTCAGATACAAACTTTAAGGCTAGTCCTTTTAATATTCCTTGTTTCCTTCCTATATTTTTTCATGTGACCTAATCTGGTTCTGGCTCTTGATTTATCTGCCTATCTTTGTTCTTTGTTCTTATTCTTCTTACTGTCTTAATCTCTTATTCTTGATTTCTCCAGCTCTGAATTCTTATATAGGTTCCCATGTTTGCTCCAAGATATTCATGTCTCTGCCACATTTGTTTAAACCCTTCCCAACCACTATAACAATTGCTCTTCCAAGGACATCAATCCCAGTCCTGTCCAGCTGTAACCCTTTCAATTTGTACAGGTCCCACTTCTCCCAGAACTGGTCCCAATGCCACAGGATTCTGAAACCTTTCCCCTCACACCATATTTTAAGCTACATATTAATCCTATATATCCTACTGTTCCTACTCTCAAAAATATGTCTCACTGTAGTAATCCAGAAATAACTATCTTTGAGATGTTACTTTTCAACTTGCATCCTGGGTCCCTATATTCTGCTTTTAGGACCTCATTTTTTTTAACCTATGTCATTTATACCAACGTGAACCACTACAACTGGCTGTTTGTCTTAAAAATGTCCTGCTCTGAGACATCCTTGATCCTGACACCACAGAGGCAACATAGCACCCTAGAGTCTCTTTTGTGGTCACAGCAGCACCTATTTATTCCCCTACACTATTGCAATTCTACTCCTTTTGCTCCTCACCAGTGCAACAAAACCAACCGTAGTGCAATGAATTTGGTTGCTGCAGTTATCCCTTGAGAGGCCATTCACATCAATAGTATCCAAAGCGGTATATCTATTTTGCAGAGAAATAGCCACAGGAGAACCCTGCACTACTTGCCTAGCCTTCTTGCTCTATCTGGTGGCCACTCATTCCCTTCCTGCCTGCGGACTCTGACCACATCTCTGAACATGCTATCCATGATACTCTCCACCTTGCGGATGCTCCACAGATGCCCGCTACTCCAACTCCAAAACTCAGGCTTCCAGGAGCTGCAGCAGAAGACATTTCCTGCATTCATTCTTGTTCTGGGAATTGCAAACATTCCTGGTCTCTCACGTAGAACAAGAAGAGTAATCCATAGTTTGGAGCTTTTATGGCCCTTCTCCTCTCTTTATTATTGTAGAATATATTTATTTCAAACAATGAATCACAGAATTATATCTTAACAATTATAACCTATAGTAGTGGTAAGTACTACCCAACTATACTTACCAACAGCTGCTTATATGTTTTTAGAAGATGTAAATTTGCACTCCACTCTTTCTTGCAATCTTTTAACCACATGTTCCTGCTCTTCAATTCACTGTTTTTTTACTCCTTTATCCTCCTCGTGTTGTTACCTAACTATTATCCTGTTTAACTATTTAAGTTTCAGTTATTTAAGGATGGTCCTTAATATCAGTAATTCATTAATCATTCAGCTTACTGCTTTCTTGAGGTGTCACTCTTGGATTTTTCAAACTGAACATACTCTTTGGCGGCTGTGCCTTGCAGGTCTGGTGCTCTCTTCACTCCAAAGATAAATGAGGGCCCTGAGCTTCGTGCTCCTACTTGAGTTCCTTGCAATTCCAATGCTCTCCGCTCCCCAAATATAAGTGAAGACCTGAATCTTGCACTCCTGAAAAATGTGTCCCTTGCAGGTCCAGTGTTCTCTGCTCCCTGAAGATAAGTCAGACTGAAATCAATTCAACTTAGGGCAATATGCACCTCAGTTATGTCATTGGCTCCACAATGGTATCTTGCTAGGAAGTTGAGGCACTTGCTGGCATTAGAGAACCAACAAACAGTCAGCGCTGTGTTAACATATAAATTGAATCTTAAAGAATTCCCAGGTGGTTCACAGAATGGCCAAGGGATTTTGTAAACTTGTTGTTTCATTAGTCATTAAGTGCCTGTCAGAATAGTGCCAGATTGAAAGTATTTTCATCAGATTACACTGCACATGTGGATATGAATTCAAAAATATTTGTGATGAGCTCGAGGATGAAAATTTTGCTTTATATTTAACAAAACTGTAATCCCTGCAACTTTAGCGTAGCTGCCCTATTAAATAAAATACCAGTGTCTTGAGTGTGGCATTGTAGCTCCTTTAATGAAGCTGTGATTTTTTTTGATGTATCAATGATTTCACTAAAATAGCAGACTAAAGCTTTGCAATATAAATGTGTTATGCACTTGTACACTAATATCACTAACATTAATTCTATCCTTGTTGTCATTAATTTCAATCCTAGGTGTCTTAACACCTTGCGACAAATTCTGGAATGTTTGAGTTTAAAACATTCATAGCCCATTCACTGAAACAAAACAGACCTTCATTTATTACATTGTAAGCAGTACACTAATGTGAAGTTGATCCCTTTTCAGAAATATCTTATACATGGAAGAAAAACTAAATGTCATCATCTTAAGGTGAGGAGACATCAGTGTGATAAATGTTCCATCTATGTGACATTGAAAAATAAATCATGGAAAGTTGTGAAGAAAATATCTGGGACATTTCCATAGACATTGTACTATTGGATTGGGTCAGGTTTATAAATTAAACACAACACGATGACAGCTTTGAAATCACTCAACAGATAATCACCATAGCAACCCAAAAGTTTAACCATCTACTTCCAAAAATAGCACATCAGCCATCCAGATGTTCACTGTGACAAAGTAAAATGTTTTATTTTTGTGTAAGTAATACTTCAAAAGTAATTATTTCTTTCAATTCCATTTTATGTACAACAAACTTTCCATGTGATATTTAAAATTGATTTTTTGCATTGTAAGTTAAATGCATTTTCAAAGGCCTACAATGAGGCATAGAAGAGAACATATGGATTTGCAGGGAAAGAGTTAAATTTTGACTGAATGCTAGTTTCTGGACACTGTGAGTTTCACCTGCACCTGCCAGACACTTGCTGATAAATTCACCCTGGCTCAGGCACAACAGCAGTGGGCCAGGAGGTTAGATAAATACTACATGACATCGTAAGCACTGAAGGTTATTTGATTCCCAGCCTTGCTTTTTGACGCCTTTCCACTGTCTGCGCATAAGAGTACACTAATAATACTATCCCCTCTCAACTTTTCTATCTATTTAAAATAAATAAATCCAATATTTGTATTGCAGTATCAGAATAAACTAACTGATGACATTATGCTTGAATATGACAGATATTCAGTTCCATTCAAGAAAGGTTCTTAGAAATTTAGTTACTTTTGTACATTTCATTGCAGATTTTTCCCCTCATAAGTTTGATAAAGGTTCAAGTATATAAATAGATTTTTTAATCTATACCTGTGTGACTGCCTGGAAATATTTAGAAATGACTAGAAAATAGAGAGTTCAAACAATCTTTTTTGCTTTTCCATATTAGTCATTTAATTAATATGATCATTTTTATTGTATTGGAAACCACAAGAAAAATAATCACTGAAACTGCTTGATATTAGGAGATACACTTGATAAGATCTCTTGAATAATAAAATGACATTGGAAAATTTAGCTACAAGAGTCATCAAGTAATTGACAATATAGTACCTGGATATTCTCAGCATTTTTGTCTTAAATAAATCTTCAGCCTATTCCTCCATTTGTTAATTTCACAGCACCATGTACTATCATTCTGACTGATAAGGTGTGCAGAAATACTCTCCCAAATCTTTGTCAATAGACTAGCTATCAAGACTTGAATGACCAGGTCTCTAATTTCCCTTTTTACTTTGGAAAAGGTCACAATCTTATCCTTTCTAGTTTGTTGAAGGCCATAATCTTAACTCCTTGTATACTGACTCTCTGCCGCCCCCTCTTTAATGGTGCAACCAAGGTAAGGAGCTACTTCCATCCACGTCTCCAGAAACTGTCCGGGATTTTACCATCCCGCCTGCTACGGGAATTGGAGTGGGCGAGGGGCGGACCATGGAAAGATCTACTGATCTCAGACGGGATTTTACAGATTCAGGATGAGCGAGACTGCAAAATCCTTCCTAATGTGTTACCTACAATTTTGGATTTACATTGATCCATTCTTTCATTCAATTCCTTCATACTTAAAGGATGTGGGAATGATTGCATGAGATAGCGAACTTAAGCAATTTATATTAATGGGATATATTTAGCCATCTCTGTTTGGGATAATTGGGCAGATATTTGTCATATCAGATTTTTGACCAGCCTTATGTCACGTTTTGTCCCAGCAATTTACACCTGAAAATGACAAAAAAAACAATCATGGAAGATGGATGAAAATAAGAACACGAGAATTAGAACCAGGAGTAGGCTATTCAGCCCCTTAATTTTGCTCTGCCATTCAATAAAATCATGGCTGACCTAACTGTGGCCTTAACTCCAATTTCCTAATATTCCTCATGACACTTGTCAATGTAAATCCATCTAACTTGGCTTTGAATATATGCAATGACCCAGCTTACAAAGCTCTCTGGGGAGAGAAAAACCAGACTGACAATCCTCTGAAAGAAAGAATTTATCTTAATCTCTCTCTCAAATGGGACTGTGTCCTCCAGTTTCAGACTCCTTGAAGGACAGAATCATTTTCCACTCAGAGAGACAAAGATTGATCAGGGAAAACCAGGATGCCTTTTTTAGAAGGAGGCCATGCCTAACAAATTTGATTGATTGTTTTTGAGGAGGTGACGACATGTGAAGATCAGGGCAGTGCAGTTGATGTAGTTTATTCGGAATGGCCTCTTCTGTAACTCTGTGACTCCCACAAAAGGAGAAACATTCTCTCAGTATCCACCCTGTGAAATTTGCTCATGATCTTAAATATTTCAATAAGATCACCTCTCATTCTTCTAAACTTCAATGCGTTTCAACCAAACCTACTCAGCTCTTTCTCTTACAGTAAGCCCATCATTCCAAGAATCAATCAACTAAATCTCCGCTAAACTGTTTCCAATGCAAGTATGTCCTTTTCTAAGTATGGAGACAGAACTCCAGATATGGTATCATTTAGACTCTGTACAGCTACAACAGTATTTTCCTACTTTTATATTAGATCATAATTAATTCCCCTTTCAGTAAATGGCATAATTCCATTTGCATTCCTAATCATTTGATGCATCTGCATACTAAGATTCATGTACCATGACATCAGATCCCTCTGTACTGAATTCTTCCATTTTCAGGCTTAAGGCCCACGCTGGCAGAAAACATGATAGTTTCCCACTGACACTGGAAATACCTGTCAAGTAGAATTCACCCACTTGACTGATACTAATAAGGTCTTTGCAGGAAATTCGTTGACCAGTCTCTCTTTCTGGTTATCAAGAAAAGGTTTCCTAGTCTGCATGTCAGAGACACGTTCCCATTCCCCCACCCCCTTCAGATAAAAAATTAAAATGTGCCTCCACTGACTAGGGGAACACCACCAACTTCTCACCAAAGAGGGGCAGCCTCATCCGGACCCAAAAATAACAGGTAAAACATATCCTACATGACACAGGCATGGTGGTGATCTGATCCAACCTTCCCATTCAGATACCCTTCCCCTTCAGTCCCCCCACTCGCCCCCTTCCCCCTTAGACCCGATCAGTCATCTCCCTCCCCCTTAAATCTCCCACTAAGAACCCCCACACAGACCCACATTCCCCTCAGGCTCTGCTTGGGCCCCTTCCCTTTTCAGAATTCCATTCAGCTCCCCACCCATAATCAGCCCCCTATCACCAAATCCACCCGCCCAAGTCCCAACATTCACCTTGGCAGTGCATATGGTGTACTGGCCCTGGCAACCTGGAACTGATACCTTGGCCTGGTGCGTAGCACCCTAAGAGGGATCATGGAGATAAGTCCAGTTGTTATTTGGCCCTCCACCACTACCAGGCTGCAGAAGGAAGGTCCCTCAAGGATCCTGGGGGTTGTATGGGCTGGGGCTGAGGGCCAGAGGTGGGTTGGATTGCCCCTTCTAGCCCTGGCTTGCCTGAAGATCACCCATTGCATGGTGTTTTCAGACAACGTTGTAATCAACATCTGCATTCCTGCCTGTCATTCCTGCAAAAACGTTGAAATCATATTTAATCTTCATGCCCCCGGTAACCTGGTAGCTGTTAAATCACTGGCATCCATTCTGCAGCAGAGATTTTCCTTTCTCCCTGTCAGAAGCTGCAGACGTGAGCACATCTCTTTGAAGTCCTGTGACAAGTTCACTGGTGGGGTAGGGAGTAGATGCTGGGAGGGGAGGTGGAGAGATGGGTGCTGTGGGTTTCAGTCTGCACAGCTATGCACTCAGCTCCAATGTATGCATGCAGCTTTGATTTGAAGTTTCTGAGGCTTCCTAGCAAGTTGAAATCTTTGAAACCCTATGTCATTGGAAAGTCTTGATCTCTATTAATTTCAAACTCCAATACTTTGAGAGATGCCTCTATTGTCAGCTGTGTTTATTTTAATTTTCCTTCACACTTGAATGCATCTCAAGTACCTTCATTGATCCTGACATTGACTCTAAGACTAAGTGACAAATTGTGGTTTTTCCAAAAGGAATAAGTGGTTTGCAAAAGAGAAAATTAGTCCCCCTGCTTCATTGATTTCAGTCTTGAAAATTTCAATCAACTCACCATTGAGTTTTTTGCCTTTTTGAGGAGGACTTTTCAGCTTTTTACTACTCTTGGTATGAAAAGAGTATTTCCTGATTTAATTCCTCATGGTCTAGCTTTAATTTTTGTACTGAATTTCCCCACAGGAGTAAATATCTTCTCTGTATCAACTATATCAATCCATTTATCATTTTAAATATTTCAATTAGATCATCACTCAACATTATGGCCTCAATGGAATCAAGACTTGTTTATGCCACTTGCCTTGATCCAAACTATTTTCTAATTTTGGTGAAGATATATCCCTAATTCTTCCAAGGTCAATATATCATATTATATAATTGAGGCATCTCTCAAAGTATTGCAGCACTTGGAGAAGTTTAGGTTGATTAGAAATAGTCAGCATGGTTTTGTAAAAGGCAGGTCGTGCCTTACGAGCTTAGTTGAGTTCTTCGAAAATGTGACTGAACACATTGATGAAGGAAGAGCAGTGGACGTGGTGTACACGGATTTCAGCAAGGCATTTGACAAGGTCCCACATGCAAGACTTCTTGAGAAAGTGAGAGGCCATGGGATCCAAGGGGCTTTGACCTTGTGGATCCAGAACTGGCTTGCCTGCAGAAGGCAGAGGGTGGTTGTGGATGGCTCTTTTTCTGCATGGAGGTCGGTCACCAGTGGAGTGCCCCAGGGATCTGTTCTAGGACCCTTGCTGTTTGTCATTTTCATAAATGACCTGGATGAGGAAGTGGAGGGATGGGTGAGTAAGTTCGCCGATGACACGAAGGTCGGTGGTGTTGTGGATGGTCTGGAGGGATGTCAGAAGTTGCAGCATGACATCGACAGGATGCAAGACTGGGCGGAGAAGTGGCAGATGGACTTCAACGCGGATAAATGTGTTGTGGTCCATTTTGGCAGATCCAACGGGATGAATGAGTACACTATCAAAGGTAGGAGTCTTAGCTGTGTGGAAGAGCAGAGGGATCTTGGGGTCCGGGTCCATAAGACTCTCAAATCGGCCTCCCAGGTGGAGGATGTGGTTAAGAAAGCTTACGGTGTACTGGCCTTCATTCATCGAGGGATTGAGTTCAGGAGTCAGGAGGTAATGCTGCAGCTTTATAGGACCCTTGTCAGACCACACTTGGAGTACTGTGCGCAGTTCTGGTCGCCTCACTATAGGAAGGACATGGAAGCTATTGAAAGGGTGCAGAGGAGATTTACAAGGATGTTGCCTGGATTGGGAGGCATGCCTTATGAAGACAGGTTGAGGGAGCTGGGACTGTTCTCCCTGGAGAGACGAAGGTTGAGAGGCGACCTGATAGAGGTTTACAAGATGTTGAGAGGAATAGATAGGGTGGACTCTCAGAGACTATTTCCCAGGGCTGAAATGGTCGCGATGAGAGGGCACAGATTTAAGGTGCAGGGAAGCAAGTACAGAGGGGATGCTAGGGGAAAGTTTTTCACTCAGAGGGTGGTGAGTGAATGGAATCGGCTGCCGTCGGTGGTGGTCGAGGCGAACTCGCTGGGGTCTTTTAAAAGACTTCTGGATGAGTATATGGGATCCAATGGGATTGGGGGTTATAGATAGGTCTATGGCTGGGTAGGTTTTGATGTGTTCGGCACAACTTGTGGGCCGAAGGGCCTGTTTGTGCTGTAGTGTTCTATGTTCTATGTTCTATCATTTGTAAGATTCAGTGTCCAAAAATGAATATTGTACTTGACGTAGATTTGATTTGATTTATTATTGTCACATGTGTTAACATACAGTGAAAAGTATTGTTTGTTTGCGTGCTTTACAGACAAACATTCTGTTCATAGAGAAGGAAAGGAGAGAATGCAGACTGTAGTGTTACAGCCATAGCTAGGGTGTAGAGAAAGGTCAATTTAATACAAGGTAAGTCCATTTAAAAGTCTGATGGCTGCAGGGAAGAAGCTGTTCTTGAGTCAATAGATATGTAACCTCAGACTTTACTACCTTTTTCCCGACGGAAGATAGTGGAAGAAAGAATGCCTGGAATGCGTGGATCTTAATTATGCTGGCTGCTTTGTCGAGGCAGCGGTAAGTGTAGAAAAAGCCAATGGTTGGGAGGATGGTTTGCTTGATGGACTGAGCTATATTCATGACTTTTTGTAGTTTCTTGCAGTCATAGATAGAGCCATATCAAACTATGTTACAACCAGAAAGAATGGTTTCTATGGTGCACCTGTAAAATTTGGTGAGAGTCATTGCTGACATGTCAAACTTCCTTTATCCCCTGAGAAAGTAGAGATGTAGGTGTGCTATTTCACTATAATGTCGGCATGAGGGGGTGAGAACAGATTATTGGTGATCTTGGACACCTAAAAACGTGAAGCTCTCGACCCTTTCTACTTCGTCCCCATTGATATAGATGGGGCATGTTATCTACTGTGCTTCCTGAAGTCGATGACAATTTCTTTTGTTTTGTTGACATTGGGGGAGAGATTATTGTTGCCAAACCAGTTCACCAGATTCTATATCGCATTCCTGTACTCTGTCTCCTCATTGTTTGAGATCCAACCACTACAGCATTGTCAGCAAATGTGAAAATCAAATTGGAGAGGAATTTGGTCACACAGCCATAGGTATATAATGAGTATGGTAGGGGGTTGAGAACACAGCCTTGTGGGGCACCGGTGTTGAGGATGATCATGGAGGAGGTGTTGTTTCCTATCCTTACTGATTGTGGTCTGTGTGTTCGGAAGCTCAGGATCCAGTCACATAGGGAGGTGTCAAGACTCAGGCCACGGAGTTTGGAGATGAGTTTCATAGGAATAGTGGCATTGAAGACTGAACTGTAGTCAGTAAATAGGAGTCTGATATAGATGTCTTTGTTACCTAGGTATTCCAGGGTTGAGTGCAAGGCCAGTAAGATGGCATCTACAATGGACTTGTTGCAGCAGTAGGCAAACTGTAGTGGATCCAGGCAGTCCTGGAGGCTGGAATTGAATCATAGGGCCTCAAAAATCTATCCAACTGAAACACAAGTTCCTCTTTTTAAAATTTCAACTACATTGTGATAAAGGATCACTTTCCATAAGCCTATTTGATTACATTTTGTACACTAGTTTTAAGTGGTTTATACGCTTGCACATCTAAATCCTTTTGTACTTTGACAGCTCCCAATCTCTCAATCATTAAAAAATATTCAGACATCTTTCTCAGCTCCAATCTCCCAACTCCAACATTGAATTCCATCTGCCACACTGCCCACTCACTTTATCTATCAATGCCCCTTTGGAACTTGTTATTCTCACCCCCACAATTTATCACCGCTCCTAACTTAGGGTCAACTGCAATCCTAAATATAGAATGATCCATTTCTTCATTCAACTCTGGTGTATATGTAGGATGTTTACAGAATCCCTGTCCAACTTAAATAACTTTGCACATCCACATGATAAAAACAAACTCTAAATGACGTAAGAAAATATCATTCATAAAGTGTTATAAAATGTATTACGGATTTCCAATTGAAGATGGCTACAGTCAAAGAGGAGGTCAACTCTGCATGTTATGGCAAGCAGAACTGAAGCCCATAACAGCGGTGAAAAGAAAATTCACTGCTCATGGTTGGACAAAAGGCTCCACATAGGGACTTTTAGGAACATAGGAGCAAGAGGAGGACCCATTGACCCCACTCTACCAGACAATAGGATCATGGCTGATCATCCTCTTCAAGCCTTTTTTTCTGCATTACCCTATATTCCTTTATGACATTGATGTCTCTATAAACACACTCAATGGCTGAACTCGCACAGCCCTCTGGTGTTGAGAACTCCTAAGCTTCACAACCCTCTGATAAAAGATTTTCTCCTTATCCTGGTCCCAAGTGGCTTCCCTCTTATTTTGAAATTGTGTCCCCCGGTCCCTGCCAGAGGAAACCTGCATCTACCCTGTCTCTTCCTTTAAGTATTTTGCAGGTTTCAGTGATATTGCCACTCATTCTTCAAATCTCTAGAAAATAGAGGCCCAGATTCTACAATTCCTCTTCATGGGATAGTCCTGCCATCCTGAGAACAATTCTGGTGAGTCTTTGCTGCACTTCCTGTATGACAATAATATCCTTCTTCAGATAAAAGTGCCAAAACTGCACATCCTATTCCAGGTGTGGACTAGCCATGATTTCCATACAATAGACACAAGAATTTGCTACTCTTTTATTCAAATCTTTTTGTGATAAATGCTAACATACAATTAGCCTTCTTAATTGCCTGCAGCACCTGCATGTTATCTCTTTAACAATTGGATTAAACCATTTCTGTCATGTGTAAATCTAAAGTAATTACGGTTTAAAATTTCACAAGGATCTTATAAACAGTTTGCCAGGCCATGCTGTCAGTTTTAACAGCCTTATAGAAAGACCTGTGATGGTATTTTGAGGCTTTTTTTTTCCCTCCCTCTTTCTACTTAGGCACTCATGAAGCTTTGTGTGAGATATTGTGATCTTTTTATTTCTTTGATAAATCAATGATTTTGGATCACTAAGTTTCCCCTTTACTTATATTTTTGACACCAGAAAAGGAAATGGAATGAAAAAATTGAAATGGAAAGATGACTGGCAGGACATCTATATCAGAAACAGCTTGATTCCATCTGCTGCTTCCCTCTGATCTAAATTTAGATACGGGGTGAATTATTTAACAATGGCTATGTGGACCTGACCACACGGGTTTTCAAGTCAGCAGATGAAGACCCTGGTGCAGATCTGTGTCATCTGATAGTACTAACCATCAGAAATGAAATCCATTTCTTTCTCCATTGAGGTATACGGCAACGATATCTAATCTGGTGTGTGTTGGATTGGTAAGCAGGACAATGCTTCGTACTAGCACCTTACTTTGCTCCAACCTTGCCCCATCAATCATGAGATGGGGTCTGAGCACTAAATAACTTGGCCAGCAACTTTTTTTATTTGAGCTTGAATACAGGAGTTGGGACGTCTTGCTGAAGTTGTACAAGACATTGGTAAGGCCACACTTGGAATACTGTGTCAGTTCTGGTCACCCTATTATAGAAAGGATGTTATTAAACTAAAAAGAGTGCAGAGATGATTTACTGGATGTTGCTGGGACTTGAATGTTTGAATTATAAGGAGAGGCTGGATAGACTAGGACTTCTTCTCATGAAGAGTAGGGATGATCATATAGAGATCTATAAAATAATGAGGACTATAAATAAGGTAGATAGTCAACATCTTTTCCCAAAAGTAGGGGAAGCTAAAACTAGAGGGCACAGATTTAAAATTAGAGGAAAGAGATACAAAAGATCCCAGAGAGACGATTCTTTTTCACTGAAAGGATAGTGAGTGTCTGGAATGAGCTGCCAGAAGCAGAAGTAGAGAGAGTACAATGTTATCTTTCAAAAAGTATTTGGACAGTTACATGGGTTCGATGAGGACAGAGAGATATGGGTCAATTGCTGGCAACTGGGAATAGCTTAGTGGTAAAACAAAGGGAAGACATGGATTTGTTGGGCTGAAGGGCCTGTTTCCATGCTGTAAACCTCTATGACTCTATGTGTTTATTGTCCTTGTTTGATTTGTCTTATATGCAGCAAATATATGCATGTCCAACAGTTGTACCCATTTTAAAATTAATACTTTTCATGCTCGTAAACAACGACTTACCATTAACTAAATATATTGCTTTAAATTTAAGTTCACACAATTTTTTAGTTCTTTATTGCCACCTCGCTGTAACTGGCTGAATGTTAGCAGGGAACCCATCCACACTTTGTAAAGAAAACAATTTTCACTAAATCAGGATGAGTCAGAAAACGATTGATCAAAGGATGGCACAGTAGCACAGTGGTTAGCACTGCTGCTTCACAGCTCCAGGGACCTAAGTTCGATTCCCAGCTTAGGTCACTGTCTGTGTGGAGTTTGCACATTCTCCTCGTGTCTGCATAGGTTTTGACTGGGTGCTCTGGTTTCCTCCCGCTGTTCAAAGTTGTGTGGATTAGGTTGATTGGCCACACTAAAAGAAATTGCCCTTACAGTCGTGGATGCATAGCTTACAAGAATTTAATGGGTAAATATGAAGGGATGTGGGGGTAGGGCCTGGGAATGTGGTTGGTGCAAACCGGATGGGCTGAATGGTACAGTTTCTATGATACTTAATAAATAGTCCATGAAAAGCCTGATTAAGAAATTACCACAAAATTCCCACTGAAATAGAAACCATAAGTCAAGTAGAATGTCCTGTACATTTCAGGTAAAATGTGACTTCATAAGGTATTTGATTACAGCAAGTAAACATTGCAATGTCAATGCTCAAACTTTTACCCCCTTATTCCCCCCCCATAAAACAATCAACAATGGTTACATTACTATTAGAAGAGATAAAAGAGAAGCTAACTTGTAAAGAAAGCTTAAATAAGAGCAATTTTGAGGCTGTGTGGAACATAGAGACCAAAAGTGACCAATAATGCAAACTCTCTGATAAAATGATTTTCTAAAAGAAAACAATTATAATTTTCTACCTTCCCGAAAAGGGCGCAGTTTAGGGTGAGAGGTGGTGAGTTTAGGAGAGACGTGGTGGTTAGGGAGTGGAATGCCCTGCCTGCGGCAGTTGTAGATGCGCCAAGTTTGGTGGCATTTAAGAGGTTAGTTGATAAGTTTATGGAAGAGAAGGTAATGGTTTAGTTTGGAGGGTCATTGCTTTTTTCATAATTGGTCAGCGCAACATCGAAGGCCGAAGGGCCTGTTCTGCGCTGTAATGTTCTATGTTCTATGTTCTATGTGTGGAGAAAGTTTTTCAAACAGAGAATGGTCAATTTCTGGAACGCATTGCAAATGGAGATAGTAGAAGTGGATTTGTTAGCAATATTCAAGATGTATCTTGATAGACACATAAATGGGAAGCAAATAGAGTGATAGAAACTGAATATTGGCATATGCTTAGTGGGCTGAAGAGCCTGTTCCTGTGTTGCATTATTCTTTATATTTTGTTCCTCATTATTGAGAAGGGGAAGACATTCTCTGAATCCTTGGAGTCTGGTGGTAATTGTTTACATTGTGCATTAATATGACATTTATTGTTTGAAATGGGATGAGGACTGCGATACCTGTGAGATGTTTGTGATACCTAATGAGAATCCTGTAGTGTCTCATTAATATTGCCTTAAAGTCTCAAAGTAGATTATGGGACCTAGACTCTTAGTGGGGGCTCTGACACAAAGGTGAGAGTGTTAATGCTGGGCAAAGCTGAGAGTGAAGTACCTGAGCTTTGTGGACCAGATATGACTCCCAGGATATGGTTTGGATACTTCTGCAACAGAGTGTAATGCCACCTATAGTATTATATGAAATCAAATTGTGAATATGCTCATGTTTTGAAAACTGTTTGACTGTCACACTAGGCAGTATGATTATTGCTCAGAATATAAAGGATCAATAATTTACTGTAAGATATTAAGAGAAGTTGTTATAACTTGCATAATATATTACAGAAACCTCCTTAAGATAAAATATGCTATATCAGAATTATCTGTACATGTTTCTGAAGAGTATATTATGCTGTACAAAGTGTAATGCATATTTCAAATTATTTAAGTAAAAATCATGCAATGATGCTTTCAGTATATCAGCAACACTTTTCATTAATGCTAATATTAAAATCTGCAACCTTTTAGGTTTTATTACATTAGCGAGTTGCTGTATATAAGGAATGTCTTTAAAAATGAAAACATGAGAGGTTCTGAATTTCTATTAAGACATTTTGGAAAACATGTCCTGCATGTTATGTGAAATAATATAAATCGTTTTATTAAGGAGACATTTATGATTTCATTACATAAGGAGCACAAAGAAAATAGAACAAAGTAGTTCAAAATGCAAAAGTCTTTTGTTTTGTGGATATTTCAGGCTGCTGAATGAAATATTGCATGAGAACCTGCTATACAACCCATCACTTATCATGTGGTGGAACATTTTAAAATATGCTTACAAATTCAGTATTCTTAATGTTGGGAATTGAATCATTCTTAAATATTGGCAGACAATATAAACTCAAACTAAGTACTACATACAACCCAAAAGCTTATTCACCCTTGTTTCTGTAATTTTTCACCCTTCCCCTTCCAAAGAATTAGATATGTTACTGGAACAAGCTTAGTAGTTGTTAGCTGGTGTATCATCTATGTTACAATTCAGATCAGAAACTCCAAAGTGTTTTCTGAAGCCCACATGGATCATGTATTTTGTACCTTCAACTTAGCTAGGATAAGCAAGATATGTTTCACCTAAGGTATGATTCAACTAACCCAATAAGAAGGTTTTATCAAATAAAATTTATTTAAGAATATTTAACATTTATGGAAAAAAAATTAACAATAACATTTGTCAATTACAAACTAAAACACAATAATCTCGATAATGTATAATGCTTAACAAATATGTTGAAAATGTCCCAATCAAACAAAACTTCCCATGAGAGAAAAAGAAATATTCACAGGTTGAACACAACAAAGACTAATGCATGCATGATACTGAAACTGAATCCTTTGGTTGGACAACTGAAATCCTGATTCCTCAGCTTTGTAAATTCTAGCAGTCTCTGGAGACACTTAGAACAGTTTGAAGCCAGAATACCTTTCCAGGAGACCATGGGGAGAGAATCTCTCAGCAAGCTAGTAACTGCAGATTTTCTACTCAAGAAAGGCAAAAAGCCTTACCTTCAGCTAACCAGCAGAATTTCCAAAAACTAGAGAGAGAAAAACACTTCTTTTTAGCTTGATATTTCTTCTAAATTCCAACTGCAGCCAGCCAAAACATTAAATGAAACTTTAAGTTCACTAGAAGGAAAAAAGACTATCCAAAAACACATCTTCCTTCTAACAATGTAGGGTCATAAAAAAATCCCAGAGTAGAAATAAACAAACCCCATTTAAACCACTGAAGGAGCAATAAAATGACTCCTATAAACAATTCGGCAACAATGGCATAAGCTGAGGCAGGGAAAGCTGCAGAGAACATGACTTAAAAAAAACATTTCTTAAAGGTACACTAATGTCATACCTATGTGGCTAAATTTTGTGTAAATCCAGACAGTGGCCTAAAATTTCCAATGCTATCCATCCAATTTAGTGCCCTTAGTGGGACCAGAAGATCTGCTGGCATGAACAGCTGGAAAATTCCATTCCTAATCCTTAATTCATCACTAATATGTACTTGCTGTGTTTCAAAACCATCAATACTTTGAATGCCAAATATGAAGCCATATTGGCATTTTATCTTTAAAATTCAATTATATTCTTAGGTCAATTCATGCTGTCAATTATGGGTGGCATGGTAACACAGTGGTTAGCATTGCTGCCTTACAACGCCAGGAACCCAATTTCAATTCCAGCCTCAGGTCACTGTCTGTGTGGAGTTTATGCATTCTCCTTGTGTCTGCATGGGTTTCCTCTGGGTGCTCCCATGATTGTGGAATTGTGAATCCCTCCCACAATTCAAAGATATGCAGGTTAGGTGGTTTGGCCGTGCTCAGTTGTCCTTTAATGTCAGGGAGATTAACAGGATAAATCCATTGTGTTATCGAGATAGGGCACGGGTGGGATTGTTGCTGTTGCAGGCTTGATGGATTGAATGGCCTCCTACTGCGCTATGGATTCTATGAAAGATCTCGTGCATTTCACAATCACACTGAAAAGTTGCATAATGACCTGTGATACATTTGTATTTCTCAGAATTATTCAGTGGTTTACTCTGAGGTAATCAGAGATTTAATTTCTGAATATTTATATGTGTAAAGCTGTTAAAAAGAAAGTGTACTTTCAAACATAGTTCGAGAGGCCATGCATTTTATTCTTTCTATACAAGCATGAATATTTGACAATTCAAAACTCTGCAATAGATTCAGTGATTCCACATTCCCAATAGAGAGCTGTTCTTGATGGGAGCGTACATTTGACAAATGGACTATAAGTGTCTCTGACCTGCTAATTCTGACCTCCCTCCCGTTGAGCCTGATTTCCTTATTGTGAACTGAATCACTGAACTTACTCTATTACTTTTCTCTACAACATCTGAACATAATTAGTGATTTCCATCCAAATGTTTGTACATTGTTCCCATCTAGTCCATGGCTTAGTGCCAATGGAACAGGATGTCCCCAAGGATAATGCTGGAGGAACCTGGAATGTTGCTGGTGTGATTCCCAAATAGGACTATTTCAGGCTGTTGCTTGACAAGTCTGTGGAATGACTGCCAATTTTATCACATTCTCCAGTGAATAAAACTTTACATGGTGAACTGAACTGGACTGCCTGTGCCTTGTCCTGAATTGTTACAATTGTCTAATTTTCTAATCATTATTGAAATGAAAAGTGATTATTTGCAACTGAGTGGCTGTCTGGGTCCATAGGACTGTAAGACCATAAGACATAAGAGCAGAATTAGGCCACTCAGCCCATCGAGTCTGTTCCACCATTCAATGATGGCTGATATTTTTCTCATCCTCATTCTCCCAATTTTTCCCCATAACTCCTGATATCCTTATTAATCAAGAACCTATCTATTTCTGTCTTAAAGACACTCAATAATCTGGCTTCCACAGCATTCTGCTAATTCCACAGATTCACCACTTTCTGGTTGAAGAAATCACTCCTCAGCTCTGTTTTAAAGGATTGTCCCTTTAGCCTGAGACTGTGCCTTCTGGTTCTAGTTTTTCCTATGAGTAAAAATATCTTTCCACAACTACTCTATCCCGGGTCTTGCAGTATCCTGTAAGTTTCAATAAGATCCTCTATCATCCTTCTAAATCCAGCGAGTACAGACCCAGAATCTTCAGCCATTCCTCATATGACAAGGTCTTAATTCCAGGGATCATTCTTGTAAACATCTTCAGGACTCTTTCCAAGGCCAGCACATCCTTCCTTCGATATGGGGCCCAAACGTGTTCACAATACTCCAAATGGGGTCTGACCAGAGCTTCGTACAGCCTCAGAAGTACATCTCTGCTCTTGTATCCTAGTCCTCTCAACATGAATGCTCACATTGTATTTGCCTTTCTAATTGCCAACTGAACCTGTACGTTAAAAGAATTTTGAACAATGACTCCCAAGTCCCTTTGCATTCCTGATTTCCAAAGCATTTTTCTATTTAGAAAATAGTTTATGCCTCCATTCCTCCTTCTTCCTTTCAGAATTTTCCACATTGTATTCCATCTGCCACTTTTTTGCCCACTCTCCTAATGTGTTCAAATCCTTTTGCAGCCCCCCTACTTCCTCAATACTACCTGTCCCTCTACATATCTTTGTATCAACTGCACACTTAGCAAAGTTTCTCTTCTCCAAATTGTTCATGTACATTGTGAAAAGTTGTGGTTTCAGCACTGACCCCTGAGGCACACCACTAGTCACTGGCTGCTATCCTGAAAAAGATCCCTTTATCCCCATTCTCTGCCTTTTGCCAGTCAGCCAATCCTCTATCTATGCGAGGATCTTACCCTTAACACCAGGGGCATTTAACTTATTTCACAGTCTTTTATATGGCACCTTATCAAAGGCTATCTAGAAATCAAAATAAATTATGTCCACTGGTTCTCCTTTTTCCAACTTCCTTGTTATCTCCTGAAAGAACTCTAACAGATTTGTCAGGGATGACCTTTCCTTGACAAAGCTATGCTGACTCAGTCCTACTTTATCATGCAATTCCAAGTACTCTGTGATCTCATCCTTAATAATGGACTCCAAAATCTTACCAATGGCACGGTAGCACAATGGTTAGCACTGCAGTTTCACAACTCTAGGGATCTGTGTTCGATTCACAGCTTGGGTCACTGTGTTGAGTTTGCACATTCTCCTCCTGTCTGTGTGGATTTCCTCTGGGTGCTCCCGTTTCCTCCCACAGTCCAAAGATGTGTGGGTTAGGTTAATTGCTATGCTAAACTTGGCCTTAGTGTCCTGATGTGCATAGAATAGAGAGATTAGTGGGTAAATATGTACGGATATGGGGGATAGGGCTTGGGTAGGATTGTGGTTGGTGCAGACTTGGAGAGCCAAATGGCCTCTTTCTATACTGTAGGGATTCTATGACTGAAATCATGCTAACCAGCCTATAATTTCCTGTCTGCTGCCTCCCTCCCTTCTTAAACAACGGTGTTACATTAGCTGCTTTCCAGTCCTCTGGTACCTTCTCTACCTCCAGCGATTCCAGAAAGATTACCACCAATGCCTCCACAATTTCTTCAGCTATCTCTTTTCAAACCCTGGGGTGTAATCCATCCGATCCAGGTGATTTATCTACCTTCAGATCTTTCAGTTTCCTCAGAACCTCCTCTTTAGTGATGGCTACTACACTCATCTGTTGCCCCTGACTTCTGCAGCTCTGGCATCCCACTGGTGTCTTCCACCATGAAGACTGAGTAACTATTCAGTTCATTGGCCATTATTTTGTTTCCTTTTATTACTTCTCCAGCCTCATTTTACAGCAGTCCATTGGCTACTTTTACTTCTGTCTTACCTTTTACATATTGAAAAATGCACAGCCAAATAAAAACCATGCTGTAAGACTACAAGTAAGTGTAGGTCATTATAGGTGAAATTATCAGAAAATGAATAGAATTTTCACAAAATTTCGGTGGTGTCTATTTCAAAATTTCCAGGTGCTAACTCACAATTTACCATGTTTGTTGTAAACCATTCTATAACTTGTGTAGTTATGTGAACTCCTGACCTCAGAGTTGACTAGTCCTGTGTTATAACCCCACTTTATAACATGCCATCATTGATTCACAGCAAAAAGCTGAATTCTGAAGGGAAGTAAATAGCTGACATTGATCTTGATTGTTCCATTGAGTACCTAAACTAAGATAATGTGTAATTACACTATTGTCCTCACCTCTGTAAAATATGCAAAATTACATGAGGCAAACATTAAAAGCCAATTTTCCCATGCAGATAGGATGTGCCATTATTGGTGGGGGAATTGAGGTGACTGGAACTGCCTAAAGTTTAGACAGTACAAGATTCACGAGGCAGGTATTGCTCCATAAAGATGCAATTTTATTTAAACTAACAGCTGCCAAGAGGCCTTCAAAAGGTCAGGACAGTTTTGAGATAGAGCTACCAATCTCTCCAATGAAATCTGGCATATACAATTCAAAACAGAACAATTACAGATTTTGTTATCAATCATTTCCACCATTCAGCAACTTAAAATCAATCATCTTCAACAATAATATGTCAAGTACTTGAGCCAATTGCATTTAATTCCTCAACATTATGGTATCTTATTAGTCCATGAAATCGGGAAGCGAATTCCTGTTTTGGCTGAACCCACTCCCCAGTTGCCTAGTAGCCTAAGATGCTCAGCCCAGAATTTAAATAAATGTTCTCATGAGTTCCTTTAAGGTCACTGTCCAACCAGATTGTCATGACACCACATCTGGGCACCAGTTCAACTCATCTGGACAGTGAATAAACTCTATTCATGAAATAAGATTAAGTGTTCTAAACATTCTTTCCTACTGAAAATATAACTGATAAAATTTGCATATTCCCTAGGATCAGTTAGTCTCTTGAAATATGACTTCATCTTCTTTTTACGGTGATGCCTAGCAATAAATTGATCTTGGCCAAAGCAAACTATATTCCTTAACATCAATAATAATACATTCAAAATATCAGCATATGTGTTTTACAATCATAATCATTTGTTTGAATCAATTACTGCATCTCATATTTGTAAATTATTTCTTGTTAGCTCATAAACTTATTTTAAAGGTCATTTAACTGACTGCTGCTAGTTCTGTTAGTGCCTTAATGTCTACTGGTTTAAAAATCTTATCACCCCAATAGGGGTTTCAATGACAACCATCAATGATTTACCTAGCCAATCTTTCCAAAGGTCCATGACTCCTCTTTGAAGTCCGCACTCTCTGACACATTGGCAATTTCCCCCATTGTCAGATACCAGTGATAGATTCCCAGTGAAATCTGTCCATTTGGATTATGCCATGAGGATATTCTTTCCCAACCCTGGTGGTCAACAGTAACCCCCATCACCTTGTACCTCAGAATTTATACTGGGATGAACAACCTGCAGAATTTTGGGGCCGAAGTTTCTATTATCTTTGTTCATCATTGCTCTTCAGTGCCTGTATGTTATGCACCATGAATGTGCCAAGAAATGTCCTTCTTCCATATTCTAGTATTGGATCTAATGTGTTATTGATACAGTAATGAGGATATGCTGTGTTGTTGTGCCATCAATTGAAGTTTTTTTTATTAAAATATGAATGTTTTCCTCTAAGCATACAACATAAGCCACTGTTAAGTAAATAATAATTTGAAGTCATTCAGTGCTTATCTATTGTTTGATTAGAGAACTTTACATATTAGAATGTATTGGACTGTAGGTTTGAAGTGCAGATCAGAAGCAGTCACAATTTTAAGATGTTTTTGCATCTAAAATGAGATGTGGTCTCGGGATTCTCATGTGCGGATGTACTATCTTTAATTTATTACTAGCATATTTTCTTTGGCAATGTTCAGAGTTTCCATCCTTGATTGCTACTTTCTGTTCTATGTACTTCCTTCTGCACAGTTGTAATTTAGAGTATTTTATGTGAATGAAATTTGAGCCAAACAGGTGCGGATATGACTCAGAAAGTACAAGTGTCATAGTATGATGCTAAAGTCTGATGGAAAAGAGGCAGATTAGATACAATGGTCAAGATTTTAACTGATTCAAAGCCCACCCACGGACACAGATTTTCTTCAGTTCCTGGAAGATGCTGTAGAAATTCAACAGGAGAAAGGGCAGCAGAGAAGGAGGAACATTGGTGGAATGCTGTCTCGAGGAGCAGTGAATAGCCAGTTTCTAGGAGAATCTGGAGCAGACAGTGGTCTGTTTGTATAATGCAGCTGAAGATTCTGCCTGTATCAGCCTATTGATTCAATTATTGGCAAATGAACATCATTATCAAGACTTGACATGTATTTCCCATCCCTTGTTGCCCTGAGAAGTTAGCAATGGGCATTTCTCTTAAAGCAGCTTGGAACAACTGAATGTCTTGCCTGACCACCTCAGAGGGCAATTGGCAATCAATCATTGCTGCAGGATAAATAGGCCTGACTGGGTGAGGAAGGTAGTTCTTGCCTTCCAAAGACATTAGTGAACCATCTGCATTTCTAGAAACCAACAGTTTTACTTATAATTTGATTTGATTTATTATTGTCACATGTATTTATGGTGAAAAGTATTGTTTCTTGCAGGCTATACAGACAAAACATACCATTCATAATGAAGGAAACAAGAGAATGCAGAATGTAATGTTACAGTTATTGCTAACGTGTAGAGGAAGATCAACTTAATGCAAGGTAAGCCCATTCAGAAGCCTGACACCAGTAGGGAAGAAGCTGTTCTTGAGTTGGTTGATACATGACCTCAGACTTTTGTATCTTTTTCCTGATGGAAGAAAGGGGAAGAGAGAATGTCCAGGATGCGAGGGGTCCTGAATTATGCTGGTTGTTTTGCCGAGGCAGCGGGACTTGTAAACAGAGTCATTGGATGAGATGCTAGTTTGCGTGATGGACTGGGCTACATTCTTGACCTTTTACAGTTCCTTGCGATCTTGGGCAGAGCAGAAACCATACCAAGTTGTGATATAATCAGAAAGAGCGCTTTCTATAGTGCATCTGTAAAAGTTGGTGAGAATCATAGGTGACATGCCAAATTTCCTTAGTCTTTTGAGAAAGTAGATGCATTTGGTGGGCTTTCTTAACTATAGTGTCGGTATTTGGGGACCAGGACAGGTTGTTGGTGATCTGGACACTTAAAAACTTGAAGCTCTCTACTTCATCCCCAATTGATATAGATAGGGACATGTTCCCCTTTAAGCTTCCTGAAGTCAATGACAATCTCATTTATTTTGTTCATACTGAGGGAGAGATTATTGTTGCCGCACCAGTTCACCAGATTCTCTATTCCTGTACTCTGTCTCATCATTGTTTAAGATCCAACTCACTATGGTGGTGTCGTTAGCAAACTGGAAAATTGTGTTGGAGGGAATTTGGCCATACAATCATTGGTGTATAAGGAACATAGTAGGGGGCTGAGAACATAGTCTTGTAGGGCACCGATGTTGAGGATGTTTGTGGAGGTGGTGTAGTTGCCTATCCTTACTAATTGTGGTATGTGAGTTAGGAAGATCAGGATCCAGTTGCAGAGGGAGGTGCTGAGACCCAGGCTGCCGAATTTGGAAGTGAGTTTCGTAAGAGTAATGGTGTTGAAGACTGAGCTGAACTTTTCCTGAGAGCAGATACTTACTTGCAGATACTCTCAAAAAAAAAATTCAAATACATCAAACTGTTGTTGTGCAACCGGGAACATAACCACTATACTCACGCATGCCATTCTTTCCTGTCTAGGTTTAGAGGCTGGAAAACTGCAGACCTTGTTGTCTCTAGGCCAGGATCGTGGCCTGTTCCAATTCTTTTAGCAGGGAGTTTATTGACCACTTGCAAAGCATGTTTTGGAGGGATCCAGTTTTACAAACACATGCAGCCATTTGTGCTGTATCTTTTGTTCCCCTTTCACTGGCAGATGCCAAAGATGTGCCACTTGCTGTCTTGGGTGCCAGCCTAAAATATCTGAGTTGTAGCTTGATGTCAGTGGTAAATGTTATTGTTCCAGCATCTGTTCATTAATAATAAGGCAAAAATAATAATAAGGCAAAAGTCAAAGCACTACTGCAGTCATCTACAGTTTAGAAAAAATGCATATGAAAGTTTTGTTATATATGCACATAACTATTTATAATGAGCCATCAGATGGAACTGGGCTCTGAATTATTGATGGGACTCTCAGTAGATGATTGCAATATTAACACCAAGCCAAGTTTACATGGAATAGTCCCAACATAGACATTATTAACACTCATAACCTAAGAATCAGCCTTTATAAAATACACCATTTAAAAAAAACAGTTAAAAGGAATATATTTTATCAATTAATCTTTGTCTGTGTTTGAACACAAAGCAAAAAACATACTCAAATAGAGAGACTACTATAATCTCCCATCACGGATAGAACAGAGTGCCCTTTGTAAGAAAGATATCTCTACCATCTGTGCTGGATTGTAATCCCATCCTGTATAGTATCTCAATCAAACTAATCTTACAGCAATGAATACAGCTGTACAAAAATTAAAGCAGGTTAGACTATGAGATGAATTTTTACAAGAGAGCTTCTTTTACCATTACTTCAGAGGAATAAGCACATAACTTCTGTAAAAATGGTGAAAATGGCATTTATTTTGTTTGTTCAGCTATTTGGCAATGAATACAACTGTACAAAAATTAAATAAATCAGACTATTTTTGACCTTAATCACAAGGGGGTATGAGTACAGAAGTAATTATATCTTGCTGCAGCTGTAAACAAACTTGTTGAGTCAAAACCTGGAATATTGTGTACAGATCATTTATCTAAGAAAGGCTATACTTGCCATAGAGAAGGTGCATCAAGCTTCACCAAACTAATCTCTGGGATGACAGGGTTGTCTTATGGGGAGAGATTGAAGAAACTTGGCTGTATTCTCTAGAGTTGCAAAAAATGAGAGGTGATCTCATTAAAACTTATAAAATTTGTAGCAGTGTGTCACGGGGTAATTGTAGATAGAATGCTTCCCCTGGCTGGTGAGTCTACAACCAGGGAACATTGCCTTAAAATAAAGGAAGGCCATTTAAGACTGAGCTGAAGAGGAATGTTTTCACTCAGAGGATGATGAATCTTTGGAATTCTCTACCAGAGTGCTGTGGAAACTGAGCATGTTCAAGACAGAAATAGATTGATTTCTGGATAGCAATGACATTAAGAGATTTTTTTGAAGTTTATTTATTCCTGTCACAAGGAGGTTACATTAACGCTGCAATGAAGTTACTGTGAAAATCCTTGATAAAGATAATGGGGAAAATGGTATAGAGGTAGATGATCAGCAATGATCTGTTTAACTGGCAGAACAAGCTTGAGAAGCAAAGAGTCTATTGCTGCAGCTATGTTCCTGCAGCTGGGTTCCAGAAGAGAGTGAATTTTTGGCATAACTTTGGAGAATAAGTACATATATTCCGTAAAAATTGTGAAAATAGCATTTATTCAGCTGGTTTGGCTATTTTACTGAAGTTAAGGTCAACACAAAGGGAAATTCATCCCTATTTCTGTATCTATAAGAATAAGAAAGTTCTAAGAGCCAAATTGGTGTGAAAACTGGAGTAATATTTGCTGATTTTTTTTTAGCATGTGTTTTAGAGTGAATTTCCCATAATCAGAGCACTGCAAGATTCAAACTGGAAATCAGTAGGCAGGGCCAGCACCTGCCTGAGAAGCCAGCAGCATAGTGCTGAATGGACTACTGCACATAAGCCAATTTGTTAGAGCAGAGGTTGGTGCATGCACAGTGGCCCTGAACGGCCAGCCTCCAGAGCACTGACCAGCCTGATCACTGGCCAGCCCTTCATCCTTGCATCGCTGCCTCTCCGATTCCACCCTCCCCCCCCCCCCCCCCCCAACCAGACTCCTGATCACTGGCCTCCTGGACTTCTTTAGGCAAATCACAATATCTTCCCCCCCATGCTAGCCCAATCTCCGTGAGACTCTCTCCCCCAAATGTATAACTATGGTTCCACATTGTTACAATCCCCAACTAGGAATCATAAACCGAAATAACCAAATCTATCAAAATGAGAAATTAGCCATAGGATTTCAGTACTTGTGACTTTTACTTTAACACAAATCAGAATCACCGTAAACATGACTCAACAGACCAATAGCATTTCACTGAAAAGATTAATTTTACTTTAAACAGTCAATAAAACAAAGACATATCTCACAGAAGTATAAACATTCTCCTTCACTATGCTTGGCATTGCAAAGTGACATAATTCCATAATATACGCTGTTCTTTACACAGGGTAGGTTAGGACAACAGGCTTTCACTTTTGAATTTCACAGGTACAATTATTACCAGCAAGATATATTTATGTAAATACTCTTTCCCTTGGGTCACAACAAGCCCTGATCATGTAACTTTCTAGAGTTCTTTTTTATGATTTGCTTGCTTCTGGTAACCCAGTTCCTTAGCATCTTGGAGCTAATGACGCCGACCAGGTCAGATCTTCCTTCAGAGGTCGGAGCATCTCTAGATCTGCAAATAAATTTAAAAGAGCAGTGTTAAAGATTTTTTAGGCAGCTGGAGTTGAGTTTTAGGAATGTGGGGTGACTAATAACTATCGTTTGTTAGCTCTGATATCCATCATTATGAAGTGCTTCAAATGGTTAGTGATGACAAATTAATTCCTGCCTCTCAGACTGCTAGGATCCACTACAGTTTTCTTATCGCTTCAACAGTTTCACAGCAGATGCCATCTCCCAGACCCTGCACTCAACCCTGGAAGACCTAGATAACAAAGGCACCTATGTCAGACCCCTATTCATAGACTACACCTCCGCCTTTAATACCATTATTCTAATGAGACTGATCTCCAAATTCATGGCTTGAGGTTCAGCTCTTCCTTCTATAACTGGATTCTAAACTCCCTAATGCACAGACCATTATCAGTAAGGATAGGCAACAACAATTCCTTCACTATCATCTTCAACACTGGCGCCTCACAAGGCTGTGTTCTCAGCCTCTTACTATGCTCCTCATATACTTATAATTGTGTCGCCAAATTTCCCTCCAATTTGATTTTCATGTTTGCTGACAACACCACCATAGTGGATTGGATGTCAAACAATGACGTGACACAGTAAAGGAATGAGATAGAGAATCTAGTGAACTGCTGTGGCAATAATAATCTCTCCCTCAGTATCAACAAGATGAAGGAGATTGTCATTGACTTCAGGAAGCGAAAAGGAGAACATGCCCCTGTCTACATCAATAGAGACAAAGTAGAAATGGTTGAGAGCTACAAGTTTTTAGAAGTCCAGATCACTATAGAGTCATAGAGGTTTATAGCATGGAAACAGGCCCTTCAGCCCAATTTGTCCATTCTTCCCTTTTTTAAGCACTAAGCCAGTCCTAATTGCCTACGTTTAGTACATATCCATCTATATCCATCTTACTCATGTAACTGTCTAATCACTTTTTAAAAGACAAAATTGTATTAGTGTCTACTACTACTCTGGTTGTTTGTTCCAGACACTCACTACTCCCTGTGTGAAAAAATTGCCCCTCTGACACTTCTAAATCTCTCTCCCTCACATTAAATCTGTGCCCTCTAAGTTTGGACTCCCCTACATTGGGAAAAGATATTGACTCTGCAGGTGATATATGCCCCTCATTATTTTAAAGCCTCAATAAGAACACCCCTCAGCCTTCTACGCTTCAGAGAAAAAAGTCTCAATCCATCCAGCCTCTCTTATATCTCAAACCATCAAGTCCTGGTAACATATTAGTAAATTTTTTTCTGCACTATTTCTAGTTTAATAATATCCTTTCTATAATAGGGTGACCAGAACCTATTATTCCACAGTATTCAAGTGTGGCCTTACCAATATCTTGTACAACAAGACATCCCGACTCCTGTATTCAATGTTCTCACCAATGAAACTAAGCATGCTGAATGTCTTCTTCACTATTCAAGTTTCAAGGAACTATGAACCTGTACCCCTGAATCTCTACTATAGTGTTACTATAACACTCCCCAACACCTACAATTAACTAAATAAGTTCTGCCCTTGTTTGATCTACCAAATTGCATCACCTCGCATTTATCTAAATTAAACTCCATCTGCCATTCGTCAGCCCATTGACCCAATTGATCAAGGTTCTGCTGCAATCCTCAATAACTTTCTTCACTATCCACAATGCCACCAACCTTGGTGTCATCTGCAAACATGCTAACCACACCTCCCAAACTCTATTCTCTTCATTAGTAGAAATGACAAATAACAGTAGATCCAGCACTGATCCCTGAGGCACTTCATTGGTCACAGGCCTTCAGTTTGAAAAACAATCCTCCACAACCAACCTCTCTCTTCTGTCATCCAGTCAATTTTGTATCCATTTCATTACCTCACCATGGATCCTATAAGATCTAACTTTATGCAACAGCCTACCATGTGGTACCTTGTCAAAGGCCATGCGAAAGTAGACAACATTAACATCATCTATCTTCTTGGTTACCCTTTCAAAAAGATTCAGTCAAATTTGTGAGACATGATTTTCCACTCACAATGACTTGCTGACTGTTCGTAATCAGTCTTTGCCTCTCTAAATTCCTGTAGAACCTGTATCTTAGAACACCTTCTAACAACTTATCCTCTATAGATGGGAAGCTCACCGGTCTGTAGCTCCCTGCAGTCCTTCTTAACCAAAGGCATGACATTTGCCACCCTCCAATCTTCAGCAACTCATCTTTGACTATCAATGATTCAAAATATCTTTGCTAGGGGACCTGCAATTTCCTCCCTAGCCTCCCAAAATGTCCTGAGATACATTTCATCAGGTCCTGGAGATTTATCTATCTTGATGCACTTTAAGTCTTCTAGCACCTCCTTCTCTGTAATTTGTATGCTCCTCAAGTCATCACTATTTATTTTCCCAAGTTCCCTAACATCCATGTCTTTCTCAACAATAAATACTGATGAGAAATATTCATTTAGAATCTCACCCATCTCTTCTGGATCCACACATAGATAACCTTGTTGATCTTTAAGTGGCCCTATTCTCTCCCTAGTTACTCTTTTAGCCTTTATGTATTTGTAGAATACATCTTTGGATCCTCCTTTGCCTTATCTGCCAAAGCAATATCATGTTCCCTTTTTACCCTCCCGATTCTCACTTAACTCTACTTCTACACCCTCTATACTCTTCAAGGGATCCAATTGATCCCAGCTGCCTAGGAATGTCATGTGCCTCCTCTTTCTTCTTGACTGGGGCCTCAATATCCCAAGTTATCCAGAGTTTCCTATTTCTCCCAGTCTTGCCCTTTACTCTAAGAGGAATGTGCTTACTCTGAACTCTGGTTAATACATTTTTGAAAGCCTCACACTTATCAACATCCCTTTGGCTGCCAACAGACTCTCCCAATTAACTTTTGAAAGGTCAGTCTGATACCATCAAAATTGGCCATATCCCAATTTAGAATTTTAGTTTTTGGACCAGACATATCATTCTTCATAGCTATCTTAAAGTTAATGCAATTATGGTCACTGGTCCTGAAATGATCCTTCACTAATACTTCTGTCACCTGCCCTTCCTTATTTCCCAATAACCTGTCCTGGTCTCTCCATGCTGAACCTATAGTTAAGAAAGTCAACTAATGCCTTTACTTTCTCTGAAAGCAAAGGAAATTTGGCATGTCTGCTACAACTCTCACCAACTTTTACAATGCACCATAGAAAGCATTCTTTCCGGTTGTATCACTACTTTTGATGGCTCCTGCTGTATCCAAGACCACAAGAAACTACAAAGGGTTGTGAACAAAACCCATTCCATCACTCAAACCAGTGTCCCATCCATTGACTTGATCTGTACTTGCAGTTGCCTCAGAAATGAAGCCAGCATAATCAAGGACCCCACCCACCATAGGCATACTGTCTTCCACCATCTTCCATCAGGAAAAAGATACAAAATTCTGAGATCATGTGCCAACCAATTCAAGAACAGCTTCTTCCCTGTGTGCTGTCACACTTTTGAATGGACGTCCTTGCATTAAGTTAATCTTTCTCTATAACCTAGCTATGACTGCAATACTACCTTATGCACTCTATCCTTTCCTTCTCTATGTTTGTTATGCTTTGTCTGTACAGCATGTAAGAAACAATACTTTTCACTGTGACAATAATCAATCAAATCAGCTTTCCAGACTTTAGTCCTTTTTAGCTAGGTTGCACAGTAGCTCCAAGAGCTCTTGTCTCTTTTCCTGGCAAACAGAAAAATTGAGCTCTTCTTGAGAAATGTTTGCTTTTTGTCCTCATAAAACTGTGTTCCTCATTCTGCTTGTTTGTGTCGACATATGTGGACTGACTGCCTCCATCCTCCAACTCTACTGTTTGTAGCTCTGCTTTGTGTCTGGCCATGCAGGTTCTGAATCTTAATTTCTTGTCTGTTGGCACTGCCTTCACGTCGAAATCACATGGACCAGAATTACATATTACCCAATAAAATTACAAATTATTATTTTACAACTGATGTTGACTCTTAAATGTCTATTGCTTAAAAACAGTTACAGATTTCCCATACATTTTTAAAGCAATTGCATATTTTCTTACTGTGCTGCTCTCGAATCATAAATCATCACAACAGTAGGTACATAAAATCCTAGAATCATAGAATCTGTAATGCACAGAGGCCATTTGGCCCATCAAACCTGCATAAACAACAATCCAATCTAGACCCTATTGCTGTACTATCATGGCACTCGACGGATCCGTGAAATGGGGCGGTTGTTTGCGGATGCTGCATGAGCGGGCCAGTTCCACTGACTATGCACACAATTTCTCTGGCAAGCTCGAAGGCAGCATCACACTTAGGTACCAAGTGAACATGTATATGTATGCCCACCACTTGGTAGTACCCATTTGTTGCACCAAAATGAATTGAATGTGCCATCAGCTTCACTGTCAGTGGGGCGGGGTCGGGTCTCTGGCCGCAAGGCTTTGAGACGGTAGGTTGGAGAAACCTTCTCTCTGGCCAACTACACAGTTAACAAATCAGCCGATGCTGTGTAGTTGGAGAAACCCTCTCTCTGGCCAACTACACAGCATCGGCTGATTTGTTAACTGTGTAGTTGGCCAGAGAGAAGGTTTCTCCAACCTACCATCTCGAAGCCTTGCGGCTTCACTAACTCCAGTGCACCGCGCATTTGTCCTCCTTGCATCGGCCTGATGATAGTTTTGTTCTCATGAATTAATGTGTGTTTCATACAAAACATTCCCAGTATAATAATAACAATAAACAAAAGCAGAACAATTAAGATGATAAACAGAGGGTGGAAATCTCTCAAAAGTATTCGAAGTCCAGAATTCTCTGACCTTGCCTGCAGCCAGACTTCTCCAGTCTCACTGAATGACGATTTGGCTGAGCACCAAATTCTCCATTCTCACTGGCAGTGGTAGCAGAACAGATATCATCGGAGAATTCCAACCTAAGAAATCTGATGAGATTCCCAGTGGGGTTTTGATGCAAATCAGTTCACAATTCATTCACAGAAAGAAAATTCTTTGGAACCTGAGGAGATTCTCACTGATTTCTCTTATATTCAGAATTTTTTCTCAGTGGTGACCAAAACATAGTGGCAAGGCTGGCTCTTTGGAGCTCAGGGTGCCATTTTTAAAGTCCTGGTCTTCAGGGAACCCTACACAGTCCTCCCTTCTATTTACTGGTGAAGATCGCCTCCCCTGACTTGCTAGCATCAGGAAATCCCTACTCGCTGACATCAGACCTGCCTCCCCCATTCCAAACTATCCCCCTCCACAGCAAATGAGCAACATCCTGTTATAGGTTTGCAGAAGTCGTCTTTGCCCTTAGGCTCCCGTCCTGAGCCTTCCATATCCCCACATTCAGAGACCACCCCCATGCTCCTTCCTTTCAGCCTTCTCCTCCTTTGGCATAGTTCCCTGGCACCCTTGCACTGCCGCACCAGGGTTGGCACTGCCAGGGATGAGGGGAACTGCCAGGATACTATCCAGCAATTTCCCAACCACCATGAAACTTCAATGGCCTCGGAGCCCCCCAGCATGGCCATTATGACTGGTCTCCATTTGTAAGGATAAGAAACATCTCCTCCTCGATCATCCTCAATACCTGTACCCCATAAGGCTTGTTCTCAGTCCCCTACTATACTCCTTATACACCTGTGATTGTGCGACCAAATTCCCTTACAATTTAATTTTCAAGTTTGTTGATGTCAACACCATTGTGGGTCAGATCTCAACCAATAATGACATGGAATGCAGGCAAGAGATATAGAATCTGGTGAATTGATGCAATACCAATAATCTCTCCCCCAATGTTAGTAAAACAAAGGAGATCGTCATTGATTTCAAGAAATGTAGTGGAGTACATGTCCTTGTCTTCATCAATGGGGATGAGTGGAAATGGTTGAGATCTTCAGGTTTCTAGGTGTCTAGATCAGCAACAGCTTGCCCTGGCCCCTCCATACTGATGCTGTAGTTAAGAAAGCTCACCACATCCCTACTTTCTCAGGAAGCTAAGGAAATTCGGTATGTCCACTATAATTCTCACTAACTTTTACAGATGCACTATAGAAAGCATTCTTTCTGCTTGTATCACAGCTTGGTATGTCTCCTGTCCAAGACCATAAGGAACTACAAAGGGCAATCCAGACTGAATGAAATCCAGTCTGTTACACAAACCAATTTCCCATCCATTGACTCTGTCTACACTCTTGCTGCCTCAGAAAAGCAATCAGTATAAGCAAGGACCCCAACACAACCCGGACATTCTCTCTTCCACTTTCTTCCATTGGGTAAAAGGTACAAAGGTCGATGGTCTGTGCCGTACTGCTGATTGGCTCAGTGTCCCAATGGAGCAATCCATAGGGTCTTCGCTTGTCACATATCCCTCTGAACGCAGCTCCCTTCAAGGGCCATGCTTATAAAGAACAAAGATAATTACAGCACAGGAATTGGCCCTGCGGCCCTCCAAGCCTACATCAACCATGCTGCCTGACTGAACCAAACCCCCTACTCTTCCAAGGACCATATCTTTCTATGACAATCCTATTCATGTATTTGTCAAGACGCCTCTCAAAAGTCACAATCGTATTTGCTTTCACTACCACCCCCAACAGTGAGTTCCTGACACCCGCCACCCTCTATATGAACAATTTGTTTTGTACATCTCTTTTAAACCTTGCCCCTCGCACCTTTAACCTATGCCCCCTAGTAATTGATTCTTCTACCCTGGGAAAAAGCTTCTGACTGTCCACTCTGCCCCTCATAATCTTGTAGAGTTCTATCAGGTCACCTCTCAATCTCTGTTATTCTAGTGAGAACAAACTAAGTTTCTCCAACCTCTGCTCATAGTTAATGCCCTTTATAACAGGCAACATCCTGGTAAATCTTTTCTGTACCCTCTACAAAGCCTCCACATCCTTCTGGTAATGTAGTGACCAGAATTGAATACTATATTCCACACACTGATTAGTTACTAGTTAACAATGTTATGATCAAATTTACCAATACCTTTTGTTTTTTTTGTCCATTGAAGCGAATTGAGAGTCTTCTATAATTTTAAGTGTGTTATTGTGTGGATATACTTTCAAAGATAAATTACTGCAAAATTGTATTGTATGGTTTACTAGAGGTTGTGCTGAATGCATGTTGTTTTCTCTTGTCCTTTCCGAAGGGTGGAGATGCAGCAAATGTGAACATCCATTGAGGAAGCACAGAATGCCTGCTTATGTCTCTGGGACTGCCTCACACAATGCTGTTAAACTTCATTCTCCATATATTGCGAGGGTACTTCTCTCCCTGCCATTTGTAGCAGATATGTTTCTCAACGTTGGCTTTGTTCTGAAATGATGTTTTTAAATGCAGTACACGAGTTGCTCATCTTCGGTATCTTCAAGCAAATTGTGACATTGTGTGCTTTCTACAGACAGCAGTGTCCTCCTCTTCATGTGTCATCACAAACTGCTCTGACTCATTCATGCTGTATGCAGCAGGCAGCGTACATTCCTCTATCTCACTCTTTAACTCCCTCGTCTTAGAGCTGCTGTTTGGGAGGATTGGATGAAGTGATGGCGCGCTTTTAAAAGTGCTGGAATCATACATGTGAAGGGATTTAGTACTTCTACTTGGGTACAACTGATCTTGAGGAGGAAAAAGAAGAATAGGAGTTAAATGGTTTCTGGAGGAATGGAGCAAAGATGTTATTTTCAGTTCAGTTATGGCTTTTGTTTCTTACTGGAGAGAAGGAGATCACAAACTTGCCTCTTTACATTAATGTACATCATCTGCTTCTTAAATAATTTAAGCCTCGATTTTTCTCTCTCCATTTGTGACACACTTTATCTGTCAGGCAAACTTTGTAGTAACTAATCCAACCACATTTAAATCCATGCCGACAAATACTTCCCCATTTTGTTGAGAATCCAGGCTGTTTCCTTGGCCAATTGCATCTATCTGCAGGTTAGTACATCAATGTTCTAGCTTTCACCTGAAAATAGGGCATTAGCTAACTTGACTAACAAAAACTCTCAACATTAGGAACCCTAGTACTAATCTCTAACATTATCACCTGAAGCAAGACTTAGACAATATTCAGGCTTTTGCTGATAAGTGGCGAGTAATGTTCACATCACACAAATATCGGGAATGACTATCTCCAACAAGAGAGAACCCAACCATTTCTCTCCTTGACATTCAATAATATTTTCATGGCTGCATTCTCCTACAATCAACTTTTTGGAATTACTATTGACCTGAAACTTATATAACAGTATAAATATTATGACCACAGCAGCACAGGATCATAGAAACCCTACAATGCAGAAAGAGGCCATCTGACTCATCGAGTCTGCAGCGACTACAATCCCACCCAGGCCCTACCCCGATATCCCTACACATTTACCTGCTAATCCCTCTAATCTATGCATCTTAGGACACTAAGGGGTAGTTTTAGCATGGCCAATCAACCTAAACCGCACATCTTTGGACTGTGGGAGGAAATCGGAGCAACCGGGGGAAACGCATGCAGACATGAGGAGAATGTGCAAAGTCCACACAGAACTCCATACAGAAGGAGGTCAGGAATTCGGCAGGAGTAACTGACCTCCTGACTCCCCAAAATCTGTCCACCATCTATAATGCACAAGTCAGGAGTGTGATGGAATACTGTCCCTTGCCTGGATGAGCGCAACTCCGTAAGCTCGACATTATTAGGGACAAAGAAGCCTGCTTGATTAGCATCTTATCATAAACAATTATTTCCTACACTACTGATGCACTGTGGAAGCCATGTTTACTATCTACTTTGCACTGCAGGAATTCACCAAGGTTCCTGAGGCTAACCTTCCAATCCCATAACCACTGCCATCTCGAAGGATAAGGGCAGCACAACAAACAGGAGGATACCCTCCAAGTTACTCATTGTTCTGACTTGCCAATATATTGTTTTGGATTTTCTGTCATTGGGTCAAAATTCTGGAACTCCCTCCCTTAAAGCACTGTAGTTGTACCTACACCACGTGGACTGCAACAATTCAAGGAAGCAGCTCACCTTCTAAAAGGCAATTAGGAGTGGACAATAAATGTTTGTCAAGCCAGCATCCCATGGATAAATAAAAAAAAAGAGAATGCTAGATACTAAGTGTGATTTCACACATTTACAAGCACTTGCATCACTTTCCACAGACAGTGCCACATGCATCTTTTCAACTTGGCTGTGGTATTTCAGATCTCTCATTTTTTACACTCAGGAAGTTCAATCTTTGAGTCACTTACAATGATACTTCCACTCCGGCCAAATTCTCCAGAGATGGTCATCACCAAAATGGCACACTTACTGAAGAACTGCTACTTCACAACAGTCTTGATGACATAAATTCATCAGGGACTCCTTTAGCTGACTCCTTTACTAAACCTTGATCAACAGTCCAGTGAGCTCTGGTGAAACTGTAAAGCAGTTAAATTGACCAAATCACAATTCCAGCTCTACAGTTCAGCATTTTGTAATTTGTATCTTGATTACACATCCAACTCCAGTTAAATGTATCTCCTCTGTTCTTCTCTCTAAGCCAACTCTTCTTTTTCTCTGGAACATGGCTTCTGAATCTTAACTCCTTCCTGTTGGTACTACTCCTAGGTCAAAGGTTGCCAGGTTGCATGGTCCAGTATTTCATATTACTCAAGAAAATTATAATTGATCCATTTACAATTCATGCAAACTCTTAAAGCTCATTACAAACATTCTTGAAAGCAATTACAGATTCCATAGGCTTGTTAAAGAAATCGCAAATTTTCTGCTTCTGGGTTAAAGGTCATTACACTTTTAAGCTTACAATTATACCACGACTATCATCTGATATTTGATATCAGTAAAATTAGGTCTGTTGCTGTCAGAGTGAAATTGTGCTGATGATTACATATCAGATTAAACTCACTTCTGAAGTGGCTTTGCGCACACATAGGGATTTAGTACCCAAGTGACTAACATTTGAAGTTACAGGAGTGAGCAAAAGCACTTCTCTGATAATATTAGAGTCAAAAATGCAGCTGGTCCAGTGGATTGCATGGGCAGTTTTAATACGATGTTTTACATGAAACAGAAGTCATACTGCCCCTGGCACAAATTGGAAGCAATATCTGACTTGTTATTTTTGTGTGTCAGATGACCACCATAATTGTTTTTACCTTGGCTCATACCTGAAACTGCTTTATGTCAACATGAAAGTGGATAAGGGAAATAAGTCCAAGGATAAGTGGTCAAAGTTATTACACTTCAGTCTTCATTGAATAGATTCCTATCCATTGCTGAACCACCAACAGCAAATATTTTTCCATCATCATTGGAAAATCCAAATCTGCTGATTATGGCCAACATTGGAAAAGGCAACAATAGAAACACAAGCTCACTATTACTAGCAACTCCCTACCACTTATCCAGAGAAAAATTTGGAACATTATTCATTCTCTAAATATAGATTTCTTTTTGAGACACAAACAATAAATTACACTGGAATAATTTTGTCGTTGACAATACATTCCATTATTTACATATCCTATAAAGTCTTCAACTTTCATTGTTGTAAGAGTGGGTAACAACATAGAATCATAAGTATGAGAAGCATTAATGCTTGTTGACAAGCATACTGCCGGTCTCTAAATATGCAGCAGGTCTGAAATAAGTTTTTATTAATATAAGGTTGCTTGTTGACCAAGAATTCATTACAGTTCCATTCATCATTCAGCTAGGGTTAATCAGATACAAACTGCTCATGCATAAGCTTGTCATTTAACACCTCTCACTCAGATATTTAAACCCTGGTGACAATTGTAAAACCTTCAGAGAGGGGAATTACAGCAATTATCAGAGTGTGCGCACGTGTGTTGAACAAGAACCAGCTGTGTTTATACCACACATGTGTTGTATAGAGCAGCGGCAGTTTATTTTCAGTGGTTTATCTGTAAGCCAGAACTATTTTTAAACAATTGATAGCATCACATCCGAAGAACTTCATCAGATAGTTCTCAGACATAGTAACAAGAATTTATTTTTTACAGAAGTATTAAATATATTGCACACCGACAATCCTATGTTATGGTTAGATTACAACACTAAGTTCAAGGGATTAACAAATGTGACCTGATCAATCTTCCCTGGAAATACATGCTCACTGATTACATAAACTATAGTGTGTACAATATCCTTGGAATAATCCATTTAGAGTACGCAAATTTCTTGCTTGACTTCACTGCCAGAAGAAGATGTGCACAGCAGATTTTTTAAAATTAAATATTTATTTAGGTTATGTATCTGAATGCAGAAGTGAAACTGAAATGGTATTTTCAACTGTGTAATTTGCAAATAGAAACAATGCTGCAAATGGAAGCAGTCGGTGGAGTATCTTCATCACTAACTTGAGTGACTGGAGATGTACAGCTTATATAATAAGGAAGTTGCTCAGTTAAAACTTTCTCCAGTTTTGGGAAAATTGTGTGTGTGCAATTGCATGGAAAGAAGATTAAACGTATATTTGTTTTTGTTCCAATAATTTCTTCAACTGCTGGGGAGGTGGGAGTGGGGGGGGTGTAGAGGAGGGGGAGGGGTGTCTCCATACAGGTGATAGATGCCCAGACTATTTGACTAGGTGTTCAGTGAAGTATGGCAGAACTTCACTTAATGTTGGATGTCTACTTTGTCGCCGTTTTTATAAGCTGCCATGTGCTTTTAGCAAAATTAGTTTCTATTTGACAGGCATTAGCACGTTTTATGCTTTGCCTGAACATGTTCTTTACACACTGCTCTTTGTTTAATTCAATTTTGTAAAGGGGCTTGCTTATCTTCCAGGTTGCAGTTCTGACAAATGACAAAAGTGTCAGGTTCTGACTGAAAACCAACATGATTCTCTCCAGAAACATAGCCAGATTTTCTCATCAGATCTTTTGACATCTTATTGAAAACAAATTGGGGGTTTGGTGTGCTTTATGCCATCATTCTGGCGGGACGGGGCAGGGCCTGTTAGAGTGAGTGAGACTGGTTCCACAGAGATTTGGGTATCCTCCCCGATCTCTAAGTTAAAGGATACCCTCTGCCTCACAATGAACATCAGTTCACCAGTGGACAACAGGAACAACCCTAACCCTTGAACAGAGACCGCTCAATCATTGGGCACCATCCCCGCATCCCCCCACCCCACCCAAAAAGTCTCAGCACCAACTTACAGTGTCTGCTCCTCTCATCCGAATGCAGCCACAATCCCCCTGCCATTGGGACAGCCCACACTTATCAGGGAAATCCCCTCAACTGGGTAAGACAAAGGGCCTACCATGGCAGGTTTTTATATTTTTCACTTTTCACCTGACACAGAACCACCCGTTTTTGTGTTAAAATGAATCACAATGTGCTCAGCTTGCATGCTAAAACCATAAGAAGTAGGAGTAGGAATAGGCTGTTAAGTGCCTCAGGCCTGCTTTGCCATTCAATAGCATCATTGCTGATCCAACATTCCTCACATCCACATTTCTGCCCTTTCCATTACTGATCAAAAATCTATCTATCTCAACCTTAAATATAAAAAGAATTCTGTCCCCACAGCTCCAAAGCTGTGTTCCAAAGACTCTCAAATCTCTGAGAAAAGAAGTTTCACCTCATCTCAGTCTTAAATTGGCGACCCTTTATTCTGAGACTATTCTGGTCCTAGACCGCCCCACGAGAATGTCCTCTCAGCATTTACCATATCAAGCCCCTTGATATTCCTATATGTATCAATGAGATCACCTCTCAGTCTTCTAAATTCCAATGCGTAGAGTCCAACTTGTTTAACCTTTCTTCAGAAGACAATCACTCCATGCAGGGATCATCCTTGTGACCCTTTTCTGAACTGCCTCCAATGATGTAATGTATTTTTTAAATATGGGGACGGAAACTATTCAAAACATTCTAGATATATTCTCACTAGTATCTTGTACAGTTACAGCAAAACTTCCCTATTCTTACACTACAAACCCCTTGAAATAAGGGCCATCATCCCATTTGTCTTCTTGATTACTTAATGCACTTGTGTGCTAAATGTGTGTGTCTTGTGTGCAAGTACCCCCAAGTTCCTTTGTACTGCAGCCTTTTGCAGTTTTTCTTCTTTTCAATATTACTCTGTTCTTTTCTTTTCCCTCCCAAAATGAACAATTTCATATTTTTCTACATTATACTTCATTTGCTGATCTTTTACTCATTTGCTTAATTTATTAATATACTTTTGTCAACTGTGTCCCTCTGGCAACTTGTCTTTCTACCCATTTTTGTGGTGTTGCATGAAAATGCTATTTAAATGTATATAGTTAAACTAAATTTATTTGATGAGAAGACACAATCTTTTAAGACCATGCTTAATATTAAGTCTCTTCAATACTTGTAAAAGTCTCTGCTAACTTTTCAATAATCTTCAGCAGAATGAATAGTTGTTCTGTTATTTTTTAAATCTCTGTAGATTGATTCTTACAACATGTCTTCTCATCATTGCATGGAAAGGGGGACAAAATCCACCCCCCCGCCCAGAATCAGTTCATCACACCATCTGCCTATGTTACGAATTGCTTCAGGATTTGAGCTTGAGTGCAGATTGTTCCTAGCTGAGGGAGATGGAAGCCATTGTATATTTCGGGTCTATGCAGAGATTACACTAGTTTCTATGTGTGTAACTGATTTTATTTATAATGCTTTAAAATGTCTACTCCATGATTCAGCTCTGACTTCTATTTCTTTCCACAGATTTGTTTACTTTCCTTTGAGTCCACACCTAGGCTTAACTAATCAAACACAGTAAGCATCAATAGTGGACACATTCACAAAATCAAACACAGAACAATTGAACACTATAGGAGCCTTATATCATTTTCTGTTAATATGTAATAATGCTTTCCATGTATTTTGCTGGCCATAATGCTAAATCCATAGTGGTTACTGGTCCTGCCCAAATCACAAGGCCTTCATAGAATGACACTGCATCATTCCCCACATAGTCAGTTAAAGTGGAAGCTGATGTATTTTCTCTCAGTACACCATTTAATTGCAATGGATGTGCATCTAGGCCTGGAAGGCGGTTCTCAATGCTTTCACTATGATAAATGTGTTATTTGGAGATAGAAGAAAAGGATAGGGAGGAAAAAAATAGATACCTGGAAGCAAAGCTACAGTGTTGGATGAGTACTCACACTTGCAATTAATCTGTCTATCACATCTGTCATTATTATGGTACATACTTGACCATGATACAATGCAGCCAAGTTCATGAGGGAAGCAATGAAAGAGTTAAGCCACATTTGTCAGGATAACCTCCAGACATATGCAAGGGCAGGCACTGTGTTGTCAGTGAATGAACAGGTTGCTATCTGCAGATTTGAGCTCATTTTTAAATAGGCTGTCAGCAGAAACATCAAAAACATCAGTCAGTCTATAGTTCACAACTGCATATCAATTTGCAAAACTAAGCAGTTACATTGCATTCCCCATGGACAAAGCTCACAGCAGGAAATCATCGTAAAACTTTTCCATGCAAAATGACAGGATTTTCCTAATTCCAGAGCTTGTTTGATTACATACATGTAGCCCAATGTTCACTTGCACACAATAGTTAATATATACATGTACCAGAAGCAATAGCACTCAATATGCAACTGCCAGGTGACCATCTACATGGGATGTTTCATCTTAAGAGTCCAGATGGAATTTGCTTAAAATACATTTCAGTACTCTACATGAGATTGTACTAGTACTTTTCACCTGATCTCAGTTACTTATTCATGTGACATTGCATCGTAGTTACATCAGTATCAGGTGCTCCTGATATTAACCTTTTACTCCATACCTCCCCCCAAATCTTTATACCGACATGCAACCCTCCCACCCCCACCCCTCCAATTCTCTCCAAAGTCTCAGATATTAGTGGGTCAATCTCTGTGGTGTTGTGACCACTCTCCTTGATTCTGGTTCTCATTTTGTTTCAAGGTGCCACGGACAAATTTATCATTTGATAGGAATGTCTTCCACCTGGGTAAATATAGAGTTTCTAGTTGTTTCTGGTTCTTTGTCTCTATCTGTGTGGTGATTGTTTCTTTAGAGGCAAGACAGCAGAAAAGGATCACCTGGCTTGGCTGATCCTTTTTTGCTGTGTTGCCCTTAAAGCAACAATCACCATAATCCAGATCTAAATAAAATGGTCAAGATTCCATTGGCTTGACTCTCATGATTTGGCTTTTTGGTTCCTTCTGATACTTCCCTGGTTTATCTCAATTCTATAAGAACTTGGTCATAGATCCATTCCTATTCCAATGGCTTCTTTCTGTTGAATTTGTGTCCAGACTCTCCCCGACTGTCACATATTTAAATCTTTTGCTCGGCAACTGGAATTGAAGTTATGAATTTGACTTCCTTTTTGTCACTCCTCATTCTTAGTAAATTTCTCATGATCATCTAAGATAGTGTTAGGATGTAGAGATTGTTGCAGAGCTGGAAGTTGTGTTCAGAAGGAACTTCCCATCAATAGTTCTGATGATGAGAGAGCCCATTTTCTAGCAGTGAGGCTCTGTAGCTAAGAAGGGCAATGTTAATACATTTGTTCCTTTATTGTTTGAACTCCTGTTTGATTGCAGAAATCTAGGCAAACGAGGCAGGTGTAAGAGAACATATTCCTGCACAAAATTATGGAATAGCTGGTTAGCAAAAGGACTGTGAGGACTGTTGCCTGATATCACTTCTGAGATACCCTGTATGATGACGATTCTTTTTAGTGACATAACGATGACCTCTGTCATGGTGCTTTGCAATCTACTCACTTCAAAACATCCCAGGTGGTGATCAATTATGATAATGAAAACTTTGCATTTGAACTCAAATAAATCCATTCCAAGGTATTGCCTTGGCCTTGAAGGGAACGTGGAGGGTGCCAGTGCTTCACTCTGCTATTGGCTAATCACTGCACTTGGAAAGCACTTTGTGATTATCTCTTCAATGAAGTGACTGATGCCAGGGTAGCAAACTGATTGCTCAGCTCTTATTCAACATTTCACTATACCCAAGTATCATGACGGATTTTCTGGAGAAAGTAGAATCAAAGTGTAGAATTCTCTCATTTTGAGACGAAGTGTGATGGTTCTTTTCCTGCCAGTCAGAACAGTGGGATCTCGCACCAGATGCTCTGCTTGGAACCTCATTAATTATTCACAGGCATGTTCCCCAAAGTGTCACCACATGGGTGGACAGCTGATTCATCTGCCCACCATCAGGTGGCAGGTTTGAAAGTCCCAGCGCAATAAATATCAGTTCAGCACTCTCCTATCACTCTCCAGCCCACCCATTTTCAAACAATGCAGCAACTCAGTAATTCAGAAGGAAAGACTAGCAGCCTCAAGAAGTTGTCTATTCCTTGATTCAACTGCCATATCCCTGAGGTCATCACCTGCGAGGCGCTCATGTTCCCTTGAAACTCTACCTTTCACATCTGGAGTCCTCATGCATTCCCTTCCAGTAAACAATGTGGGGTTCCCTTTAACCCCCTTGCTTTTGAGCTTTTTATATAGCTTCCATGGGATCCAGCTTCCCTTCCCTCAGCCTTCCGTTATTCATTTTGTTGGTTGTGATCTCTACTCCCTCTTGTCTGTGCCAACTGCTGTTTGGAAGCTGGGTCTATGTGTCAGCTTGCATTTGCAGCGCTCTTGATGCTCCTTTCTCGGGTGAGTCTTTAATCTTTTTTATTCTTGTCCTTTTCCCAAGGATTTGTAGGTCTGCGGTAGTGGAGTTTTTTTAGGCCTTTGTCTTCAACTGTCATGTTTCATCTTGTGTTTAGAGTCTAACTGCAGTTTCTTCAGATTTTGTCTATTACCCTAAGAGTGTTACCATAAATAATTATTTAATGGGCAAGAGAGGACTGCACTCAATGGGTAGCCCAGCAGGGTTAAAGCAGGAGTGCCTCCTTCCTGGGTCCACTGCACCAATAAGAGACCATCCTACAGTTTTACATTTCCCCCTCTATCCTTCTACTTGCCTTGTTCAATTTGCTCTCCACACACCCATTGACAGAGGCAGACTGACCCCAGTGAGATCCTGAACCTACCTGGGTTTGGGGGCATTGACTGGTTCCTCTTCAACTCAACCTCCTGAAAAATTGGCAGTGGCCACCAATCCAGGTGTGGGATTACCATGGGTGAGATTTTCTGGGTACACGTGCCCAAGACTGAAAATTTCTACCTGAGATTAACAGACCTTTAAATGATCAGCTAAATTTTCTATCTACTCACGATAATTCCCATGGTGAGCAGGATGGGAAATTCTGACCTGAGAAATTTTAAGCGGGCAGGTATAAGCGGGTTCTCCTTTGATATTTACATTAGGTCGCAGGGAGTCCAACCCCTCTATCAGCATATGACCCAGCCCAAGGTCTATGAATTTCATAGTGCCACTTAACAAACAAATAGTTTCCATCCCAATGGGTATCCATAAGCTAAATGACCCCAAATGAAGATGTTATTGAATAAAATTTTGCTTCTTGTAAATTTTACTTTAAAACAAATCAGAATCAACGTAAATTAAAAATAACTAACAGGTAACAGCATTGGTATGAACGAGCAGCAACCAGAAAGATAATCTCATCTTCTGCATTTGCAGCTCCTGTCACATGGACACCAACACTCCTCACCCCCATTCCCACTGCCTCTACTGCTGCCCCCCTCCCCCCTCGTTGCCACCATGGCTGCTCCCCATCCCCCCTCACTGCCAACACTGCCGCCAACTGCTTTTAAACCTTCCGTGAGGGAAGCTGGAAACATGTTACAACAAGCAACATGCAAAGGTTTTAATGTAAATGGCTGTAGCATCAAATTCCAGGAAAATTGCTATTTTCTTGATGATTTGTTTATTTCTGAAAGACATTCAGGACATATTGCAATGTGATCATTAGCATTCCAAAACACAAGTCAAATCCATAAATCCATATATCAGGAGATGCATTTACCTCTCCGTAAATGTCCAAATGGTTTCAAAAAACAAAAATCTGATCCTACACATTGATGCGGATTATCCAATAATTTGTTTCATTATACAGCAGTTCGTCACGTCTGTAATACTTGATAGCCCTGAGAGAATGAACACACAGCCATTGGGTGGGTGAAACTTTATAATTGTGGCTAGTGATTCAAATTAGATTCTCCCAAAAATGTGGAATTGGCAGGAACACTGGTCTTGACCATGACTGTACTTTTCAGTGCAGCTTCAGACCTGAATCTCCTCTCTATGTGCAGTGCAGAGGCCACAATCATGAATATCATTAAAAGATCAGTGGGGGGGGCCTATTCACACCAAAGAGCCTGAAATCGGAAGGATGTACAGGAACATCGCTGTCCCAGCACCGCAACACACAAAAATGGCTGCCCACTCACCCTATGTCCCCAAGAATCTGGATAATGCAGGTACCCCATCCCTCCATCCTATAACATACTGATCTCACTGCTACCCTGCAGAGAACATGCACATCCCAGCATTCCCTCTTCTGAATAGGAGCACTGAATATTGCCCTACCCCGGACACAGCAGCCTATTGAATGGCAGCCAATCAGCACTCTGAGGGATCCATGACACTAAGGTGAATGCAATCTTCAAAATTTCACAGAAGTATTTGTTGTCAAGGGGCCCTTGAACTGGCCACACTCACTGCACCTGCACTCCCCTAATAATGACATAGGGATGCTGGCGTTGGACTGGAGTAAACACAGTAAGAAGTCTGACAATACCAGGTTTAAATCCAACCGATTTATTTAAACTCACAAGCTTTCGACTCTATGGTCTTTGTCAGGTCTTCTTCATTCACTTGACGAAGACCATAGAGTTGAAAGCTTGTGAGTTTACTATCAAATAAATTGGTCGGATTTAAACCTGGTGTTGTCAGACTTCTCCCCTAATAAGCCAGAGGTGTCTATAAGCCGCAGGAATGGACACGCAGCCAGTCACACCACAAAGATGTTTATGCACAAACCTGCACCCAGCTTCACCGAGGCCGATGAGGAGCGCCCGGAAAGTGCTGTAAGATCTGCTCAAGAGGTGTGAGCAGATCTTCCCCGTCCATGGCCTCACCCAAGGGTTGCATCCGCCATGGCATTGTGGGAGGAGGTGGAAGAAGTGGTGAATGCTAGGAGCCTGACACCGTACTCTGGTCAGTATTGTCACAAAAAAATGTACGACCTTCTTTGAGCAGCTAGAGTGAGTGAACATCTCGCTTGCAATCCGCGCATGTTTGGCACAGATCTCCAACCCTGCTTAGACACCTAAAGGGATGCACCAAGTGACCCTTCCCCCAGGAACAGAATGTAACCCCTTTCCCTTACCCCTCCACGAGCACCTTTCAGCGGTGACCACTTTCCCCGAAACTGTCAGCACAACACCTGAGGTACATTGCACATCATGTACTGCAACATATTAATGCTTGCTGTCCACTTATGTTCCCAAAGGAAAAGAACATTCATGAGATGACACAGGCTGGTGGTGGTGTGCCTGACCTGCAGCAGCTGACCAGCATTGAAGAACATGCCCTGAAGCTGGCAGGGGGTGATGGGCCTTCCCGATTGGTCACCAACAGCCAGGTCAGCGTCCAGCACGCAAATGAGCAGAAGCATGCCCTCAACCTAGGTCCTCCTTGAAGTAAGTGTGATGCTGCATAGAATGTTTTGCCTCCCTTCCCCTAGTGCATGTTCTTTATTGCAGCTCTGGACATAGAGGAACCTGGCTCTTCAGGTGTTGCCATGACCTCTGCTGTTCTGTGCAAACTGCTCACAATCCCCTGGATGATATCTCTGAAGAAGGCACTGAGGAATCCTCTGAGGGCAGCACCAGCATGTACTACATGAGCCACCAATACAGAGACTATCACCATGGTGGGTACCGTTAGTGTTGAGACTTCTGGATCACTTATTGATGAGCATATCATAGATGCTGATGCACATTGGGTGGAGGTGGGCCACATCTGAGGGCTTGGGCACATAGAGGTCTGATGGAAGACAACATTCAGCTGTACTCAAGCCAGCTCTGGGCTGGTGGATGTGTTCCTCACAAGAGTGGTGGAGATGCATCAGCAAATCTGGGGAGTTTTGGAAGGGCTGTCAGCATCCAAGCTGTGACTGCTTAGGGAAGTTCAACAGAATGCAGGAGGTGGTGCCAATACAGAGTGAGACCCAGACCAACACTGCAAGGGTGGCGACCACAGTGGAAAGTCTGGCTCAGAGGTCTGTCATCATGGATGACGGGGTCCAGGCCACCCTGGTGAAACAACAGGCCACGGGCAAGTATATTTTGGCACCCAGTATTCGATGGCCATGCGTGTCAGAGGCACGTGGAGGCATTGCTGGCCATGGTGGGCTCTTTCACTGGCATTCTGGAAACACATTCTAGAGGCTATGAGCCTCTAGATAGCCAGGCTCAGATAGCTACTGCTGAGGGGCTCCAACGCCTGGTTCACTCACGAATGCTGTGGTGAAGGGGCTCCAGAGCGTTGCTCGGTCTCAGAGGGCCAAGGCTGAGGGATCACAAACCACGGGGCAGAGGCATCTAGGTCTCCAGGACTGGCAGAGCCTGATGATGCTGGAGCTTCTGGAGCTCCATCCAGCTACCCTGGCATCCCTGGGGCCTCTGGGCACCCTGGAAATCCAAAACATTCCGAGGCCTTCAGATTCCCCCCCCCCCACCTTCCTCACACCAGGGCAGTTCAGGGCCAACAAGATGAACAGGATGGCACCGAAACAGTGCCATCTACAAGTCAGCTGGGGTCCTCTAGGTCCCGACCACCCAGGGGATGTCCGCCAAGAGCATCACAGGCAATGGGGCGTGCATCACAGCTGGACACCTCCACCTCCGATGTGCATCCTGAGGCAGCACCTAGAATAAGCAGTAAGACTGCACAAAGTAAGAAAGTTGTAGTTCACTGAGAAGGTCACCACTAGTCATGGTTTATGAATCAATAATGTGAAAACAATAAATTTTTAATTGCAACTCACAGCTGTGAATAATGTGAATCTGGTTCTACCCCCCCCCCCCCCCCCACCACATCCCTCCCATCCCCATAGAGCTGAGTGATCCCAATTCTCAAACATAGAGGTGTTGCCTGTTGAGCCTTAGAGATTCAGCCACATGTTACAGAGTGTCTTCCCTACCTTCTCCTACATCCGCCAGACCCTTAGTGCAAGTGCCCTCCCTCCTCCCCCACCCATTGGCATACTCTTGGCGGCTGCTCACCTACCTCCTGGCCTTCACTCCCTGCCTTCTTCCTGAAGGACTGGTAATTGTTGCCCCTGCATGCTACACAGTCTCTACACGCCTGTTACTTCCTGAGCAGCCTCCTCCTCCTCCTCTGTTGCCAGCAGCATTGCCAGGTCCAAATTGAGCAAACCAAGATCCATCTGCACAATACAGAGAGAGCATAGAATGATGGATGATTATCACTGACTGCATAGATGCAGCACCATCCCAATCCTTCACTTGGGCCAGTACCTCCACTTGTGGCAGCTGGCAACACTACACAATCCATAGTGCCATGCATGACCAGATTAGAATTGTGAGATTCCCATCATGACAAATGCTGGCACAGATTATGCAGGTCGGCATGTAGCTATGGGCAATGCGCACCCTTGAGCCATTGCTATGTATACAACTGCAGCATCCGTTACAGGCATGTGTTGCTGGTCCATGTCACAAGGCAAATCAGTACCAGATGTGTGCCCAGTGACAGCAATTTCCATGCAGTCCATTTCTGAACATCTGCACCCCGGCCTGGAGCAGCAACTGCTTCACCTGGTTAGGCCTCAGTAGCACATGGTACACTCCTCCCCCACCCTGGAACACCAGCACTCAGTCGAGTCTTTCACCACAGTCCATGCAAAGACGATGCCCCTGCAAAGTACCCTGGAAGGGAAGGATAAACAGGACTCCTTGAGGATGCCTCCCACACTGAGCTATAGTGCTGCCTTGGAGGGGAGGGCTGAGCAGAACTCCTTCACGGAACCTTACCTAGAGAGCTCTGAGAAGCCTCCCCCATCCCTGCACCCCAGATATCACCTGTCCATGGGTCAGCACCGGAAGACAGCAGGAGGAATCCCACCAGGCATCTCCAGGGCCTGCCTACAACATCCTCTGCACTCTGATAGCTGCACTTATCTTCTCGCGCCAGTTCAAGGCTGCCATGCCAAGTTGAGACTTTTATATACCTACTCTGATTCGTGCCAAAGTAACATCACACCAAAAAAGTGAAAGATGCAAATGTGGGTGCAGATTGCTGCGTAGATCCCAATGATGGCGTGCTAAGGTATGGAAAGTAATGCAAATCAGGGGCACACCAGTTTTCAGCGCATTCCAGTGGCGCAATCTTTCTCCAATTGGGAGATACGCACGGGTCGTAAAAGCTCATGGGGAGCCTGTGAAATGGCTGACACACGCATCTCCCAACTCAACCCGTCAGACAATTTGCAAGTAGCAATGGGAGAATCGTCCCCCCACATTATAATAGCACATACAGCGCAGTCTGCTCTACCATCTACATTTCAGTAGGGCTTACTATATGAATAATAAAGCAATAGTTCCTTTATTTGAAGAGATCTGATGTCTCAGAGACTTGGGTAAAAGTCTCCAAAGACGTAACCGTTTACAGCAATTTTTCTATTCAATGGTGAGTGAGAATAAAACAAGAGAAACAAGCCCACGGTCGAGACTAAAACAAGAAAGAACGTAAGGGAAAACAAGAGAGGTGACATTGACAGAGATGATGTATAGGCAGGGAGAGTGAAGTGGGACTCTGTGTTCAATCATTAATGGACACCTCCTGCTGCTGACCTTTGCTTTCTTAACTAATTCACTCACATTGTCAGAACAAGCACATTCCGCTCATTGAAGCTGAACAGCCATCTCTCAATTCCCATCCAGTACATATTACATTTCCTTGGCATTATTCAACAAATGCTGGCCAGTCAAAAAGGTAATAAAAAGATTGATATTGATCTAGTTTATTCATGTAGGTATTGTGAAATAGGGGAGGCAATGGTCTAGTGATATTAACACTAGACTATTCAACCAGAAACTCAGCTAATGTTCTGGAGACTCAGATTCAAATCCCACTATGACAGCTGGTGGAATTTAAAATCAATAAAAAAAAATGGAATTAAGAATCTACTGATGACCATGAAACCATTGTTAGTTGTCGGAAAAACCCATCTAGTTCACCAATGTCCTTTCAGGAAGGAATTTTGCCATCCTTACCTGGTCTAGGCTACATGTGACTCCAGAGCCACAGCAATGTAATTGACTCTCAACTGCCCTCAGACAAGTAGGGATGTGCAATAAATGCCAGCCAGCCAGCCATGCCCATGTCTTACAAATGAATTAAAAAAAAGAAAGCCATTGCCTCTCATGGTGATCTGGATAACAGTGGTCCTCCTAGTCTTTACTTTCTGACTACATCTACATTCCCTGAGTAGGAGAAACAGAAGTGATGCAGCTTGAGACTGGGTGTTACCACCCTATTGGCATAGCCATTGTCATAAATGTTTGGGTGAATCGCTTTACTGCAAACCAAGAAGCTTGGCAGGAGTGGAAGAGTGTACGGTCACCATTTTCCTCTTGTAGTTGTGAAGAAATGTACAATTTATTTCAAGAGTAAAGCAGCAATTTAAAACAAGTTTTAACATAAATATTAAAAAAAAATCAGGAGCAGTTGTAAGTTTTATGTCTCCAATTAATATGATCACAGCTCATCTTTAACTTCAACTTCACTGTTCCACTTGATTGAATGTATTTGGATTCCCTTTTCTATCCATCTCTGTATCGAAAATACTTCACAACTGTGAATTCAGTGTCCTTTGGAAGAGAAAATTCCAAGATTCATAATCTGCTGAGTGAAGAAATCTAAGTGCTCAAATTCGTTCTAAATAGCTGACTCTTCATTCAGGGCTACCCTGACAAGTCCTTTCAGAATTTTATGTATTTCAATGGGATCATCCAGGATTGCACACCACAACTGCATGATCATAAGGCTACATGGCTACTCACTGCAGAGTGGCTACAACCCACTGAAGATACCCTTTCTAAATGGTTCCCCAGACTTATCAATCTGGCATTGGACTGGTTAATACTTTAGCCCACCATCTCAGTGTTAGTGAGGACATTCACCAAGATAGCTAAGATTACAAAACTTTCAGTGCACCATGAGTCTTACTGTTATTCTTCACATGGTTCTGATTTCTTATGCGCGTTTAGAAATTAAGTTAATGCAGGAAGGATCATAACAAGTTGAGTATAGTAACTGAATGATTACACCAAACCTATGAATCACACTTGTCCTCCCTGCCTACTTACCTAATGACCTGGAGTATATAAGAAAAATCTAATCAACTGCTGTGTAAAAACCAACATAGCCCCAAAATTCAAGAAATGCCTGATAGACGAAAATAAATAGTTGCACAGGCTGAGATTGAGATTTATTCACTTTATGCTGGAGAAAATATGGGTGTGAGGAGCATCTGATATTGAAACTTGAGTTTCATTATCATTGAACCTTGGGCAGCATGGTGGCACAGTGGTTAGCACTGCTGACTCATAGCGCCAGGGACCTGGGTTAATTTCAGCCTTGGGTCACTGCCTGTGTGGAGTTTATACATTCTCCCCATGTCTGCATGAGTTTCCTCCGGGTGCTCCAGTTTCCTCCCATAGTCCAAAGATGTATGAGTTAGGTAAATTGACCATGCTTGTGTCAAGGAATTAACAGGATAAATATGTGGGGTTAAGAGAATAGAGCCTGAGTAAGATTGTTGTCAGTGCAGATTCATTGGGCCGAAAGGACTCCTCTTGCACTGTAGGGATTATATTAAAAAAATGAACCTGAAAACTGGGAACATTTCAATGAATTGTCCAATCAAATTGAAGAAGAATTGAAAATCAGTCCTCTGCAAACTTGAGGTGAATCCATAAAGCAGAGGGAAACTGATCAGGAATTATGGTCAATTGGTATCATAAGAGTAGAATTTAGGCCATTCAGTCCATCAAGTCTGCTCCACCATTCAATCATGGCTGATATGATTCTCATCCCCATTTTCTTGCCTTCTCCCCCTAACCTTTGATCCCCTTACTGATCAAGAACGTATCTTTGTCTGTCATAAAGACACTCAATGGCCTGACCTCCATAGATCATTGCTTCAGTGGCAATGAGACCCATAGATTCACCATCCTCTGGCTGAAGTAATTCCTCCTCAATGATGGGAGGGAGAGTGATCTGTTCAAGAAATGGGTTGATTAGATAAGGAGAGATGTGGTAGCCAAGACTACGTTGGTCACAATGATTTGGAAAGCCAATTTCTGTATACTTTGTTTTTCTAATTGACAACATTGTGGCTTTTAAGTGTTAATAAACTCCTTTATTTTTTCACTTACTATCGTTTTTGTCCTTATACCTGTTCTTTGTCTACTCACTGTTCTCGTTTCCCACCAATGTCTATCAGATTTGGCTTGATTCTCTCTTATATTATGGTTATTATAGGTTGGATTGTGCTGAAATAGAGTAGAACGGAGCTGTCCATTAGAAGATAAAGAGCTCTAATGGAGTGTGAGAGGTAGAAACAGAGACTGAACCCACCGAGTTTTTCTGAAGTATTAATGCATAAAGTCTAAAATAACAGAAAAACAAAAATGCTGGAAAAAACTCAGGCAGCAACTTTGGAGAGAAACATAATTAACTGCTAGCCTTTTCAGGCTGTTCATACCAGTATGATTCTCTGATCCGGCTGCAGTGAACGAAGATTTGGCTGAGTGCCAAACTCTCCATCCTCACTTGCAACGGTGGTGTGATCTGAATGGCTGGAAAATTCCAGCCAATGTTTCAGGTCAATGGTCTTCCCTTTCTCTACACAGATACTGCCTAACCTGCTGAGATTTTCCGTCATATTTTGTGCTTATTTCTGCTTTCCAGCATCCACAGTGTTTTAATTTTGTATCCAGAATGACAACTTTGGCTCAATAAATATATGCATCTTATCATAAATTGGCAGCTCACCAACCTATTTTCCATTAACAGCAGAGTATAAATTACACCTGACAAAATAATTTGTATCAGTAAGTTTGGAAGAGTCATTTCCTCTTTTACTGAACTGAAGCATGCTGTTACCAATTTGCATATCACCTTTTTCACTGTACTCTGGGAATGAATTGTTTTCAAGAATTAAGAATAAAAGGCTATCAAAATAAGATTGAAAGAGATACAAAATAGAGAATAGGTGAATCATTTTTCTGGTGATCATCTATCACTGGCATTTGACCTTCTACACATTTAAATGACAAGTTTAATTTGATTTGATTTGATTTATTATTGTCACATGTATTAACATATAGTGAAAAGTAATGTTTCTTGCATACTCTACAGACGAAACATACCATTCATAAAGAAGGAAAGAAGAGAGGGTCAAATGTAGTACTGCAGTCATAGCTAGGATGTAGAGAAAGATCAACTTAATGCGAGGTAGGTCCATTCAAAAGTTTGACAGTAGCAGGGAAGAAGCTGTTCTTGAGTTGGTTATGTGACCTCAGACTTTTGTATCTTTTTCCTGATGGAATAAAGTGGAAGAGAGAATGTCTGGAGTATGTGGGGTCCTTAATTATGCTGACTGCTTTGCCAAGGCAGTGGGAAGTGTAGACAGAGTCAATGGATAGGAAGCTGATTTGCATGATGGATTGGGTTACATTCATGACCTTTTGTCGTCCTTTGTGGTTTTGGACAGAGCAGGAGCCAAACTAACCTGTGATACAACCAGAAAGAATCCTTTCTGTTGTGAATCTGTAAAAGTTGGTGAGAGTTGTAGTTGATATGCCAAATTTCCTTAGTCTTCTGAGAAAGTTGGTGGGCTTTCTTAACTATAATGTTGACATGGGGGGGACCAGGACAGGTTGTTGTTGATCTGGACACCTAAGCTCTCAATCCTTTCTACTTCATCCCAGTTGATGTAGACAGGGGCATGTTCTCCTTTATGCTTCATGAAGTCGATGACAATCCCTTTCGTTTTGCTGGCATTAAGGCATTAGTGTTTGTTTTAGAATCCTTTGAGCTCAGGCTCTTCTGCCTTGGATACAACCTTGTAACTAGCACCCACTGTCCATAAATGCAAAATTCTCCTCAGCACTAGTAATGGCAACTCTATGCCACTAGTTGAATAGTTGATCATTATTCTCCCTCTTTAAAATGATGAGATTGGTGTATCCATTTGCTCTGATGGCTCCCTGCTGTGTGAGTGCAAAGTACATCCTTATGTGTTCCAGACACCATCTGTCTGGCCTGTGCCTGACAACTGAGAATTCTAAATTGCTTCTCTGATGCCTGTTAATGACTCAGTAAGTAGCACAACAAACACTTAATTGAAATAGACAGAAAGTGCTGGAGAAACTCAACAGCCAGGATGTTCTGGTCCCTATGCTCTCAATGGCAAGTCCAATTGAACCACCCCACACCATTGGGAAAACTCAGTATAGGAGGTGCACTTCCAGTGGGACCAGTGAATCCTGCCAGCATCAACAGCCTGAGAATTCTGACAACTAACTCTGTTTCTGTCTCCACAGTTGCTGCCAGACGTGTTGAGCTTTTACAGCACTTTGGGCTTTTATTTCAGATCTGGAGCATCCACATTTCATTTTCACTTGGTTTTCAGAGTCCACTTCCACCTTTCCATTGCCAACTCACTTCCACCTTCCCATTGCCAACTCACTTCCACCTTCCCAATTCAAATCCAATCCTACCTTCCCATTGAAAATCCACTCCCACCTTCCCTCTGCAGATCCAATCCTAACTTCCCATAGAAAACCATATCCCATTTTGGAGATGATATCACGTTCTAAGGATCTGTTTTTCAAATTGTTCCTGTACTTGTTCCCAACCTGGCAGCATTTGAAAATCCAGTCTGGGATGTCACTATGTGAAGCCATATTTTTCAAATCATATCACCAATTTATTTAAAGCACATGTTGCAAACATTCACTATTAAAGCATCGTAGGGAATGTAGAATGCGTGCACTCATTTACATGCCGGGAGGCAAGCTGTGCAGCGGTAATGATACGTGGTCTGGGCAAAGGGTATCAGCAGGATAATCCCACATGCCTGTTTTTACCATGGTAGATAAAAACAGTAAGGATATTAGTTGATATACTGTTTAAACTATCACCTGTGTCCCCATTTACACATAACCATACAACACGGCAGGGATAACTTCAGTACCTGTTTGGACAGCCTAATGGAGAAGATTGTCTGCTCTCATTATGTTCTGGCCAGTATTGGCAATGTCATTTCATTTTTACCTTATACAAACCACGTCAAATTTTGTTAAATGCTGTTCTGATTCTGTTGGGGATAGGATACTGGCCTACTTACCTCTTAAATGGGAGATGAATCCATTCCACATAAATAGGTTGTGAATCCATTTTCTCTGCTTGTTCTGTGCATTTTAATGAAATGTATTTGAGTGATGTAAGTCTAAGGCATGATTATCCAGTTCTTCAGACTGGTGGGACCTTCTGCTCCCACTGATGGCGCGCCCCCATCGCAGGCTTCCTGGCAACATGGGGTGGAGTCAGTGTGAAATCCCACTGAAAGCAAAAAGCCTGCTGCTGTTTAGAAAAACACTATGTGGAGGGCAGAGAATTCTGGCGCTAGCTTTTGGCACCAGCTAACCTATATAAATCAGTCTAATTGATAGTCTTTAGGGATCAAAAATGAAAATATTGACACTCATGTGGAGAATATAATCCAGGCAACAGGGGTCTTGCCTGCTGGCTGGACAGTTGATGAGAGCCCCACTTGCCTCCTCTGGAGAAGGTCCACCATATTATGTACCAGTCAGACACTTAAGTGGTCTGGAAGAAGGCCTTCCTTGGGATCAGGGAATGTAAACCATGCTCTCTTTCTCATTATCATCAGCGCCATTGGGAGAGTAATGGTAATTCCTGGCAATATAGCCACAAAAGGCCTAGAATCAGTGTGGAACCAAGATCACATGTGATGAGGGAGAGGATTGCTGGCTCGGAGGGGGCAGGGTAGGAAGAAAGAGAGGGTACTTAGACTATGTTAATGTACAGATCAGAAACACCAAAGTATGTAATGAAGCCCAACTAGAGCCCAGCAGCTTTACTAATTTGGCATTAGTGTGAGGATGAGGGGCCCAATTTTACCAATCGGAGGATTAGTGCTGGATCCGGGCATAAAACAGATCCGAGCCCGGAATTCTTATTCCAGTGTGCCCATATGCTTCTTGCCGGCTCCGGTCCGTACCACGCTGTGGGTGGAGATTAACACTGGTGGATCGATCAGAGATCTGAACTGTGCATGTGCCATTCAAAAAAAATTTAAAACAGCACGCCCGGGTGTGAAAAACAAAACCAGCAAAGAGAGCCAGGGCGGGGTGGGGGGGTGGGTGGTGAGAGCCGCAATTGAACCCTCCAGGAGACAGTCTCCCTTCACCCCTGGCAGACAACCCCTCCCGATCATTCACCCCCTGAGAGGTAGGCCCCCATCCGACACAGCATACCCTAACCTACCTCAATTGCTGCTCTCCCTCCACCATCCTTCTGACCTGCAGTCGTTGGAGAGTCTGCAACACCTTCTTGGCCTTCCACTGGTGTCTGCTGGAGGAGGGGGTCGCAGGCTCAGATGGATTTCTGGTTGGGGGGGCTGGAAGAGATTCTCCCAAGTCCATCCTCACCCCATCCTCAACAGGGTAGGAGCCTGCCAGAGAGGAGGGGGGCTGCTTCCCAGGGGGTGTCCGATCTGGGAGAGTGGTCTGCCAGGGGGCCTGCCTTCTGAGGGGTGGGACTGCCAGACAGCGCAGAGGCGGATCAGCCGGGGTGGCCTGCCTCCCGGGGGATGGGTCAGATCACGCGGGGGTGGGTCTGCCGGATGCTAGCAGGGGGTCTGCGGAGGGTGTTCGATGAAGATGAGCTTCGAAGGTGTCCCCAGAGAATAGAAATTGGCTTCGGATTTTTATTCTGCAGGTTGATAACAGCACGGATCCGGAACGAATCCAAAGACGATAAAATGGGATTTGGCAGTAAAGTTGGGTGCGCGGTTCATTAAGTCAATTTAAATGCATGCTAATACATTTAAATTGTCGGACCACCCGATTGGGATGCAGACCGGATTCAAACCCAAATCAGATGTCGGCAAAGGCACGATCTGCTCAAATTTGGGTGAAAATTGCGTTACAGGCTGAACACCCACATTTACCACGTTTTCGCGCTGGAATTTTTGGTAAAATCGGGCCTGAGATGTTTCACTTTAGATGAGGTTCTCCTGACACACTAGGAAGTTTTATTAAAACAAGCTTTATTTTAACAATACAGTTTAACTAATTAATTAGTGAATGAATTGGCTTAACTTTTACCATTTGAAATATCTAACATGATGAGATAAATTCTGAACTGCGAACTTAGAACATAGAACATTACAGCACAGAACAGGCCCTTCGGCCTTCGATGTTGCACCGACCATTATAAAAAGCAATGACCCTCCAAACTAAACCATCCCCTTCTCTTCCATAAACTTATCAACTAACCTCTTAAACGCCACCAAACTTGGCGCATCTACAACTGCTGCAGGCAGGGCATTCCACTCCCGAACCACCCTTTGGGTAAAGAACCTACCTCTTATATCCGTCCTATAACTATCACCCATTAATTTAAAGCTGTGTCCCCTCGTGCTAGCTTTCTCCATCCTAGGAAAAAGGCTATCACTGTCCACCCTATCTAAACCTCTAAACATCTGATATGTTTCGATAAGGTCTCCTCTTAGCCGCCTCTTCTCTAACGAAAACAACCTCAAATCCCTCAGCCTCTCTTCATAAGACCTGCCCTCCATACCAGGCAACATCCTGGTAAACCTCCTCTGTACCCTCTCCAATTCCTCCACATCTTTCTTATAATGTGGGGACCAGAACTGCACACAATACTCCAAGTGCGGCCGCACTAGAGTTTTGTATACTTGCAACATGACGTTGCGGCTCCGAAATTCAATCCCCCTACCAATAAAAGCTAAGACTCCATATGCCTTCTGAACAACCTTATCGACTTGACTGCCTACTTTCAGGGATCTATGCACAAATACACCAAGATCCCTCTGTTCATCAACAGTATTAAGAATCCTACCATTAGCCCTATACTCTACACATTTATTATTCCTGCCAAAGTGCATTACCTCACACTTTTCCACATTAAACTCCATTTGCCACCTCTCGGCCCAGCTCTGCAACGTGTCCAAGTCCCTCTGCAAACTATAACACCCCTCTTCACTATCTACCACTCCACCGACTTTAGTGTCATCTGCAAATTTACTAATCCATCCTTCAATACCCGCATCCAGATCATTTATAAAAATTACAAACAGCAGGGGCCCCAAAACAGACCCATGAGGTACACCACTTGTCACCGAACTCCAAGATGAATATCTCCCATCAACCACCACCCTCTGTCTTCTATCTGCTAGCCAATTCCTAATCCAATTAGCTAAATCACCCTCAATCCCATACATCTGCATTTTCTGCAGAATCCTTCCATGGGCCACCTTATCGAACGCCTTACTAAAGTCCATATATATCACATCAACTGCCTTACCCCCATCCACCTCTTTGGTCACTTTTTCAAAAAACTCAATAAGGTTAGTAAGGCACGACCTACCCTTCACAAAACCATCTGACTATCCCCAATCAATTCATTTCTCTCTAAATAACTATAAATCCTATCCCTAATAATTCTTTCCAATACTTTGCCCACAACAGAAGTAAGACTCACCGGTCTATAATTCCCAGGAAAGTCACTATTCCCCCTCTTGAACAATGGGACCACATTCGCTATCCTCCAGTCTTCTGGCACTATACCTGTAACCAACGACAACCTGAAGATCAGAGCCAGAGGCTCTACAATCGCCTCTCTTGCCTCCCAGAGAATCCTAGGGTAAATCCCGTCCGGCCCAGGGGACTTATCTAACTTCAAACCCTCAAGAATATCTAGCACATCCTCCTTATCTACTTCAATACTTTCCAGTTTACAACCCTGTACCTCAGTGTTCTCCACAACTACATTTACATCTCCCTGCGTGAATACCGAAGAGAAATATTTATTCAGTGCCTCTCCAATCTCTTCAGGCTCCACGCACAACTTCCCACTGCTGTCTATGACTGGCCCTAATCTTGCCCTAACCCATCTTCTACTCTTAACATATCTAAAGAAAGCTTTAGGATTCTCCTTAATCCTATCAGCCAAAGTCTTCTCATGTCCCCTCTTAGCTCTCCTCAATTCACTCTTTAGCTCCCTCCTGGCTAATCTATAGCTATCCATTGCACTAACTGAGCCTTCAAGCCTCATCCTGACATAAGCCTCCTTTTTCCTTTTAACCAGCGAATCAACTTTTTCGTACACCAAGGTTCCCTTACTCGACCATTTCCTCCTTGCCTGACAGGGACATACTTATCAAGGACTCGCAGCATCTGCTCCTTGAATAAGCTCCACATTTCAGATGTTCCCAGTCCCTGTAGTTTCCTAGTCCAACCTATGCACCCTAATTCTCTCCTTATGGCCTCATAATTACCCTTCCCCCAGCTATAACTACTGCCCCCAGCTTCATGCCTATCTCTATCCATCACTAAGGTGAACGTAACCGAATTGTGGTCACTGTCACCAAAATGTTCACCAACTTCCAAGCCTAACACCTGGTCTGGCTCATTGCCCAGCACCAAATCCAATGTAGCCTCACCTCTAGTTTGCCTATATACATACTGAGTCAAAAAACCTTCGTGCACACTTTGTATGAAAACTGACCTCTCTAACGAGCTAGAGCTATAGCTATTCCAATCAAAGTTAAAGTCCCCCATAATAATTACCCTATTACTTTCACTCCTGTCCAGCATTGACTTTGCAATCCTTTCCTCTACCTCTCTAGAACTTTTAGGAGGTCTATAAAAGACTCCCAACAGGGTGAACTCTCCTCTCCTGTTTCTAATCTCAGCCCATACTACCTCAACAGACAAGTCCTCATCAAACTTCTTTTCTGTCACTGTGATACAGTCTTTGACTAATAATGCCACTCCTCCCCCCCCCTTCTACCTCCTTCTCTACTCCGACTAAAGCATTTGAACCCCGGAACCTGCAACATCCATTCTTGTCCCTGCTCTACCCAAGTATCTGAAATGGCCACAACATCGAAGTTCCAGGTACTGGTCCAAGCTGCAAGTTCCTCCACCTTATTGCGAATACTCCTTGCATTAAAGGAGCATTTCAAACCATGCCCTACTCCACCCGTACGCTGCTGTGTTTTACAGCTTTCCTCTGTGACCCCCCTACTCTCATCCCTCTTAGCACCCCAACTACTCAGGATCCCACCCCCCCCTCTGAATCAGTTTAAAGCCCCCTGCATAGCCTTTGCAAATTTTCCCCCCAAGATATTAGTTCCCCTTTGGTTCAGGTGTAGACCATCTCTCTTGTAGAGGTCCCACCTATCCCAGAATAAGTCCCAATTGTTCAGGACTTATCTCTGTTAGTTCCAATTCAAGCAATATTCCTCTTAAACCCCTCTTTAAAATCAATTAGCAACACATAGATTTAGATGCTTGTGCCTGTGCTTGAGCTTGGGCTTCAGTTGTCAGTGCTTAAGCTTCCAGAACACCTCTGGAGTGAGAGACAGAGAGGGAGACCTATTTCTCTTAACAGGTCCGAAATATCAGTCACCAGAGAGAGGGAGACCTTGCTTTTTTCAGAACCTAGCAATAACTTCTTGCTTTTCCCTATAAGCTTAACTCCTCCCATTAAGAAGATGCCTATCTCTGTCAATCGGCCGAATCAAAACCTTATTTTGAAATCCCAGGTGAAAAAACAAACAAAAATTCATTAACTGTGGGATGGTGACACAGTGGTTAACACTGCTTCCTCCCAGTGCCAGGGATCTGGTTCCCAGCTTAGGTTACTGTTTATGTAGAATTTGCACATTCTCCCCATATCTGCATGGGTTTCCTCTGGGTGCTCCAGTTTCCTGTTACACACCAAAGGTATACATATTAGGTGGGTTGGCCATGCTAAATTGCTCCTTTAGTGTCAGGGGAATGAGCTAGGATAAATGCATAGGATTATAGAGATAGGCTCTGGGTGGGATTGTGATTGGTGCAGACTCAATGGACTGAAAGGGCTCCTTTTGCACTGTAGGATTCTATGATTCTATGATCCTAACTCAGATTAGAAGAACACATCCCTAACTAAATGTGAGATGCCTGGTTTGCAGACAATTCTTGGTTAAAGCAGAATAAAGAACAACAAAACACAGAAGCACACCCTTTGGCCCTCCAAACCTGCACCAACCATGCTGCCCAACTGAACTAAAACACCTTATCCTTTCGGGGACCATATCCCTCTATTCCCATCCTATTCATGTACTTGTCAAGCCCCTTAAAAGTCACTAGAATAGAACATTTAACTGTGCTGTGTTTGATATTGCATGGTCAGAACTGAAAAGCACTGTAGATTTCAAATTAAAAAATCTTCAAGTTGAAAAACATTCACTCCAAAATGTGAAATAAACAGTTCAATAAATAAATGTGTTGAGTATGGGTGTAAGCACTGATCCTTACCTACAACATTACTTTCACCTCAACATGTGTCTTACACTTTACCACTTAACTTTGCAATGAAATATCATCGAAAACATAAACATTAGTTAAAACATTTAATTAGGCTCTTTGTTGTTATACCCTCCATATCATTTTTTTCATTGTTTCCTGGATGCAATGTCTAAATTTCACAAGCAGCGAGTTGCTCTGCAAATTGCTGTTTAAAATGCAAAAGGCAGAGTGCATCATAGCAGGATGTGACTGCATGTTAATCAAATTAACAGAATACTTCAAAGGTTTCAGTCCAGCACTTTACCAGCTTGCTTTTATATCAACATTCACACTGGAAGGAGGTTACATAATGAATGGTTTGGCAAGGGAATTGTTTACTGACTCTCAACAGAAGACTGGTGAATTTGGAGAGTCATGAGAATGAAAGCGTACTTGGTCACAAAATATATTTTCAAAACTGCTTTCAATCCTGAAAAGATGTGAAAAATCTTACTGCTTACAGTTTAATATTTCTGAATAATGTTCATTTCTGGCTGCATTGTGTTTGTGGAAAACACCACTCATATTGCTCCTGTGTGGGAACCACAGCGTGAAATGGCTGGCTTTGCCTGTTGATTAAGATTTTGAGATATCTTACACTTCCAGCATAATTTGAGGTTGACTGGGCACTTTTCAAATCTGAAAGTAGGGGTCTTAGGCCCATTCATGAGTATGCACAATACATAATGAGCAATGAACTAACCAGAATAGTCATTAGCCTGCTGGATGACTTTGATCTGCCCTTTTTTTTGACAAGCTAACATGTTGAGCAAATGGCTCAGGCCCTATTTACGAAAAAGCCAAAAATATTAATCGTTTAACATGTGGAGCAATAGGAATCCCAATGCATATATTTTTTTATTCGTGTCATAAGTTGGCTTACATTAACACTGTAATGAAGTTATTGTGGAAATCCCCTAGTTGCCAAACTGGGACATCTCTGCGGGTACACAGAGGGAGAATTCAGCATGGCTAATATACCTAACCAATATGTGTTTTGGAGGAAACTGGAGCACCCAGAGGAAATTGCACAGACACAGGGAGAATGTGCACACTCCGCACAGACAGTGACTCAAACTGTGAATCAAACTCAGGTCCCTAGTACTGTGAGTTAATCACTCTGCCACCATGATGCTTCATGTGACTACCAGTGATCAGTAACCACCTTTACAATTGCCTAGTACCTAATGAAGGTGTGACTTTATGCGGCTCAAAACTAGTAAAGGGTCAATAATGTGAAAAGATGACCATATAAATAATGATGAAAAGTTTATATGCCAAAATTATACTCAATGCTTCTCTTTCTAACTGAATATAGAATCAACACTAGTCAGAGTACACAAAGCAAAAACTATTAGTTGTTCTTCTCCCACTGGCAGAATATATGAAAAAACAACTGTACTCCATAAGATGAAGACTCATAAGCAAACAGTAATGGCAACTTCAGACTAAAATTAACCAACATTTAATACTTCTGCAAAGCATCTTTGACAAGCTTGTATACATTCTGTTGTCCAGTCCCATGACTGTTTCACACGTAGTAAATTATGCAATGGCTTCAATGATGTCACTACTTCAGAACAAATTTACCATTTTTACCACTATAATTTACAAACCCTCAATTGTATCACATTCATTGGACATAGTGCTTCAAAAATAATTTCCATCTTTGTGTAGACTTTCACCATCAATAACGTGACCTAGATATTGGACTGACATCTGGAAGAAGTCATATTTTTCTTTCTTGATATACAGACCATGTGCTCGAAGGCATTTTAATGTTGCTTCTAAATTATTCACGCACTTTTGTTCACTAGATCCTGTAATTAAAATATCATCCAGGTAACACTGTACACCAGGGAGACCATTTAAAATCTGACACATCAATCTTTGGAAGCGAGGGCCTGGGTAAGTTACTCTGTCAGACAGTCAGTGCTGCTCCATGGGTGGAATGGCCCCTTCTGTACTGCAGGGATTCTGTGCATAAAGGAAGACTAAGTAAGGTAAAAAAATTGAGCTTTTTATCAGAAAAATTATCAAGCAGATTCCTCTAAACTGCACACGTTGTGGTGTGTAGCAGCAGAGCAAGGGACTTACTGTGCATTTGGAAAAGCATGGAAGCTCTGTGTAGTTTTTAAAAAAGGAGGCTTTTCTGATCAAAGAAGGGTGAGATTCCAGGCAGCATCTGGCACATTTAAAAAGGAGAGGTGTCTTGTTGTACAGGGTGGGGGGAAGGGCAGGGATATGGGATTGAGGTAGGTGGCTTGGGGGGGGGGGCGGGGAGTGGATGATACAGATTCAGGTGGAGTGACCTGATAATGAGATATTATAGTCAAATGAAGTTCCCAAATTTGAATATTGGAAAACATGCTACATCATTAGGCTTCCCACAAGATTTTCTGCTCTTATCACTGAACCCACCCGATAAAAGCAGGAGCAGAAAATCTCACCCAATATGTGGTTGTGGGGTCAGTTCTGTGGTTAGGCTAGATTTTAATCTGCTTAATGTTACCTTGGTCACTATCCAGTTGGAACTGTCCGAAAGCTTTGGTTCCAACTCAGAGTTGGAAACCTTCTGGGAGAGTTCTGGAAGCAAAGTAATTGCCCGTCAGCAGTTTAAACTTCTTGGACAAAACTCATGGAATCATTGCACCAGAACTTCCCAGGAATCCCATAGCCTGTCTTAAGGGAGGGGTTACATCAGATCTCCAACTATCCAGAGACTGCAAGACGTATGTCATTATGATTTTCTAAGTGCCCTCTTACCACATCCTTAATAATAGATTGGAAGTCTGATCATTAAGTTTGAAACCAGACTTCCTGGACAAGGACTACTGAGTGTATCAATACAGACAAAGAAATGCGCAGGCATGGAAAGGCATGAGAGGAATGAATGGAAATCAAGAGAGGAAAATTCAACTGAAGTATACAGAAAGTAAGTTTTACTTGGAAAGAAAATCTCATAACCGTGATGTTATGTAGGCTGTGAGTGGAAACGAGATCTAATGGAGCAATTTGTGGGTCATGCTGAACATATTCAGCCAATAATATTTACTTGTGTATTTTTTCCACTACGGGATGGATCAGTAATACAGCAAAGATTTGAGTAAACATTGAAGAATAGTGCTGACCTATTTTAATAGAGAGACAATGGAAAGCATTCACGATGAAGAGGTATGAACATGTCAGCTGGTTATTTCCAAATTCTTACTGCTTTCTTTTGACGTACAGGGTAGCTCATGTCAACAGATCAATCCTGTTGACGCAAAGGATGTCAGTTTTCTGTATCATTACTTGTGCAAACAGTAGTCAATTAGTACAATGTGATAACATACCTGTAATTGTAGTTACGGCTCTCTGCAGTGGAGGGGGCAGGATACAAGGCATACTCAGTACCATCAGAATAGTGCATTAGAGCACCCAGTAACACCACATGCATAAAGTGTCAGTCTAGCTACTATCATCTTGGATTTATAGATGTGCAAAGGCAGGAGAACGTTGAGAGCACAGTGATCAGTACTGAGGTAAGTGAAGAGTTTGCAGTTGAGAAAGGGACAGAAGAGGTAGAAGCTGGTCATTGGAAGAAAGTGCAGAGGAGAAAACATTCAGCTGTTTGCCATTATCAGAGCTTCAAATGCCAGAATAATAGAACATAGAACATAGAACAATACAGCACAGAACAGGCCCTTCGGCCTTCGATGTTGTGCCGACCAAAATAAAAAGCAATGCCCCTCCTAACTAAACCATTCCCTTCTCATCCATATACTTATCAACTAACCTCTTAAACGCCACCAACTTGGCGCATCTACAACAGCTGCAGGCAGGCATTCCACTCCCTAATCACTCTTGAGTAAAGAACCTACCTCTGATATCCGTCCTATAACTATACCCCTTAATTTAAAGCTGTGTCCCCTCGTGCTAGCTTTCTCCATCCTAGGAAAAGGCTATCACTGTCCACCCTATCTAAACCTCTAATCATCTTATATGTTTCGATAAGGTCCCCTCTTAGCCGCTCCTTTCTAACGAAAACAACCTCAAATCCTTCAACCTCTCTTCATAGGACCTGCCCTCCATACCAGGCAACATCCTGGTAAACCTCCTCTGTACCCTCTCCAATGCCTCCACATCTTTCTTATAATGTGGCGACCAGAACTGCACACAATACTCCAAGTGCGGCCGCACTAGAGTTTTGTACAGCTGCAACATGATGCTGCGGCTCCTAAATTCAATCCCCCTACCAATAAAAGCTAAGACTCCATAAGCCTTCTTAACAACTTTATCCACTTGACTGCCTACTTTCAGGGATCTATTGACACATACACCAAGATCCTTCTGTTCCTCAACATTAACTTTCTTGCAATACAGAGGACCAATTAAGGTTACAACGATGCTATTGCAATAATTACTATTCCTCCCCTGGCTCCTCCTCCAGTATAAACTTACAATTCCTTCATTACAGCATCTAACTGCCTCTTGAATGATTTCCTAATCCATTGCCCTACCTAGCAGGCCAGACTTAACTAATGCTTCAGTATGTTTACAATACTGAACAGATATTTTTCAGACAAGCCTTAGTACCTTTAGAGAGCTTCACATCTTCATATCAGTGCGGCAAGGTGGCACAGTGGTTAACATCAGGTACAAGGTTCAGTGCCGGTCTCAGGTGATTGTCTGTGTGGAGTTTGCATGTTCTCCCCACGTTTGTGTGGATTTCCTCTGGGTGCTCCAATTTCCTCCTACAGTCAAAGATGTGCAAGTTAGATTGGTTGGCCATGCTAAGTTGCTCCTAGTGTCAGGCAAAGCAAGCTCGATGAACATGTGGTATACCAGTGCCCTTAATTTTTTTGGTTTTGTAGCCTTTCAACTAAGGTGTTTGCTGGGATTCTCCCAGTCCATTGTGCAAGGAGGGCCTTTCATGGGACTTTCGACCAATGTTTGGCCAACCATAAGTTTTCAAGGCCCCTTTTTTAATGTAACCAGCTCTACACTGGTAATAAAAAATGATTACCATACAAAAATAGCTATTTCCATATAATTAGCAGGCTCAGGACGGTAGTCTCCAGATTAACTAGTGTCTACCCCTGCATTACCTGGAGAGATTCCCATCAATAGGATTTATAATTACTCCCCACCCATGGGGAACAGGCATATTAACCCGCTGGTGAGGACAAAGGCCATTGAGGCCTCCCTGGGAGGTCAGGGTCAAGGGGGTTCCTCATGAGCAGTGCCAGCCTGACAATGCCAGCCTGGCACCCTAGCACTGCTCAAGGGGCACACTGGCTCTGCTTACCAGGGCATACTGGGGACAGAGATTATTGGGAAGGTGATCAGTGGTAGAAGGCAGGGAGCCCACTGCCAATTTGCAATAGAATCGCCAGGAGATGAAGTGAAGGAGCAATCGGGGCTGGAGAGACTTGTAGGCCAGCAATTGGGAGGGAGGGGCCAGTGATCAGGAGGCCAGCAACAGGGGCTTGTGCAAATGCGCTGATCTCTGCACTGACGCAGTGATGCATGCACAGCATAACCGTTCAGCATTATGGTGCTGGTTTCTATCAGGATGAGGCCCCATCCCCCCACCCCTCCATTACAGGCCTGGATCTCTTTTAGACACTCTGTGATGCACAGAGTGCCAGAGATTCATTCAGGTATGTACGCCCAAAAAATGTGTGGGAAATTCTCCCGTTTTCCTGTCCATTGAGTACTTTATATTTTATGGGAGAATCTCGGCCATCAACTTGGCCTGCACAGACCAATGTCAAATCCACAGCACCATTTTGAGGAATAGGGAACTCTTTAGTTATCCTGGCCAACGTTTTTACCTCATCTACCATATCCAAAAGATATGTTATCTGACGACTTATTTGTGGGACTTGGCTGTGTTCAAATTGACAGTGATTTTAGCAGAATTGACTTATAGCTCAAAAGTAAGGCATTGACTGTGAAATATTTTGGAACATAGATCATGGGGACTAGCTATTTGAATTATTTTTTGGCTTCCCAAATTTCTTTCAAACTACAATATGGTTACACTGAGCAAAATCCTAAGCAAAATTTGTTAAACATATTGCATATACTGAGAAGCAGTGAATAAGTTAGTTTTCTCTGCCTTTCTTTTGTTTATGTATCAGCATTTTAACAATTGTTAGAAAAATCCTCAGGGAATAATAATGCAATTTTAAAAGAATGCCTGAAAATGACCAGATTTCCTCTCTAGCTTAATACCGCATATTTGTTTAACTTTCCATGACACACGACAAATGTATGCTAATATATGATTACTTAAGTGGCATTGGGGAACATATTACACAAACTATGTAAATAGAAGTGACTTTCCCCCCAAGACTCACCCATGAAATTATTTTACTGGTTCATATTTCTACAATTCTTCTGGGAAAAGGCATTCATTGCACGGTATAAAACAGCTATTTGCAAAAGTGTGTGACTCAGAACCTGCAGCCGTTAAATTTTCAAGCAGATTTTATTTGAAAAACAGTCAGAAGATTAATATCACATTGTGAGTTGGGATGTATGCCCATAATAGATAACCATTTCATCCCAACCAACCTCTCTTGAAAGAAAGAAAATTGCTTCTGTGATGAACTTAATTTATAAAACAAAATCCTGTTAATATTGTAGGTAACAAAGTCTTCCTCCTCAGAAAAAGAAGTAAATAAATGAGTTGGCCGTGACCCAAAATGGCAAAAAGACATCTTGCATTAATTCCAGAATTGCATTTATTGATTTTGTTTTCATTGTGGATAGGGATTTATATAAACAACATTTGTCAGCTGTGGCCTTTAGCTCCTGAATAATGTTTGCTTGTTACAAACGGCCTTTTTGGAGTGCACCATAAATAAAAAGAATTTAGTTGACATAGCACAGCATCCGGTGTAGTGATTTGCACGAAAAAGTACATCTCCTGTATTATCCTTGTCACATCATCCTGTCCAACAGGCAAAGTGATAATGAAGATACTTTACTGGATGAATTAAACAGCAATCGAACTACTAGAGAAGCGAAGATAAAATTTATTTATGGCATTGTTTCACTAAAAGGGTGAGGGAGGGTCAGTCTTTTACTGTTTCTTTCTAAGTTGTGAAATCAATATTTATGTATTATCCCCAACCACTGCTATAATCCCGTTCCTACAGTTCGGTAAATAAAGTACTTGGGCTGTCTACTGGAATGCATTTGGAATACAGAATTGAGATTGTTTGGGTGGATAGTCAGAATAGTATAGCTCAGTTACAGGGCTTGACGCAAAGGTCCTGTACAGTTTAAATTGAAAATGAAGAAGGTCACAGAAAAATGGTCAAACATTGTAAAACTACTGAAAAAATATATATAAACTTTGAAGCATCTGACAGTTTATATTTTTATTTCAACAGAAATTATCTGAAAACATCCATGCAGTTTTTTTTATGCAGAACAAAAACAACAGTAGAAATAGGCTACCAAAGAAACAAAACTACCTCTTTTGGATGCCATTGGTGCAGAATGGAATACACCTTGTTTTGGATCACAGAATTCTAATGCAGGCCAATTTAAACCATGTAAAATAGGACACGATAAGCAATCTTGAATTGGCTGGTTAAAAAACATTCCATCTAATATTCCCTCACATTCACTTCAAAGGTAAGGAAATTCAAGTATGATGTACAAGCAGAGTTAATTATATACACCATCTCCCAAAAGTAAAATTATCATCACTGAATCCATAGAACAGGAACAGAATATGTAGCCTATACTCAAAATCAATCACATGTAGTTTCCTTAAGCTCAGCTGATGTCAGAAACGCATGTCTGTTGAGGAGGCTGGGCTGGATTGAGCTGAGCTGACACAATTTCCAAGCTCCTTCCCACCTTCTGCACATTAAATTCTATATATGTTCATAATTCTTTAGGCTCTTGAGCCTAATGCCCATTCTAATTACCTCCTACCTTCATATCCATCTAGTCATTTTTTCTTCAACATACTATCATTCATTTATCACTGACTCCATCACCCTAGCTCCTCATCCAGACCAGACCAGGTAAAGATGGCAGATTTCCTTTCCTAAAGGATATTAGTGAAGCAGATAGATTTTTTATGGCACGGTAACCAAGATTGAGACTAGCTTTCAATTCCAGATTATTAATTGAATTTTAGTTTTTTTTCCAGCTGCTGTGGGATTTGAACACATCACCAGAGCATTAATTTAGGTCTCTGGATTACTAATTGAATGACATTACCATTACACCACTGTTTCCCCATAATTTGCTTATATTCTATCCCACATCAAGTCCAATTCCCCATCACCGCAGTGCAGTTTACACACATTCAATTCTGGTTTCCCAATGTCTGAAATATAAAATGATCATTTTCACATGTAAATTCCTCCTTGTATATTTCTGCATTCTTCTCTGGCTCTACAATTCCTTGACAACTTTCTATTCTAATTCGGTTTCTTATGTATCCACAATCCCTTCTCCCAAAGTGCCATTTAATCATCTGGACCCTAAACTCTGGAATTTGTTCTCTAAAACATTGATTTCTCTACCTCCCTCTGCTCCTTACAGGCCTTCATTTTTGAGTGAGTTTTCAATCAATTCTAATACATCCTTCTTCAATTCAGTGCCATTTTTAAAAATCCCCTTCTGATTCTGACAACATAGAAACATAAAAGCACAAGTATGCCATTTGGCCCCTCCAACCTGCTTCACCATTCAACTTGATCATGGCTAATCTTTTATCTCACTGTCCTCTTCCTATAATAACCCATATCCCTTGATGACAACGGCATCTAAGGATCTTTCACCCTCTGCTTTGAATATACTCAATTATCCAGTGCTCTTGAAACATACTTCATCTGAAGATTACAGTTGGTTTTAATGATCCATTCACACTGACACAGTGAATTACCTGCACTTTGAAAATACATTTTTGCAATGAGATTATTTATCTCTGCAAATCTTTCACTGTTTCTTGGAAATTAGCAAAGACATTGGGTGGGAATTCCCGGCCTCGTTCATCCTGAAACCCACCTGAGGTCAATGGACCTTTCCATGGTCCAATCCTCACCCGCTCCAATTCCTGTGATGGGCAGAGTGATAAAATTCCAGCCAATCAATGAGAATTAACCTTTGTTTTAACTTGGCTTTTGTCTACTTGCGCAGCTAAGAGCATGAAACAGCTTTTTGATACAATGAAACACTTATGCCCGAAGCATATCTTTAGACGGTGTTGTTCAATTTTTATTCCTCATGTTGAGAAATCAAAAGACAATTTACTGCATCAGATGAATATGGGGCATCTCTTGGCAGGGCAGAATGCTAATAATGGAAGTTAAGCAGCATGCAGGGATCCCCAGCATGTTTTCACTCTTGTCAGCAGTGAATCTACTGACTGAGTCTTATGAGCCAAATGGATGATGGTTATATCCACAAAAACATGTCCTGTGCAAGCTTGCTATCAACATGAGACCAACAGGTTGCCCTGGTCTGTGGTACAAATATGTCTGCATGCAAGACCTCAAATTTACCATGGGAAGTCCTTGTTTTAGTCTGCTCGTACAGCTAAGTTATTAAACTGAATGATTAGATGGCAGATAAGAGAGATAATAAATATCAGTTGACTTTGGGCGCAAATCTATTTATCTACACTAACTGTGGAAGGAACTGCTACTCACAAATCAGCCTCTATAGCCACAACAGACTATATTCAATCCAGAAGTGATATCTATCTCAGGCACAATATATCTCCCATGAGATGCCACCATGAGAAACCAGCCATAATGTTGCTGCTGAACCCCATTGTCGATATGCAGACAAAGTTTTTAAATTTATAGGACCAGTTTCTTGCCTTGACTTTCATTACACTGCTGGCTGTATCTCAGCTGAGCATAAAAGTCAACATGAAGCAAAGGAGGGAATTTCTCCTTGTCTTGGCCAAAAGATGATCATCTAGTAATTTAATTCAACACCACATTTCCTATGTTACAATAGTGTCTACACTTAAAAATTACTTCACTAGCTATAAAACTGATACTCTAAACATCCAAATCTTTCTTTTCAATGACATTTTTGTACCCAATGTTACTGTTATCGACAATACAAGTCCAATACCAAAGCAGCAGGCCAACTGCTTCAACTATGGCGAGCAAGTAATAGTAGAAGCTTAAGTTTGCAGTTGCTGATATTGTAGAACTATAAAACCTTAAAATGCACAGGTCTCTCAATCAGAGGGAAATTTTATAAAGGCAAACCTCACCTAAGTGCCAAAAGTGCAAATTGCAGTCAAATTAGCTGAGATTCCATTGGTTACCTTAGGATTTTCAAAATTATCCATTGTCACAAACTCTTAATTTATTTCTTTCATACCTAAACTAGTTAATAATGTCTTGTTAACGTCTGCATTGAAAGAGAGTTGGAAAGATGAGCATATAAATGGTGAAATGCTACAATTAAAAGAGTTAACAATTTAGTAAAAGAGTAACTTAAAAAAATGCTAACTGATTTTTTTGTCAATGAAGAAATGCTGCAGAGATGTTTATAATGGCAATCTGCTTGGGAAATTTGAAAGGCAGAGGAGTGCTCTAAAGAAAGCTCTGAAATGATCATTGGCAGACTACTTTTCAAACTCCTCTCCCACATCTAATGATGTTGAACTATGGATTAAAAGGAAGCACAGTGACACAGTGGTTAGCATTGTTGCCTCACAGTGCCAGGATCCTGGGTTTGATTCCAGGCTTGGGTCACTGTCTGTGTGGAGTTTGCATATTCTGCCCGTGTCTGCATGGACTTCCTTTGGGTGCTCTGGTATCCTCCCACAGTCCAAAGATTTGTCGGTTAAATGGATTGGCCATCCTAAATTGCCCCTTAGTGCCATGGGACTAGCCAGGGTAAATGCATAGCATTATGTACTGTAGGATTCTATGATTCTATGTTTCAAAGCAAAGGAAACCATATTTAGCCTGTTAGTGCCAATATTCTGTTTCACTAAATGACAGTGCAGTTCTCAGTTCAATCTATTACATGTAGTTGCCTCCAACATTCCAGCTGACCCTTGATCATTGAACAGAGGATCAGGATCTGCATTTAGAAAGTCAAGTAATGAGCCTGCCAGGATCCTATTTCATTGACGTTCTCTGAGGAATTGCAAATCTTAGATAGCTTATGTTCCTAATGAGACAAGCACAATGCTAGAAATGTCCACATAAAAACTTCCTAGACATTTTCATTTTTGAAAATGGATGAAAAAAATAGGAGTGCTGTTATGTTGCTATTCTGGTCTTTTTATCCTGTCCTCCCACAAGTGAAGAGGGCACTCAGAAAGTATATCACTGCCTAAGTGCATCGATGCAATATCACTTCAATACTCAGCTCTTCTTTGGCATTATTCCCTACCTGATCCTCTGCAATCAATCTTTATATTAAGAGCTTTAATCTCTCTGAGGAAGCTTCAGGCCAATTTATATTCAGTGACCTGCTCTGAAAACTCTGCTTGCATTTTGACAACTGTGTTAATTTCATCACAGCTGCTGAGACAACCCACAACATACTAAAAAGCAAGACCCACAACATTCTAAAAAACCTTAGCTCTATCTTCTAATCTTAATGCTTTAAGCATTTCAGTATCTGGAGCCACATCTTCATCAAAAATCAATCATTTCCTCCTTGGACCATATCTCTGTTTACCAAGTATTGTTGATATCTGTTCATTGATTTTTGAAATATCCATTGAAATCTTGCTACCATTCATCCCAGCAGAATCTTCCAGTCCCACCGACAGCATATCCTTGCCACCAGAGATGCATTCAATAGTAAACCCCACTGATCATCAGGTCCCACCATCAAAAAGCAGCCACAAAATGTGCCACAGAGAAAATTCCAGCCCATGGACTATGTCCATAGAAAAGTTGCAAGATTGGGAAAAACGATTTGGAATAAATCCCATAATTTAGAAATTCTGAAAAATGAAGTCAGTTATAGTAATGGATAGTGTCATGAATAGAAGTGCTGCTCTTATTTAATACTTCATTGTATCTTCAAAATATCTCCAAACCACTTCACAGAGAATGAATTACTTTGAAATATAGTGGCAGTTGTTATGGGTTCTGATTTCAACAAAGTGCAAATGCAGGGAGTGAGAACAACATGTAGGAATACTGAATGAACATGAGAGGAAAGTACAGGGAACTAATGATCATAGCAGTATTGACAAAATCGAAATAGGAAAGATTGCAACAGACAGAGAGTCAAGAGGGATCACTAATAGGTATGAAAAGATCAAAGTTACTCACACATATTACTTCACATGGATTTATAATGGAACCTGTATCTGTGAAGTCAGCTTTCTCATTTGTAAATATTTGTGCATTTGTATATCTGTGAGAATAAGTTCTTACTGATAGATTTATTATTGAAGCATGAATTCAAAATTCACTCTGTAAAACCCTTTAGACTACACCATCCTGGCATGGTAGCTACAGTCTGGGCTGGCTGGTGACACATGACAGAAGGTTATGGCAGTGATGGGAAGACAAATTATTTGTTAACTTGAGAGACAATTGGAGGTTCCTGCTCCATGGATCTGACATCACATTACAGAATGACACCTGAACAATCCTAGTACTCACCGTTGATCCCGCCACCAGTGAGCGAGCACTGTCGCAAAACATACCACAGAGTGGGAAAAAAACACCCCACTTTCTGTTTACAAGCAGACTAAAAGTTGGGATTGAACACATTTAAATAATTTGAGTGACGCTATTTTCCAGACGCTCGGAAACAAGCCAATTGAAACCAATAGCAGGCTGTCAAATTTGGTAGGCATGGACAGTCTGGTAGGAGCGTGCAGGCTGTTCTTAAAAATCTTTTTAAGAAGGTTGGAAGGAAGCGGGTAGCTATCTTCAGTGGATGTCTTTTGCAATTTTGTAGACAGCACCTCTAAGATAATATTCCGCTTCCAACCTACTTGCTCACCAAAAGCCAATCAATCCAACCTCCTTCATAAACTGGTTGAACTCTCCCCGTACAGTATTTATCTTGCTTCAGGATCCTTGGGATCGGTTGCAGTCTGGGCAGTGCCCAGTGTTCTGCCAGGACTGCTGGGGTGGCTGGTCAATCTGATTGGTGAAAAATTACACCATTACCCAATGAGTTGTAGAAGTCCCAGCGTCAGGCACTTTAGCCCACCAATAATGCACTGTTGCAGAACAGACTGGTGGCTTCCTGCTGGCTTTGCTTCTAGGGTATCGGTGAAGGTTGGTCTCCCTCTGTGCACATCACCTCTCTTCTCCCCAGCCCTCGCACCTTTATTTGGAAGATTTACTGGCTGCTTTTGCTTGATTACTTGTTTTAGTTTGTCAATGGATATTTTTCTCCCCACTTCCCTTTCATCTGATTAATCTTTTTTTCCATTCTTACAGCTATGACCTATTTTCGAATGTGGCAGTGGCTGTATGACATTTTTATGTGCTGTTGATCTGTGACATTGAAATGCAACACGCAAACAGAATGGGAATGGAGGGATATAGGAAACTGATTTAAAATAGGGATCATGAGCCTTGAGAGTTCCCTGGGAAATGTGTAAATTGTCAATGATATTGATGTATTTCTGTTTTATCCTACAGGTACTTCGGTCCTCCTTGTTGTCTGACAAGGGGCATACGCGCAATGGGTCATGAGAGGGCTGCTCTTGGATTTTTCGAGAGTATCCTAGTGCTACAAGTCATTAGTGTACGCTTGAACTGGACCAGTTGATGGGCAACACGACAGCTCAGTGACTATCACTGTTGCTGTGCAGATAAATGGATTAGGGCCTGTGTCTATGGGAGTTTGCACATTCTCCCCATGCTTGTGTGGGTTTTCTCCGGGAGCTCCAGTTTCCTCCCACATCCCAAAGATGTGCTTTTAGGCTGATTGGCAAACAATTTCTCCCTAAATTGTCTCGCAAATTTGGTTCCAATGCATAGTTTCATAAACATAGATAGGGATCATGGGTAGAAGTGGGAACATCGAGGTGGCAGTGCTGGCTCGTTGGGCCGAAGGGCCTGTTTCCGTGTTGTTTTGTTCTTTGTTGTTATCCTCTGCACTTTCTAACCATGATCTCTAGTGCTGTGTCAGAATATCATGGAGTCCGCTGTCTGCCATGTCACTTTTCTGTCTTTCCCAGGTCAGAATAAGTTTTGAATGACTGCTCCAGCTATAGTGCACTTCATCTTTAATGAATGCAAATAAGCCTTAACATGTTAGCTTCTCACAAACTGCTGTGTTTTACAGCCACTCAGTTGTACTGGCTGGACTAGTAATCCAAAGGTCCAAGCTAATGCTCTCAGAACATCCACCATAGTTGTTGGTGGAATTTAAATTCAATTAATAAAATCTTGGATTGATAAGGTAGTCTCAGCAATGATGAGCACGAAACTTTAAATGATTGGCATAAAACCCATCTGATTCACCACCCATCCTTTAGGGAAGGGAAATCTGATTTGATTTTGATTGATTTGATTCATTATTATCACATGTATTAATATACAGTGAGTGAAAAGTACTGTTTGTTGCACACAATACAGACAAAACATGCCATTAATAGAGAAGGAAACGAGAAATGCAAAATGTAGTGTTACACTCATAGCTAGGATGCAGAGAAAGATCAACCTAATGCAAGATAAGTCCATTTAAAGTCTGACAGCAACAGAGAAAAAGCTAATCTTGAGTTGGTTTGTACGTGATCTCAGACTTTTGTATCTTTTTCCAGAAGGAAGAAGGTGGAAGAGAGAACGTCTGGGGTGCATGGGATTCTTGATTATGCTGGCTGCTTTGCCGAGGTAGTGGGAAGTGTAGATAGAGTTTGCGTGATAGATTGGACTACATTTACGATTTTTTGTAGGTTCTTGCGGTCCTGGGCAGAGCAGGAGCCATATCAAACTATGTTACAACCAGAAAGAATGCTTTCTATAACGCATCTGTAAAAGTTGTTGAATCATAGCTGACATACCAAATTTCCTTAGTCTTCTGAGAAAGTAGAGGTGTTGGTGGGCTTTCTTAACTGTAGTGTCAGCATGGGGGCACCAGGACAGGTGTTGGTGATCTGGACACCTAAAAACTTGAAGTTCTTGACCCTTTCTACTTTGTGCCCATTGATATAGACAAGAGCATATTCTCCTTTAGACTTCCTAAAGTCGATGACAATCTCATTTGTTTTGTTGACATTGAGGGGGAGATTATTGTTGCCGCACCAGTTCACCATCTCATTTCTGTACTCTGCCTCATCGTTTGAGATCTGACCCAATTTGGCGATGTCGTCAACATACTTGAAAATTGAGTTGGAAGGGAATTTGGCCACACTGTCATAGATAGACAAGGAATATACTGGAGGCTGAGAATTCAGTCTGATGGAGCACAGCTGGCTTTACCTGGTTTGGCCTACATGTGACTTCAGAGCCATGTCAACATGGTTGACCCTCAACTGTCCTCTGAAATAACTGAGCAAGCCATTCAGTTTAAAGGGCAATTAGGAATGGGCAACAAGTTCTGGCTTTACCAGTGATGCTGACATCCATGATAATACTGATTAGAATCAGTAATCTGTAAACTGTTATGTGCTCTGTCTGAGGCCAGAACTCTCCATTCACCTGACGAAGGAGCAAACCCCGAAAGCTTGTGAGTTTATTATCAAATAAATTGGTTGGATTTAAACCTGGTGTTTATCCCTGGAAGCGGCAGAGACCAGGGCAGTTGCCTGCAGGCTCAGAGGCTCTCCCTGTCAGTCAGGTTTCAGCTGCCCTGCAGAGATAGCTCCCACTGATCACACCGCTACCTGCTCCCTCCTTTCCTCCCCACATACCCCTCTTACCTTTCCCACTCAACCTGACCTGACTGCTGAGAACTCTTTTCTAGTTTAAGTGTTTTAAAAAAGTTGAAGAATGGGGTGTCCCAATCTTGGGCGGCCTGCCCCCTGGCCACCAACTGAACAACTGAAGAAAAATTACAGAATCGTGACTGCTTCCCACGTGGTGTGGACCTCTGATCCCCAAGTTGAGCCTGATGACAGGGCCCTAAAGCTCATAGGGAAAATCCTGCCCTTGAAATACATTCTGCTGTCTGTCATTACCCCAATCACGACCCCATTCAATGCTGGGATTGTTAAAGGCTCCCAATTTACACCAGGTTTTGTAACTCTCAATAATTTCTTTGCAAATCCTTTGACTATAGACTCATTGTTAGTCTACAAAATATCTTATTGTAATAGTTGCTTTTTACTGTCTTTATTCCAACTAGACAGATCCTGTCTTTGACTTCTCCTGTCTGCATTGTAACATTTTCCATAACCAAAACTGCTGCTCCTTCTCTGCTTTTGTTTCTGTATTTTTTTTCTGAATACCTTATAACCAATGGTCTGCCGCTTAAAATTGTCCCTTGGTTTATTTGATTTAGTTTAATTGGTTATCTGTTTTACTAAAGATAGGAAAGTTCCAGAGATTACTATCGTTATACAGACACAAACTCAGTTTATAAGATAATGGTTGGAATGCGATTCTTTACAGGTAATCAAGTCTTAAAGGTACCTCTAATATATATGATCTGTTTGTGAACACAAATCCTCACTCACCTGATGGTGCCTGAGATTCCGAAAGCTACTGCTGCCAAATAAACCTGTTGGGCTTTAACCTGATGTTGTGAGACTTCTTATTGTGCTTACCCTGGTCCAATGCTGGCATCTCCATATTTTGATTGGAAATACCATTTGTCAGATCAGAAATTAAACAGAGGGGCAGTTATAAACCTTACAATTATGCAGGTAAATGATAAAGATTCTGCTGCACCAGATTATAATGATATGCACTGAGAAATAAATATTGACTGGGACACCAGGGATAACTCCCCTGCCCTTCTTTGAATAGTGCCATGGAATCTTTTAAGCCCACCTCCAAGGCTTCAATTTAACTTCTCATCTGAAAAGAAGGGATAAATATCCAGTAAAAGGCAGGCCGCTTCTATAACTAGTGAGAGTTTAATTTGTCATACAGGTTGTGTAGTACAAATGACCCTTTAAATGTAAGGATAGATTTGTGAGGCCTTGCGCTATTTCCTTACTTTGTCTCAGTAATTCTTCCATTGATTTCCTAATTGGCTTGTGCCCCTCCTTCTGACAGGCCCATTTTTTTCACAACGCAAGTGCTTGCTCTTAGCATTACAGCTAATAGATGTATGCTGTGGATTCTCATTGATAAATATAGAATCAATACAAACATTTTGAAGTTGATGTAAGGTTCAGCTGAATGCACTATGATTTATAGAGGAGGAGATTACACTCACTGTGCCAGTTCCCCCATTTCAGTACTCCCGTTTACTAAAATACACTACCATATAATCCAATATATCATTCACCAAAGCTGAAATAAATGACCTTCTTTGTTGCAGCATCTGCTAGGATATTTGTTTGTAAGCAATTGCAGCATTTTATGATTGTCTTCACAAAGATTACCTATGTTACACAAAAGGCAGCAGATTTTGTTTCTCACATAACATTCCTGAATCTATTTATCGGCACTATTCAGCCTTGTGGTATAAAACAGATGAAATAATTTGTATGCAATTGTTTACTGAGAAGTAAATTAATCTATAAATGTTCCACCCATATTTCCCTGACCTGGAGCCAGGTACACTGGGAATGCATATCCCATGATTTTCAAGTCCAAGTCAGAAATTAACCTGTAATCTTAGCTGGCGTAGGACTATGTTGTTGGAAACGCCATTCTTCAGATGAGAAATTAAACAGATGTCAGTTACCATCGTGTAGGTAGATAATGATGGGTAGCATTTTCCAACTCCGATGTGGTATGTCTTATGGTAATGGAATCTTCTGGTACTGCTCTACTGAATGGGGTTTCCCATTGTTCACACCCTCTGCCACTGGAAGGGGAGAATGGAGCAGGGTAGAAGGCTCTACCAGGGGAAAGAGTCAAAAAATCCTCTCTATTCTGTAGACATTTGAAGCAGAACTGGGAATTAACCCATATTCCAGCCCGTACTTCCCTTAATTAGCCACAACAACAACTTGATTAATTGGTCATGTATTTTCTAGAATCCTTTGGAATAAACTATTATTCTAATTATTTAAAGCAGGAGTCGCCCAAATTCGAGTAATTTTTAAATGGTACAGAGCAGTGAGAAGCAATGTAGAATTGATATTACCATTGGTCGTGTCAACAGAGTTTCTGTCAAATGAGCAAGGGCTGCAAAATTAGACAAGGATCCCCCTTTATAGACTCCTGCCCAATCTACCTGACACCTGGGGTGGGATTTACTGAACATGTTTGCCCCAAGCCTGGGAATTCCCATCCAAGATCCAACCTCACTTGCTATGATTCCTATGGTGGGCGGGACAGGAAAACTCCTCCTCTGATCTTCCAGATAGTTTTATTCTATGTTAACAAATACAAAATGACTGCAAGTGTGATTTCTTGTCTGTTTGGGATGGAAGCATACTGTACCTTCACTTATCTAATTGGAGTGAGCATAAATTGCTCTAGTCTTATGCAAGAAAACACTTAAAGGGGCATTAGATTTTTTGAGACAGATTTGTTTTTTCATTTTTATTTTTCTCTGAGGCTTTTCATTGTTTTTTATTCTCTCTTTAAAAAGATAGGAAAACTTTATGTCAGTTAGTATTGGTTGCTGAATAATGCTTGCAAGACCACTGCAATGCTCAGTTTGAATAATTTACAAGAATAAGCAAAGCAGGAAACAATCAGGGTAAACACAGCTCTGTCAACCCTGCAAAGTCTTTCTTATCAACATGTGGTGGCTAGTGTTGAAATTGGCAGAACTGTCTCACTGACTGGTCAAGCAACAGCCTGACTCACAAAACTATATCTTACAGGTAATGTCTCACACAGCTCTATCACCATCCCTGGGTATCACAGAGTCACACCTAATGTTGGACGCTGTGGGTGGAATATTCAGGTTGCATTTGTCCCAAGAAAATCCCACCTGAGGTTAATGAATCTTTGCATGGTCCTGTCCCACCTACTATGATTCCTGTGGTGGGTGGGACAGAAAAATTTCACCCAGTGTTCCAAGTTTTACAAGTCTGGGCTTCTAGGGTATGGCCAGTACCTTGCCCATCATGAATAGTTAAAGGAACATGCTGTTTGATATGATCTGCCAGTCTTTGGCTGTACACCTCAAAGCTCTGCAACTAAATTCATCATTAACAAAAAATACCTACTGAGGTGTGAGCGAGAATAGGTACATAATTACAAAAAAATTGTGGCTTGGAGATATGATACGTTTCACATGTTTGTAATCTGGTCTTCAGTCAGGCAATTTGTCTTCAATTACCACATGCTGCCTTCCTGCTTCTTCATTATTGATTAATCATACATAAACATAATGAAATATGGAAAATGAGCTTTGGTAAATCAAAATAAATGTCATGATGGGATGTTGCCAACAAAAATGATCATCACGAAAATTTCACATCTCAGAAAACAGCAAAGGGTTACATGTTATCACCAGCAAATGCATCTTATGCCAATTATTTAATTAAGCGATTTCTTTTTTTGGAAAGCTACTTTTATTTAGGAAACCTTGTTTTTACTGATTCATGGAACGTGAGTGTTGCTGGAAGATCAACATCTATTGCCCATCCCTAATTACCCTTCATAACAATAATTCTGGCTTCACTAGGAAAGTATAATAATTGAAAAACTTACATTTCATACTTCATAAATTCAAGACACAAAACATAAAATATTATTGATTTTATTGCCTGATAACATTAAATATGTGTTTTTATTTTAGTTTCTAATGATATTGAACAGTAATCTGAAAATCTATGATCTCTAATTCAAGAGATTGCATTTACTGGTACCCTCTCATGTCGATTCCATTGGATTTTGCAAAGGCAATTGGAGGATACTTAGTTTACATGGTACTAGTGGACACCTGCATCACTGATGGCTTACCTCCAGATATAGTCTGCTTTATGCAGCACGAAGGTAAAATTTGGTGTCTGTTGATACCCACCTCTGATCTTGTTGTGTTTCATTTTGCTCCCTGCATGTGAAAGGGATTATTTATAACCAAGGTTTACAGTTTTGGAAGGGATCAGGTCTCCTCAAGCCTGAAACTCTTCTCATCTCCACCTGACGGGACATAATTGCAAACATCTAAATGTCAGTGCATGTCATCTCTATTGGTATACCACCTCCAATAATACACTAGATCCCAGCAGAGCAAGCAAAGGGGAAACTCTTAACATATGTAGTCCTCAATCCCAGTTCCATCTCCTGGAAATCCAGCTGACACAATTGTCTTGTGTGGGGTGATCACTGTTTACATCAACATCTCACAATTGGCAAGCATCTGCAAAATAAAGGCAAAACACAGCAAATATATAGCCTAGGTCATTAATGCCAATCAAGAAAAGCATTTGTCCTGTTACTGAATCCTGGAGAACCCATACATTCCTCCTGTTTAAAAAAACTATTATTCACCACTGCTCTGTTTGTTTTTACTTAGCCAACTTTGTATTCATGCTATTACCGTACCTTTTATTTAATTTTGCTGACATGTTCATTAGGTGGCATTTTATCAAGCATCTTTTATAAGTTCAAGTACACCAATCAATCAGATTATCCTAATCAACTCTCTCTGTTATCGCATTGAAAAACTTCCCACATAGGAACATAGGACTTAGGAGAAGAAGTTGACTATTCTGCCCTTTGAGACTGCTCTGCCATTCAAGAAGATCATGAATGATCTGATTGGTTTCAATCCGACATTCTTGTCTGCCCCTGCAGCTCTTGATTCCTTTGTCTATCAAAATCTTAGCCTTGAATTCATGCAATGATCCATTGCTTTCTGGGAAAGAGAATTCAAAAGACGAGCAACACTCTGAAAGAAAAAAATCTCCTCACTTCCATCTTAATAGGGAAACATCTTATTCTTAAATTACATCCCCTAGTTCTACTCTCCCCACAAAAAGAAACATCTGCCTAGTTTCCACCCTATCAGGATCCATAAAAATCTTTTATGTATCACTAAAATCGTCTCTCATTCTTCTAAACACTAATGAACACAGGTTCCACCTATGTGACCTTTCTTTAAGACAAGCTTTTCATTCCAGGAATGAGTCAAGTGAACCTTCTCTGTGTTGCCTCCAATGCAATCGTATCCTTTTCAAATAAGCAGACCAAAGCTGTATTCCAGATGTTGTCTCATCAAGACTCTACAGTAAATCTTCCTTAGTTCTATATTCCATTTTCCATGCAATAAACTACAACATTCCATTTGTCTTCCAATCATTCACTGTACATGTTTACTACTCTTTTGTGATTCATATATCAGGATATCCAAATCCCTTGGTATCACATATTCTGTAATCTCCTTCCATTTAAATAGCGAACTTTTTTTATTCTTCCTGCCAAAATGGATAAGTTCACAGTTTCCCATATTAAATGCCATCTGCCAATTTTTTGTCCACTCACATAAGCTATCTATATCCCTTTATAGGCTCTTTCCTCTCGACAATTTACTTTGCTACCTACTTTGATGTCATTAATAAATATAGGAACCCCTATACAATTGGCAACTTCAATCAAGTCATTGATATAGATTGTAAATAGTTGAAAATCCAGCACTAAACCCTCCACTAATTATAGCTTGTTAATCCAAAAAGGACACATTTATCCCTAATCTCTGCTTCCTATTAGTTAACCAATCCTTTATCCATGCTAATATATTTTCATGTGCTCTTATCCTTTGATGTGGTACTTGAGCAAATGGCTTTTGGAAATCCAAGTATATCACATCTACAGGCTCCCCTTTGTCTAGCTTGCTGATACTCCCTCAAACAACTTACGTAAATAAGTTAAACATGATTTTTCTTTCACAAATGTGACTTTAATAAATGTTTTTGTCATGTTTCTTCTGTAAGATCTGTTTTAAAGTTTTTTTAAAAATATTAATGTTGTTTTGTTGAAATCAGCAGCCTCCCTTTTTCCCTCTGATGTTGGAGACTGGAACCTGTCAGGAAACAAGTCTTTCTCTGAGAAGTTGCTGTTTGGTTGCTACAGAGAGAGATAGACGTTTTTGTCTCTGAAGTCTGAGGACTGGGAGCTGCCAGAGACTAGGTTTACTTCTCTGAAGTTCTGCTGTTTGAGAATATATCCTTTTCTGGAAACTGCTGTTTGAATTTCTGTCCAGAGGCGCTAAAAGGCTGGAAACCTAATATCCATGTAACATATCTGCCTTCTGTACTAAAGAATCTGTAATTATCTTGCAATTGTGTGTTTGCCAATATATGCCATATTTGTGAACTAACCTCCATTTACCTGATAAAGGAGCATTGTTCTAAAAGCTCATGATTCCAAATAAACCCATTGGACTTTATCCTGGTGTTATGAGACTTCTTACTGTGCTAAAGAAGAAATTTATGTCCATGGTGGAATACTACTAAATTGGAAAAATAAAGATTGCCATGTTTAAGTATTACAATTGGTAAAAGTTATCTTATATTCTGTATTCTTAAATAAAGTTTATTTTGATAAAAGCTTCCTAGTAGGTCAATTTCAACATACCTGAGCAAAACACGTTATGCTTACCCTAATGCCAAAATTAAATGTAAAAGTTGGGTTCTAGGCTAAAATATACCTTGGACTTTCTGGTCTCAAACACAAAACCATGTTGACCACACCTGAATACATTATAATTTTCTAAATATATTGTTATAATCTTCTTAATAATGGATTCTAGCTATTTTCCTATGACAAATGTTCGGCTAACTAGCCTAATTTTCACTCCTTTGTCGGACATTTTCCCATCTGCTGGAATGCTTCCAGAATCTAAAGAGTTTTGGCAGGTTTACATCTGTGCATTTACTGTCTCTGCAGAAACTTATTTTAAGACCTTAGAATATGAACCATTTGGTCCTTTAGGTCTTGTTTTCTTCCCAACACCTTTTCTCTGCTGTTTCTAATCATAAGTTCTGCTCTCACTTTCACTTCATGATTTTCAAATATTTTTGGGAAGTTTTCTAAGTATTTTGCAGTGGAGATAGAATACCTGTTCAATGTCTTTACAATTTCCTTGTTTTCCATTAGTATTTCTTCAGACTCACTCTCTGGAGGACCAACACTCACTTTAGTTACTTTTTTCCTATTTAAAGATTCGTGGAGACTTTTACTATTTTTTTTATTATTAACTACATTTCTCTCATATTCTACTTTCTACTTTTTTTGCCATTCTTTGCTGGTACTTAAAATCTGACTGGTCTTCTGGCCAACCACTAATCTTTGCCAATTTATATAGTGTTTCTTTCAATTTGATTCTATTCTTAACTTAGTCTTCTCAAAAAGTCTTTCTTTATCACTGGGATACGTCTTTACTGAGAGTTTTAAGATCTCCCTAAACATCTGCCACTGCATCTCCACCATCCTACCTTTTAACTTTGTTTCATTTTCAGTTCATTTTAGCTAGCTCTGCCTTCATACTCTTAAAATCTTTATTTGAGATTGAAACACTGGCTTTAGACCCACACTTCTTCCCTTCAAAATGAGTGTGAAATTCTATATGTTATGATTGTTGTCACCTAGAGCTTCCTTGTTTATTACTAGCACTCGAACAGCTGGCTCCCTGGTTGGCACAAGAATGTACTTTGCCTCAGAAATTGTTCTGAAAGCACTCTTTGAATGCATTTTCCAGGCTACTTTTGACAATCTGATTTGCCAATCAACCTGTAGATTAAAATCACCCATGATGATTGCAGAAATGTTGTTTTATGGTCCATTTATTTCTCCTGTATACTCTGTTATGAAACCTATAAAATATTCACTCAAGTTGCCTCTTCATAGAATTCCCACAGTTTGGAAAGAGGCTATTTACTTCAGCATTTGGACAGGCATGAGGTAGAGAATCTGGTGAACTGGTATGGCAACAATAATCTCTCACTCAATGTCAACAAAATGAAGGAAATTATCATCAACTTCAGGAAGCATAAAGGAAAACATATCCCTGCCTACATCAATGGGAATGAAGTAGAAAGGGTCGAGAGCTTCAAACCTTTAGGTCTCCAGACCACAAAAAACCTCGTCCCCCCCATGCTAACACTATAGTTAAGAAAACTTACTAACACCTCTACTTTCTCAGAAGCCGAAGGAAATTTGGTGTGTCAGCTACGACTCTGATCAAGTTTTACAAAAGCAGTATAGAAAATATTCTTTTTGGTTGCACAACAACTTGGTCAGTCCAAGACCCCAAAGAACTACAATGGCTGTGCACCAGCCTCCCATCCATTTACTCTTTCTACACTTCCCATTGCCTCGGCAAAGCAACCAGCATAATTAAGGACTCCACACATCACCTTCTTCCTTTGGGAAAAAGATACAAAAGTCTAAGATCGTTTACCAACTGACTCAAGGAGATCTTCTTCCCTACTGCTGTCACTTTTGAATGGACTTACCTTACATTAAATTGATGTTTCTCTATAACCTACATTCTGCACTCTCTTATTTCCTTCTCTATGAAAGGTATGCTTTGTCTGCATTGCACAAGATGTAATACTTTTCACTGTATAATAATACATATGACAATCATAAATCAAATCAATTCAAAACCAATCAAAAATCTGCACCGATTCTCTGAAAGAACATCCCACTCAGTATTGCTCCCTACCCCACCCTATCCCCATAACCAATCCATTTACTAAGACTAATCCACCTAAGTTACACATTTCTGAACAAAGTAAGGTGCAATTTAGAATGGCAAATTAATCTATCATGAACATCTTTTGACCTGGTGCTGGCTAATAAATCAGGACAGGTGTCGGATCTCTCAATGGGAGATCATCTTGGGGATGGTGATCATAAATCTATCTCTTTCATGATAGCATTGGAAAGAGATAGGATCAGGCAAGATAGGGAGGTGTTTTTCTGGAATAGGGAGAAATATTAAATCATTAGGCAGAAAATTGGACAAGTAAACTGGAAGGAGGTGTTCTTGGGGAAAAGTACTGAAGGAAGGTGATGGATTTTCAAGGAATGTTTGTCTGGCGCTCTGCACAACAACGTTCTGGTGAAACAAGGAGGTTTTGGTAAGTCACGGGAACCGTGGTACACAAAGGTTGTGATGAATCTAGTCAGGAAGAAAAGAAAGGTGTACAAAAGGTTCAGAGAATTGGGAGTTGTTAAGGATCTAGAGGAGTATAAGGCTTGTAGAAAGGAGCTTAAAAAGCAAATTAGGAGAGACAAAAAGGGTCATGAGAAGGCCTTGATGGGTAAGATTAAGGAGAATCCCAAGGCGATCTATAAATATGTGAAGGATAAAAGGATGAGAATTGAAGGGATTGGACCTTTAAAAGATGAAGGGGGAAAAGTTTGTGTGGAACTGGAAGAAATGGCAGAGGTGCTTAATGAGCACTTTGCCTCGGTATTCACGGTGGAAAGTGATCTGGGAGGTTGTACTGCAAGTTTGCAGCAGACTGAAGACATTGGGTATGTGGATGTTAAGAAAGAGGATGTGTTGGAACTTTTAAATTCCATAAGGTAGATAAGTCGCCCGGACCTGATGGGATGTATCCCAAGTTGTTGTGGGAGGTGAGGGAAGTGATTGCAGAGTCCCGGCGATGATCTTTGCATCGTCAATGGAGACAGGAGAGATTCCAGAGGACTGGAGGATTGCGGATGCAGTTCCTATTTTCAAGAAAGGGAACAGGGATAGCCCGGGAAATTATTGACAGGAGAGTCTGACCTCAGTGGTTGGTAAGTTGATGGAGAGGATACTGAGGGTTAGGATTTATAAGCATTTAAAGAAGTTTAGCTTGATCAGAAATAGTCAACACGGCTTTGTCAAGGGCAGGTCATGTCTTATGAGCCTAGTGGATTTCTTTGAAAATGTGACTGAACACATTGACGAAGGAAGAGTGGTGGATGTGATTTACTTGGATTTCAGCAAGGCGTTTGATAAGGTCCCCCATGCAAGACTTCTTGAGAAGGTGAGATGGCATTGGATCAAAGGAGCTTTGGCCTTGTGAATCTGGAACTGGCTTACCCGCAGAATGCAGAGAGTGGTTGTGGATCGGTCTTTTTCTGCATGGAAATCAGTCAACAGTGGAGTGCCCCAGTGATCTGTTCTAGGACCCATGCTGTTTGTCATTTTCATAAATGACCTGGATGAGGAAGTGGAAGGATGGTTAGTGAGTTTGTCGACAATACAAAAGTTGGTGATGTTGTGGATAGACTGGAGGGATGTCTGAAGTTGCAGCAAGACATAGATAGGATGTAAGAATGGGCGGAGAAGTGGCAGATGGACTTCAATGCAAATAAATGTGTAGTAGTCTATTTTGGCAGGACCAATGGGATGAAGGAGTATAATATCAAGGGTAGGAGTCTTGGCAGTGTTGAGGAGCAGAAGAATCTTGGGGTCCGGGTCCAAAGGACTCTTAAATCGGCCTCGCAGGTGGAGGATGCAGTCAAGAAGGCATATGTGTACTAGCCTTCATTAATAGAGAGATTGAGTTTAGGAGTCGGGAGGTAATGCTGCAACTTTATAAGACCCTTGTCAGGCCCCACTTGGAATACTATGTGCAGTTCTGGTCATCTCACTACAGGAAGGATGTGGAAGCTATTGAGAGGGTGCAGAGGACATTTACAAGGATGTTGCTTGGATTGGGAGGCATGCCTTATGAAGACAGGTTGAGGGAGTTAGATCTCTTCTCCCTGGAGAGACGAAGGTTGAGAGGCGACCTGATAGACATTTATAAAATGTTGAGAAGAATAGATGGGGTGGATTCTCGAAGGCTATTTCCCAGAGCTGAAATGGTCACTACAAGAAGACACAGGTTTAAGGTGCTGGGCAGCAAATACAGAGGAGACGTTAGGGGCAAGTTTTTCACTCAGAGGGTGGTGAGTGAAAAGAATCGGTTGCCGTCGGTGGTGGTGGAGGTGAACTCACTGGGGACTTTTAAAAGACTTCTGGACATGGGATTAAATGAGATTGGGAGTTAAGGATAGTTCTATGGCCTAGTAGGTATGGGTAGGATTGGCACAACTTGTGGGCTGAAGGACCTGTTTGTGCTGTAGTGTTGTATGTTGTATGTTATATGTTCTAAGTTCTATCTTTGGACTGTGGGAAAAAACTGGAGTACACAGAGGAAGCCTATGTAGACCCAACTCGAAAGTGCAAACTCCACAAAACTAATCACACAAAACTGGAATCAAACTTTGTCCCTGGCACTGTGAGGCGACAATGCTAACCACTGTGTCAACATGCACTATCATGCTAATGACATCTTTGATAGTGTTATTCCAATTTCTTTTCATCACTTCCTAACTTTTTCAAACACAAAATGGGTGGGAGACTCACCTTGTGGGAAACCTTGTGAGCTCTGGGGGGGTCAATAGGGGGGAGGGTTCCCTCATTCAAAGACACTCAGAGCCTAATGTCCTCAATGTCAATGTCTCAGCTGAATACTTAATTAAACAACAATATCCATGGCTATCTGAGGAATTCACACATCTCTTTATTTAAGGATGGGCAAAAATAAAAAACTATGCAGTTACCAGAATATCTATTTACATGTCTGATACTGGAGAAAATGAAAAAACAAAACTCAATTTCTGGCAGATGGAAGTGAATGATTACTATCTATTTCCCATTTGAATCACTATGTTTTCCCCATCAAAACTAGATTGGTGGATTTCAAAGGTGTTAACCAAAACGCAGGATATGGAATCATTTGAACACCATATCTTCTAAAGAAAAGGCTTTGAATTTTTGAAAAACCACATGGTACTGCATTATCTTTGCCTGTTGGAAGATGAGCTTAGAGCTGTTTGTTGACATATCTAAGCGCACAGCTCTTAGTTGATCATGCAAACTGACAAGACAACATAACTGTATCTATGTGGATCATCAACAGTACTTAATCATCAAGGAACACCTGTGGACGGATGTCCTTCCCCTTATTGTGGAGATTATGTTAACTATCTTTGGAGTGATGCTGTGGTTAGCAACAAGGCTGAATATATTGAAAATGAAAGCATTTTCATACATAATCCATGTTCCCAGATTCCACTTCCTTCTTAATCCTTTTCTGATTAAAAGTTGCAGATTCTGTGAGAATGGCCCTCTTGCTTTTATACATCTCCTCCTTTCCTCACCTCAACATAACCTTTGTGCCTTCCCTCTTTCAGATACTCAACAAATGTCACCCTGCCAGTCCATTTAATGTTCAAGAGGAGCAAGAGATTGATGACAGTAAAGTAACTTTACTCAATCTCATACTTGCAGTGACAACTCAGATACTGGTATTGCTCAGAATTAGAGGCTAATACTGCAGGCCCATACATAATGCAGCACCTGATAGCTGATGTCTCAGCTTCTATTGATTCTGGGAAAGTTCAGGTTGCTGTCATACAGGCTTCATTTCTGTCACCATGGCTGCAGATATTTGGCTTGCCAAATGAGCCTGCAGTTCCACAACAGTAGAGCAATCTGTGCTCCAGCAGATTACTAGGATTTCTGCGTTGCCATTCTGGAATGTGATGTAGGATTCATGGAGCAAGAATCTCCAGTCCTCTCTCAAGTTGACAAATAATTTGCCTTCCCATCACTGCCATGATCTTGCTGTGTCATGGGTCACCAGCCAGCCCAGACCGTAGCTGCCAAGCCAAGATGGTGTAATCCAAAGGGCTTTACAGCACTGAATTTTGCATTCCAAGTATTATGATGAAAGTCAGCGGGCTTCAATGATAAATATATCAATAAGAACTTGTTCTCACAAACATACAAATGCACAAATATGTACAAATGGGAAAGCTGACTTCACAAATGCAGGTCCCATTATGAATCTATGTGAGGTAATACATAAGTGTTTAACTTTGATCTTTTCATGCTTGTTCGTGATCCCTCTTGACTCTCTGTCTGTTGCAATCTTTCCTGTTTTGATTTTGTCAATACTACTATTATTAGTCTCTTGTACTTTCCTCTCATGTTCATTCAGCATTCCTACATGCTGTTCTCGCTCCCTGCATTTGCACTTTGTTGAAATCAGAACCCAACAACTGTCACTATATTTCAAAGTAATTCATTCTCTTGAAGTGGTTTGGAGGTATTTTGAAGATATGATGAAGTGTTAAATAAGTGCAGCACTTCCATTCATGACACTATCCATTCCTATAACTGACTTCATTTCTCAGGGTTTTTAAATTGTGGGATTTGTTTCATGTCATTTTTCCCTAATCTTGCAGGTTTCCCATGGAAACAGTATATGATTGCAGAGAGAATGGAGTTCAGCTCAAGAAGGAACATGATGACATTGCAAGTCATTCTGAGGATGTCTTTTTATCTTGGATAGAATGTTCCACGGAGCATCAATTGTGACAATTTTGTTTTAATTATTCATTTATGGGATGAAGGCGTTGCTGGTTGGGCAAACATTTATTGCCCATCCCTAAGGAGAATCAACCACATTATTGTGGATCTGAAATCATATGTAGGCCATACTGGAAAAAGATGACAAATTTCCTTCCTCAAAGGATATTTGTAACCAAATAGGTTTTTACAACAATCAACAATGGTCTTTAGACTTATAATTCCAGATTTGTTTAACCATTGCTTATCCACCATGATGCCTTTTAATGAAATTCCCCAATTTATCTTAGCCAACTCACTCTCATGCCTTCATAGCTTCCTATGTTTAGATTTAGGACTTCATTTCGGATTGGACTTCTTTACTTTCCATTCTAACGAACTATTCCAACATATTATGGTCTCTCTTCCTTAAAGGACACCTCACAACAAAATTATTAATGAACTACTTTTCACAACACAGTGACAAATTCAGGATAACTTGTTCATTCTTGGTTCCCTGATGTAATGGTCTAAAATACACATATACACACCCTTTGTTAGAAAGAAGGCGGGTAAGAGGAGACCTTATTGAAACATATAAGATGATTAGAGGTTTAGATAGGGTGGACAGTGATAGCCTTTTTCCTAGGATGGAGAAAGCTAGCACGAGGGGACATAGCTTTAAATTAAGGGGTGGTGGTTATAGGACGGATGTCAGAGGTAGGTTCTTTACCCAGAGGGTGGTAAGGGTATGGAATGCCCTGCCTGCGGCAGTTGTAGATGCGCCAAGTTTGGTGGCGTTTAAGAGGTTAGTAGATAAGTTTATGGATGAAAAGGGAATGGTTTAGGTTAGAGGGTCATTGCTTTTTCCTAATTGGTCAGCGCAACATCGAAGGCCGAAGGGCCTGTTCTGCGCTGTAATGTTCTATGTTCTATGTTCTAAAAATTCATCCACCTCAATATTATTGTCAACTTGGTTTGTCCAATCTATACATAGATAAAAGTCATTCATACTTACTGTATCATCCTTGTTATTTCCATCTTGAATTTCCAATTTAATGCTATCCCCTACCATATTCTGACTGTTTGAAGGCCTATTGACAACTATCATAAATGCCTTTGGCCTCTTGCTGCTTCTTAACTCATACAATGTATACCAATTTGCATTCTTAATTCATCAATATTGTGAATGCTCCATGAATTCACATGCAGTGCCTTTAGATGTATCTTTCTAACATTTTTATACATGCTTTTTGCAACATGGCCCTATTGTTACATGTCCTTCCCAAGTGTTACTGTAGACCAATAGCTTATCAATATATATTACACAGTTGTGTAATCTGGCAATTACTTGGTTTATTAATTTTTAAAAGGAGGTCGGTGCATTCTTAATTGCAAATTGTAAAATGTTACACTGGTACAAGCTTTTTGGAGTTAGGAAAGCAGAGATTTCTTTAGCTTGATCTGTTTGTAGAACTTGCCAATCATCTTTTAATCAATTGATCATGTTAACAAAGCCTGAATTTTAAATTCTATAAATGCAATCCTCAAATTCGGGAATTGGATGAGAATCAATTTTTGTTATAGTATTAATTTTCTTATAATCAGCACAAAATTGGAGTGATCCCTCATATCAGCATGACTGAAAAATTCCAGCTACTTTGACAGGTTCAATGATATCATTGTTCAGCATAAATTTAATTTCCTCTCTGACTGGAGCTGGGGAGGGTTTTGTTTGATGAGCATGACATTTCCCACATCAACTTCATGAAAACCTAATGAAGTTGGCCTTCATCTATCTATACACACTGACTCATACTTTTTATAGCAGCATGGCCATGTCACCCTGAGACTTCTCCGGAAGATGGTTTAATATTCCATATAATTTTTCTAACTATTGGCTAATTCCATTACTGGAGGTTCAGTTTTTCAATCTGACTCATCATTTGAATCCTCAAGTGTATTCATTTCACTATTTTCCTTCTTTACTATTTGCAGTACACTCACTGGCTGGCTCACTGAGAGAATTCCTTTTCTACCTATGTACATTTGTTGTTCCCTTCCATTTATCTCAGTGATTCTCTTCACACAATAAGACCCACTAAACTTAGTCTTCAATAGTTCATCTGGCAAAGCTGTCAAATATTATATCACTGGTTTTAAAAGTTTGAGCTTCACCTGTCTCTGCTTGATTTTTCATGATTTGCTGGGAAATCTTTTGATGCTCCCAAGTTGCAGCGCATACTTTTGACAGTCTTTCTCAAAGCTTGGGAATGCAAGTTTCTTCCTGGGCCATAACGTTCCCTTTGATGAATTTAAGTTGTCTCCTTATGTCTCTAAACTAATCTTGACTACAGCCAAAATTGAGAAAGCTATCTCACAAACTAGTCAAGCAACAGTCTGACAAAGTCTTACTCGCAGAATCATACCTTAAAGATAACGTCTCAGACCTTACCATTACCATTCTGGGGTGTTCCCTGTCCCACTTACATGATTAGAGGCCAATCATCTCAGTGCTAAGACATCATTGCAGAAGTTCATCAGGACAGTGTCTTAGGTCCAACAATCTTCAGCTGCTTCACGAATGATCTCCCTTCTATTGTAAGGTCAGAGATCGGGATGTTCATTGATGATTGCACAATATTCAGCACTATTTGTGACTCCTCAGATACAGAAGCAGTCCATGCCTAAATGCAGCAAGACATGACCAATATTCAGGCTTAAGCTGAGAAATGGCATTTGGTTCACAAAATTGCCAATCAATGACCACCTCTAACAAGAGCAAATATAATCATCACCCGTTGACATTCAATGGCATTACCATCACTGAGTTCTCTACTACCTACATCCCGCGGGTTACCATTGACCAAAAGTGAATTGGGCTAGCCATACAAATAATGTAGCCACAAGAGTTGGTCAGAGTCTAGGGCTGCTGCAGTGAGTAACTCTCCTCCAGATTCTCAAAAGCCTGCCCACCATCTACAAGGAAAAGGTCAGAAGTGCAATGGAATTCTTTCCATTTGCCAGATGAATGCAGCTCCAACATCACTCAAGATGCACGATGCAAAACAGGACAAATCAACTTGTTTGATTGCCACCCTATCCACAAACTGCTGCTGGTAGACATCTAAAATCTAATTCAAAATAGCCAAGGCATGACCCATCATGATGACCTGGACCAGTTGATGGGCAACACGATAGCTCAGTGACTATCGCTGTGCTGTGCAGATACATGGATTTGGGCCTGTGTCTGTGGGAGTTTGCGCATTCTCCCCGTGCTTGCGTGGGTTTTCTCCGGGTGCTCCGGTTTCCTCCCACATCCCAAAGATGTGCTCTTAGGCTAATTGGCAAAAAAAGTTCCCCTAAATTGTCTCAAATTTGGTTTTAATCCATAGATCTATAAACATAGACAGGGATCACGGGTAGAGGTGGGAACATCGGGGTGGCGGCGTGGGCTCGTTGGGCTGAAGGGCCTGTTTCCCGTGCTGTTTTGTTCTTTGTTCTTTGTACCTCCAACATACAGAAATTATTTTCTGATCATAGGTACTCTCAATGATTCCTTTCCCAGTATTAAGTAAAAATGTAAATTAGTGCGTTTGCCTGACTTTTAATAAATCCCATGAATGGCAGCTCAGTATTCTTGCCTTTGTTTTACTGGCATGTTTCAGATAGCTTGGGAAACCCAGGCATGTTATTTTAAATCCACATAAAAACACCGAGCAACCAAATTACTAAACTACTTCCCATGTCGCTGAATGTGCCTGAGTTAAGCCAGAAAGTTGGAATATTGGAACTAGCTTCCAGATATGCTGATACTTTAGCCACATTTAAAACATCCCCCCTCCCCCATCCAGACCTAAATCTACATGCCCTTAATATTACAATTCCTCTCATATTTAAGTGACCGAACATTGAAAGAATGAAACAAACTTCCGAGAAATACAAAGGAATTGATAACATTGATTCATATCATAAAGTCCCTACAGTGCAGAAGGAAGCCTTTTGGCCCATCGAGTCTGCACTGACTCTCTGACAGAGTGTCTTACCCAGACCCTTTCTCCTGCCCTACACTGCACATTTCTCATCCATTTAACACATATCTTGGGACACTAAGTGCAATTTAGGATGGCCAATCCAACAATCACCTGCAAATTAGATTGCTTTCTTTCCTAAAATACCAACTTCAAATATCGTATCAGTAATTTGGACCATGGCATGCTTTGGATGAAGAGTTGACTTTGCTCTCTAGTCCCTTAAATCCTTCCCCTGATTTAAGTACTCTTCACTTCATGTCTGATTTTGTTGCAGACTAAGTGATTGCTATGATTGATCAGTAGCTCTATTACCATTATGTCATGTGACTACTGGGATAGCTGAATGCCAACTAGATGGCCCTTGATCTCTTTTGCCTAGCAATTCCTATGTTGCGACATGAGATCTTAGATGCACAGACTTTTGCAGTGTGAAGATGTTTACTGAAGCATAAATTTTCAAAACTTGTCATTGTATATATCTAACTGTGATAGAGCATCTGAGAGACAGTTTTAATTAAGCTGAAAAAGTGACTTATCCAAGAGTGAAAGATCCAGATCATGGCATGGCATTTCAGGAAGTGTCTAGAGTGCTGCTGTGTGAAATGGACGTGGGAACGGTGATTTGGCTGTGACATGGGTGCATCTATCCATAACTCCTACCAGGGGGTCAAGGGTGGGCCCTCGGAGTCCGCAGCATGTCATGAGGATAGCTCACCTGAAGAAAGAAGAGAAAATGTCAATGGCAAACATTATTCCAAAGTCACAATGCATGCACTCTGATTGCTTGCCTCAATGGACAACTGATTCAGTCAAGCATTGTGAATGGTCAAGGAATAGGGACTATTGGGGACTATTGCTATAAACATCTGATTCCAAATGCTACTGTCCTACATCTTATATATGCACTGCCCCCATACTCTTCCCTGTTCACTGGACTCTTACCATCCTCTGAGATCCCTGGCTTCCCATCACCTGTAGACCTGATGTCATGATTGTATGTTAATTCAAAGATTGCCCCTTTGTTTTGCAACAGGATCAGGGGATGGAACACCCAACCACCTGTTCACCCGTGTTCTAATGTATTATGGCTTCTTTGCTCCAGAAAGAACAAAGACATTTTCACAAACCCACCCTCTAAATGCTAACTCATGCCAGCCTACCCGTCCCCCCGCCAACCCATTCCGCTAAACCAAGATTGAGATCTAATTGCAGTGGATCTCGCATCCACTCCTGGGCCTGCTGAACATGGGCACATGGTCTGGGTAAAATTCAGGCCATTATTGCTTCAAGCCTTAATTAGAAATTTCCTACACTCAGTGCGGGTCAGTGTGACAGAGGTCTTTTCACAGTGTTGAAGGACATTGCCAAAATATTGCATCACAAGTAAATGATTTTTCTCCAAATAAAATTTTAAAAAATGGCATAGTGTGGGTAATTTTCAATTGCCCAGATTGGACTGTCGCTAAGACAATGAATGCTAGCCCTTTGGAGCAGTTACAACACTTTCATCCTCAACCTCAGTGGAACATAGACAAAACTCATTCTATCAACAGTTCAACTCTGCCAGGTGTCAAATTTCAGAATGATCCCCACCTCTTCAAAAGCAATTCAACTTTTTAAAATGTAAAATCATGTTACTTTTTGCAAAAGTATTAGTCTTAGATTAATGCAACTTCATTTGGATAATGTTAATTCTTTTAAGCAAAAGTACTCCGCTGTTTTATTAAATGCTCAAATTTAAAATATTAGGTAATTAGACTTTTTTAAAATCATAAAAGCAACTTCAATTTTGCATGTTTAGTTAGGCCAAATAAATCACCTTTGTTTTTAACAGAGTTGACAGTCAGGGCAACATTTCCTGCACCACTTTCAATGTGGAACAGTAGGTGCCACATTCACACAACATACAACAGGCTTGAATACCACTTACTTTTCAGACCTAAGACAACCAATTCAATAGCATATTCTCCCCTGGATGTAAATTGGTTAAATTTGTGTTTAAATTTGTCTTCTGTTTTGCATGCACTGATAATTTCCTCACCAACACTAGATAAAAGAAAATTGATTGATTTCTTTGAATAAAAACAAACAAAACAAACAGGTATACAAGTGCATGCAAGACTGCTTTGATTTCTGTCAGGCAACTGAATAACATAGAACATAGAACATAGAACACTACAGCACAGAACAGGCCCTTCGGCCTTCGATGTTGCGCCGACCAATATAAAAAGCAATGCCCCTCCAAACTAAACCATTCCCTTCTCTTCCATATACTTATCAACTAACCTCTTAAACGCCACCAAACTTGGCGCATCTACAACTGCTGCAGGCAGGGCATTCCACTCCGAACCACCTTGGTAAGAACCTACCTCTGATATCCGTCCTATAACTATCCCCCTTAATTTAAAGCTGTGTCCCCTCGTGCTAGCTTTCTCCATCCTAGAAAAGGCTATCACTGTCCACCCTATCTAAACCTCTAATCATCTTATATGTTTCGATTAGGTCCCCTCTTAGCCGCCTCCTTTCTAACGAAAATAATCTCAAATCCCTCAGCCTCTCTTCATAAGACCAATAACAATCTATAACTCTGATTAGCTAGATCAAGACTTCCCAAACTGGGGCCTACACACTTACATCAAATAATTACAGTGATGAAATTGACCAGAGCAAGGCCTCTTTGAGCACTGGATATATCCAGTGATCCAAGACGCTTTTGTCTGACTGGCCCATTTGATTAATTCCATATCATTGTTGCTGGGCAGAAAGGCCCACAGTGCTCAGTGAGAATTGATCCTGAGAATGGAGCTGGTGGCAAAAAGGGGCAGCAAAAAGTGTGTGAGGCCTCAGGAAAGTGTGTCTGCGAGAGTGGGTGCTGGGTCTTAGTGAGGCATGTGTGTGAGGGAAGGGTGGTGTGTGTCTGGGTGAAATAGGGGTGAGTGTATGTGCAAGAGAGGAAGGTGAGGGTGTATATATGGGAGTGAGCATGTCTGTGAGGCATGTGTGTTTGTGAGTGTGTGTGTGTGTGAGGGGATGAGTGTGTGTGTGAGAGGAAGTGAGTGTGTGTGTATGGGGGAGTGAACATGTGTGTGAGAGAGGAGGGTGAGTGTGTGGGGGGAGAGATAAGCATGTGTGTGAGGGGGTGAACTTGTGTGTAGGGTGTTGAGTGTTGTGTGAGGGGGGGAGTGTGTGTGTGTGGTGTGTGTGTGTGTGTGAAAGGGGAATGACTGTGTGTGTGGGGGGGGTGAATGTGTGCGTGTAGAGAGGGGGTGAGTGTGTATATATGAGAGAGGGGGGTGAGTGTGTGTGAGAAAGGGAAGTGAATGCGTGTGTCTGTATGAGGGTGTGTGTTTGTCTGTGTGATGGGGATGAGTGTGTGTGAGGAGGGGTGAGTGTGTGTGCGAGAGAGCAATAGAAAATGCAGCGACGACATTATGCAAATATTTAGGGTCCCTGATGCTGTTGGAGGTCGCCAGAGGTTGCACAGCTCAAAGGGTTTGGGAAGTCCTGAACAGGATAAAACCTCGAAAACAGGTGCCCTCAAGTAAGGATTGGAAAAATGGGGCTCAATTCTCTAAAAAAATGATTACGTGTCATCACTGGCAGAAAGCAATGTGCCATTCCCATCAGGTCAGCTAGCATGATTCCCATTGTAATCACTCTCTTCTTGGCAGGGGAAAGTAATTTGTGCAATGAATGAGAAGGTCGGGGTCTAGTGACGCCTACAATGCCCACTCCCAAGAGATCGGAGAACTTTTTAAAAGGGTGCCCCAATCTCAAGTTAACCTTTAAGGCTCCCTTCTGCTAGTCCCATTGCCAACATCAACTAAACCCCACTAAAATGTGCAAACTCCCACTATACTGACACAATAGTTAAGAAAGCCCACCAACATGTCTATTTTCTTGGAAGACTAAGGACTCTCACCTTAGACAGCTATGACTCTCACCAACTTTTACAAATGCACCATAGAAAGCATTCTTTCTGGTTGTATTGCAGGTTGGTATGGTTCCTGTTCTGTCCAAGACTGCAAGGAATTACACAAGGTTGTGAATATAGCCTAATCCATCAAGCAAACCAGTGTCCCATCCATTGACTCTGTCTACATTTCCTGCTGCTTTGACAAAGCAACCAGCATAATTAAGGACTCTACGCACATTCTCTTTTTCATCTTCTTCCATCAGGAAAAAGATACAAAAGTCCGATGTCATGGACCAATTGACTCAAGAACAGTTTCATCCCTGCTGCTATCAGACTTCTGAATGGACCTTCCTCGCGTTAAGTTAATCTTTCTCCACACTCTAGCTATGACTGTGACACTAATTCTGCACTTTCTCGTTTTCTTCTCTATGAATGATATGCTTTGTCTGTATAACGCACAAGAAACATACTTTTCACTATATATTAATACACGTGGCAATAATAAATTAAACTAAATCAAGTCAAATATAGACTTGCCTATAGGTTCTGCCCTTCATGCCCTGCCCCACTGCCATGGTGCACTGTCTGGGTGCAGCACAGACATGTCGCTGACCACAAATGGTCTCCTAGCTGTGCAGCGTGGTCATCACATCTGGTCTCTGTCAGATTATGTCACCAGAGATGGGGAGAATCACAATCACCCCTTCACTAATCCTTTTATAGCCATTATAGACTCTTGCCTGAGTCTCCGGCCATGAAGAATTTGCACCTACGCAAGCGGGACTGGAGAATCACTTCCTTGATATTGATTTGACAACATGGTGGCACAGTGATTAGCATTGCTACCTCAGAGCGCCAGGGACCTCGGTTCAATTCTGGCTTACTATCTGTGTGGAGTTTGCATTCTCCCTTTGTCTGCATGGGTTTTCTTCAGGTGCTCCGGTTTCCTCCCACACTCCAAAGATATGCAGGTTAGGTTGATTGATATGCTAAATTGTCCCTTAGTGACAGGAAGATTAGCAGGATAAATATGTGGGGATACAGGGATTGGTGGGATTGTTGTTGGTGTAAGCTCGATGAGCTGAATGGCCTCTTCCTGCACTACATGGATTCTAACTGTTCAGAACTTTTCCTTCTCTGGGTGTATTTTTTTGTTTTGTTACTGCCTTAAACAGTTGCATCAGTTTGTACAATGAACGTACAGCTCAGTTCTGCAGGTTGACTCTGTTAGAATTTGAAACGTTGTCTGTACTTGCATTAAAAATAACGATAATCTGACTCTTGATTACTGCCTGAATGTACTTCTTCATCTGAAGTTTTTTTTCCCCTCCATGGAATCAGTGCACATCCTAATCCAAATCTCAGCGGGAATCCTGCAACTATACAATACTATAACAAGATGTGACGTCCAGTCTTACCTAATCAGTGTAGAGCTGAGATCTAAGGCTGCAGTGCATTCTGCCTTATCTCTGCTCCCAGTACGCAAACTAAATACTGAAACAAGATGAACAAAAGAGAAATATGAAAAATACTACCGCAGTTCCATCGGAAAATGTGACTGGAAATGAATGTCATTCTGTAAAATCCAAAAGCTTGCCTTAATACTACACTTAGACTAAATCTTTTGCTTTGAGAGGCAGAAGGTCTCCAGTGACCTGTACAGCTGCCACAGGAGACTTTCAGACTAGCTACTTTCTGCTAAATGTGCTCACATATTAATATTTTAAAAAGCTGTAATGCCTCAGAGAAAACCTCAGAGGACAGATCCATCAATTTGAGAGGTGTTTGCTCCAGGAAACAGAAACTGTAAGCAGCAAATCCTCACTTTCAAGTGAAGGGAAATACCATGCCCCAGAGCTTTATTAGGACAAAAAGGTTTGTTGTGGCATTAAATCTTAAGCTTGTTTCAGTAATAAATCAACAATAAGTAGGCTTTGAGCTCTGTTGTATTATTGGCCAATAAATCAGTTAAACAAACAGTCCTATTTTTTCATTAAGGATGGATACATTGAACAAATATTATACTTTAACAAAGGGGCATTGCGAACATCTCAAACATAAGAATGGTACTTCAGCAATAACTGAGCACCACACCCATTTTCCATTTGGAAGATTTATATTTTGCTGATTTTTTTTCTTGATTTAACACTTTTTGTTGATTGTCCTGTGTATCAGTGAGACTAAATAATGTTCCCATCCTGTAATATCATATTTAACTGAATCCAAAAAGAAAATTCTTATAAGCATATTCAATGTAGAAAATGTAAAATTAGATTTTGAAAAGTCTAATTTTCTCTCATCTTTGAAGATTATTTTCCAATTCAATTATCCACTAATATTCCAGAATGACCCTACTGTGAAATTATCATGTGACTATTAATAAAATAGTATTGGACAAACTACAGTGCCAGGTCACATATTCCTCAGATAATTTTAATAGCATAGAAAGGAAATGAAAGGCTCTGCAATAAACTCTAATCAACAGTTTTCTTTTGTGTGGTCAGCATTGATTTGGATCTCTCCATAATTGGACGCACAAACATTTCTGAAAATCTCACCAAGATTTTGCTGCCCAAGGTCCTTGTGAAGATCATTAGTGCGAAAAGTATTCCGCAGCACCACATTCAAATCACAAAGCGAATATTTTCCCTGGATTTAGTGAATTCAATGAAGCTCATGTGGGGAAGTGGATTTAGAAAATGGTTGCAGAGAAGGAGCCCTTCTCTGTATTCAGTCCACACAATACTGTTAGTTTGCCTGTGTACTTGGAAGACTGCCAGCAGAGAATACACTTTCATATGGAAAACTGTCAAAAATTATACACTATCAATGTTGCTGGGGAGAGAAAAACAAGAAGAAAAGACTTGCCTTTATATAGCAATTTTTATAACCACCAAAATCATCTCAAAATGATTTACAGCCAATGAAGTAATTTCATGAAATATCATCACTGTTGTATTAGGAAACATGGCAACCAATACGTACAGAGCAAACTCCTACAAACAACACCATGATAATGACCAAATAATCTGTCTGTTATGGTGTTGACTGAGGGATAAATATTGGCCAGGTCACCAGGAATAGCTCTGCTACTCTTCATAAAATCATAAAAACCTTCCAATGCTGAACGAGGCAATTCGACCTTGGAATCTGTTTCGACTTTGCAACAGAGGATCCCACTTGGGTCCTTTCCCGTACTCCCACATATAGTTCTCTTAACCTACACATCTTTGCACTGTAGGAAGACATTGGTTCACCCAAAGGAAACCCATACAGACATGGGAAAAACATGCAAAGTCCACACAAACAGTCACCCAAGACTGGAAAAGAATATAAGCCCCTGGCACCATGCTAACCACTGTACCACCTCTCCATTTAAATAGTTCCTCAGAACCTTTTAGATCAAATGGAGCAGACAGGTGGTGCCTCAATTTAATGGCTTATATGAAAGACAGCACCTCCAACAGTGCAATACTCCTCCAGTATCGATTTTTATACTCAAACCATGGAGTTGGACTTGAAACCAGAACCTTATAACTCAGAGACAAAAATGGAGCCACAGTTAGTAAGATCATTAGAAATAAGAGCAGAAGTGGGCCATTCTGCCTGCTCTGCCATTCAATTAAATCATATCTCAATAGAGGGGGTTGAGAACACAGATTTGTGGGACACCGGTTTTGAGAATGATCGTGGAGGAGGTGCATTGCTTATCCTTACTGATTGAAGTCTGTGATTTAGAAAGTTCAGGATCTAATTGCAGAGGGAGGAGTCAAGCTCCAGGTCATGGAATTTGGAGATGAGCTTTATTAGGAATAATGGTGTTCAATGCTGAGCTATAGGCAATAAATAGGAGTCTGACACAAGAACATAAGAACATAAGAAATAGGAGCAGGAGTAGGCCATCTAGCCCTTTGAGCCTGCCTCGCCATTCAATAAGATCATGGCTAATCTGAAGTGGATCAGTTCCACTTTCCCACTTTTTCCCCGTAACCCTTAATTCTCTTGTCTATCAGAAACCTATCTATCTGTGACTTAAATATATTCAGCGAGGTAGCCTCCACCACTTCAGATTTCCAGAGAATTCCAGAGATTCACCATCCTTTGAGTGAAGCAATTCCTCCTCAGCTCCAATGTAAACTGTCCTCTCCTCCCTCCTTATTTTGAAGTTATGCCCTCTGGTCCTGGTATTCTTTCTAAGCAGGAAGAACCTCTCTACCTCTACCCTATCTATCCCCTTCATTATCTTATATGTCTCTATTGGTATCATAGGTGTCTTTTTACCTAGGTGTTGCAGGGTTGAATGCAGGACCAGGGAGATGGCGTCTACTGTGGACCTGTTGCAATGATAGGCAAACTCTAGTGGGTCCAGGCCATCTGGGAGGTTAGAATTGATTTGTGCCATGAGTAACATTTCAAAGTACTTCAGAATATGGATGTCAGAGCCACTGGATGATAGTCATTAAGGCACGCTGCTTGGTTTTCCTTTGGTATTGGGATGATGGATGTCTTCTTGAAGCAGATAGGGAATTCAGATTGGTGTAAAGAGAGGCTGAAGGTTGAAGAGGTTAAAGAGAAGTTTAATACCACTTTCTCCTGGTGCAGTAAATGGCTTTTTACAACAGTTTACTATGTTGTGAACTGTTATCAGTGGATTTAATCTCCCCAGTGAAGTAAAATGTATGAGATAGATCATTGAAATATTTCTTTCATATCTATAGTCTAAGGATATCAATATACTTTGAAATTAAGTCACTCAACACTGGCCAGTTGCATTTCATAATTGATGCTTCACTGACATCAAGAGTGCTAAAATTTCCAGCTGTTCACGCCAGTGGAATTTTCTGACCCTACTGCAATGAATGGTTGAACGCCAATCTTTCCATTCTCATTTGCAGTGGCAGAGGGTGTGAATTGTCAGTATATTTCATCTATGTTCATAACTTGCATTGATATCTTAAGTCCTGTCCTCCGCTTAGTATTTTGATAGGAGTCTATGCCATGTATCTATTACTCATTCATAGAATGAATTCTAAGCAGCGTAATGTTGCCTCAGAGGCTGTCTCACATGAAACATGAGGTACAATACAACTCCATTCAAAGGAAGAAAAATGTTTTTCAAAAACATTGGCTTGAAATCTTCACAAAAAATTTTAAGTGTCAGATTCACATGAAAGCTAGAGCAATTCACACTACTTTTTTCAGTGAGAATTCAGAGAAGAATCTCCCACACTCTGTGAATTGCAGAGGTAAAAATTAAAGATTAAAAAAGTTCATGTGCCACGAGTAGGTTAGCTGGGGTGAATGATCAGGAGTTATACAGTCATAGAGTCTTAGAGATTTACAGCATGGAAACAGGCCCTTCAGTCCAATTTGTCCATGTCATCCTTTTTTAACCCTTCAGCTGGTCCCAGTTGTCTGCATTTGGCCCATATCCCTTAAGACTCATCTTACCCATGTTATCTGGGACCATATCGACTGGAGGTATAGACACATGTTAACTGGGTGTACAGATCACTCCCTTCTGAAACTGTGGGGTGGCGGGGGGTTTGGTCATGAAGTTGAGCATGTAGTGGGGTTGGTTATGAAGCGGGTCATGAATGGGATTTATGGAGAGATGCATGATGGGAGATCCATTGGAAGGGCTCTAATGCCCCAATGTCAATGATCTTTGTTGGGAAGTGGGGTGGATAATCATCCTCCCATTGAGGAGGAGCGGGGAAGTTAAGCCCCATGCCTCTCAGAACTAGTGCAAAGCTCAACCCTCTCCCAAAACATGACTAAATGTGGGATGAATATGGTCTGGTCTGTGCCGGTTTTCCTCACCATTATGATAATTCAATCATTTTTGGGAAAATCCAGGCTCAGGTTTCTCATCCAAAATGACACTGAGGATAGAAACGTCCCATCTTGCCTCCATGAGGATCAGAGTGTGCAAAACAGAAAATTTGGTGGACCTTTCAAAGGCCCCTTGAAATTGGGTGGGAATTTCTGGTCTTGGGGTATGCATGGCTGGAGAATCCCACCTCACTGAGGTACGGATTAAGTCTCGGAAACATTGTTTAAACGAGTTTAGCAGGGGGAGGGCAGGCACAATATTAGTGAAACGGAGACAGGTCACGCTGTAGAAAAGGATGCAAGTCAGTGTGAGTTCAGCTATGTTGTGTGTCTAGAGAGTAAGACAAGATTGGGTGGTCTTTAATGCTAGGACTATAATAGGTAAGACTGATGAGTTAAAGGCCTGGATTGGCACAAGAAAGTGTGATATTGTTGCCATTACTGAAACATAGTTGAGAAAGGGCAGGATTGCCAATTCAATATTCCGGTGTATAAGATCTTTACTGGGGCACTTATTGTTCATTATATGCATAAATGATATAGATGAAAGAGTGAGAGGAATGACATCCAAATTTGGAGACAACACCAAGACCGACAGGGTGGTTAATAGTAAAGAAGATGGTTATAGGTTACAGGAAGATACAAACGGGTTGGCCAGATGGATAGAGCAGTGGCAGATGGTATTTAAGCTTAATAAGTGCAAAGTGATGCACTTTGGAGGAAGGAACAAGATGGGGGAGTATTAAATGGTTGGCAGGACACTGGTTAGCTCAGAGGCACAGAGAAATCTTGGATTAATTATTCATCGATCCCTGGAAATTGAGTAGAGCATATGAATAGGATTGTTAAGAAGGCATAAGGGACATTTGTTTTCATCAGTCATAATATAGAGTATAAGAGCAATGAGGTAATGTTGGAGTTGTACAGAATGTTGGTTAGGCCACAGCTGGAGTACTGTTTACAGTTCTGTTCACCTCACTGTAGGAAGGATGTAATTGCACTAGAGGGGGACAGAGGAGGTTGTCTGCGATGGAGCATTTAAGCTATAAGAAGAGAGTGGATACGATTGAATTGTTTTCTTTGGAGCTGAGAAGGTTGAGGGAAGACATGATTGTGGTGTGGAAGATTATGAAGAGTGTGGACAGGGTGAGCAGGCAGTAGCTGTTCCCCTTTATTGAAGGGTCAATCGCAAAGGGATATAGTTTTAGAATGAGGAGCAGGAAATTCAAAAGGGATTTGAGAAAAAACGTTTTAACTAAGAAGGAGGTGAGCATATGGAATATCTTGCCTGGGAGGGTAGTGGAGGCTGGAAAACTTATAACATTCAAAAAATATTTGAATGACTTCTTGAAATATCATAACATTCAATCATATGGGACAAGTGCAGGAAAAATGGGATTAGCAATCCTTTATTAGTAGTTGTTATTGATGCTGACTCAATGGGTTGAAGGAACTTTTCAGCGCTGTCTAGCTCTATGACTCCAAAGCATCTTTATCACTCTTTTTTGAATGGTCAATGAACTTTGAAGATAAAATGTCAAAATATACCACAGTATAGTAGATTTTCTTGGCTTAAATACCTAAACGGCATCTGAAAAATGGCTGCGATGAAGAGGAAAATGGAATGGCCACTCAGAAAAATTTATTGAATATTCCTTTATCAATGAGTTTTATAGAGAAATTTAAAATGTCCTCCTTGTTATAATTATTTCACATTATTGATAACAAACATGGATGAGATACTTTCAGAATTTACTCTGTGATCCCATCCAAGAAATCGTCAGTGCACATTTTACTGTATGCACAATTTTCTCAGATTTGATCTTTGTAAACATCTTGGAATAATATTAAAGAAGGTTCAATGTCAAAGCTATATTAATTTATTGTACACTGTTTTATCAGTGTTTCTTTAAACAACTATTTGCTTCCACTTGCAAAATTATTTTATGAATTGCAGCATCACTAATTGCTGAAGGGATACAGATTTTGGAAACTGTTTTGATCAACATAGAGCAACATTCACATGTAAATATCTTTAAAATCCTTTAAAGAGGTTTCCAAGAGTAATCATTGAATATATAAAATAAAAAAATGCAGGAGGAATGCTGTTTGAATGAATTTATTTTTCATGCATTTACTTTTCATCACTACTATGAGTTTGCTTGTTATGATTGCTAGGGTTGCCATGTCAAGGTTACTCGTGTTCAGAGCATCTTCCCATTTCGATGCCGAGGAATGCATCAAATATTGACCTTGCCAAATCCAATTTGCAAACATGTCAATCTTCTGAATCCTGATTTCTGACCAGTTACAATGCCAGCCTCCAAAATAGCCAATGAAATCTGAAATATTAAAACTTATTTCAACCTTTGAACTACACAATGGAAACCAGAGCAGTTTGAAAGAAAATAAATGAAACATTTGAAAATAATTTCTTTACAAATCAACTGGTTTGACAATATAGGATCGTCTATGTTAGGTAGAGGACAGAGTCAAAGACAGAAGTGAAAAACAAGGAGAATAAGTACCTAAAGGAATAAAAGGAGAGATTGAAACAGAACTATCAATTTTGATTAAAATTGTAATTACAGTATTAAAAGTAATTAAAAGTATTACAGTAAGAAATTCTGATAATTTTGGAGTCATTTTATTACTATGATATCAGGACAGTTATTGAAAGTGGCAAGACTGTCAAGATGCTTCAGGAAAGGAAACGTGTGTCACCTACAATGTTCACTATTTGTAGTTTAATGCCCGTGAGAAAACATTATTTCTGCAGCAGATCCTATGCTGGAGAACATAGAAGAATGAAAACAGGGAATTTAGAAGCAGAATTAGACAATTCAGCGCTTCGAGCGAGCTCCACCAATCAATAAGATCACTGCTGATCTGGCTGTGGTTGAAGCTCCATTTTCCTGTCTATAATTTTCACCCACATAATCTCATCTAACTTCCCTTGTCTAACAAAAATCTATGAAACAACTTGAATAAATTTGAAGACCCAGCCTCCCTCTTTTATCTGCTGGAGAAGACATTTTCACACTCTAATGACTGTTTGAGAGAAAAAAGAAATTCACCTAATCTCTGTCTTAAAAGGGAGACCTCTTATTCTTAAACATAGAAAGGTAGAAACGTAGAAACTGGAAGCAGGAGCAGATCATCCGGCCCTTCAAGCCTGTTCTGCCATTCATTTTGATCATGACTGATCTCTGAATTCAATATCCTATACCACTTTCCTGCCATATCCTTTGATTCTTTTAGCCCATGAGCTATATCTGATATCTTCTTGAATCATTTGGCCTCAATTATATTCAGTGATAGTGAATTCCACACATTCACCATCCTCTGGTGGAGGAATTTCTCCTCACCTCCGTTTTAAAAGGTTTATCCTTTACCCTCAAAATATGACTCCTAGTCTGGAGTCCCCCATCATTGGGAACATTCTTTCTGAATCTACCCTGTCCAGTATTGTTAGAATTTTATAAGTTTCTGTGAGATCCCCTCTCACTCTTCTAAACTCCAATGAATATAATCCTAACTGACCTAGTCTCTCCTCATATGAAAGACCTACACTATAGTCCCTGAGTTCTAGTTTCCCCCATAAGAGGAAAAATCTTCCTGTATCCAGTCCCCTGCTGGGGTTTGTGAGAGAACAATGAGCTAGTCGATCAGTAATCATTCCCTGGATCTAGGAAGTAGGAGACATAAATCGGTAAAGTAAATGTTTTGGTCAATAGAGAACAATGTGGCAAAATGTGAGATGTCCACTTTGGTGGGAATAGTAGAAAAGCAGAATATTACTTAATGGAGAATGCTATGATACAGATGCAGCAGAGTGTCACAAGTTTACATGTAGATACAAGATTTTGAATTGCTTTATTATTGTCACATGTATTAGCATACAGTGAAAAGATTGTTTCTTGTGCAGTATGCAGACAAAGCATACTGTCGGCAGAGAATGAAATGAGAGAATGCAGAATATAATGTTACAGTCAGAGCCAGGGTGTAGAGAAAGGTCAACTTAATACGAGGTAGGTCTATTCAAAAGTCTGACAGCAGTAGGGAAGAAACTGTTCTTGAGTAGGTCGATACGTAACCTCAGACTTTTGTATATTTTTCCCAGTGGGAGAAGGCAGAAAAGAGAATGTCTGGGGTGCGTGGAGTCCTTAATTATGTTAGCTGTATTGCTGAGGCAGTAGGAAGTGTAGACACAGTCAATGGATGGGAGGCTGGTTTGTGTGATGGATTGGGCTACATTCACAACCTTTTGTAATTTCTTATGGTCTTGGGCAGAGCAAGAGCTATACAAGCTGTGATACAACCTCAAAGAATGCTTTCTATGGTGCTTCTGTTAAGGTTGGTGATGTTCTAGCTGAAGTGCCAAATTTCCTTAGTCTTCTGAGAAACTGGAGTTGTTGGTGGACTTTCTTAATTATAGTGTTAGCATGAGGGGACCAAGACAAATTATTGGTGATCTGGACGCCTAAAATCCTGAAGCTCTCCACCCTTTCTGATGTAGACAGGGGCATGTTCTCTTTTACACTTCCTGAAGTTGATGACAATCTCCTTCATTTTGCTGACATTGAGGGAGAGATTATTGTCCCTGCACCAGTTCACCAGATTTTCTATCTTATTCCTGTACTTATTTGAAGAGATGCATTTCGAGGAGAGTTATGTTTGTTTTGGAGGCATTTCAGAGAAGGTTCAATAGATTGATTCCAGCAGTAAAGGTGTGGTCTCATGAAGCAATGTTGAGCAGACTGAGACTATATTCATTAGAGTTGAGAAGAATGAGAGATAATCTATCTGAAATGCATAAAATTCTGAGGGGGCTTCAGAGCATTACTGCTGAGGGCTTGCTTTTACTCGTGACGACATATAGAACTAGGGATTCAAACATAAGAGTTTGTTCATTTAAGATGGAGATAGAGGGAGAATTATACAGCGCAGGAAGTCAATTATACAGCGCAGGAAGTCACAGGAAGTCTCTGTTGGCTTTTGAAAAAGCTAACCAATTATTATCAATCCTACTCTTTGTCACAGCCCAAAAATACTTCCTTTTCTCTGAACCTGTAGATGCTGTGATTTCCTCCTGCTTTCTTATCTTCTCTACATATTAATAGCATATGGAAGTCATACTTTTTTCAGAAAAAAATAATTTATGGTATGTGTTCTAAAGCTTGTTTCTAAAGAATGTTTCGCATGGAACAATTTTCTTCACTCATTTTGGCTGGTTTCTTTAATGGATTGGCAAACTGCCCCTTGGTTTATTAACCAAGAGGTGAGGGAGAAAATTAAGCTTTGCCATTTCCATCAGCTATGGAAATACTTAGTTAGCGCTGCTGCCTCACAGTGCCAGGACCTGGGTTTGGCTCCCGGTTTGGGCCACTGTCTGTGTGGAGTTTGTGCATCTCCCCATGTTTAGGTGGTTTCCTTCAGGTGCTCCGGTTTCCTCCCACTGTCTAAAAGATGTGCTGGTTTGATGCATTGGCCATGCTAAATTCTCCCTCAGTATACCCAAACAGGTGTCAGAGTGACTAGTGAGCCTCCTTGTGACACTAATAAGTAAATTTATATTTCCTACACTGTGATTTTTTTAAATGCATTTGTGGAGCATGGGCATTGTTGGCTAGGCCAGTATTTTTTGCCATCTCTACATGCCATTGATAAGGTGGTGATGAGCTGCCTTCTTAAATGCTACATTGATACTGAAGTCCACATGCTATGAGTTGATCCACAAAGCTGCTAGGGAGGCAATTCCAAAGATTTTGACCCAGCATAAGTGAAAAGTCTGATGTCTCAATGCTTTCTCTGTTCAGGAGGGAGGAAACTAGTTGTAGCAGTAAGTGTATCAGTGTAAACATTCACCCATATGATTTTCTTCTTCACAGAACTGAGTAAATATTCAAGGTGTGCAATATCTTGCTGTTTTGTCCTTGTGAATGAGCTGCAGAAAGGCACTGGCCAGCTTAAATCTGAGATTAATAGATTTAATCTATTGCATGTTGGATGCCTGAAAATAATGTTTACTTCCACTTAAGAATCTCACCTGAGATTCTCCTCAGTCAGAAGGTAAAAGATTCACTTTAAAAAAAGAACCTTGCAAATTTATATTTTAAACACAGAAACTCAAGGAGGTCAGCAAGTTCATTATAGCTGATAGCTGTTCAGAATGTAATTGATCCAGTGTCTGCATTGCTGCTACACAATGGTGAGTAATTGCTTACTGGGGATCTACTTTACATTGTTCAGGCTCTCAAAACGTCTGCAGGAAATTATGTTGGATCTGGACTGCAGTGTTGGCGAACATCGACTTTACATTTAATTCAAGGAAGTATTAACTGATGATACAAATTGCGTATCTCACACAAACCTATTGAACCAAAATCAATTCCACAACAACATGTTGGCAATGTAGCTAGTTAAAATTACGCCATTTTGTTCCCTTTCCCTGGGAAAATAAACATTTATTGCTTTTCTTCATTTGTTTCAAAAGTTTACAAAGTTGAAAAAGTGGCAAGAAATATTTTCAGAAGTACTAACCACTTTAAAAGCAAATCACTGTTGTTTTGAGAACTTAGGCCTCATTAAAAGGGAATAAATAGTAACATAATGTAGTCTGAAACAATGATGCACAACAACAAAATATAACATTTATTAGGCAGTGCAGCATGCATGTGGGAATGTATCATAGGTCATTACTAGAGCTGAAGTAATGACAAAGATATTACAGATATACTCTAATCATAGCGCTTACACAGAGGTAGCACTATAACTGCCAGCATTTAGGAAGGGTAATTGTGCAGGCAAACTTACAAAGCATCCAGAGAAACATTTATCTTTTCAGTTACCAGATGGTCCCATTGAGAGAAAAATGTGTTCTGTAGATCAACTGTCTGCGTGCTTCATTTGCCTACTTCAGCACCGGATAAAGCTACATTCGTCTCTTAGATAGTTATATAGCACCTGTTCTACACATTGAATTAACAAAAACTGGGGAAGGGGTGAAAGGAAAACACTTTGTGACTAGCTTGAAGAGCTTCCTGAAATGTGTCAGCCTCAAAATTCAGTCGGCAAACACCTGTTGTTCTGGCACTTAAGGAGCCTTCTAAGTCCCCAAGAATGGCAGGCAGGAGATGTGGACACACATCTAGCTGTAGATGCACTAGCCACTGAATTGTCAGAGAAGGTCAAGTTGGTCAATAGAAGTACACACTGCCTACAATCTAAGCTCTTGATTTAACTTTAATTCAATGATCTAGATGACGGAACTGAGGGCATTGTGGCTAAGTTTGCAGGCAATACAAAGATAGGTGGAGGACAAATAGTATCAAAGAGATGGGAAGGCTGCTGAAGGACTTGGACAGTTTAGAAGATTGGACAAATAAGTGGCAGATGGAATCCAGTGTGGGAAAATGTGAGATTATGCACTTTGCTAGGAAGAATAGAGGCATAGACTATTTTCCAAATGGGGAAAGAATTCAGAAATTGGAAACGCAAAGGGAGTTGGGAGTCCTATTTTGGATTTTTCTTAAGATTAACTTGCAGGTTGAGTTGGTAGTTAGGAAGGCAAATGCAACGTTAGCATTCATTTCAAGAGGACTAGGATACAAAAGCAGGGATGTGCTGCTGAGATTTTATAAGGCTCTGGTCAGACCACATTTGGAATATTATGAGCAATTTTGGGCCCCATATCTAAGGAACAATGTGCTGAGAATGAATGGCTTGACATGTGAGGAGTGTTTGAGGGCTCTCAGTCTGTATTTGATGGAGTTTAGAAGGATGATGGGGCATTTCATTGAAACTTACAGAATACTAATAGGCGCTCACTTCCAAACTTCCCCTTGGAGGTGAAGGCACCAGGTTCATGCTTATGTAAAGCTGTTGTGAACGATGCCAGCATGACCTTATGCTGGCACCAGCTGAATATCTGGTGATGGCAGGATGCTTGCTAATGACATGCTAATGTATTAAAATGAGCTTCCTAGGGTCGAACGACATGTTTCACACCTCTCCATTGGCAAGGGGGTAGAAAGCTCAGAATTTGGAAACTCACTAGCACAAATCATGGTTTCCAGATTTTGAGCACACACCTCCATTCTTACAGATCTATAGGCTCAAGATCGATCCATGGGAGTCTTGGGGACTTGACAGGGTAGATGCTGAGGAGATGGAGTATAATGTTAGCAAGTGTGAGGTTATCCGCTTTGGTAAGAAAAACATTAGGAAGGATTACTATTTAAATGGCAAAAAGCTGCAGCATGCGACGGTGCAGAGGGACCTGGGGGTCCTTGTGCACGAATCGCAAAAACACAGTATGCAGGTACAGCAGGTGATCAAGAAGGCGAATGCAATGTTGGCCTTTATAGCCAGGGGGATAGAATATAAAAGTAGGGAGGTACTTTTGCAGCTGTATAGGGAACTAATGAGGCCACAGCTGGAGTACTGTGTGCAGTTTTGGTCACCGCATTCGAGGAAGGATATTTTGGCCTTGGAGCTGGTGCAGAGAAGGTTTACTAGGCTGTTGGATTATGAGGAGAGACTGAATAGGCTACGTTTGTACTCTTTGGAGTTTAGAAGGCTGAGAGGAAATCTTATAGAAACGTATAAGATAATGAAGGGGATGGGTGGGGTAGAGGTTGAGAGACTGTTCCCGCTTAGCAAAGATAGCAGGACTAGAGGGCACAACCTCAAGATTAGGGGGGGGGGTATGGTTCAGATCGGAGTTGCAGAGGGGTTTCTTCACACAAAGGGTGGTGAATCTTTGGAATTCTGCCTGATGAGGTGGTGGAGGCTTCCTCACTGAATATGTTCAAGTCAAGAGTGGATAGGTTTTTGATTGACAAGAGAATTAAGAGTTACGGGGACAAAGTGGGAAAGTGGTACTGAACCACTACAGATCATCCATGATCTTATTGAACGGCAGGGTAGGCTTGAGGGGCTGTATGGCCTACTCCTGCTCCTATTTCTTATGTTCTTATGTTATGTTATGTTCTGAACAACTTTAATAATCAATGAGATAGGTTTTAGTTTGGTACTCTTTCAACAAAGAGCTTGATGTTTCTGGCATGTGAAATTTTGCATTGAGAGCACTAGAACATAAAATTAGCCCCAATGATTCTAGCAAAACAAGATTTGGCTTAATTAAATTTAGGTCTCAGACAGTCGTTTGTGCAATCTCCCTTTATGACTCTGAAATCAATCACTTCTTTTACAAATAAAGTTAGCTGACACTGCAGCTATTTGCTTTTAACTTTCTGATGCTTAGATCAACCAAAGAACTCAATTGAAAAGATAAAATGGAGTTATAATTTTTATTATGCAGATCAGAGCCTCACATCCATTACAACTGTCCTCAACACCAGAAGCAGAGGAATTATTTTCATGTCTGAGTGAAGCAGATGTGAGTAGTTTTATTTTGCAGCCTGCCACTCACATTCTTATTCCCCCCTAATCACTTCAATGACAAATCTTTGGAAGGGCTGTGCTAAAAGCCTTTAACTGGAATCTTGGAGGACAGCCTAACAACTATTCTTAACTTGGCTGAACTTTGCAAAGCTTTGTTTTCATTCAATATTTTGAACTAGTCCGGCCTTTCTTGGTTCTCCCTTTCTCCAGTTGCTAACAAATAAGAAGAAAATTAAATTTGGTTCTCACTGTGGTTCAGGAAGATCTACACAAGATAACTTAATTGCGTCATGCCAGCAGCTTTAAGTTTTGGACCGCACAGAGCAAATGAAGCTCTGAGACTTGTGATGATTGAGGCATGAATCTAGATGCAAGTATAAGAACGTACATTGTTCAGTACTCATTATTTATCATAGATACACAGAAAATGGGAGCAGGAGGAGGTCATTCAACCTGTGAACCTGCTCCACCATTCAATGTGATGATGGCTGATCCTCTATCTCAACATCATATTCTTGCATTCTTCCCTTACCAGGATTGGGTTACATAGAAAGATGGAGTTGCTGCTTAAGTTTGGTAAAGCCTAACTGGTGGGATCCAGTGCATGTGATAAGTTATAATATGCAGTCAACTAGTAGTTAGGATGTTATTGGCATTGCACACAGAAATTTTGTCATAAAATGTGCTCTTTGTCATTCCACATATGAGCTGATGTCGACCTAAGAAGGGCTCAAGGTTTGTTAATTCTGCAATGACAAGGACCAATTCTTCTCCTTAGAAGAGATAAGGGAACAATTTTGGTTCTGATATAGCTCCAGGATGAGGTCATTAGCAATAGAAGTTCTAAATTAAATGTACAAAATCTTCCAGTAGTTATACAAAAATCATGAACGTTGTTAATGATTGCCTAGTTATTCTATTTCCCTAATGCAATGTGGATGGATAGACCTGGCACTATGAACTTCCCAAGCAGTTTCAAATAACTGTGAAATCATGTCCCTCTTGATTAGGATGATCAGAGCTAGACAACTCATAGAAAGCTTATCAGTGCTTTGTGCCAGTATGTAGCATAATTTTAACTAGTTTCTAGCTGCGTCTCTGACATGCTTAGGAGTCATACAGTCAGACTTTGACAACCTGTGCTTAAATACTTTGGATTTAGTTATGTATAATAAATCCCTCTGGAGTGAGAGTGTGCAATATTTGGCAAACAGAAATTCTACTTATGCAGATTATTAGCAGCTTTCTTCAGAGGCTGAATATTGTAATGGACTATTACTTAATATTTATTATTATTAATAATATATTAGTTTTACAAGTAGGCTTACATTAACATTGCAATGAAATTACTGTGAAAATCCCTTAGTTGCCACACTCAGGCTCCTATTTGAATACACTGAGGGAGAATTTAGCATGGCCAATGCACCTAATCAGTATGTCTTTCAGACTATGGGAGGAAACCAGAGCACCTGGAGGGAATGCGCACAGACAGACACACAAATCGGGAATTGAACCCAGATCCCTGATGCTGTGAGGCAATAGTGCTGTGCCACCATGCCGCTTTTGTCTACTGTGCAGGTCAGACACCTGACTGATGAGAAAAGGCCTAAGGCACAAAAACATAGGGGCTGTGATTCTCCCATCCCAACCTGCTAATTTTTTGGCAGGTCAGGCTGGGAGAATTGTGCATGGGTATTGGCTCAGTTGGAACCATACTGGAAACCAGCAGAAACAGCAAGTAAGTAATTTGAAACTTATTTTAACATTATTTGAATGTAATTATTGGGCCAGGGATTGAATTCTCCGGGCCCAATAGCAACTCCCATCCAATCAGTATAATTGCACTCTGGCAGGGTTTGGAGTAGCTTCCCACTTTTGGGGAGCTAGCGAGGGACCTTGCTGGAGTGAAGGGAGGAAATTGGGGCCATCCAGGGGGTCAGGCAATGGGAGAGTGGTGCCCTTTGGGCACGAGTACCCTGGCAGTGCCAGCCCGTACCTCCTTGACACTGCCCAAGGAGCAAAGGGCATTGGACAGTGCCAACAGGGTGGAGCTTGAGTTCCATTGCACTGTGGATTTCCCCCTTAGATTTCAAGAAAGAAAAATTTTAAATTCAAATATTTGATATAATACAATGCATGAACCTGCTATCAAAATGTACCCCAAAAAGTACCATTGAGGAAGGTTTATTCCAATATGTGGAAAGTTAAAACCATGAGAAGTTCTACAGTTAATGCCCATTGTTCTCTAAACTATGACTGTAACACTATATTTTACACTGTTGTGTTTCCTTCTCTATGAACGGTATGGTTTGTCTGTTTAGTGCACAAAAAAACAAGACTTTTCACTGTATACTCATATATGTGACAATAATAAATCAAGTCAAATCAAATCAAATTATAGAGATTTCACCATCTGGTGATAGTGAATTAAAAGAAAAACTCATAAGATTTCAAACATTTAATGCAACATTTCATGTAACAATCTTAAAATCAACTGTTCTATACTGTATGTACTGTGAGGACTTATTATTAGAAATCTTGTTTAGTTTTGTTATTCCAAGGAAATGTGATGATAGGTATAATAATTAATCAAGACATATTTATCAGAATCTCCCTTCATTCTTTCACTTTTCTATTATGGCAGATTAAACAGGCTAACAAATCAATATTTGGAAGAGACGCTTCAATTTTGGTGGAACATACTGTATGCTTATTTTCAAACATAATCTATAAAATAAATCTAGAAATAAAGGCTGCTATTTTCTGGCTCTGATCACAGCAGATATCATGTCGCATGAGAGGAGAAAATATTGGGAAATTATAAAAATCTGTTTCACTTTATTATAAACAGTTCACAATTGTACACTCTACCCGTTAATGCAAACCTAATATCAATACATGAGCATCGCATTTGAAGCCTGCTTCCTGGAATCTGTGCTGGGTCATGAGTAAATATTGGTGTGCAGTAATCCTAAAGTAATGTGCACTTGACAGTCTATACTTGTTGGTGTATTTGCCTAACTTCCTCCAGGCAGTGTTCACCAGCTTCTGTGCCAGGCTTTACAGGCAGCATAAATTGCCTTTAAGGGGCTCAAGGGAAAATCCCTACCTTCCAGATTAACAGTAACTTTCCAATGGCTTGCTTAGGGAAGGGATGAAGTGACTTCTGGCTAAGGAAAAGGCTGCAGGACGAGGGCTGTATTGGGGTTTCATAGAGCGTGCATGTTGAACAGTACAAGTGGCCTCAAGATGGCAGGAGCTGATGTGCAACTGGGGCACAAGCACTGTCACCCTATAATATCCTTGGGTTCATATGGACTGTGAGATCAAGGGAAAGAGAGGGAGGACTGACAGATCTCTGATGGATGATAGCCTTAATGTTAATTTCCTTGTTGACGATGTGGAGGGGTTCCATACTTATACAGGGATGGACCAGACTGCTTTGACAGTGAGAGCTCCTGATGTGGATATAGTGGCATTGGACTGGGATAAACACAGTAAGAAGTTTCACACACCAGGTTAAAGTCCAACAGTCTTATCTGGTAGCAAAAACCACTAGCTTTTGAACACTTGCTGCCCCTTCATCAGTGAGTGGGAGTTCTATTCACAAACAGGGCATATAAAGACACAAACTCAATTTACAAAATAATGATTGGAATGCAAGTCTTTACAGATAATCAAGTCTTAAAAATACAGACAATGTGAGTGGAGAGTGGTTAAAGAGATGTATATCATCTCCAACCAGGACAATTAATGAGATTTTGCAAATCCAGGCAAGTTGTGGGGGTTACAAATAGTGTGACATGAACTCAAGATCCCAGTTGAGGCTGACCTCATGTGTGTGGAACTTGGCTATCAGTCTCTCTCAGCGAGTCTGCGTTGTCATGTGTCATGAAGGCTGCTTGAAGAACGCTTACCCAAAGATCATAGGCTGAATGCCCGTAACCGCTGAAGTGTTCGCCAACAGGAAGAGAACACTCCTGCCTGGTGATTGTCAAGTGATATTCATTCACCCATTGTCATAGTGTCTGCATGGTCTCCCCAATGTACCATACCTCGGGACATCCTTTTCTGCAGCATATCAGGTAGATGCTAGTGAGCTCCAGGTGGTGGCTTGGTGACCAATTGAATGCATTGGGGAAGGGGCACATTGAAAAAGGAAGCAAGTCGAACTGTGTATTCCCACATGAGCAAAGAGGCAGACCTGAGGCATGCTAGCAGTCTCTCAAAGACAGGAAATCACCAAAATGAAGCAACAATGCGCATTCTTGCAAGACTAATCGTGCAAAGTGGCAATAATCGATCTTCTGGGTTTAAAGTCTTGCTTGAAGTATGGAAATTCCCCAGAGTGATAAAGAAATTCAAAGCAATTAGGCAACTGGATCCACACATTTGGGTTACAGCCGACTTGTTGTTTAGGATGTAATTTTTAAAGGTTTGATAACATGCTATTCCGACATTTGTCATTCAATCACATGAGATCTGCAAAATTGTTATTGCATTTCCTTTGCAAAAAGTCAGCTTCCCTGCAGTTTAGTTTCTTTGTTCCAGGTTTTGTATCAGCCATAGTTATGCAAGAGTTCTGATGACTCAGCAGTCTCTTGAAAGCAGCTGAAGCACTTTATAGTGGGAGAGGGTAAACCAAAGATGGGAGAATGAAGATCCTCACTTTCCCAATCTGAAACCAATTTAGCTCCATTCTCCATTGCTCTCTTTCCCCTAATTCCCAATCACTGGATTCCAGTTTCCCTCTCTTTCATGTTCACTATCACCAGGTCTCATTTCCCACCTCTCTCTCGATTCTCTGCTTTTCAGTTTGAAAAAGTCTCCCCCATCCCTTGATCTGCTGAGGAGCTTCCTAATCTTCAAAAGTACTTGCCAATTCCTGACAAATCAATGTCCCAATTCCCAATTGTTCCTGTCACACCTACCACTCCCAATCTCTACAATGTTGAATGAAATGACATTTTTTTAAAATCACAAGTCAGCTTAGATAGCACGAGAATGAAGATACCGTGAAAAATCCTCCAATCGGCACACACTCTGGCACCTGTTCGGGTACATTGAGGGAGAATTTGGCATGACCAATACACCAGCATATCTTTTGGACTGTGGGAAGAAACTGGAGCACCCGGAGAAAACCCACACAGACACAGGGAGAACATGCAAACTCTGCACAGGCAGTGACCTAAGGTGGGAATTGAACCCAGGTCCTTGGTACTGTGAGGGAGCAATGCTAACCACTGTGCCACCATGACGAGCACGTCACTGAGGTGAAGCCTTTTTTTGGGAAGCAACCCCAAAATTTCCAATGCCAGTGAATTCACTTTTGAATCATTCTTGCTTCTGGCTGCAATCTGCATTGCTTTCAATTTTATAACTGAACATATGTTCTTCACGTTATCCAGGATTGTCATTTGAATGAGCTACTTTGTCACAATTTAATTTTGACCTTCTCTTTTAGCACTTCAGTTTAGATCTTGCTTTATTCTCCTCCCATGAGGACTGATTTTTTAAAATTTTAAACACACATTGTTGTTCTGTTTTATTTGCTAATTCTGTTTTCCACTTCACGCCCTGAGGGGTTCCTTTTGCAGGTTTGTCATTCAGCTCCATATTGAAGTCGGCAGAGAACATTTGAAAATATAATAACTTCAATCAGGCTATTGGCCTATTGGAATATGAACTTCCTGGTTAAGGAGTCAATTGATGAGCCAATCCCGACCAACCTTTTTCTTGCATTTAACTGGGACTGTCAGTTCCTCTGGCACTCCTGAAGATAGACCGCTGACGGATAGTACTCTATGTACCACTGTTGGAATTGTGAATAAAGGGATTTTGGTGAAAGAACTTCTGCCTCCAAAGACTTATTACATGGGGAGAACATACAAACCCCACACAAGCAGTGATCCAAGCTGGGAATTGAACTCGGAGCCCTGGCAGCATGAACTGGCAGTGTGATGTAGCAGTGCTAACCACTCTGCTACCATGTTGCCCTAATAAAAAAGTACGGAACAAATGAAAAAAAAGTGAAAAGCTAATTAAAGTCAATTCAAAAATGAATTAAAAGCAATAAAGGACCCTTCGTTCAATCCTGCTTTATGTAAAAGAATAGCAAGTCATGAGGGTCCACTAAAAGTGCTCTAAATTGACTGAAACTAATCATATACAATGAGGTACCAGCGTCAGGAACACAGATTCAGCTGACTGCCCTAGGCCATTATTTTATTGCTCTGTTTTTCAGTATATATTTTAAATAATTTGGATGTACTTACACCTGACATAAGAACCCTGCACAAGGTAGATATTTTCAAGTTCTAATACTAAATAGATTCACGAATGTTAATAAATTAAGAAAAATGTTTTCATTTTAGCAAAAGCTGTGTTTCATTTGAAGAAGTATTAGTTTTTGCTGCTAACTGTGCACATTTAGTTGAACATGGCATGTCCATATACACCCTTCACCACATCCACAGAACAAAAGACGACCTCTGTTTTCTTTCGGATCTTGATAAGCAGGTACCTTGTTTGGAAATAGCTGTCATCTTTTGGCTCGGGATTTTGCAGAGGTTGACATTTCTGTAAACTGCAGATAAATATGATCAGGACCACACACCGTTAATCAACTGATTCAGCAATTTACAATCCAATAAAGTAAAAACACATAAATAGCCAACACTGGCAAGAGCATGAGGATGCTCCAGCTCAGTTTAGCACGACTAACAGTTAGATTAAACATTGCAAAACAACAATAGAATGAATGGATGTAGATAAACAGCCAAAGGCATTTCATAGAAGAGTAAGGAAGGAAATGGATGCTTATTAAAAGAAGGTTTTTTTGGCCAAAATCTTGCTGACATTTCCCAGCAGGCGAGAGATGTGTTCATTGGGAAAACTCATTGACAATGGCAGGACCATAATATCCCACTATCAGCAAGTGACATGTTGCCTCCTGCTGTGAAATACACCATGCAGTTTCTCTTTCTCTACACCCTAGCTATGTCTGTAACATTACATTCTGCACTCTCTCCTTGCTTTCTCTATGAACAATATCTTTCACTGCATACTAATACATGAAAAAATAACAAATCAAATCAAATTAAATCAAATCAAGGAGGGGAGAAAATCCTGCTATCAAGAAGGATGGTCAAAAACTCAATCAAATAATGTTAAAGGAGAAGGGGGGAGTTGTGGAGGAATTTAAGAAGGACATTCCAGATGTTAGGGTATAGGTGACTGAAAGCACATTGATAACATTGGTGAAGTGAAGGTGTTGATGCACAAAGTTAAAGGGAAAGACACAATGAGTAGTGTCACAGGGAGAGACAGAATTAGTGGCTATGGTGAGGGAAACTGGGGGGAGATATGACATGGCAGACAAATAGGCCGACAAAGGATGCTTTGAGCTTACGGTAGGTGTTTATTGTTTCGTAAAAACAGAGCTGCAATCTAGAAATGAGGTGTTTGAGAAATGTTTCAAAGAAATCAGTCTCACATTACTTCAACTTCACATACCCTTCAGGAAAACTACAAACTTTGTGAAGGAAAATAATGAAAAGTGCATATCAGCAGTTTGGGGAGGGATCGGAGGACAGCAGTGAGGTAGGATGTCCTCAGGGTAGGTGTCTGGTCAGGTTGGTTTGGGGATTGAGTCGAAGAAGTCAAGGTTGGGTTTGGTGGGGTTAGACTTCAGGCTAGGTGGACATCAAGAAGGCTAAGTCTGGAGATAGGGTCATAGTTCCAACTGGGTTGGGATAGGAGGTAGGTCAGTAGTGTTGCGGGGAGGAGGAGTGGAGATAAGGTTTAGGTCAGTTCGAGGGGTCGGGTCCAGGTGGGATCATGGGTGGTTGGGAGGGGTTTGACGGTCAGGTTTGACATCAGGAGGTTTGACGATCACACATTGCACAAGATGGAGTTGGACACTGTGGTGATCCGATATTTGAGAGGTTGTGAGGGCATGAGGGGAAGTCCAGCCAGATCTGGGGGAAGAGGTGATTAAGTTGGGAAGCGGTTGGGTGGGGGGTTGGACTCTAGATAAGTCAGTTTGGGTCAGAGTGTTGGGTCAGGGATGGGAATCAGGATCATGGGTTGGGAGGGATGATTCTCATGTGGGTAGGGTTTAAAGTGGAGGAATACATTGGCAGATGGTTAGTCAGGGGTTTGGGGAGTCTCCAAGGATCAGGGATATAAAGGGGGGGGGGGGGGGTCCCCATGTGCTGTTGGTCTGAGTGTTTAAAAGATGTTATGATCCCAATTGATCTCATTACAGCATGGAAAGATCCCAGAATGTAAAGTTGGCTCAAAAGACTGTAACTTTTACTTTTCTTTTAGAAACATAAATGAACAAAGTCACAGGACTATTAATTAGTTTTTAACAAAAGAATAAAATATTTACTAAACATGATAAGATTGACTATAATACACTACTCCTTCACTCCAGCTATTTTTTTAACAAATATGCACAGATTTTTTAGGATAACACAAGTTACAGCATATATCTTATATTCAGCAAATACACAGCTCCTGTAAGCCAACTGTGGTCAGACACCACACACTCTGAAATCAATTGACAGCTGCTACCCAGTAAAACTTCTGCATATTTCTCATCAAATTCCCCACATGTTTATCACAGTGAGCCAATGAGTCACACTGAAACTCCAACTTCTACACGAGTGCTTCCAAATTCCGCTCTCAAAAAGAAATGCCTTAGAATCTTCTTCCAAACCATGCTTTTTCTCATATGCGTCACCATGGATTCACTTATAGAATTTCAAACTCTCCTTTCAATATTCCCCTGCCGAGGATTGCCACATGCATTCAAGCTGCCACATTATTACTTAGCTAATGAGCCATGCCAATAAAACAACACTGCTTCACAGGCTGAATTAAGTTGTTACAAAATTTAGGATTATTTCAGATATCTAGTTACTCACTAGTCAACTTCACCAACTCTGCACCTTTCTGCTCAATAACTGGAAGCCTCCCTCTGTCTCTTTAACTTGAGTGAGCAGTATCTTGTTCAATTTCCAGTTTCTTAGAACTATTTGACTTGAGTCTTCCTGGGCCTTCTCTTTTATTCCTTAGCTCTAGAACTACTTGTTCATTAAAGAAAGAAATCAGTGAAATAGTGAGAGACAATATTGGTTCAGAAAATGTAGAATCTATCTGGCTGGAGTTAAGGAGCAACAAGGGGCAGGAAACATTAGTGGAAGCTATCTATAAGCCTCTATACAATAGGGGTAATGAATCTAAAATGCATGCAATAAGGATCTAAATGCATGTAACATACTGCTGAGACTTGAGAAGCTTGAGTTACAGAGAGAGATTGAATAGGTTAGGACTTCATTCCCTGAAGCATAGAAGAATGAGGGGAGATTTGATAGAGATGTATAAGATTTTGATGGGTATAGATAGAGTGAATGCAAGCAGGCTTTTCCTACTGAGGCTAGGGGAGAAAAAAATCAGACAGCATGGGTTAAGGGTGAAAGGAGGAAAGTTTAAAGGGAATATGGGGGGGGGGGTCTTCTTCACGCAGAGAGTGATGGAGTGTGGAATGATCTGCTGGATAAAGTGACAAATGCAAGGTCACTTCTAACATTTAAGAAAAACTTGGACACGTTCATGGATGAGAGGGGTGTGGAGGGATATGTTTCAAATGCAGGTTAGTGGGACTAGGCAAAAAATGGTTTGGCACAGACAAGAAGGGCCAAAAGATCTGTTTCTGAGCTGTAATTTTCTTTGGTTCTATGTTTCTAAGGGTAAAACTCAGTCCAATGTTTCAGTTCAATGAACTTCCATCAGTAAGGAAGTCTTCACTGAATTCTACCATCAACTGCAGCTAGAACTGTGACAAAGCAGGATAATGATCACATTCCAGTGTTTGTGAAAGTGACCTTGATGATGAACTCTTTCCGGGCTGGTGCTGGGGCTTTTTACAATATTTCACAAATTGTAATTCGCAGTTAAATAAAGGTGGTGATTGACACACTCTATATTCACTATGAGCTAATGACATTTCCTTCTCTCTCACCAAAGAAATGAGCAAGGTGAGCATACAGCTGCACTAGGGTTGCACCCTTCCCTATAGTGCAAGGTGCCATTGAGTGTGTGTATATTGATTTGTGCCTTCAATATTCCATCACTATGTGATCATAGCAGAAAATCATGCTAGTCTTTGCCTGATAATCTGGCAGCAACTATGAAGCCTTCATCCTGGAGTTGTCCACTTTGCCAACCACATTTGAACCACCACAACAAACCAGAGGAAGGCAGGAATCTTCAGGCAAGACAGAGGAGGGGGCAAAAGGGGAGGAGGCATTGCAGTGTTAGTTAAGGAATCAGTTATTGTAGTGGGGAGGGATATCTTGGAGGGGACATTGAATGGATTTTTTTTGGGTAGAGCTTCAGAATAAAAAAATGGCACATTTCTAGGTGTTTATTATACTCTCCCAGAAAGTCAGTGGAAACTGACAAGGAAATATGCACACAATTTGCAGAAGTTTGCAAAAATAATAACAATAGGGTAATTATATTCGGTAATTTCAACTTTCCCAACATTAATTGGGATAAACATAGTGTTTAGTGCTTGAATGGAATGGATTTCTTGAAATGTGTACAGGAGAGCCATATAGGCCAACATGTGGAAGGTCCAAAAAGGGAAGGAGATGTGCTGGGCCTAATAGTGGGAAATGAAGCCAGACAGATGGTTGAAGTGGTGGTGGGGGAGCATTTTAGTGATAGCGATCACAACTTGGTACAATTTAGGCGTGTTATGGACAAAGAAATGGACAGGTTGCAAAAAAAAAAATAGGGAGGGCAAATTTTAGTAAAATAAGACAGGATCTGGCCAAGATAAATTGGGAACAGTTATTTACAGGAAATCTACAGAAAAGCAGTGGGAGGCATTCAAAAAGGAAATGAAGAAGGTCCAAGCCCAACATGTTCCCTCTAGAGTAATAGGAAGTGGTAACAAGCCCAGACAGCCATAGATAACCAGAAATATTCAGGATATGATGAGCAGGAAAAGAGATGCTTATGAAAGGTACAAGGGGAGTAAAGCTGTGGAGGAATTAGTGAAGCACAGAAGGTGCAGCATGGAACTAAAGGAAGCAAGTAGGAAAGGAAAGGGGATATAAGAAAGCACTGGCTGGTAAAAGTAGAGAAAATCCTAAGTGTATCGATGGGAAAATGAGAATGAGGGAAAGAATAGAGCCCTTTTGGGACATAGGGAACAATCATTCTGTGAAGCATCACTCTTTGATATTCAGTGGCATTACCATCACTGAATTCCCCACTATCCACATTCTGAGGGTTACCATTTACCAGAAACGGAACTGCATTCACCATATGAAAACTATGGCTGCCAGAGCAGTTAAAGGCTGGGAATCTTGCAGAAAGAAACTTACATCCTGACTCCCCAAAGACTATCCATTATCTCAAGGCACAAGCCGAGAGTGTGATGGAATACTCTTCATTTGCCTGGATGAGTGCAGCTTGAATAACATTCAAGAAGCTCAACACTAAACAGGTCAAAATAGCCTGCTTGATTGACACCTCATCCACAAACATTCACCTCCACCATCAACAAACAGTATCATCTACAAGATGCCCTGCAGGAACTCACCAATGTTTCTTAGACACCCACCTTCAAAACTCATGACCACTAACATCTAGAAAGACAAAGACGGCAGATACCTGGGAGAACCACCACCTGCAAGTTCCCCTCCAAGTCACTCACCATCCTGACTTGGAAATACATTACTGTTCCTTCATTGTTACTGGGTCAAAATTCTGGAACTCCCTCCCTAACAGCACTGTGGGTGTACCTACATCTCAGAGACTGTAGGTGTTGAAGAAGGCAGCTCACCACCATCTTCTCAAAGGCAAATAGGAATGGGCAATAAATGTTGGCCTAGCCAGCAACATTCACATCCTGATAATGTCATCAACTTTAGGAAGCATAGTAGAGGACATGCCCATATCTAATCAACAGGGATGAAGTGGAAATGGTCAAGAGCTTCAGCATTTCTAGATGTTCAAATCACCAACAACCAGTCCTGGATCCTCCACGCCAAGGACAGAGTTAAGAAAGCTCATCAACATCTCTACTTTCTCAGGAGGCTAAGAAAATTTGACATATCAGCTACGACACTCACCAATTCTTACAGATGCATCATAGAAAACATTCTTCCTGGTTGTATCATAGCTTGGTATGCTCCTGCTCAGTCCATGATCACAGAAACCAAAAAAGGTAATGAATGAAGTCCAGTCCATCACACAAACCATCCTCCCACTCTTTGATTCTGTCCGCACTTCCCACTGCCACAAAAAAGCAGCCAGCATAAACAAGGACCCCACACACCCCAAACATACTCTTTTCCATCTTCTTCCATCAGGATAAAGATACAAAAGCTTGAGGTCACGTACCAACCAACTCAAGAACAGCTTCTTCCCTGCTGCCATCAGAATAGACATTTCTCATATTAACTTGAGATTTGTCTACATCCTAGCTGTGAAGATGGCACAGTGGTTATTAGCGCTACTGCTTCACAATGCCAAGGACTCAGGTTTGATTCCTGGCTTGGGTCATAATCTGTGCGGGGTTCTGCATGCTCTCCCCATGTCTGTGTTGGTTTGCTTCAGGTGCCCCAGTTTCTTCCCACAGTCCAAAAGACGTGCTGGTTAGGTACATTGGCCATGCTAAATTCTTCCTCAATGTACCTGAACAGGTGCCAGAGTACGGTGACTTGAGGATTTTCACAGTAACTTCATTGCAGTGTTAATGTAAGCCTACTTGTAACACTGATAAATAAACTTTAATAAGACTGTAACACTACATTCTGCATCCTCTCCTTTCCTTCTCTATGCAAGGTATGCTTTGTTTGTATAGAGCAAAAGAAACAATACTTTCACTGTATATTAATACATGGCAATAATAAATCAAAGTAAATTTTTTAAAAAAAATATGGTTTAAAATTATGTAAGTGTAAACTGGGTATTTCCTGGGTCTTATTTTTCTACTCCTTAAAACATGAATACTAATGACCAAATTCAACATTTACATTGTCATTGAAGTACACACAATCAGTCTATAGTCTTCTATTGATCTAATAAATTAATTCTTCAGTTCTCCATCTTCAATAGGAGTTAAACATTTGTTGTGCTAGGATTACTGAGTTAAAAGTCTTTACATTATTTGCAACCTAGCACAATTCTTTTTAATTGTAACCAACTACTTGGCATGCAGTTATTTAGAGAATATCTGAATGACATACAATACATATACATATATATCAAAATATATACCCTTGCATCATGTAAATCATGTAATATTGGCAGAATCCATTGATATATCAACTTTGACATCAACTTTCAAAAAGCAGAATTTACTGCCCTGAGTTACAGGTATATTCATTTTTGTATAATCTAATTTCATCACTGATCAATGCTACTCCAGTCCAAAAGCAATCTAAAGTGTAAGGGGCTGAAATCCTGACTTGCAATATTGGCAAAAATACAATTTTCCATTTGAATCAGTCTTGTTAGCTTACTCTCTTAAGCAGTTCTCACAAATACCTCCAAAAACAAGTTTGACTTAATTTGATGACTGTGTATTCTGTAAACATACTGTTCATAAATTCTTCAAGGGTAACTTGATATTGTTTAGACATATTTATTACTCATTTTGGAATACAAGTTGCAAGACTGAAGCATTCTACACAAGTTGTGTCAGCGCATTTAAGCTATTATGTAACCCTCATTTGTCTGGTGCCTGGTTCTAAAGCAGACAGACCTATTGATTTTATAAACAGTAATGTTTTCTTTCTGGCATTAAAATATACTTGCATCATTTTGTAATGATTAGTCAAAGTCATCAAAACAAATTCCCTTCCGTATGCAAAGATGCCACATTCAGAATAAATAACAGAAGTCCTTTCTGCTTTATAGACATAATGGACAGCTGATAAGTTTACTTATTAGTTAACTCTATTTGTATGTTATTTGTCAGTTTTGTATTGCGAAGCATTCATTATTGTCACTTGCACCACAATATACTTATTCTCCACAAAATGTAATGTAATATTATGTATTTGATACCTAATTATCCCTTCCTAATTATTCTCTCTCCTATTCATATTTTACCTTCTCTTGTGCCCTCTAAAATCGAATATTGCTAAATTTTAACATTTCTGATGTCTCTCGCCTCTTTGTTAACCTCTGACCTTCTGTGGTTCATACTGTCTTTTTCATTTTCCTCAGCTTCTTTATTTGTCTCTTTGTTTTTTTCCTTGTTAAATTATGCCATTAAATCCTCATTTGCACTTCTCTCCTGCCATTCAATTTCACAATCTTTTCTTTATTCTTCAGTGACCTTCAGAGTCGATCTTCCACGGTTTATTTTTTCCTTGTGTCTCCAATTTCATAGGCAACCTACGTGATTGAGTATGCCAACAATAATCTCCCGGATGTGGCAGATTGAAGCAAGTTACAGCACAATAAAAAGACATCTGGTTATCGCAAGCAACTACAAAAGGTTATGAATGTAGCCCAATCCATCACACAAACCAGCCTCCCATCCATTAACTCTGTCTACACATCCCACTGCCTCAGACATTCTCTCTTCCACCTTCTTCCATTAGGAAAAAGATACAAAAGTCCGAGGTCATGTACCAACCAACTGAAGCTTCTTCTCTACTACTGTCAGATTTTTGAATGAATTTACCTTGCATTAAGACTGTAATACTACATTCTGCAGTCTCTTGTTTCCTTCTCTATACATTTTTTTTTACCCATATAGTGCACAAGACACAATACTTTTCACTATATGTTAACACATACAACAATAAAAAATCAAATCAAATCACAAATCCATGAGGTAAAATCATCCTCTTGGGCAAATGTGGGCAACAGTGCTGTTTTACAGAACTTTTTAGTTCCATTGAAATAATCAAACTGAATATTGGGAGGATGATAAATAAGCTGTTGATACGTTACATTCATTTTGTGTTACTGCTGAAGAAGAACTTTCACTCTTGAACAAAGCAAAATTCGAAAATGTTTCTGTTGCATAGCACAATAGTTACTTTCCTGTATTTCCTTTTCATTGTATGCTAATAAATAATAAATTATTATAAATAAATAATAATTTATTATTTACGAGCATACAATGAAAAGTATTGTTTCTTGCATGTGATAGAGACAAAGCATACTGTTCATTTAGAAGGAAAGGAGAAAGTGCACAATATAGTGTTACAGTCATAGCTAGGATGTAGAGAAAGATCAACTTAGTGTGAGGTAGGTCCATTCAAAAGTCTGATGGCAGCAGGGAAGGAGCTGGTCTTGAGTTGGTTGGTATGTGTCCTCAGACTTTTGTATATTTTTTCTGACAGAAGAAGGTGGAAGGCGGAACGTCTGAGGTGTGTGGGATCCTTGATTATGCTGACTGCTTTTCCAAGGCAATGAGAAGTGCAGAGAGAGTCAATGAATGAGAGGCTGGTTTGCGTGATGGACTGAGCTTCATTCACAATCTTTTGGATTTTTTTGTGGTCTTGCACAGAACAGGAGGCAAACCAAACTGTAATACAACCAAAAAGAATGACTTCTATGGTGCATCTGTTGGTCAATTTTCCCTCTTGCTCAGAGTTTTTTCGCCATATTGGGAACATCTCAAATGGCAATTATTTCTGATTTCATGAGCCTTTGTTTCACTGCTCTTTCTCTTTTTTGCCTGACATATTGAATGGCCTCTGTCATTTTTTTTTTCAAGGGGTATCACTTACCCAGAAACAACCATTATGTTTAGGTTCTTAAGCTCAGTTTCTCACACTGTTTGTATTGCCTTTGTCAGAGTTCAATCTTCCCTTGTTTTCAAATGTTATGGTGGCCAGAAAGGGCATGGAGGATTGTCAGTAGATTTACCCATGAACTTCATGGAGTGTGAACTCTCTTGCTGAGTGAGTAGAGATTTGCTCAGTGGGAAGTGCAGCACGGGAATAAAACCTGTTGCTTCAACCCAAACCAGTATTCCGTAAACCCCAGGTATTGACTTACATGCTGTAATGCATGGGTTGCAGCTCTTTCTTGTGTTAAAAGTAAGAGGTTTTTTGTGATGGAAGACTAGCATTGGTGGAATTATTACAGTTTCATTTAAAATGGCAACTACTGTACAATTCATTCATCTTCAAGGATGAACATCATCACAATGGTGTGCATGCTGGTATAGATTATTGAGAAATTAATCAATAGATTGACCCAGTTTGTGCTCTTCTTATTAGGAAGATATTTGAACACTGAAATTTTAAAAATATTTTATTAGTTTCACAAGTAGGCTTCCATTCACACAGCAATAAAATTACTGTTGCCATACGCCAGCCCTTGTTCAAATACACTGAAGGAGAATTTAGCATGGCCAATGCCCCTAACCAATACGCCTTTCAGACTGGGGGAGAAAACTGGAGTACCCGGAGGAAACTCACGCAGGCACAGGGAGAATGTGCAGACTCCACACAGACAATGACCCAAGCTAGGGAACAAACTCGGATCCCTGACGTTGTGAGACAGTAATGCTAAGTACTGTGCCAGCATACCACAATACAGATGGAATGCTTAAAGGACTTTTCTACATGTGAGGAGAACTGGTGACTTGGTGATAATGTCACTGGACAAATAATTCAGAGACCCAGCTCGTGGTTTGGAGATATAGGTTCAAATCCCACCACAACATCTGGAGGAATTTAAATTCAATTAATCTGGAATATAAAGTTAGGGCAGGACTCTTTGCCCTCACCTGTAGCTGAGATTCACTCATCCCACTCCAGTGAATGGAGATTTGGCTGAGCACCAAATTCTTCATTCTGGCTGGCAGTGGAAGAAGGGCATGAATGGCCAAAGAATTCCCACCACAGTCTCAGTAACAGTGACCACAAAATCATCACTGATTGTAATAAAAACTTATCTGGTTCACTAATTTCCTGAAGAGGAGGAAGTCTGCAATCCTTACCTGGTCTGGCCTTTATGTGACTCCTGATCCACAGCAATGTCATTGACCCTCAACTGTCCTCAGTTCATCAGTAATTCTGGCTTTGCTACTGATAGCCACAACACATGAAAGAATAAAGAAAAAATATGAGCTCAAAGCCTCGTTGACACTCTGGCATTGACTGCAACAGCCTCTACTGCATAGAATGATGTATTGATTGGATTCTTTTGGTCCCTTCTGGAGCTAATCTATATCTGGAAACTCACTTATACCAATTGTCCAGGAGCTGAATCTCTTGTGGGTCTCAGCACTTTGGAATGGTTCTGGGAATGGCAATTAGACTCCATGCTTAACCTAAGTTCTGGATCTGTTGCCTATTCAGTAATTTGACTTCTAAATTGTGTTAAATACTCATTGCTATCTGACCTCTGGGTCTGTTTGTCTGCTTGCATCTGCAGCATCCATGAAACTCCATTCTCAGGTCTGGCTCCAATCTTTATTCTTCTTATCTTTTTTCAAGGATTTGTTAGTCTTTCACATCTGCACTTTGTAATTGGAGTTTTTTTGTACCTTTACACTCTGTCCACTGCCATCACACTACCACCATATTTTGTCTTGGGTCCAGGGTTGAGATGTTTTTTTTTAAGTGTTTGCCTACTACTCTAATATTGTTATGATAGGCTGTTCATTTAAAAACTATATTCTTGCTTATTTATAAGATCTATGTATATCACAGCTCTCTACACAAGGCAGTACTTCTGCTTCCCATCAGATCTCTGTACTTCTTGCAACGTGAAATTGCACCATAGTTAGATTATCAGTTACATCTGTATCAGATGTTAATTCATGGTTGCTGTTGTTTATCTTCCAACTTGATTCTGGAATGAAAGAGTTAATGTATGAGGAGCGATTAAACAGTTTGGGCTTATATTCATTGGAGTTTAGGAGGATAAGAAGGGATCTGATCAAGGCATCTGAAATATTAATAAGGATTGATAAAATAAACTTCAACCAAATGTTTCCACTTGTAGGGAAGATAGTACAAGAGCTCACAGATGTAGGTTGAGAGATGGTAGATTTAAAACTGAGATGAGGGGGGGCCTATTTCCCACAGAGGGTGAATTTGTGGAACTCGCTGCCCCATACTGCGGGAAGTCTAAATCAATGGTTTCAAGAAAGAGATAGGTATATTTCTAATAAAAAACAGGTTAAAAGGATACAGGGAACAGGTTGGGACGTGACTTGAGACCAGAGAGAGATCAGCTATGATATAATTGAATGGCGGAGCAAGCTCAAAGGGTTGAATTTACTCCTAATTCCTAATTCCTATAGTAGTACACACATCATACTTTCATCTATTTCCATAGTGAGCCCGAGGCTTATAGCTTGAGGGGTGCTGCTCTACATTAAGCAAGGGTGACCAGGAGTTTCTTATCGCCTGCCATTAGCATGTGTTGGAAGGATTTTGTAGATTGATACTCAACCTGTTTTGCCACATTATGAATGTACATTTCTGGCCATCAATTCTGGGGATAGGACACAAACCCAGAGCTTCTGGCTCAGAGGTAGGAATGTTACTCACTGCAGCACAAGACTTCCTTTACTTTACAGTATTGTCCATAAAATTCGGTAAATTTTTACAGTGCATGGTCGACCTTGTTCAGGCCTGAAATAATAGTCAATTGTCAGAGTGTTAGGTCCCAATGTTAGCCAGCCTACCAGTTGTATGAAGAATGTAACATCACCCGAGCTATATCCGGTAGCACAAGTTAAAATCTATCCTAAGATCTGTCCACTGTGTAGTGCAGATTTTTGCTACACAAACCTTACTCTTGATTCTGTCTTATCCATTCTTCTTGCTCCAAAAAGGATAGAAACAGAGATGCAGCTAGTATTGCAATTATGGAAAGAGTGTGAGAGACAGTCAGAAGAAAGAGAGACGAAGGAAGATAGAGAATGAGACTAAATGGAGCCAGCAATCCCTGTGGACTGGACCTAGTCTAGCTCATTTTGCAATGTAATACCAGTCATACAATCTTCTATTACATGTAGAATGCAAAGGTTCAAAAACTGTGATGTACCAAAGGTATTTCTTCCAATTTGAAATCCATGCACTTAAAAGATATATTACTAAAAAATTCCTATTGAATCTCCTTAGGTGACCAACCAATCACTGGTTAAACCACATGTAAAGAATATTTAAAGCGCTTCTTACCATAGTCAAGGACAGCATTAAGTGAAAAATGGAATCATCCAACTTAAGAAAGCAAAAGAATGTTACATTTTGTCAGGGATTTAAATGCTGCATGTCACATTCTTTTTTGAGCAAATCATTACCATAGAAACCTAACAAAGAAACTGAATTTCATTTTTAACGAAAAAGGAACAAGAAAATGCTGAGCAGCAAAATTTCAGGATTGCAGCTTTGAAAGGTGTGATGTCTGAAAATGCAATTCACTTATTGATAATTAATTACAGAGGAAGACAAGTGTTCCGGAATAGTGGAATTTCACTCCCACTTGAATTCTATTCTGCTTTCTGCTATTCAGTAAAATGACTTTGTCTATCTTAATATCCACCTCTGTTTTTTGATTTAGTATTATCATCACAAATACATTACATTTGCAAACTGGAATTGCTCTGTGCCTTTGTTATCAACTAACCTGCTTGAAGAATCAAATTGTTTGCCTGGCTAAAGTTACTACATTGCAATGGTGACTATGCTTCAAAACATGGTACTTCATTGTCATGACATATAAATACAATTTTTTTTAATACTTAATTTATACAAGAGAATTCTATGGCTTCTGATTCCAAACTTATGGTTACAAGACTGACCCCAGCTGAGCACTAGACATTAAATAATTTTGTTGTGCTATCAAAGCTAAAGATAACTGTAAGTATTTTTAAATTCCTAAATGAAATAAATAATTTACCAAAAAGTGCAAATATTTATTTTTATAACGTTTAAAAAATTCAATGCTGAAGACTTACTGTCTGATAAAAATTTCCTCGGACAAATCTGCTGTTCTTCTTAAAATTTGAAGGATCAAATTGCTTAAGTCAAACAAAGAAATGAATTGCACAGGGAAAAGTGGGAATTTTTTAAAAATTGTAAAACATGGTTAACAGTCTTTTTTAGGATCAACAGCAATTTACCTCTAGCCACTTAAGCAGGTAACATTCAGGCAGTGAAAATACTGTTGAAAACCTGCAACAAAGAACTGGTAACTGGAGTAAAATGTAGGAATGTGTGAACAGTGGCTAGCTTGCACTGCTGCCTCACATTGCCAAAAACTTTGATTCCTGGCTTGGGTTACTATCTGCATGGAGTCTGCATGTTGTCCTCATGTCTTTTTATGTTTCCTTCGGGCACTCCAGTTTTTTTTCAAAGTCTGAAAGACACGCTATATAGATGAATTGGCCATGCTAAATTTTCTTTCCATGTACCTGAACAGGTGCTGGAATGTAGCGACCCAGGGAATTTTCATAGTAATTTCATTGCATGTTGACGTACTACTTATGACACTAATAAATTAATTTTTAAACTTTAAATTGTCCATTTTGGTAGGAAAAATTTTTAAAAAGCATATTATCTAAATGGTGAAAGATTGTGGAGTTTTGAGATACAAAGGGATCTGGACATCCTAGCACATGAATTGCAAATGCTACTATGCTGGTAATTTGGAAAAATAATAAAATGTTCTCATTTATTGTGAGGGAAATTGAATACAAAAGATGTTGGAGCAAACTCTCCTGTTCCGCCAGCCACGGAAATGGGAGTGGGCGAAGGCAGGATCCATGGAAAGTTCTGTTGACTATGGGCTAGATTTTCCGGTTTTGAGGCAAGGCATTATGCTTAAGTTATACAAAGTAATGGTGAGACCAGATCTGGAATATTATGTGTAATATTGGTTTTATTTAAGGAAGGATATAAATGCATTGGAAGCAGTTCAGAGAAGTTTAACTAAACTAATACCAGAACGAGTGGGTGTTCTTACGAGAAAAGGTTAGGCAAGCTGACCTTGTATCAGCTGCAATTTAGAAGAGCAAGAGGCAATTTGATTGAAACATGTTAGACCTTTAGCGGTCCTGTGGTAGGGATGTTGGGAGAAGTTAGAACTTGGACACTGTTTAAAAATAACAGTCACCCAATTAGGAAATGGATAAGAATTTCTTTGGAATTCTGTACATCAACAGGTGGTGGAAGCAGAGCCTTTGAATATTTTTAAGGCAGAGGGAGTTAGATTCTTGATAAGCAACGGGTGAAAGTAATGAGGGTTAAGTGAGAGATGTGGAGTTGAGGTTACAATCAAATTAGCCAGAATTCTGTTGAATGATGGAGCTGGTCTGAAGGGTCAGGTGGCCGAATCCTGCTTTTAGTTTGTATGTTTATATGCACAAGCATTGAGTTAGGTTGAAACTTAAAGATCAGCTGGGGTCAGAAGAATGAGCAGTACAGGCAGACCCTCAAGCCACATTGCTGATGTGGCATGATTTCTGCACAGAGAGAAAAGAACTAGATTGCATTTCATATTTTTTGCCACTTCTTTCTTCTAACATCTGCCTGTCTTAAATTGTAATGTAAGGTCCACCTCCAATCTTTCTGGGCAGTCTTATCCACCACTCTGTGTGAAATAGTTAAATACAAATTGTCAGTTCCCTCTTGCTCTTCTGAGCTGATGTCCAAGCCCCCTGGTTACAAATATTATGGATTTGTCAAACAGTTTGACAGACCTAGAAGGTATCCAATTTCCATTCACAAGAAATTTTGCATTTTGCATTTTTATATGTATTTCCAGCCAGATTTTTGCATCAGAATGTCTGAAGTAGAAACCATTACTATGGTGTTTGCTAATGTTTCCTTTGTCTAGACTTGAAAGCCTGCAGGAAAAGTGAAATATCTGGAAACAAAGAACAAAGAACAAAACAGCACGGGAAACAGGCCCTTCGGCCCAACGAGCCCACGCTGCCACCCTGATGTTCACATCTCTACTCGTGATCCCTGTCCATGTTTATAGATCTATGGATTAAAAACCAAATTTGAGACAATTTAGGGAGAATTTGTTTTGCCAATTAGCCTAAGAGCACATCTTTGGGATGTGGGAGGAAACCGGAGATCCCGGAGAAAACCCACGCAAACAAATAAACGTTGTCTATTCATGCAAAACTCAAGCTGTCTTCAGTCATTGTGAGGCACACCAAAGGTCGAACTTTAACTTTTGAGTGGCTAAACATCTGAAGACCTCCATTTTGAGGGGCTGGACCTGACCACATGCACGCAGCCAGCTTTGTCCCCATGCAACTCACTGGCAGAACATTGGGTCATCCAGTAGTCAAACCACATTGGCCCTGATACAGGGAGTTAATTACTTGACACACCAACAAGTCACATAAAGCACTTCTTCAAGAAAAAATACCGCTGCCATCCTTTTAAGTTATGCTGAATTGACAGATGTTTCTGAATTGATGGATACGTCCTTGATGGATGTTTCTTTCACTCGGAGCTCAGGCAATTTACATATGTTTACCTTGATTTGCATGAAGGTTCCTGCCTGATTCAGTTAGATACCTCAGCTGCTCTGTAGAAGGTTGCAGGAGAAATGATAAAAGAGCCAAAATGGGGCAGTAACTTCAGGACTTCCACTTTAATTCCACTACCCTGTCTTCATTCTGAATCTAAATCTTGTTTGGATAGGCCAAGTGAGATAATTTTGATCCATTGTCAAGGGCACCCTTTTATTTTTCATTTTATTTATGCAAATTGGATATTGCCTTTGCCTGTGAAACAGCAGCGACTGCAATTCAAAAGCAATGCACTCACTACGAAGCACTCGGAAATGCCGTGAAAATGTGACAGATACGAGATAAGAACAAGAGGCTGGAATTTATATTGATTTGGCAGGGTGAGAGAGGTAGGATGTCAAATCAGTGTTCTGCATGGTTCACCCCTTCCCCCTCATCCCCATTAAATCAAGCATCCGATAGTTAATTATTGGCCATCTGATGGGAGGAAGGCTTATCTAGTTAGGATGCTAGTTGGGATGATATGCAGCGGAGAGATAAACAGCAAGCAGCAAGTTGATCACAGTGATAGGTTTCAATGTCCTTGGTTCTCTGAATGCTTCTTAATTTCTCATTAAAGACTCAAAGAACAAAGAATAAAACAGCACAGGAAACAGGCCCTTCGGTCCAACAAGCCCATGCCGCCACCTCGAAGTTCCCACTTCCACCCACGATGTTTATAGAAATCTGCATTGGAACCAAATTAGAGAGGCAATTTAGGGAGAATTTGTTTTGCCAATCAACCTAAGAACACATCTTTGGGGTGTGGGAGGAAACTGGAGCACCCAGAGAAAACCCACGCAAGCATGGGGAGAATGCGCAAACTCCCACAGACACAGGCCCAAATCCATGTATCTGCACAGCACAGTGACAGTCACTGAGCTGTCATGTTGCCCATCATCCGGTCCAGTTCAAGCGTACACTAACGACGTGAAGCACTAAGATACTCTCGAAAAATCCAAGAGCAGCCCTCTCACGACCCATCACTGTATGTCTCTTGTTGGACAACAAGGCGGACCAAAGTACCTGTAGGATAAAACAGAAATACCTCAATATCATGCACAACTTATGCAATTCCCAGGGAAGTACCAAGGCTCAGGATCCCTATTTTAAATCAGTTTTCTATACCCCTCCATTTCCATTCTGTTCATGTGCCCATCTAAGTATTTCTTAAATAACTCCAGAGTACCTGCCTCCACCACTTTACTTGGCAGTGCATTCCATGCCCCCACAACCCTCTGTGTGAAAAAACTCCCTCTTGCATCCAGATTATACCTTATCCCCCTCGCCCTAAGCCTGTGACCCCTTGTGATATTTGATTCCAACCTAGGAAAAAGCTTACCACTGTTTACTCTATCTATACCCCTCATAATCTTGTACACCTCTATCAGATCTCCTCTAAGTCTACATCTTTCTAAAGAAAACAGCCCCAATTTGCCTAACCTCTCCTCGTAACCCAGACCTTCTATACCAAATAGCATCCTGGTAAACCTCCTCTGCACTCTCTCCAGGGTCTCCATGTCCTTCTGGTAGTAAGGCGTCCAGAACTAGACGCAGTATTCCAAATGAGGTCTAACCAATGTTCTATACAATTGCAGCATTAAACGCCAGCTCTTGTACTCTATACCCCTTCCTACAAAGGCCAGTGTACCATATGCTTTCTTCACAACCTTCTCCACCTGTTCTGCCACCTTCAAAGACTTGTGCACTTGCACCCCCAGGTCTCTCTGCATTTCTATACTCTTAATAAGTCCACCTTTTATCATATACCTCTCCCCTACATTTTTCTCAAAAAAGCTTTCTTCCTCTCTCGTCATAGTTGCTGTAAAGTAGTTCCAGACTTTGTTAACAAGCAAAAAATGCATCAGGCAATGAAAAATTGCAAACAATCAGATCATTAAATTAATGATGATAAACTGACAGGCGCTGCTAGTTTCCATGCCCACTTGCCTGCCATGCTTTCAGAAACCAATGTTATATTGCCAATCCAATGTCATCAGTATTTGATGTTTGCATGAGGATAAGGGCGGGGTGGGTGCTGCACGATTTATGGATATAAAAATCCCACTCAACATCTGCCTTACTCTTATTTCCTATCTCTCCATTGCTTATATTACGCAATCTCGCCCAATTCCCTTTACAAATTACAAGGCCAACAAAATAATTCCAAAGGAAAAATATCAGTTAACTTGTCTTGATTCATCCATCCAGAAAAAACTCAAAACACCATTTATGACTCTTCAGATACTGAAGCAGTCTATGTCCATATGCAATAACATATGGATGCTATTCAAGCTTTTGGCTGACAAGTGGCAAATTTCAATTGTTCAACGTAAGTGGCAGGCAATGAGAGAATCCAACTGCTCCCATCTGAATCTGTGACCCCTTGTCTGTTCACAGCAACAACATCACTTTGTATTTCTTTCATTCATCTCTTCCTTTTGTTTCCTATTTTGCAAATGTTTTCATCAGTGAGGAAACAATTTCTCCAGTGTTCCTCATAACTAACTCCAGGGCCTGGACTTTCATTCTCAAGCCAGGCTTGCAGATTCAGGAAATTTCCCAAAGCTCCAAATTATCTTGGGAGAACAAAACAGTCATATTTTCTCCCTTGTGAGATGGGTGTGATATTCATTCACACCTGCTGACCAGAAAGCAGTACAGATCCTGCGTGGGTAATGCAACTTGGACAGGGGAGAGTCTGTAAGGAGATTCTGCTTATGAAGCAGGAAGTGTATAGAAATGTTGTTTGGAGGAGATGGGGGTGGGGAGGGTCAATCACAGCCGGGTGACTATGTTATTTCCTGGCACTGGATGAGGTGGCCTACCATGGGCTGTCCATAGAGATTGCTGCAAATTCCGCAGCACCACAAAATTGTGATAGCAACTGGGTAACGCGCACATAAATGCAGGACAACCTTACGGTGGTCACACACTAATTGCACATTCAAAGATTGGAAGGATTTTATGTTTATGAAGGTGCCTACTTGATAAATTGGTGCCCTAATTGCAATGTGGGTGTAGAGATAAGACCCTGTACTTCACTGATGACTACTCTGGTTGAGCTTTAAATGTGTTTTATCTTCATGGTTGCCCATGTGTTTTGGAGCAGGGTTGTCAGCCAAGTCCAATGGGTATATATCGTCTTCGAGGAGTCAAGCTCTGATGTTTAGAATTCTCCTGGTGATTACATACTGGAAATTCATCAGGCTATCAGCTACATTGACAGGTAGCCCAATGTCTACACTTATGTAGTCAATTTCTCCCGAAACCTGTGAGAATTCTATAATCATTGTAGAATCCACAGTTCTTCCTTGCTGGGTCCTGAATCAATGGGGAATAAGATTAAATTATTCGGCCTGGCAAATAATGTGTCTATGTGCTACTTTTAACAGGAATCCATTGCAGCTTAGCCATTGCAAATGTCTCTAACTGTGGCCTGTGTCACATTAATTGCCAGAAATAATGCAGTACTGGCTCTGATTGTTGTCCTGGAGCAGCAAACTATAGATTTCTTATTACGTCTCTTAATCTCTTCCTCCAATATTCCTTCTGAGATACATATTGTTGCGGTCTGTAGACTCTAACAGCATGATAAGGTCATTTGCAAGTAGTTCCCTCCTTTCTGAACTCCTTATAGGCCTAAATGTTGCTTCCTGAAGTTTTCCCTCTTGTTGCTGCTCCTGTTCCTTCTATTCCTGCAACCAGGGATCCCATATTTCAATAAAACAAGAAGTTTTGTGTGTAAACAAAATGGTTTAAATGCCAAAAGATGCAAAAAACTGAATGAGCACAATTACAGCAACAAGAAAAAAAATTCTGAAATAAACTCCAGTTCCCCAGATGGACACTAATGATCTGAGTACTTTGAGTGCCAGCCTGTTCTCTTTGTGGGGGTGATGTGAAGGGTACTTACATGCACTCTAGGGAATTGGGCCATCTGGTAAAAGTTATGCATCCTGTCCAGCTGATGCATCCTTTCCTGGGGAAAAGTGATGATGGTCTTGACCCTTGACAATACTACAAATATAACTTCCTTGATGCATGTGTACTACAGATTGCTTGACAGGGAATGAATCCTGGATTGGAAAAAGGGAGTGATATGCAAGCTATGTTCTGGTAATTTTCACTTTTACAGAAAACAAAAGTCAAGGATTTTGGTTTTCTGTGTAGATTATATAGTTGCAGATAATACAATGCTGTCTTATCAAATGGAAGTGGTGAAGAGTTTCTCTGACATGTCAGGTTCAGATTATGGACAACAGAAGATGATAGGAATAGGGCAAGACCATTTAGTCCCTTGAGTTTGTTTCGTCATTCAGTAAGATCAAGGATAACCTATGACCTAACTTCCCGTCATATTTGGGGCTACCCCAATGATGAGCTGAGGAAACCCCTAGGAAGTTCCCAGATAAGAATTGACTTCACAATTGTTCAGGAGAGTTAACTTCCCCTGTATAATGATGCTGGACTGAGGACTATGTGAATTAAATCACGATCTTTGAGTCCTTCTGCCAATTTTACATTCATAGGGTGGAATTTTACCAAAATTTATCAGAGTGTTAGGTTCTGCCTGAAAACCGGCATGTATCTCTCCAGGCCGAGTTTTATTTATCTTCCTCAGTGCCAGGTTGTACTGGTAAGCCCAGTAGTTTCGGTCAACCAAAAAATGTTTTCAGATCAGATTTTCTGGCAGTCAGTACACAAAGAATCTGGGGGCATGGTTTCTGCCATCAATCTAATGGGATGGGGCTGATCAAGCAGACAAAACTGGCTCCACAGAGATTGGAGCACCATTTTATACGTGAAAACACATATACATGGATAGAAAGCTGGAACATAGCAGCAGCGGGGCTGAGTGCTTTGGCTTTGCTTAAAAGCAAAAGTGAAACTAAAACTGGATCACATGACATGCCTCCTCTCTGGTGATATCATGCTGCAGTCCCTCAAAAGCATATGACAGTAGAAGGAATGAGCTGGCTTGTCATTTACTAATTGTCCTATTCTTCTTTCTTAACAAGGATATGATATTTAATGCCTTCTAGACATTTGGTAAATGATATTTTCCAAAGATTATTGAGAAATTTTGATTAGATCTCCGCTATTTTTTGCCTGGCTTCATTCAGTTTACTGGAGTGCCTAAACAGCGACATTCATCTTTCTATTTTCATTCCAAATAAGTTTTTTAAGTACATGGGCATTTTGGAAATTTATTTTTTGGTTGACAGTGCAACCTTGCATTTGAGGAAAGTAAATGGAAGTAGTATTCCAAATGAATCTGAACTGTTATCAGTCACGTCAAATAATTTATTAGTTTTCAGTTTATCTGTACTCCTTAGGATTGGAACAACATTGATAAGGTGTCACTTCATCCTACTATTATGCAAACATTCTTTACTGCCTTATTTTGTCTTTATAGCCTCATCTCTTTGCTTTCCTTGTCCACGTACTTTAAAATTAGGATCTTCCTACTCTCAAATAGTATGAGTTAATTATAATGGAAACTACAATTCAAAAGTATATTATTGGATGTAAAATACTTTGCAATGTCAAAAGGTCATGAAAGGTCATAACTACAAGCTCTTTATTTCTCACAATAACCTGGCTTTTCCACATTCTAGGAGATTTTCATTTTCCCCTGGATTTTTCTTTCGTAAACGTGTTTTCACTTTCTGCAATATGGATTGCACATTCCAGAATCATGGTGAATATTGGCACATTATTCTGGAGCATGAATTTGTCCAATTTTCAGATGTGGGTTAGAAACATAAAAACTAGAAGCAGAAGTAGGCCATTCAATCCTTTGAGCCTGCTCTGCCATTCATTTTGATCATGAGAGAGCATCAAATTCAACATTCTGATTTCTGACCCCTCCAACTTCCTCCCATATCCCTTGATCCCTTTAGCCCCAAGAGCTTTATCTAATTTCTTCTTGAAATCAGACAATGTTTTGGCCTCAACTACATTCTGTTGTAGTGAGTTGCTTACCAGTTGTTCCCAGACTCATAATCCAAAGACCTGGACTAAGAATCCAGAGGAAGTGTGTTCAAATTTTGCCATGGATTAGTTTTAATGGTCTGGAAATTTTTTAAAAATTCAGTGTCAGGTAAAGTGACAGTGATGCTGTTGGAATATCATTAAACGCAAACTGTTTTGCTAAGGAAAGAAATCTGTCATTCTTATCAGGCCTGACCTATTTCCCACATCAAAATAGTTTGACTCTGCAGTGACCCTTGTAAGCAACTCAAAGCATTTTGCATTTATGTAACATTCCAACGAGTTTCACAGGAACATTCACCAAAGATTTTTAGACAGGACCTTCCAAACCTATGATCATTCCTGCCTTGGGGGGAGTGCAATGAAGGGACAAAAGGCTGGTCATAGAAACTAGAAGCGGAAGTAGGCCATTTGGACCTTTGAGTCTGCTCCACCATTCATTTGCATCATGGCTGATTATCAAATTCAGTATCCTGATTCCCCATTCTTCCCATTTCCCTTGATCCCTTTAGCCCCAAGAGCTACATCTAATTTCTTCTTGAAATCAGACAACATTTTGGCCTCACCTACTTTCTGTAGTAGTGAATTCCATGTACTCACCACCCTCTTGGTGAAGAAATTTCTCCTCACCTCAATTCTAAAAGGTTTAACCCTTATCCTCAAACTATGACCCCTTAGTTCTGAACTCACCCACGACTGGGGACATTCTTTCTGAATCTACCCTGTTTAACTTTGTTAGAATTTTATAAGTTTATATAAAATCCCCTCTCACTCTTCTTAACTCCAGTGAATATAATCTTAACTGATTTAGCTTCTCCTCTTATGACAGACCTGCCATCCCAGGAATCAGCCTGGTAAACCTTCTTTGTATTCCCGTCATAGCAAGGACATTCTTCCTCAGATAAGGACACCAAAACTGCATACGATACTCCAAGTGTGGCCTACCAATATCCAAAACGATTGTAGAGGTACATCCTATCCCTGCACTCAAATCCTCTTGCTATGAAGACCAACATACCATCTGCCTTTTTTACTGCTTGCTGTACTTGCATGCTTACTTTCAGCGACTGATGCACAAGACACCAAGGTCTCACTGAGTAGTCACCTCTCTCAATTTACACCCATTTAAGTCATTATCTACCTTCCTGCTATTTTGCTATCAAAGTGTATAACCTCACATATTTACTGTATCTATGGGATTAGGGGGTTGTTCTCTGAAGACAGCGTGAGTAGATCTATATTCCCTGGAAGAGTGAAATTAACTTAAATTTCTTACAGGTACTGTCCTGTTGGAAAGCCTCAAAAATGAAACTTAAATATTGGAACTAACCTTAATGAGGCCCCCACATTGGCCTGCATAGCTGATCACACTCCTCACCCTTTTCTCGTTGTATCATCTCTCAAGATGAATGCGCTGGTTGAGTCTCTGTCTGATATAGCAATTTCACTGTCTCCTCTCTTTGTGGAAGTGTAAACATGCCAGTGTTTCCTCCCTAATGTAGATGACTCTCAGATTCAATTTTTTCATTTGTTGCCATTCTTATTGATTGAGAATTTCCCCATTTCCTCACTTTCATGTTTAAATATAGCCACGAGGGTTGATTGAAAGTATATCTTCCTTTTCTTTTCAAAAAATCAAAATGCAATCTTTTTAATCCTCACAATAGATAATATTCCAAGCTATGAATGTTTGCTTCAAATGTTACTTTCACCAAATAATTAAATAATATGAAGGAATTTTAGTCCCTGCTCTTGTTTATCTCTCAGACACGTTGAAGTATTTCTCTGAATAATTTAAATTTTAATTTAGTTCTGCTCACTTATTAGTTTCAATTCCAATCCCTTAGTATTTGACCTCAAAGGTTTAAATGAATTCAGGATGATTTTCTCCCTAAATATCTCCACCTAGCCTCACTCATAGAAACATAGAAATATAGAAACTAGAAGCAGGAGTAGGCCATTCAGCCCTTTGAGCCTGCTCCACCATTCATTTTGATCATCAAATTCAAAATCCTGATCTCGACTTCCTTCTCCATATCTCTTGAACCTTTTAACCCCAAGGCTGGACATAATTCCTTCTTTAAATCACACAACTATTTTCTATGGTAATGAATTCCACAATGCACCATCAATTGGGTGAAGAAATTTCTCCTCCCACCTCAGTTCTAAAATGTTTGCCCTTATCCTCAAACTATGACTCCATATTCTGGACTCCATCTCATTGAAAATATTCTTTCTGAATCAACCCTGTCCAATCCTGTTAGAATTTTATAAGTTTCTTTGTAATCCTCTCTCACTCTTCTAAACTCCAATGGATATAATCCTAATCAATTTAGGGTTCTATTTTACCATTTTGATACTAAGTGCTGTTTGGACTTGAAACTGGAAGTGTTTCAGATCCGACTTTTAAATCCCTTCTCAGATGCCCCCATATGCATTCTGCCTGCAAATATATCAGTGATTCCGAATTGTGCTGCACATGAGTATGGGCAGGGCTTAACTTGCCCAAAATCCTGCTGCTCAGGTTGGTGCCTCCAACTGCATATGCGCAGAAAAAGAATGATAGGCTGCTCCTCCACTGCCACATCCTTCCCAGGCTGGGTAATGCTTCCCCCTGGCCCCACTTACATTGCCCCACCCTCACAACATTACTGACTCCCTTATCCCCCACCCTCCCACCACCCAGACTGATCATGGGCTCCTCTCTGCAGCTCCCCCCCACTCCACTAATCTCAGGCAGAGTGGCAATGGATGAGTCCTGGATAAGCAGAAATATTGGGGAAGATTGAAAGTATAAGGCTTATAGAAGAGAGCTTAAAAAGGAAATTAGGAGAGCCAGAAGGGGTCATGAGAAGGCCTTGGCTGGTAGGATTAAGGAGAATCCCAAGGCCTTCTACAAATGTGAAAAGTAAAAGGATGAGAAGGGATAGGACCTATAAAAGGTGAAGGGGGAAAAGTCTGTATGGAACTGGAAGAAATGGCAGAGGTGCTTAATGAGTACATTGCCTCAGTATTCACGGTGGAAAGTGATCTGGGAGGATGCACTACAAGTTTGCGGCAGACTGAAAAGATTGAGTATGTAGATATTAAGAAAGTGGATGTGTTAGAACTTTTAAATGCTATCAAGATAGACAAGTCTCTGGGACCAGATGGGATGTATCCCAGGTTATTGTGGGAGGTGAGGGATGTCATTGCAGAGCCCCTGGCGATGATCTTTGCGTTGTCGATGGAGACGGGAGAGGTTCCGGAAGATTGGAGGATTGCGGATGTGATCCCTATTTTCAAGAAAGGGAACAGGGATAGTCCTGGAAATTACCGACCGGTGAGTCTGACCTCAGTGGTTGGTAAGCTGATGGAGAGGCGTCTGAGGGACAAGATTTATGAGCATTTGGAGAAGTTTAGGTTGATTAGAAATAGTCAGCATGGTTTTGTAAAAGGCAGGTCATGCCTTACAAGCTTAATTGAGTTCTTCGAAAATGTGACTGAACACATTGACGAAGGAATAGCAGTGGACGTGGTGTACATGGACTTCAGCAAGGCATTTGACAAGGTCCCACATGCAAGACTCCTTGAGAAGGTGAGAGGCCATGGGATCCAAGGGGCTTTGGCCTTGTGGATCCAGAACTGGCTTGCCTGCAGAAGGCAGAGGGTGGTTGTGGATGGCTCTTTTGCTGCATGGAGGTCGGTCACCAGTGGAGTGCCCCAGGGATCTGTTCTAAGACCCTTGCTGTTTGTCATTTTCATAAATGACCTGGATGAGGAAGTGGAGGGATGGGTGAGTAAGTTCGCCGATGACACGAAGGTCGGTGGTGTTGTGGATGGTCTGGAGGGATGTCAGAAGGTGCAGCATGACATCGACAGGATGCAAGACTGGGCGGAGAAGTGGCAGATGGACTTCAATGCGGATAAATGTGTTGTGGTCCATTTTGGCAGATCCAACGGGATGAATGAGTACACTATCAAAGGTAGGAGTCGTAGCTGTGTGGAAGAGCAGAGGGATCTTGGGGTCCGGGTCCATAAGACTCTCAAATCGGCCTCCCAGGTGGAGGATGTGGTTAAGAAAGCTTACGGTGTACTGACCTTCATTCATCGAGGGATTGAGTTCAGGAGTCAGGAGGTAATGCTGCAGCTTTATAGGACCCTTGTCAGACCACACTTGGAGTACTGTGCGCAGTTCTGGTCGCCTCACTATATGAAGGACGTGGAAGCTATTGAAAGGGTGCAGAGGAGATTTACAAGGATGTTGCCTGGATTGGGAGGCATGCCTTATGAAGACAGGTTGATGGAGCTGGGACTGTTCTCCCTGGAGAGACGAAGGTTGAGAGGCGACCTGATAGAGTTTTACAAGATGTTGAGAGGAATAGATAGGGTGGACTCTCAGAGACTATTTCCCAGGGCTGAAATGGTCGCGACGAGAGGGCACAGATTTAAGGTGCAGGGAAGCAAGTACAGAGGGGATGCTAGGGTAAAGTTTTTCACTCAGAGGGTGGTGAGTGAATGGAATCGGCTGCCGTCGGTGGTGGTCGAGGCGAACTCGCTGGGGTCTTTTAAAAGACTTCTGGATGAGTATATGGGATCCAATGGGATTGGGGGTTACAGATAGGTCTATGGCTGGGTAGGTTTTGATGTGTTCGGCACAACTTGTGGGCCGAAGGGCCTGTTTGTGCTGTAGTGTTCTATGTTCTATGAAACCATTGTTTACAGTCCTTACTCCAAACCCCTTTCCCTAGCTACCAAATCCATCCCATTCTTTGGAATCAATCATTGAATACCTACAACGCAGAAGGAGACCATTTGGCCCACTGACTCTACACTACTAATGATCCAGCCCACACCCTATCCCAGTAGTCTCACATATTTATTCTGCCAATCCTCCAACACAAACGTGGCCAATCCATTTAATATGCACATCTGTGGATTGTGGGAGGAAATCGGAGCACCCAGAGGAAACCCGTGTAGATCAGCAGAGTAGTTTTTTAAACTCCCACTGATGGCCGTAGTCTGTCTTTTTTTAAAGTTTAAACAGCAGGGTAGTGAAATGTCAGAGATGAGATAGAGGCTTTGGCACTACTTGGGCGAGGAGGGAGATCTTCTCTCAAGAATGATAGGAAAGATCACCTCATATGATGCAGATATGCCTCTCAACTGAGTCATGATCCTGCCTTCAAATTGTCTTTGCCTTCCTCTTTTACCTCCTGCTCCTGTTCCTCCCTTCATGAGCAATCACCTTCCAGGGCTTTTCTGCCTGCAAGTTCCACACCTCTCTGGAGGCCATCTTATGTAGAGAGCAGCTGACCACCTCAATGTTTGCAGTAGGGTACAACCACCTGACCAATCCAGGCACTGAACCCAATGCCCTCTAAGCCTGCAATGTCCCATTAGATGTGTTTCTGAGGTGTCTCCCAGCTCTGTCATCTGCATAACGTAGTGGCATTCAGTTGCCTTCAAGACATTGTGGATGTCTTCAGTGATGAGGGTACAGATGTCTGTGACCATGTACCAAAAATGTTATAAGTCTCTTTTGGTACTGGTTCTCCACCATCACCTGTAAATTCACTTCCGCCTGTAGATCCTGTGCTCATGTTTGCGATGCCTTCTCCTTCATGCTCCTTGCTCCTCTCCTCTGGCTGCTCATCTCCAATAGCTTTGACCTGTGAGGTGTAGCACCCATTTCCAGCCACAGCCTTTTTGGTGCGAAGCGTGGAGTCCAAACAGCCTTGCCCACTGGTGCAATGTCCACACAATGCCAAGGGGGTGATGATCTCCTGAACTGCCAAGGTTTGTCATGCTGGATTTTTCACAAACCTTTGATAGGTTGTTGCAACTTTAACTTCAAAAGGTAAGGCCTGTAGAAGATCACAGTTTAGCCTGTGGAAATCCTGATGTTGCTAGGTTACCCTAACAGATTACTGCCAACACCATGTGAGGGAAAAGAGGTGTGCTGGTCTCAATGAAAAAAAAGTTCAACCTATCCCTATGCTTCAATACTGAATATCAAAAAAAATTATAAGTACCTTATTAGACTTTACTGGAAATGAAAAACGGAAAATATACTTTTAAAATATATATGCATACCAGAAAATCTGAACAATCTGACTGGCTCTAGAAAATTTAAAGTTGAAGGTTATTTATTAGTCACAAGTAAGGTTTACATTAACACTGCAAAGATGTTACTGTGAAATTCCCTTAGTAAGGAATGTCTTGGATGGTATCACTAAATTAATAATCTCACCTTGAAAGTTCATAATTATAGCTGGTGTTGAAGTTTAATTTCTTTATTAGTATCACATGTAGATTTGTTTTAACACTGCAATGAAGTTACTATGAAATTCCCTCAGTCGCTACACTCTGGCTTGTTTGAAGGAGAGAGAAGCACGTATGCAGTTCTTAGGTTGTGTTTCCCCCCAGCTTTGACATAGCCTCTCTACACCTTCATCCTATTGTATTTGGCATGAAAGCATTTTAAAACAACACTGTCTAGAATAGTTCTCCATTGAACAGCACAAGTTTCCTTTTACTGCATTTTACCCACTGAAACACATTGGGACATTTGGCAACATTCATAGTGTTGTGCAAGTGTAAGTTGTTGAGAAATTTACTATCCCTGCAAAAAGAGAAACTGAAAATATATTCCATATGCATTTGAAGCGTCCACCTTTCAAAAAAACCAACCACATTTGGTACAATATTACACCAAAATTTAAAACCAATTGGAATTGTTCTAGTGATCCTAAAATCTGCTTTCTTCATCATTACATCTGTGTTTCATACCAGCCTGTCAGGCACTGCATGCATGTTTTTTGATTTCTCCACTGGTATGCCTCCTGTCTAGTACATCTCAATCACAAACATGAGTCCGCCCCAATGCATTAGCAGAAGGAAAGTGATGGACGCACTTTGCCTGCCTGCATGACCCCCCTGATAATCCTGTTTCACAGACAGGCTCCCTGCTGCACAGAGCACAAAAGCTGCCACCATAGCTCTGTGGATTCAGTCGATATTCTGACAGATTTGATCTAGCAAATTAGTATGCTTTGGGAGGGCATGATCAAGGACCTTTTTGACACTTTCCGAATCAATACAAAGGCAAACAGAAGCATATTCTCTTTATGTTAGTTCTCTGTGTCCAATTTTGGTGACCCAGTTTCGTCCCCCATATAACCAGGTCTCTGAAAAGTTTAAAAGGGAATTTGATTAAATATTAACAAATCTGCCAGATCATTCACGCATGCAGTTTTTTTTTAAAGAAATGATTTTTTGAAGTGTGCAGTTTGTGTCTTCAGGGGGTATCAATATTAACTCTGCATTGTGCAAAATGCATTGCTCAGTATTACAATTGGTTCATATACCAGTTCCTTCCAACTATTTTCTGATAAAATGGTGAAGTCAAGTGAAGTTCATAGAAGGCATTATAACTTATTCGTTGAAAATTTTCTGGCACTTTGAAAATTATTGGTCTAGCTTTTCCAATACTCCACCTTGCCACCCCTTCTCCCTATGACCTCCCCTTCAGGTCTGGCACTGCTCTAGGCCAGGCTCTGAACAACCAGCTAGCCTGTCCAGGACCACTAGCATGATCCAATGGCAACCCCTGTGCAGTCCCCTGTCACAGTCCAAAACAGACAAAAAGAGAAGCAAGTTGATGTGAGTGTGGCTGTCAGCTTTTGTAGCCACAGTCTTGGCTGATGAGTTTGCACTTTTTGGACACTGCTCAATAGAAGATGGTCCCAATACCCTAAGAGGAGTTGAATTAAGTACTAACACTTACTGGCAGATATATTAAACCTACAGAGATGTTGCTATCAACATGCGCTGTTAAAATAAACCTGAAGACATTTAATATATAGCCTAGAGCTGTAGGGCCGGAAAACTTCATTACGTAAAATCACAACATTCTTTTTATCCCTTCTGTGCCTTGCCAGCAGTATTGGTGGAACACTGCTACTTTCAATTAAGGAAGCAGTAGTGACAGCTTCCATTATAGTTGACACCCGCAAAATCATCATTGTTGCTGCACAAAGCATCTCACTGCAACAAATTAATTCAGTTCTCCAGCATAAGACATGTCGCTCAATGCCAAGCATTCCCATAGAAGGAGAGGAAAGGAATGAGAAGAAAGAAAGGATAGGGGGTTGGAAGAAAGAAAGAACGGCAGGAAGGAGGAAAGGAAGGAAGGAAAAAGGACAGAAAGAAAGTAACACTTTCATGTCCTCCAACTATCACTCAGCAGTTACAGCCAATGATTTTGGAATATTGACAATTTTGGTAATGTAAAGATAGTGGCAACTAATTTGCATGCAGCAAAATCTCACAAACAGCAATGAGATCATGACCAGATAATCAATTTAAGTAACGTTGATTGGCCAAGATGTTGGGCAAACTCCCCTGTTCTTTTTCAAATTGTGCCATGGGATCTTACATAGATCTGAAAAAGCAGACTGGACTTCAGTTTCAAGTCTCATCTGAAAGATGTAAATCTTTCCTCTAACATTTCATATCAGGGCAGCATGACATGACAGGAACCACTTGTACATTCCTACCCGATTTTACAGATTTTTGCTTTCAAAATTAACTAAATAAATCTCAACAACTCTTACATATAAATTGTCATTCTTTCCCAGAGAGTTCTGCTGCTTCACAGTCACAGCTTCAGAAGAGGATCTATGGACAGCTCGAAGAAGTAAAATGAAACAATCTAGAGAACTCCACATCCCACCCAGGAAAGTTGAACTCAAGTAAATTTAGACTGTATTAGGAATGCAGCATTCATGGAACAATACCATATAAATCAGGACTTCAAGAAAGGAGGGGACAAATTGGAGGAAATGTCTTTGTAATTAATGTACAATGGGGTTGGCAGTATCCTGCCTTATAGAACATAGAACAATACAGCACAAACAGGCTCTTTGGCCTACGAGTTGCGCCGATCACATCTACCAATCCACAGACCTATCTATAACCCATATCCCATTCATTTCTATATACTCATCCAGAAGTCTTTTAAAAGACCTCAGTGAGTTTGCCTTAACAACCTCCGACGGCAGCCGATTCCATTTACTCACCATTTATAGTAAAATAAATGACACAGTGGCACAGCGGTTAGCACTGCTGCCTCACAGGCCAGAGACCTGGGTTCGATTCCTGCCTCAGGTGACTGTCTGTGTGCAGCTTGTACATCCTGCCCGCGTCTGCGTGCGTTTTCTTCGGGTGCTCCAGTTGCCTCCCACAACGCAAAAGGTGTGTGTTACGTTGATTGGTCACGCTACATTGCCCCTTAATGTCATAGGGATTAACAGGGTAAATGCTTGGGGTCACAGGGATAAGGCCTGGATAAGGTTGTTGTCGGTGCAGACTCGATGGGCTGAATCATCTCTTTCTGCACTGTAGGGATTCTATAATTCTTAACATGTGGGACTATTGGATTAGGGGACTGGATGGGATACTCTGTTGGCAAGTCAGTACAAATTTGATGGACCAAATGACCTCCTCCTGCACTGTAGGAATTCCAAGAAATGCCAATCAGAAGAGACACATCAAAATGGCCTGCAGGACTCAGAGAATCTTTTTGCTTATGTGCAGAATAATGTGCCTGTATTTTTATTATTTTGTACCCCTGTTCTTTTGATCAAGGCTGCAGTCTCAGTGGTTTTATTTATTAAACAATATTGGAATGTGCTATTTTACAAAATAATAAGATTTGAGTCTATGAGGTGATTTCCACAAGTTTGTTTCCCAATTTTAATGTGTGCTGCTGGCAAGTGAACAGTGGAAGCACTGACACCGCAGCAAGAGAAGAAAAGCTGTTCAATTGTTGCTGAATTAAATAATCCCACTTTAGTACAGCCTTTTTACTTGCTGAATAGAAAATGGGGTAATCCCTGTGTCATACTATTATTTCTTTGCCTTTTATTGGAAGGCAAAAGAGTCATGAGAGAAGCACTGAATCTTAGTTCAGCCCAAACTCCACAGCTGGGGAGGCTGGAGGCCCTGGGGCACATGGAGCAGCAAGTTTGTCAAAGGGTACAATGTAGGGGGAGGCTCACAAATGACCCTTGAGCTGCATAATTTGAAAAAAATGTTGTTTTAAAGATTGAACTGAATGCTTTGCTTCCTGTAATATCCATATACTACTTATATTTCCAGAAAATCAGGAAGTTTTGATACAAATTAGACAGCATCAAGAGACAATGAAGTGAAATAATCCCTTAGAATTGATCTCGGCCTATATCCATAATCCCCTGAAGTGTTGAATTTCTAATATCAACTGTAGCATCATGTGAAAGGTCTAGTTGAGGAATTTCTTAGTGCTGTTAAAAATAAAATAACCTTGTTAAGGAAATCAGACATTTTGATACGTTTATTTTGCAGCCATTCAAATAGAGGTCTCACCATTTGTAGTCAGAGATATGCATACACATCTTTATGTCTAATGCAATTTCTTATTTATTCATTTGTGGGACATTGGCATAGTTGCCTGGCCTTCATTTATTCAAGAACACTGCATTTGCCTGAGGAAGACTCGGAGTGTTGAAAGCTCGCAATTTTACTATCAAATAAATCGGTTGGATTAAAAATTGGTGTTGCTAAATTCTTACTGAGTTCTTACCACCCCAATCCAACGCCGACATCTTTACATCATGACTTCATTTATTGCCCATTTCTAATTGCCCTTGCAGGGAGTTAACCTCTTTGCTGTGGCTCTAGATCACACATCGGCCAGACCAAATAAGGATGGCAGATTTTGTTCCGAAAAGGAAATTAATGAACCAATTGGGATTTTCCAACAATCAAATATATGTTCACGGTCATTAGTATTTCTTAGTTCCAAACAGTTTTTATTGAATTCAAATTCCACTACCTGCCATAGTGGGTTTTCAGCCCAGGTCCCCGGTTTCTCGATTTATAGTCTAGTGATAATACGGCTAGGCCATCTTGCCTTATTTAGAATTAACGTTCCACCTGCTTTCAGCCTCCAACAGTTTCATAAAATCTTACATGGATCCAAACAGTAAGCCTCAGTGTGACACTGGAGACATTCTTTCAGTATGGTCACCAGCTCATTTTGTCTTTAACAGAGGTAAGACGTGACACAAGAATTCAAAAACAGGTAGATACAAATAATCAGGAATACAGTAAGCAGATTAATTAAATGCCAATTAATTGGCAGATGCAATTCATTTTGAGAAAAGACATGAGCGCATGTAAATGTGCCCTAAACAGTTTCTAAGTAGAATGGTGTAACTTAGTCATCTAAGATCATCTTGGTGTTCTAAGGGACAAAGAAGCAATGGCATGGTGGTAGAGTGGGGTTAGCATTGCTGCATCACAGCACCAGGATCCCAGTTCAGTTCCAGCCTTGGTGACTATGTAGAGCTTGCACATTCCCTTTGTATCCTAAGTGGATTTCCTCTGGGTGACCTAGTTTCCTGCCACAGTCCAAAGATGTGTAGGTTAGGTGAATTAACTGTGGTAAATGCACAAGGTTACTGGAAAAGAGCGAAGGTGTAAGACCTGTATAATATGTTGTTTCTGAGAGCCAGTGTAGACTTGACGGTGAGGTGGCCTGTTTCTGCACTGTAGGGGATACTATGATTCCAAAATACAGATATGTGCATCTTTGGAAATGCAAATAGAAAAGTCCATGAAACAGAAACAGGACTTTGTGATTTATATTTGGTGTATTGAATTTTAAAAATCAAAGAAATTATATTGAATTCATATAAGGCATTAACGAAACCACAGTTTTACAGAAGTGTCTACGCATTTACGGAAACTGTATTAGAAGATTGATAAAAATGATAATATTTATACCAGGATTGAGAGAGATATAAGATTTGAAGAACTTTTTTTTATTTCCCATCCACTGGAATAGAAAAGAGTAAAGGGATTTTCAAAATTATGAAACATTTTGAAATGGTGATCGATTGATAATTTGGTAATAACCAAGCACTGATTTAGGATTACCATTACAGTAACAACAATTGGAGCTATAAGAAGTTTTGAACATAGAGGGATATAGCAACATGCTTTACAATAAATAATTCTTGAGACAGGGATTATAACCTCTTTTAAATAAAAATTGGATAAATATTTGAATGGAAAAGAAATACAGAATGAATTGAACTGGAGTAATTGGAGAGATGGATATATAGTTGAAGAGACAGTTTTGCCACAAATGTTGTCTCCTCTTTGTTGTAATTTCTATGATTCAATGATTTTAGAAGAAATGGTAGCTTTCTATTTTAAACATCTGTGGAGGTAGAACATAGCCAAGTAGATTTTTTTAAATTAATTTACAGAAGCTGGGTGTTGTTGTCTGGGCCAACATTTATTGCTCATCCCTAACTACCCTTGAGAGGGCATTTGAGAGTCAATCATATTGCTGAGATTCAGGAGTAACATGTAGACCAGACCAGGTAAGAAGGACAGATTTCCTTCCCTAAAGGACATTAGTGAACCAGATTAAGACAATTGTTTCATTGGCATCATTAGACTTTTAATTCCAGATTTTTATTGAATTCAAATTTCACCATTGGCCATGATGAAACCAGGTCTCCAGATTTGCTCGGGGTCTCTGGATTTCTAATCCAGTGACAATACCACTACACCACTATCTCTCCATATTATTGCATGTAGTTTAATTTCTTTGGAAGTTTGGCAGTTAAGAAGCAGAAATGCAAAATCAAAGTATTGCTATTGCTGGAAATCTGAAATAAAAACAGAAGATGCTGGAAATACCCAACAGGCCACGCAGCAACTGTGATGAGAATTAATGAGCAGATATATTTGTGTCTCTCCTTGGAGGTAGGTCCTTGGGTCATTGTCTGTTAATGTTTCATTCTGGGCCATTTCATTCCTAGGCATTTTTTTAATGGTGGTTTGCCATTGCCTTCCATTGTCAGTGGTGGCATGAGAAGGCAGGTCCTCAGCCTACCTCCATCAGATGGGGAATCAAATCCACACTGTTGGTGTCATTCTGAATCGCACACTAACCATCTAGCCAACTGAGCTGATCGACCCTCTTCAGAGGGAATACAATGCTGTAAAGAAATCAAAACACAAGGCTGAATTGAAGTAAGGCTGTTGTAGTCACTGATTGGAATTGATATCGCTGGCAATCGCTGGTAAATTCTTATGGCAGAATGTGCAGATAAATTCCTCCAATTTGTATGATGATGCCCCTTTGATGTCAAATACTACATTGTGAGTATATCCTCATCTATGTGATCAACATGAAGCCAGATGGTTTTAATGCTTTAATATAATAGCAGCTGGCTACAGATGAATTGCAGATGTGCGGTGTCCCTTTCTTGCTTTAGTTTTCTATATACATGTGTGTATTTACTACTGCTTTACTTAAGAACATTGAGGTCCTAACCCTACTCAAGTCTGCATATACATCTAACCATTCATTCTCCTAAATGTAAACTGTTTACTTTGAATATCTTTTATTCTCTTCTGATACTTGACCAATATATTGAAATTAAATCTCCAAAATTAGGTGTGTTTATTTACAGTGCAGTTTGAAACATAAAACAGCAAGATAAATCTTGACTTATGCTTGAGTAATTATTAACAATATTACAGTTATGTTTAATGACATAGGTGACCTCCTGTGTATGTATTTGAGAAAGAAATGATAAACATTCATTTTTGTTTGACTGAAAGCTATAATTATATATATTCAGTAACTATAATCCAACTGTAATTTTGTAGTGAAATAGCAACATTCTTGGCATACTGATGCAATAGTACAATAGTTGCAATGTTACAGAATATTAAAAAGATAACCCTGAATTTCTTGATTAGGCAGCAAGAATTCCCCGCTAAACTGCCCATCTCCTCTATATGACCATCTTTGAGTCAAATTTTTGTTCCCAGAAATTATCAAAGATAGTCATTATTAAAAATGTAAAAGATTACATCAATAAAAATAAATATTAAGTTGAAAATTAGGATAGTTCTGGCTTCAGATAGGAAGACACACACACACACACACACACACACACATGCAGTTCTTTTTCAGTTTCCTCCTTGTACAAATTCATGTATTTTTGTAGTGTCATAGGGTCACCTTCCTTCGGGAATAGGAATGTCTGTACGTACTATTGATCTGCCAAAGTGAGGTCTGGTCACCTCTGCTGATGAGCGTGTGAGAATACTGATGGGTGAGGCATAGGACATCTCGTGTAGTCTGACCTTCCTGGCATCTCTCCATTTTGTCAAATACTTCAGAGAGATGGATTCCCATTGGGAATCTTTGTGATGACAATAGTGGTGTATATGGGTTTGGAAAGCATTGGCACAATAGAAGAGAAGCAAGACAGTTTAGAGGAATTGACAGAAAGACTCATTATAACATAAGGACCAATAGAAAAAGGCACAGGAGTAGAAATTCACCAGGATCTGTTTTTTTCCCCAAACTCAGGACTGCGAAGATACTATGGGCCCTATTTTACCATTTTGATTCGAAATGCTGCGCGAATTTGAAACTGGGAATGTTTCAGTTCTGACTTTTAGATCCGTTCTCAGACATCCCATACAAACAAAGAACAAAGAACAAAACAGCACGGGAAACAGGCCCTTCAGCCCAACGAGCCTGTGCCGCCACCCCGATGATCCCACCTCTACCAGTGATCCCTGTCTATGTTTATAGATCTATGGATTAAAAACCAAATTTGAGACAATTTAGGGAGAATTTGTTTTGCCAATTAACCTAAGAGCACATCTTTGGATGCCTGTCTGAAAAAATATCGCAATTTCTAATCGTGCTGCAGAAACCCGTCGGTGGGGATTAATGCACCCAAAATGCTGTAGCCCTGATCGACACCTCCAAATGCACAGATAGAATGTGGCTCCCCTGCCACATCCCTCCCAGGCCGCATAACGCCTCCCCCTGATCCCCACAGACATTGCCCCATTCTCACAATCTTACTGACCCTCTTCTCTCCCCACTCCCTCTGCCAGACTGATCCCAGGCCTCTCCCCTCCTTGCCTCCCACTGATCTCAGTCAGAATGGCGGCAGATCTCCCCTTCTCCCCAACAGATTTCAGATAGAGTGGCAGGAGACCTTCCCTTTCTCCCTCACTGATCTCAGGCACAGTGGCAGCGGACCCCCCCTTCCCTCCCTACCCCCTCCCCCAATCTCAAGCTGAGAGCCGTCAGACTTACCTTCCCCACTTCCGCCCCATCAATCTCAAGCAGAGTTGTCAAATGCTCGGCACTTACCTCCTCACTAACTAGAGCACCCGAATCGGACTATGGTGAAGTATGTCTGTTTTGTGCCAATTCTGGACAGGGCGGACATAGAGCTAAGAGGAGAAATGCCGATAAGGTTGGGCATGCAACTCATTAAGTCAATTTAAATGCATGCAAATACATTTAAATGCCCATTTCAAGCGCAGTCCTGATTGAGGCCATTTTCAGGCACTGGTAGAGGGCTACTCACCTCATGATCAACTTTATCAAGTTTTTACACCCAGAAGCAGGTGCTACCTGATGTTAACTCTGGTTTCATGGGTGGGATTTTATGGCCTCGCTTGACCTGAGACTGAAAAGTCCTGCCCAAAGTCAATGGACCTTCCCATTGTCCGCCCCTTTGTCTGCTCCAATTCCTGTGGTCGGCAGGACGATAGAATTGTGGCACATTTCCGCAAAGAATTCCATTAATAGAAATAAATATTAAGTTGAAAATTAGGATAGTTCTGACTTCAGATAGGAAGATACACACACACACGAATTTCCGGTCATGTTCGCCCCATGGAAAATCCTGCCAGAGGCTGACAGATCTTTCCATGGTCTGCCCCTCACTCACTATGATTCCCATGGGAACGAGTGGAACAGGAAAATTTGTCTCCATACTCCCTAACTGGATAGCTTAAACTGCCACAAAATTGAAACTGAAGCTTCTGTAATATTTTACGTATGGTTATCAACAACAATCACACATTCAGAACTAGCTCATGCGTTACCAGGGCCGATGTCTCATTGCCTTATTGGCAGAGTCCTGAGAATGGGCTAGAGGATGGGTTGTTACCATATCTAGAACTGCAGCAGTATTTTGTATAAACTATTTAATATTTTCTGGGACTGTTTCTCTGTTCCTTGAGTTATATAACTCCTGCTTGCCTTTTCATATTACCACTAAAAAGAAAGAAGTTGAATTTCAATTTCTTGATCTTCTGTAGGAGCTCCCATTGAAGTTCTTTGAAAGCCTGAAAAAACGTTCCACGCATTTACCCTGTAAAAACTCAGTCCCAGGAAGTTTAAAGGTACATTTCACTTGCGCCTGGATTTTTTTATTTATGTGTTCATAGGACATGGCACTGCTGGCTAGGACAGCATTTATTGCTCATCCCTGAGACATTTAAGAATCAAATATGTTGCTGTGGATCTAAAGTCACATGTAGGCCAGACTAGATAAGGACAGCAGATTTCCTTCCCTAAAGGACATTCATGAGCCAGATAGATTTTTCCAACAATCAACATAGTCATCAGTATTTTCTTAATTTCAGATAATTATTGAATTCAAATTTCATTACATGCTATGGCGAGATTCGAATGTGGCTCCCAGAGCTTTACCCTGGGTCTCTGGATCACTACTCCAGCAACAACACCACAGCCCACCCATAGAGATCTGAAAGATTAGCAGAACTCAGGCACAAACGACCATTTAACAACGTTTCAAGAACGCAGTTCTTCTCAAGGACAATTAGGATTAAGCAAATAATCCCTGCCCTTTTCAGTGATACCCACATCTTTTAAATAATTTTTTTCAAAACCCCAGTTTTTCTATGATTTTCTTCAAAACTTCTGCTGAAGTACTTGTCAAATTTTCGGAGAATTATATAGAAATACACACCTCCTAAATTTCTTGCAGGCTGTTTTAGTTACTGGGTGATACAGTAAATAGCAGCTTGTCCTATTGTTAAATACTCTGCCCAGTTTTTCTTTCAAAGCTGATCAGATAGGAGTATATAACATATAGCTGATCTGCTGCCACCTATGTTATGCACTGCCATAGCTTAACTTCTCAGTGTCATGGACAGTTCTGCCCTGACTACTATTTGAGCTGAAGGAGATTCTGTACAATCAAAAGGTTTTTGTGGAAAAAGTAGAAAATGGGTTAAAATGATAAGCAAAGCATGTCTGAATTTGAAACTATGCTGTAAAGAGATTAAATGGTATGAGATTCAACTCAAGGATTGTATTGTGTTATCTGATTGAAATCAAATTGATGACATGGATGCTATTGTTAGCTTTGGTGACTGAGATAGTGTGAGAGGGAACAATATGATTCAGGGTGCCAGCTCCTGAATCTCTATCCAATGATTTCTGCTAAGATGCGTAGAGTTAATTTGCAACCATTGATGTGAGTCAGTTCCAAATGCTGAAGAACTGGGACAAATCTTACCTGAAAGGTCAACTGCTAACTGCATTAAATTCTCCAATGTGAGTGCATTTTCACAATTACTCCTAATACCAGGTGCAGACTCCCATGTATTTAGAGAGCACCCTGGTGGCAAGTAAGGAAAATTGCACACAAGGCAAATTTAAAGGGCTGGGACCAATTAAAGAAGGGCATTGCAAATTCATTGTCATCTGAAGATGTATGAGAGAGGTACAGTGCACCTGTTAATATCTCTTCATAGGTGTTGCTCCTTTTCTGAAAACATCATGTGTAGCAATCCATAGAAGCCTACTGAGAACAGCGCTGCTGCTGGGGCACTGTTTTTTCAATTTAAAAACGGTATGGAAATAGCCTGGTCATTCCGCATCCCTTAACAACAGCAACTTAGCCAGTTAGGAAATCAGGAGATTTCCACATGAAAATTTTCATAGTGATGCCTTATCAGTGCCCCCAATTTTCCGTGACAATGCCTGGGAATCCCATTCCTTTAAAAGGGAGCCAATCCCGTTTTACATTTAAGGTGAACTCTTACCTTTGCTGTGCATTGTGAGCAACCTGAGTGCCAGGTTTGTGGGCATAGGTAACACTGGAGAAGATATTTACTGAAGCTGACAGGTGTCTCAACTGCCAGTTGGAGAAAGTGCCAATCAGGCACTGAACTGGACAGCAGCAGGCCTTCCTCAGAATCAAGGGCCAATCTTTTTGGCCAACCAAATAAACTAAATCAAATTAATGAGGGGACAAATTAAAATGGGCAGCTTCCAAAAGGAGGGGAAATACCCAAGACAAAGAACAAAATGAAAAGGAAACTTAAAAGATCAAATCAAAATAAGATTAAAGGGGTCAATAATGCACCCTGCAGTGCCCAACAAGCATGGAAGGCGTTAACATGTAGCATGCTCCATCTCTAGTGGAAGTTTCATCCCACTGAGGTCTGCTAGCCAATCAATCTCTGAGTGATTTGGAGGGAAACTTCCAGGCACTGTCCCCGGATATCTGTTATTCTTGTTCTTCCAGATGATCACGTTTATGTTTGGAAGGTGTTGCCTTGGTGAGTTCCTGCAGTGCCCCTTGGAGATGATATACACAGCTGCCATTGTTCGTTAGTATGGAGTATTGAATGTTTATGGAAGGGGTACCAATCAAACGGGCTTCTTTGTCCTGGATGGATTTAAACTTTTCCAGTATCGTTGAAGTTGCATCATCCAAGGAAGGGGAGAGTATTCCATCAAATTCTGGACTTGTGGTATACAGGCACTGGTGAGTCCTGCCTGTTCCAATGGCCCCCATCATAAGCTCACCACAGGGGAGGCCATTAAATTCTATCTCCTGGATCTAACCAGAAATTGAACAGCAAGAAATCAAAACTAATTTCCACCCAACTTAAAACTTAACCTTAGCTCACAACTTTTCTCAATTTGAGGAATTAATGGTACTGCTTTCTGTGGAAATTCCAAAACTTTTATGTCAAGTTCAATTATTTTGGCAAAAAACAGTTGTAGGTAGAATCCTAGCACAGAATAGAGAATATCCTTTCAGAAAATAGAGCAAAGCAAATAATACCCATTGAGCAGCTTGCTTTTCAGCCAAAATCTAATGTTCTTTATTGAAATTGATACCAACAAAAGTTGGGCTGAGTACAAAACTAGCTGCAGTTTTGTCAACATCCAATTTGCACAGGTGACTAAATAGAATCACAGAATAGAATAGAATTCTAAGGTGAATTCAAATTCAAAGATGAATTTTATCTCCAGTAGCTTCAAAGGCTAGGGGCAGAACATTATGCAGAACATGTAGGATAGGCAAATAATAATTTGAAAAGAAAGGTTTGCATTTATATAGCACTTTCCACAACCACTATCTTTTGAACATTAGTTACTGTTGTAATTTAAGAAAAGTGACAACTAACCTGCATTCAGCAAACTTCCATGAACAGCAATGTGATAATGATCAAATAATCTGTTTTTTATGATGTTAATTGAAGGATAAATATTGATCAGGACACAAAGGCTGAAACTCCAATGCGGTATGGAGGGAACATTGCACTGCCAGAAATGCTTTCTTTCAGTTGAGATGTTAAAGTGAGGCTCTGTCTCTTATTGTTTAATCACTCACTCTGGAAAAAGAAAGAATAAATGAACCTTACAATCAGAAACATCAAAGTTGCCTTCATTAAGATGAAATAGAAATTTGAATCTTAGAGAGAGCTTCAAATATGTTAGTGCCATGGAAACTTTTTTGCCCACCTAAACAGAGAGATAGAGCCTCACTTTAACCTATCAACTGAAAGATAGCACTTCTGGCAGTGCAATGCTCCCTCTGTACCACACAGGAATTTCAGCCTTGATTTTTGGTCTCAAACCCTGGAGTGGAACCTTATGAGTCAGAGGGAGATGTGCTATCGACTCCACCATGCCTGATAGGTTGATAGGCGGTCAAATGAAATCTTTCAAAAAAAAACACTATGTAATTGTTTAGTCCAGAAAAGTGGTGGACATAATCCTTTATAATGGAGTGTTAAGTTTTTGTTGATAAGTATTTCATTTATTAATTAATTCCCAATATTTTTGTTATAGAAACCCATCGAGTCTGCACCGAATCTTTGACTGAGTTTCTTATCTATGCCCTCTCCCCCGCCCTATCCCTGTAATCCTATGTATTTACCATGGCTAATCCCATTTAACCTACAAATCTTGGGACACCAAGGGACAACTAAGCTTATTCTATCAAGCTAACCACCTAATCAAAAAAGTATTAATGGTAATTCGAGCTATGTTAATTCTTCTAACATATTTGAAGCTCTCTCTAGAATTCAAATTTCTATTTCATCTTAATGAGGACAACTTTGATGTTTCTGGTTTGTAAGGTTCATTTATTCTTTCCTTTTCCAGAGCGAATGATTAACAATGAGAGTCATATTGCAAGATTCAGATTTTAAAGGGAGTCTTGCTGTATTCAATAAAGATGAAAGGTTTGTAAAAATGTTTGGCACAATTTCAAATGGATTAAGGGTTTCCCTCGCTGTATTTCCTGGTCAGTGCAGAAATGCACTCTTCTTTGTGTTTCTTTGTGGCTTCTAATATGTGCCACTTACCTCCAGCTGATATGAATTTCCCTAATATTCAATAATCACTTTCAACTCCACTGGGAATGTCTGGTAGCATCTGTGCAAGCATATGTTAGACATCTCCAAGCGGGTCACTACTTCATTTTGTCACAGACTCTTCTGTCATCTGGAGAGACACAAACATCCCTCCCCAACAGGCTCTTCCAGATGACACAACATGGAAATAAATTTGGATCAGTGCACTTTAACCCATGCAATCCTGAAATCATTTGAAGCGTATATAGTCTGCCACAAGTGTAGTTTTCTTCACTGACACATTTAATCTTCCCTTTTAAATATTACAATTTAGCTAGTGAAGACAGACAAGGAAACTAACACTAGAATGTACTATGCTTAAAATGTTTCTGGCATAATGTGACTCTTACCCTGTTTGACAGCTCAGTAAGAAAATACTACTTTTGTAGGTCTTATTGGAGGCTCATTTGCTTCACTTGACAACAAATCATGTAAAATACACATTAAGACAGTCTTCAAATTACCATTTTAACTGATGAGATGAGGACGGGAATTTAATGGATTTCAAAATAACGTTCCCTTTAATTTTTTTTTGCCAAGCAGTCTGACACATCCCAAATATATAGCGAATAGCTTTGTTACAAGTTACTGGTATCACCAAGTCTCTGTTACCTGTTCCCGTGTGCTCTATTGAATTGCCGTGGCGATTACTGCACCAGGAAAGGGTTAAAATCTTAACGCAGCTCAAAGATCTCCTATACACAACAATTCAATATAACAAGGTTACCCTTCGATGTTATTGACAAAACAGCACTTTCTATCAATAAAAATGTTCCTTCTCATGCTCGGTGAGTTTTACTGTAAACAGTACTCTCTGTTTCTTTTCTCCCCTGACATCCGTAATGATGTTTTTACAGTGTGAATTTCAGATTCAGAAAAGATTGACAAAACGATGGTACTCTCTCTCTCTCTCTCCCTGAAATGGTGAACCACTTGCCTCCATAGATAGAGAAGAGGGATAAAAAGAAATAAAGCCACCACTTTACAGAGTTGAAGACAAAGCTTGTGTTCAATAGGTAAGGGTTCAGTTCATATTTGTTTAAATCCCCCCAAAAAGAAGAAAGGAAATCAGGTGGCACAAAGTCCATTTTTGTCACTGCGTTGTTGCAATGAATATCATGCTCAGCAAGACACTGTGGCACCTGGTTGACCAGACCCTGTGCACCACAAAGCCATCTGGGGGTAATTATGACAAGGTATTCTTTTAGTACCAGATGGGACCAAGGAACAGAAGCTCTACCACTCCCAGTCATTTACAACATAATTCCTTTCAATGATATACTTAATCCTCCCACCAGCTAGGCTTTTCAGATTGCTGTTGTTGCTGTTCCTTTATGTTAATTCAGTTGAGTGAGCCACCGGCCCCTCGAGGGACTAAAGAAATTATTCATCCACAAATTGTTTCCACCATGGCAAGTACAGTAACTAAAATAAAAAAAAGAGACAAGGGGAGGGAGGGGGTGGGGAAGAGCGAGAGCTGAAATTATCCTAACGAAGGTCAATGCTGGCCTCTGCGCAACACCAGCTGAGCTCACTCAGCCACCTGTTAGTGGCAAGGATTCTGCACACACTCACCATGCATTTAACCAGTTTAAGGGGCCTTTATTGACAAGCAGCCTTTCCTGAATCAGTGGGCACTGACAGTCACCTTCTTTTGTTATTATGGACCGCACAAGTCTCTTTATTCGATTATGTCCATAAGCCTATCCAGTTCACATCAATGCCCTTTTATTTTTATATCACTTTCTTTTGTCTGCCAAAGGGTTTGGCTTTATCACAGAGAAATAAAACAAATGAGTCAAACGGAATCATTAAAAGGGACAGAGTTTAAATTTTGGAGGCTGGTGGGAGGGAAGGGGCTTGAGTTGAAAAGCGTTAAACTGAATTTAAACTTTGGAGAAAATTGTCAAATCGTGTTTATATTCCTGGGGCAAAACTTGTTTTTATACACACTAGGATTGCATTGATTTTATAATCTTATTCAAAATCCTAAGTCTACACAAAGCATTCTGCTTGCATTAAAGTGTTAATATGAAAAATGCTATTCAGAGACTAAACATATTGTGAGCATTTATGAATAGATCAGAAATATTTGTGCTTATTTTCCTTCTGCAATCAAGTATCTGGGAAACCCAGAGGAAATAATTCGGACTGCCTTCTCTCTTGTTTAGTGTCCAGCACCTACCTATTTTGGATCTGGAGTCAATGTTTGGATGTCACATTGGGAGATGTTGTGAGTTTTATTTCATTGTACTGAAAGAGACAGGAATGGACACCACCATGTTGCTCAGACATACTGTGATCGACACAAGGGCCCAGATTGCCAGTGGATACCATTAGGAGAAGATTCAATTTTGATCTGATAGAGTCTTCCTGTAATTCTCAGCCTCAGAAATATGCTACCTCGTGGACAGACTTAAGGGAAGGCCTTAAATTTAACAGCTTATTCAGGGAAGAATTATTAGCCCATTTAAAGACTATTTGCATAGTTTATTTCCCTGCAAGTAGTCTTTAAACTGATTTTCATGACCCATTATAGAATTATTCATTGTTTTTTTGCCTTATGTACTCTTTGACACACACCCACAGGAATAATCATTGGTGAATCCTCTGATCTGGCATACTGGGAAGAGAAAGAACTCAGGAAGGTAGAAGCAGGAGGAGACATTGTCGTCATTTGAGCCTGCTCTGCCATTCAACTAGATCATGGCTGATCATCTATGTGACATTTTTCCACACAACCCTTGGTTTCCTTAGTATCTAAAGCCTCCACAGCCCTTTCAGATTGAGTGTTCCCAAGGTTTGCCACCCCCTGAGTGCAGAGATTTTCCCTTGTTTCAGTCCTAAATACCTACTTCTTATTCTGAGATTGTATCCCCTGGTTTTACATACCCCCCACCAGCTGGGGGAAGCATCCTTCCCACATTTCTGGGCATTTTGAATGTCTCAATGAAGTCACCACTCATTCCTTCAAACTTGAGAGAATACTGATCCAATCTCCTCAATATCTCCTGATAGAACAATCCTACCATCCCAGGAATCAGACTGGTGACGTTTGTTGCAGTTCCTTTCTGGCAAATATATCCTTCTTTTGGTAAGGAGGCCACAACTGTACAATACTCCAGATGCTGTCTCATCAAGACTATGTAAAAAAATCCAGAAACATTTCTTTGCTCCTGTACCCAAATTCTCTTACAATAAAGGCTGATTGGAATAGCTATAGCTCTAGCTTGTTAGAGGGGTCAGTTTTCGTACAAAGTGTGCAGGAGGGTTTTTTGACTCAGTATGTAGATAGGCCAATTAGAGGTGAGGCTACATTGGATTTGGTGCTGGGCAATGAGCCAGACCAGGTGTTAGGCTTGGAGGTTGGTGAACATTTTGGTGATAGTGACCACAATTCGGTTACGTTCACCTTAGTGATGAATAGGGATAGGCATGAAGCTGGGGGCAGTAGTTATAGCTGGGGGAAGGGTAATTATGAGGCCATCAGGAGAGAATTAGGGTGCATAGATTGGACTAGGAAACTACAGGGACTGGGAACATCTGGAATGTGGAGCTTATTCGAGGAGCAGCTGCTGCGAGTCCTTGATAAGTATGTCCCTGTCAGGCAAGGAGGAAATGGTCGAGTAAGGGAACCTTGGTGTACGAAAAAAGTTAATTCGCTGGTTAAAAGGAAAAAGGAGGCTTATGTCAGGATGAGGCTTGAAGGCTCGGGTAGTGCAATGGATAGCTATAGATTAGCCAGGAGGGAGCTAAAGAGTGAATTGAGGAGAGCTAAGAGAGGACACGAGAAGACTTTGGCTGATAGGATTAAGGAGAATCCTAAAGCTTTCTTTATATATGTTAAGAATAGAAGATTGGTTAGGGCAAGATTAGGGCCAGTCATAGACAGCAGTGGGAAGTTGTGCGTGGAGCCTGAGGAGATTGGAGAGGTACTGAATAAATATTTCTCTTCGGTATTCACGCAGGGTGATGTACATGTAGTTATGGAGAACACTGAGGTACAGGGTAGCAAACTGGAAGGTATCGAAGTAGATAGGGAGGATGTGCTAGATATTCTCGAGGGTTTGAAGTTGGATAAGTCCCCTGGGCTGGATGGGATTTACACTAGGATTCTCTGGGAGGCAAGAGAGGAGATTGCAGAGCCTCTGGCTCTGATCTTCAGGTCGTCGTTGGTTACGGGTGTGGTTCAGGAGGACTGGAGGATAGCGAATGTGGTCCCGTTGTTCAAGAAGGGGAAGAGAGACCTTCCAGGGAATTATAGGCCAGTGAGTCTTACTTCTGTGGTGGGCAAAGTGTGGGAGAGAATAATTAGGGATAGGATTTATAGTTATTTAGAGAGTAATGAATTGATTGGAGATAGTCAGCATGGTTTTGTGAAGGGTAGGTCGTGCCTTACTAACCTCATTGAGTTTTTTGAAAAAGAGACTAAGGAGGTGGATGGGGGTAAGGTCGTTGATGTGGTATATATGGACTTTAGTAAGGCGTGTGATAAGGTGGCCATGGAAGACTTCTGCAGAAAATGCAGATGTATGGGATAGAGGGTGATTTAGCTAATTGGATTAGGAATTGGCTAGCAGATAGAAGACAGAGGGTGGTGGTTGATGGGAGATATTCATCGTGGAGTTCGGTGACAAGTGGTGTACCTCAGGGGTCTGTTTTGGGGCCCCTGCTGTTGTAATTTTTATAAATGATCTGGATGAGGGTATTGAAGGATGGATTAGTAAATTTGCAGATGACACTAAAGGCGGTGGAGTGGTAGATAGTGAAGAGGGGAGTTATAGTTTGCAGAGGGACTTGGACAAGTTGCAGAGCTGGGCCGAGAGGTGGCAAATGGAGTTTAATGTGGAAAAGTGTGAGGTAATGCACTAGGGCAGAAATAATAAATGTGTAGAGTATAGGGCAAATGGTAGGATTCTTAGTAGTCTAGATGAACAGAGGGATCTTGGTGTGTATGTGCATAGATCCCTGAAAGTAGGCAGTCAGGTTGAGAAGGTTGTTAGGAAGGCATATGGAGTCTTGGCGTTTATTGGTAGAGGGATTGAATTTCGGAGCCGCAACGTCATGTTGCAACTGTACAAAACTCTAGTGCGGACGCACTTGGAGTATTGTGTGCAGTTCTGGTCCCCACATTATAAGAAAGATGTGGAGGCATTGGAGAGGGTACAGAGGAGGTTTACCAGGATGTTGCCTGGTATGGAAGGCAGGTCTTATGAAGAGAGGCTGAGGGATTTGAGTTTGTTTTCGTTAGAAAGAAGGCGGCTAAGAGGAGACCTTATTGAAACATATAAGATGATTAGAGGTTTAGATAGGGTGGACAGTGATAGCTTTTTCCTAGGATGGAGAAAGCTAGCACGAGGGGACACAGCTTTAAATTAAGGGGTATGAGTTATAGGACGGATATCAGAGGTAGGTTCTTTACTCAAAGAGTGATTAGGGAGTGGAATGCCCTGCCTGCAGCTGTTGTAGATGCGCCAAGTTTGGTGGAGTTTAAGAGGTTAGTTGATAAGTATATGGAAGAGAAGGGAATGGTTTAGTTTGGAGAGGCATTGCTTTTTATATTGGTCGGCGCAACATCGAAGGCCGAAGGGCCTGTTCTGTGCTGTAATGTTCTATGTTCTATGTTCTATGTTCTAACACTTTATTTATCTTTCTTGTTGCTTGTTGCCCCTGCATGTTAGCTTTCAATTACTTGAATAAGGACACTCAAGTCCCTTTAGGCTTCAACATTTCCCAACTTCTCACCATTTAAGAAATATTTTGCATTTTTGTTTCTCCTATCAAAGTAGATAACTTCACATTTTTCTACATGCTATTCCATCTGCCATGTTCTTGCCCATTCCCTAAGCCTGTCTATATCCCCTTGAAGCCTCTTTGCATCCTTCTTACGACTCCCACTCCCACCAGGTTTTGTGTCATCAGCAAACTTAGAAATAGAAATACACAAGTGCTGTAAATGGATGTCAGACAAATCAGGTTACTGAAGTAATACTCAGTAACTTCCAGATACAAACCAATGAACTGCACCAATAGAGAAGAATAATGATCTATATTTGGAAACAGTTCTTCTGATGGAGGCACCTCTCTTCAAAGAAAGTTGTGCCTGCCGACCCTTCATGGCATCATTTTTAGCTGTGCCCAATGAATTAATCTGATTCTACAAAAGCATGCAAGTGAAATCCTGTCATGGTTTACTAGGTACTGAGATATCTTCAGGTCATATTGGTTTAGATTTTGCTTGAGAAATAAACTTTAACATGCAGGCACTGGGACAACCTCCCTGGACTTCTTTGGGAAGTACATAGGATATTTTATAATACCTGTTGGACAGCAATGGTTAGCATGGCTGTCTCACAGCATCAGGGATCCAGATTTGATTCCAGCCTTTGGTAACTGACTGTGTGGAGTGTGTACATTTTCCCTGTGCCTGCGTGGGTTTCTTCCAGGTACTCTGGTTTCCTCCCACAGTCCAAAGATGTGCAGGTTAGTGAATAGGGCAGGCTAAATTGTCCCTTCGTCTTCTAAAAATGTGTAAATTGGGGGATTACTAAATGGGGTGGGCCTGGGTAAAATGGTCTGTTGAAGAGTTGGTGCAGAGTCGATGGACAGAATGGTGACTTTCTGCACTGTAGGGTTCTACAGTGAGAGAGGCAGATTCAAAGCTGGGTAATTGACTCTACAGATTCCAGTTGGTACCATGTAAGACAAGGTTGCACTTTACAGCCCATCTGTGAGTGGGTAGGTGGACCAGTAAATTAGATTGGTATGGTTTTGGCAGCCCAGTAAATTTTTACGGGAAGCAGGGGAGCCCGCTGATGGGCTGCACACATGTGAAATGGGCTCAATGAAAGGGCCTCATCCTGTCACCATCTGATTTAATGGACAGTGGGAGAAGCCTGGGCCCAATATGTGGCCTGGCAGGTTTAAATCTGTGGGCCATTGCTCAAAAATGACAGCAGGATAAACCAGCCAAAGTGGATGTAGGCTCACCCCCAGAGTGTAAGCTGGAGTGCAGGCTCACATCCTCTGGGATCAAGCCCATAAAGATAGTGATGGTTAGCTAAAACTTGGCTGCACCATTTTGTTGGTATGCGGTGAAGCTAACCTTTGGAGTGCCTCCCTTCGAGTGGGAAAAGGGGGCCATCCTCCTTATCCAGAAGTTCCTGCAGTATCACCTCCACTTCAGAAGAAAGAGAAAGACTTAGATTTACATTGACCCTTTCAGAATGTCAGGACACCTCAAAACAGCACATTAAATAATTTTGAATTGTAGATACTGTTGTAATATATGTGACAGTTAAATTTTACACAGCAAGATCTCACAAACAACAATGATTTAGATGTTGGTTGAGAAATAAATGCTAATGTGTGGACACCAAGAGAATCCCTTTGTGCTTCCTTAGCCAATAGCTTGGACACTTTACGTTACCTGGGAGAGTAAGTGGGCCTTGGTTTAATATCCCATCTCAAGACAATTAATGAGTTAGATAATGCACTGTGCCATCACTGATACATATTGGCACCCAGAGTCTCTTTCCCTCATTTATTCCTGCTGCTTCTTAATACCATGCACATTTACCCTTGCAATGGTTACTGAGGTGCCTTTTAATTTTGCTGCATTTCAGTTCCACCTATTATAACCCTCCCCTTTAATTGTTCCTATTCCTTTACATTTCACTCACAAGCAATTTCCCCTGTTGCATCAGCAATCTCTGATCCATCTGTGTGTACAATTATGAAAGTGAACTTAGAGCAGATTTTGGTGGGTGTAAGAGCAATGCTAATCAATCTACCACTTTAATCTCGACATCAAGGACAGGATATGGCCTGAAGCTTGGCTGACCTTCTTGCTGATGGGCTGCAATGCTGAGCTAAGGGATTTGTATCATGGATTGGGATAGACAGCAACCTTTATTGCAAAAGGCAGCATACTTTGGCTCAGCAACTCTCAAAAAGATGATAAGAAGATGTATTCAGTGCGACAAATATGGAGGCTAATCTCTAAATTGTCTCTGAAATGTAAGCCCTAACCATCCTAATTTTGTGTCATGTACAGGTGTACCATTGACTGTTGCTGTCTCCAGTCTAAGTCTTCCACACTAACTTTGAAGGAGGAAGATAAAGCCTCAGAGGATGCAGTGTCACATCCTACTTTATACCCAGCATCAATGCAAGTATGAGCATCTCAGTGGAAACTGGAACAAAGGGAACCAGGAACCAGCACTAGAGGACTGTGTCCAGGGAGTACCAGTGGACTGTACCAAGGGGCAGTATCAGAGAGTGGTGTCAATGGGTATTGCCCTGGCAGTGCAAGAGGCAGTGTCCAGACATGACCCTTTTTTTCCAGAGGCTGTTCACATGTGCTTCCAGTGGGTTCTGCTCACCAGTTTGCAGATAAAGGGGCCCTGTTGATTTGATTTATTATTGCCACATATATTAGTATACGGTGAAAAGTATTGTTTCTTGCATGCTATACAGACAAAGCATACTGTATATAAAGAAGAGAAGGAAAAAGTGCAGAATGCAGTGTTACAATCATAGCTAGAGTGAAGAGAAAAATCAACTTAATGTGAGGTAGGTTCATTCAAAAGTCAGATGGCAGCAGGGAAAAAAAACTGTTTTTGAGTCAGTTGGTATGTGGCTTCAGACTTTTGTATCTTTTTGCTAATACAAGAAGGTGGAAGAGAGAATGTTCAGGGTGCGTGGGTTCCTTAATTATGCTAGCTGCTTTTCTGAGGTAGCAGGAAGTGTAGATAGAGTCAATGAGTGTGAGGCTGGGTTGAGTGATGGACTGGGTTTTGTTCACAAACCTTTGTAGTTTCTTATGATCTTGCATAGAATAGGAACCATACCAAGTTATGATACTTGAAAGAAAAAATGCTTTCTATGATGCATCTGTAAAAATTGGTGACAGTCATAGCAAACATGCCAAATTTCCTTAGTCTTCTCAGAAAGTTGGTGTTGGTGGGCTTTCTTAACTAAAGTATCTTCATGGAGGGACCAGGACGGGTTGTTAGTGATCTGGACACCAAAAAACCTGAAGAGCTCAATCATTTCTACTTCATCCCCATTGATGTAGACATGTCCTCCACGACACTTCCTGAAGTTGATGACTATTTCCGTCATTTTGTTGGCATTGAGGGAGAGATTATTGTCGTCACATCAATTCACCAGATTCTGTATCTCATTCCTGTACTCCACCTCTTCATTGTTCGAAATCCAACCCAGTATGGGGGTGTCATCAGCAAACTTGAAAATCGAATTGGAGGGGAAAATGGCCTCGCAGTCATAGGTGTGTAAGGATTATAGTAGGGGTTGAGGACACAGCTTTGTCACTGGGGTATTACAATGCAGGATGAAAATACTGCTTTTTTTGGAGCATGAGAGCGTGCTCTTTGAAGAAGACACAGGAAATGCAATAGAAAAACACAGGTCATGCATTTTATCATGCTGCGGTTTCCCACTGTCCGAGGAGTCAGCAGAAACAAATCACCACAATTACTAGCTGCCCTGCAGTTGTTCAACACTTTGGAGGAAGTTCCACCTCAGACAGCTGCTGAACAATTTGATTAGCTGTTAGTTCTCTACTCCCAGCACTGCCACAACATGCAGTGGACAGCGATGAGAATACAAGCATTCCCTACAGTCTGAATGTCTTGACTCCAGGATCAGATGAGTGCAAGGGTATCAGGGAAGGGAGGGGAAGCCAGAAGGAAAATAGGGGTGGGCGTATTGGTGGAGATGTCAGAGGAGATGCCACAGGAACCCTCTTTGGTGAGGTTATTCAATGTTGAAAGGATGCTCTTCCCCCATTACCTTCTTTCCCTCACCCTGGCCTGATAGGGGCTACTTTCCCAGCTTCTTCCATGTTTCTGAATGCTTCCTGCCAGCCTTAAAATTGAGCTGGGTTGAAAATGGCCTTTAAGTGGTCATAAATGGTCGCTTAAGGACCATTAAATGATCTCAATGGGGATAAGGATGGGCAGGCTGGAATAGGCCTAGCTTGTCCCACCTTTAAATAGTAGAGCACTTAAAGACATGGGTGACTGGTGAGAAGACCACTGGAGAATGAGGAATTTTTAATAGCACAAGTTATTCAAGAGCTATCTTTGGGTCACTTATCACCGAAGGTGCAGAGTTTGCATTAGAAAAAAGAAATGTAAGTTAGACTTACATGAACTCACATAAAAGGGGGTAGAATAGCATTTCAATTGAAAAGGAAATTTGTCTTTGAAATCCCTTGTGTGGTCAGTGGCAATGTATGTTTATGAAAGTTGGACCATCAAGAAGAATGACAAGGCTTGAATGAGAGCGTTTGAGACGAAAGGACTCAGATGTATATTATGCGTGTATCAGGTGGCCAAGCAGATAAACAAGCGGATACTGGAGAAAGCTAGAAAGCAGAGGAACTTACTTGAGGCAGTGATATCAAGGTAGCTGGCATATTTTGGACATGGGATGCAGAACTGAGGGGAGTGATCAGCAAAAGAGGTCATGTAAAAAAAGCAGCTCAAAAATATATAATAGGAAGCTCTAAAATGACATTGATTTGATTTGATTTGATTTATTATTGTCACATGTATTAGCCTACAGTGAAAGTATTATTTCTTGTGCATCATACAGACAAAACATACTGTTCATAGAGAAGGAAATTAGAGAGTGCAGAATGTAGCATTACTGTCATAGCCAGGGTATAAAGAAAGATCAACTTAATGCAAGGTAGGTCCAGTCAAAAGTCTGACAGCAGCAAGAAGGAACCTATTCTTGAGTCAGTCTGTATGTAACCTCAGACTTTTGTATCTTTTCCCCGATGGAAGAAGGTGGAAGAGAGAATGTACGGGATGCGTGGGGTCACTAATTATACTGGCTGTTTTGCTGAGGCAGCAGAAAGTGAGACAGAGTCAATGGATGGGAGGCTGGATTGTGTGTTGGATTGGGCTATATTCACAATCTTTTGTAGTTTATTACAGTCTTGGACAGAACAAAAGTCATACAAAGCTGTGATATTAGCAGAAAGAATGCTTTCTATGATGCACCTTTAGAAGTTGATGAAAGTGAAGGCTGACATGCCAAATATCAAAGAAAGTAGAGGCACTGTGGGTTTTCTTAATTATAGCATCAGAATGCGGGGATCAGTACAAGTTGCTGGTGATCTGGACTCCTAAAATTTGAAGCTCTAGACCCTTTCCACTTCATCCCCATTGATGTAAATAGGGCATGTTCTCCTCTACATTTCCTGAAGTCAATGACAATCTCCTTCATTTTGTTGACATTGAATGAGAGATTATTGTTGTTGCATTAGTTCACCAGATTCTCTATCTCATTCCTGTACTCTGTCTCGACATTGTTTGTGATCTGTCCCACTGCAGTGGTGTTGTCAGCAAACTTGAAAATCAAATCAGAAGGTGAACTAACCTCTCTATGGTACATTGTTGATTGTTCATCGTGTGACCAACCTTCACAAAAACAATGGAGGGAAGACAAAACCTTCAAGAGCTCAGAATGTTCCGTAACCAATGTGTAGTCATTTTTAAATGCAGCAATTAATTTGCATGCAGGCACTAATCATCTGTTTTGCTGATGTCAGTTGAGGGATAAATATTAGTCAGGACCCCAGGAAGAATTCCAGTGCTCTTCAGTAAAATAGTGATAGGATTTTCTGCATCCATCTGTGAGGACAGACAGTATTTTTATGTAATGGAGATGCATCTGAAAGACAACATCAAGAACAGTGTAACACTCACTCAGTACTGCATAGAAGATTCAGCTTGGACAGTGTCTCTGAAATGGGTGGTTGAATCTATAATGTTTTGACTTGGGGATGCAAACACTATCAATTGATCTCTGGCTAATGCATCAACATCAGCCATCAGAACATCCATAAGGCTATAGGGATCCCCAGTGAAGTTAGTTCAGGCAATGTATTTCAATTTGACATAATGTTTGAGCTAAACGAGAACAACATGAGTATTACTTAATAGCTGGTGGGAATCAATTTTAGGGTGGGAACTTCTGGTAGGGCTCGCCCCAAAAATATAAAATCCTGCCCTAGGTCAATGGGCATTTGCATGGTCTATGTCCACCTGCTACGATTCTCATGGTGAGTCGGATGGGAAAATTTATGGAAAAATAAAATAAATTTATTTATTGAGCTTGTTTTCCTTAACACTGCACCGCCCCAATTTCCTCAACCCTGTGCCAAGACACTAGTGTAAATTACAGTGAAATCTCAATTTTCAGTGTAAAGAGTCAAAGAAAATTATACAATATCTTTATTGGTTTTTAACATTACAAGTTTTCTTGATTATTAACTGTTGTTAGAGAGGTGATGGATTTTAATTTAAACAGCCATGATTCACCTCTCACGACCTATCTGTAAACAGGTTTTGACCTCTGATTTCCCCCTTTTATAAGTGGTGGCTTCTTTTCCCCATCTCCTCAGTTTTGATATGATCCAATTTCTGATTTGATTGATTTATTATTGTCACATGTGTTAGTAAACAGTGATAAGTATTGTTTCTTGCATGCTATACAGACAAAGCATGTTCACAGAGTACATATGAATGGTATGCTTTGTTACTTGTACTATACTTTTATCACTTGTGTTCTCAGAGGTAATTTCTGTGGTCTTTTGCTTGTAAAGGTTATATTCAGTAGTTGCGAGGAGCAGAAAAAAAGGGCTCTGAGAGAATTGGCTATAAGCTGAAACAAAACATCTTTTAAAAGTTTAATTTAAAGGGGCAAGATATAGTAGGAGAAGTCCAACATGTGGTCTGCTCTTCATGCCCCATGTAGGAGGATAGGCTCGCTTCCAGTGCCAGGAGCCAGCATGTACGCAGTAAGTGTCTCCAGCTGCAGTCCTGGAAACCCGCATTTAGAATCTGGTGACTGGAGACTCTGTGGAGAATCAATGAGGCAAAGAGTATCTTGGATAGAATGTATAAAGAGATGGCATGCACAAACTCCACAGGCAGGAAGGCAATGGATGATCACCAAGCGGAGCAAGTGAACAGGCAGTGCAGGAACCTCCAATGACTATTCCCCTGCAAAAACAGATACTGTTGAGGGGAATGGCCTATCAAGGGAAAACAGCAACAGTCAAATCCTTTATACCACAGTTGGTTCTGCTGCAGAAGGGAGGAGTAAAAAAATGTGAAAATGCAATAGTTACAGAGGATTCAATTGTAAGGGGAATAGAAAGGCCTTTCTGTGGCTGCACATGAGACTTTAAGATAGTATGTCGCCTCTTGATGCTACGGTCAAGGATGTCTTGCAACAGAGGCAGGACATCCTGAAATGGGAGAGCGAACAGCCAAGGTTGTAATATACATTGGTATAAATTACATAAGTTAAAAAAAGGGATCAGATTTGAAAAGCAGGATATCAGGATCTAAAATACAAACTCAAAGGTAGTGATCTCAGGATTATTACACGTGCCATGCACTTGTCGGAGTAGAAATTTCAGAATACGTAGGATGAATAATACATGGTTAGAAATGAGGAGGGTTTCAGATTCCTAAGGCATTGGGACTAGCTCTGGGGGAGGTGGAACCTGTACAAACTGGATGGGCTTTCTCCTCTAATTTCACCACAGTTGCTGTCTATGCTTTTGTAGGAGAGTCACTGCCAAATCTTACACAGAGAATCTGTTGCAGATTCCATGGAAACTATCATTGATTCCTGCAATGCGCAAACATCTTTCATTATGGTACTGTAAATATGCACTGTTGACTCAAGGAACCACTATCAGTTAATGCACAGCCTCATAAACTGACCTCACAGCCTGTCTATAGGCACAATTTTCCATGCCCATCGTTCTATCCAGATGACCTTTTGGTCCAATAGTCTTTGAGGTGTGGTGACCTCTCCTGAGCCGCTGTGACAAAAGTGGTGAATCACCCAATGCTACTTTGTCACTAACATAAAAAAAAGTTTCCTCGGGGCAAAATTATCTGTGCCAGTGTATAGAAATCAAATAGTAAGTACTGGCATGAATCTGTAGGAAAGGTGGGTACGCTTTTAAGAATGGGTGCACAATATTGCCTTGCTTTTAAAGAAATAAGAGAACGTGGTAGTTTTGTGCATTGGAAAGTGTTGGCAGCATAGAGATGTTCAGTCAGTAACATGGTACTGATGTTATGTCCCTGACCTTGTCACCTTCTGAGGACAAGTTGAGGTTATGATCAGATCAGCTAGTATTTTAAATGGTGGAGCAGACTCAAGGGCTGAGAATCCTATTGATATGGTGATTAGCACTGCTGCCTCACAGTACCAGAGGCACTGGTTCAATTTCGGCCTTGAGGTGATTGTGTGGAGTTGGCACGTTCTCCCATGTCTGTGTGAATTTCCTCCTCCAGTCCAAACATGTACAGGTTAAGTGGATTGGCCATGCTAAATTGCCCCTTAGTCTCCAAAGATTTCTAAATTAAGTGGATTACCTCCAGTAAATGTATGGGATTACAAGGATAGGGCAGGGGGGAATGGGTCTGGGAAAGATGCTCTTTTGGAGAGCCGGTGCAAAATTGATGTACTGAATGACCTCTTCCTGCATTGTAAGGATTCTATGGCAGTCTATGCTCACACTTGCTGTAGAATTACTTTTAAAAATTCATGTTAATGGGATGTGGATGTTGCTGGCTCAGCCAGCATTTATTGACCATCCCTAATTGTCCTTGAGAAGGTGATGGTGAGCTACCTTCTTGAACCGCTGCAGTCCATGTGATGTAGGGACAGGAAGTTCCAGGATTTTGACCCAATGACAGTAAAATAACAGTAATATATTTCCAAACCCCTAGGGGAGATGCCCTCGGCAGTTTCACACTAACTTCATTGGAGTGTTAATGTAAGCCTACTTGTGTCGCTAATAAATAAACTTTAAACTTTTAAAACTTTAAAAAAGTCAGCACGGTGAATGACTTGGAGGGAATTCTCAGAAGATGGTGTACTCAGGTATCTGCCAACCTTGTCCTTTTAGATGAACCAAGATTTGAGTGCCTGTTCCTGATAAAGTACAAGATGCTTCAGATTGAAGATGCTTTCACAATCATTGGGCCTAATTTTACCAAAACTTAGTGCCCATTTTCAGGTGCAAAATCGTGGTATATTTGGGCATTGGACCTTTAACGCGATCTGCACCCTAAATCGAAGCAGACCGCGGCTTTAATGACACCCGATTTGAGAGCCGATCTGGTCCGCACCCGAATCAGGTGGCAGACGATTTAAATGCATTAGCATGCATTTAAATTGATTGAATGAACCGCACGCTCAACTCTCCCACCGAATCCCACTTGACCTTCTTCTGGTCCAATCTGGATCGGTGCTGTGAATGACCTGTAAAATAAAAATCTGAAGCTGATTGTTATTTTGCAGGGGAAACTCCAAGGCAACTTCAGAGCATGCAACTGCTCCCTGACACAGATCATCCTCTGCGAGGACAAGTGGAGGGGGGGACGGTGGAGGGAGGAGGCAGGACAGAGCATCTTCTGGGTGGGGGAGGAGGAGGAGGAGGAGGTGGGACAAAGCATCCTCTGAGGAGGGGGGAAGGCGAAAGGGTTCATCATTGCCTGGTGGCGGGGGAGGTCTGATCGCTCACTGATGGAGGGGAGGCCTGATCACTCACTGGATAGGGGCGGGGGATGGAGGGGGGTTGGGGGGGGGGGGGGCAGATGGATCTCTGTTGGGGGAGCAGGGGAGTCTGCTGTCACACTGTTGGTGATCTGTGCGGAGGGCTGCACGTCTACTCCGGAAGGAAGATTTGTTCCTCCAGTGAGGAGGAGGGGTCAACCACAGAGCGGCAGCAGACACCCCTGCTCCCTCCCCACCAGAGAACCATCCACCCACCCTCCCCATCCCCACCCTGCATCACTGAGCAATCGGGCCATCCTCCACCACCAGACAGGGATCAGCCCTATCCCCAACCCCAGAAAATGCTCTGACCTGCCTCCTCCCCTGCCAGAGGGTGATCTGTGTCAGAGAGCTGCTCTCTCTGCTTTTCTCTTTCCTGATCCAGGCACACTTTTTCAAATTTTTTTTGAACCGCGCAAGTGCAATTCAGTGCTCCGATCGTTCCAGCAGTGCTAAGCCCCGCCCCACAGTGCAGATCAGACTGGAGCCGGCAAGAAGCGTATGGATGCACTGCAAAGAGGATTCCAGGCTCGGATCTGTATTGTGCCCAGATCCAGCCCTTAGACTCCAAACAGTAAAATCGGGCCGATTGTTTTCAATCCTTTCTCACAGCAAAACTGTGTAAACTCGGTACAACAATTCTTTTCTTTATAGGTTAGTAGGATTAACCTGGAATTGATTATGATTGGGTTTTGTCTGTTGTGAGCTACAGTAGTCATAGAATGCTACTATTAGGAATGCATCTGGTATGGTTTCCTGGTGGTCTAAAAGTGCCTCTTGATATTTATGTCCTTTACACATGTAATCCCTAAACTCTTGTGGGAGAACCTGGCAACTGACAAAAAAGTAGTTGGAGTTCTGAACACAAAAAAGAAGCTGAACACAAAAAGAAGATTTTTTTTGTGTTCGGTTTATATTGGGTAGAAATCCAGATTGTAACCCAAATGTCATCTCCTCTTCTGGGATTGCAACATTTGGGATTTAATGCCAGCATTAAAACTTTACCAAAGGGATGTCATTAGTTTCAATGAACAAGTTACTGTTTAATGACAACAACTTACACAGTTGGAAAAAGTCATTTCGTTCCTATTTACCATTGTCGAGGTCACAAACAATATATTGAAAAGGCTAATTGTAAGTTTATTACGTCACTAACGTGATGCAAATATCTTTGAAACCTATATTAAGAACATGAAATTGAATAAATATACCTTTTTCATTTTGCAATGTATGATTGCAAACTGCTCTGTGGTAGGAGCTGGTGCTAACAAGAACAAATTGAATAACATACTGCCTCACTCTATTAGCCCTGACTAGCATGTCTGATTAGGACATTCAGCACACTCCCCATTGTAAATGTGATTGATAAATGCTGAAGAGAATTTGTCAAAACAACATAGACTACACCCAGTGGGACATCAATATGCTCCATTTATTCACCAATTCAGTGCCTTTTGCATTGGTTTGTCACATAAAATTAAGACTAGCCACTAACCAGCTATGGAGACATCAGGCAGGCTGTGTTATATATGCATATTAGTCACATGCTTAACAATTTGGGCTGTCATGCTTGATTGGTGCAGTGACCTCTGGAGCAGGAGTTGAAATTTCCAATGTGGCTGAGACAAGCTCAGCTGTTACAGTTCCCAGTCCATTTCCTCTCAGATCTGTGCACAGATGCACAGCCCTAAGCTATAATCTCTGGCCTCGTCCAAATGACAAACTGCGCAGCATAGATTATTGCATTATATTAAGTACCACAAGTCTGTAAATTACTGTGATCTGCTGATCGGCCCAACTGTCTGCCTGCAGCCTACACGGGATTTGGCGTTCAGCTCTTCTGTCAAAAAGAAACTAGGCTTCTGATAATATCTGGCTAAATATTAGATTCCAATGTCTACTGTATGGTCAATAAATTTAGCTCCCATTTACTATTTCTCAATAATCCCCAAGGCCTGAATGCTGTTTTATATTGCATAACAAACAAAGTTTTAAATTCATTTTTAATGACATGGAAGAATGAACCAAAACTGCATTTATTATAATTGTTGAGTAGTATTAGGAGTAAACATTGCTGGTATTATGGAAAAGTTTCGTGTTAGCTGAAAAGCTGTATTAGAATCATGTATAACATTAGCATCAAGTAGTCACTCTGATTTTATTTCCTTTTTCCTTTATTCTCTTTATAAAATTCTTCTTGAATCGGGGCAGCAAGTAATATGTCATTGAGGCTATTCTTCTTAAATGTTATTTAAATAGACAAAATAATCTGCGTTCTGCATACTGATAATGTCATGTAGCAGATACAGCAAGCTAATAGTGACTGTAAACTATTACTATGAAGTAAGTTATTGAATAGAAATTGACAATTTTTAATATGTTATAAATTTACCATGTATTAATTTTGATTTGAACAAAGGTTAAAAATAATGAAGTTGTGAAGAATTTTTATTTGGGCTTATAGTTTTAATTTTAGTGCTTTATTGGGGCAGCATGGTGGCACAGTGGTTATCACTCCTGCCTCACAGCACCAGGGGCCCGGGTTCAATTCCAGCCTCATGTGGCTGTGTGCAGTTTGCACATTCTCCCCATGTCTGCATGGGTTTCCTCTGGGTGCTCTGGTTTTCTCCCAGACTCAAAAGGTATGTGGGTTAGATTAATTGGCCATGGTAAATTGCCTCTTAGTATGTCAGCTGGATCAACAGGTTAAATGCATGGGATTATGCTAGGCCTGGGTGAAATTGTTTTCGGTGCAGTTTCCACAGGCTGAATGGCCTCCCTTTGCACGGTATGGATTCTATTTTGTTATTCCTTGGCTGTGTTTATAATACCTACAAGTCCAAGATCCATTTCTGCACTGTCAATTAATGACTACTTAAGGGTCTCATCCTGCCATTGCTGGTATTAGCCTAACTTAACTGCAGGTTGGTCTGTCACTATGTGGCATGCATGACAAATAAAACTGTGTGGCCACCATGGGTGATGGGGTGGTTGGTGTCCACTGACAGCAACATAAATGTCTTGCTGTGGACTCCCCCACACCCCATAAAATCCCCACCCCCTAAAATATTGCTTTCTTGTGGCCTGAATGCACTGCCATCCTGGAACTTTGGTGCCTCTCCTTCCAATGGCAGCCACTACTTCCCCTTTGGTGCTGCTGATCACGAGAGCTTCTGGCCTCTGTCAGCTGGTAACTCTTGGTAGACAACACTTCCACTGGCTTAATAGGCCTTCCAGAAAAGAGATAGAGCCTGTCTCTTGCAAGTTCTCCAGCCAGCAGGCAACCTCAACAAGGTTCTGTCCAATATAGAATATAAGATACAAGTCTAAAGGGGATTCAGGAATAGGAGTGTATATATACATAAACCATTGAAGATGGAAAGACAGGTTGAGAACGCAGTTAATGAAGCACAGAGTATAAGAGCAAGGAGGTTATATTGATAAGACATTATCTTGGCCTTAGCTGGAGTATTGCCTCTGGTACTCAATGCTGCAATTTAAGTAAGTTATAAAGGCATTGGAGAGAACGCAGAAAAGATTCATGAGAATGGTTCCAAGGAATTTCAGTTATGAAGATAGATTGGAGAAGCTGGGACAGGTTTCCTTGAAGAAAATAAGGCTGAATATTTCTGTTAGAGATATTCAAAATCATAAGACTTTGGACAAAGTAGATAGGGATAAACTGCGCCTACTTATGAAAGGATTGAGAACAGAGCAACTCAGTTTTTAAAAAATTGACAGAAGAAACAATGGTGACGTGGTTAAAAAAAAACCTTTTCATGCAGCACATGGTTAAGTACTGGAATGTTCTACGATCAAGGCAGATTCAATTGAAGCATTTAGAAAGGAATTAGCCTGTTATCTGAAAAAGAAGAATACACAAGGTTATAGAGAGATGGCAGGAAGCAAATTACTCATTTGGAGAGCGGTGCAGATATGATGGGCCAAATGGCTGCCTTCTGCACCACAACCATTTTGTGATCCTTCACATTTCACCATTATATATGATATCAGCATGCTGAATTATTTGCATTTTTGATGCATAAGAGTAATTTTATTAAATCACAAACCTGACATTTATTCTTCTAATTGCTCGCTCACTTTTAAGGTTATATCAATGCATACATTCATTTAACTTGGGTTAATCGAACATTAATAAATGTAATAGTTATTTTGTAGATAGATGATGCAAAAGCTTACTGGTAACAAACTGATACTTTTTGTATTACAGACCACAAGAAGCAACACCACCTCAAAAAAATATAGAAGCAGATGCCTGGAAGGATTTGCAGCTCAATTGCATTGGATTGAGGCCATAAATGTATATGTGCTCCGTCGCCAGTTTATGATAAACAGAGTGTGAATAGGTTTCCTCATCTGCAATCCCGCACAAATTCTCTGAGGAGAATTGGTGAATTTCACATACGGAACATGGGGTTAAAAGCAATTAGGACAAGATTTTTCCCATTCTGCCAGCCACGGAAATTGAAGAAGTCCAGGAGGTGGACCATGCAAAGCTCCATTGACCTCAGGTGGGATTTTCTGGTCTTGGAGTGAACATGGCCAGAAAATCCCACTCCTAGTTATACCATTTCTCTAAGAGTTCCACTGATCTTGCACTAAAGTCATGGCAAGAGATTAGGAAAACACGGTGAAAGTCCAGGAAATATTTATTTATAATTTCCCCAAAGCATAACACTTGGAAGTCAAAGCCAAGTAGATATTCAGGGAAAATCATGTTAGATGGTGAAGGCACTTGAGCCAGAGTGTGTAAAAATGTACTTCTGAATGGCCTTCAGCATAATCTTTAATCAAGCATTCATATCTCATAACGAAGTCATCACTGTGTGTGGAAAAACCTTCCAGGCTAAGAATTAGCCTCATATTCACAACTTGTAGTGATGTTGTCAGAGGCCTTTTGGCAGACGTCAGGAGTGAAGCCTTAGGAGGATTTGACAAAGCTTCTTGCTACCTTGACCTCCTCAAATGGGCCCTAACATACAATAAGGAAGGGGTCAAATTAAGGAGAAACCAGGTAGAACATATTTGTTCTGGATTTCTAAGAATTGTACATCCAGTCTGCACCAGGGGCATGCCAGATACTCACATTTGTTCCAATGACACAAGAGTATTAAGAATGAATCTCAACATTGCATATTATTCGACTTCCTTAATTACGTCCTTTTCTCAAGGAGTTGTTCCATCATTCGCTGTTCCTCAAACCAGTATTAAATGAGACATCATGTTAACTGTAAATTTATTGAAACTGGTTTTGTCATATTAAGTGTCTTTGAAATCTGACACTTTTGAGAAGTGAGACCTTGAATCAAAACTGTGCTGGATGAATTGTTGAAAAAAAGCAATACTTTTTTACATATGTAGAATCACTCTCAAAAGTATAAATCAATTCACCAGTCCCAGCTGTAGGCATCAGCATGTCTGACTGAAATGCAAAATAGATATACTGAGCCCCTAATATTATACACAAATCAATGCCTACAGATGCAGTGGGATGGACATTGTCAATGTAAGCTGAGGAAAGAAGGATGCCTGTACTGAAGCAGGTAGGCCAAGCAGGTAGGCCAATTTGTGAGTACAAATGCATGCTGTGCATCCCCAAACAGCACTCTCGCTGCCAAAGCAGGGTATCAGTGCTAGGATGCTGTGACAGCTGTTCTCAGGTAAGTTCTAATCTTGATGCCTGAGGACTCCTGCTCCTCCAAGCTCTGAAAGGGTTTTAAAAAAATATTTTTATCCCTTACCTCTTGATAGCTGCAGAGCTGCTGTAGAGTACTAACGTAACAACACCTGCCCCGATTATCACTGAAGAATTTTGAAAAGAAATCTGTTACAAGGCAATAGAACTCACTTTAAATATTCAAATGATCTAGTGTCTGTTTTAGGCATCAACCCAGGCCCTATGAATTGCCAGTGCCTATCAATGCCAGTGAAGATTGGGAAGAGGCTATTAAATAGATAAGTTTCTCACCTAATTTAAGTCTAGGAAATGGACACAGCACATCAATTTCTATTCCATTAGCACTGTGGCACTTGGTTTCCCTTTCCACTTACTGTCTCTACGCATCTTCTGCTGAGGATGATAAATCAGGCTGGAAAATAACAATGATATTCTTTTTGGAAGCATTATTGTAAAGGAAAATCTTTGTTGGAAATGGCGAAATTTGATGAAAATAATGTCCTAGTTTGAATGGATTTCAGTTTGTGTTTGCGGCTCAATAGCCACTCTAGCAGCCTAGGCAAACATCAAACTTTGTCAAAATGAGACATGCAAACTCAAAGAGAGAGTAAACTAGAACTGCAACTTCCAGCCTTCTGGTCGAGAGTATTTAAGTAATATTCTGAATAATGTTGTGTGTGTGTGTGTGTGTGTGTGGTTAGTATTCAGCAGGTTAACTATGCTACCTTCTCATCCTAAACAAAGTCTTTTACAAGACAAACATAATGACACTGCTGATTAATTAGCAGGCCTCAACCCCCAGCACTCAAGCATGATTTATTAAGACACGTCTCTAACATGAGGCATTGTGCTGCCTGGATTAATGTAGTTGGGTTGAGGATCTCACTGGAACGTTGCATTTATAGTACATAAAGTATTAACCCTCTGAGATCCCTTATCTACTTCAGCTGACAGAATATCTATTGTACAGAAAACACATAAATATACATGTTTCACCAAGTTACTTTCCAATAAATCAACACAACAGTTCTGTTCTCAGATTGCACTAACTGTGGAAAATGAAAAGTGTATACTTTTATAATGAAGTAATTAATTTCATTTCCACATATTAGTCAGGATGCTCCAAGTCAGTCCTTCTCAAATTAGAACTTTGTTGACAGTTTTCATTTGAATGAAAAGATGTAACCAGGGTTCCCTAGTATTTGTTAATGTTTAAATGGTGGCACACATTTTGTTACGCAGTGACATAAGAATATTGCATTGTGTGCTTCCTGCACTCTAGTTGCTCTTTGTGGATTCGACAGAGAATAGCATTCAATATAATCATTACAGTAGACGTTGTCTGTTACAACTGTGATTTTAAATAGCTCTTTTTCAACTACTGCCTTCAACTTCAGAAGTTGGAATTCAAACATTTAGAACAGAGCTGGAACCAAAGATTAATTTTAGCATCAAACAAAATCTAAAATGTTAATACTTGCGAACAACAATGAAAGCAATAGATCCACAGGTTGATTAATTTCAAACTCTGCTACAATCGCATGAAAAATGATAGCCAAAAGGCAACTTAATCATTCATGACAGTGGTTGATTTCAGGTTATCTTGCGATCATAAAATTACTCTGAAGTCTTTAAAGAGATGTCCATTCACATTAGATGAGTAACAACTTGTCCCTTTGACCTCGATCTTCCAGGATATTCGGACCAGAAATACGTACAAATTATTAATATGATTATAAAGAGACTTGTGGAATGTATATGATAACATGGTCGAGAAATCTATGATATTGTTCTTCTCAAAATTCTAACTTGGAACTCAATGTAAAACATATGCTTTGTTCAAATAACTAAATAGAGTAGAAATAAATACACTTCACCTGGCTGAAAAAATTAAATTTTCAAAATGAATGGTTGCATTATGCATGCACAAATTCATAAAGGTCTCAAAGGTCTTTTCTGTGCCTATATATTACTTTCTTCCTGTACATTCAGATAAAATTGTGCTGAAAGATTTTATTTCCTCCCTGTTTCAGGATAGATTAAAGGCTGCAAGGTTAAAAAACAAAGCAAATCAATTGCTGCTGGTACATTAGTCTGTTTATTTCTCTACTTCATCTTTACAGAAAACAGAGAATTAAAGTTATGCAGCGTTTGAAAGAGAAGAGACCGACTAACATTTTGGGTAGATCCCAACTAACACTTTATCAGGCCCCAATGGTATCTTGTTCTCTCCTTCAGATGTGAATAGAGGTATTTCTTGTAATTTCCTTTTCCATTGCAGATTTCAAATATCTGTATGTTTTTCTGATTTATTGATTCCTACTGAATTGCTCTTACACTAAAGGATAGTTAATCTTCTTTAGGATTTCTCTACAGTTTCAAATTTTCAATCCTTCAAGTATAAATTTATGCAAGTACTATATGTGTTCCTACATTCTGTGCACATATTAAAGCAATGTACTTCTCAAATCATTAACAAAATCAGAATGTGTGTCCAGCTTATTCAATCTGTCAAACTCCACTCCAAAACTTCAGCACAAAATCATAGCTGAGACTTCAATGCTGTATTGAGGAAAGCTGCAATACTGGAGATGCAGTATGTCAGATCAAATGTTAAACAGACACTTAATTTATCTATTCAGATGGATAAATAAAATGGATATATTTGAAGAAAAATTGGGGTATTTTCCTTGCACCATGACCAAGATTCATCCCTCAGTCAACTGAGGTTAAATGGCTATTTACCTCCTTCTTGTTTGTGAAACATTGCTGAGTGGAAACTTCACCATTAGCTGCAAGAATGCAGCTCCAACAGCATTCATAAAACTCTGTACCATTCAGGACAAAAGTTGCCCACTTGATCAGCATCAAATCCATAGCCTTAAAATTTCATCCCCAATATAACTGATACATTGTACCATTTACACAATACACTACAGCAACTCATTAAAACTCCTCTAAATCCACAACCTTGACCACCTAGAAGGACAAGGGCAACAGACACATGGGAACGTCAGCATGTGCACATTCCTCTCCAAAGTACACACTATCCTGACATGGAAACGTATCACCATTTCATTACTGTACAAATACTGGCATTCTCTTTCTAAAAGCCCTGTGATGTACTACAGTGTGGCAGTTCAAGAAGATAGCTCACTACCACCTTCTTAAGGACATTGGGACGACAAAAGATGCTGGCATCACTCGTGATACACACCTCCCATGAACTAATTTTTAAAAAGTGGGTCCCAATTTATTAACAGCAATGAATGTACTTTAATAGTAATTAATTGGATGTGAAGTACTGTGAAATGTCCTGAAGACATGAAATGTGCTTTGTTATATGTAACAGCTTCTCCTTGCTCTAAGTCTCACCCCAATCGTATTTTTATCAATATAGATCCTTGCAACAGATGGTAAAAGTTATTGTACAATTGGACTATGCACTACAATCTTCTTCAAAGTGATAAAGGTCCTGAGATGCAAAGCTGCTGGTTCATGTACCAAAAGATACAATACCTAAAAAACGGTGAGTATGTGATACAGGGTGAAATAAAGATGCATAGTCAAGTAGTAACACACGTTGCCACTTATTGGATAAGAGTAATAGCATTGAGTACATCGCAAAATATCTTCATGCATTGCTCAGATACAGCCATCTCTTTCATTAATCACTGGGGACTGCTATTTATATGGTTATGGTTAGAAGGCACCATCATTAACTGTTGTATTCCTCAGTTTACAATTAGCCACAGTATTAAGAATTGACACTTGATACTGTGGTCAGTAAACTTCTGTCAAACGTACTGGGTGCACTGCAGGTTACAGCAGATGGCTGTCTTTCTTGTTTGCTGAGGGAATGAAACAGATCCAAAGAGCTTTGTATAACTTACGACAACTTCATGGCAAAATTACCATTTTCCAATGTACCACTTTTATGTGCACAAAATGGTGTTTTACAAATACTGGCTTTAACCTTTAAGCATGGTTTCTCCAGCAACAATTGCTATTTATTTATTATATCATTAAAATTTGCTGTGATTTCATTTCAATTATGATTTTACTTAATTGATTTCTTCTTGGACTGTGGGCATCTCTGGCAAGGCCAGCATTTATTGCCCAACACTGTTCATCTGTGGTTGCATGTTTTACAGGTTTTTGCCATTTGAAATGTAACTTCATACAGGCTTCTGCCTATGAGAATCACACTTAATACATTTTAATGGAACACAATACTGACAACATTGAGTGGAACTTTAATTTTTCTGAAAAAAAAATTGAGGGATAACTTTTGCCTTGAGCTCTTTTTAGGCAGAACTGGCTGGTTGTAGGGGTCAATGAGGAATGGGAGGGGGACTGGATCTATTTTGCTTCAGGGTCTTTATCATAATGAGGTTGTTGAACTGCCAGAGTGAAACATATTTCCTGTTTCCAGCCTGCCTGCCAACTGGGTACAAAGAAATGAGCAGGGCAGCCATATGTGAAAGACCTAAAACAATACCTTTAATGGAAAGGGTAGAAAAATGAATTGCAAAGCAAAGCAATATCTTAGAGTAGCAGGCAATATTTTTACATAGGTAATAATAGTGAGTACATTAAATTTGGAAGCCCTTCAGTCTCAAATCACAAAGATTACCATCAAAATATGTCCCAAACATCCATCGAGGGCAGACCCTGAATTCATATGAACGTATGAACGAGGAGCAAGAGTGGACCATTCACCCTCTTCAATCTGCTCCATAATTTAATGGTTGATCTGATTGTAGCCTCAAATCTGTACCCTGCAATTCCTAATGACCTATTACCTCCTAGCTTACCAAGAATTTATCTGCCTCTGCCTCTGCAATATTTAAATACTCTGCTTGCAGCATCTTTTCAGCAAGAGAGTTCCAATTCTCACAATTCTCTGAATGAAAGAATGTCATCTCATCTATGTTTAAATAGAGAGAGCCCTAGATTCTCCCACATGAGGAAATATCCACATCCATCCTGGCAAGAACTCTCAGCATCTTATACGTTGCAAGAAAGTTGCCTCTTACTCTTCTAAACTTCATCAGATACAAGCCTAGCTTGTCACAGCACAACACACCCACTCCAGGTATTAATGTAGTAAATGAGATTCTGCCATATTTTGTTCAGCATTCTGAAGAAAATAGTGGTCAGGTTAAAATGACACCCATCCTCTAGCATTTTTTGTAAGTGGTGGGTTTAGGATAGTTTGAAGTCACCCATCTGAACTCCCATCAATTTCTTCCAATAATTTACATAGAAACATAGAACAGTACAGGCCCTTCGGTCCTCAATGTTGTTCCAAGCTATGTCCAAACACAAGATCAAGCTCATGTGAATTGATTTTCAGGGCAAGCTACCACACAAGGCAAGCTGTCACACCTCAATAGACAATTGCTTCACTGACGGTGCTCACTGACAATACAACATCACCTGGAAACACAGACACATATATGCTGACAACACTCAGCTTTATCTCATCTTCACCCCTCCACTGCTTCTAAATTATCAAGCTGCTTGTCCAACATCCAGCACTGAATGAACAGAAATATCATACAACCAAGGGCAGGGTTTTCTAGCCATGCCTGTCCTGAGATCAGGCAGTCCCACCTGAGATCCGCAGACCTTTAAACGATTTAGAGGCGAACTCGCTGGGGTCTTTTAAAAGACTTCTGGATGGGTATATGGGAACTAATGGGATAGGGGGTTATAGATAGGTCTGTGGCTTGGTAGGTATAGATGTGATCGGCGCAATTTGTGGGCCGAAGGGCATGTTTGTGCTGTAATGTTCTATGTTCTATGATTCAACAAATTTTGCATCCCACCTGTGATGTTTCATAGTCCGAGGCTAATCCAGTCTGTTAACAAACTTAGCGCAGGATTTTCTGGCTGCGCTTGCTCCAAAATTTGAAAATCTCGCCTGAGGTCAATGAATTTTTGCATGATTTGCCGGCCCTCTCCCTTCTCACTACGATGGGACAGGAAACGTCTCCCCTTCGTGTCATAATTGGTGCCTAGACAAGTGTTACAATTGGATGGGGAGAGATGAGTTGGGCTCCCTTTCTATTCAGTCCCCTCAGCTAGACAAAACAAAGGCTTTTTTAAAAATTATTTTCCCCTAAAATTCAAATGTAAAATTCAAATCATGAGCCAACTAAATTAGGTTTTCTTGAGTCAGAGTTAGTTCATTAGTTACTAAACCTGATGAAAAAAAATTAATGAAGGCACAGAAACATACACAAATATCAAAGATAGGAAAATTGGAATTCAATAGAACGTTAAAAGAATATTCATAAGTCTTTGAGGTGTAAATTGTTGAATATTACAGCCATTTGAAGTTAAGTGATTTCCTATTGAATTCTGAAATTGACTTTGTTTGGATCTGCACTTTGTTAAAGGCAGCATTTTAGCTTCCGGACAGGGAGAGAGAGAGATTTTTCCTGCTCTTTTTCAGTAGTGGGTTGAGATGATTGTCATGTTCCTTTCTACTCCTGCATTTTCTGATCCTGCTTGGTAGAACTGATTTTTAGAACTCCTCTCTGTCTATTCTCAGGAGAGAATTCGATTGGCATGTCTAGCATTCATTTTTTTTTGACCAAGTAATCCCATTTTTGATCGTTTCATGTCTAAAATCTTTGACACATTTTAATAAATGAACTAACGGGAGATGGGGTTATTTTCTCCTTTACAGGGGGTTTTGAATGTCAGATGAGGATCCGATAAAAATCTTTGCATCTTTACTGCCTTCCATTCAAATGTGTTCCTGTTTATGTGGACCTAGATACCCATTGGTGTGAAAGTCCATTTAACAGATCTGCAATGCAATTCATATAGAAATCTCCCCCAAAGGCTGTCAACTTTGTAGTATCAGCTAACAGGTGATTTTTGGCAAATATTTTTGATGAACGTCTTCTCTTATATTTCTTAAAAAAAAACAAAGGATGCTTCTCTCAGCCAGTACAGTGGGCCAGGAGACATAAGCAGAGGCCATTTAATGGGCTCACTGCTGGACACCATGGTCTCTGCACATCTTCGGCTGCCAGAGTACCAGCGTGGTCAGTTCTGTGCTGGAAAACAGCATGAAGCTGATTAAAAAAATTCAAATTTACATCCCCATTTGCATACTCGAGACTGAGGTCTCCAGGTTCACTAGCCCTCCCCCTCCCTCCCCTTCCCCCTCACCAGGAACGTTTCACTCCAATGGGAGTTATAGGAGATTAGGGCTAAAGGAGCGTGCTACCGAGACATTGTTAGTTTGGCACTACAGCTGGCTCCCGGGCACTGCCCAAAGGGAAAAAATGGCAATGCCCAAGGTGCACCTTGGTACTGCAGTTTTAAGGGGTTGGGACCAGAGGGAATGGGTCCTAATGCGGGGGCTTCTCTGGGGGAGATTGGTAAGGGTGGAGGATCCTGCTGCCACTCTGCATTGGGATCAGTGACAGAGAGAAGGAAGAGCTGATCAGGACTGACCATCGGGGTGAGAGGTTAAAATCAGGAGATAGGGACTGATGGGCTTGAGATGTAGATCTTCCAGAAGGCTAGCGATTGAGGGGTGAGGAGATTGGAGAAGCAGCAGTGCTGGGTCACAGGCCTGGCCAGTGATAGGGAGGCCGGCAGTGCAAGGCCACTGTGCGCGTGTCAATCTCTACTCTAAAAGATCGCAGATGCACAATGGCCCTGCTCATTGCTATGCTGTAAGAAGTCTGACAACACTAGGTTTAAGTCCAACCAATTTATTTGATAGTAAACTCACAAGCTTTCGAAGTTCACCTCTTCGACAGCTTGAAGTCTCTACATTGAGGAGACAATGCAAACACTAAGATAGCGGATGAATGAACATCACTCGACAATCACCAGGCAAGACTGTTCCCTTCCTGTTGGTGAACACTTCTGTGGTCATGGGCATTTGGCCTCCAACCTTCGGGTAAGCATTCTCCAAGGTGGCCTTCAGAGTCGCTGAGCAGAGACTGATAGCCAAGTTCTGCACACATGAGGACGGTCTCAACAGAAATCTTGGGTTCATGTCACACTATCTGTAACCCCCATGACTTGCCTAGGTTTGCAAAACCTCACTTACTGTACTGTTTGGAGATAATACACATCTCTTCAACCTGTGCTCAGTACTCCTTCCATTCACATTGTTAATCACTTTAAGACTTGAATAGCAAGTTAGGTGTAAAGATTCACATTCTAATCAATAATCTGTAAAGTGTCTGTGCTGTTATATGTATGTCTGTGGCCAGAACTCTTCATTCACCTGACCAAGAGGGGAACCTTGAAAGCTTGTGAATTTGCTATCAAATAAATCAGTTGGACATAAACCTGGTGTTGTCAGACTTCTTACTATGTCTACCCCAGTCCATTGCCGGCATTTCCACATCAGCGCTATGCTGCCAGCCTCTCTAGCAGGAATAGGCCTGACCCCCCCCCATTTTCAGAGTGAAACCTGCTGAGGCACTCTGTACACATGCAATTTGGAGATTCATTCTGAATATCCTGCTAAAAGAAAAAGCAGGATTTACTCCATTTTTATGTGAATTCAGCATTTGGAATTTTTTTGGAAGAATCCTGACCCAGGTTTCTTTAATCAGTTCGCTAAGTCTGTTGTTAGCTAGTGAAGTTGGAAGTAGCTTTCATTCAGTCACAATTTCCCAATGTCATGACATAGGCCAGAATTTCACAGTCCGTGGCCGTAATTCTCCCATCTTACCCACTACTGGAATTTTAGCAGGCAGTTTGCCGACAACATGGACCCCCATTGACAGTCGGGCATAACTTTCCATCTTTTAGACCAACGCGGCTGGAGAATTTCACACTCCTCTTCCAGCATGTTTTAAATTGGGTATTGTCTGAAATTGAAGGAATGGGGTTCCGTCTGGGAGTCTGGCCCCTCCAGCCAAGCAACAGTTATATTGCTGAGGCAGGCAAGGCCTTAGGCAGGAAGACTATTGTGCTTTTGGCCATCTAAGGGCCATTTCCCACCCAGCTGCAATTTTTGGGCTGGCAGGAGCTTTGACTGTGCATGTGGGAAACCTAAAATCCAACAGACTTAGATCTCGGATGGGAAGGCTGTGGGATACCTCTTCCTGAACTTGGGCGTCTCTCCAGGTCTAATTAAGGTCTAATTTCTTGTAATGGTCCCTAAACAGTCTTTAGGCCCCTCATTATCATATACAAAGGAGCTAACGCCTGTTTTAGGTGGACACCTGAGAAATGATCTAATGGGCAATTCCATGCATCCTTGAGGCACATGACATTGCATCCCCAATTCATTCTTACTAAGCCCGTTTTATACCTGTAAGCAGAGCAACTTTGACCAATTTCTACAGTGGCAATATTTATCTAATATTTCCCATGAGCGAAGAAGCTGATGCGCAAGAAGATGTTTCCAACAGAGTATTTAAATCCAATTAGAAATTAGAACAAGTTTTAGTTCAGTTGAGGGATAGATTTTACTCCATACTTAACTTGAATGAATAGGCAATGCAACATAACCGAAACTGAGGCAAGCCCAAGTTTACAATGATGGGATAAAAGGTATTTACATACAGTGGAGAATTTGCAGATGTGTTGCTCCATGGAGCAGTAGGAAAAGGAGTTATGTCTATTAGCTCTCAGGGTAGCTGGCTGCAAAGGCCAACTAGGAGAATATGTCTAGATATGAAATGGAGTGAAAAGAATAGGAGATGGCATAAATTCCAAACAGACATTTAATGTGCTAAAGATAATAGTTAAAAATTCTTTTCATTGTGATGTGTATTAATACAGAATTAAGTGTGTAAATAGATGATGATATTGATGTACTTGTTTTTATCCTACAGGTTCTTTGGTCCACCTTGTTGTCTAACAAGGGGCATACACGCGATGGGTCATGAGAGGGCTGCTCTTGGATTTTTTTCGAGAGTATCCTAGTGCTTCACGTCGTTAGTGTACGCTTGACCTGGACCATTTGATGGTCAACACGACAGCTCAGTGACTATTGCTGTGCCGTGCAGATACATGGATTTGGGCCTGTGTCTGTGGGAGTTTGCGCATTCTCCCCGTGCTTGCGTGGGTTTTCTCCGGGAGCTCCGGTTTCCTCCCACATCCCAAAGATGTGCTCTTAGGCTAATTGGCAAAACAATTTCTCCCTAAATTGTCTCAAATTTGGTTTTTAATCCATAGATCTATAAACATAGACAGGGATCACGGGTAGAGATGGGAACATCGGGGTGGCGGCACGGGCTCATTGGGCCGAAGGGCCTGTTTCCCGTGCTGTTTTGTTCTTTGTTCTTAATCTGAAATCCTGGATTCAGTTCTGGAGGACAAAAAATACTGCAGGACCAAATTTCACATGATTCAGATAAAACCCTTGTCAAATAGAAATATTAAATAAAAGCATAACTGATGCCATAGAAAATAAATATTAGAAATTAGCATAAAAAAAACCACACAAGAGATTCAGATGATTTAATAAGACAATAATACACCAGCAAAGCAAGGTCACTTCATTCTGAGGTGATTAGGTCCTCTAACTTCATCATTCCGCCATCAGTTGTTTTACAAATAATTGCTATTTTAGCTGGTAGTCTCTCTGAACATTTTATTGTTCAGAATTCCAGTGCGTCTGTACTTGTACTGCAGTAGTCAAAGTGAGTATTAAGCTCCTTTACGTCATTATTAGTACCTAATTATCTGGAAGCCATTGCAGTGGATTATGAGTTACCTTAGTGCAATACTGTTATTATATCAATGAGTGACAGTGTCTTTACCGAGCAATGTGCTTCACTTGAGAAGCAGACCTATACCTGAGCACTTCCAAAGGATGAGGGAAGCACCAAAGTAATGAATTGTCACCACTTTTCAGTAAATGAATAATTTCATTAGCTCTACATGTGAGTAATTTGCAACAATAATAAGTCAATCATCATACAGCAAATAACCTTAAATGTTACACAATATAAATAGTAACAAACTAATATGCAACATCAATCTAACAAAGGGAAAGTGTTAAGGACCTTTTAGTAAGGGCCTCTTTAAAGAGATGCCATCCTTTGTGAACCTGGCCTCTGTCTATCCTCAAGCAATAAATGAGGTCCTCAAAATCTGCAATCATTAGCATCTCATTTCACCATAAACCAAGCCTAGTAGGAACTACAGTTTTATAGTACAAAGTAATCACTTTAATTGTCTAAGACTAGACTCTCTATGATGGTTGTTGGTGTGATAAACATGCATCAGCATTGGGTGTACAAAATACATGTTGGCCTGAATTTATATAATGTGATTCTGTCATTGATTCATGAGTCGGGAAGGACATTTATTATCAGCAAAAGGGAAATCCTGAAGATTCTATGAAACATCATAACAGTCAAGGATATGGGACAAGTACAGAAAAGTGGGATTAGTATGTATTTAGTGGTTGTTGTCCGTCTAGGCTTGTTGGGCTGAAGGGCCTTTTCTGCGCTGTGTAATTCTGTGGCTGGAATTTTACCGCTTTGCTGCCCAGAATCGGGCAAGGCTTGCAGAATGGCATTCTCCATTGGCTTCAGGCTTTGGGTGAGTGAGGCAGTAAAATTCTAGTATATGATTCTATGGATGGGATCTCTGGCCACACTTGCCCCAAGGTCAGAAAATCCTGCCCGAGGTAAACAGACTTTTGCATAATCCATGTCCTGCCCACTGCAATTGCTGTGGACAGGAAAATTCCACCCTATGACTTGATTTGATACATTTAAATTAATAAAAGAAATCCATGAGCTCCATGACAGCATTGCTGAATCAGAGGAAAGGCTACCCCCTAAATGCATGTATAGTAGTATAGTACTTGTTTTGGATTTATCCCATCAAGTTTTTTCTTTTTGACTTCCTAGTCTGAGCCTTTATCTCTTTGTGCAAGAGACAAAATGACCCTGACAGCAGCTCAGTGACTTGGGATCATATTCACAGAAGGTATTTGCACCAAGAAAAACTGCTTTGAAAGTGTTCAATGAGGACTATCTCCCATTCTATTAGCTAGGTGTCCAGAAAATCAGCTGGCTATTTAACTGGGTGGAGACAAACCGTTAGGCATAACCACTTGAACATAGGAACCCCGACTGAGAAAGGAAAAATCATCATGACCTAAGTATGGTAACCGAAATGCACGAGATAGGACCATATTTCAGTCAATGAGCAGTTGAAAAGAAAAGGCCCTGTAACAAGACAACCATTTGTCTGTTTCAGAGTAGCATAAGCAACTGAAGGAACAACATCTTTAACAGGTTCTTTCCCTTTCTCTTGGGTTTCATCCAACTTGCAAGTTGGATGATTTTAACAATCCAAGTGAGAGATTGTAAATGGAACTCAACCCAGTGCTGTTGCCTCCAGAAGAACAGATAAATTACCTGTCTACAGCTTTAAACTACCTTGATGCCAAAAACAGCTGGACTGCCAAGCTTAGCCTAAAGCTGGCTGAGTCACAAACCTTCAAGAGCCTCATATATCCTTTCATTTTACAGGCCTTTATATTAATTAATCTATCATTCCCAGTCTGTGTATGTGTGTGTGTGTGTATGTCTGTATTTGTTTGCTTGAGTGTGTGTTTGCATGCTTGTATATGCATGGTATGTGAAAGTCAGAGCATTTTAGACATGACTAAGTACAAAAGGGGATATCCTTTTTTCTCTTTTAAAACGTAAGAAAACCTATCTGAATTTGTATTTTATGGTGATTACAGATAAACAGTTAAACTCTCATGGAGTTGGTAAAAATATTCTTAAAAATAATTGCTGTGGTCAAACAAGGAGAAGACAAGAGTAGATGTTCAATCCTTCTCACCTGATCATAACATTTGTGTCCTTTTTCCAACCCCAATTTATTATTTCTTATTAATACCACAACCCCAATCACTTCATTCCTTCCCTATCATTTCTACATACATGATCTGACACATTCCCTGCACTTGTGCCAGAGAAAGGTGCAACCCAGGCGTAATCCAATTATATAGCTTAAAATATCATTAAATTCTGGGTATAATTTTTGGATATAAGCATAACTACAAAACAACCAGTTCTCCTTGATCTTTTGCACCAATCCATCTGAATGAATCTGTGCCCACAACTGACAATGCCCAATGCCAGTTTCATCCAATTGTGCCTATTGAATGACTCTTTACATTACAACTAAATTTTACAGGTTGGAGAAAAGAATGCAGTTCTTCTGATGAAACATGGCTTTTTGAATATTTTTAAAAAAATGTTACCAGTGCGATTTGAGTTTCTGTGATCCGTTGTGTTAGTTTAAAAGCCATTGCATTGTATGCTGGCCCTGCCCACAAAGCTGCTGATGGCCCCAGATTGAATTAATAATTAATAAGATCATCCGTAGGCCTTCATAGAGGCTTTTTGAATTCCAGACATGCACCACACTCTGGGTGAAAAAAGATTTTCCTCTTGTCTCTTTTAATCCTTCTCCCAATTACCATAAATCCCTGGTAATTGACCCCTCAGCTAGGGAAACAAGACCTTTCTCTGCGCTATATTGATCACCATGATAACAAATGTTAGTCATATGAAATGGAAATAATTTTCCCCAATGTGAAAGGCTGATTTGGCAGTCAGACCTCTACCTAACTTTCTCACATCTCTTTTCACCTCTTGCTGGGCTATGACCTCACCAGGGAACATATTGACGTTATTTCCACTTCTCTCCATATTTTCCAACCTCATAATCCCCCAAATCCAAACACTTCTACTTCTATATCTTTCTCAAGTTCACCAGTGGGGCTTCCCTGCTAAACCCCATGTTTCAATTTGTTCACATCCTTCAAAGAGATTTCTTCCTAACTCAGTGGGGAGGTTAAGTTTGAGAGGAGCAGATGGGGGCGGGGCTTGAGTTTGGGGGGGGCGGTCAGGTCACCCTCATGCTTGCGTGGTGTGGGCGGTTACCAATTATTGGTAGTAGGGGAGGAAGGATGCTCCTCTTTGATGAAGACTGGTATGCTCTTGCCAACAGTGGAGGGGGGCTTCATATCATTTTTTACAGTGGGGGGTCCAATTTCTAAGTGTGAAGATCAGGCTACTAGTCTCAGTACAGCAGGACTGGCTGGCAGGTTGCTCAAAAAGGAGCTTATTTGCATCAGGGTGAATCCCAACTGGAAGATGCTGCTATGCCAACTGAAAATACTCTTGTTTTCACTCCACTGGAGATGTTTAGTGCCAATTTGGGAGAACTGGACCCATAATGTCTTAATGATGAGTGGTGGCATGGAAGGAAAGAAAAGGAAATTAATCTTCCCTCCAGATCCCACTACCTCGTGGGACATTTTGCCACATGTGGGATGAGAATTGCCCTGTTCTGTTCAGTGTGAATTTCACCCCAACTTCTTTTTGGACCTTTTGCCATCTTCACTTTATGGCAGTGGCAGAAACCCATGATGCTGAATCGAGGTAAAGCTGGTGATATGCTCCTTCTGAAATATCAGGAAAATGGATAATGGGTGACTGGTTCAATACAACCTGGATTATATTTTTCTTCAAAGTAACTGTCTGACATACTTGCCATGCAGCTTTTACTGTAAGTTCTCAGCCTGTGACTTTTTGAAATATTATAAAGTAAATTTTACTATGTGACACACATGAGAAATTCATAGACGTGTATTTAATGAAATCCATTTCCCATTTTATAATCTTGTTAAAAAAAAATTGCAAATTCAGTTGCTTTATTTGCGCTTGGATATATAAAGCCCAGTGGAACACAACAGTAGCTCAGTGAAACATTGATTTACCTGTGTACATACCCCATATTTGTTTTCAGCCTGAGGAAACTTATACTGCAAGTTTGTAATTATTCTATGTTGGAGTGATGATTTTCCTGCTTTGTGTACATCCACAGACACAATGTGAGATACAACTCAGGTTAGAAAGAAGTTCTGCATGAATCATTTTCTTGTCAGTGCTGCCCTTACTCACAGAAGTAGGAAAGTGTTTTAGAGCTATAAGTAGCATATAAAATTCACGAATAGTTAATTACAGCATATTAAACTGAAAGTCATATTTATATTCAGCATGATTGAAATTCCATTAGTTGTGTCTACATATGGACTAGGAGCAGGAGTAGGCACTTCACCCCACCCCCATCCCCGAGCGCACTCCGCCATTCAATACGATCATGGCTGACCTTGTCTTGGCCTCAACTCTATTTTCCTACTCATGCTCCATAACTCATTGACCGGTGCAGAGTCAATGAGCTGAATGGTCTCCCTCTGCACTGTAGGGATTCTGTGATTACTAATTTAAAATCTGTCTACTTCCTCCTCAAACTTACTCAATGTCCTGGCATCTATCACACTCTGAGATAGCAAATTCCTCAGATTCATGACCCATTGAGAGAAGTAATTTCTCCTCATCTCTGTTTCAGACCTGCCACTTCTTAACATAAAACTATAGCCAATAAATCTAACAAACATTGATCAATATTCTTTGATTGTCAAATATGTATTTGGCTGCCACCCCCACCACCACCACCCCCCCTCCCCACCCCCCACCACCACAACCACTATCCAACCACCAACTTGTTTTGTTTTTAATTAATGATGCATTTACTTGCCAAACAGTGAGATGGCAGCAAAACGCAGAGAAGCGCTTATAGATTAACCTCTGGCTATAGTCAGTTTCCAAATGTGAGTATGTGTACTTAACTAATTCATGTGGGCTACAATGGGAAGCAGATGTTTGCTCATTCGAAGCAATGTAATGGGCACAGAAAGTGTACAGAGCAGCACTTATGCAGATGGTCGGTACAAAACCTCACATTGAGATTACACCTGAGTCCAAGTTTCTGGTCCAGCAGAAGGACTTGAAACAAAAATGACTGCAACATCGCATTTAACGGCACGTAAGTTCTGACTGTGTGACCTACAAATCTTTTCACTTCGAACTACTAACAACCTGTTAACCGTAACTACTGCAATTCCAAGCACACAGTCACACAGACTGGTGCCACGATTGACCCTGAATATCTGCTTTGTAATGTTACTGCAGCATGAAGGAATTGAAAAAAGAGCTGCGCGCATACATCATAAGAAGGTAATAAGGCATTACAAGACCAACTTCACACTCAGCTTGTCCACCAAGGGCTTTTTTTCATTGACAACAATAACCCAATGTTTTGGTAGGCAGGCTCCAGTCCACTTAGCAAGTGAGGCGGCATGGGTGGAATGCCAGGTATGTCTACAGAGCAGCACAGCGCAGGCAGGCTGACGCCAGGAGAGAATAGGCAGGTACCTATTGAATTACAGGATTTCTACAAATCTAATCCACATGTAATGTGAGACTCATTATATATCCAGCCTCAGCCAGAGTGCAGGACGACAGGAGACGTGTGTGACCCATGGGCAGTGATCCCAGCTAAGTAGCTGTCTGAAGGCGGCTCGGCCCTGGGAGAGAGTTTTCTTCTTTCTCAGGGAAGGTTACACGAAGCATGACAACTGCTTGTTTTGTGCTCACCAGGCAAGCAAATAACCTCCCAGCTCCCCACCTCCTTTTTTTTGAAGCAATTGTTGTCACACTTCCTTTCCTCTACAAAATGCCTCGAGATACCGAAGCTATCCTTGTGGTGCTTGACACGGGTTGACTGGCTGTCAGGGTGCTGCTCCAGGCTGTCAGATACCTGAATCCCATCACTTCTCACACTTTGGAAGCCTTTTCTTCTCTCCAACCCCTTTGGTGTGGCCTCCCGCACCCAGCCTCTGTGGTAGGTAAGGACAGAGAGAGGGGCGGGGAGGGGGGGGGGGAGAGAAAGACATGTGAATTAAACTCTAGACTCCGTGCACAACTCTCAAAGGCGGAAAGCTGAATCTGCACGAACAAGAATGTGAAGGATGATGTGTATTAATCTTTTCCACACAAGCAGCATTTCAGATTTGAACCCTTCCCCCACCCCCATCCCTACCATCTATTTAAATGGGTGTCCTCAAGCTAACTATTATCTAACTTATTTTAGAAGCTGCGCTCGGAGGCAAATGATGTTGATGATGTTGCGAAGGTATCCAAAGATAAAAGGAATTCTGATATAACTGAAATTCTTTTAACAAAACGTAATTCTTAGCAATATTTTGGCGTCATATCGGGACGTTTGATAGGTCAGCAATATATTATTTTTGCTCATTTGTCTCCAACCAGTAAATATCTAATTGTTATTATCTACTCACAATCATACTACTGCAATTTTTGTGTTAAATAAAACAGACTTGTTACAGAACATTTACATTGTTCAATTATATTTTGCATAAAATATACATCTTGTGAAGAGGTGTGCTTTCGGTTTACGCCTGTAGACTTCTGTTTTAGCACGCTAAGATTTCATTACACATTTATGTGAATAGTCTTTGCAGATGCAGGGAAGCAACTAGTGTACAGCACTATATTAAAAGAGGTATGGGACATAACAGGAAAGGAGAGCTTTACTTGGAAGTAATATATTGCATGCTGGTGGAATTTCCTGTAAAAAATACATTCCAGCAATTATAGAATTTTAATAGACTTTATTGCACTTGAGATCATTACCAGGAATGACGTAGAAACCCTACAACACAGAAGGACACCATTAAGCGGTCAGACCTGCGCCAACAATAATCCCATTCAGGTGTGATCCCTGAAACCCCACATATTTGACTTGCTAGTTCCCCTGACACTAAGGGGCAATTTTGCATGGCCAAGCCTCTTAACCCACACATCTTTAGAGTATGGGAGGAAATTGGAGCATCAAAAGGAAACCCACACAGGCATGGGGAGAATGTGCAAATTCCAAACAGACTGTCACCTGAGGCCAAAATTGAACTCAGGTGCCTGGTGCTGTGAGGAAGCCCTTCATGCTCAATGGGAAGGTGCGCCCCCAAAATCAACTTATTAATTATACATCAGCAAGAAGATCAGCAATTCTTGTGGCATTGTTGGCAGGAACATGATCATAGTCAAAGTCGCAAAGGTCATGGCACCATATTTAAATGATTCATGGACAGACATTCACGAACAGACATTCATTCATTGCAGGCCAGGGACGCTGCAGTACTAATGCAGACTGGTTGTGGCCGCAACTCATATTGGAGAAGCTGGCAGATGTGAGCAACCACACCCTGGGACATACAAAGGCGCATGTGGTAGTGGCTTTGTATCACTTCCAGGATAAGAGTACTGCTAGTGCTGCACCCATGTTCAGGCCAGTATTCGCTGTTGCATGGTTCATGTTCACCAGCATTGCAAACTTCAAGAGGCACCTATGGCTCAGTACCTTGCTCCCCCAGAGCCTATACCAACTGGTAATGGGTCTTCATTCTCCTCATCTGAATGAAAGCCATAGTCAAGGAAAGATTGCTGACAAAGTGTATCATCTCCACTTCAGAGGATGTGTGAATAAATTGTCGAGACAATCTAGTGAACATGTCATTTACAAGTTTCCATTTGAAAGTCAGCGGACAAGTGTTACATCCTTCATCTTAACCTCTATCTAGACATAGAGATGTATTCCATGCCTTTCACAAGGTTCACAAGAATGATCACTAGAATGAAGAACTTGTCATATGAGAAACAGTTGAGGGCTCTGGCTTTGTACTCAACGGAGTTTGGGAGGATGGGGAATCTTATTGAAACTTACACGACACTGCAAGGCCTGGATAGAGTGGGCATGGAGAGGATTTTTCCACTAGTAGGAAAAACTAGAACCAGAGGGCACAATCTCAAACTAAAGGGATGATCCTTTAAAACAGAGATGAGGAGGAATTTCTTCAGCCAAAGAGTGGTGAATCTGTGGAACTCCTGGCTGCAGAAGGCTGTGGAGGCTAGATCACTGAGTGCCTTTAAGACAAAGATAGATCTGTTTTTGATTGATAAGGGATTAAGGGGAAAAGGCAGGAGAATGTGGATCAGAAAAATATCGGTATGATTGAATGGTGGAATGGACTCAATGGGTTGAGTGGCCTAGTGCTGCAAAGTATGAGAAGCCCCCCTCTGACATCATTTCATCTATATGTACTACCTTGGAATCTGTATTTGGAGACCATTGCCATGGCAGCAGAGAAAGACTAAACATTTGAGCCCTTGTCAGCCATTACCATTCGCCCATGAAGATCAAAGTTTGGAGTCACAGATTGGCTGCCTTCCGTCAGTCTTCCTCCTTGGAGGCATTCCACCTCCCCCCATTGCCATGATCAGTGTTTCTGACTAATTGGTAGCAAATGGCACAGAACAAAAGACAGCTCCAAATCTTGCTGGGATCTTCATGTTATGAGACTTCTGAATTGGGAACAAACTTCAACATTGTGGCCTTCATCATAGGGAAGAGAACGCAGTACCTTTGATATCCTGTTGCCTTATAATTATTAAGGTGTCTCTTTAGTTAGTCACATGTTGACCTTGGACACCATTCACTCAAAGAGAGCCTTCTCCAGCTTGAGTGATCTCACTGACCAACTGTGTGTTCAAGGTCAAATTAAGAAAATGGTCAATGTCATTCAAACTCATTGTTCCCTTCTAATCTATTCCTTCAATCACAAACATCCCCATCATCCCTGACCACCTATATCGCCAACTTTCTCACCTCTATTATTCTTGAACCACCTCCCATGGCTACGGACCCTATCACTATCCATTTTCACAAACCTTCATTCCCCACACAGTCAATACCTATTAGAGGTCACTCACTGGAATTAAATTCAACTGTGGTCAAAGAGGTGGTCAAAACAGGTATCTCAGATTACAGGACAATCAGGATCAGGGTGAGTTCCCCTCTCCCCCAACTATTGAATCTAGACTTACCAGACTTTTACCCTGGATTACAAAACTACTCCATCTCATTCTCCCCTCTGAAATGTGACTGTTCCTATTACAGTACCTTAAGGTCACTGATCAGGACCCCACTGTTGACAATGCTGACTCCCTTCCACATGGACACTGCACACAATCCCCCCACCTCTTCCCCAGATATTCTCTCCCCCTTGCCTGATAAACCTGCCTTACCAATCCTGCCTTTTATCCACACATGCACTATAGCCTTTCCCTTCTAGTCTTCATCTGCCTCCCGTGTCCAAGTTTGATGCCACAAATTCCATCAATAATGAGTGAAGTCATACAAGATCCCCAAGAAGACAAAGGAACATCTACTGACTTCCAATCCATGGAAGAAGTGAAGGTAGCCAGATGCACACTACTTCTATATCATAGTCAAACTGAACTGAAATCCTCACTGCAGAGAAGTTAAATTGAAAGATGAATTTAATTCCAGTGAGTGACCTTTTAATTTGCATGTAAGACATGCTAACAAATGCAAATGTGTTCCCTGACAGTTTGTTAGCAGGCTGAACCCACCTTTAACTCACTTTGGATGTTAGGAAAACAAACCTTGTGCTCTTTATCCTGCTATTGGGTAACAATTTTTTGCCTCCTTCCAAATAGACGGTTGCCACCAACCACATTTCCTGCCATTGGTGGGAGTGTGAAATTCTACGCTGTGCCTATTGCAGACTGTCAGACCTTCATTTTTGAAAAACAGGATACTCTCATTCTCTACATTTACACTCCTTCACCTACATAATCCCTTATAAAAACAAACATTTATTTTGACTGTTAAATCTCTTAATAAGCATTTCAGTCATGTGCTTAATCTCTATTGCCACTTCAAAGAGCTTCAATCAAACTGTGAAGTGCAGGTACCCCACTGTGATAATAAGGTTCTTAAGTCAGTCATGCAGCACTAATTCCTGAGGTTTATGTCAATAAATAACAAAATAGAAAGCAAGGAAATTTTTAACAGTTAACAATTTTTTTCAAATATTTAAAGGACAGGAGTTTAACATGACTTGACAGCTTGACAATTATAAACACACGCATAAGCACACATGTAGGCACAGGTACATGCACAAGCACAGGCATATGCACAGGTATATGTGCAGACACATGCACAGACACACACGTATGGAATGATATGGTAGCACAGTGGTTGGCACTGCTGCTTCACAGTGCCAGGGGCCCAGTTTCAATTTCCGGCCTGGAGCAAAAACCGTGTGGAGTTTGTATGTTCTCCCTGTGTCTGCATAGGTTTCCTCTGGGTGCTCCAGTTTCCTCTCAGTCTGAAAGACATGCTAATTAGTTGCATTGAATTGAACAGACGCCGGAGTGTGGCAGCTAGGAGAATTTCACAGTAACTTCTTTGCCATGTTAATATAAGCCTTACTTGTAACTAATAAATAAACTTTAACTTAACATTATATGCACATGCAGAAGCACAAAAACAAACAATCTGAATTTGATTCCAAGCAAGATTTTTATTAGATTTGTAATAGAGAATTTGTGCTGTCTCAATGGCAGAATGCCATTCTGATGTAAAAACAGCAGCAGAAACAGAAAGGCCACGTATGATGGTGACCAAACCCTAGAACCTCTTAAATATATTACTGCCATTTGTCAAATTTTGATAAGCTTATTTCCAGTTTATAGCTTACATTCTTTGAATGCTGAGTGTAGGTTTTATAATATGGTTAATTTGAAGTGGAGCAGATTATTATTTGGGAATTGTACCACACGATGCTAATTATTCAGACACCTTATCAATCAAGAAAGCATCACCCACATCCTTGACATTCTTACTGGGATTCTCCTGGCTCTTCTGGCAATGGAACATGAGGAGGAAAATGATCACTAACAACAGCAGAACGAATCACAGATGGATTGGAACAAGAAACACAGCACCAGACTTGTCATCACCTTTGAGCAACAACATGCTTGTAAATTGAGACAAGGATTAATCCAAACCCACTTCACCTAAGTAGTCACCTAAGAAACATCATTAGATTAGGTTCCGACTCACTACATGCCAACACAATTCATGTTCAAGCCTCAGTATTCCTTTGTCACCATTAATAGACAATCACTGAGACATGATTGTGCAATAACGTTTAAGGCAGTATAATCTGGGGAACCTCCAAAAAAATACATTGTGAAACTAGTAATCCAGAGACCCAGTGTTCGAATCCCACCATGGTAGATAGTAAAATTTGAATTCAATCAAACTCTAGAATTAAAAGTTTAATGATATTCATGAAATGTTATTGATTGTTGTAAAAATTCACCTGATTCACTATTGCCCAATCAGGAAGGAAATCTGTCTGGCCTACATGTAATTCTAGATCCACAGCAATGTGATTGACTCTTAAATGCCCTCATAGATGAGCAACAAATGCTGGTCCTGTCAAAGATACCCAAATTACATGAATGAATAAAAAATCGTGTCTAGAAAATATTAGCAAAATTAAAACCAGTTAAGACCATAAGAAATAGGAACTGAAGTAAACTTTTCAGTCCCTCAATTCAATAGAATAATGGCTGATCTGACTTTCTTCGTGTTCACTTTCCTGCCCTTTCCCCATAACTCTTGACTCTCTTATTGATCAAAAAACTATCTTAGCCTTAGAAAAAAGACTCATATTCCTATAATCACAGTACATGGCACTGGGAGTAATCCAGAGATTACAACCTTTGAGGTCCTACTTTTCAATTTGCCATCCAGCTCTTTAACCTCTACTGCAAGACCTCATCCCTCTTTTTACCTGTATCAGGGGTTCCAATGTAAACCTGAGTGTTCATGCTCCCCTGTCAGAATTCCCTGGAACCTTTCACTAATATCCTTGAGCCTAGCACCAGAAGGCAACACATCATCCTGGAGTCATGTCTGCAGCTTCAGAAATACCTATCTGTATACAATTGAGTCCTCTACCACTATTACTATTCCATTCTTACTCCTCTCCCCTTGTGCAGCTAAGTCAACCACAGTGCCGTGAACGTAACTCTGACAGCACTCCCAGAGCAACTGTCACTCTTGCTGCTTTTTAAACGCAAAAAACAGTTTTTGAATGAGGTGCACTCTCAGGCCTTCCTCACTACCTGCCTGCCTCCCTGCTTCTGACTGGTGGTCGCCCACTCTCACTCTCACTGTATTTCCTTAAGCTATGGGGTGACCACATCTAAAAATGTGCTATCTACTGATCTGTGTCCCCAGCAGACAGTTCTGAGATCTGTACAAGTGTATGGAAAAAAAAGTAAGGGACCATGCTAACACTATTAATCAAAAGAGAGTCTGTCTCCAACAACAATATCAATCAAGTTTGCCTTCATAAAGCTTTGTGGTAAAATATGCCTCTGCACAATAGCTTTACAAAGCTATCTAAATGTTCATTAGCGATGTGGCTACTTTTAAAATATGCTGGGAAATAATTATCAAAGGATTATAAAGAAAGACAATGAATAATTAATTCCAAACCTGCTGAAAGTGCAGCTACTTCGTCTGCATCGTTGCTCATGTAGAATGTATCCACAAAGATCTGCACCCATATTTGGAGATAGGTGAAAAAACACTTACAGCTCATACAATCGCAAAGGCTTCTCTCCCCTGTCAGTAATCCTCTTCCTTGCTCTCACCTATGATATGATGTGCTGATGCTGCACTGTGGATTATCGCTAAGGTACCTGAACTCAATGACAATTCCAAAAAAAAACATTTGCAGCAATGTTAAATGCAATGCTTTTTAAACAACTAAACTTTTTTTGACAAATTCTCCTCTCCAAAAAAATCCTTAACTCACAGTTTGAAAATATTTTCTACACATCATCCATAAATATACTGCCCTTGATATGTCTGCTAATTGTGGACACAATTTGTTTTGAGTACTTTTCCTTTTGTAATGTAGTTTTACCAAAGGGATTATGACAGTCAGTTTATAAATGCTCTGAATGAAATGTTTGGGTCCTTTCAGCTTAAGAACACCATTTGGCGCCAGTAGACAAACAATGCTTCTCACTCACCTGCTATCTCACCCTACTTAGTTTCCACTTCTTGTTCTTTTTGAAAGTACTACAATTCCTCCATTATGATTAGTCCTGGGAGGAACTGGTTTGTTTGGCTTTTAAGCTGTTGATGTTTTCGGATATTACTTTTCTGTCGTGGGAATTTCAGCGTCTATATTTTTAATATTTGTGCAGTTCAGTTTCAGTTACTGAAATAGATTATCTTGAGTGGAACCGTTATATAGTTCAGTTATTACAAACAATAAATGAAGAAAAGTACAGCGCAGGACCAGGTCACTCAGCCCATCAAACCTGTGCTGAAGTTACTTTTAAAAAGCTAATAAGTCTATAAGTGATTGGATCCATTTTAATGAAAGTTGCTAATTGCAAACATGTATATCACTGATAAAAACAGATCCTGGAGGCTTTTGGCCATAATATTCACAAAATTGCAGAATCACAGAATTGTTATAGGAGGCTATTTGATGCCTTACACTGGTTTTCCAAATGAGATTGTTAGTGCCATTCTATTGCCTTTTCCCCTTACCTTCGCACATTGTTTCTGTTCGAGTAATCATCTAATACCTTATTGAATGCCTTGATTGAACATCCACCACATTTCCACTTAGTGAATTCCAGGCCCAAACCTCTTATTGTGTGCAAATGCTTTTTCTCACTTCACATTCAGATCCATAGCACCTGTTTTTTGGTGCATTGGGTTCCCTTAGAGGTACTGAGCCTTGCAGGCTTCCCACGAAGCACGGTGCCATTAATTGCCTTTACGAAACACTGGTTTAGCCTCAACTGGAGTATTCCATCTAGGAAAAGACAGGAAATTAGGACTATGCTCTTGAAGAGCGATAGCACCGACATGCTGAGAAAAATATCCTCGTTCTGTGCTGCAACCATTCTATGATTTTATGATTCAGTGACCGCACACAAGTCACTTTGTGGATGTCACATATCAACTCCGACAAATGCTAAAAAAAGTTCCATTCTCCCAAATAGTGAAGCTGGTGAGTAAGCATATACAAAGAATCATGCAGGTAATACTTGCAATTCTGGCAGCAATCCTGATACGTTTGTTCTCCAACAATCCATTCTACCATCCACATTTGAGCCATTACAACAAACAAGAGGGTTAGTGCTAGGTAACAAGAGCTGGTGACATGACTCATGACTCTGCTCCATGTATACGTGATGTAGAGATGCTGGTGTTGGACTGGGATAAACTCAGTAAAGTTTCACAGCACCAATTTTAAATCCAACCAATTTATTTGATAGTAAATTCGCAAGCTTTCGACACTATGGCCTTCGTCAGGCAAATGCAGTGTTCTGGTCTGCAATAGCACTCATACCAACACAGACAGTCATAGATTGCTGATTAGAATGCAAATCCTTACATCTAACCAGCTATTCAAGTGTTAAAGTGGCTAACAATGTTAATATTAAATTAAACAATGTTAACAATGTTATTAAAGGGCACTAGCACAGTGACAGTGGCAGAAGGCTTCAATTATAATCATTCCAATATTGACCAATGAGGGTTTTGACATGTTGGTGTATCATTGATTTGCTCCTACTGTTTTATGTGCCTAATTGTTCTACAAGAGTGAAATGATAAAATGATATGGCTCTCATAGTTGAATAGTTACTAGCTAGTGCAATTTCTGAAGTGAGTGTTTGCAGCAGGGTTAGGTATGTGAGGGTGATGTGCAGTTATACATGGGGTCCTGATATAGACATTTTGTAATGGGGGGGTTTGATGACTTGAGCAACATCAAAGTGGTGCGGTTCATGGAATATGCCATTTGAAAATGCTTTTACTGACCTTGATCACTCAAGTGAGGTCATTGAACTTTTTGTGAAACTGCATCCAGGACTTTGGGCCTCTCTTCTGGCATTAACTGGCACAGTTGTCTAGTCCCACTGCCTTCTGAGTGATTGGCTGGAGAATTTCTGCCCCGTGGGGATCCAGATAATACTCCTTCTTACTGCACCCACAACAAGGCCTCCAGTGAATGTCCAATAGCCTTAAAGACCAATGCCACTCATGTTGCAGCATCTTAGTCTTTTTCCACATCCGAGTAATTTGTAACCAAAACCTCCACTACCTACTACACTGCAATACTTCTTTATAATTTAAGTTTAAAAGAAGTTTAAAGTTTATTTATTAGGGACAAGTAGGCTTACACTATAATGAAGTTACTTTGAAAATCCCCTAATAGCCACACTCCGGCACTTGTTCAGGTACAATAATTGAAATGCAGGCCGTGATTTGCCCATTGCGACCCGAAACTTTTCTGGCAGGTTGCAGTGGGAGATGCACATTTCTGGTCTTGTTGTGGGCTTTGCACATGCGCTGGGAATACATGTACATTGCCCAGAGCCGGAGAACAGTTGTCAGTCAGACTATGCTGGAAACCAAGTGGAAGCAGATAAGATATTTAAATCTTTTCTCCATGTATTGGGCGGCACAGTAGCACACTGGTTAGCGCTGCTGCTTCACAACTCCAGGGACCTGGGTTCAATTCCCAGCTTGGGTCACTGTCTGTGTGGAGTCTGCACATTCTCCTCGTGTCTGTGTGGATTTCCTCTGCGTGCTCTGGTTTCCTCCCACAGTCCAAAGATATGCAAATTAGGTTGATTGGCCATGGCCATGCTAAAATGCCCCTTTGTGTCCTAAGATGTTTAGGTTAGAGGGATTAGCAGGTAAAATATGCAGGGATGTGGGGAAAAGGGCCTGGGTGGGATTGTGGTTGGTGCAAACTCAATGGGCCGAAGGGCCTCTTTCTGCACTGTACGGTTCTATGATTCTATGATCTTAAATATGTATACGAGTTAATTAACGGGATCTTTCAGGTCCCAATCAAATCTCCCACCCAACCAGGGTACTTCATTCTGGTGGGGTCCAGACTAGCTACTCACTTTCGGGGAACTAAAGGGAGACCCTGTGGAATGAAGGGTGGGCAATCAGCACCCCCCCCCCCCCAAGGGTGCATGGGCATGGGTAGTGCCAGCTTGTGTCCCCAGCACTGCCTAAGGAACAAAGTGCCCATGCCTAGGGGGCAACTTGGCACTGCCACTAAGCATTGGGGAGTGCCAAGGGATGGGGTCTATTCTGGGCGGGGTCTAGGGGTGATCGGTGTGGGTGGGGAGTCTTGCTGCCACTCTGCTGAGAGGATCGGTCTGGAATGGAGGGAGGATCGCATTTGGGGTGGGCTAGTCTGCTTCCAGTGGTGGGTCAGCAGGACGGGGAGGGGGTATCTACTGGTGTGAAAAGGTGGGGGAATCGCCACTACAGGTGAGGCCTGTACATTGGGGCGCTCTGGGACAGGGGAAAGGAGGGTGTGTCAGGGCTGGCCTAAGAATTGCTGTGGACACTGCGATCAGGCCATGGTGGAGGGAGGCTGGAGAAGCAGCACTGTGGTGGTTCCAGGCTGGCCAGCCATTGACCTGGCCAATAAACTGGAGGTTGACAGATTAGGGCCAGTGTGCATGCACAGAATTCCAGAACTGTCAAATTCCGGCATGAATAGGCTCTGCCCTCCTTGGTTTTTAATGAGGTTCCCAACTGAGACGCCTTCACTGCACAGAAGGGGGAAATTCAGGTGAGAAGCTGAACTGACAGAGCAGTCGCGATTTAGAACATTTCTCTAACCAATTCAGCACTTTGGGAGAATCAAAGTCACAATTTCAGATATTAATATATACCGTCATAACTGTGGTTAGGATAGAGCTAAATAAGATCAGATCTAGCTTTTTATAAATTTCAATTTTATTCGTCAAATGGATCCACATTCTATTAATTTTCAAAAATAGCACGTTTTACCTTTGACGGGGCATGGCATGCATTTTCAGGAACCACCGCATCTTGCCGGGAGATAAATGAACCACTTTATCATATTACTGATTGAAGTAGCAACAGCATGTTTTAGAAAAAAAGCATGATGTAAAGTATTAATTTTCTGTGTCATTGTTATGTCAGTCTCAAGTGCTTCAAATAACAGCAAGGGTGTAAGTGGCTCCCATTTTCAGGTTTATTTTTATCAGTTGGTGGTACCATCATAGTGTATGTAGAAAATGAGGCGCCTCGAGACTTGCAGACATTCCATTAGTTTTATTGATCAGTCTGATATGCATTGTTTTCAAAGACTTGAATCTAATAACTGAATGCATTATGAGTTGAGTAAGAAAGAAAGAAAGGAAATGAAGTCAGCATTATATAAATTACACCCTGCGTAGAGTGCCACCTTCAGTGCTACCAACAACTTTCAGACCCTGTCTATGGCCAATCATAGTCAGCCAACAGTATCCAAACTATTTGAGTCTAAGTTAGTTGAATCAAGAATATAACTCAGAAATGTGGACTTCTCAATCACTGAGGGTAGCAACATAGAAGTAAAGAGATAGAATTTGACCTTGCTGTTCTGGACTTACAAACGTTTTTGTACTTGATGAGAACCAATAGCACAGAACCACCCTTGGAATATTTCTGCAAATGTCTGGTCAGTATAAATGGGATGGTAATATGATTCAATGGATTTCTGTCCCTTTCTTCCCTACTATGAACCTGAGGAATATCAATTGCCAAGGCATTGGATAGAAAAATTCTATCCAATTCACTGACTGTAAGTCAGTGCTCTATCACAAAGATAGTCATTGACTAATTACCATTTCAAAAAGATTTTAACATGCAGATCGCACGGACCACAATTCATGGTTCAAGCTAAAGAATATCTGTGCATTCTTTGTGATAGATTCGGACAGCGCAGTATCGCAATGAGGCATGTTATTCCCACAGGTCTCTCTAAGTGCAACAACAGAACATATTAGAGAGAAAGATACCAGGGAAGTGAACAGGAAAAAGGCTTTGAAGTCACAAGGGACGTGTGCAATGTTGCCTTTCATAATTACCCTTTGTATAAATGGTGAGGCACATCTGCCATATCCACATTCTCACACTTGGTACTTAATCATAAGAATAATCAACTGTCCATAGAACACAAGTTATAAAGAGAATACGTTAACAATGTGCATTTTTATGGCATGTTTGGAATAAACTGTTAGAGTTAAAATAACAGATGTGTGATTTCTCGTAATTGCTGTACCAATCAGTTTGGAAAGCTCTCAGTAAACAGTTTTAGTATATCTTTAGAAAATCTTTAGTTAAGAATCGACTATCCTCAACAATGGATCTTTTAGTTCTGTTAATGTTCCTGCAATAAACCATAACTACTTTATAGACTGTTTGCTCCTTACCTAAATATTATAGCCATTTGAAGATGGAAATAATAACAAAAAAAATCCAAAGTGTGTAACTGTTTAATTAATAAGCATGCAGAGCCTACAGCAAATTTGCATTACTTGAGTCCTTAAAACAACTAAATAAAACTCTGTAGCACATTGCAGGAATCACCTGCTTTAGCTGCAATTGATTGGTTTCCCTCTAATTTGATGATAACATTTTGGAAAACCATCCACCTCAAAAAGGCATGTGAAAATTTGCCAAGTCTGATCTTCTGTCTTGCAATTTTCTGATTCTCAAATTCAAAGCACAATTACAGTGCCATTTTTAATAAAAAGTATCTTTGGTTGATGGACAAAGTCAAAAATCTCACTCTACTTGACTGGCAAAGGGTGTGCTGAAAGCCTGAATTGAAATAAACTGAGAAGCTGATAAAAATCTAATTACACCCGTGCTGGCTTAGGAAGATTTCACAACAGGTCATTCAAAACCAGAATTGGAAAATAGATTAACGATTTGTCATTATTTTTGGATTGTGCATTAATTGGTCCCAAACAGAGGGCAACTACTTATATTTATAAAATACCTTTACTAGAATAAAACTTCCTAAAGTGCTTCAAAGAAAAGGATCCTGAACCTGACAATGAGATATTTGGAAGGATAATCGAATACTTTGGCAAGCAGGGGGTTTTAAAGAAGGTCCTGGAGGACAAGCGGGTAAAGTAGCAGAATGGATTAAAACCATGAGGCACTGGAGTTTGGCCATTCATCTCTGAAAGCTTATTCTGCCATTTATACCACAATTTCAATAAGCTGTCAGTGGGGAGCTTTGCAACTAAAGGCAGAACCACCAAAGTTGGGACAAAAAGAGAAAGAATGCTCAAGGTGCTGGGAATAGGAGGAATTGTTGGGTTGGAGGAGTTTCAGAGATAGAGAGAGGTAAAGCCATGGAATATGCCATGAATATGGTCCACGTCTTGCTGCATTTAGACATTTGGGTGCTTAGATACACGAGAAGTCTTGAATAGTGCTGAACATGGCAAAATCATCAGCAAACATCCCCATTTCTGACCTTAGGATGGAAGAAAGGCCATTGATGAAGCAGCTGAAGATGGCTGGGCCTCAGACACTAACCTGAATAATTCCTATGATGATGTCCTGGACCTGAGATGATTGATCTCCACAACCACAATCATCTTCTTCTGTGCTAGGTATGAGTCTCCCAGTTCCAATTGATTCCAGTTTTGCAAGGGCTCTTTAATGAGTAACGAAACTGGAAAAGAACATAATTTATTACGGAATGCAAAATGAAACCATTACCTTGGTGTACATGCTCTAGTCCCAGTCTACAGCTACAGTTGAGAAAACTCTGTTCTGGGCCTGCCTTATAAAAGGCTCAGACAATGAATTCCAGCTGGGTAGGCTGGAACCAGGGGAACTCATATTCAATAGACCCCACATTAAGATCAATCAGTGATTCCCCATGGACCTTTTGGGGGTTATCACAGGCTCCTTGATGCCACACTAATCAAATGCTGATTTGATGTCAAGGATAGTCACTCTCACCTCTGGCATTTTCTCTTTTGTCCAATTTGAACCAGGGCTGTAATGAGATCAGAAGCTCAATAATTTGATTTGAATTTGATTTGACTTATTATTGTCACATGTATTAGAATACAGTGAAAAGGATTGTTTCTTGCTCACTATACAAAGCATATCATGAGGAGGAAAGGAGACAGTGCAGAATATAGTGTTACAGTCATAGCTAGGGTGCAGAGAAAGATTGATTTAACGTGAGGTAGGTCCATTCAGAAGTCTAATGATAGCAGGGAAGAAGCTATTCTTGATTTGTGGTTGGTACGTGCCCTGGCGGGCCCCAACCTGAGCATCAATGAGCAGATTATTGCTAAGCAAGTGCCACTTAATGGGTCTATTGATAACCTTTTCCATCACTTTACTGATGATCAAGAGTGGACATGATACTGAAGGAGTGAAGGGCCATGGTGAAGTGATAGAACAGTAAGAAATCTCACAACACCAGGTTAAGATCCAACAGGTTTATTTGGCAGCACTAGCTTTCGGAATCTCAAGCTCCTTCATCAGATGAGTGAGGACTTGAGTTCACAAACATGTCACACACAGACACAAACTCAATTTACAAGATAATTGTTAGAATGTGAGTCTTTATAGGTAATCAAAGCTTAAAGGTACAGACAATGTGATTGGAGAGAGGGCCAAGCATGTGCTAAAGAGATGTGTATTATCTCCAGCCAGGACAGTTAGTAAGATTTTGCAAGCCCAGGCAAGTTGTGGGGATTATAGATTGCGTGATATGAATCCAAGATTCTTAATATGCTTATCCAAGTCCAACACCCACATCCCCATATCATAAAGAGCTAGGACTCAGTGTGAGAGATACAGATGTGGGAGCTGACACTATTGGACAATGAATAGTTGAGGAAGAGGAGGAGACTAATGACAGAGAGATAAGATAGGGAGATAAGACAGAGAGAGAAGATAGAGAGATAAAATAGATCCTTGAGAAATACCAAGTGTGTTGTTGCAGAATTGAGAAGTGAAATCATTATTGAAGATATTCTGGATAAAATTATATAGCCATGATGTGGAGATGTCACATCAGACTGGGGTAAGCACAGTAAGAGGTCTCACAATACCAGGTTAAAGTCCAACAGGTTTATTTGGTAGCACAAACTACGAGCTCTCAGACTGCTGCTCCTTCATCGGATGATTGGGAATTCTGTTCACAAACAGGACATATAAAGACACAAACTAAATTATAAACTAATGGTTGAAATACAAGTCTTTACAGGTAATCAAGTCTTAAAGGTACAGACAATGTGAGTGGAGAGAGGGTTAAGCACAGGTTAAAGAGATGTGTATTGTCTCCAGCCAGGACAGTTAGTGAGATTTTGCAAGCCCAGGCAGTTTGTGCGTTTACAGATAGTGTGACATGAACCCAAGATCCCAGTTGAGGCCGTCCTCACGTGTGTGCAACTTGGCTATCAATTACTACTGAGCGATTCTGTGTTGTCGTGTGTCATAAAGATCACCTTGGAGGAAGCTTACCCAAAGACCAGAGGCTGAATGCCTGTGACTGCTGAAGTATTCCCCAATAGGAAGAGAACACTTCTGCCTGGTGATTGTCAAGCGATGTTCATTTATCCGGTGTCGTAGCGTCAACAATGGATGATTAAATAAATGAAGGAGCAGCACTCTGAAAGCTTGTGGCTTGTGCTGCCAAATAGCCCCTATTAGACTTTAACTTGGTGTTGTGAGACTTCTTACTAAAATCAAATAGAACAAGAGAATGTCACAAAACCCACTGTGTCTCTGCACGTAGACTATGCCAGAATATCTCCAACAATGACTTTTTACTGTTTTCTTTTTTTTTCAAATATATGTCCAATTCCTTTTGAAAATTATAACTGAATCTATTTCCACCACCATTCCACAACCATTTCAGGCAATGCATTCTAGATCATAACAGCTCACTGTATAAAACAATTCACATTTCCAATTTGGCTCTCTTGCCAATTACCTTAAATCTGTGCCGTCAACTTTTCCTCATTTTTGCTATCAAAACCCTAATTCATTTGGTTGATTTATTATTGTCACATGTATTAGTATATAGTGAAAAGTATTGTTTCTTGCGCACTATACTGACAAAGCATACAGTCATAGAGAAGGAAAGAAGAGAGTACAGAATGTAGCATTAGAGTCATAACTAGGGTATAGAGAAAAATCAACTTAATGTAGGGTAAATCCATTCAAAAGTCTCACTGCAGAAGGAAGAAATTGTTTTAGAATTGGTTGGAATGTTTTGTCGTTTTTTCCAACTGAAAAAGGATGGAAGAGAGACTGTCCGGGGTGCATGGGATCCTTAATTATGCTAGCTGCTTTGCCAAGGCAGTGGGACATGTAAACAGAGTCGATGGATGGGATGTTGGTTTGCCTGATAGATTGGGCTACATTCATGATCTTTGTAGTTCCTTGCGCCAGAGCAGGTGCCATACCAAGCTGTGATACAACCAGAAAGAATGCTTTCTATGGTGCATCTTTAAAAGTTGGTGAGAGTTGTAGCTAATATGCCAAATTTCTTCAGTCTTCTGAGAAAATAGAGGCGTGGTGGGCTTTCTTAACTGTAGTGACAGCATAGGGAGATCAGGTTGTTGGTGATCTAGACACCTAAAAACTTGAAGCTGTCAATCCCTTCTACCTCGTCCCTTTTGAGAGCAATCTAATTAAACTGGCCGATGGTATTGGAGGACATGGGTATGATTGACTTCATTAAAAGTCACAAAGAGAACAAGAAAAGACAATGCACTTTGTGACAGAAGTCACCACAGCAGACGTTTATATCTCCCTACCTGCAAACTCACTGGCAGGGGAATATGAAATCCCTCAGATGGCTTTCCCACCAGGTTCATGCCCATTCTGACCTCTCTGCAATTTCACAGTGGCTGGTCGAAACCTTGACAGGGCTGCTTGCCACAACTAAGGCTGTAAGTAACCAATTAATGACCATTTAAATGTCATTTTCCATCCAATCTCAATTCTCAGGCTGGCAGAAGGAATCCAAGAGCAGAGAGTGACCAAGAAAATAATCCTGTTCAGGGAATAAGTGGGAAAGAGGTGGTGGGACAGCATCTCCATCAAGAGTCTCCTTTCAACTTTCAGCATTTACACTCTCTCACTCACACCATTCTAAGGAGTCTGACCCTTGTGAGTACTCCTTCTCCTTCCCTAGCCTCTCCACCAACACTATTGTCCAACCCCTCATTCCCCTCTCGATGCCCTGAGGCCCCCACAATTACTTAGTCCTGAACCTCTGGGCAGACTCTGGGGACTGTTTGTAGTCCCAGCTCTGTTCGCGAGGGCGGCATAGTAGTACAGTCATTAGCACTGCTGTCTCACAGCGCCGGAGACGTGGGTTTGATTCTGTGCGGAGTCTGCACATTCTCCCTTGCTGTGTGGGTTGCCTCCAGGTGCTCCGGTTTCCTCCCACAGTCTGAAAGACGGGCTGTTTAGGTATGTTAGCATGCTAAATTATCACTCAGTGTACCTGAACAGGCACTGGAGTGTAGCGACTAAGGGATTTTCACAGTAACTTCATTGCAGTGTTAATGTAAGCCTACTTGTGAAACTAATAAATAAACTTTTTAAAACATTGCAGTTTTTAGCCCTGTTGGGACTGGAGATTTGCCATCCAATCAGTGTCCCGATGCTCTCTGAAGTGAGACACTTCCAACCTATTAAAGCTCCTTGAAGAGCACGGGGAGGTTCAAAGATTCCTTGTTTCAGTTTAATTTTACTGCTTGTATGTTCCTTACATCTACTCGCATGAAACAGTTCTGAATCAAAGAAGCTAAACGAAAGCATTGATAAATATATGTTAACACAATCAATAGAATCTGAGAATTGAACATTAAACACTTTTGCACTTGAAAAGATCTTCTGATGACTGACTCATTTCATTTATTTTTCAGAATATTTTGTCTCCTTACTATCCCTCCTATCTATTCCACACTAGGCTAACACTTTGAACTCTACTATCTGTGTAACATAGTAAGGATTCAGTCTGTTTACAAACTTGATTCATCACTTTAAGGATAGATACATTAGCAGAAGATTTTTGTTCTGGACCAGGTGTCAACTGTCGTTCCTTTGTCCAGCTTGAAGTGGAGGTTACTTAACTCAAAGTGAAATAACTCAGGCATTAGATGTAATTACCAGGTTGGATTAACCCCAATTCAATGGGAGACTTTGTTTTAACTTGTATCAAATTTTGTACATAAGCAAAGCCCCCAGGTAAGATGGAATTTACCACCAATGTTGGGCTTTAAATCTCGATTGGGGGCTATGGTAGAAGCTGGTGGATTGCTTGCTGGGGCTGATATTTATGTACAGGACCCAATTCTGCTCTATTCAAAAATAAAACAGGAAATTTCAGGCAAGGGCACAGGGAACAGGGAGGTGAGCCTTTCTCTCATGCTGCATCCACAACCAATACACATACGCAGACACACACACACAATGTGGCATTGAATATATTGGGGGAGTTCCTGTTTTTTGAGTGATTTAGCATCATTATGATTTTCCTGTTTATTAGCAAGGCATGAACCTTTGGAGCGTGGTTTTTGGTATGAGCTGCCCACCCTGAGTGTTGAAATGAGTCTCCTCTGAAATTGATTTGGAGGTGCCGATGTCAATAGATGACTGGATGTTCCACTCTGCAACATTCCTCTGTGAAAAGCATGTTGGATGATGGAAGGATTGTATTTGATCATGATATATTGCAGTTGAATAGCTAGCTGACATACACTGTGAAGGCTCATGATGATTTACAATCACTTGAATATATTGTCATTTAAACATTGCAAGAGCTATATTGATATTAAAAAAAACACAGCTTGCAATTGAAATCCAAATGCAGTTTAAAGAATTGTGATAACAAACGTTCAGGCATAAAATGGATACAACAAGAGTGAATCTCAGGGCTTATTGTCACCTACCCAAAATATTCAGAAAAGCATTCAGCCTGCAATATGGATCAAGCTATTTCTCAGATAATCCTGGTATCATCTAAGATCAGGTATTCAGCCTCTTTCATATTTAGATGATGAAATTCATTCCCTATTTTAGGCTCACGTTTCAAAATTAGATTGGGGTGCACAAAACCCGTACCAGCTCTGTTCCTCTTTTAAATTCTTTGATGACAGTCAAACTTTCAATAAATAATAAAATCATTGTTGTTGATTGGAACTGTCAAGTATCCATTTATCACCCGACTCCACAATCTCTCAAATATTAGTTTATTTATTAGTGTCACAAGTAGACTTCCATTAACACTGTAATGAAGATACTGTGAAAATTCTCTAATCACCACACTTAGCATGGCCAATGCACCTAACCAGCACATCTTTCAGATTGTGGAGGAAACCAGAGCACTTGGAGGAAACCCATGCAGACACGAGGAGATCACATAGATTCCGCACAAACAGTGACCCAAGGCAGGGAATGCTAAAGTTACTGAATGGGATTTACCCTAGGATTCTCTGGGAGGCTAGGGAACAAAAAAAAACAAACAGGAAAGGAGGGGTCCTGTGGGAGTTTTTTATAGGCCTCCAAAAAATGGGCACAGAATGCATCAAGCTCATCAGGGAAGTATGCATTGGAGCTAGTGGTCTTACATCTTGTAGCCTGTTATGTCTTACAGAACTTGCCATAGTCAGCAGGGGTTGGTGTGACTAGCTTTGGACTCTAACTTGGTTCAGCACCTTCTTTTAGTATCTTTGATGGATCTCCTTAGATCATATCTAGCTTTCTTGTATAGGCCAGTGTCACCTGATTTGAACGCCTGAGACCTGAACTTCAACAAGCAGTAGATATCCCTGTTCATTCATGGTTTCCAGTTTGGTGAACAGATGGATTTTCTTCGTTGGTACACAATCTTCTACACACTTATTAATGAAGTCAGTTATTGTAGTGGCGCACTTGTACAGGCTGGTCAGTATTTAAATACTGACCAGTCCACTGACTTCATGCAGCTCCATAGGCGATCGTCCAATTCCTCAGACCAGATTGATGGAGTGCACCAGCTGATCGCTCATACCCAGCCAGAGAGATCATGATTTCAAGGTACTGTCTTCATTATCAGGTTAATCAGGTCAACAAGCCATGAGGCATCAAATATGCATCCACAAGATCCACAAGATCCGCCGTACTATCGGAAGGAAGTGGAGTCCTTGGAGAGAGTGCAGAGGAGGTTTACCAGGATGCTGCCTGGTATGGAAGGACTGTCTTATGAGGAATGATTAAATAGACTGAGGTTGTTTTCCCTTGAAAGACGTCGGCTTAGAGGGGATCTCATAGAGGTGTATAAGATTATAAGGGGTATAGATAGAGTAAATGGAGGTAAACTTTTTCCACCTTCAGAAATGGATAGGACGAGGGGTCATGGCCATAGGGTGAGGGGGGCTATGTATAGGACGAATATTAGAGGGCAGTTTTTCACACACAGGGTAGTGGGGGTGTGGAATGCACTGCCGAGTAAGGTGGTGGGAGCAGGCACGCTGGGGCTGTTTAAGGGTCTCTTGGACAGCCACATGAGCGGTATGCAGATAGAGGGATATAGTAGGACTGTTTAACTATGGCTTTTTTCCACAGGTAATTCGGTCCATACTGACCAACATTGAGCATGCATTCGGCAGGTGGTGCGGGTACAGCTCTTGGATGTTGATTCATGGGTTGCCTGGTACCTCATGTCGTAAATGAGTGCTTTATGTGGACCATCTGAAGGGCACCGTGACAGCTCAGAGACTATCGATGTGGCTGTGCAGACACTTGGAATTGGGCCGGTGTCTGCGGGAGTTTGCGCGTTCTCCCCTGTGTTGCGTGGGTTTTCTCCGGGCACTCCGGTTTCCTCCCACAACCCAAAAATTCTCTCTTAGGCTGATTGGGAAACAAATTGTCCCTATAGTGAGAGTCTTCCATATTAGGAATAACCTAAATTTAGAATAGGATAATGGAATTGCTACTATATAGTTATGACGGCGGCGCGGGCTCGTTGGGCCGAAGGGCCTGTTTCCCGTGCTGTGTTGCTCTTTAAAAAAAAAAGATCCCTCACAGCCACTTATCTTCAGGGATGCACAGTAGTTCCTTGTGCATCACCTTCATAGTCTAATAAATCCCTTATAGCTTAGCGATCAAAAACAAAGATCACTCAAGGCAGAGTCATAACTTTTAACATGACAATTTCTGACTTGCACTCAACTGGTCTGGCAACATAATTTAATACATTGCTCTTATAATTTATTGTCGTTTCTCAATTTTGACATCTTAAATCATTGTGTTTATAATTGTATCAATTGTGTTCAGGTCCTTTTCCATTTCACCTTCAAACATTTCCTTTCAATTTGCAGGATCTTGTAGTTTTCTGCAATGAATTTCATCTGCTGTTAGTTCATGCAGAGAAGGAGGTTTCATGTTTAGGCCTAGTGTGTGCTGAGTTAACTGTTCTCCAATGCGCAGTGATACTAATGGGACAATTATTTCTGGATTAGAAAGGGGTCATTAATTAATGTACTGATCCAATAATGTATGCAGGAATTCAAAATGCAAGAATCTCAAATGAAGTCAGAATAAGGATTATCTGTAAAACTCCTACAATTGAACACTTGTTTAGTAAACACCCTTTCACCCTCGCAGAGAATGGTTGTCTACATTTGAAGGTTGGAAGCTATGTAAACATTTTCACACAGAAAACTACAATCCTAGTAGTAATTGTAAAACATGGCAGAAAGTAAATAGCGGTACAAATTCATTCCGAGTCTGAACCATAGTCCAACAAAGATTGAAGTGGATATATAGACCTGTGTTATGTTGCTACCAAATAGGAAACATGATGTGGCTTTGTCATACAAGAGGTAAAGTCAGAAGAAAAGTATTTTGTGAACTGAATGCTCATCAGTTGGATAGTGCTGAATCTCACAATTGTTATGGCGCAGAAGGAAGCCATTTGGCCCACTCTGTCTGCACTTGCCCTGCAAACAAGCATTACGGCATTATGCCTTTCTCCTGTATCCCTGCATATCAATCCTAATCAAGCAATCATCTAATATCCCCTTAAATGCCTGAATTGAACCTGCTTCTACCATTCTCCCAGGTTTGGATTTCTCATCAGAGACTTTGGACGAACATTACAAACAAGGTTATCTGCTAAATGGCTATGAGGCATGGTCAAACATTGTTAGATTTCTAAATGCCAGTAGTTCAGTGGAGATGTACATCATGGACTTCAACAGATTGCATAAAATATTAACACAATTCAATTTGAGGATTACTTGACATGTATCAGCATTGAAATTGCTGGATTGTTCTAAATGATGCTGTTTCAAATGAACAGGTTTGTGGTTCTTATTGGTATTTGGTTCTTGGAGAAGGAGATCCTGTGGAGTCAAATGTTTGGTGTATTGAAAAAGTTTATAATGGAATTTTAATGGCAGACAAAGTGGATAAAAATACCTTTAGCAGATCTGGTTATTATAGCTGATACAACCAACCCAGGAGAAATTCCTCGATTTTGTTGACCAAGGTGAAACCTCTCAATTTGTTGCTGTCTGGCTGGATTACCCACAAATTGTCACAAGCCCGGGTGAGGAGATCAACTGGCACCATCTTTATACATCACACTCTGTTGGAAGCAATTTAACAAGGTTCCTTTCCTGTGGATAACATTCCCAGACTCAATGGTTCTGTCTTAAAAGGAGCCAATTTAACATGTTTTCTTGAGTTGAAAATTGAGTAAGTTTATTAATCAATAAAAAGGTGAGGATAAAAATAGTAAAATACATCCATCTACATTGATATAGATTAAAAGTGAGAATTTTGTTCAATAGTGAGCAAACAAAAATAAAAAGGGAGACAGACCAGTCCTTGACTTGCGAAGAAGGGATGATATAGCATGCAACCATTATGATTTGGTTCCAGTAGAGTTGTCTTCTGCAGGATGTTTTATAGTAAGAGGACTAATCTATTGCTGAAATTCTGCCCATGGAAATATTGCCCATGGAAGACTTCTACAGAAAATGCAGATGTGTGGAATAGAGGGTGATTTAGCTAATTGGATTAGAAATTGGCTGGCAGATAGAAGACAGAGGGTGGTGGTTGATGGGAGATTTCATCGTGGAGTTCGGTGCGAGTGGTGTGCCTCAGGGGTCTGTTTTGGGGCCCCTGCTGTTTGTAATTTTTATAAATATCTGGATGAGGGTATTGAGGGATGGATCAGTAAATTTGCAGATGACACTAAAGTCGGTGGAGTGGTAGATAGTGAAGGGGGTGTTTAGTTTACAGAGTGACTTGGACAAGTTGCAGGCTGGGCCGAGAGGTGGCAAATGGAGTTTAATGTGGAAAAGTGTGAGGTAAGCACTTTGGCAGGAAAATAAATGTGTAGAGTATAGGGCTAATGGTAGGGCTCTTAATGTGTTGAGGAACAGAAGGATCTTGGTGTATGTGTCAATAGATCCCTGAAAGTAGGCAGTCAAGTGGATAAAGTTGTAAGAAGCTTATGGAGTCTTAGCTTTTATTGGTAGGGGGATTGAATTTAGGAGCCGCAGCATCAGTTGCAGCTGTACAAAACTCAGTGCGGCCGCACTTGGAGTATTGTGTGCATTCTGGTCGCCACATTATAAGAAAGATGTGGAGGCATTGGAGAGGGTACAGAGGAGGTTTACAGGATGTTGCCTGTATGGAGGGCAGGTCTATGAAGAGAGGTGAGGATTTGAGTTGTTTTCGTTAGAAAAGGCGGCTAAGGGGACTTATTGAACATATAAGATGATTAGAGGTTTGATAGGGTGGACAGTGATAGCCTTTTTCCTAGGATGGAGAAAGCTAGCACGAGGGGACACAGCTTTAAATTAAGGGGTATGAGTTATAGGACGATATCAGAGGTAGGTTCTTTACTCAAAGAGTGATTAGGGAGTGGAATGCCCTGCCTGCAGCTGTTGTGATGCGCCAAGTTTGGTGGCGTTTAAGAGGTTAGTTGATAAGTATATGGATGGAGGGAATGGTTAGTTAGGAGGGGCATTGCTTTTTATTTTGGTCGGCACAACATCGAAGGCCGAAGGGCCTGTTCTGTGCTGTATTGTTCTATGTTCTATATGTTCTATGAAAATAGTTGATTCTTTGACTCCAGTAATCTGTGGTTCAGTGGAAAAATTCCTCAGTTCATTTGTTTCAGCTGCAATTCTTTTGCTGCTTGGAACTAGCTTCCACAGTCAGAGAGAGAGAAATTTGAGAAGTCTCAGGATAAGCAGGATCAGCTGCTTATCCTCACACAGCAAATGCAGACAGACTGTGGAGTAGCTCTCTCTCTTAGCTAGATTTTAACTCCCTCTATTATCTATTTCAAGGAACAAACAGAATTCACTAGTCTCAGTAGGCATTACACACTGAATCTTTTGATATGAGATGGTCATCATATCCCATTGTCTTTACCAGAGATAGTAACCAGTCTTTGGGTGCTCTTGTAAGTAGTGGTTGGTCTGAAAATAAGGAGGGGTTTCATTGCCCCTTAGAGAAACACCTTGCAATGATTCTTGCCATTGGCTGACTGCGCATTCTCAGCCTACTTTGGGGTTTGAATCCATTTTAAAATATCAAGTGCAGATGTAATTCCATGTCTTTTTCTCAGGGCAGGCAGATCAAGTTTGACCCTGACATGTGTGAGGTGACGCAATTTGAAAGAATAACAAGGTAAAGGAGTATTCAATGAATGACAGTACACTGTCCATTTTGGCAGGTCAAATGGGATGAAGGAGTATAATATCAAGGGTAAGACTCTTAGCAGTGTAGAGGATCAGAAGGACCTTGGGGTCCAGGTCTATAGGATTCTTAAACAGGCCTTGCAGGTAGAGGATGTGGTTAAGAAGGCGTATGGATATACTGGCCTTTATCAATCGAGGGATTGCGTTTAGGAGTCGCGAGATAATGTTGCAGCTTTATGAGACGCGAGTCAGATCTCTCTTGGAATACTGTGCTCAGTTCTGGTTGCCTAATAACAGGAAGGATGTGGAAGCTATTGAAGGGTGAAGAGGAGATTTACAAGGATACTGTCTGGATTGGCTGACATACCTTATGAGGATAGGCTGAAGGAGCTCAGTCTTTTCTCCTTAGAGAAACAAAAGATGAGAGGTGACCTGATAGAAGTGTATAATATGTTGAGAGGTATAGATCGGGTGGATTCTCAGAGGCTTTTTCCAAGGGCTGGAATGGTTGCTACGAGATAATACAGGTTTAAAATGCTGCGAAGTAGGTATAGAGGAGATATCAGGGGTAAGTTTTTTACTCAAAGGGTGGTGGGTGAGTGGAATTGGCAGCCGTCGGTGGTGGTGGAGGCAAATTCAATAGGGTCTTTCAAGAGACTTCTGGATGAGTACATGGGACTTAATAGAATTGAGGGTTATAGGTAAGCCTAGTGGGTATGGATATCATCAGCACAACTTGTGGGCCAAGGGCCTGTTTGTGCTGTAGCTTTTTTATGTTCTGTGTTCTCTGTTCTAGGAGGGTCAGAGGAACAGAAGGATATGAGATATCAGGCGACCTGATAGAGGTTTATAAAATGTTGAGAGGAATAGATAGGGTGGACTTTCAGAGACTATTTCCCTGAGCTGAAATGGTCACTACGAGAGGACACAGATTTAAAGTGCAGGGAAGCAAATACAAAGGAGATGTCAGGGGTAGGTTTTTCACTCAGAGGGTGGTAAGTGAATGGAACCAACTGCCGTCGGAGGTTGTTGAGGCAAACTCACTGGGGTCTTTTAAAAGACTTCTGGATGAGTATATGGAATAGAATAGGATAGGGGGTTATAGATAGATCTGTGGATTGTTAGATGTGATCGGCGCAACTCGTGGGCCGAAGGGCCTGTTTGTGCTGTATTGTTCTATGTTCTATGTTCTATATGGGGGTGCTTTCCACAGATCCCTTAAGGTGACAGGCCAGGTTAATAGTGTAGTTGAGAAGACATATAGGACACTTGCCATTCTCAATCATGGCATAGATTATAAAAGCATAGCGGTTATGTTGGAATTGTACAAAACTTTAGTTAGACCATAGTTGTAGTACTGTGTGCTGTTCTAGTCACCTCACTGTGATTGCACTGGAGAGGATGCAAAGGAGATTCACCTAGATGTTGCCTGGGATGGAGCATTTGAGCTACAAGACAAGATCAGATAATCTTGGATTGTTTTCTCTAGAGCACAGAAGGCTGAGGGGGACATGATTGATATATATAAGATTATGAGGGGTATGGACAGGATGAATAGGAAGCTGTTGATCACCTCATTGAACAGTGAATAATGAGAGGGCATTATTTTATTGTGAAGGGCTGGAGGTTTAAAGACGATATGAGAGAATATTTTTCACCCAGAGAGTGGTGGTGTTTGGAATGCGCTTCACAATCTTTAAAGAGTACATGGATGAACACTTAAAATGTTATAAAACTCAAGGCTCTGGGCCAAATGCTGGAAAGTAGGATTATATAGATTTAGTGTAATTTTGTCAGTGCAGACTTGATGGGTGGAAAGGTCTCTTTACTGTAAGACTCTGTGACTCTATACCTAAAGCTGGTGCAAATGGAAATTATAACTCTGAAACAAGAAGAGTTATTCAAGGTTTTGAAGAATGAATGGAGGGGAGGTGTACAGATGTTAGAGTGGATCTCCTGCAGCTGGAAAAGAAATTTGAAAAGCTTTTTAGCTCTTTTGGTCACCTATTCATTGAAGTGCAGATCAATCAACATGAAAGCTGCATTCTGCAGGGTGATACATTTCAGAGAGATGTGTTTCTGAAACTGTGCCAAGAGGCAGTAGATGCAGAAGAAAAATGATGGAAACTAATCAAATGCGTCAGTCGCCTGAATAATGCTTCCAGGGTGCGGTAATTCTTGGTGAGATCTGTTCTGTTGAAAATAGGTTGTGTTAAAGACAGATTTTGCAATATTTTATCTGTATCAAACAGGAAAACTTTCAGGTATCTTCATGAGATAGAATGATGATTTCTTCTGAGGTAGCATTGCAGAATTTGTCAGTTGTGTCATTAATAAGATTAGGGTAGAATTTAAAATTGGGAGTCAGATTTTTGTCTTAAACATATTGGTTTAGAATTAACATTTGGAGTCTAGATAACTTTAAATTGATGCTTCTATTCAGGAAGTTTTACATCCACCCAGTTAATTGTGTTAGACCATCCCTGAAAGACAATGTTATATCTAAAGAAGAGACAGGCAATTTTGAAGCATAATTGATCATTTGAACTGGTTAAGCATGTATTTGAAATGAAACATCTTAAAGTAAGGAATGTATTAATAATTAGAAACTAAACAATTGACACCTTCAAGAGACAAGAAGAGTCACGATATTCATTGAATATCATGCAGATAGTCATTCATTGTGGAATGTTGTACACTCATGAAAATGTGAGTGAGAAAGGGATTGATTCTTTTGTTGGGCAAAAATGAAATCTCCAAAATTAAATGAGTGGATAGAAGTGAGGTAAGGTGCCTGAAGATTGGAGAGTGGCAAATGTGCCTTTGTTTAAAAAAGGTTGCAAGGAAAAGCCTGGGAATTACAGGCCAGTGAACGTCACATCTGTGGTGGATAAATAGTTGGAAGGTATTTTGAGAAACAGGATCTACAGGCATTTAGAGACAGAAGGACTGATTGGGGACAGTCAGCATGACTTTGTGAGTGGAAAATCATGTCTCACAAATTTGATTGAGTTTTTTGGAGGGGTAACGAAGAAGGTAAATGAGTGCAGTGTTGTCTACATGGATTTTAGCAAGGCCTTTGACAAGATATCATAAGGTAGATTGTTGCATAAAGTTAAATCTTACAGGATCCAGGGTGAGTTATCTAAATGGATATAAAATTGACTTCTTGACAGAAGCCAGAAGATGGTTCTAGAGGGTTGTTTTTCAAACTGGAGGCCTCTGACCAGCGGTGTGCCTCAAAGATCAGTATTGGATCCACTGTTATTTGTCATTTATATTAATGATTTGGATGAGAATATGGGAGGCATGGTTAGTAAGTTTGCAGATGACACAAAGATTGGTGGCAAAAGAGACAGTGAAGGAAGTTATCTCCAATTGCCACAGGATTTTGATCAATTGGGTCAATGGGCTGATGATTGGCAGATGGAGTTTAATTTAGACAAATGCAAGGTGATGCACTTTGGTACATTGAACTAGGACAAGACTTACTCAGTTAATGGTAGGACGTTGGGGAGAGTTTCAGAACAAAGAGATCTTGGAGTACATGTTCTAGCTCCTTGAAAGTGGAGTCACATGTGGACAGAGAGGTGAAAAAGGCATTTGGCATGCTTGGTTTCATCGGTCAGAACATTGAATATAGGAGTTGGAATGTCTTGTTGAAGTTGTATAAGACATTGGTAAGGCCACACCTGGAATACTGTGTGCAATTCTAGTCACCCTATTATAGAAAGGATATTATTAAACTAGAAAGAATGCAGAAAAGGTTTACTAGGATGTTACCAAGACTTGATGGATTGAGTTATAAGGAGAGGCTGGAAAGACTGGGACATTTTTCCTCTGGCGTGTAGGAAGCTAAGGAATGGAATTATGGAGGTCTATAAAAAAATGAGGGGCACAGATTGGCTAGGTGGTCAATACTTTTACCCAAAGGTAGGGGAGTCTAAAACTAGAGGGCATAGTTTAAGGTGAGAGAGAGAGATACAAAAGTGTCCAGAGGAGCAATTTTTTCACACAAAGAGTGGTGAATGTCTGAAACAAGCTGCCAGAGGGAGTTGTAGAGGCGGGTACAATTTAGTCTTTGAAAAAGCATTTAGATAGTTACATGGTAAGATGAATGTAGAGGGATATGGGCCAAAGGCAGGCAATTGAGATTATCTTATAGGTTTTAAAAAAAAGGGTGGTATGGACAAGTTGGGCCGAAGGGTCTGTTTCCATGCTGTAAACCACTATGACTCTACGACTAAGTCATCACCTTTCTGGTGGTTTTACTAAAATAAATGCACGTACAAAAAAATTGCTCAGGATCTGAGAGGAATAGTATCTCATGGTGTAACACTTTATACAGAATTTTTGTCTAATTTGTTTTGTGGAATTTTGGTTGTGGATATTAACTTTTATTTGAAGAGAGAGAAGAGAATCTGAATCTAGAAACATATCTGAGCATTCAATTAAGCATGCAATAGATAGACATAGACTAAAGCTGTGATTATTGGGGAAGAAAGTGTATATTTGCAATATGTAACTCTAAATAAATACAAACATACATGAAGGTTGATTCTAATTCTGTTCTTCACCAAATGGCTTTCTGGATTAGAATGCATGCTCTTTGCATAGCCCATTGATCAGAGTTGGTCCCTTGACTGGTTGGCAATGTTAAAGTGAGTGATATGTGGCACAGTGGCACAGTCATTAGCATTGTTGCCTCACAGCACCAGGGATTCGGGTTCAATTCTGGCCTTGGTCACTATTTCTGTGGGGTTTGTACGTTCTCCCCATGTCTGCAGGTGCTTCCTCCAGATGCTACGGTTTCCTCGCACAATACAAGGATGTATGGTTTAGGTGGATAAATTGACTCTAGTGTCAGGGTGATTAGCAGATCAATGTGTCGGGTTAAGTAAATAGGGCCTTGGGGGGGATTGTAGTCAGTAAAGAGTCAATGGGCCAAATGGCCTTCTTCTGTGCTGTAGGAATTCTATGATTCTATGTTTCTATTCCAAGCCATGAGATCACAGGTGGATACACTCATTGCACATTTCAGTGTGCTTCCAACATAGCTTTGGTGATGCTTTGTGGAAACAAAGACAATCATGTCCAAGTTGGTCCATTACAGATTGAGCCATCCTTTGTCACAAATATTGTTATCCATACAGGTGTGTGCACGGCCAAAAGAAGGGACATCAGAGGCTCACAGCACCTGCTACCTTAGTCCTCAAAGGGACCGGCAGATTGGTGGCCATTAAATGGCCACCTTTGGGCCAACATGCGGTCCAGATCAGAATCGTGGCCTGTATCCTCAAATGAAAAAGAAATTGAATTTTCTTTTCCAATTTTAGAACACCCTCCTTCACAAGAGGATCACCAGGTGTAACTGTCACCAGGGTACCTGACATCCTAACTAAATGCAATTTGGATCCTAAGGCAGGCATCTTAGATGTGCTGCTAGTTTGGATAATATTCACTCAATTCCAGTAGATGTAAGTCAACTGCACCAAACAACTCTGAATTCCACACTGGGTAAGAATTCATAACCCCAGAGAACGCCAGAACAGCTAACTGTCCAAGGAACCTGAGGATAACGAGGGAAACGTATCTGAAAATCCTTCATCCTTCCATAATGCCTGCAGGAGACATGGAAAAGGAGAGAAAATTGCACATTAAAAAATGAGAAAATTGCTTTTTCTTTTAAAAAAGTGATTTTCTTAAAACATGAATTCAGAATACTTCCAGCTCATTCTGCAGCTACATTTGTAACAACATGGCAAGGTTCATTGAATTAATTACTAGAAAACCCTTACAGTGTTCATTTTTCACCGTGGTACTTTGATTGGTATATGTGTACAATAATTGCATCCTCAAACACTTGGCAGATCTGCTGCAGAATCAAATTTCGGCTTGACTTGATTCTGTTCATCTCATTCAGGGAATCTAATAGACATCTGAGTACATAATATGAGAGTTTTAGTGACATCAGAAATAATGCTGGAAACGAAAGACCGAAATACCAATAATGTCACTAATGGAAAACTGAATTCTACCGCAATTATAAAATGAAAGTGCAGTTACACTGTTCCACGCCTCTGGGAAAGAGTGATTGCACAGGTCGATGATGTGTCTACATCAGACTTTTAGAATGCTGCCAAGTTCAGAAATGATGGAAGATGGAAAATGAAAATGGTGAAGTCTTTGAAGTGATGGAAGTGTAAGTGGTCTCTTCTGACTATCTGTGGGTAACCTTCAAGATCGTCTCCTCTTCAAGGAACGCATTAGCTGAGCCCATCTTGTGCAATCTAAGATGCAATAATCAGCTGTGGACAGAGCTCATTTGTTGTACAGTGTGGGAATACAAAATGGAATTTTAACCATTCTATCTTAACGTGCCAAACGAAAACTGAAATGCCCCATTGAGTTATTAGCACGTATACTGATCAAAATATTTTTGATTGAATTGACAAAATCAATATGAGTACTCAGTAATGAGATATTATAGTTTTAATGATTCAAAGCTAGCCTTCTGTTATTTCACAATCAAAATCTAGATACTTATGAACACAGGTGACTGCAGATGGATCTCTGTTGTTAGCTGATTGTAACATAATTGTAAATCAATTCCTTAAAGCTAATTTATGAATTAGTTGCATAGATCACCGAGAGAAAATCATCCCAGTCCCTCTACCTACTTGTCTATATACTTATCCATATACTATATAGTGGCAGAGAACTTTTTCTTGCTGTCAAAATTACAGTAAAAAATCAGGAAAACCCTTCGAAACTTATTCTGCATAGTAATTGGAGCAAAGCCGATGTAAAAAGAGTAATATAATTTTCTGCCCTTAATTATCTGTAAGAACATTTTTCTTCAAGATCTTGTGAAAAAATGTGTACTTTAAGTGTGTATAAGTTTTTAGACTTACAACTATTGTTGTTGTCCCAGCGTGCAAACAGCTTCTACAAATGCTTATGATTAACTGCATAACTGCAGCCTTTCACAGGACTCTTAGTAAGCCTGCTCCCTTCGAATAGAAAATCGCGAAGAATGAAAGCCAACAGGGAAAATGCTTCACAACAGTGAAAATAGTAGGCATGTGCTCATTATTTTTTTGTTTTGTCCTAATTACTAAAGATGATCAGCATAAATTGAATTCTCTGAGATTGTGACTCTGATTTCTATTCTCCCAGCTTGTCAGGAGCTGGAGTTCGAATATTAACCTGCTCCAATCAACAAGGAAGCAAGTCACAGTGGGTTCCTATTTAAATAGGCAAGTAAGTTTGATTATGTCATTGATCGGTTATTTTAATTGGATGCCAGAGCAGTGACAGCATCAGGTCAAGCCTGTTGGAAAATGAACTGTGGGTCAACAGAGGCTCAAGTTAATTTTAATTTCCAATGAAGTCAATAGAAATAAAAGTTGGGATGGATATAACATAGGCCTATTTTACATTGTCACACAAAGTCAAGATTTACCCCTCTAAGTACAGGCATACACAGTAAGGAGTCTCACAATACCAGATTAAAGTCCAACAAGTTTATTTGATAGTAAACCCACAAGCTTTTGGGGTTTGCCCCTTTGTGAGACCAGTCTAACACCAGCATCTCCACATATAGGCATACATCCATGGTATCCAAAATCTAAATACAGAAACTTTAATCCTCATGTTTCCAAAGAATTAACTTGTGCTGTATTGTGATCATGAGAAGTTTACTAATTATTACATTTAAACTGACTCATGTTTAGTTGTGCGGTTTATTCCCTTTTCCACTGCATTAAAGAAGGATTTGAACTCCAATTCTCTAGCACTGCGTCATTTCTAAGAACATTTCATTAGTTGTATTCAGAGTCTCTCTTACTTCCTTCCTTCGTCTGTGTGGCCTCAGGATTCCATACTTCTTTCACTTTCAAGTTCACAATTTTTTCCAGTACTACTTCCTGACATACACTTCATTCATGGGATATGCGTGTTGCTGGTAAGGGCAGCATTGACCCCACAAAGGGGCTGGTGAGGTGCATCTTGCTGCAGTCCAGGTTTTGTAGATATCCTAACAGTGCTGTTAAGGAGAGAATTCCAGGATTTTAATGTGATTACGCTGAAGGAATGGCAATATAAACCAAGTTAGGATGGTGTGTGTCTTGGAAGTGAACTTGCAGCTGCTGCTGTCCTTGTCCTTCTAAATGGTAATGGTTTTGGAAGGTGCTATTAATGGAGCACAATGAGTTGCTGCAATGCATTTGGCAGAAAATCCATGTTGCTTTTACTGTACATTGGTGGAGGGAGTAAATATGCAATTGGTGGATGGGGTGCTGATCAATAGAACTGTTTTGTCCTAAATGTTGTTGAGCTTCTTGAGTGTTGTTGAAGCTGATCTTATCCAGCCAATTGGAGAGTATTCCACCACATTCTTGATTTATACTTTGTAGATTATGGCCATGGTTGGGGAGACTAGGGGTGAGTTACTCATCTCAGAATTCCCAGCCTCTGATCTATCTGACAGTATGTAAGTGGCTAGTCCAGTTCCAGGGTGGCACGGTGGCACAGTAATTAGCACTGTTGCCTCACAGCACCAGGGATTCGGGTTCAATTCCCAGCTTGAATCACTGTCTATATAGAGTTTGCATATTCTCCCCGTGTTTGCGTGGGTTTCCTCCAGGTGCTCTGGTTTCTTTCCACAGTTCAAAGATGTGCGGGTTAGGTGAATTGGCCATGCTAAATTGACCCTTAGTGTTGGGGGGCTAGCTCGGGTAATGCATGGAGTCTGAATGGGATTATGCTAGGTGCAGACTTGCTGGGCCGAATGCCTCATTCGGCGCTGTAGGAATCTACGATTCTAGTTTTTAGTCAGTGGGAATCCTCAGGATGTTGATAGCGGGGGTTCAGCATTGCTAATGCTGTTGAATATCAAGGGGATATGGTTACATTCTCTCTCATTAGAGATTATCATTGTCTAGCATTTGTGTGTTGCAAATGTTGCTTACTGTTAATTATCCAAGCCCAAAGGCTTGCTACACATGGACACAGGCTGATCCTGTACCTAAGGAGTTGAGATGAGTGCCAGATTAAATCTAATGCAAAAAAACATTGTGTTTCTTTGGAAAGACAATACAAAATAAAGGAAACAAATCTAAAGAGAGTGCTGGAGTAGAGAGAGTAGGAGGGTAAGTGTGCACAGATTATTGAAATTTGCAGGACAGATTGAGAAAACCATTCACGAAGAGCACAGTATCTTGAACTTTATTAAGAGGAATGCAGAGTACAAAAGAAAGAATGTTATGGTGAATTTATTAAACACTGGTTCAACCTCTTCTGGAATATTGTGCCCAGTTCTAGGTACCACACTTTAGGAAGGATGTGAAGGCATTACCGACAGTGTGTGAGATTCACAAGAATGATCCCAGGAATGAAAAACTTGCATTACATAGAAAGATTAGAGAAGTTAGGGTTGTTCTGCTTGGAGAAGAGAAGGCTAAGATAATATTTAATAAAGGTATTCCAAAGCTTGAGGGATCTGGACAGAGTAGATAAATCAAGAACCAGAGAGTACTAGTTTAAGTTAGTTGGCAAGAGAGGTTGATACTTAGATGGGCACATGAACAGAATGGGAATGGAGGGATGTAGAAAACTGATTTAAAATAGGGATCATGAGCCTTGGGAGTTCCCTGGAAAGTGTGTGAATTGTCGATGATATTGATGTATTTGTTTTATCCTACAGGTACTTCGGTCCGCCTTGTTGTCTAACCAGGGGCATACACGTGATGGGTCGTGAGAGGGCTGCTCTTGGATTTTTTTCGAGAGTATCCTAGTGCTTCACATCGTTAGTGAAGGCCAACTAGGAGAATATGTCTAGATATGAAATGGAGTGAAAAGAATAGGAGATGGCATAAATTCCAAACAGACATTTAATGTGCTAAAGATAATAGTTAAAAATTCTTTTCATTGTGATGTGTATTAATACAGAATTAAGTGTGTAAATAGATGATGATATTGATGTACTTGTTTTTATCCTACAGGTTCTTTGGTCCACCTTGTTGTCTAACAAGAGGCATACACACGATGGGTCATGAGAGGGCTGCTCTTGGATTTTTTTCGAGAGTATCCTAGTGCTTCACATCGTTAGTGCACGCTTAACCTGGACCATTTGATGGGCAACACGACAGCTCAATGACTATCGCTATGCAATGCAGATACATGGATTTGGGCCTGTGTCTGTGGGAGATTGCGCATTCTCCCCGTGCTTGCGTGGGTTTTCTCCGGGTGCTCCAGTTTCCTCCTATATCCCAAAAATGTGCTCTTAGGCTGATTGGCTGAACAAATTCTCCCTAAATTGTTTCAAATTTGGTTTCAATCCATAGATCTATAAACATAGACAGGGATCACAGGTAGAAGTGGAAACATCGAGGTAGCAGCGCGGGCTTGTTGGGGTGAAGAGCCTGTTTCCCGTGCTGTTTTGTTGTTTGTTCTAATAGCAGGATTCAAGGATGTATTCACGGTATCTCCTTGTGAACTAAACTGGATATTAATGTCTTTCGCTAGAATCTTCTTTAAATGTGGGCTGAGAAAACACTCAAGTGAGATGAAGCCATAAATCAATTGTTATATTTCTTTATTCCATAACAAGTGAACACAGAGAGCAATAGTTATGATGCGATTCACTCTGTTTGGTCTTTGGTGATAATGCAATATAATGAGTAAAGCACAGGACACCATATCAGTGGGTTATCTTATTTCACATAAAGTATATAAACCTAATTAACCCCCAAGATGTTAAACTCTTGAGCCTTCTAAGCCTGCTTTCAGTTTTATATTCAAAGCTGGACTGATGTTACAGTCTGTAATCATTTTGAAAAACTGCTAGTGTCTCTGTCTTCTTTTTTCCCCTCAGTTCACAGCCAGAAGAACAAAAGACTTCCCAACACAATAGGTGCGAGCTGCTTATTGATTGCTGAACCAGGCAAATGAATTGTTTCTTATTTACAGTGATTGTGGAAGCAACATCAAAGCTTAGTTCATTAATGGATACGGTTGTTATGTTACTGGACTAATAATGCAAAGGGCAAGGCCAATAATCCGGAGAATGTGAGCTTAATCATTTGAACTCAGTGTTTAAAATCTGGAAATAAATATCGGTACCAGTAAAACAGATTACGAAGCTGTTGTATTGTGATAAAATTCTAACTGGTTCATGAATATTCTTTAAGGAAGGAAATCTGCTGTTCTTGTGACGTGAGGGCTATATCATATGTGGGGGTGGGCAGGGTGGGGGGGTGTCAGTTCTTTTGCAAAGTAACCTAACGTGCTACTCAGGTACAGAAAGCTTCTCAAGAACAGCAGCAGTTTGAGATGAAGGCCCAGAACATCTTTCCCAGGACAAGAAGCAATGGAGACCAAATGCTGACTTTGCCTGAAATGTGGCAAATGAGAAGGAGAATTGAAAAAAAACTAAAAGCAATAGCATTTCAACCACGTATCAACATTTTGTGAGTATATTTTGTTTTAAAAATCAGTACTTTTGTTTTAAAAATCAGAGTAGGATTTTCCGGCCCAGCTCGCCACTGGGATTGTTTGGCCACATCCAAGATCCAATGGACTTGAGGCCAGGCTATCAAATCTCCTGTAATTTGTCCTGCCACGATAGGACCAAATCTCGGTCAATGTGTAGAATATTCTGATTTTTTAGTTAAGTGGGAAAAGCAGGCTGTAGCTCACCAGTTACCCTGCTGACTTTTCCCGCTATATTTTTCGACACTTAGTCAAGGGAATTGGTTAGCTTGTTTGACTGGACAGTTGGTTCATGATTTGGCTGAGATTATCCATGAGGGGCCTGTCTTCTTAAACCTTCTAAGAAGTCTCATTACACCAGGTTCAAGTCCAACAGGTTTATTTGGTAGCAAAAGCCACTAGCTTTCAGAGCGCTGTTCCTTCATCAAGTAAGTGGGGGTTCTGTTCACAGCAGGGCGTTAAACCTTACCCAATGTTTGATGTGTGTTGACCCTCAGGCTAAATCACTACCCATCAGCTCTCCTTATCAAAGGGAGAGTAGTTTATGGACTCTGGGGACTTGAGTCAAAACAAAACCACAAAGCAGCTCCAATGTGACACACAGACAGGGCAGATTCTGAAGACGCTCACCCCACCAGCAATTTCAGCTCTCAAGAGATTGGGGCACAGAGAACAGTATAAGGGGTAAGCACCAAGGTAATGTTTAGGCATAATCTTCTCCCTCTGGGTGCCTGTACTCACCTATGCTCCTTTGGTGGGTTCTGTTCACCAGGTGCATGTCATGGGGAACTCTCCATGATTCACACTGGCATATGGACAGTCCAATATGAGGGGATAATCTGAATAGTAAATTAGATATAAATATGGATTCTGACTTTTAAAGTTGGGATCCCAGTTGCATTATTGGTTGGGTGCGGGATAATCAAGCAGGAAAATCCTGCCAGTGTAGAAGCCATTTTGAGTCTCCCACTCGATTCTCTGCCTCCTTTGCCATTCCTGCCACTTCAAAATCCACCCAATGTTTCTTTCACCTTTCTATGCAGAAACAGTTAAAAATCCCGGAGCATGACATGCTAAATAAATGCAAACCTTTCTTTTCTTTCATTATACATGAAAGAGTTAAGTTGATATGTGAGATTCTCTGCTTATTTTATGAGGACTTATTTTTGACACACTGCTATTGACTGGAGGTAATCTGTCAAAATGTTATCAAGAACATATTTAAAACATGGTTACGTCCCTCTTCCTTTCAAGATTTATCATGCAAACCCTTTCTTTTTTAAAAAAAACTGTCCTTAATTTAAGTACTGACTGATTGATTTTTCATCCTTACTTCCTGGGTGGTAACTGGACAATGTGAATACCTGGCCTTTATGAAGATGAAGTAGTTGAAAACTACTCATAGAAAATAGCCTGTCTTGTTTGGAGACCCTTGGTCTTCATTATTTCTGGCAGGTGCCGAAGGAAAAGACAGATCATCCAATTCAAATACAAGCATTTTATGTGTGTATTTCTTCCCTCCATTGATGTTTAATTGCCAGTTATTTTGGAGTTTAAGAGACGTAACAGATTTAAGGTTTTTTTAAAAAAGTATTTCACAGATTGTTAAAATTAACAAATCCACATGAAGCTGTCAGAAAGAGATAGCTGGAGCATCAAGACACAGTGTGAACAGTCAGCAGCATGCCAAGTTTTACATTCACGGACAGCAGCCTTGGATTACGATTGTGTCTGAACAAGATGTGAGCTCAGTGCAGCATCAGCTGCTTCACAAAATTCATGCTAGATCACGCACTTTAGTTTGCTAGCCTCAATATCATAGTACTTACAATGTGTGGCATAAAAATATTAAAGAGATAGCAGCATTAATAGACCATTCAGAGAAATATAGAAGCAGGCGTAGGGCGTAGCCCTTTGAACCTGCCGCATCATTCATTTTGAATATGGCTGATCACCAAAGTTAATATCCTGATCTCTCCTGATGTTGCATGATCCCTTTAGCTTCAAGAGCTATACTAATTTCTTCTTGAAATCACACAAAGTTTTGGCCTCGGCTACTTTCTGTGGTAGTGAATTCCACAGATCCACCACTCATTGGGTGGTATAATTACTGCTCACCTCTGACTTAAAAGATTATCAAACAAAATTATTAAACATCCATTATCCTCAAATTATGACCCCTAGTTCTGGACTCCCCACAATCAGGAACATTCTTTCTGAATCTCCCCATTTCCCTAACCTCTTGCATTTACCCCGCTAATACCCTAACCTATATATTAAAGGGCAAAACATGGCAAATCCATCTAACCTGCATGTCTTTGGACTGTGGGAAGGAACTGGGCACTTGGAGAAAAGCTATGCGGACACGGGGACAATATGCAAACTCACAAGGCTGGAATTGAACCTGGGTACCTCACATTATGAGGCAACAGCACTAATCACTGTGTTACCATATCTCCCAAACATTGAAAAGTCACTGAGGTTGTACTTCTGCCATCAAACATTCCTTTTAAAATCCTGTGCCAAATTGATGTTGGATTCCTCTGGGTGCCTTGACATTGTATGGCACATGGCCAGTTCTTAATACTAAGCATTTCATTTCCATATACACCAGCCTTCTTCTGTGGTCTGCCATATTAAAAGGAGGAGTCTGTTGCAGCCACACATGTGGTTGTGGTTGTTGAAATTAGCCCCAATATATTTAAGAGGGATAGAAAAAATAAGAAGCATGCCTGTAAAGATGTTCTTTCATTAGTTTAGCGAAAGCACAACTTCCTTATTTACAGCTTAAAATGATACAGAAGCTTGCAGCCTTGTAGCTGTAATCAGCTTCTGAGATGACTCTGAATACAGAAGCCCACGCTTACCAGGGTGGTCCTCAACTCCTGCTCCCCCATTTGTTCATAGAATCATAGAATCCCTACAGTGCAGAATGAGGCCATTCGACCAACTCATCTGCACCAACTGCAATCCCACACAGCCCCTATCCCTGTCACCCCAAGTATTTATCTTGCTGGTCCCCAACACTAGTGGGCAATTTAGCATGGCCTAACCTGCACATCTTTCAACTATGGAAGGAAACCGGAGCATCCGGAGGAAACTCACACAGACATCCATACAGACAGTGACCCAAGTTGAGAATCAAACCCAGTTCTCTGGTGCTGTGAAGCAGCAGTGCTAACCACTGTGCCACTGTGCCGCCCACTGTTTCCCAAGGTAATATGGCCCTTGCTCTACAGATTGATCTTTAAAGGGACAATCACCATATCCCAACTCCTTTAAGTTAAGTTTATACAAAAATCAACACTCAATTTACAAATCATCAGATAATTAAACATTTAGTCGCAGACAATTAAATGTTTAGAACACAAATTTAGTCAATTATAAATTAAGTCATTTCATCTCTATCGGTAACAAATACTGTCGTTTCTTCAGAAGCTGTCTCATTGGCCCAACCTGTCAGTATTTTACCTCTCACGACTGGTCCAGTACCTGATTTGCTTTGCTGAGGTCAGCAATGTGTCCCAAAAATTCAATGCCATGACAATTTCCTCTGCTACTGAAACAGATGCAACACTTTCTTGGGAAGGTCAGTGGCTAAGTGCATTCACATTAGCTATGCATGTTCCAGGTCAAAGCTTGAACACGTATTTATAGATGGACAGAATTAACTATCAACACTGATTGTGGGATAGTCTTGTCTTCTTTGAAAAGACCCAAGAGTGGCTTGTTGTTCAAAAACAAAAGTAAAATGCCTCCCATGTAAGCACTGGTAGAACTTCTTGACACCGAAACTATTGATAATTCTTTCTAAAGTTGTCACCAGCCTTTTCCGGCCTCTCAGGGCTTTCTTGAGAAATAGCCTATTGATCTTTTAGATCTGTTATCAATTTCATCAATATCACATGAAGAGGTATTACAGGTTAACACCAGTTCCTTAAATGGTCAAAATGCACTAATAAAATCGAAGAATGCAGCAAGTGTTTTATTCTGTTAAAGGCTTCCATCTGGGGATCTTCCAAGACCAATGTTAATATTTGTTGAGGAGGATATGCAAGGGGGTCAAAATATTGATAAGTTTGGCGAAAATACACCCATAGTAATTTATCATTCCCAAAAATGATTTGAGCTCAGGAGTGTTTTGGAGGGTTGTGCCTCTTTTATGGCCTTGACCTTGTCTTCCATGGGATGTAATCTTTATGCATCTATACAATACCCAAGATAGGTTACCTCAGTGGATTAAAAAGTACATTTCTCCTTCTTGAGGTGAACTCCAACCTCTTAAAATCTCTTCAGCACATTCTCCAAGTTTACTAGATGCTCAGCTTCTTTCCATGTTGCGAGAACATCATCAAGATATGCCACAACTTGGCTTCAGTATATCCTGCAGCAAACTCTTTATTATCTTCTGGAAAATGACACATATTGAAGACATGCCAAAAGATGGGCATGCACATTGGAATAACCTTTTGTGTATGTTTATTATGACATTAGTTCAAGACGTGTTATCTAATTCTAGTCATTGATGTGCGTGACTCATATTCAGCTTTGTATAAGGTTGACTGCTGATCAGCTTTGCATTCAGGTCTTCAATCTTCGGGATTGGAGATTTATCCAAACAGTAGTCCTATTAGCTGTTAACCTGTAGTCACAGCCAATGTGGATAATCTTGTCTAGTTTCAGTATGGGAATTAAGGGTACTGACCATTCCGAGCACTGAACTGGCTGGATAATGCCCAATTCTTCCTCTCACTTTAATTCAGTATCTACTTTCTCTCGTAAAGCATATGGCACTAGTTCTACCCTAAAAAATCAAGGAGTCATCTCTGGATCCACATATGTCTTCGCTTGCAGCCCTTTTATTTTGCCTAATTCATCCTCAAAAACTCTGCGGTATTTTTTTCATCAGTTTGAGCAGTTCTTCCTCCTTGAAAAATCTCAGTGCAATTTAACTTGATTTCCCCAACCACTGTGCTACCATGCTGCTTTGTCCTTTGCCTGTCTGAGTTGGTCAGACCATTGCCTTATATCTTACATGACCATTGCAGTGCCCACTATTTTTATCGCTTCTCCAAGATAAGTCAAGTTGGCCAGAGTGCTTTGCAAAGTCAAAAGTTGGACTCCTTTTCTCAAGTATCAATATGTATAGAAATACAGACAGATAAAAAAATATGCTCAGAAAAGTATGCTCACCTATCACAGTAGCTGATGCCCATGTATCAACTTTTATCTTAAGAAGTTCCTCACTTACCCAGAGCATTACAAAAATAGGGGCCACCTTGCCTGCTTTTTATTAACCAGTGAATATTTAAATTGTTGATGCTAGACTCTTCCACATTGTATACTGATGATACATTAGCTAATTGGCTTCTCAGTAAATGTGACTTGGCTTTACAACTATATCTTAAGTGGTCTCTCCTATGACAAAATAACACTCATCTTCCTTGTACCTATAGGGTTCAGGGGAGTGGTTATCTCCACATTGATAACATCCTGCTTCAAACTTTCCTGATTAATTGCCTCTTCATTTTTTATTTGTAGCTGAATTCATTTCCCACCTCATGGCAAGTTCTTTGGTTGCTGACTGCAGGTTCCCACCTAACTGCTGAATGGCACTATTTTGCATGCTCTATAACTCTTGTGCACCTTTTTCAGCATTCTCCATTGCCTGCAATACTCCATTGTTTGCTTCAACTTTATATTGACCTCTGTAAGTACTCTCCATTGAACTGCCTTATTATTCACCCTACAGACTAATCTGTCCCATAACATATCATTCAAGATAGTTCCAAAATCACAATACGCCAATGTCTGTTTCAATTTAGTGATTTAAGTCACAATGATTTTAACTGGGGCTCTCTCCCTCAAATTAAACTTTAATCCCTGGAGTGTGATTAATGGTTTAGGCTGGAAATGTGACTTCACCAATTCCACGAGCTCATTGAATGATTTGGAGTTGGGCATGTTGGTGCTATGAGGCTGCGGATCAGATTATAAATTTGGGTTCTACACACACTCAGGAAAATTGCCTTGTGCTTCATTTTATTCTCTTGGTAGTAGTAGCTCGCGCACTATATGTATTGTGTTCAGTCCTCCCAAGAGGAGTCAAATGGATCTATCCATCCAAAGAGGAGAATCTTGGTAAGTACTCTTTTCTTTACTTAGTTTCACTCAACTTCAATGTAAACTGGACAGTCACTGAGGATTTTTAAAAATCTTCATCACCAAATGTAAAAACGCTTGTTGAGGGAACACACATTGATTTATTTACAGGTTAAAACTATATGAAGGCTTTCAGCTTCTTGCTGCAATCAGCTCCCAAGATGACTCTGAATACAGTCGCCTGTGTTTATCGGGATAATCCCCCATGTCTGTTCCCTGATTGGTTTTCTGATTGGTGACCTTTACTCTGCACATTGTTCTTTAAAGGGACAATCACTACAATGACTGAGAAGTAATATTGTAAAGTGGAAATATATGCATATGTATACATTGAACATGATTGTAGCTCCAAAGTAAAATGATTGAAAATACAGTACAACTATCCAAATTGTTTGAAGAAACTAAAAGATGAAAATAGGAGTCAGATTAGAGAGGTTAGTTGGAATAATGAAATTACTATATTGGGAGACTTATGTTATCCACTTATTGTTCGGGACAGTGAAGCAGTAAAAGCAGAAAATAGAATTGAAATCTTAAAATATGCACATCATTCTTTCCTCAAGCAATATGTTAGTAAGTAGGCCTACAAGGGTAGAAGCAAGGATCTTGTTATGAGTAACAAAGCAGATTAGGAAGATGAGCTGAATATAGGAGAGGACTATGGGGATAATGACCATTGTGTGATGAGGTTTAAGTTCAATTAGTACAAAATTGAAACTCCACATTGGAATATAATTTTAGCTAAATGAAATGACAAGGGTGTGAGTGTAAATTAACATATAGCATTGCAGAGCAACATAGATGCAGAATAAATATATTTCATTAAAGAAAAAGGAAACTGCGAGCAGTTTCAGAACCCTATGCAAACACAAAGAGATTAGAAACCAATTCAAGTTGTTAAATGGGAGTCTTTAAGGACTATAAGATTTATCTTAAAATGTGGACTATGAGAAAATAATAAAGCAGTTTAAGAACAGGAAAGCGAGAATGAGAAAAATATTAAAATAAACCAAAAGGATTATCAAAATGCTCTATGCATTATTTAATGCCTTTCATGCACTAACACCTCTTGAATAGAAACATGTTGTTGAAGCTTTTTGTCTTGTACTCATTAAGACAAACACACAAATTTCAAACGATTGCAACAATTTATACTGGAGGTAAAAAGGGTGCTGATTGCATTGCGAAATCTCAGACAACAGAATGCCTTGTCAATGTATTGATGTTGTAGAACAGTAACTTTTAGACCAACACGTTTTTGTTGGAATCTCAAAACAAATTGAGTGCTCCCAACTCAAACATGGAATGAATTAGTGAAAATGTTTGAGAATTGTAGCTCCAATCCATGTTTCCTTCATTTATAGTTATGTGTGGGAGTGCTAAATGTAATGGCTGCAGATTCAGATCTATATCTATAGATCTATAAAGATAGCTTTTTAACATATTTTGAAACAAACTATTTATGCACAAAGCAGAGATATTCGTGAGAATGTATTATATCTTGTCTGTTAGATTTTGAGGAGTGAAGTGCATATTACTGTATTGTTTACATTCTATCTGAGAAACCTAAAGATTGTAATTCTCATATATCCATATCCAAGAAAGTTAAAAAAGAATTGAGTCTGGCAAAGATTAATTATATAGACAAATGTTAACACTTCAAATATTTGTAAAAGTAAGTAAATATTACGTGGTAGACATTGCTGATTTCCAAACATTCTGACTGCAGTAAGTACAATGTGCTTTTTATAGAAAATATATGTGAGAAAACACATCTTGCCTCCAATAATCCTATGTTCTTAGTTTCGCCTGATCATAAATAACCTATATTTAAATTGATTATTGCAATGTATTTATAAACTCTCTGCATTTAAAATGAGTGAGGAGAATAGCTTTGGATTGATGCCTCTGTTCGGAATGATGACTGGTAAAGACTGGATGATTGAATTCAGAAGTGCATCACAGGCCTAGTGCCTCAGTTTTATATTGAATGAGTAACCAATTCAAACTACTTGCAAGCTCAGAATGTGTTTTAATTTCAACTAGTCTTAATAAACTGTTATGAATCATGTTCTTTTTTTTCTAAGCTTACCATTCATCATGTGTGGATTTTAGAGAAACTACTTGTAGGTCAGAGGGTGAAATTGGGATCAGAAAGGGACACAAAAGTGTTGAAACACACCTTTTACTCATGAGATTACATTATGTTATGTAGCTCTATTGAAATCAGTAGGCCATGATATTGCAGGGGTGGGGGGGGGGGGGGGGGGGGTGCAATGGTGGAGTTGTGATGTCCCCTCTGCTGTTTCATCCATGCTCCCCCCACCACACCCAGAACATTGGTTATCATGAAAAAAGCATTGTAACACTGTTCTGATGACATTGCTTATTAATATTAGTGTGTTACTTACAGAATCTCTAAAATGTCAGGGAGATTTATACTCAAATGTGTACAAAGGCAGCAGGAAGATGGTAGTGTTATCCAATCATGTCAACCTAGGCCGTGAGCTATTTTCAGAGCTATGTCACTTAAAATTGATGACTGAACTATCAATGTCGTTCACACTGGTAACTAAACAGATCATCCATGGGGAAGTGTACATGTGCGGCAATGATTGGGGAAGGGTGGGGACCTGGTGGGGAGGAGACGAATTTTGGGACAGGCCTTGCACCGATTCCCAGGGAAGTGTACCTCTTAAATGAGAGCTGTAGTACTAGTTATGAAGTCAAAGCCTTTTTCTATATGTAACAGAATGTTTGCTAGGAGATTTCCTGGATTCTCTCATATACTCTGGAGGCTTAGTTGAAGAAGTTAACAGAACTATTTGTACATAATTACTGTCAATTTGTGGAAGGTGTCCCTTTAAGGACAGCACAGCAGAAGAGGGTCACCTGGAATGGGAGACCAATTCAGTCTGAGAGTGGGTGGGGTCCTTTGTAAGGCAGAATTAGTCTCAAGATATGTAGGAAATGGGGTAGCTGGTCAGTTGCTTCAGAGCAGCTAGATGGGTGCCAACCTCTGTGCAGTTTTACCCTGTTAATAAGTAGTTCTGTGTTTCTGACAAAGTACGTAAAAGCACATCACAACGTGGGCGATGATGGATTATAAGAACACTGCCTCTGGCCCGACACACGTGAGCAGCCTGTTTTAATCGAAATCTGAAGAAAGATACACTTGTCCGAAAGACTGTCTTTGGGCATGTAGATATAATGAGATGTTAAAATATTGCCAGAGAGGCAGACACAGATTGGAACAGAATTGGCCAATGTAGTCACAAGTTTAGAACAAAGAACAAAGTAAAGATAAATAAGGCCTGTCCCAAAAGCACAGGAAAACAAATATGCTAAAATTCTAGGTTCCCAATCACAGCAGAACCTCTGGGGTCTGTGTGGTGATCCCTACATTAAAGAACTATAGGCCGCGAGGTTCTGAAGTTTTGGGGAGAATTTTCCAATCTGTTTAAAAAAAAGTTTAAAAATGGTCCAAAATGGAATATGCTGGATTTCTTATTGAAATTAACAAGGGAAACATGCATATTGGAGAGATGAGAGAGAGAGAACGGACTCTCCGTGTAGCCAAAGGAAAGAAAAAACTGCAGAGATCACTGAGGGGACTTTTGTCAGCGGAAGAGAAGTTTTAAAAGTTACAAAAAGGTGTAAAAAGGAGTAGCCTGGATTTGCACCAAGGCTTCAAAAGCACAAGAAAAATACAAAACCAGAACCTGCTGATAGCTGAAAATAATTTTCACAGTCTTAAAGCAATAGTGCATTTAAAGACGTAATCCATTTAAAGTAGGTGAATCATTTAATATAGCAATGCATTTAAAGTGGCAATCACAAGAAGAAACAAATGGCAATGAACAGGAAAATTGAAGAAAACATTTGAAAGAGAGCACGGATGGGGGGCAATGAAAGATCCCAGAAAGGAGGAAATGATAAAGAGTGCAAAAGGTGGGCAACAAAAGACACTAAATGACCAAAAGAAGAGTATTGAGAGAATTGCAGAATGGAAACAAGTCGACACTGTCAGAAACATATTCAACCAACAAAAAAGCTTAATTTAAGACACGTAGAAATGCAGATTCCATTTATGAAAAGTTATGTCCATTCAGAACATGAAGGATTATCTCAGAAGAAACACAGAAATCAAAGGCTTCAAAGAAAAGGAGCTATTGAACATAAAGAGGAAATACCAAAAAGAATTTAAGTTTTAGAGAAGATATTAAAACATCAAGATGAAATCCCTCATAGCAAACTTAAAATAATTGCAACAATTTACAAAATGAAATTAAGAAGAGGAAATTAATAAGGCAATATAGAATGAGCTGAACTCCATAAAAGAAGCAACCAGAAAATAACAGCAAATCCATTGAAGAATTGAATAAGAAAAATAAGAGCTGGAAGAAGGAAGCTTGATAGTGAGAAATTAATCAAATAGATAAAAACATGGAAATTGACAGTAGAATCGATAACTGAAACAAAGAAAGTATGTAATATGATAAGATGTATAATATGAAACATTGGTAGTGGATCAAATTGGATGTCTGGAATTATTGTCTGTAGAACCAAACTCCTGTCCAGTAAGCAAGGAGGGATGGAGAATTCATAAACACATGGATCACTCGAGGAATCAAGAGATATTCCAGCAATCAATGTTACCATCAAAGAATGTTTTCGAACTTATAAGCTGATCAATCTGTTATAGACATAACTGATGTCTCCAGGGAAGCAAATAGTAATGAACTGCCCATGTCAGAATCCTGTTATTTGCAATTCCCGTTAATGTCGATTCAGTGAAAACACCTCGACTACAGAATTACATGATTCTACAAGAAATAGTGAGAGAATGCAGAAGAGATTTATCAGGATGTTGCCAGGACTCAAGGGACTGTGTTGTAGGGAGAGATTGGACAGGATAGGACTTTTTCTTTGGAGTGTAGGAAACTGAAGGGTGATCTTATAGAGGTGTACAAGATCATGAGGGGCATGGATAGAATGAATGCACTCAGTCTTTCTTCCAGGATTGAAGAATTGAGAATTAGAGGTCATAGGTTTAAGAGGGGAAAGAATTAATGGGAGCCTGAGGAGCAACTATTTTACACAGATGGTGGTGGTGCCTATGTGGAATAAGCTTGTGGAGGAAGTGGTAAAGGCAGGGACACTGACAACATTTAAAAGGCATTTGGACAGATGCGTGGATAGGTAAGATTTAGAGGGATATGGGCCAAATGCCGGCAAATGGCATTAGGTTAGATGGTCGGCGTGGACCAGTTTGGGCCGAAGGACCTGTCTCTGTGCCATAGATTCTATGACTTTATGACTCAATTTATAATTGTTTAGTTAGAATTTGGGCTTGACTAACTTAGTTATCGAAGATTGTATAGAGGAGTGAAAGGAAGAAGAATGTGGTGAATGGTATGCTTTATCCATATAGCGCACAAGAAACAATACTTTTCAATGTATATCAATGCATATGACAATAATACATCAAATCAAATCAAAATGAATAGAAAAGCAGCAAGCCTGTATGGAGGAGTTCCATGCCAGACCACATTTGAAATATAGTTAAAGCCAATAATAAAATGTTTATGTTTAAATACACAAGCCTCAAGTCCTCATCAGTGAGTCATCATCACTGAAACAAAATAACATTTTAAGTATGTAATATGACAATGTGTCATAATTAAAGGACCACACAGCAGAAGAGGGTTACATTGCTTGAGGGGCCAATTGGATCTGAGAGTGAGTAATCACCTCAGAGGATGGAGTCCTCTTTTCGGTGGAAGACATTCTGAAGACATGTTGAAGGCAAGTAGGAACTGGGGTAGTAGGTAGATAGTTCCGATGTAACCTGGAAGTGACTGGCCTCTGAACGGCTTTTCCTTTTCAATAAATACCTTTTATGTTCCTGACAAAGTGTGTGAGCATTTATCATTACGCGATTCTAGCAGCCTAATTTCCCCACCAAATCATCAACAAAAGAACATAAAATTCAGTGGACACTGGGGGTATTTCCTGAAAACCGGTGTGGGTTTGTGGTGCACAGCTGCCCATTGCTTAGCAAGCAACATGGTAAATTTTTCAAGATTCCTCAGTCAGGGCAATCCATTCTCCTTGTGTGGTTATTTGGGTGCAGTCATGAGCCGGAAATTTCAAATTGTGAGTGGCGAGCACTACTTCAAAGTAGATTGCTCTCTGCATCTTAGAAAATTGAAACTGGATGGTGATACTTTGGGGAGTTCCCGAACATATAAGAGAGTAGGCACCGATGTTCTGTGACAAATTTCTGGAGGTTCTGGGTGGCATGGTGGCACAGTGGTTAGTACTGCTGCCACACAATGCCAGGGACCTGGGTTCAATACCGACCTTAGGTCACTGTCTGTGTGGAGTTTGCACACTTTCCCTGTTTCAGCGTGGGTTTCCTCTGGGTGCTGCAGTTTCCTCCCACAGTCCAAAGATGCGCAGATTATATTGATTGGCCATGATGAATTGATCCTAATATCAGGATCATTAGCAGAGTAAATTCATGGGGTTATGAGAATAGGGCCTGGATGGGATTGTGGCCTCCTTCTGCACTGTAGGGATTCTATGATTTTATGGTACAAGGAGTATAAAGGAGAGAAACCATATCATTATGGAGTAAGGGGCTCTCCAGCCGAATTTTCTGAGAGGTGACAAGATAATACAAGAAGTATTGTTCCAAATGCATGGGTGCAGCACAGAAAGAATTTTTACCAAGTTGGTGTGTGTGATCAAAGTGAGTTGAACTTCAAATGGCATATTCTACCAGCTTAGTACATACATTGCTCAATTCATTATTACCCATTGCCCATCTACCAATAAACTCCCATCAATCTGCATTAAATACTAACTTTCACCTTCAGACATAGAGCACAGTTAAAAGTGCTAAACAGCCAGAGGCAATGTTGTCTTTGTCTTGCTTTGATGTTGCAGTTGTAGCAATAACAATTGGCAGATTTCAGTCACAGCCTCATTTGTGAAGCAAAGACCTATCATGCATCAGTCTGCAATCAAGATGATGTCAGAGAATTCCTTGAGGAATATTTTCTCCAGGAGGGAGCCTTCTTCCTATTCTCCTCCCTCTGATACACTGTTTCTTGTTTGGCCTATTCTCTGTTGATTTTTTTTATTTTCCAAGTCATGTTCAATTCCCAAAGGAAGACACACACAGGCCACTTGCAACTGAAATAAACGTATGTCAACACAAACTTAAATGAACAAAATAATATTTCAGCATCAGCAAGATTAGCCCCTGCAAACTCTACAAACTTTAAGTAATTGCATCAAAAGCCTGAAGAAACAATCGAGCAACTAATCTGTAAGTATTTCATGATCCTTTTAAGTGGCACTGTGGGGAGGTCTTTCATTTTGTTTAACAATGAGTTCAGTTATACAGGGCATGGCTAGAAAGTGCAGTTGGAAAATGGCACTAAATCAGTGTTATGCCAAGATTTACCTACTCTACATGCTGCCAACAGTTATTAAGCTTGCATATGCAAACCCCTTATACAATCATCAGCAGTGTGCGCACACATCGAAAGCCTGATTTTCAAGTGTTAGGTGACTATGTTTTAAAAAAACGAGTTCATAGCCCAAATTGTGCGACTAATTTAAAATGACCAGATTAGAATGTTAGAGGATTTGAAAAAAAATCTGAGTCCCTATCCATATACAAAACACAAATTAGCATGCATATTGGCTGATTTCAAGTCCGTGTGCTGAAAATCGAAAGGAAACCTGATTCAAAATGGCAATTCTGCAATTAAAATATGCAAAAGATCATAGTCCAATTTTCAGCGCCTCGGGCCTCTTGCTGAGCTGGGTGCCACCAAGTCTGCCTAGCATCCTTCCAATAAAGCAGGCTCACTAGACAACGGTTTGTTTTGAAACGATGTGGCCATTAGAGCCTGGCAGGTAGTTCCAGGTTGTCTGTCTTTGATGGGAAATTGATTGTCCAAGGCATGGCTACATGAAAACTGTTCCAGCTCTGCAGTTTGCAAATTGCAGAACCCCGTTACGTTTAAACTTGGCATCCACGTTTTGAGTTTTTAATCCATGTTCATGAAAAAGATACCAATATTCCTGCAATGTTCCTGGATGTCATGGGTCACCTGGCCACATAGATGCGCACTTGAAATGCCATAGCATACTAGGCTATGCACTAAGTGCTGGAAAATTAGATTAGAATACATAAATGTTGAAGGCTGGTGCGAACATGCTGGACTGAAGGACCTTTTTTTGTGCTGTAAAACTCTATAGAACATAAAACATAGAACATTACAGCGCAGAACAGGCCCTTCAGCCTTCAATGTTGCGCCGACCAATCAAGAAAAAGCAATGACTCTCTAACCTAAATCACTCCCTTTTCGTCCATAAACTTATCTACTAACCTCTTAAACACCACCAAATTTGGCGCATCTACAACTGCAGCAGGCAGGGCATTCCATACCCTTACCACCATCTGGGTAAAGAACCTACCTCTGACATCCGTCCTATAACTACCACCCCTTAATTTAAAGCTATGTCCCCTCGTGCTAGCTTTCTCCATCCTAGGAAAAAGGCTATCACTTCCACCCTATCTAAACCTCTAATCATCTTATATGTTTCAATAAGGTCTCCTCTTATCCGCCTTCTTTCTAACGAAAACAACCTCAAATCCCTCAGCCTCTCTTCATAAGACCTGCCTTCCATACCAGGCAACATCCTGGTAAACCTCCTCTGTACCGTCTCCAATGCCTCCACATCTTTCTTATAATGCGGGGACCAGAACTGCACACAATACTCCAAGTGCGGCCGCACTAGAGTTTTGTACAGTTGCAACATGCCGTTGCGGCTCCGAAATTCAATCCCCCTACCAATAAAAGCTAAGACTCCATATGCCTTCTTAACAACCTTCTCAACCTGACTGCCTACTTTCAGGGATCTAGGCACATATACACCAAGATCCCTCTGTTCATCAACACTATTAAGAATCCTACCATTAGCCGTATACTCTACACATTTATTATTCCTGCCAAAGTGCATTACCTCACACTTTTCCACATTAAACACCATTTGCCACCTCTCGGCCCAGCTCTGCAACTTGTCCAAGTCTCTCTGCAAACTATAACACCCCTCTTCACCATCTACCACTCCACCGACTTTGGTGTCATCTGCAAATTTACTAATCCATCCCTCAATACCCTCATCCATATCATTTATAAAAATTACAAACAGCAGGGGCCCCAAAACAGACCCCTGAGGTACACCACTTGTCACCGAACTCCACGATGAATATCTCCCATCAACCACCACCCTCTGTCTTCTATCTGCTAGCCAATTCCTAATCCAATTAGCTAAATCACCTCAATCCCATACATCTGCATTTTCTGCAGAAGCCTTCCATGGGCCACCTTATCGAACTCCTTACTAAAGTCCATATATACCACATCAACCGCCTTACCCCCATCCACCTCTTTGGTCACTTTTTCAAAAACTCAATGAGGTTAGTAAGGCACGACCTACCCTTCACAAAACCATGCTGACTATCCCCAATCAATTCATTTCTCTCTAAATAACTATAAATCCTATCCCTAATAATTCTCTCCAATACTTTGCCCACAACAGCAGTAAGACTCACTGGCCTATAATTCCCTGGAAGGTCTCTCTTCCCCTTCTTGAACAATGGAACCACATTCGCTATCCTCCAGTCCTCCGGAACCACACCCGTAACCAACGACGACCTGAAGATCAGAGCCAGAGGCTCTGCAATCGCCTCTCTTGCCTCCCAGAGAATCCTAGGGTAAATTCCGTCCGGCCCAGGGGACTTATCTAACTTCAAACCCTCAAGAATATCTAGCACATCCTCCTTATCTACTTCAATACTTTCCAGTTTGCAACCCTGTATCCCAGTGTTCTCCACAACTATATTTACATCTCCCTGCGTGAATACCGAAGAGAAATATTTGTTCGGTGCCTCTCCATCTCTTCAGGCTCCTCGCACAACTTCCCACTGCTGTCTCTGACTGGCCCTAATCTTGCCCTAACCAATCTTCTATTCTTAACATATCTAAAGAAAGCTTTAGGATTCTCCTTGATCCTGTCAGCCAAAGTCTTCTCGTGTCCCCTTTTAGCTCTCCTCAACTCACTCTTTAGCTCCCTCCTGACTAATCTATAGCTATCCAGTGCACTAACTGAGCCTTCAAGCCTCATCCTGACATAAGCCTCCTTTTTCCTTTTAACCAGCAAATTAACTTTTTTTGTGCACCATGGTTCCCTTACTCAACCATTTCCTCCTTGCCTGACAGGGACATACGTATCAAGGACTCGCAGTAGCTGCTCCTTGAATAAGCTCCACATTTCAGATGTTCCCAGTCCCTGTAGTTTCCTAGTCCAACCTATGCACCCTAATTCCCTCCTTATGGCCTCATAATTACCATTCCCCCATAACAATTACCCTATTATTTTCACTCCTGTCCAGGATCGACTTTATGGCTGGAATCTTATTACAGTTCACACCGGTGGGATGTTGCCGTCCTTCTGCAATAATGGAGATTCGGCTGGTTGCCAAATTCTTTGATCTTGCTGCCTCGCTGCAGTGGAAACATGGTGTGAACAGCAGTTAAAATTGCACCCAATGACTCTACAACATTATATTTTCATTGTGTTCCACCAGTAATTGGTTTACATTAAATGGAGTTGAGATGCTAAAAATAGATTATGAAAATGAGCCTGACAGGAAGACCTTACATTTGACTATCTTTTTATTTTATTTGTTAATCTAAACTGGACTAGCGATAGCTACTGAAGCCCATGCCACTGGGCTATAGGGAGACTCGTAGGATTTTCTCGAATTTCTCAAAGTCAAAAACAAGATCCACACAGGTGAGATCTCGCAATGTACAATGATAGCAACTCCATTTAAATTCATTGGAATAGCATTTGTGGGTTTTCCCGCTGTATCACCAACACCCCCCCACCCACCTTCAGATTTCCCCATTTGCAAATTTAATGTCAAATTGACAAGTGAGTACCTTAGCTGTTGGCCTGTTGTAATGGTGGATTGTTAGATTGAATAGCTGTCCTCTCTCTCTCTTTCTCTCTTTCTCTGTCTCTAGCGCCTTTTCTCTCTAGTGGCTCCTCTTGTTGATTTGTAAAGTCTTGATACCCTTCCTAATAATGGATCACCATGCAGCAGCACGGTAGCACAGTGGATAGCACCGCTGCTTCACTGCTGCTTGGGTTTGATTCCTGGCTAGAGTCACTGTCTGTTGGAGTTAACACGTTCTCCCCATGTCTGCATATGTTTCCTCCAGGTGCTCTGGTTTCCCCCCACAGTCCAAAGATGTGTGGGTTAGGTTGATTGGCTGTGCTAAATTGCCCCATGGTTAGCAGGGTAAATAAATGGGGTTATGGGGATAGGGCCTGGGATGGATTATGATTGGCGCACACTCAATGGGCCAAATGGCCTCTTTCTGCACTGTAGGGATTCTATGATTCCATGATGATTCTGGTAACAGTTGGACATCTGCTTCCCATGTGTTGATGTTATTGGAGCAGACATTCACAGAGGCTTTGAAACTGTCTTTGAAACATTTCCTCCCCCTAGCCTCACCCTCTACCCAGTGTGAATGAACACCATGGTGTTGCTCTGAGCAGAGCACCTGTTTGACCCATCTGGAGTCAGATGGCCTCTTTCTGCACTGTAGGGATTCTATGATTCCATGATGATTCTGGTAACAGTTGGACATCTGCTTCCCATGTGTTGATGTTATTGGAGCAGACAATATGTATGTTTTATCCATCTCAGCTGATGTGGGATTATTACGGCCTCTATGTTTGACATATCTGCATGTTGGGGATGCTAATGTTTGGTGTTTTGACCTCCCACTTGATTTGCAAGATCCTTCTAAGACATATTGATGTTCTTAGGCCTTGATATGGCATCTATATACTTTGTCCAAGGTATAGCACCATACACAAGTGTGGGGAGAATCACTGCCCAACACTTCTTGAGTTTAATCTTTTATCAGACTTACAATTCTCAAACTCGAGTAGATAAATTACCATTTGCTGAGCTAGTACATTAGATTCAGTAGTGTACCTGTTCATCAATACTGCTTTTTCAGACAAGTAGCTCCCAAGCAGAAGGACATTTTCAAACACTTCATCATGCATCTGAATTGAAGATGTTGGATGTAATACATTTAGTGTGGGTTAATAAAGAATTTTGGTCTTCCTCATGTTTGGGGCCACTCCTATGTTCTGGTAGGCTTTGCTGGAGAATGCATCAACTATCTGTTGTAATTCTTTTTCAAAGTGGACAGGAAATGTGTATCATCAACATACTATAGTTTTACTGTGTTATAAAAGTGGTTGTTGTTTTGGTTTTGGTCTTCAGCTGGTTGAAGTTGAAAAGTTTACCATCAGTGCTACAAATTGTTAGCAAAGCTCAGGGCAGTCAATCAGTAATAAATTGTAGCTTTTCTATAAGATAGATTGAGAATACTGTGATGCAATGACTCAATTCTGACAGCTATTTTGACAGGGAATGAGTCTGTGATGGAACCATGACATGATTGTTATTTCTGTATTGTCATGTAGGAGACAGATGATGTTTGTGAACCTAGTTGGGCATCCATATCACTGCAGCACCTTCCAAAGAGTAATTCAATTCACCGACTTGATGGTTTTTGTGAAAGTGAAGAAGGTTATGCGCAAAGAGATATTATGCTCTCTTCTCTTTTCCTGAAGTTGGTGTGCTGTGAAGATTATGTTCATTGTTCCCCTGCTAGAGAAGGATAATTTACCCAGGGTTGATATTCACCAACAATATCTCCTACTTAAAAATGATTGTTCATCAAGTTCGACTGAGGATATTTTGGCTGTGATAAATAATCACTGCTGTAAAGCTCACTTAAAGTTCAGATATGAGAAATAAATACTCGTGCAACTTACAAGAGGATAGCCCCATCTATGAACATGTCATCCAGCATTAGCCTCAGCCTTCAGAAGAGAAAGAGAGAAATTGGAAGGCAATAAAATAACTTATATAATATTTTCCCCTCTTTAGTTGACAGAAGCCTTACTATTGCTCTAGCTGTAATATCTGGTTCAACACAGACCAGCGATTAAAACTGGGACAGCTTGGCATAATATCAATTCAAACAGGTTACTGGTACACTAAGCTGCTGGATATGCCAAAGAATATTGTTTTATTGCCTTTGGCCCATTTCAGTTAATTGTGAGATCTTATCTACTCTCCATGTTGTGTCCTGTCTCCAGGCAGACAATGATCTTGAAGCTGAGTTGGTTCTGATCCTTTCAATCAGCTCAGCAGCAACAACAGGTCAAAACATGACCTCTACTAACTGGATTTTAAAATGTCTTCAAATGATCCCACTTTTTGGGTTCTCATTCATTTGGAAAAATGGTTCTGCAATGGCTAAAGAAACACGGGTTTAAAGGCAATACTTCAAGAAGATAGAGAATTTGCCATGTCAATAATTGTAGTGGAAGTTAAGATGCAGTCCAAAGAATAGAGCTTCTCAATAATAATAACCATAGCTGGATGGGGAGTTTGGTCATTAAATTTTGAGCTATCAGATGGGCAGGTTTTGCCCTAAACATTAGCATGACCTGGGTGGAATGCAGAAAAGAAAATCTAGGGAATTAAACACCAGGAACAGAACACTAATTCCTACATTGATCTGGATGCAGGAAAATTGGGAAGCTTCTGTTAGGCACATTGCAGCTCCTTTGCATGTTTTACTCATATGTGCGTAATGCGCAAATGGTAAAGATGAAAACATAAGGCTAGTTTTTCACTTTTGAGGTAGTTAACTCAAGTTGGGAAATTTCCTGACTTAGCATACCTGCTAAGGGCTCTAATTTTTACACAGACAGAAGGGACTGGGGTGGCATAAAGTAATGCCTGCCAACCTCTGAAGCAAATTGAAGGTGCCCATGAAGTCAGCTAGTTAGAAAATCCACCAGAGTTGGCTGGGATGTTGTCCAAGTTGTTTTAGAAGCTGGTAGTTCCTTTACCCTTCACTCCTCATGCCCCTTCAGATTCCACACACTCTTCATGCCCCTTCCATGACAGTTATGCCTTGCAGCCACTGCCTTGTCTTCTCTATGCCAACTCATGCCCCACTACCCAAGATATGTTGGGATGGATGGGTTGTGTGGGAGCCCATCTACAATGAATAATTACTAAATCAAATACAGAAGATCTGAGCAACATGTGAACACCAATACTCTATCACACATGTCAATTTGGGATAAAGCCAAATCACAGGAAAGCTATATGAAAGAGTAGTATAGTGTCAATTTTGTGCTGGGACACAAAACACGCCAACTGTTCAATCACTTCACCAGTGAGATAGACAAGTCGCCGGGACCGGGTGGGATGTACCCCAGGTTATTGTGGGAGGTGAGGGAAGTGGTTGCAGAGCCCCTGGCGATGATCTTTGCGTTGTCCATGGAAACGGGAGAGGTTCCGGAGGATTGGAGGATTGCGGATGTGGTTCCTATCTTTAAGAAAGGGAACAGGGATAGTCCAGGAAATTACCGACCGGTGAGTTTGACTTCAGTGGTTGGTAAGCTGATGGAGAGGCTTCTGAGGGATAAGATATATGAACATTTGGAGAAGTTTGGACTGATTAGAAATAGTCAGCATGGTTTTGTCAAGGGCAGGTCATGCCTTACGAGCCTAGTTGAGTTCTTCGAAAATGTGACTGAACACATTGACGAAGGAAGGGCGGTGGACTTAGTGTACATGGACTTTAGTAAGGCGTTTGATAAGGTCCCACATGCAAGGCTTCTGGAGAAGGTGAGAGGGCATGGGATCCAAGGGGCTTTGGCCTCGTGGATCCAGAACTGGCTTGCCGGCAGAAGGCAGAGAGTGGTTGTGGATGGGTCTTGTTCTGCATGGAGGTCGGTAACCAGTGGAGTGCCCCAGGGATCTGTTCTGGGACCCCTGCTGTTTGTCATTTTCATAAATGACCTGGATGAGGAAGTGGAGGGATGGGTTAGCAAGTTCGCCGACGATACAAAGATCGGTGGTGTTGTGGATGGTCTGGAGGGATGCCAAAAGTTGCAGCGGGACATAGACAGGATGCAAGACTGGGCGGAGAAGTGGCAGATGGACTTCAACGCAGATAAATGTGTAGTGGTCCATTTTGGCAGGAATAATGGGATGAAGGAGAACAATATAAGGGGTAGGAGTCTTAGCTGTGTTGTAGAGCAGAAGGATCTCGGGGTCCGGGTCCATAGGACTCTGAAATCGGCCTCGCAGGTGGAGGAAGTGGTCAAGAAGGCGTACGGTGTACTGGCCTTCATTAATCGAGGAATAGAGTTTAGGAGTCAGGAGGTAATGATGCAGCTTTATAAGACTCTTGTCAGACCCCAGTTGGAGTATTGTGCGCAGTTCTGGTCGCCTCATTGTAGGAAGGATGTAGAGGCTATTGAGAGGGTTCAGAGGAGATTTTCAAGGATGCTGCCTGGATTGGGAGGCAGGCCTTATGAACATAGGTTGAGGGAGCTGGGACTCTTCTCACTGGAGAGACGTAGGTTGAGAGGCGAACTGATAGAGGTTTATAAAATGTTGAGAGGAATAGATAGGGTGGACTCTCGGAGACTATTTCCCTGAGCTGAAATGGTCACTACGAGAGGACACAGATTTAAGGTGCAGGGAAGCAAATACAAAGGAGATGTCAGGGGTAGGTTTTTCACTCAGAGGGTGGTGAGTGAATGGAACCGACTGCCGTCGGAGGTTGTTGAGGCAAACTCACTGGGGTCTTTTAAGAGACTTCTGGATGAGTATATGGAAAAGAATAGGATAGGGGGTTATAGATAGGTCTGTGGATTGGTAGATGTGATCGGCACAACTCGTGGGCCGAAGGGCCTGTTTGTGCTGTATTGTTCTATGTTCTATGTGAGATTAACCAAGGAAATTGTGGCAAATATTTCATATTGATTTTACAGGACTAATCGTGCCATATCATATTCTAGCGGAGCACATTCGAAAAGACCCAAAATCATGATGATGAAATTGGCATGGAGAGTTTTAATTACAAAGAGAGGTTCGATAGAACGGGGGTTGTTTTCTTTTAGAGCAGAGGTCACTGAGGGAGGACATAATTGAAATACATAAAATGATGAGGGGCATAGATAGATAGAAAGGAGGAAAGTTTTTCCATTGGTAGAGGGATCAATGACCAGGGAGCATAGATTTAAGGTGAAGGTCAGAAGGTTTACAAACAATGTGAGGAGCAACCTTTTCACTTGAAGGGTGATGGGAGTCTGGAATTCACTGCCTGAAAGGGTGGAGGCAGAGATCCTCATAACATTTAAGAAGTTTTAGATGTTCATTGTGATGCTGTGGCATTAGAAGCAATGGACTAAGTGCTGGAAAATGGGATTAAAATAGTTAGGCAAATTGTCTTTGACCAGCTGAAGGGCCTTTTTCTGTGCTGTACACCTTTATGACTCTAACTGATATGCAGACAATTTCATCATGCTACTATCCTGTTCCCCACTCCCTAATAGAGGTGCTTGAAATATGGCCCCAAAGTGTATTATCCTATTCATACAGTAGCAGGAAGTGAGTTGCAATTTTCCCTTATCCAACAGTGCTGCCAAATACTCTCCAGTGCTTTGGGAGCTTATTTGACAACAATCTATTCATTACTGCTTATTTTTCCACTTGTGGTAAAGTGCAGCACTGATGAGAAATGTTGCCCTACAAACCACTGCTAAGTGCCTAATATCTCTTAATACACAAATGAATGAATGATTTCTACATTATTAATTCTAAACTATAAAATGTTGCATTCAATGATCAAGGTATAATCATTGCTTCATTGATTATATCTTTTTGCAACTAGGTAAGGCAGTCTACAGGAAACCAAAAAAAAATTAAGTTAACTGTGTTAATTATATTGTTACCTGTGTATGGTTGACGAAATATTAGTTCATTATGAAATTGTAATGGTTTGGAAATTTTCATTTGTCATATCAAAAAATTGAACTGTGCTGACACCTTTATTTGAATTTTAATGCCTTGTTAAGGCATTAAATATAGCAACGTTAATGGATGCTAAACTTAATTTTACTTTGGACATAGTGGCACAGTGGTTAGCATTGTGCCTCACAGTGCCAAGGACCTGGGTTTGATTCCTGCTTTGACTGACTATGTGGAGTCTGTACATTCTTCCCATGTCTGCACGGATTTCCTCCAGATGCTTCATTTCTCTCCTACAGTCCAAGTGATATGTGGTTAGGTGCATTGACCATGCTAAGTTCTCCCTCAGTGTACCCAAACAAGACCAGAGCATGGCAACTCTTTCACAGTAACTTCATTGCAGTGTTAATGTCAGCCTATTTGTGACACTGTTAAATAAACTAAATGTGAGGGACAAACAAGATCCAGTCTCTTACATCTGTACTGAATTGGTTGATCATCTTTGGAGGCAAGACTACTTTCTTTCCTCTTTGGTTTGAGTAGTACTGGGGAATGGGACACTTCTTTGTTATAAATACCCAAAGTCAGAGTGTACTCAGCAATTCTGCCCAAACAATATTGCTGATTTTCATCTTCATTGATTTTTGCCTAAGTAAAATAAGAAGAAAATCTGCTGTGGTTGAATTCATGCAGAGGACAGAACCCATTTGACTTTCCTTGCATGGTATTATCTGAAAAGCAGGCAAATCCGAGAACAGGTGTGTAATCTTTCCCACTCAATTTTTATCTTTGTGCTACATTTAAATGTTGCTTAATACCAGGTGGTAAAGATGAAAAGCTGCTCATGTGTCTTAACCCCAATCTGACAAGAGTATCTTTATTGTGAACAGTTTCTTTTTAATTCGATATTAGATATTCCCCTTTGGGCTACATCAATCCTACAGTGAGTAGTTGTGAATTTGGTCAGATTGTCAATTTAGTTTCAATTAATACCAAATTTTATGAGCAATCTGCTTAGGGCCGGCTCACTGACACATGTATTGGGACTTTCTGACTTTACTCCAACCAGGACTACATGAAATGAGTGACAAAGGAAATTCAAAATGCATCAAAGTGGAGCAGAATCAAGCTTAGTTCAAAAAAAGTAAAGGACTATATTCTAATGCATTATCAAGTTCTGTGAAAAGCACTAACTACACATTCATCCTATGCAGTGGAATTTCAATTTTTTTTTCCATTCAGGAAACTAACCACAAGTAAGAAGTATGATAAAGCAAGTAATTTCAAGCCCAGTTGTCTGGACAGCTGTTTCGTGATGCAGAATGAAATCATCAGCCTGGGTTCAAATCCTGCACTGGCTGAGGTTACTCATGAAGACCCACTTTCTCAACCTTGCCCCTGAGGTGAGGTGATGCTTAGCTTAAATCAAGACCAGTCAGCTCTTCCCCTCAAAGGGGAGAGCAGTCCAGTCATCTGGGACTATGGTAACTTTAAAGCAAGTACTTAGCCATACGTGCATTGATACATCAAGATGACATTGTGAATTGCAACAATGAAACTTTTCAAAGTAACTTGATCCTTACTTCAGATGTCACAATCTGAAACACTGTGCTGTATCCTTACATTTCAACGTTTGCTGTGGTCTGCTTGAAGACATTCGTGGTAAGAGACTGTAACGGGAGGAGATGAGAGTCAGCATTATATTGAGAATGATAGAATGGAGATGATTGATGTCACTGTTGTGACACCAGACTAAAGTGATACTCATGATTCATACTAAAGTACAATGTATTTTTATTTAAAAGTTTGATAGTTCTCTACACCTCGTCTCATGTTTGCTATTGACAATACCAAAGATTTACTCCAATGTGAGGTAATTTTCCTCATATAATTCTGGATTAACAATTTTGCAACAAAATAGCCTATTTTTCAGTGAAACCTCTAGACAGTTTTATTATATAGACAAGATAAAGTCATATCTGAATATGACTGGTTTGACAAGAAAATGATAATGCATATGTATGGATAAAGTGTTTAGGTGAAAAAACAAGTAACAATAGGTAAGAGATAGCAATGATATGTTTGATTATTAAATAATAAATGAATATCTCTGATGTAAAAAAACAGAAAGTAGCACATGCAATGAAAGATTGAAAGAGTGCACTGTGAGTGAAAGTAAAAGTCAATAAATGAGAACAATTGTGCTCCTAGTGTCCATCCTACTCCTCCCCCTCCCAACTAATTAATTCAGAAACTCAGCGAATGATCTGGGGATCCGGGTTCAAATCCTGCCATGGTAGATGTGGAATTGGGGTTCAATATAAAATATCTGGAATTAAGAAGACCATGAAACCATTGTCGATTATCAAAAAAACCCATCTGGTTCACTAATGTCCTTAGGGAAGGAAATATTCCATCCTTACCTGATTTGGCCTACTTGTGACATCAGAGCCACAGCAATATGGTTGACTCTCAATTACCCTCCAAGTGCAACTAGAAATGGGGAATAAATGCTGGCCAGCCAGCAACATCCCACAAATGAACAAAAAAAAACTCTTTTTGTGGACATCACAAAAAGAGAAACAACTCATAGAATAATGTCATCTGTCAGAGATTCCACAGACAACATCTTAGCTGGCCCAACACTAAGTGTACACACATGATGTAGGTGCACCTATGTATATGCCACATCAGATTCTAAAGGAAGTGGAATCTATCTTTTATATTGACTTCCAAGCGATTAGTATTCTAAAACTGACCTTTACCATTCCTTTCTTAGCATATAGATATTAGCTATTCCGATTAAATTCCTGCATATCATCTCGGCCACAATAGTGAAGCTACATTAATTCACTCTATTGTTGCTGATTCTGAACCAGCCTAGCTAATTCCATTAATTATATCTCTTTCTGTGACAAGTCACTCTTGGCATAGGATATTAGCATTCCCTTTAAGTTCCTTGGCTTCTTGTTCCAAATACCTGTGTGTCCCTGAAAGTTGTTCCCACATTGAAAGTGGGAACCATTGCAGCTATTTTCCTTGAATCTTAGGCTTGAACATTGCTCCTTGTCCATTCTTATTATTCTTATGTTATTACCATTTTTCACTATTTTCCTGTTAGACACCCCCAACATTCTTCCCAGCCAACTCATCCATACTGTCAGCATTTTCCTAGTTTTTTTCTGAAAAGAAAAAAATGAAGGGTGGCATGATGGAGGTCCTCAAGATTATGAGAAAGTTTGGTAGTATAGACTGAGAAAATGAACAGAATTGTTGAAGACTAGCAGAGCCAGGAATGGAAGTGAACAGGCATAGAATCCTCTACTGCTGGCCTGGTCCTATCTCGAGGACAACTGTCAGGTAGAGGCAGATACAAGAAGTTACTTGAGTACGTTAAACTGCCATTAAGGTCTTTCTTCAATGCTGGCTAGAGTTTTCCAATTGGCGTACTGCTCCCCTACAATAGTCAAATCACAAGATGCAGCCTTCAGGTTACCAAGTAGCAGCCTTCTGGTGGCACACTGAATATAAATAGCTGTCACTGGTTTCATAAAATTATGCCTCAGGAGTCCAATGTGAGGAGCATTTGACCTGGAAATAGCAGCAGCCTCAGAGAATGGGAGAGTAGCAACAATAAGGTCTCCAGGAGGTTCAGCTTGGGTGGTGGTGGGATGAGTGGCAGATTAGGGAAGGACACAAAAAGGGGGGGGTGGGGGTGTTGGGGGTGGGTGCAGTGGAATATGCAACCAGCCACATGTATGGAGAAAAAGTTACCTACCACAAGGCCCAACATCTAAGGTTCAGCTACCTTCCAATGTCAGAGAAACAGCCTCACTAATGTCTGGACCTATCAGAGGAGGCTGTCACAGAACTCTGTGCCCATGATAGAGGAAGAGCCAAGCCTCATGGGGAGTGTGGCATCCCACATCCACTGGCACAGAAGGTTGAATTTCTATGCCTCAGAAATGTTTTAGGGATCCAATACAGACAGAGTAGGATCTCCTAGTCTGCAGCTCATCACTGTATCAAAGTGGTCACCAATGCCATCTTCAAGAGGGCTAGCACATCCACATTGATCCAGTCACTGAATGGCAAGGGCCATTGGATTAGGAGCCATCTCTAGATTCCCCTATCTGCAGGGTGTTGCCTGCACATATGAGGCCATCAAGGCTCCCATTTACTAGGCAGCAAGCTTCATCAACAGGAATGGCTAAATGCATAACTAGTTTGTGATTACTACAAACGATTCCTGCAGGAGATTGCATGATTCCCAGCTCTACTGGAGATGCCAGTCTTTTCAGACATTGCCATGCACCTTTAATGCTTGGGTAACAGGGGCTACCCATGGAAGACATGGCTATTGACTCATGGGAGCAACGCAAGCAGAGGAGAGGTACATACCCAAGTGACAATTGAGCAGGCCATAGCCTGCTGAAGTTGCTATCAGATGCTATTAAACTATCAGCTGTTTGAATTGCACTCATCCAGGCACATGAAGAGTATTCCATCACACTCCTGACTTGTGCTTTGTAGATGGTGGACAGGTTTTGGGGAATCAGGAGGTGAGTTACTTGCCACAGAATAACTAGCTTTTGATCTGCTCTAGTAGGCACAACATTTAATGGCTAGTCCAGTTCAGCTTCTATCAATGGTAATGCCCAGGATGTTGATAGTGGAGGATTCAGCAATGGTAATGCCATTGAATGTCGAGGGATGATGGCTAGATCCTCACTTGTTGGAGCTGGTCATTACCTGGCACTTCGGTAATTTAACAACCCAAACCTTGATATTGTCAAGGTTGTTGCATTTGGACATGGACTGCTTCAGTTTCTGAGCAGTCACGAATGATACTGAACATTGTGCAGTCATCAGCAAACATCTCCAGTCTTGACTTCATGGTGAAAGGAAGGTCATTGATGAAGCAGATGAAGAAGGTTGGGCCTAGGGCACCACTTGAGAAACTCCTGCAGTGATGTTCTGGAGCTGAAATGATTGACCTCCAATCACCAAAACCATCTTCCTTTTACCAGGTTCAAACCAATGAAGAATTTTACCTTCATTCCCATTGACTCCAGTTCTTTTAAGGCTCTTTAATGCCATACTGGGTCACATGTTGCCTTGGACAGTCTCTCTCTCTCTCCTCACCTCTGGCATTCAGCTCTTTCATCGAAATTTGAACCAAAGCTGTAATGAGGTCAGGAGCTAAATGACCCTGGTGGAACTTAAGCTGAGCGTCTGTGAGCAGTCACTACTGAGTAGGTGCTGCTTGATAGCACTGTTGGTGACCTGCTCTATCACTTTACTGATGATTGAGAGTGGATTGATGGGGTGGCAATTGGCCAGGTTGGACTTTTCCTGTTTCTTGTATACAGGACATACCTGGTGCAAATTTCCATATTGCCAGGTAGATGCTTGTGATATAGATATATTGGAACAGCTTGCCTCAGAACACAACAGGCTGTAGAGCACAGGTCTTTAGTACTATTGCTGGACCTTTATATGTTCCAGACTTTTAAACTACAATAATCATTTCTGACTTTCGTCCTAAATATAGCCTTTAATGTGATAAGGATTATGAAAGTGAAATACTTAAGAGTATGGCTTACGGCTAGTTTTAACATTAACTGTACTCCCTCCTGATTTATACCATCTTTCCTTCCAGACAAATGTTCTTACAAGACTTAAAACATGTTGACTAAGGCAGGGAGTGTTGCTTAGAGCCACTCGTGGGAGGTGAATCTGTTGCCAGCAACAACTGTGAGTAAAACCTCTTTCCTGGGTTCAGTTTTCTACCATAGAGAGTTGCTTTCAGAGCTCATTCCATTCACTCTGCTTGACTCTAACGCTTGATGGTAAATAAGGAACACTATTACTGACAGACTTCTTCTTCAAAAGGAGAAAATACAACAGGAAGATGATAATTAAAAGGATTGCGGTAAGACAGAATAGTAATTCTGATTAAATTTATCAGTTAGATCACATCCTGTGTCAGGAAGGGCCAATGGTACAGGAATATTACTCAGCTACTCTGCAATATATTTAATATGCATTCCCATTCACATTTCTCACAGAAACATAAAACATGTTCCTAAATATAAACTTAACCCTCAATGCTGATATTTGTACAGTCATGATAATCCATAACATCAAAAGAGTCATTCAGTTAAGGTCAATTTAGAGACAATTTTGTTTTCATATAAGAAACAAGAAAGGAATATCAGATCATGATAAATCCATGTTGAGAAAGGAAATGTATCAAAACAAAAGCAAATACAATATGATCCATAGAGTTCTTTTTACGCACTGGATTTTGATACCAATAAATCAATAATATTAATTTAGTAAATTATAATTCAGGACACCACCATTCAAGAGGTCATTATTCATTCAGACAGCATCATCTCAGAAGTCTGAATGCAACATTAAAAATGCACAAATCATACCCTCAGAGTTATCTGTTTGCCCTAGGCATGATTCAAAGTACATGATATTATCTCAGCCATCTACTCTTCTGAAATCACCACTGAAAATGGTTTTATGACTACACTGTAGAGATTCATATTGAAGACCATGGTCCAAAAATATAATGCAACTGTACCCTGGTGATAAAATCTTGAAAGTGACTGGCTAAAGTGCATTCTTAATAGTCTTAAGTGAATCATGTAAAGGTGTAACAACGCTGAACATTATTGCCCTCTGGCCTCGATGCAGCTATATTTCGTGACTTCTTGGAAAAAAAAAAGCTGTCAACGATTGTCAGTTTTTCCAGCCTCCTTCATACCCTCACAGGGCTAACAAAATGGTATTATATACATATATATGTAATTGCAGTTGTCTGAGAAAGATGTTACATAAAAGCAATTGGAACCAGTGACACTTCACAGAGCTACAAAACAAAATACACAATAAGCACTCCATTCTAGTGCTGAGCACTTACATTTTGTGAGATGGAACATCCTCAGTCTGAACAGGAAGAACATGCCTTCTAAATGGTGCCTTGAAGATCATGAATATGGCAAATTAAATTGTTCTTTTTGTAACGGTGATGTATGAAGCCTGAATGTATGTTCATTGCTCTATTGATTCATGCCTTTTAAGTATAAATTGCCATACCGTATTTTCTAAAAATTAGAATGTGGGTGTTATTTGAAGCAAATGTGATTCTGCATTAATTTAAAGCTGGTGGCAAGTTATTTAAAATGACTTTGTTATTTCCTCGATTCAAAACGCAGAGAGAAAGGTTTGATACAAGTTTGTCTGCATTATTTCAGCACCAGTGTAGATTTGCACATGCGTGATGTGTGCCCTTTTGTACCACGGAGTGAATAATTTTCTCATTGTTTATGTTTATAGCCAATGGGCAGGATTTTATGGCCTCAGTTGGCCCAAAACCATAAAATCCCATTCGAGGTCAATGGATATTTCCATTGTTCACCTCTTGCCTACTCCAATTCCATGGCAGGAGGGGCGATAAAATTCCAGCTGATGATCCCTGAAGTCATTCATTGAATAATAGGGTAAATCAACAAAGAGCACTCAACTTTAGTATATAACTTCACTTTTTTAACAATACATAACTGCAGGATACAAATTCAGCTGGGTTGAAGGATAACGCCACTGGTGAAGAAAGTAGTATTCAATCAAGTTTATTATAGAATCATAGAACCCTACAGTGCAGGAAGAGGCTTTCGGCCCATTGAGTCTGCACCAAACACAATCCCACCCAGACTCTACCCCCATTTAAAGCGATATGGACAATTAATAGGGACACCAATTTAGAACATCTGGACAGCATTAAAATGCCTCTTAACATCAGCCATGGCTGAACAAATATGTGATTAAGACATGGCAGAACATGAAGGAAATAAATCCATAGGTGTAGACATAAGCCTTCAATAGCTGACATTACAGTCCAATGTATCCCAGCATACCGGTCACAGGCAATATCAGTAACACATGTATCATTTGCAGCTACGTTTTCCAGGATCTGCAAAAATGGTTGGTGCCATCCAGATGGGTGCACACTGGCATGTCTTTTTGCATGCTTTATCAGTAAAGCATAACAAACTGTGATTAAGAGTCTTCTGAATAATCCTCTATTACCATACTCTCTGTAGAGACTGATAACATAGAAAAGAGATTATGTTGATGAACTTCCAGTTATTAACTGAAAGAATGACTCCCACAAGATTTTGCATTTTAAAATCTTTATTGTAACAAATGACTAAAAAGAAACATTTATGTGGAGATGCCGGCATTGGATTGGAGTGGGCACCATACCAGGATAAAATCCAATAGGTTTATTTGATAGCACAAGCTTTCCGAGTGCTGCCCTTTCATCAGGTAAGTGGAGAGCTGGGTTCACAAACAATGCATATATCGACACAGACACAACTGCAAGATAAAGGTTGGGATGTGAGTCTTAACAGGTAATCAAGTTTTTACAAGTGGAAACAATGCAAATGGACAGAGGTTGAAGCACAAATTAAAGCGGTGTGAATTGTCTCAAGCCAGGACAGCTACTAAGATTTTGCAAGCCCATAGGTTATAGATAGTGTGACATGAATCCAAGATCCCAGTTGAGTTCATCCTCATGCATACAGAACTTGGCTATCAGTTTCTGCTTGATAATTTTCCATTGTCATGTGTCATGAAGGCCGTTTTGGAGAATGCTTACCTGAAGACTAGAATGCCCTTGACTGTTGAAGTATCCCCTGACAGGAAGGGAACACTCCTGTCCAGTGATTGTTGAGCAGTGTCCATTCATCCGTTGTTGTAGCGTCTGCATGGTCTCGCCAATGTGCCATACCTTGGGACATCCTTTCCTGTAGCATATCAGATAGACAACGTTGGCCAAATCACAAGAGTATGTACCGTATACCTGATGGATGGTGTTCTCACGTGAGGTGATGGCATCTGTGTCAATGATTTGGCATGTCTTGCAGAGATTGCTGTGGCAGGTTACGTGGTGCGTGGTCACTGTTCTCCTGAAGGCTGAGTAGTTTGCTGCTTGAGGTTGTATGGCTGTTTGAAGGCAAGTTATGTGAGTGTGGGATCGGCTTCGGTGAGATGTTCATCTTCATCGATAACATATTGAAGGCTCCGGAGAAGGTATCATACTTTCTCCACTCTGGGGAAGTACTAGATGATGAAGAGTACTCTGTTGGTTGTGTCCTTTGTCTTCTAAGGAGATCAGTGCAGTTTTTTGCTGTGGCCTGTAAGAACTGTTAATCAATGAGTCAAAGGTAATATCCTGCTCTTATGAGGGTGTCTTTCAGCATCTGTAGGTGTCTGTCACATATCTCCTCATCTAAACAGATCCTATGTGTACGGAGGGCTTATCCGTAAGGATGGCTTCTTTAATGTGTTTAGGGGGGGAGCTGGAGAAGTGAAGCATTGTAAGGTTATCTGTGGGCTTGTGATACAGTGAGGTGCTGAGATGACCGTCTTTGATGGAGATACGTGCGTCCAAGAATGCAACTGCCCCTTCTGCTTTCCCGCATGCCAAAAACAGGGGTGAAAAATCCCTCCCATTGTTGCATTTTCCTCTCTCCTAGACAGGGTAGATTCAGAAAAAATATTCCCAATGGTGGAAGAATCCAGAATTAGTGGTCATATTTTGAGCAGAAATTTCTTCACCCAGAGAGTGCTCAGTACATGGAATTCAGTATCACAAAATGTAATTGATGCGATTTCAAGAAAAAAAATAGACATAACTCTTGGAGCTAATGGAATCAAAAGACATGGAGGGAAGGAAGGATCAGGATATCGGATTTGATAATCAGCAATGATCAACATGAATGGCGTAGCAGACTCAAAAGGCCAGATGGCCTACTCCTGCTATTAGTTTCTATGTTTTCTATGTAAGCCTTGGGATTGAAAGTGAACATCTAAATAATTCTTAAATGTTATGAATGTCTCTGCCTCCCCTATCTTTCAGGCAGTGAGTACCAGACTCCCACCATCTTCTCGCATCCCTTCTAAACCCACCTGACCATTATTTTAAATCTATGGCCCCTGATCATTGATATCTCCATTAGAGGTAAAAGGCTCTCCATGTCTATCTATGCCCCTCAAAATTTTATATATTTCAAGCATGTCTCCACTCAGCCATCTCTGCTCCAAGGAAACCAACCCCCAATCTATCCAGTCTCTCATTACTAAAATTCTCTAGTCCAGGCAACATCATGGTAAATCTCCTCTTCACCTTTTAGTGCCCCTATAACATTCCCCCTATAATGTGGATTCCACAACTGCACACTCTAGTTGTGGCCTAACCAATATTTTATGTAGTTCTCCCTGTTCTTAAACTCTATGCCTTGACTAATGAAGGCAAGTATTTCATATGCCTTCTAAATCCATTCACTCCAGGGCTGAACTTATCTTTGAGCCCTTGGCAGGTCTCCTTTCATCCAGCAGTGGTCTTTTCTGATGTGGGGACGATATAGAGGGAAAGCTCACCAACAATATTTGAATGTATGGTAATGAGGTTCTCGAGCTTGCATGCAGGGAACTCCAATCCATCTTTGGCAGTGGGTGGGGACTTTCTCAATGAAAAATCCTGCTGATGTAAATGCTGTTTTGAGAATCCCATTGGATTCACTGCCCTTTTTGCTTTCACGCATGTCAAAAACAGGGGTGAAAAATCCCTCCCATTGTTGCATTTTCCTCTCTCCTACACAGCATGATGCAGCAGCACCAAACCAGTAGGGGATATAAATCGATTCATGTCTTAGCTCCAATAGAGGAGACTCTGCTATCCATCATTGGGTGTCATGATAGAGCCTATGGCCAACAATGGGGCCAAAACCACTGATGATAAGATGACTATATGGTTATACATAATCCTCTTCCTCTCAACCCAATTTCCCATTTCCCCACAATCTCTCCTGATTTACAAGCTGCATGTGGTATAAATATGTACTTCTTACTTTCCCTCCACTCCAGTCACCACAATGCTATCCTCGTATTTTTATCTTTTCAAATACCCAAGCTCTGAAATCTAGCCAGAGAAAGATATTGAAGTAGAGGAGGTCAGTAATGAAGAAGCAATACCACCACTCATTCTCACTACCAGCTCAGTTATTCAAACTGCACATTCTCCACAGGGTATCCTGAAAGTGGGACCTGCATGTGGTGAGATACCAACCAGCCAGGGAAGAGAACAAGAAGAGTCCACATGCCATCATGCAGAGGATGCTATTACATTCAAGTTCTGCAGAACAGGACTCTGATGAAGCTTTTAATAGGGGACAGTCTTCTGAACACACTTGAAAGATATGACATCCCTTCTTCCATCTTGTCATCCTTCCTCATCTAGCAGGTGCTCCCCCTCAATGTTCCCCTGCTCATTCTCCGAGTCATGCTGCAGCCAAGCAGGAAAGAAATAGCTGCACTCATATATGAGACCACGTGGTTTTGCAATGGAATGCAAAAATCTTTCTTTTTCTGCAAAATATCAGTTCATTTAATAAATGGTCACCCATGTATGAGAGCACATTGAAGTCAAAAGCAATGCTTTCAGCATGTGCCACACCACTCCCTGTTCACTTCAACAACTTTAAATAGCAATGCAAAACACTTGTACAAACTCAGCAACTGTCAAGTGAAACCAATCAGCAACTAACCTGAAAGTAGTGGATGATCTGTTTAATCTCTTTAACTTAGGATATTCTTCCTGCTGCTGAAGGCAACTTCAACCATTTGAGGTTAAGAAGGGGCGTCAGCTGGAACACTCAAAGTTGGCACTGCTGGCATCAAATCAGCATTGTAACTTGACTGATGTTACCATCTGCCTAACCAGAATATTTCCAATGCTTACTTCCTGCAACCACACCTTATCAAAACATGCTGCCGGTGCAAATTTGGATCAAAATGGCGACCCTGCTGCTGAAATTTTAGGCCATATACAGCAAATTTTATGGCAATTGATTTTTAAAAATACTTTCATGAAAAATGATCTCTTGATTGTGGTACGAGAGGGTGTAAGATAACCATGATCAATACCCCAGAATGAATCAGCACCCTCAAAACAACAGTGGGGACAACTGAAGTTAAAAAAAAAACACTGCTGTTATTTAAAAACAAAATACTGTGGATTCTGAAATCTGAAAGTAAAGCATCTGTGGAGAGAGAACAGAGCCTATGTTTCGAGTCTGGATGACCCTTCATCAGAGCTGCTCTGACAAAGAGTCATTCAGACTCGAAACATTGGCTCTATTTTAGTGCTATCAGACCTGCTGAGATTTTCCAGCGTCTTCTGTTTTTGTACTGCTGTTGTTTGGAGCATTGCAATATTATGAAGCAGATTATTGAGATTGTGGATATCCAGTTGCTTTGATGAGCAATAATGTATTGTTTAATTTAGTTATGGGAGGTTTCAGAAGATCCTGCATATCTCCAGCTAAATTTATAATGAATTATTATTTGCCTTTAGCTTGGAATTCTATGACACTGTGTGACAAATCTCATTGTTTCATCAATGACTATTCCATGTGACAATTTCATTGTGATGGAACTTTAGGGTCTGTTCAACCTATAGGATTTAGGAGAATAAAGGTGAGTATCCCGGGCTCTCCTGAGAACCTATAAAGAGAGTTGAAAGGAATATTAATGCTCTTTAGAAAACCCAGTCATACAGACCAAGCGATTCTTCGTAGGAGCTCTTGAATTAAATCTTAACATTTCAACAGATTTATTGCACCTTGATTGAATATTTTTCTTCTTTCTGAGGCAGACATGCATCTTTTTTCCCGTTGTGGAAATAATGTGACGAGAGCCAGCCCTTGTCTGAACAGTTCATACATGAACCAATCAGTGTAACACAAAAGTCAAGTCTACAAAGAACAAGATTGGGATAAAATTATTTCCATCTGACAGTGTAATCGTCCCACGTAATGTAAGGTTACTCATATGACAGTGTAATTGTTATATGTGATATAAGGTATTTCTGTGTTTCTCTTTAGATTGTGTTTAGTCTAACAGAGAAACAGACTGCATCATTACCATCATACCACATTTTGATCTCCATTGCTGGTTTTAGGAATAATAACAATAAATTAGAATTTTATGATAATTTTACATTAAAGTTTGATTATGCCATTTGTAGAAAATCTGCACCATCAAATTAATAAACTAAATCTATAGAATCTGGATTATAAAGAAATGTGCTGGATAACCTAAGTTATGTTCAGAGGATTTTGTGTTTTTTTTAATCAATGTTTATTTTCCTGTTCTTTCAGTGGAATGTAAAAATCTTCATTTTTCTGCAAAATATCAGTGCTTTTAATAAATTGCCTAAGATTTCTACCAAATGCATTTCATTTTATGTTTGCCAAATGCCCCTAAACTTTGAAACATTTCTTATCAAATTCTGCATTAATTTACACTTAAAATGCTATTTATAATTTATTTGTATTAACTGTGTATTCATGAATATTGGCTGACAATTAAAGTTTATTTATTAGTCACAGATAGGTTTACATTTAACACTGCAATGAAGTTACTGCGAAAATCCCCTAGTCACCACTCTCCAGCGAGTGTTCAGCCACACTAAGGGAGAATTTAGCTTGGCCAATGCAACAAACTTTCAGACTGTGGGGGAAACCAGAGCACCCAGAAGAAACCCACACAGAGACAGGGAGAACATGCTAACTCCTCACAGTGAACCAAGCCGAGAATTGAACCCAGGTCTCTGTTGCTGTGAGGCAGCAGTGCTAACCACTGTGCCACTGTGCCCAGCTATCAGTACTGGACTTCAATGTCAAATTAGGTAAAGTTTCTATTCAGTCACAAAGAAAATGGCTGAGATGGGTATGAGAGAGGTTTCTTATCTGTTGTTGATACCTATGGGGAAACAGGCATGGGTGAATGTAAGGTAGAGCAGTTTGTTATTCACACCGGAAAAGATCTTGTACCACTGTAAAATTGTAGAAGTATCCAATTGAACTAGAATGGCAGTCAGACAATTGCTACCAAATTCTTATGGCAGATGCATGATACTTCCTTTTCCTAAATATAGATGATTGAGGATTTATGGATAAAAGCGTGTGACACTATTGGGCTTAATGATGATGCATCCTAAGTATCCATTTCATTGTTCAGACCCACCCGATGGATTACAGTTGTTTGGATTAAGGACCAACTTCAGAGCTAGAAAGTGGTATAAAGGCATTGTCCCCAAGTTAAGGTCAGACCTTTCAGGAATGAAATTAAGGAACATACCTGCATGCAAATAGTTGTAGGTGTTTCAAACTCTCTTCTGCAAACAATATGCGAGATCAGTTGTTACTTTTAAATCAGAAATAAATCAAAGATATTAAGGAATATGGGGCAAAGTGGACTTAATTTGCAGATGAAACATGATTTCATTGAATGGCAAAACAGGTTTGAGGGGCTGAATGGCCCACTTCTGGTTCTTTGTTTAAAGAGCCATGTGAAAAATTGGAGAAGGAAAATAAAACAGTGAAGATGTCAGACATTTTGCTCACAAATAAAATCTAATTATTTTTATTACAACATTCCTTCCTCCACATGCAAGAAGACTTAAATCACCAAAAAATTCCATTGTAGGTCATATTGTGGGATGAGCTCCAAGAATGAAGAACTCCTGTTGCTTCACCATATTGAAGTGTCAGCTGATTGCTTTATATTATAGTCTGTAGGAAATGATAATATGCAGAATGCAAAACCTATTGTTTTAAAATAATTCCCAAATAGGGGAGCAGATCAAAATGAAACTTATTTAAAACATTTAGAAACATGGGAACATAAGAATTAAATGCAGAAATCAGCACATTCAACCCTTCAAGCCTGCTCTGCTATTTGATCAGATCATGGCTGATCTCTTCCTGGTCTCAAATTCACCTCCTCATCTGTTCCCCATATCCCTCTTTCCCTTTGATCAGAGTCTTGCTGTTTAATTTGCTTTCCTTTATTCCTCATTTCAGTATGGCACTCAAATACTCCACAGAAAACAAAGGATCGATACACACAGGAATAAATATTCAGACATGGATGCATCACTATCTGGATGGGTACAGAGCAAAGTATTCACCCAACTTGTTGCAAAAACACAATGTTCTTTTGCCCATTTAATGGGTTGCCTTTGCGTGCACAAAACAAGAATTATAAATCACTGCTGGAGCTACTTAAAGCACAGCAGCAGCAAAACATTCCATTAAATTAATTGAATCCTTAATTATTTGTCGGAATTGGTTGCAGCATAGATATGTACCAGCTTATGAGAGAGATAACCTCAACGGTAATAGATAAGGATAAGTATTGAAAATATTTCATAGTCAATAGATATCATATTTAGATATGGTGGACTGTGCTCAGCTTTCTGTATTCTTTTAACAAAGATGCAAGCATAAAAACTAGGAGACAGAGTAGGCCAATCCAGCCTCTTGGGCCACTTTGTCAAAGTTGATCTGATTGTGGCCTTAAAGCCTCTTTCCTATCACCCCTCAATATCCTTTGACCCTTGTCAATAAGAATCCATCTAACTCAGCCTTAAAAACATTTAATGACCCTGTCTGCACAACTCTCTGAGGAAGAAAATTCTGCAGATTCACAACTCTCTAAAATTCTCCTCACCTCCATTTTAAATTGGAAACCTCATTTTTAAATTGTGTCCCCCAGTTCTATTCTCTCCCACTGGGGGGAACATCCTTTCAGTATCCACTCTCTATAGCCCCTCTGATCTTATATGTTTCAATAAGATCAGTCTCAATCTTCCGAAATCCAATGGACATAGATCTAATCAGTTCCATGTAGGATAACCTCCAGAAATCAGTTGAGTGAACTTTCTCTGAACTGCTTCAAATGCAAGTATGTCCTTTCTTCAAAAAACTAAACTCTACCTAGTACTCTGTATGTTGTCTCACAATTAGTCTACTCATCTGCCACAAAACATCCTTAACTTAGATTTGATTTGATTTGACTTATTATTGTCATATGTATTAATATATAGTGAAAAGCATTGTTACTTGCATGCTGTACAGCAAAGCATGCCATTCATAGAGAAAGGAAGGAGAGGGTACAGAATATAGTGTCACAATCATCGCTAGGGTGTAAAGAAAGATCAACTTAATGGGAGGTACTTCCATTCAAAAATCTGATGACAGCAGGGAAGAAGCTGTTTTTGATTCGGTTGGTATTTCAGACTTCAGACTTTTTGTACCTTTTTCCCGATGGAAGAAAAGTGGAAGAGAGTATGTCCAGGGTGCATGGGTCTTTAATTGTGCTGGCTGCTTTCCCAAAGCAGCAGGAAACGTGGACAGTGTCAATGTATAGGAGCCTGATTTGTGTGATGGACTGGACTACATTCATATCTCTTTATAGTTTCTTGTGGTCTTGGACAGAGCAGGAGAAAGAAAGAATGCTTTCGATGTTGCATCTGTAAAAATTTATGAGATTCCATTCCTCTTTCAATAAAGGGCAATTTTCAATTTGCATTCCTAATCACATTGCTGTACTTACGTTTTGTGATTCACATACTAAGGCACCCAGAATTTAAAAAAAATCATTTCTCAGAGTTACAAAACGAGAGTGGAAGGGAAATCCCTTAATCCATCTTTTTTCTTGTTCCAGAAACCAGTTCAAATTCAAATTGAATCCAATTCATAGTCCCCACAAAAGAGATATGTTAGATCCAAGCTGACAAGAACAGGCATTCAATCTGATCTCATGCTTGACCCTATGCTTGATCATAGTACCTCAGTTTTCGGCAATCTCTCCACATTTAAATAATATGCTGCTTTTTTATTCTTCCTGCAAAAGTAGACAAGTTCACATTTTCCCATATTATTCTCAATCTATCAAAATTTTTGCCCACTCACTTAGAATGGCAAATAGCTAGTGTGCAAGGATAAAAGGGTTATACAAAAAGAAATTGTTTCCAATGTTTACATGTATTAAAGAGTGACAAATGACAAGGCTAAGAATGCAGTGAACCGAGGCATTTGCATTTCAACAATTCTGAATGTTCAACATTTTTTAATTGGTTGACATCAAAGGGATGATTTTATGAAATTGCATTTCTGGTGAGGAGCCTCAGCTGCTGAGAGCTTACATCAGGAATCTGGACTGGCCATAATTCTCTCCAGAAATAGATAGAAGATTGTTGTTCATACCTGTTTGGATTTCTAACTGAACATGCAATCACAGTGGGCAAGGCTCCCTGCCAGAAGAAAAGCTTTGAAATCAGACTTACGTTCCTATATATTTCGTAGAAATAGGTTCAGATCTCTCAATAAATATTTAAGACAATGTATGTAGTTAAATAGGAATATGAATGGTTTGTGGCTGCAAGGATCAGTGAGCTGGAGAAAATGGACAAAATTTTCTAAGACCTGTGAAGATGGGCTTGGAGGTGGGATTGGATGTAATGACATGTCAACATGTGTCATAATGGAAACATCATGTCAGTTTCAGGTTTTGCAAAGGATGGTGGCATGACAGAATGAATGGGTACTTTGAACCAACAAAACAGTAATTGGTGCAACTGAGTGGCCACTAGGTTGCTGTTTGACAGGTTTGGTTGCGTTTTGTGGGAAGTTAATGGGGATATTGAGCTCACCGACTGATACATAGAAGCAGTAAAGATGTGGCATACAGCTGTGGTTTCACTGGGCAACTGTAGAGTGAGATGTTGATACAATGAGCACAAAGGCATGAACATTGAGCTTGCTGGTTAGCAAAGTTCAGATGCCAAGGCTTTGAGGGATATGCCACCACAGTGTCATCTAGAAACTGGCATTTGCATGAGTTTCAAACAGAGGCAGAGGATGTGCGAAGTGATGGTTGGAGCATGAGTCTAGGTAAGAGGTCCTTTTGACAGAGACTTTCCACCTACCAGAAGTAATATGAGTAGAGGTGGCAGGCAGATCCTCAGGGTCAGGGCCAGCTGGAGAGGCAGCCCAGGTTCGGGAAGCAGGGGACAGAGGAATGCAATGCAAGCACCATCCTGTGTGGAGAAACAGGTTCCCAAAAGCAAGGTCTACGAACAGATAATCAGCACGCTTCAGATGTCTGAATGGCAGTACCAAAAAGTTATATCTCTCCAGAGAGGTCATCATGGAACTTTGTGCCATGATAGTGGACAAGCTGAGCCCTGCAGATTTTGGTAGCCACCCAATGCCAGTGACAGTGGTCTTGACACTGGCTCTTGACAACCTTCTGGACACAATGCTGAGTTTGACAATTTTTGATCATAATTTCTGCTGGCTTCCTGTTTCTTTTTGTGTTGGCTCAGCTTTGTCTCCTTTCTTCCTTTACTCCTTCTCTATGTATTCAGACAGCTGCTCGACAGCCATTCACACCTTTTGTTTCTTTACTTACCCATTATCAGCTGGGACCTGCAAGTGGGTGCTTGGTACCCTGGAAGCAGCCACATCACCAATACGCTCAGGCACTCCAAGATACCTCCAGCCCCACATTCATGGTTGGATTCTGGGTGACAAAGAAGAACCTAAGGACCTGCATGAAGGAGAGATACAACATCTGCAAATAGAACATAGAACATAGAATATTACAGCACAGTACAGGCCCTTTGGCCCTCAATGTTGTGCCAACCAATGCAATCAATTTTATGATCCTCTAACCTAAACTATTCCAATGCTATCCATATGCCTATCCATTGACCATTTGAAAGCCCTTAAACTTGGCGAGTCCACAATTGCTGCAGGCAGGGCATTCCACGCCCTTACTACCCTCTGAGTAAACAGCCCACCTCTAACATCCGTCCTAGAACTACCACCCCTTAATTTAAAGCTGTCCCCTCGTGTTATCCATCTCCATCTGAGGAAAAAGGCTCTCACTGTCCACCCTATCTAACCCTCGGATCATCTTATATGTCTCAGTTAGGTCATCTCTTAACCTTCTTCTCTCTAATGAAAATAACCTCAAGTCCCTTAGTCTCTCCTCATAGGACCTACCCATCATACCAGGCAAAATCCTGGTAAACCTCCTCTGCATCCTTTCCAATGCCTCCACATCTGTCTTATAATGTGGTGACCAAAACTGTACATAATGCTGTACACAAAACTGTACACAATGTACACAAATTGGCAAACTTAACACGCATTGTGCAGGCCCTCTTGAAGATGTGATCCGGTTGACTGGATCAATCTGGTAGTGCCCTTCAATATATCTCTACAAAAGTATTATATATTCTGCTGGGCAGCTCTGTATTGTACTGAATATCCTGATACTACAGGGGAGAAGGAGTTGGGCAGTGGGGATATGGTGGAGCACAATTTCACCTCAGGCAAGCAGGATCTGTAGGAAGCTGTGACCAGCTGATGCATTAGGAAAGGTCCCAGACACCATAAGGAAGATACAGTAAGATAGTCAGGAGGAAGTTTGAGGATATAGCAGCTCTCCGTTTTAGTGACTGACCTGCACGCAAGAAGACATATATCAAGAGTTTTAGGTTTCCAAAACCAGAATGTATCAATCCAGCTGTGTACAGTGGAAAGCACAGGAACAGAATAATTTTGTGCTTGACAAAGGCTCCCTTGTACCTAGTCACTCTCCTGCGAATGCATGGTTCTCAATGCAACAGATGCCAAGCTGCTCTACCAATTCCAGAGCTTCCTATTCCATGGGTGGCAAGGATGGAAGAAAGGGTGCCTGTTGCTGGCCTGGGCTCTTTTTTTTTAGCATTGTGGCTTCCCTTTTTCCTGCAGGAATACAAACTGAGTGGACATTCTCTCTGAATTAACCTCCCCCTCACAGGTTGCTATGTTTAAAACCCTAAAGGAAGAAAGGCAAGGTAAGGATATAGCACCTTTCCTTGGTTAGGCAGAGATATCACCTCCTCCTGTCCCTGGGGAAGAGGAGCACCCGCCTATCCCAAATAGCCTTAAGGAGAATGTGGGGACACCCACAATCTTTCTTCTACCATACCTACGAGCACCTTCATCCTCAAGCCTTCAATATGCCTGCTTCAGCTAGCAATAAGACTTCACTCATTGGCACGGCTTCTCCCATTGGTATGGCTTTTCTCACTGACAGTGCTTCACCCGCTGACATTGGCAGGGTTATACGGAGTTCAATGGCTCCAAACAGCAGCTGCAATATTCAAGGAGCACTGGCGGCCCTTTAAATACATCACCTGACAACATGGCAATTGCCTTACTGCTCGCCTTTGTTCCAAGACAGATTGGTACTGCATCTACCTCTCAATTGGCAGCAGTTAATTGGCCGGCCAGCAACAGATTGTTCTCCTTTGAGGATTGATATACACATAGTCATGGCACAATTCCAGTCCAGTCAGCAAGGCCTCAGACCTGTCTGAAAAAATCTGGCCAATATGATGTTTAAGGCTTTCCTTAAAGTGTCAAAGTTGAAATAATGAATTCTCCCGTTGCAGCCCTCAACGTTTCTATCGGGTCGACGTGGGAAATGCATGTCTCCAGCCTCGAACAGAGATTTGCACATGCGCTGGGAAAGTATACACATCTCCCAGAGGCAGAGAATAGTCGCCAGGCAGACCACGCTGGAACCAGCGGGAAGGCATATTATTTAAATCTTTTTTGCATCTTTTTCAAATATGTTTGTTCGTTAATTATTGAGACTTTTCAGGTCCCGATTGAATCTCCCACCCTGCCAGGAGTACTTCATTCCAGTGGGACTCAGACTAGCTCCCCACGTTCGGGGAACAAGAAGGAGACCCAGCTGGAATGAAGGGGGTATAATTAGGGCCCCCAGGGGGTAGGGCAGCAGTGAGGTGGTGCCCCCTGGGCATGGGCAGCCTTGATGTGGAGATGCCGGTGTTGGACTAGGTAAGCACAGTAAGAGGTCTCAAGCCTAGCAGTGCCAGCCTATGCCCCAGGCACTTCCCAAGGGGCAAAGTGACCATGTCCAGGGGACACCTTGAAACTGCCCATCAGGCATTAGGCAGTGCCAAGGAGATGAGGCCTGCCGTGAGTAGGGCCTAGGGATGATTCGAGGAATGAGGATCGCCACTCAGCATGGCGATCAGTCTGGGATGGAGGGAGGGAGCAGGGACTCCCTACAGGGATAGGGGAGGGGGTGTCTGACCCTGGGGGTTCAGTAGGGAATAGTGAATGAGTTGGGGAGATTGACACTGCTGGGGGGTACTGGGCTGTGCATCGGAACACTCGGGGCAGGAGCGGGGTCAGGGCTGGCCCAAGATTTGTTGTCAGGACCACGATAGACCATGGCAGGTATTGGGGGCCAGCAGTGTGGGGTCCCAGGCTGGCCAACAATCAGACTGACCAGCAAACAGGGAGTCTGACAGATCAGGATCACTGCACATGTTTAGAGATCCAGAATGTCAAACTCTGGTACGAATAGGCCCTGTCTCCAGGATTATTCATGAGATTCATAACTGGGACCTTTTGAGTGCAGAGATTCAGATAAACTGACAGAATACTTGGGATTTAGAACAGTTCTCCCAACAATTCATCAATTTTGAGAGAATTGCAGCTAATTTTTTTTTTAACTTTTAAGGTAATTATAGTCCCCAATCCTTGGAGTCAGTCTCCACTTGTCCAAGGTCACTATTCCTATTGAGAAAGTGGTGCTAACTATTCTTCTTTACAATGGGCAGCAATTACAAAAGCTCTGCTTAAAACATAGAAGAAAGTTGGAAGTGTTGAGAGCTTCAAGTTTTTAGGTGTTCAGATCATCAACAATCTGTCCTGGCCTCCACCCTCCCCATGCCGACACTACAGTTAAGAAAATCCCCCAACTCCTCAACTTTCTCAGAAGACTAGGGAAATTTGGCATGTCAGTTACGACTCACCAACTTTTACAGATGCACCATAGAAATGATTCTTTCTGGTTGCATCACAACTTGGTATGGCTCTTGCTCTGCCCAAAACTTCAAGAAACTACAAAAGGTCATGAATGTAACCCAATCCATCACGCAAAACAACCTCGTATCCATTGACTCTGTCTGTACTTCCCGCTGCCTCAGCAAAGCAGCCAGCATATTTAAGAACCCCACACACCTTGGGTATTATTTCTTCCACCTTCTTTCATTGGGAAAAAGATAAAAAAGTCTGAGGTCATGAACCAACTGACTCAAGAAGTTTCTTCCCTGCTGCCATCAGAGTTTTTTAATGGACCTACCCTGCACTATGTTGATCTTTCTCTATAACCTAGCATGACTATAACACTATGTTCTGCAATCTCTTGTTTCTTTCTCTATGAATGGTATGCTTTGTCTGTAAAGTGCACAAGAAACAATACTTTTCACTAATACATGTGAAAGTAATAAACCAAATCAAATCAAATCAAAAAATATTAAATGGGCAAGCAACTTCAGGCATTTCATACAGTGGCTCACCTGTAATTAAAGTGTGATATAGAAAAAGATACTGGAAATACTCAGCAGAAAGGAAATTACAAAGAACTGCAAAAATTAAAGAGTACTTATAATGGGAGATGTTACTGATCTGCTAGGGCCAGCAACTGCTGGGCTCCTTGTGGCTTATTTTGCAAATCTCAGCAGCCTCTCCCTGGCCTCTCCTCATGGACGTTTTGCAACACCAATTTTAAATCCAACCAATTTATTTGATAGTAAATCCGCGAGCTTTCAACACTATGTTGTGCCTTTGTCAGGCAAATGCAGTGTTACCCCAGTCCAACGCCGGCATCTCTACATCATGACTACTATCTCCTCATGGAGCACACGCTCCTCAAGTTAACCGTTTGTTACCCAGTTTTCCAATTCTTTCAGACTCACCAGTCAGAGTCTGATTTCACTCTACATTTGCTACTGAGAGGTTCATTTGAGCCATCCACTGGCACGTTGTGTTTCTTTATGCCTCTATCTATAGGCATATAAATAGTATAATCACGATAATAGCAGGAGCAGGGACAATGAAGAACCAGAAAGGGAGACAGAGGGCATAGCTGATGTATTAAATGATTACTTTCGACTTGTTTTACCAAAGAACATGCTAACCAGGCCATGGTTAAAGAACAAGCAATTCAGACCCTGGAAGAAGGTATTGGATATGCTTTCTGCACTTAAATTTAATAAGACACCAGAACTTGGTGATGTGTATCCAAGGAGAGTGTGAGAAGAGGGAAAATTGTGGAAGTGCTTGTTGCAACTTTTTCAACGTTTTCAGTCTTCCTTCAACCCAGAGGTGGTGCCAGGATTGGTGAATTATAAATGTTACACCCAAGTATAAGCCCAGTAAATACAGGCCAGTCAATTTAACTTCAGTGGTAGGATGTTTCTAGATACAATAGTTTGGGTTAAAGTTAATGATTGCATGACATATGTGGGTTAGTTGAGGAAGCCAACATGGATCCCTTTGACTAAATTGCTGGAATTTTTTGACAAGGTAGCAGAGAGTGTTCATGAGGTGAATGTGGTTGATGTGGTGTCCATGGACTTCCAAAAGCCATTTGATATAATGCACATAACAAACTTGTGAAGATGTTGTAGCTGATGGAATAAAAGGAATGGCAGCAACATGGATACCAAATAAGCTGAGTGGTGGCTAATGAAAGTTTTTGAGCTGGAGGAAAGTTTGTTGTGGAGTGTACCAGATCACTACTGGGATCCTTGTTTGTCTTGATATATATTAATGGCCTACATCTGGGTGTGTCGGGCACAATTTCAAAGTTTGCGGATGATACAAAATTCAGAAGCATTATGAACTTTATAATGTAGAGCTTCAAAAGGGTAGTGACAAATTGATTGAATGGGCAGAGAAGTGGCAGTGAAGTCCAATGCAGAGAAATGTGAAGTGATTCATTTTGGTAAATGGAACAAAGAGAGAAAATATAAATAGGGACTATGAAACTTAAGGAGCAGAGGGACCTGAATGTATGTGATTCACTGAAGTTGTGCAGTTAATAAAGTATACTGTATCCTCAGCTTTATTAACAGGGCATAGTAGAAGTCACTTGTTTGGCCTCAGTTGGCATACAGTTCTGGGAGCTGCACTTTGGGAATGATGTAAAGGCACTGAAGAGAGTGCATAAAAGACTCACAAGAATGAAGTTCCTCATCTCAGGAACAACTTGTGAAGATAGATTGGAGAAGTTAGAGCTGTTTTCCTTGGAAAAGAGAAGGCTGAGAGGAGATTTGACAAGGGTGTTCAAAAATGAAGGGTCTGGACTGAGTAGACAGGGAGAACCCATTCCCATTTGAGAAATGATCAAGGTCTAAGAGGGAGAGGGCACAGAATTAAAGTAATTAGTAAAAGAAGTAAAAGTGATTTGAGAAGAAGGTTTTCACACAGGAGGTGGTTAGGGTCTAGAACACACTGCCTGAGAGTGTGAGGAGGCAGGTCCAACTGAAACATTCGGAAGTGAATTAGACTATGTCTGAAAAGAGAGAATGTGCTTGGAAAGTGGGAAAATGAAAATAAAAGAGTTAATGCTGACACAATGGGGCAAATGTGTCTGCACCATAACATTTCTGTATTTTGGTGATAACGTTTGTGAGATCTGAGAGAAATAGAATTAATGAGTGAAATCTTGTGCCCTGCCAATGGTGTAATTAATGACAGGGCACTTAATCAGGCTGGAGAATGGGAACCTCACTCTCTGCCCAGGTCTACCCCAATGAAGAAAAAATTGAGGGTCAAACAGAACATCAGAGAATGGGCCGGAGAATTCAGGGGTAGGGGACATAGATGAGGTGTCTGGGAAAGGATGTTGGAAATAGTAGGGGTTGGGTGGATATCAATGGGAGGCCCTGAGAAATGCTCACTTAAGGACCATGTTACACTGGTATAGACACCAATCCCATGACAGGCAGTTGGCTCACCATGTAGGCGCAGAATGAGCAAAGCCTGGCATTGAGGTGTGGTGAGCGGCTGCTTCCATAAGATTCCACCTAATGTTTTAATTTGAATATGACTCTTCTTCAGAACTGGAGGAAGGCAAAAATGTGATACGTTATATACTACTGAAAAGCAGGAGGAAAGAGCAAAAATGCAGGTCTGGAACAGGGTTGGTACTTGAAAGAGATTAAAGGACAAGGATGCCATGGAACAAAGGCAAAGGGATTGCCAATAGTTGTAAAGAGACAAAGAATTTGCCCAGGGTGTGAATGGCAGAATAAGTTCTGTCTGAAAGCAAAAACATTGAAAACAGGATTTAGTCCATAAGTGGCAAAGAGCCAGAATCAAAATGGGAGTCAGAGGCCACAGTCTGAACTTGGACAAATTGGATGCTGCCGGACCTGCTGAGGATTTTGATCATTTTCTGCTTTTACTTAAGATTGCTAACATCAACAGTTTTTTTTTACGTTTATTGAAGTGTGATTACCTGTCATTAAATCCCACCACCTTCGGGAGAAACAGAACCAACCATTACATACTGCAGCCCTCTTCTGTTCTGAGTGAAGCAATCCAGACCACTCTCTGTCAAGTGAGGCAGAAGAATGAGAAGAAAGAAGGCAGAGAGATTGGATGTAAGAGGGACATTGACAGTGGCTGGAGAGGTTGGGGATCATGGAAACAGCGATGGAGAACTGAGAGACTAGGGGTCAAAGGGGACATTAATCTGAAGGCTGAAGAACTTAGGGGAAAGGATCATTGATGAGTGGGGAATTTCAGGGGAGTTGGGAGTCAGGATGACAGTAATTGGGGCAAAGGTGTTAGACAGATCAGGAGTTAGGTGGACATTAATGGGAGATCAAGGGAAATCAAATAGAAGGACGGAAGGTCACATATTGGGTTAGAGAGATTGAGCAAGGAGGGGGGATGATCGTGGGTTCTGGAGGATTTTTGAAGAGCATTTGTTTGTGGTGAGGTAGGAGGGCTCTGATTGTTGGAGAGATTAACAAGTTTGTTTGGGGGTGGTGTAGTTGGTTAAAAAAATATTTTGCTTCCAGCTTACAGAGTTAGATTTGCTTACCTATTCTGTGCAACAATGTTTTAATTTCTACCAAGGCCAACGAGCATTAAAGCTGGAACAGAGGATGCAGCCTCATTCAAATATTTAACTGAGTTAACCACCATTTCAAAGTGGGTTGGTTAACCCCCACTTCATTCCATTTCTGTTTAAACTGGAAATGGATGAGTTTGAAATGATTTGGATTCAGGTTGAATTTTTAACTTTACTTCCCAAATTACCCCAAAACCAACCGTTTCTGGAGTTAAGAACACCCGCCTTTTTCAATAGTACTTTGTTAACTATGAAGCACTTTGGCAATCCAGTGAAAGATAGGAAATAAATAGGTTGGATTGATTTGAAAGGACATCAGCTAAGTGCATAAGGGAAAAGAGAACAGAAAAATAAGCTGAAAGAAAGGTGAGATGGATGGAATAGAAGGAATTTAACATGGAATGTAAAGGCCAAAGCAGAATCACAGAATCTTTACAGTGCAGAAGAAGATCATTTGGCCCATTGAATCTGCACTGGCTCTGTGGTCCCACTTAGTTGTCTTGTAACATTGCACATCATTTCTTTTCAGGCAGCAATCCAATTCCTGTTCAAATACCTCGATTGAACCTATTTTCATCAGCTTCTCAGGATGTTCGCAGACTCTAAACACTCTGAGCCAAAAGGTTTTCCTCACATTACTTCTACTCCTTGTACCAATTGTTTTGAATCAGTTGGGTCATCTGTGCTGTAGTAGTGCTGATCTGCCTAAGAACAGATCCTCTGCTCATTTGTCCATGCCTCATAATCTTGCATGGCCTCACCTCGAACAGCTTCAACAGCTTTTGCAGTTCTCTCGGATGAAACCATTTTTCATAAATCACACAAAAAATATGTGCATATCTTGTTGCAGTTCTGTGCTTCATTTACTTACGCTGTTAATATTTCTGTAGCTTCTCTATTCCCATAACCATTCTTAAAACCCAATTGATCACACATAATGAAAGGATTTGCTTTGGTTCCACTCTTCAAATATTGCAGCATTTGCCTTCTTCTCCAGTGGGACCATTTTGCTTCACTTTTCTTCCATTCTCCCTTTGTGAACACAAATTAATCAATTCTCTCAGTGCCTTTGCTTCAAGTTCAATTACGTCAAATACCTGTATGAAAAAGATGACAAGCTAACAGATCTAAAATTAGAAAAGGAGAAAACATTTCACTGGGTAATCCTGATCTTCTGGACCATTAAATGTTTTGAGCTGTGAAAGATCTGACATCAGGAAAAGCACAGTAACAAGTCTCACAACACCAGGTTAAAGTCCAACCAGTTTATTTGATAGTAAACCCACAAGCTTTCAGAAATGCTGTTCCTTCATCAGGTGTGTTCTGATCAGAGAAGGACATATAAAGGCATGCACAGTTTACAGAATACTGATTAGAATGCAAGTCTTTACAGCTACTTGCTATTCAAGTCTTAAAGATGCAGACAATGTGAGTGGAGATAGCATTAGACATAGGTTAAAGAGATGTATATTGTCTCCAGACAGGACAGTAAGTGAGGTTTTGCAAGCCCAAGCAAGTCATGGAGGTTACAGATAGTGCGACATGAACCCAAGATCCCGGTTGAGGCCATCCTCATGTGTGCGGAACTTGGCTATCAGTCTCTGCTCAGCAACTCTGAGCTATGGTGTGATGTGAAGGCCACCTTGGAGAACGCTTATCACACCTTGACTACCAGGGAAAGCAGCAGGATGTGATGGAACTCTCTGCTGGATGAAAAAATGCAAGCCCTTTTTTTCTCTTCCGTTGCCATTTAGTGGAAGAACGTAAGGAAGCACTTTCCCTCGCCAATAATGCATCAACCATTCATTATAAATATTGGATAGACTCTGCAGACCTGGTAGCATCTTTGGAGCGAGAAAGATAGTTAACTTTTGAGCCCTCGTGACTTCTTCAGACTTGAAGTGAGGTTGAAATATAATGGATTATATAGTTGTAGAGAAGGATGGAGGAGAACAGAAAGTCAGGGAAAGATGCAAGCTCAGAGAAATTGACAGATGCCATGGACACAAGACAAAAGGAGTATTAATGGTAGCATTCAGAAGATAAGAACACAGGAACTAGAAGCCATGTTGCCAATCAAGGCTGCTCCACCAATCAAAAAGATCATGGCTGATCATTTTGTGGGCCCAGCTCCACTTATCTGCTCACTCACTATAACTCTTAATTCCTTTACTGTTCAAAAATCTATCTATCCTTGCCTTAAAAACATTCAGTGAAGTAACCCCAACCACTTCACTGGGCAGGGAATTCCACAAATACACAACCATTTGAATGAAGAAGTTCTTCCTCAACTCAGCTCTGCATCTGCTCCCCCTGCTACATTTCTCACCAGCACTTTATAAAGCTGCAACATAACCTCCCTGCTTTTAAACTCCATCCCTCTGGCAATGAAGGACAAAATTCTATTTGCCTTCTTAATCATCTGCTGCACTTGCAGACCAACTTTTTGTGATTCATGCACAAGGACACCTCTACACAGCAGCATACTGCAACTTTTTACCATTTAAATAATGGTCCATTATTCCTACCAAAATGGATGATCTCACATTTACCAGCATTGTAGTCCATCTGCCAAACCCTTGCCCATTCACTTAAATGAACGATATCCCTGTGCAAACTTTCAGTGTCCTCTGCACACTTTGCTCTACTACTCATTTTAGTATAATGTGCAAACACTATACTTGGTCCTCAACCCCAAATCATCTATGTAAATTGTAATTGACATTGGAGATAGTTGGAGACAGTGGCACTGGAGACAGTTCAGATAAGATTCACTAGATAGATTGCAAGGGTGAGGGGTTTGTTGTATGAAGAGAATTGAACAGTTTAGGCCTATACTGGCTGGAATTTTGAAGAATGAGGGGAGATCAAATTTAAATATCCAAGATGATAAAAGATATGGATAAAGTAGATGTGGTGTCTTATCTTAAGATAAAGGGTAGCAAATTTAAAACAGAATTGAGAATAGAGTTGCAAATCTATGGAATTTGCTACCCCAAAGTGCAGTGGATGCTTCGACAGTGAGTAAATTTAAAGAGGAATGAGCCAAATTTTTAATTGGTAATGCGTTGAAAGTTTATGGAGAGAGGGCAGCAAAATGGGGATGAGGAGCCTATCAACCATGATCAAATGACACAGCAGACATGATGGGCTGAATGGCCTAATCTTGTTCCTATCTCTTATGAACTTATGAACTTATAAACAATTGCAATCCCAACACTGATCCTCAAGGCACAACACCCATCACGGATCACCAACTAGAATAAACACCCATTTATTCCCACTCTTTGTTTTTCGTTAGTTAACCGATCTTATATTCATGCTAATACATTACCCATAATGCCATCCATCTTTATCTGATGCAGCAGCCTTTTGTGTGGCACATTGTTGAATGTCTTCTGGAAATCCAGAAACACCACATCTACTAGTTCCCCATTGTCCTCTGCACTCATACTGCCCTCAAAGTATTCCAGCAAATTAGTTAAATGGAATCTGCCATTCATGAACCCAGGTTGTGTCTGCCCAATGGGACAATTTGTACCTAGGAGTCTCACTTTTTCTTCCTTGAGACAGATTCAAGCATTTTCCCCACTACAGCAGTTAAGCTAACTAGCCTATAGTTAATTGGCTTTCGTCTACTTCTTTTTTAAACAGTAGTGTCACATTTGTTGTTTTCCAATCCGTTGGAACTGCCCCAGAATCCTGCGCATTTTGATAAATTACCACAAACAAAGGTCAGTACTCAGTGAAAGCAAAATGAAAGAACAAGATGGCCCTGTGGAGATGGATGGGGTAAGAGGATTTGGAGGGAGAAGAGGTAGGTGGTGTTGGGCCAACATTATGTGGGCCATGTCAGAAAGAACAAATGTGGAAGTATCTTTCTCGTGGTCTGAAGCTTGGGGAGAATAGGATATAAAATCAGAACAACTGCAGATTTACTTAAAAAGGTAAGATCAGTTCAGTACTTTACTCTGTGCAGTAGGGGCCATGTTACTGACAATGTTACTGCAAGACAGAGCACAGAAGAGGTTTAGAGCTCTATGAGGAAGTTCTCCAAGCATTCAATTCATACTTTACTGTTCAAAAAGACTCAATGATTAAACAAGCAAAATTTAAGAGCCAAAAACCGGCTAAAACTACAGACTCATTTATAAATGACCAATACAAACTGCAATGTCTGCAATACCTTATGTTAGAGGTGTGGGTTTGTGCATAAAAAGGAAAGGTTAATGAGTTAGTTCCAGAGTCCTACGGAGAGAAACTTAGAAACTTGTAAAGAAATCAGGGTCAGTCTTCTGTGGCATTTCACAGAATCACAGAATGATTATGGCACAGAAGGAGGCAATTTGGCCCATCGTATCTGAACTAGCCATTCTCCCACCTTCTCTCCTTAACCCTGCACATTCTTTCTTTTCAGATAATACTTCGATTTCCTCTTGAATGCCTCAATTAAACTTGCCTTCACACACGCTCTGGTATTGCATTCCAGTTCATAATGACTTGTTGTATGAAAAGGTTTCTTCTTATGTCTCCATTGCTTCTGTTGCCAAATACCTTAAATCTGTGTCCCCTGGTTTTCAATCTTTCTAACAATGAGAACAGTTTCTCCCTATCTACACCACAGACCTTTTACGATTCTGAATAGCTCTACCACCAAGCTAATATAAGAGCCAATTTTCAGAGACAAAATTTGTAGACACAGTGAATGAATGAATGACCAAATAATCTGTTATTTGATAGTGTTGGTTGAAGGACATATTCCTTCTGCCTGGGCAAGAATTTACTAGGGGAAAGGAAATGGAGTTTAACAGATGGTCTTGATGGATAAAGGAAAACAAGACTTAGACAGTCTTAGGAAAGTGATATGGATGGAAGATTTCAAGAATAATGTCCTTTCAAGAATAGGCTCAAATCTGAAAAAACATAGAGTTTATCTACAGTTGTGGCAGGTGATTTTTTAAATTTGTTTAAGGGACATTGGCATCACTGGCTGGCCAGCATTTATTGTCAAATTTGTTGGTTACGAATTGACTCACAAACATGAGTAACAGGATCAGTTTGGGAACTCCCAGAGAAATTAGGAAGGAAAGGGGCTTGAGAGAAAAAAAAAATTCTGGTTCTAATCAGCAAGATGGCCAAGGTGAAGATGCTGACACTCCTCACAAAATGAGAAGCTTACGCAAAAGTAGGTAGAATTAAATGTGTGTTTCCTGAAGAAATTGAAAACGTTCCCGAATTTAAACAAGATAGGCTTGTTGCAAATTCAAGTCCAGATGAAGACTTGGACATCAGAAAGCATGAAAATTCTGATGAAAAGGAGAATCAGAGTTAGATTCTGGAAAGAATGGTATGGAATTTGCTTTTGAAAGTGAAAACTCTTGAGACCAGCACCAAAGGAAACCCCAATGACAACCTAGTGTCTAATTTAGTTAACGAATAATGGAAATCGCTGAATCTAGCGTAAAAAGTGATATGACTAAGAATGTTTCCTTGGCTTCCAGTTCATAGCAGCTTAAACACAAAACTCAGATGCACTGCCAAAAATGATGTCATTTTTGACAAGATTAACAGACTAAACAAATTACTAGACCTTTGGAACCTTGCAATTTCAATTCTGGGATCCAGTCTCCACACCACCCTATGCAGAATTTGGAAGGTAGTCTCAAAATGGATCAGCAGAAGCAATGCTGTATGTTGGACCAATGTGGTCATAGCATGGGCAAAGAAGAGAATCAAGGGAAATTATTACAAATATAACTGTAGATGATGTTATCCAGCTGATGGAATTCCAAAAATGCACTAACAAAACTAGAAAGCCAACAAGCACAGAAATCTCAGCAGGAAGGTCAACAGTTCAAGGGAATGCTGGGAAAAACATGTAAACAGCTTCTACACACAGTCCACAGACACAAAACGGAAGTGCAACATCTTAAAGAAGAACATGAAATAAATATAAAGATAACGCAAAATGAAAAGAGACATCTTTTGAGAAGACTGAAAGAAGGAGACTGGAATGTGACCTAATAGAATTCTGGCAGTTCCATAGGGCTGATAGAACCTGACATCTCTTTTTTAAATATCTAATATTGTTTGTATTTAACATTTAGCTGCAGCTACTATTTAAATTCTAAATCTCATTCAGAGCCCAAGCAGGGAAGTGGAAGCCATCCACTGGGAGGAACTATAAATAGTTAATTAAAGAAGCTAACTTGAACTGTTTCTGTATCTTGGCTTAGCTAGTGCCTTTATTATCAGAACACACACACACACATATATATAATACATATATACACAAACATTAAACTATGTACTAACACTGGAGTGTATTCTCAACGTTGTGCTGGGGCTTTGGTGAGTTAAGAGAGTTAGAGGAAAGAGGTACTTCTTTGCCTTGTGTTGCTTTTCCACCTCATCGGAATGTATGCTCTACTACAGGGGACAAGCTAGCTGCTTGGTAAGTATCTGGTGAGTGGTTAAAGTCTATTCAGTTCCTAAGGTTTCAAATAGTATAGGAATTTGTGGTAAAATTAACAGAATAACTGAATAAAATATTTAACTAGCTAATTAAAACACATAAGCGTGGCAGGACAGGTGATGCCTCAGGGCTGCAGCTTGTAGGAATTCCTGAATACCAGTGTGATCCAGCCAGATATCTCTGTGGCTTGAGGGGCTTCAGCTCAGAATTACTGAGCCAGAGACTGAGCTGCAGATACTGTGACACATCAGAGAGGGGAAAGTTGCTTGGATGCTTTGTACCAGATGGTGGTTATGCTTCCCAGGGTAGGAATTTTCTGATTTGGAAAGTGGTCAGGGACAGGAGGGTGTTAATACAACTGAGAGTGTTAGACAATGTAGAAATGTAGGAGCCTCTGCAATCCTCCTGCAAGTCTGAGGTTCTTTCAGTTTCTTTGGACAAAATAGGTTAAGTAAAGTAAAGTTTAATCATTAGTTGCGAGTAAGGATTATACTAAGGCTGCAATGAAGTTACTGTGAAATTCCTTGTGGGCACTGCAGGATGGATGAGCAGACTGGTTAAGAAACTCGGGTACAGGAATCCATTTAAATGAGGGAGCAAAAATAAATATAGTGGTAGTGGAGGAGAGGATAGTGTAGGGGATTAACATAATTCTCTGCAGCAAAGAGCTGGAGTTAGATGGCTGTGTTGCCTGCCTGGTGCCAGGGTCCAGGATGTCTGCTCAGGGATCTGTAGAGGAACTTATAACGGAAGAAAAAGCATTCAATTGTCATGGTCCATATAGTTACCAACAAAATAGACAGAAGGAGGAAGAAGATTCTGCATGGTCAGTATGAAGAACTGGACATCAAATTAAGAAACAGAACATCAAAAGTAATAATGACTGGATTATCCCCTGAGCCATATATAAATTGCACTGGGCAAATAAATGTAAAGTAATGATTGCATAGCTCAAAAGCTGGAATGGGAGAAGTGGGTTGTGGTTTGTGGGTCACTAGCATCAATGCTGGGGAAAGTGGGGTCTGTATCCTTGCATCTGAACCATGCTGGGACCAGTGTTGTAGCAAGCTAGATAACTAGAGAAGTAGAAGATTTTTACATTATTCATGGGGAAGTGAGGGATTAAGTTTTGGTAAATGTAACAAATTAAAGGATGGAGTCAAGGCAGGCGATCAGAATAGTAATTGTGGAAATGAGAGTCATAAAATGGCAGGAAGGGACAGAGAGACAAAACCTAAGAATATATTAACAGTCAATAATTGATATTACAAAAATAACAAATGGACAAAGCTAAAGGCTCTGCACCTGAATGTATGTAGCATTCATAACTAGGTAGATTAATTGATAGCACACATTGAAGTAAGTATATATGATTTGATAGCCAATATGGAGACATGGCTGCAGGATTGGACCTGAATATTGATATTGTTTTAGTTTAGGCAGATATAAGAACATAAGAACATAAGAAATAGGAGCAGGAGTAGGCCATCCAGCCCCTCGAGCCTTCCCCGTCATTCAGTAAGATCATGGCTGATCTGCAGTGGTTCAGTGTCACTTTCCCGCTTTCTCCCCATAACCCTTAATTCCCTTGTCAATCAAACACTTATCCACCCTTGATTTAAATATATTCAACAGGCAGAGAATTCCAAAGATTCACCACTCTTTGAGTGAAGAAATTCCTTCTCAACTCTGATCTGAATCACCTCCCCCTTCCCCACTTATTTTGAGGCTGTGCCCTCTAGTCCTGCTATTTTTGCTAAGCAGGAAGATTCTCTCAACCTCTACCCTATCCATCCCCTTCATTATCTTATATGTCTCTATGAGATTTCTCTCTCAGCCTTCTAAACTCCAACGAGTACAAACCTAGCCTATTTAGTCTTTCCTCATAATCCAATGCACTGATCTCCGTTTTTCAGCCTAGTGAACCTTCTCTACACCCCCTCCAAGGCCAATATGTCCTCCCTCGAATGTGGCAACCAAAACTGCACACAGTACTCCAGCTGTGGCCTCACCGGCACCCTGTACAGCTGCAAAAGTACTTCCCTACTTTTATATTCTATCCCCTTAGCTATAAAGGCCAACATTTCATTCGCCTTCTTAATCACCTGCTGCACCTGCAGACTGTGTTTTTGCGATTCATGCACAAGGATCCCCAGGTCCCTCTGCACCTTCGCATGCTGCAGCTTTTCGCCATTTAAGTAATAATCCTCCCATTATTCCTACCAAAGTAGATAACCTCACACTTGCTAACATTATAGTCCATCTGCCAGGTCCTTGCCCAGTCACTCAACCTATCCAGATCCCTCTGCAGGCTTTCCACACCCTCCATGCAATTTGCTTTTCCATTCATCTTCGTATCATCAGCAAATTTTGTCACTCTGCACTCAGCCCCTTCCTCCAGATCATCTATGTAAATGGTAAATAGTTGAGGCCCCAGCACCAACCCCTGAGGCACTCCACTAGTCACCAGCTGCCAATCAGAATAGCACCCATTAATACCTATTCTCTGCTTCCTATTAGACAACCAATCCTCTATCCAGTTTAATACCCTACCCCCAACTCCCTGCACCCTAACCTTCTGCAGCAATCTTGATTGGCATGGGCTTGGAGGGACGAAGGAGCTGTTACTGTCCTGAACTGTTCTTTGTTATTAGACAAGAAGAATCATAAGCCTGGTCATGGTGAAGAGGTAACAAAGATGGCATCAGCGCAACAGTTACAGATGATCTTGGTTCAGGAGATCAGAATATGGAATCAATTTGGATAAAGATGAGGAATATAGGGAAAAAAGGTCACTAGTGACAATGGTCTACGGGCATCCTGACCGAAACAACAATATAGGACAGAAGAAATATTGAGGGCTTGTGATAAAGGGATGGCATAGTCATGGATGATTATATTCTCCAAATAAATGGAAAATTGGCAGTAGGAGCTTGTATGAGAAGTTAATAGAATGCTTCCATGATTGGTTCTTAGAGTAGCATATTCTGGAATCAATCAAAAAACAGTGTATGGTAGACTTGCTAATGTGATAGGATTAATTAATGATCTCAGAGTTAAGGATTTCCTAGGTAACAGTGACCATAATATTATTAAATTTTATATCTAGCTTAAAGGGAGAAAACTGGATCAAAGACTAATATTTTACACTTAAATAAGAGCAACTATGTGGGCATGAAATCTGAGCTAGCTGAAGTCTACTGGGATACTAGGCTAGGAGATAGATCAATAGTGAAATAGCCTAAGTCTTTTAAGGAGACATTTCAAAATACTCAGAACACATATAATTCTACTATAAAGAAAAATTCTAAGGGGTGGACCCACTATCTGTGGGCAACTAAAGAAGGGAAACACCAAACTTAAGGAAAAAACATAACTGTGCAAAGATGAGTGGCAAGTCAGATAATTATCAAAATTTAAAGAATGTCAGAGAATGACTAACAACAAATAATGGCATCTTGTTATTCACTTCAACCATTCCCTGTGGTATTGACTTACACATTCTCATCATACTTTGGATAAAACAGTTTCTTCTGAATTCCCTATTGGATTTCTTAGCTACTATGTTATATTAATGTTTCCTATTTATGATGCAGAAAGGTAACATTATCTCTACATCCAGTCTATTAAAACTTTAAATGTTTTAAGAGATCCCTATTAGGTCACCATTTAATATTTTCAAGATAAGAGACTCAGCCATCAATCCTTCCTTGATATGTATACTCATGCATTTCTGGCATCATTCCTGTAAAGTTTCTTGGCATACTTTACAGTGCCTCCAACTCTATTTTATAATATGGTGACCAGAACTGCATGTTGTATTCCAAGCGTGCTGCAATCAACATTTAAATTTGGTTTAGCTTGTTTCAATTCTATCCCTCTAGAAATAAAGCCTAATATATAATTATGATCTTGCTAATCTATAACAACATTTTTAATGATTGGTGTATTTGTGCATTCTTTTTGAAGTTCCCTTCTTCCCTTATCTAGACTTGGACCTCCCTGGTACCACTTTCTTTTCTTCCTAGCAATATTTACAGTCTTACATTTATCAATGTTGAACTTCATTCCTCTAAACCAAATTTCATTTGTGTCATTTCCTCCATCCCATAATTTTCTAAAAATTAATAGGTGTTAAAATAAGTGATTTGTTTCAATTTTTTGACATTACAGCTGCTATCTTAATCCCACGTGTAAATGTCAATCTTCATTTCTCTCTGTGCAACGTAATTAGCACATGGATGGTAATCAGCATTGTTTAGTAGCTGAGTTACTATTTCAAGTTGATAACTTCAAGAAAGTTAGTTGATCTAAAACATTAAATCGATTTCTTTCTCACAGGTGCTGCAAGACCGTTTGAGTATTTGAAACGTAACTTATATTTTTTACGTTTCCAACAATGGCAGGATTTTAGTTTTATCCTTTCACTTCCTGCTTTGCTGTTAGTGCAAATTCTTCAATCTGATTGGCTGTCTAGCCTGCTTGATGGTTTTGCCGCTCCAGGGTGCCAGGAATCTTCCAAATACTGGTGTCAGGGTGGAACTGGTGTTATAATAAGAGACATCAATGTCACAATGCTAGCGACATCTTTCTGAGCAGCTTTCTTCAAAGTCGGGATGATCACTGCTTCTTCATTGTTCAAGACAAAGTTCTGACCATTATATCGTTAAGAGATTCCAAACGACAGTCTTACTGAGCTTAAGTGTTCACTTTAAATGGGTGGCATTAACACAGAACAACAACTGTGCTCGAAATCTGAGGATAACAGAATTGAGCGTTTTTGCATTTTTACAAGTGTTTTTAATATTAAGCAAAGCTTCCCCCCGCACCCACCGTCCGAGGTGAGAAAACAATGTTTTCCTTGTGTGTGGTATGAACAAGGCTTGGCAAGTTCAACAACTCGCGCGTTTGTCACAGTTCATTTCCAACCATCGGAAGGACCAATTACTTTGCTGAGTAACATTGAAGAGAGAATTAAACAGTTGCAAAAAGTTATGACAAGATAGCAACTAGTCAAAGGCACATCCCCAGTTATGTCATCACTACTTACGATAAAAACAATTCTGTACAAAACTCAACAAAATCCAGCAGCCCTGACCAGAAAATAAACGTATTCCTTGCATGAGAAATGTTGCTCTCCATTTTCAACACGGACAGTTAAGAACATCTAAGCATTAATATGAGGCAAAAATATCATTTTAAACTATACATTTTAAGGCAATACCAATGTTAACTCTTACCCGGCGAGACTATAAAGATGTCCAGGTAGCTAACTGATCTCTTGAAATTCTTATAAAGTTAATTTTAAATTTCTTAATCATGTCAGAAAGTGGATGTGCTTGCTAATGCTGTCGCAGCAGGATTTGAGCTTTTTGCCTCCCCGATGATTAAATTCCGTGTCTCCCTCATTGCGAAATGTGTGAGATGTAGTTGCCTGTATAACTCGGGTCAGCAAGTCACAGGTCATGAACTCAAATATTGGCGTCAGTTCTTGGTTCCAGAACCCTAACTGGTATCGTCCCCTCCACACTTGTCTCCCTTGGGAAAGACCAAGTGTATTGTACGAATCAGGGCGTCTCAAAAAATACTGACGCTCCAACCAGGCAATTGCCAATAAAAGGCCCCCTTTCTTCAAATAAGATGACCTCAAATGTTGCTGGTGGGAAGATGGATATCTGCCTCTGAAAATATCTTCTGTGAAATCCGTATTGGATTCGAGGCATACGAAGGCAGATCACTTTGATGCAACATTTAACTTTAATCTTGTGTATTAGTGTCACAAGTAGGCTTACATTAACACTGCAATGAAGCTACTGTGAGAATCCAATATATCCACTGTGATTTTGCTGAAGAAAATATCAACATCTTAGTTTTTTTCCCCCTTGACATGAACTTGTATATTCTCCTTGCCTTTTATTTCAATTCACTTGTTTAGATTATTTACTTTTTTTAACGAGATAAGATCTTGCGGTTTTGCTCATTATTGAAAGTAGACATGGTTATGTAATCACCCGGCCTGTGACTCAGTTAAGCTCTATACCTTGCAGTGCAGAGTCGTGAGGGTCGAGTTACATGTAAACTACAATGGGCATTTACCAAATGATGCATCCCCCTGCATCTGGACCACATGCACAACGTGAATTTGTTATTTTGGATTGACTGAATTTCACTCAATCAATTGGATGTTTCAGCAGTGTTCGTTGCTTAACCTATATTTAATGACCAACAGTTGAGGAAATGTCAAGAAGTAACTAACTATTGCCTAATGCTTCCAAAGCGCGCTAAACTAACCCTGTTTGTGAGCATTCATTTTCTATGAAATCTGTTATCATGCAATGAAAATTAACTGCTAACATGCAGCAAACGTTTATTCTGAAATACATTCTAAAACGTAAACATCAATACATCTGAATATTCGGAGGCACAAAGTGAGGCCCTATGTGATTAAAACGATTCGCACAAAGGTGTTCTGTAGGGTGTCCGAATGTACAGCGGTAATCGATAGGGTGGCGATTCAGCAAAGAAAAAGTGTTATTTTGGAGCCATTTAGACACATTTAAACGTCTGAAAAGTAATTTACAACGATTAACATGGTAATAAAATGGGACGGCAGGGTCATTTCTAATAGCTCGGGTAAGAGTACAGCCCTTTCCCTGCAGTTCTTCTTTGTTCTTTTGTTTAGGGTTTTATTTTATAAAGATAATATTACCTCGTACGTTTCAGCAGCTTACTAATGGAGCTTCAGCCGATAATTTTCTTTTAAACCTAGAATTGCAGCTTCAAACGTGTTCAATATACAGAAACTACTGTCTCAGTTATTGTGAGAAGGTGAAAAGCAGGACCAGTGATTGTGGAGGAAATCTGTGTATGATGGAGAAAAGGGCAACTATTTCATGCAGGCAAAGTTGGGCAATGCCATCGTCCGAACTGACACCCGATTGTCCTCAAGTTAACCTCCTCATTGGTTGCCCTTGCTGACGATTGTGGCTCAATTTAATGAACGCAACGCAGTGTTAAAACGAACAGTAATGGAAAAAGTTTCAAAAGATATACCGAATATATAGAATACATAGTGTTACAATATAAAGAATAAGTCGAAACGTGTATACTATATAAATGTTTAGGGAAATGCTGCACTTTATGTATTTCCCCACTTTCACACATAGCAACTACGACCACACTTTTGAATATTTCTTGGTTGTAAATTACTTTGAGAGTTGTGAAAGGCTTCATATAAAAGCAAGTCTCCTTACACATCAACATACTGTTTCTATGTATGACAAATGTAAAGAATTAAACGGCCATCGGCTTATTAAAGATTCTACATTTCAGTTAATTTGTACCATGGGTGCATAGTTTGAAAGCATCTGATGACTCGCGGCATACATTTCATTTTTAACTGGGCTTCATATGATTTTCCAACGTTAAGTTGTCTTATAGGGAAAGCATTGAAGACTTGCTTATCTCAACATTTATTCCGCCATGTATGTTCAACAAAGCTTGCGTTTACAGCTCCGACCATAAATCTGGCCAGGACTGATACGTGCCAATTCTTATAATCCTACCTAAGTACAGCCTGCTTTATTTCCCTTTGCAGTATTGGGAAGTAAGTCACTTAAAATGCTCGCATTGGAAATAGTTCAGAAGTTAAAACAAAACAGGGTAACCAGGAAAGGGATTCCCATTTTTTCCTTCCGCAGGATAAATATAGGCTGACCTTCGAATAAAAATGCAACAGTTATATTTTAATATACAGTGTATTCATTTGATGTGAATGTCATTAAAATTTACTTTAATAAATTAAAGTTTTAAAAATTGTTTTTACGTTATCACTTCTTAAATGTGAAACTTTTTAAAACAATCATAGACTGTCATATGTAGAAAATAGATTCCACACTAACGTTCCATAAATGCCTGCATACTACATTCTTCAGTCGGAATTGGAAAACTGCTTAGAATGACATCTATCAATCAGTTGATTACATCTTGGTTTATGAAGTTTTAAGACCAGACTGTTAAAAAGAAACAGTCAACTCCTCCAAATGCAGCTAAAGATGATCAAATAATGAACGCATTCTTAATGAACGCCTTTTTATATTCAGTTCACCACATCCAGGGCCACTGACTTTGAAGTATTATTTCCATCTAATCTAGGAAACAATATATAACAATTCTGGAGCTGGGAGGGTGCCGTGCCACACAGAATTCAGACATGACAAACGTAAAATTGTATATATTGAAGTGCAGCGCCCCCTTTCAAGTTGCATTACAGAATAATATTTTAGCGGCTCCGTCAAAATAAGTTGATACACCGTATAATTTGTTAATTTTCAATTGGCAGTACGATTATTTTACAACAGAATACATAAACTATAATTAGTGTGTTATTCCTGTAACAGTGCGTTCAATAATACTGTTAGGTTTCTATAGTAACATTTAGTTCAAAAAAAACCTTCATATTCTATGGATGAGTGTCACATGGTCGCCCTCCCCTACGCCGGCAAACCTCAGACATAGCAGGATGGCTCATAAAACCCAGACAAAACATGCTGTACTTCAATTTGGCTGTCCCCCCCCCCCCCCCCCCCTCGTCCCACCTTCTGCCCACTACCATAATTGCACCCCGTCCCGTCCCACCTTCCGCCAATCCACACGCCCGCATCCAACCCCCACTTCCCCCCCCCCCTCCCCCCACCTCCACACACACTTTGTAAACAACTTTTAGGCTCGCTCATTATATGCCTATTGTGGCCCCAGATGCTTTCTTAAGTTGAGGTGCTTGCGAATATATTATCACGTATGGTCAAGCAGAATCAAGGATCCCATGCACTCCAGACATTCTCTCTTCCACTTTCTTCCGTCAGGAAAAAAGATACAAAAGTCCGAGGACACATACGAACCGACTCAAGAAGAGCTTCTTCCCTGCTGCTGTCAGATTTTGAAAGCAGCTATATCGGATTAAGTTTATCTTTCTCTGCACCCTAGCTATGACTACAACACTACATTCTGCACCCTCTCCTTTCCTTCTCTTTGTATCATAAACTTTGTCTATATAGCGCACAAGAAACAATACTTTTCACTGTCTACTAATACATGTGACAATGATAAATCAAATCAAAACCCATTGCACATACAAATCGTGAAATTACCAAGTGTTTCTGACTGTGGACGTGTTTGGTTGCAATCCTGCTGTTAGTCATAAGTTATATTTTTGTGACCCACACATTTTCCAACCTGTTGTTGCAACCCTTTGACGTAAGTGCATGCGGTCTGAGTTGTCACTAATGACCAAGTCAAATAATACAAATAAATAATAGTTAATTTAATCACTTGCTTCCAAGTACAACTTGGAGAAATGCAAAGAATTCTGTGAAATACACAACATTTAAGTTAACAGTCCAAAACATACAGAATATGTATATTCGCGTGTACACACATACACACAAATCCTTTGCCCATTTCTTCAAATATATTCTGAACAACGTGCAATGATAGAATATGCAAAACCAGACGCAATAAATGGATATCGACGGGACGTTTAAAAAATATTCCATTATCTCAATGTGCTCTTTTTCAGTCTGTTAAATATTATGCATTAATTTTATAAATCGGGATTTATCAATTAGTAGATTCTTGCGCAGTATTCGTTATTTGAATTTATATATCAATTGTAATAAGGTTTATCAAATTAACTGCATTTACTACTGATTATTACCGTCTTTAAAGATACATTGCAATTGTACAATTCTTTAACAATCTTACAAACAATATTGACCAGAGTGTTTTGCATCATCATACATCTGTTGAAGGAAACATATGCATTAGCCAGGAAATTACATCATACAAGTATATATAATAGAGAAATGTTGATTGGATATAAAATGAGAAGTGCTGGAGTCAGCCAAATGAAGGGAGGTGCGTGGTCACTTTAAGCAGGTTGCTGCGCTAATGATTGCATTCTGTTGACTTGAAATTGAGGCTGCGGGTTGCTCTCCTTCCAGTTCGTGGTGCAGCGCTCTCTCAATAGATTTAGTGTTAATATGGTACATTTGTTCGACACATTCAGCAGTCAAGGTCCGCGAGATTAAAGATCGCCCACCTCTGGAGGATAAAGAAACCTCCAGGGAATCCAATAAATTTGAAGATTGATTTCTCTGGTGTATTTTTTCCTCCGGAGTAGAATTCATACCTCAGCAAATTTCCTCTGTGTTGCTGCTGTAATTTGGTTTACGTTAACTTCCCTCATTCATCTGCCTCCCAAATGCAGCAAAAATTAAAAAGATTTATTGTTGATTTGGCTTCTAGTAGGTCTGGACTGTACAAATTGAATGTAATAGAAAACAGCTCAGAATTAAATTATTATTAAATGCGATCTTCATAAAAAACACTTTTTAAAAATGTTTCTTTAGTACTGGTATTAGACTTTGGTTTAATGAACGGCGATTCCTGTGGGCTCCGAATGCAGTACATGTAGAAACATTTGTTTAGGCACATTTAATCTTAAAACAAGTACAATGTTAAAGAAGTATTCTCTGAGTGCCATTCACAGTACTAGAAAAATGTTTCCCTACCAGTCGGCTATTTTGAATAGAAATAACCATCTTTAAGAATAGAGTTACTATCACTCGCCAAGTCATTGTGTCAAGTTTAAGGCAGAACCAAATGCTGAACTCATATCAATGTGTCATGTACTCATTCCAACAAATTGTAGGCCAGTTGTACTCCATCCTCAAACTGATGTACAAATTCAACTGCATTTTAACAAGCTGCCTTGATCAGTCAATCAAAACCCGCTGGAAATTTGGTTTTGCTTAAACACCGGGAAATACTGGATTATTTCTGCAACCTGTATCTTGTCCCAAACATTATATTGCATTATTCCATTTCCAACCAGATTAAATTGCAGACATTAACGTGCATGGGATAGGCGTTGCCATTCATTCGTGGCGTATGTGAATTTAAAGTTGTTTGAGCAAGGCTTACACTTATATGCATGATACTTACAATCTTCATTGTTGGATTGTGAACAGTTAAAACTATTCAGCATCGCGTAAAAGGCTGATCTGACCTCCGATGACATGTAGCGAAAGTTTATTTATTGGTCATTTGGCTGTATTCTAATCGTTTGGTTTGCCATAGCTTTCAGAGGTTCGGAAAAGAGGATTAGCCCATTTCCTCTATCGCATCCATAAGAATGACTAAATACGGCTATTCGCTCTACATTCAATGACACTAGCAGTCGATGTTTGAAGGGACGGAAAGCTTGAAGACAGGGAGAGAGAACTACTCCCAAAATATTCAACGCTGGTTGATCTTGGCAACCTTCGTTCCTGGCGGACATTGCTAGCACACTGGAGACCGAGACCTTCACATATTAATCCCACTCTCACACCTTCGACTCCAATCCCAGTTAAATATACAGCCTGGTATGCAGACAGATCAGAATTAGTGCAATTACCATGCCCAGCGGGAGAGCTAGCTAACAAGCACAGCCGCACATACAGACCGACACAGGGATTGATAAACAATAATAAACCTTCGCTGTCCAAAAAGCAGTTATTTGAGGGTGAACACAAGCTAATATTTTCAATGCGCGTAGGCTTCAAATAGAAACCTGTATCTTCTCCTCTGTCTGAGACGGCCCTTAAAGGAGTTAATTGAACAGCAAGAAGATTAGATCTAATTATTCACCTCCTAAAACTGCGCACCAGAAAACCTAATGGGCAGTGTGAAATTGAGCGGAATCCCAGGGAAGGCCGGTGTGTAATTCATTCTTATTGTCTTAAACATGCAAAAAATAACACGAACCACAAAGAGGAAACTAGCTAGCCAAAGTTACAAGCCACAAAACAAATACTCTGTGTGTCTGTATAATGCGATGTACATCTTTTAAACAATGCGACCCGCCTGCAAATGTTTGGCTAGGCCCCACACGAAAGATCCCTCCAGCCGAAGGGTTTCAAAAATAATCCGTTACTGCCTCCTTTTTAAAAGTGTAAACAGATAAGTGAATAGATGAATCGGGTGAGTATTGAGAGCAACGACAATTCCATATTGCTACTCCCACGCGCGATACCCAGAGCGTGTTTAACCCTATAGCATTGCTTTTCAATTTCTATATACCATTCAGGGATTAATTAGTTACACATTTTGAAGTAAAAATCATTAAATCAAGCTTTTCTGCGTAGACTCAAAAGGGGGGCACATAAGCAGTCCATTGCACTAGGATGTAAATAATACTTGCAATCAAATCAATTAAAACAAGACACTTACAACAAGAGGTGAGGTTTTGTTACTATATAATAATGTAAGGTGATCATATTTATAATTGCAGTACAAAGGCTGGGGTTATATCAACTGCTGTGCACGACAGCGGGGTATTGAAATATTTGGGCGTTGATGGAGGGACTGTTGGCAAATATTTGAACCTTACAGCTGCAATCATAATTGGGAATCGGTCAAGAGAATTTATCCGCGTGTATTTCCATTCGTATAGATGCAAACATGGGTGTGCATTCCCAGAACTTGCACCGGAGTTTGCTTTTGATGCCCTGTGAGTTGCTATTGGATAACGACATTTTTTTGTTGTTGTTGCGTACGTTCACTGGATGACATTCCACGCCATGTCGTGAAACTTCAGCTTTCTGCAAGCATTTGTCTGACTGATTTCCAATTCGCACCCATAGCGCATGCGACTCGATTCTACCTCAGTCTTGCTGATATATTCAATGGTCATATGGCACAACGCGTGTCTTGTAAGCAGAAACGAATCGTGCATTTGAAACGTGCCCACATCATAAGGTTAGACCCAACCTCCGCCCCCTGCATATTTTTGGTGCGCGCACATACTCAGCTAGAATTTGCGCAAATTAGCAAAACAACTTACTTGTTCATTAAAGCATAGACTATCAAAACAAACCTGACGGCACGCTAAATCGTACATCAATTATATCAGTTCCGCCGCTACATTTCTAGTGTATACCAGGGCAGGTCTCCGTCCACCAGATAGGTCGTGGCGGGTTTAAAGCCAATAAATTGTCATTGATTGACCTTCCCCAGCATCACCTCCCTGAAGAAGTCCCAGAACTGGTGGTGCAACTTAGATACATGGGTGATATTAATTTTTAAAATTAAAAGTACTATCTACATTCACTTCGAAGAAGATGTCAGCCATTATCAAAACATACATTGCAAAAGCTGCAATCTGCTGCAAAACGTATTCCCACGCCATGAAATCATTCCTCTCTTTTCATGGGATAAACTTAGCCATGATACAATCATGAGATCAGCCAATCGAGATCAGATTGAATAACACGAATATACTCGCCATTTCAAACCATTCAGGATTATTGCTTTAGGAATACATTTAAAGCGGGTGTCATTAATTATTTAAACCATAGACTCGGTTCCCCGAGTTTAGATTAATTTACCAGCTGAAATGAAATGGATAAAGGGTAAATAATATATAGAATAAACTAAACTATGAAATGAATGGCTGTGCTTCACAGTGGTCTGAGGCTTTCAACAGAATAACATTTTTATTCTGAACATTTAAGTGACCCAGCCTCATGTGTGAATGGGTGAATGAGAATGTTACCCTTCTCCAAATGATGCATGTTGCAAGAAGGATATCCCTTTTAAAGTTAGAAATAAACTGAGGGGTACTCAAAAAAGGAGCTTCTGTGGAGCATTCCTCTCGTCGGGGTACTTTCAGTCACCTAACATCTTTATTTTTATTTTGTCAATTTGTACATTTCGAAATGATCGGATGCACTGGCTTATAACGTCATGCCAGAAGGCCATTGGTGTTTTCGTGAAACTGGCATGAAGCAAATAGCACGGACATGTGTGTTGTCCCAGAATAATATCCACTTCAAACTAATACTCCGCAGTCACAATATCAGCCTCTCTGATGTTATCCACCAGGCGTGGCAGTACTCTGAAATAGGCCTAATCAGTACAATCAGTTCAAAGCTCCAGATTTGTAGTTCTTGTGACACCTTAAAGAAATGTAATTTTAAAGGAAACTAAATGCAGGAATTATCCCTATTTTGGTATTTAACCGTGTGTTCCACTTTTGAAAGAAGTGAATTTGCTTGCCGGAAAACAATAACGAATGGCTCCCATTTCTAATTCTGACTGAGTAGCGATCACAAGGTTGGCTGTTTGGAATTTGAATGACAAACTGGTCTGAGAGTGACAAATTGGGAAAGAGAGATTGGATTTTCAGCGCGGGCCGTTTCCCCAACAATTTGCTCAAATGTGACAGCGGGACAATCTGTGAAACGCTTTGTTTCTTTCCTCGCCGAGCCATGGTCTGTCACTATAGGTTTCCGCTAAACCACGTGTTTATTTGTCAGTTTAGGATTATTATCAGCAATTATTCTTTGTAATTACGTATTAGTTTACGCATAGCTGAAACATCGAAAAAGACACTGCTTTCATCCGCTCGCGTAATCCACGTGTGCTCCTGTGAATCGTTAGCTCATATTTTTTTTAAAAATGTGGTAATTAAGTTTATTTTAATGTGCATTGTTGATATTGTGTAAAAGGCAATCAGAAACAAAGCTTGTTGTAGGCGCATTTGTATTTCCAGGGCAGAAGATGCACAGATGGGCAGTTCATAGTCCAGCGCCTTTAGCCTATTTCTACTTTCAGTTCGGTATTTTTTGGTGTTTATTGGTCTCTCTTTATTGGCACCCGTGCATCTTAACTGCGAAGAGGTTTTTTTTGACTGTTCTGTGATTGCTGACAGGATTCCGTCGAGTCTTTCCCTTCTTTTCTCGTGGACTGGTTTGCGGACTAGTCTGTCTCGCATCTCTCTCTCTCACACACACACAAACGTGTGCACAGCGGAGCAGCGTTACCAGAGGTGGCATGTGGCCTCACAGAGCAAGTGTGAAAGGTGCTGGCTGGAAAAAAATGTTCCTCATTCCTGTCTGATAAAGTGGATTGGTCGGTGCTGTTAAGATGGGAGCGTGCACTCGCTCTACACGGAATGGGCGATTTCAGGGGGACATATCATCCATATATTTAGATAAAATATATTAGAAAGGTCACGCAGCATTGCCAGTAGAAAATTGCGGTTGTCCATTAGGTTCAAAAGGGTTTCGCCAATACTTCCGGCCCTTTAGTTCAGTTGGGGCGGTCAAAAGAGCAAATCTCTAGGTTGTCATAATCCGCCTAGGAGAACACTCTGAAACATGTGTTGAATTTTTTTATATATAAAAAAGCAGGTTTATATCTGAAGACGGCAGACCGTTTAGCTACAGAACACTATTTCAGTCTTTGCACAAATTCTGAATTGTTAAATCGTGGATATCAGTGAATTCTTTATTCATATATTCAGGCTCAATGGTACCCTTGGTATCCTTTCAATCAAACGTGCTCTTATCGAGATGTTTTATGCGTATCCCAGGAGTGAATTTAAAAGCTAAAATTCCTACACCCTCATATTTTGGAAGCAGCCTTTCTTTCGCAAAGTACTTTCTCATTATTGTCTTGCTTTTCATTAAATCGCAATTCGCCTGTAAACGATGCTATCAAAAGTATGAAGTAGAAATACTGTAGTTCTATACCCGTCTTCTTACCTTAATGTCATTGCAATGTTCTTACACGTGGCACTTAATACAGATTGGAAAAGCTGGGGTGTGCGAACTCGAGAGAATTAACCAGTTCTGATGCCACACATCGCATTCCTGTCCCGACACACTCTCCACAACCTTCCCCCAGCGAAAAAAAAGGACTAAAGACAATGGATTAGCTACACTTGAGTGTTTTACTTATAAACGTGTCCCGTGGAAGTCTTGGGTATAACAGGACGCATATGTCGTCCTCATTTATTTATTCAAGAAAGAGATAGTCGTAAAGCAGTCAATTGAAAACAGTAGAGTTTCGTGTTGTTGTTTCGGTTTACACCGGCCCTGCATTAGGAGTATTGAGTGAGGCTGGTGAGTCCCTTTGCCGCACGCTGACCTTGCCCTACACTTCACTAAACACCTCCGCGGAACGCTTTAAAGCCACACTAGGACGGGTGGGGGAGACTGCGGAGAGGCGGGGGGCGGGGGGGCGGTACAACAAATGCCTCAATGTAACTGATCCTACATCCAAGCCGGCAACATACGTTTTTAAAAACATTTCCATATCTACCAGACTGCAAAACCGCACTCTGGAACTGATTTTCCCCTCAGATTTCGGATTGCCATCACTCGTGACTGGCAAAAGAAAAGTTTAATTTCGACAAATCTGAAACATCAGGAATAGTGAACCTTTTGCGTGGGGCTGAAGCTCAAACAGGAGCCCTCTCCTCCGCACCTCCCCTCCCCCCCCCCCCCGTCCCCAACCCATCATCCCAGCACCAATTTACATGTACAGGTGCTGCTGAATGCGTTGCTGCACTGGGCAAGACAGTGGCTATAAAGCAAGAACGGGTCCACTTGCAAAGAAAGGAAGGATCAGAATGGGGGAGCAGAGGCGAAGTAAATTGAGGAAGGGAAGGTAAGAGGAAAGAAAGAAGGAAAGAAAAGTGGGGGGGGGGGAAGCAGGTGGGTGGAGGAAAGGAAAAAGCTGAAGAGCCCAGAGGTTACGCCATAGGAAACTGCAGCAGCTCCTGGAAGCTGGCTCGTCCACACTCAGAGTCTCTGCGGCACAGACAATGCAAACAGCTGGTGCTGCCCGGGCCGGGCCCCTGGGCCAATCAGAGTGGAAGGAGCTGGAGGGGAAGGGGAGGGGGGAGACGTACGTCTGACGTCAGGCGTGCTCGACGTCAGACCAATGGCGAGGGGCTGGAGGAAGCGCAGGCAGAGTGTGTGAGAGATAAGGAGCAGTGAGCATGAGCGGCTGGACTGCGCACAGTGCCTCCCTGCACAAACCCATCCCCAGTGTCTAGCAGCAACAAGCCGCAACGACCGCACTCCCTACTCTGTGGATATAACCAAGGACTCCCTGGAAACTCCCTTCCCCCACCACCCACCACCAGCCCCCGTCCAAAAAAAACTATCCAAGAGGGGGACAAAAAACAAAACAAAAAAAAAGTTTTACACAATAGCAAGAAATGGGAGACATGGGAGATCCACCCAAAAGTAAGTTTTCTTCATTGCTGTTGCATTTCGAGGATCGGATTCAAGTGCTGGGAGTTGGTTAGTTTGGCAGGTCAATTCCTGACGGTGCTTTTAGCTTTACTGTTGCCTCCGACTTTCTTTCGTTGGTCTAGAACAATAATTATGCTGCCTAGCGTTTGGGTTGATTTTGTGTGTTGTACAGCACTAGCCTCCAGCTTCAGGCGAACGATGAAAAGTCTTGCATTGTTAAAATATATTCCCACCATTAGCGATACGTGTGAACAAAATCGCTTTTTGTAGCAGCGCAGAGTGGAAGTGAAACCGTGCTAAACAATTTCTGAGCATTTGGATTGCATCTTTCAGAGCCTTGTCTGATGTGTCACAGATGCATACATCTGATAGCTGAGGATCTCTGCTCAGATCAGTAAAATGTGATGCTGCAGAATAATTGCACATTTACTGTTTGTGAAATGCTGATTGTAACTGTATCATGTGTGGACTCTTCAATGTTCTCTAAACTTTGTATATTTAGCACACAGTTAAGCTAAAGACCTGCATGCTTCTCAAGCTTCTTAAAAATAAATTCAGAATCCCTGCCCGCGTTTTTGATGAAAATAGTGTGAGAATGTTCAGACAGAAATAAAAGTTCAGTTCCTGATTTCGAGTAACTCGTTCAGAACTAAAATGTATATTAGTCCATCTCCCAGATATTTTAATCTTTTACTTTGGATCCCACCTTGTTACAAAACTGTTTGAGATATATATTTGGATCTATCCAGTAAATGCAATTGCTATATTTATATTACGAAAAGCTATAGTCCAATATATGTTTCAGGGAAGGGACCAAGTCTTTGATGGATCTCACGACACCATGTTCATATCAATTTACAGAAAAACGCCTTATTTCACTGTGTGTTGGCTGTGGGAATCAGATTCATGATCAGTATATTCTTCGAGTTTCTCCGGATCTGGAATGGCATGCAGCTTGTCTGAAATGTGCAGAGTGCAATCAGTATTTGGACGAAACGTGTACCTGCTTCGTTAGGGATGGCAAAACATACTGCAAGAGGGACTATATTCGGTGAGTGAAGGTCTTGGAATTAAAAAAAAATAAAGATATTATTCTAGTTCCATTAAACTATGTTGCCCTTGCGCTGTCTCTAAACGGCACCCCCATCCTCAATATTAACCCTTCAACAGCTTGATTCCTACCTGTTTTGCCTTATCTTATCTCAACTGGCCGGTAGACGAGATCAAATTGCCCATTATTTGGCAGCGAACAATTGACATATTTAGATAATGCAACGGCTTCCTTTTAGTAGGCACAGCAATCTGTGTACTGAGGGTAAAGGAAGCTTGCCGTTTCTGGTTCTGCTATCCACAAATCTGAGCTTTTAAAACGTTTGTCACTGAAACTGTTGTTTAAATGTTTACGAGGGACAGCAATTCGTTAAAAAAACTATCGCTGTCATTAGTTTTGTTTGTGTATTTCCGAACGCTTGTATTTGTGGGTGGAAAGGAAGGGTGTGAACTGAAAGTGCAAATTCAGTTCCAGAGAGCGCTGTCATATGGAGAGTTTTGTTGGGTACGAGTGATTTTTTTTTAACAGCATAGCAATCTTCGACCGATATCAAAATTCCCGGTGTAATGTATTGTGCAAGCTCTTGTGTTGATACGCAAAAATTGGACAATTGATTTTAAAACACTTGATATTACTTTCTATTAAACTGGGGAGTCAAATTTAACATAAAGATCGCTGCTCAAAAGAAATTAAAATATTGTCACTAATTGAAACACTGACTCTTAAAATGTGACTTTTTCTTAATAAATGTTCAAAAACGAGCATTTTAATTCGGATAAAAAGAACAGATTCCGAGATTGGATTATTTAAATAAATGAAAATCGATGTTTACCATATCAATTAGACTACTGCACAATATGCAAACATTAAAAATCATGTTATTGTGTAATGAATGTACACTATCTAAAAATCTGTGAATAAATTTAATATTGAATAGTGTACTAACTCGTTTTGCGTTTGTGCACGGTCCATTGTTTTTCGTAAAAAAAAGCTTTAACATGATGTGGAAGTTTATCGCGGATTAGCGGACATGATGAGAATTAAAATGATCGGAAATATATTTTACATTCCGATTGCTGTGAAGCATAATTTGGTCTGTTTGGCGTCATTTGTGTTATAATTTTAAAAAAGCTCCACAATCAATTCAGAAGCAATTGTGTGTTGGTTTGTTAGGACTAGGATCACCTTCCCCCTGTAGTGAAGTGTATGACATGCTGGATGGAGCCCCCTTTGACCCTTTGCTAAATGTTTTTGATTTTTTTTTTCTTTTTGACTTGCAGATTGTACGGAACAAAATGTGCAAAGTGTAATATAGGATTCAGTAAGAATGACTTTGTAATGAGAGCTCGCAGTAAGGTGTATCACATCGATTGCTTCCGCTGTGTGGCGTGCAGTCGCCAGCTCATCCCCGGTGATGAATTCGCATTGCGGGAAGATGGTCTCTTCTGCCGGGCGGATCACGATGTTGTAGAACGAGCCTCGGTTGGCCCAGACCCCCTCAGTCCCATGCATGGCAACAGACCCTTACAGATGGCGGGTATGTACGTTTTCAAAACTTCGTTTTATTAGAGTCCATTCACACATCATCATTCAAGATGAAAACAGATAACTGATACTGTCTCTCCTCCATCTGTTCAACATTTTGAGCATTTTGTTACGACGCACAACAGTAAAGTTCCCTGTTATAAAGTTCACGTTTTGAATTTCTGTACATTTTACCCACGCGTTACACCACAGAGCCAGAATGTGTGGTCTGAATATTGGCAATGGTACACTGTACAGGCGAAACACAACACGTGCATGTTTTCCTTTTGCCTTACAGTTTGTTGGCATTCAGTGTAAATTACAGACAAATGTAGGGACTATGAACTTGAGCACACTGCCCTACCATGTTAAATGACTGAAGCAGTTTTACAACTTTTTGGCAGTGGGCGAAGAAGTGTCTATTTACTTACCCCTGTGTTTCAAGTTGAGCTGCTTGTAATGATTGGAGATTCAGGCTTTGAAGGAACGTGGCTTCATTTATAAATATTCCCATCGCTATTTAAACGAGTGAATCAGATACCATTTCTAAATGTATTATATTTTTAATGAAGAGTTCCATGAATTTGAAGGAGATAGTTGTACATTTAAATACCATGGCGGAATCGTTTTCTCGTGGTAGCGTGTTATATTAGCGTGGAATACATTTGTTTTGTAAATGCAACTTCCTATTTTGTTGATGTAAATGTAAACAGTAACCGTGGGTTCTGAGAAGTATTTGAAGATTTCTGAGAGTTGCTGTATGTTCCAAATCTGTTGAATCAGTCTTCATGAATCGATATCTCAGTTTATATTCGCTCAGAGATTAGCTAATGTGGGCTTCTATAGCCAGCCGGGGCTTTTAGCGTCATTTTTTTAAGATTTCCATCTCGCAAACAGAATGGGAATACATAGTGCCCTTATTGCAATACATTGCATTCCGAAAGACAATCGATTTGAAATCTGCATAATTATATGTTTGAAGACTTTTCAAGTAGCGTCTGTCGCATTTGATCTTTCAATCCCATGTAAATATTGGATCTTGCTGTTATACAGCAATAATGTTGCATTCTTTGTTGTCCTTTACAACATTTCGGTGCTGCCAGATAGCAAATGCACATGCTATGTAAATATAACTTTATTCAAGTAACATGCCTGGCACTAAGTATCAAATTACATTACACGATAAATGCTGGATTGCAATTTTCACAACACGACCTGATTTTGTTTTACAAACTTTAATAACCTCTTTAAATGGTTATTTGCATGCACCACAATGCAATGTTTGTTTATACTACCTGATCCATGCAATTAAATTTCATCAAATGCATGGCTATAAGTTTATTTTCTGAAACGGAAGACTGTTTTGATTTGTGATTGACCGATGCCAATTAAGTACAGTGCTTCTGTAATGCAAATGTTATTCCAATTGTTTCTAGTTAGACCGCTTTCACAGAAAACCATATTTCAGAGCAGCCTAACATAATTGTGGGCGGACTTTCTGAAAATCTCATTTTACCTGCTGCATGGTCCACTGAACCTTTCATAAACACATCAAACGCCGCAATTCTCTGATCACACCCTTGAAACTTTGCGGGAGCCCCCCCGTTTATCACATCATATATCTGGCTGCATAGAAAGTGGAGTCTGATTCTGCTCGGTGCAATAAAAATACCCCAAACTGCTGCCTTCCAAACTTGCATCGCAGCAGCGGCGACCATAGCAAAAGCCACAAGTTACTAACCGCTTGGCTTCCTCCGACGGACTGGCTTGTATCAACAATGCGCCCCTATCTGAATTGTATTTGTATGAAGTTGGCAAGCATTAGTATTCAAATAAGAGGAGAATGCATTTGAAGCCGAGGCTGAAACCCAGTCCTAGGCACATTGTTTCTGATTCATTTAAATTTAATTGGCACCAATAGATAGTGGAATGTACATATCATACACAAAAATATATTTAAAGTTGATTTGTTTTAGCTCTTGGACCTGGTGCAGTTAAATCTGTTTTGCACATCATGTCAGACGGTTCCAAGACTACTTTTAACCTGATTTTACTGTGACCTCAGACCTCTGATTCTTCTTTCAAAACCACACTCTCTGACAAACTCAAACTTTATTGCAAATCGGTTCATGCCATTAAATATGGCTTCGCCGTCGTCTTAGGCTTGCATGTTATTGTCAGGACAAATATTAAAAGCATATTCCAATGCCCACCTCGCTACTCAACACATTTAGGATATATGGCCTGTGTTTTTTTTCTTGCAGCAGAGCCCATTTCTGCCCGACAGCCAGCGTTGAGGCCGCATGTTCATAAACAGCCGGAGAAGACGACTCGAGTGCGGACAGTTCTGAACGAGAAGCAGCTCCACACATTACGGACTTGTTATGCAGCCAACCCCAGGCCCGACGCGCTCATGAAGGAGCAGCTTGTGGAAATGACAGGATTGAGCCCCCGTGTCATTAGAGTCTGGTTTCAAAACAAGCGCTGTAAGGACAAGAAGAAGAGCATCCTCATGAAGCAATTGCAACAACAACAGCCCAACGATAAAACAGTAAGTGCTTCTCTCTTCCTCTCTCTCTTACTAAATGTTCATGTGGGCTTTGAGAGGAGACATGTCTATTTGCATGCAAACTGGAAGACGAATGGCTGAAAACATTGCTAGCTATCCCTTAATGCTTGAAACATCAACGTTTTCATGAGCAATTCTAGTGAAAAAAGCACTGCACTACCTATATCCAATTTTCAATCACCGATCTTTGAGTTAAATAATATCATTCGGATTCACAGGACATTCGCTCATTACTAAACAATATTGCACGACAAAGAAAAAGTAGCGTTTTCGAAATTATTGCAATTGTCAATACGGGTGAAATGGTCCTTAGTCCGTTCTGGGCATTGGAATATTGGTGGGTCAATTAGTATCCAATTCTTGGAAGTTTACCTTAAGAGTTTGGACAGCTATTAGATTTGAGGTCACCCATATTACCTGTTATGGATATTATTGTAAGAAGAGCATGTTTTTAGAAGTGGATGAATAGCATATTACCAACATTAGAAATGATGTTTATATATTTATATTACCTGTGCCATGAGGTTATAATGGCAGTTCAACACCATTAGCATTTGTACTCTATCTTATGCATGATATCACAGTGCACTATTTTACTGCAACGTGTATAGAGTTATTTAGATGACATATCACATGTATTGGGAGATCCTAGATTGTATGGTGCACTTTTGATGGCTTACATGAAATTTTAAAGTGTTAGCATTGCAAGGTGCCCAGTTCAGAACATTGTGCGTTGTTCGCAAAATAAGAAAGAAAAGTGAATGGAAGTGTACTGTTATCAATAAAATAAAGTAATAAGTACCATTGTTTTTTTTTGGAGAATATCCAGGGGATGACAGGGACCCCAATGGTGGCTGCCAGTCCTGAGAGACATGACAGCAGTTTGCAAGCCAATCCAGTGGAGGTGCAGAGTTACCAGCCACCTTGGAAAGTTTTGAGTGACTTCGCCTTGCAGAGTGATATCGAACAGCCTGCCTTTCAGCAACTGGTGAGTGCCAGCAACATGCAGAACACCTTCACCACCACCACAGTACAGACTGCACCAGAAATCACTGCAATCAGGGGACCTGCTACACACCAATCCATATATAGACAATTTATGGATATAAAAATTGCAGAATCCCTCTTTTGCCAACCTTAGTATTTTCATTTTGACGACCATCAAGAATATAGGGGATTTTTAAAATCAAAATTGTTTATGCAGCTTTTTCCCATATTCACATAATTTGTGTTTAACATTTACACTGATAATGGCTTTTGTCTGAAACATGCACTTCTATTTTACTTCAGTTACTGTCAAATAGGCATGTTTAATCAGATATTTCATATTAAAAACACTATGGGTTATTTCAATGAAGTGTTGTATAGGAAAGGGGAAACCACAGTATTAAAGGCAAGATACATGCAGGAAATGAAATTGAAACAAAATGCATATTATTGCTATATTTTCTCAACTTTAAATTTAGTGTTATTAAAAGTCAGCAGATTGGTAATCAGGAAACCTTTTCCACTAGTCTTCTAAGTAAACATTATCTGTGAACGATGGAGCTGAAATTTGTTTACTTCGCTCAACTCTTGGTGAAGGTGCATACAAACCTTATATGATCACAGTGATGGTAGAGTTTTGTCATTGAATAATTAGATCTAATTTAATTGCTTAGAATGTGTTACAGTACTGAATTGAAGAATAACTTAAATTGTGCTTCCCTATGGTGCTTAACGTACAAAATACTTGGGTTCCTTAAGTAAAAATATTGCTCAAGAGGCATCTGCAAAAGGCATGTAATGTATGATAAAATTATTCAACTCAGTAACCCACTTCAGGTTAACTCTTTAAGGCCAGTGGCAGCCCCTTTGCAAGGTATCACCAAACAAATGAGCAAAATGCTTCCTGCCTTTCCTGTTTGGAATTCACTGCACTTTCATGTCAGAAATAGTTATTCAGTGATAGGAAACATTCTTTTGCTTCAGAGTGCAAAAAAGCATAGTACTCAAGGAGTTAAACAAATATCTAATGTTTTACAATAAATAATGAATTATTGCAAAATATATTAATTCGTTATGTACTTTTGGAAAAATTAATGTATTATTTTACACCATTAAATGTTGCACTGGGAAATTAACTAGATCTACTTGTGCTTTACTAGGAGATCTTTATTATTTACTTTGCTATTGTTTTCAACTTAGAGATATATAGCACTTTAAAGGTAACTTGACAAAAAAGCATGTTCTGTTTATTGTAATTTGATTGTCTTTAATGATAAAATTAATGCAACCCATTGTACAACTATTGTTACAAAGGTCAAAAATATACTTTTCATGAATATTATTTTCTGATATGTGCAACTTGGATTGATGTCAACATTTTGAAGAGGCCATAGATCATTCATTTGCTATGATTTTTACAGGTTAATTTTTCAGAGGGAGGGCCAGGTTCTAACTCCACTGGAAGTGAAGTAGCGTCCATGTCCTCCCAACTCCCTGACACACCAAACAGCATGGTAGCAAGTCCTATAGAGGCATGAGGAGCCTGAACTCTCAGTACAGTCCTACAGAGAGCCATGAGGAACCCTGGACCCTCAAAACTCTCTAGCCCACACTTTTTTTTAAAAAAAGTTCATGCAACCTGGTCCATGTCTGATCAGAAAGCAGCCTTCATCTGTTTGCACGAAGTCTCTGTGTTCAAACAACCAATGTTGTACCCTAGCAACACTGTGACGACAATCAGACACTAGAGTGGGATCTGGCTACAAGTGCAAATAGAAGAGACTCCTAAGGCATCTGGGACTTCATGCAAAGACATTTGTGAAGATATAGAAAAGGATGTATGTTCAAGAACCTGAGAGATGTGATTTGAATGTGTTGCACACACAAACAGATAAGATGATCCAGTGGAGTGACTATAATCCCAACATCTTCAATGGTGCTGCCTAGAAAGGACATCAGTGGGTCAGCTTTGCCAAAAAAAAGAAGAGTCCCATACATCTGCAAAAGGTGGACTGGAAAGACAATCGTGACATGCAGAATGTACCACAGCCTAAGTAGTTCAGTGACTGTCCTATAGGATCAGTTCTGAAAGGTATAGTTGCATTTTTGCAATGCTTTTAATTGACCTATAATTAAGGACAATTGGATCCTAGATCTTTAGCATGTAGCTAGTTCATGAGATTACAGTCCCTGCAATGAAATTATGAAGGCAACTACTGATATTTCATTTTTTTTATTTTTTATTAAAAAGCTCAAGCATTGCAACAAGGTATACCTCTTTTTGCCACAGCTTCGTGGGATTTGTGTGTGAACTCGTGTCCGTCCAGAATTGTCCCAAAGATGTGTATACTCCTAGGTTAAAACAGTTTCCAACAACAGTTTTAGCTCTGGAAAGAAACATTTTGTTTGTTCTTGTACTGCAAAATTATAAATAATTTATTATTTATTGTCAACAGACTTGCCACTTTTCATGTCTTTTTGACATTTTATGTTTGCTGAAGTAAAACATGTACTGTGGTCTTTAAAAAACATGTCTAATTTTATGTGTCCTGTCTTTTCTTGAAGATTATGTAAAAAATAAAAGAAAACGCCATATGTAGAAATTATATCTTCAAGATTATTTCACTAATAAAAATGTTGAGATAACTGAAAGATGACATCGAGCCTTTTGCAGATCAGCCATTGTAATTTGATAAATTAGTTTGAGAATTAACTGCTTTTAAAACATTTTTAATTGCTTCACATTTAAGTGTACTTACATAAAGACATCCATACCTCTGATTTTAAATGGGGGGCGGGGTGGGGAGGAGAAATTTAATCACCAGTCCTTTAAAAATTCAAAACAATAGTTACTTTTGTAGTTTTCTGTTTGATAATGGTAGAGAGAATATTTCATTGCCTTGAAAAAGTTAATTTAAACTAATTTAAAAGTAAAGAATGATTAATAAACAGTCGTTTTTAAAATTTCAAACGATTACTAAAAAAAGATATCTTCTTATCACATATTATTCTCCCTTTATTCTGCTTTTCATTGTTTTACTTGTATTTTAGCAGTGATTGAGTTCGGCTGCATTTCAAGCAGTTTACTCCAGCTCAAATGTGCACTGATCAGTGTTGGGAAGTTTGAACGCGTGCAAACTTGGCACTGCAGTTTTGAAAAGTGCCGATATTGGCTGGTAAAATGTGTTGGCGATTATTATAACAGCAGCTCTATTAGTGTGGTTCCTTATAAGGTTGTGTTGCGTCTATCGAAAGGAAGTTTGGCATTCAGAGCTGCCCATGTGTTGTCTTTTTTCTCTATATACGGGTAAACACTTCAGAAGAAAACAAATAGGATAGGAATAGCGTCTGCTAAATATCGGCAAGCAGTCTTGCTGTGACATGTAACACCTTTAAATAAACAAACCACCCCGCCCTTTTCCATCGCCCCAAAATTTGGGTAGTGATATCTCAGAAATAGATGGCACTTTTTTTATGTAATGCGCAAATCTACAGATTCATCTTTGTACCTATAGAATGCGACAACGATACTAGCTAAACGTTGTTTTGGCGGGTTGTTTGATTTTTTTTGTGAACACATGGTTATAATGGCATCAGTTACTAGGAAACAACAGAGCCATTGGGAGCTTACATCCGCTCTCATCACTGCAGTATCTCTCCCAACTGCTGGCCTCAATTGATTTTATCAAGAGTCTGGTAACTTCCTTTCCTAAAAAAACACAATCAATCCTGTTAGTCATGATTTGAATTCATATTTGGATCCTTTCATATCACACAGGTGTGACATCTCCACGTGAAAATTGTTAAAATGTTAACTCGGGGAATAAATATTTGATTTTAGAGTCCCCAAATGTCTGTCACAAACGTGCAAAAGTATGTTTTCGTTGACGTACATCTCAAATTTGCCTCAGCGAGCAGAATATGGCAGATACACTGCATGTCAGTAGTAGAGTATACTGAACTGAATGACTATATGATTTGGATATTGACTGAATCAATCTAATGAATCATCAAATGGACAATTGCTCCCTCACTAACCATCCGGCCTGGCCTTATCTTCTTGACCTTCTTTGTCCACTTGGTTTACTGCCAATGTAGTATGTTTTTTCAATTGAAATTCGCAGTTGAGAGTTCATTAGATGTCAAACAAATAGCTTAGTTTACTTTAAACCAGAATGCAATGAAGGACGGACACAGCAGAGTAACGCTACCGTAAGAAGGCGGAAGAAATTGCCACGCTGTTTTTTTGGTCGGCAGTGGTTAACATTGTTGAATAGAAGAACAAAGCGAGATAAAGGAAACATCCCTTGAAGGCACAGAGAAGGGGAAAAAAATGGGCTAAGTTCATTAGAACTCTAGACGATTGGATTACCTAGATTGGATAGCAAAATTCGAGAACATGTTCACTATTGTCGACCAATTGGTTCAAGTAAACTGGCAAAAGCGCGGGTTGTATTATTCAGCAATGGTCGAATACTCATCTAAGAATTAATCACAAAACTCGGGCAAGTTCTACTGCATTTCTACACTGCGCCAATCGAACATTGTATGACGACTCGACACACTCATACATATGTCTGCATATGCATGCGTGTAATATGCATCGTATATATGCATATGTATTTACATATATAATATATTGCAGATGAATGAGCAATTGTTTCCCCCATCTACAATTATGTGTGTCAGCTATTTGAATTGATTTTAGTTGCATGATGTCGATTGCAGACATTTGATACAGATTTCTTTTTTGGAAATCCAAGACATTTTGACGCTTCTCATTGTAAAATACTTCAAAAACAGAAGCTTAGTGAACACGACTAGCCAAATGAATGCTCTGTTCAGACAACTCGTCTGTCGGGAGATTTATTAGTATCGATTCTGTTTAGAGATATGCCTAGGTTGATGTACGCTTTAAGAAAAAAAAGATTCTGTTCTGTAAATTCTGCAAACGACTTTTTTCATAAAATGTCTCTTCCTGGTGGGAACTTGCCTGGGTGCTTCTGGCGGAGGTTCCTGTTCTCACTGTTGTTTGTCCAGATAGTGGAACAAGCCACTGAATGACAATGTTTGAGTTCAGGCGCCACAAAAACAAACTTTACAGCTCGATTTCCGAGCATTTGATGAACGATCCCTTTATATACAGCTCAGTGTACGAGACTTCCCAACCAATAAAAAAACATACAACATTAAACAGGGAAAAGACTACCCCGCCCTCCCATCAAATGCCATGTACTTATATTAAACATTCTAATTATTTTTTTTTAGCTGTAATTTGTCTTCGCGGAACGAGTTGACGGTCCCCTCTTCCATCCAGGGCTGTGAAAGGCGAATTGTGTTCTTTCGAAGTCAACCTTCGCCGCGATAATCTGTTATGTTTACTTAAAACCCATACCCAGCTATTTAATTTAACTGGGAAATATATAATTATTATCCGGTATACAACTAAAACATAATTATGTGTTGAACATTTTTAAGCAAAGCTTTTGACAGATAATGACAGATATTCAAATGAGGAGACAAACTGTACGATATTTCTTCTGAGTGCCGAATCCCAGCCTTGGATGTTTCACGATAACATTGCTGTCTTTTTTTTAACTCATTCACAAAATATTCGGGAACTTTTTTTAACATATGGAATTTTCAGAATGCTGACTTCAGAATGACTTCTGACTTTTCAGAATGCTGACAAGATAACTTCTCAAGCTAGTTACACGTTATGAAAAATCAAAATGATCAATAAATTCTCTTTCCAATAATATGCATTATGTTAGACTATACATTGTAAAGTACATCGTTGTTTATACCTTTCCCGTCGTTTGGTTGGGGACCATTAACTTTAGGATAGTGTCTATTTCTGAAAATCACCTCTTCCTAAGACTGTGAAACTGCTAATTGTAGTTGTAGCCTCGGGGTTTCTTTATGTTTGAGAAGATCTTACAGAAGCGAAAACAACATTTAAACCCGCCTAGTGACATATACAGCCTCGGGGGAGCAAACTGCACCTCGGAAGAGGAAGATGATGTGTTTCTTGTTACCATTCTTCAGACTGTGTGTGGGGTTGGGAGCGGAGAGGGTGTGGGGGTTGGGGGAGTGATGGTGGGAAGAGGGAAGGGAGTTGGGGGAGCTGGGGGGTGGTGCGCAGGAGCGGTAGGGGAGTTGGCGCTGATCACGTTTGAAACAGGTTGGTGTATCTTTAAGCCTAATCAAAACAAGTTTGACTTGTGAGGTCCTGACGTCTAGACAGAGCTGGACTCTCGGCGGCTCCTTATCTGAGAACGGAATCAGCTCACAGAGGTTCTCAATGCCCAGAGCTAGGAGCTGGCATTCCGGGACAAGGGGACTCACTGCTCGCACTGATAGAACTACCTAAGCAGATTCTTGTCAGTGACAGACTTTTGCACCGAGAATGTTATTCGTTACATTTGCTAACTCATTCTTAATGTTTGGGTCAGTTGACATTTTCGTAACCGAAAAACGTGCTCGATGAATTTATAATTTGTAATATCCTTCTCTTAGGGTACAGTTCAATTTCATTTCATGCATTACCATGTGGCCTAGATGTACTTGACTTCATTTACAAGAGGGATAGCCAAGGAATATATAATGACATGCAATCAGAACTTGTAGGTAAATGTTATTTGATGAGACTCTGACTTTTACTGTTTTGGAGATTTTGGTGTAGATGAACACTGCGCATCATATAATAATTTTCGGTTTAATTTAACTTACTTCTATTGACGAAACTATCCATATTGTTAAGGACGTTATTGTTCACATTGTAATATCAACACTTAGCCAGATGCCCTGCAACAAGACAACTGTTGAGTATTTCTGATTGAAACAATGTGCAGTATTGTGAAAGATGGGATTGCTGGAGGATGAGCGGGAGGGGTCCGTGTCAACTTTTAAACATGCCTCTTCACATTTCTGCTGAGCAACAACCTCTTGAATAACAGCATATAAAATCCTTGACTTCATGCATTCTCACCGAATGGTCAGAGGAATCAGCGACAATGTTAGGTGCGTTTACAATTTGTGCCGCGATGCTTTTTCAAAGTTTAGGCCTCTTCTTAATTGTAAATACCTAAGTTTTATTTGTGGAATTTGTACATATTAGCCCCGAAGGATCACATTGAATACTACCCGTGGGGCTGACGACTTTTTAATAAAAAATCTGCTGTAAAATAATGAAGCCATTTAATCGTTAAAAAAAACTGTGGATTTCAAACCCTTTCCTTCAATAGCCACACGCCCTGGTCTTGTCTTTACCAACTCATGCTCCAGTGTGAAATAAACATTGAGTCTTTTCAGGAAAATGGTCAGATTAGCATCGAATTACCTGGTGGCATCTAACATTGCAAATGGCATAATACGAGATGCCCTTTATTAAAGCATAGACATGGCAGGGTGGGGTGGGGAGGGGAGAGAGGGAAGGGGAGGTGGCTTATACTTTTCCGTAATTGGGCATAATTAGCTGTTTTTACACCATTAGCAGTTCACAATAGCTTGTTAGGCGGTTAGTTGTAAAATACCTCTCTTGTGCGGTTGAGATGGTGGTTTACACTTTTATATTTTACTATACAGGCCGAATCAAAGCCGACATTATCCAGTGTGACTGGTGCACAAACATTGCCGAGCATGTTCGCGTCAGCATGACAGCACCCCCCCCCCCCCACCCCACCCTACCCACCAGCCCTTCTCCTCTGCAGCTTGTATTGCCATATACAAGCAGTGGCCTGAACATAAACTTTATTATCTAACATGCTTATCAATATTATCCAAACGTTTACGAATATGTAAAGTTACCCCTAGGCCCACTGAGCCGTGTTTTTCCCATGAGTATTTTTTTGTAACCCTGACTCAGTTCTGTCGGGTTACCTGGTGTTTATTTTCTTATGTCAGGAATACAATGTGTCATTTGACGAAGTTGGATAGGACCAACAGGTATAGAAATGCAAACCAGGCACTGAAGGGATATTGACCTCTCCCAGACTATCAACACCGAGCAGACAAGAGCTGAAGCATTCAGCATATTAGTTTCATTAAAGACAAGTCTTTTAATAAATATACATATATGGATATAAGCTACAGTAACACTGATCCTGCTTTGATGGCCTCAAAACTTCCGTGAAACCAATTCAAAATTCAAATGGATGACACATCTTGTAAATCTGGGGCTCTACCCGGCGATTTGTCAGCATACAGGAGGAACAAGCTGTGAAAACAGCAGGGAGCGATCTAATTAGAAAAAGCTAAATATTGAAAATACTGGAAAGATGAAATTCGGAAGTTCTGACGGAATTTTAAGAATGGTGGACCGCATTGCGTTTCTTCCTATACACATTCCCCAGAGTATCTCATTGTGCGGGGGTTTTTTTTAATGTCAAACAAGAGAGAAACCATCTCTCAAAGTCAATAAACAACCTGGGGCGTTCAACAGACCGAGCCCCCGCCCCCTCCCTCTGCTCCCAAATCTGTACAACTAGGAGTCTCCGCCCAGAATGGCACATTCTTTTATCTGCGGTTAATCCTCTTCGACGGGAGTTTTGACAACGGCAGATATTCTATTTGTTGGCGGAGTGGTGTGCGATCGTGAACAGCAATCGACTCTGTACAATATATACACGACACTTTCTTACACACTAGCCCTCTCTCTGCCATTGGCCAATCAGCTTTTCATAATATTGTTACTGTTTACATGTAACGTGATCAGATTTGCTTTGAGATTTTATGTTTGCTGTATAATTCTTACTTTAAAAAAAAGCGTGGGGGTAAAACAATTAGTTGGACCAATCCTTTTAATTCGCGGGCAAAAATGTGGGATGTTTGTCAATGTGAGATGTGGAGGCCAGGAGAATAGTAGGTTGAAATAAAAGAAACGCTGCCCTAAGCAATCTGGGGTGAATTCAACAGGGGTTATTTAAATTACACCTAACGCAGCAAATAAAACAAAGCACCACCACAAGTCAGCCTAGTGTATTATATAAGCAGTTGTCCATTAAGGAAAGTTACAAGGCAAACCCATATTGATGTTTTATCGCACAAAGTCAGCAAACATTATTCTTTATGGCCTCGTCTGTCATCGGTGCTATTTTAATATCACTTAATGATAGCGCCTCTCGCATTAAATATAGAACAGCACATGTAAGACAAACTCCCAGTGTCATATGAATACATTACTTAAGTAGGCAATGCAGCTCAGAAAAGTACTGGGTAAGAAAGCAAGGCGGTAGAGGTAGCAATGCTTTAACTGTTCAGGTCACAGCAGTTGTGCCAGAAGTATCATCGTAGAAGCAGCACTTTGACGCACTGATGACCATAGATATCATTATTCTGGACCTCAGCCGCCATGTTACTGATTTCTAACTACAAGATAATATGTAGTTCTAGTATGTGTCGTGTGCCTCATATTTAATAACCAGTTTCAAACATAATACAGCGGCGTCTGCTAATCCGAAATAAAAAGCAGAAAATGCTGGAAATATTCAGCAGCATCTATGGAGAGGGGATTCTCTTCTGGCAAGTAATCATCGACCTGAAACGGGTAACTCTGTTTCTGTCTTCAAAAATGCTGTAATAATCTCACAAGACCAGGTTAAAATCCAACCAATTTATTTGATAGTAAACCCACCAACTTGTGGATTTACTATCAAATAGACTGGTTGGACTTTAACCTGGTATTGTGAGATTTCTTACTGTGTTTACCCCAGTCCAACATCGGCATCTCCACTTCAAAGATGCTGCCAGAGCTTGTCCTCACTTTCCACCTCACCAGCCCCTGCAGTAAGAGGATCCTATCCAGCATTTTCACCAACACCAGCTTGATGCCACCACATCTACCCCTCTCCTTCCCCATTAACATTGCATAGGGATCGTTCCCTCCATGACCAAAGGTCCACTCCTCTATCATCTCGTAACTATAAGACCATGATGTAGCGATGCCAGCGTTGGGCTGAAGTGGGCGCAGTAAGCTTACAACACCAGGTTAAAATGATGAAGGAGCAGTACTCCACAAGCTTATGATACCAAATAAACCTGTTGGACTTTAACCTGGTGCTGTGAGCATAAAAAAGAGAAGATCAGCAGAGCATTCAGCCCATCAAGCCCGCTCTGCCATTCAATAGGGTCATGGCTGACCTGACGTTCCTCACATCCATTTTCCCGTCCTTTCCCTAGAACTTTTAATTCCCTTTCTGATCAAAAATCTATCTCAGCCTTCAATATACACAATGAGTCTACCCGCACAGCTCTCTGTGGCAAGGAGTTCTAAGGCTCACCACTTTCTGAGAGAAGAAATTCCTCTCAACTCAGTCTTAAATTGGCCTCCCTTTATTCTGAGATTATATCCTCTCGCCCTAAACTCTATAAAGAGGGAAAATATCGTCCTATGAAGGTCCTTTGGAATCCTACATGTTTCGATGAGTAATGTATTCACTACTCACAATATTGTCCTCTTTATACTGGGGAGATTAAATGCAGACCGGGTAACCGCTTTGAAAAAAAACCCTTGCTCCATCGGCAAGCATGACCCCAAACTTCCTGACATTTGTCATTTCAACTCAACATCTTGTCTGTCCTTGGCCTGCTGCAATGATCAAGTGAAGCCCAATGCAAACCGGAGGAACAGCACCTCCTGTTAGGAGCTTTGCAACTTTCTGGACTCAAATTGAGTTCAAGAACTTTAGACTATGAAGTTTGTCCTCTATTTTGATTGTCTTTTATTCTGAGTTCTTGTCAGTATCTTGTGTTCATATGTTTTTGCCTTCAGACAGAACTGTTCATTTTTGTGCCATTATCACTGGCTCTGCTTCTATGTATTCTTTGTCACAATTTTACTACTGCCTTTGGCTCCATAACAACTTTGTTGTTTAATCTCTTCCTTCTTCCGCTTTATCTTACATCTTTCTTTTTGCCCTTTCTCCGCTCCTTTCGTACAAAACCCATCACTTTTCTGCTTCCGGTCAGATGTCCTATTCGATCGGAAAGGTAAAATCTATAAGATGCTGCCAGAACTGCTGCGTATTTCCAGCACTACTTATTTTTCTTTCTGATTTGCAGTAACGACCGTCCTTTAATTTAATTATTATTATGCTGCCAGTGCTGCCACACATTTCCAGCATTTTCTGTTTTTATTATTAACGAGCCAATCTGGTTCTGTTGCATCATTAAAAGGCATTTAAAATAATCTATGTTTCTACTTCACTACTTGACACAAGATCGAGTATAAAGTGTCACTACTTCCTTGATTACATAGAACAAATAGGAAGTATTTAAAAATAGTCAATCATTGTTTAAGTAACTCGGTCTTCGTGGTATTACATTGCATCCCAACACTGAGCTGGTCACTCGGAATATTGCGATAAAAAGGGACAGGGAAGATATGTGTCAAGATACACCGAAGCTATTGAGAGTGTCAAAGAACCAGACTGCAACAGAAATAGACCCTCCTATATTTATCGCCTTAGGAAAATAATTGCTCTCTGAAGATGCTTAAGAGCATAGGCTGCTCGCTGTATTGCTGTATTGCCACTCAGGAGAGTTGAACAGCTACTTTACATGATGACTTTTGTCCCATTGGATCAGCTTTCACAAGCTGTCATTATAGACTTCATACCAGAATAAATAGGTAAGATAATTCTCATCGCTGGAAGCATCTCGGTATACACAGATGGCGCTTTGCAACATATTGCCCTGTCAAGTATGCTCGAAATTCCCAAATTATAACTTAATTGAAGACTCCCATTTTCTGAAATATTTTCTAATTACTTTTCAAAATAATTAAGGCTAAATTCAAGACTCAAATTGATCGTATTATTTATTGTATGTATGTGTTTGTGTGTGTCTGGTTGGGGTAATCGCTGACGGACCTTAAACAATCACGATGTGAAGCAATCATTTCAGATGTGTGATTTATTTAGGATTTTAACTCAATTTACGGCCCTTCGGTCCATTTTAATACGCATCAGCAGAGAATACACGTTTATATTGAAAGAGTGCCATAATCAGCTGCGTAATACACACGCAGGCGAGGTTACTATGTGATCCAAGCGTGTTTTATTTGTAATTTCCTGATTGGGTTGGTTATCTTGATTTTCCTGGATCTCATACGCTGCCAATGGAATCTTGGGATCCAATCCCTTTCAGTCAGCAATCCAGAGTTCCCAGTCACTTACAGATCTTGATAGGGAACAAGGGCAAGAAGAGTTCCGCACTTGTGTGTGGTTCTCTCTGAATGCTGGGCCAGTAGAGCGAAATTAAACATAAACACAATCAGAAAATGCTGGAAGGTCTCAGCAAGTTTGACAGCATCTGTGGAGAGAGAATAGAGTCAACGCGTCGAGTAAGTCGAAGAATCATCCTGATTTGAAACGGCTTCATTCTCTCTCTCGACAGATGCTGACAGATCTGCTGAGATTTTCCAGCATGTTCTGTTTTTGTTTCAGATTGCGGCATTCTCAGTAAATTGCTTTTATCTTAAACGTAAACATGTCTGGATTGTCTTGGAGTTTCTCTGTGTCGATTAAAAATCAATAGATGCTAGCCTTGTTTAATCTCATTACACCAATAAGAAGACCAAAGAACCATTTACATCCTTAGATAACAATTCGATATTTTCTCTAAAATATACTTTAGTCACAAAATTTATAAAAGTACAACGCATGACCATTCAAAGTTGGCGTTGCTAATGCGCAAACCAAGTCAATCCCTTCCAATCGTGTATGCCACACTTATAATTGCAATTAATATTTACAATGTTGATGCGTGGAAGGTACAGCCCGAGGGATTTTACCCAGTTTCCAACCTCTCCCTGTATTATGACTGAGAGGTTTCAGAGCGTGGCCTTTCCCATTGTAAGAAAAATTAGCTGACTAAATGCTGCTTTGTTGCAAGCTGTTTGATATAATTAAGATGTCTTTAAGCATAATGACCTAACCTTTCCGCAACAAAATCAAGCTCAGTGCAATTTACATTCTTGAAAACAGAGATTAACAAGCAAACAATATGTATGTAACAAATATTACAGTAAATAAATACAAAAACATAGCAAAACATGATGGAGAATGATTTACTAACGTATATGCCATTTTATATTTATGCAAATTAAGCACAATATTTGATTAGTCTTATTTCATTGCACAAAATAGTGTGATTAAAAGGGAAAATACAGTGATTAAAGAGTGCAATCTAAGATAAATTTCTATAAAGTTATGGTACATTCCTCAGCTCTTGATTCTAGGGTAGGGAAAAATAACCCTGAAAAATTTATCAAAGTGATACAGCATCTCTCTAATACATCTCTTTCAATGCAGGCTGAAAAATTGACGTTTAAAAGCAAACATATCTTTCCCCACATTGTTCTCCTGTCCGCCTCAGAAAGTTTAAAATTTATTCATTACTGTTACAAGTAGGCTTACATTAACACTGCAATGAAGTTACTGTGAAAATTTCCTAGTGGCCACACTCTGGCACCTATCCAGGTTTATTGAGGGAGAATTAAACATGCCCAATGTACCAAATGAGCAAGCCTTTTGGACCATGGAAGGAAATAGGAGCACCTGGAGGAAATCCATGCAGACACAAAGAGAATATGTAAACTCTGCACAGATAGTAACCCAAACCGGGGATTGAATCTGGGTCCTTGGCAGTGTGAAGCAGCAGGGCTAATCATTGAGCACTGTGCTGCCCCATGTTTCCATGAATATCACTAATTTTCCAGCTAAAATGACCAGTTTTCATGTGCACAATATGCTGTTACCATGTGAGAAGCTATTATTCCATCCTGGTCCTGTCTTTAGCTGATTTCCAAACATTCCATAGGAGACATTGACAGCAATCAAGAGTGGGTAACTTGGTGGTTTGTACCACAATCGTCACCCCGCCTCACCCACATTCTCTCATCCCCTTCATTCCACAACCCATCCTTTCCATAGTTTAGGGACATTGAAACAAACTATCATGTACTATGGGTCATACAGCACAAAGCAGAATATTTCTTCTCAGTATGATTATATTATGTGACACATTTCTCCAGCAATATATATTTTTACAATTTTGTTGGGTAAAGCCTGTATCTCTGGTGGAAAACTAAATACAATTATAACAGATTTTACAATATAAGCACTTCAAAATCTCTTGGCCTAGTGCATTTATAAATGGTAACACTATGATGTACACTATTTGTCTTGCATGGAACTGATGGAACAAGTTTGGTATTTATATGCATTAGATCACAAGTTTGATCCATAATTTCCACCCATATGATTAGGGTTTCTGCTGATACATATTTTTGTGCAAATTTAACGTACTTTGCTGACAGCGTGATTTTAATTCATGCAAAGCTTTTTTGCCGAGGCTCAGAATTTTGTAATGAGAGATGAATTGAATGCTGTGAAATGATAAAGAGGAAGAGCATTCAAAAACGAATCACTTATATTTATTTTTGTTCGATGTAAAAATGAAAAGAACCTGGAGATATTGAATCACTCTATTTATACTCTGCACTTATATTTGAAACTTCCTAGTTGTGGCTTTGTTATTTTCAGGTATTTCATTCAAACAAAAACTCTGGATATAAGCGTAATGCTGTTATGTGGCAGTTTTCACATGACAACAATTACTGCTTTTCATTAGTAATAACACATTACATAGTCAAATAATATCAGAAGGCAGTTCAATAGGTCCATGCTGATGTTTATGCCCCACATAAGCCATTTTGCATCTCCACCAATATATCCATTCATTCCTTTCAAGTGTAAATGTTTATCTAGCTTTCCCATGAATGCTATTCATGTTGACTGCTCCTTCTGCTAGTGAGTTTCATATTCTAACCATTCTCTTGGTAACCCTAAATTTCTAAATCTATTGCTTACTGCCTTATATTTATGATACCTTGCTTTGGCCTACCTCACAAGTGGAAGTACTTTAACTGTTTCAAACCCTTCCTTAATTTGAACTCTGCCATGTTACCCCTCAATCTTCTCTGTCTTATAGAAAGGAACCCAACTTGTTCAGTCTATCCTATTGGTATAACATCATATTAATGTTATTATCCTAGTGCACAAACCTGAATCTTCTCCTGCGCCCCTATGTGTTCTTTATAATATGAAGACCAGAACTTTTCACAATAATCCAAGCATGACCTTTGATCTAAGGTTCTGGAGAAGTTTAACACAACTTTTCTAATTTTTAATTTTGTCTCGGTGCCTTGTTTGCTTATCTATTGTCCTTATGTATTGCAACTTTTGTGATATTTGCATCTGTAACTGATATTGTGTGTGTTCACATTCAGTTCCTGACCTCATTGCAGCATCAGTCCAAACATCAACAAAAGATCTTAACTCTGGTGATGAGGTGAGAGTGACTATTCTTGAAATTATGGCAGCATTTGACTGAGTGTGGCATCAAGGGCCCCAACAAAACTAGAGTCAATGGGAAAATCCTTTGTTGTTGGGAATCATACTGAGCATAGAATCATAGAACCCTATAGTGCAGAAAGAGGCCACTCAGCCCATCAGGTCCGCACAAGGGAGGATAGCTGTAGCTATGGGAGTTCAATCATTCTAGACATCACTGAAGGAGTTCCTCAGGGTAGACACAATATCTTCAGCTGCTTCATCAATGACCTTCCCTCCATGATAAGATCAGAAGTAGGGACATTGACTGGTAACTGCACAATATACAGTATCATTTGCTATTCTTCAGATATGGAAACATATATAGCAAGACCTGGACAATATCTAGACTTGATCTGAAAGTGGAAGGTAATGTTTGCTTCATATAAATGCAAAGCAATGGTGATCTTCAACAAGAGAGAATCCAACCACCAACAATGTGACATTCAATGGCATTACCATTGCTGAATCCTCCCTCTTAAACATTCTGGGGATTACCATTGACTAGAAAGTCAACTGAAACCATTACATAAATATTGTAGCTATAAGAGCAAATCAGAGCAACTTACCTCCTGACTCCCCAAAGCCTGTCCACCATCTACAAGGCACACACCAGAAGTGTGATGGAATAATCTCCACTTGCCTGGATGAGTGCAACTCCAACAACATTCAAGAAGATACCACCCAGGGCAAAGCAACCTGCTTGATTGGCACTTCATCCACCATCTACAACTTGCACTTCCTCCATGACTAACCTACAGCAGTATATACCATCTATAAGATGCTCGGCAGTGACTCAACTTTCAAATCCATAAATACTACCATCTAGAAGGGTACCTTCTACCAGATACCTGGACACACTACTATCTGGAGACCCCTTTCAAAATCACTCACCATCCTGACCTGGAAATATATTGCCATTCTAACTCTTATTGGGTCAAAATCCTGGAACTTCTTCCAGGATTGGGGGTGTACCTTCACCAAATTAGCTGCATGTGTTCAAAAGGACTCTCCCCGCCAACAGTTACCTTTTGAAAGATAATTATAGATGAGTGTTAAAAGCAAACATAGTCAGTCATGCCATGTCCTGTGAAAGAATTAAAGATAAATGCCCCACTCAGTCAAATGTTGCCTTGATTGTCAAGGCAGCCTCTCAAGTCCAGCTCTTTTGTTCATGTTTATATAAAAGTTGTAATTGGTTCAGGGAATGAGTGGCCCTGATGAATCCCAAAATGGGTGCTAGTGAACAAGTCATTGCTATGTACGCACCAATTGCACTCTTGACAATAACTTTCATCAATTTACTGATGGTCAAGAATAGACTGATGGAGCGATAATTGGTTGGGTTTGATTTGGCTTGCCTTTTGTGGAACGGATATATTTAGAGAATTCTGCCCTCTACGTTTTACTTTATACCTCTGATTAAGAATTTCATTACATTTCCTACCACTGACCTTATGCTAATTGGTCCATAATTCAGTGGACCTGTTCCAATTTCCATGTTAAATATAAGAATCACGTTCAATGTCTGCCAGCACTCTGACCCTATTTCCTTTTCTAATTAATTGTGATAGATGTGGAATAGTATCTGTGCTAACTATGACATGCCCTGAGGTTGTGAAAGGTGCTATCTAAATCCAAGCGTATTCTTTCTAATGGGTACAGTTTGAAGTGCACTTGCAGCAGTGACACAGGTAGGCGCATGTGTTTATGCTTCCCACTTATATGACTCTTTAATGAGGAAAGGTAAAGGTTATTGCTTGTACATTAACAAAAGCCCAGAGCTATGGACACTAAGCTCTAAACATCAGTGACATTTCAAATGAGGAAAAATAACGAATTGGATAATTAGTTCTCCTTTTCATCAGCAATTACAAGGTAAAACAAGGGCAGCCTCTGTTATTCATAATAGAGAGAGAAGAAAGAGTTACGTTTACATACTGTTTTTCATAATCTGAAGATATACTAAAGTACTTGATTGGTAGTGAAGTATTTTTGAAGTGTAATTATTGTGATAATGTAAGGAATATCAGTTAACATGAACACAGATGTGTCTCATAAAACAAGAATGAGATAATGTGCCGATATTTGGTTCCAAACCCAGTTTTAATAAAGAGTCATATTGGACTTGAAAAATTAAACCTGTTTCTGTCTCCACAGATAGTGCCTGACTTGCTAAATGAAGTCCAGTTGTGTGGGCTTAAAATGCTGCAAAGTTTAAACTGCATTCAGAAAATATTTTGATTTCCTTTATATTTTGAAAACATTGTAATTGTAGGAATCATTAAATATGTAATGATAATATTGATAATTTTATGGCATCCTCTTTAATATTTGAGTATTATATAAATGCAGGTGGTTGCAATTAGCAAATTTCTTCAGTTATGAATTCAATTTGTCGACATACATGGCAATATCATATTCCTCTCTAATCCAATCACAATCTTAACTTGGAAATATATTGTGATTCCTTTGCGATTACTGGGTCAAAATCCTAAACTCCCTCCCTAAAAGCACTGCGGGTGTACTTACATCACATGCACTGCAGCAGCTCACCACTACCTTCTCAAGGGCAATAATTGTGAGAAGTTGTATGTGGTAATCAGCAGATTTCCTTGCCCATATCTGACTTGATGCTCGAGACTTAATTGGGGCTGGAGGTGATGTTGTGGACTTCAAAGGAAACTCCTTCCTGATAACATACCACTGTGTCACCAAATTTGCTACATCTGCCCTGCCAGTGAGCCAGAACAGCACAGAGATAATAATAAAGGTGTCTGGGATATTACCTGTAATATATGATTCTATGAGTATGACTATTTTAATTAACTATTCTGAGAAGTTCTCTAAATATTGGCACAAGACCCTCAGATGTTCATCAGTGTCCTTGCAGGGTCAACAGGGCTGAATTTGCCATTGTTATTCCCTTTCCACGTCAATTCAGGGTGATCTGTCCAATTTCATTCCTTTAAGACTTTTAGTTGTTTTGATACAACCAAATGACTTGCTAGGCTATTTGAAAAAGCACGTCAGAATCAATCATCTTGCTGTGGACCTGGAGCCACATGTATGCCAGAACAGGCAAGACCAGCAGATTTCTTTTTTAAATGGTATTAGTAAACCAAATGGATTTAACAGCAATTGACAATGGTCATCACTAAATTTTTAATTCCAGATTTTGTACTGAATGCAACTTCGATCACCTGGGTCGCTAGAGTGTTACCTTGGGTTTCTGGATTACTAGTTTAGAGCACTGTCTACAGTTCCACAGCACTGTCTCCCCATTATTGAGTTCTTAAATACATGTCTGCTCTTTGCCTTAACAATCCATGTGATAATGAGTTTCACATTCTCATCACTCTCTGTGTGGAAAATATCTTCAGAATCCCTTTTGGAATTATTCCATTAGAACTGATGTTAATTCTGTTTCTCTCTCCACAGATGCTTCACAGTGTTGGCAGCATTCTCTGTTTTATTTCAAATTTCTGCAGTCCGTTACTTGACTGTAAATTAAGAAAACAAAGACAGAAAATACCAGCAGGTGTATTTTATACACCTCCTAACAATAATTATATTATTGGACAGAGCATTAAACAAAACATTATTACTGCTTGTAATTAAGACATTGTAAGAATTTGGGGGGAACCTTAATTTTCAGCTAGCCCAGTCCATCATGCAAACCAGGTTTTCATTCATCGATTCTGTCTACACTTCCTGCTGCCTTGGAAGAGCAACCAGCATATTCATGCACCCCAGACATAATGTCTTCCACCTTCTTCCCCAGGAAGAAGATATAGATGCCGGAGAATACGTACACACTGACTCAGGAACAGTTTCTTCTCTGCTGCCATCACATTTTTGAATGGATTTATCTTATAAGTTGATCTTTCTCCACACCCTGTGACTGCAACACTACATTCTGCTTCCTCTCCTTTCTTTCTCCCATATGTACAAAGAACAAAGAACAAAACAGCATGGGAAACAGGCCCTTTGGCCCAACGAGCCCGCGCTGCCACCTCGATGTTCCCACTTCTACACACGATCCCTGTCCATGTTTATAGAATGTACTCTATGAACAGAATGCTTTGACTGTGTAATACACAAGAAACAATACTTTTCACTGTGTACCAATGCATGTGACAATAATATATAAAATCAAATCAAATCAAAGACAATCAAATTAGCAAGAGTGGTCTAGAAGATAGGTATGTAAAATGTTTCCTGGAACAATACATTGTGGAACCAATTAAGGATAAAGCAATCAAATTGCGTAATGAAGCATATTTAATTAAAAATGTCACAGTAAAATATTCATTGGAAAATAATGATCATAATATAATTGAATTCCATGTTAAGTCTAGAAGTCCTTGAAGAACATAATGAAAGAACTTAAACGTGGAATTAGGAGGGCCAAAAAGGGCCATGAAATCTCTTTGGCAAACAGGATCAAGGAGAATCCAAGGCTTTTTATGTATATATTAGAAACAAGAGAATAGCAAGTGAAAGAATAGGCTCATTAATGGACAATGGAGGGAAGTTATGCGTGGAGCCACAGGAAATGGGTGAGATCCTTAATGAGTACTTAGTATCGGTATTCACCAAAGGGAAGGCCATTATGGGTGTTGAGGTCAGAGATAGGTATGTGAACGCTTTTAAGAATGTCAATACATCGAAGGAGAAAGTGTTGAGTATCATAAATTGTGTTAAGGTAGACATGTCCTCCAGCAGATGAGATCTATCCTAGGTTACTGTGGGAAGTAAGGGAAGAAATAGCTGGAGCCTGAACAATTATCTTCCCAACCTTTTTGACCACAGTTGAGATTCCACCAACTTGATTGAGTTTTTTGAAGAGGTGACAAAGATAATTGATGAGGGAAGGAGTGTGGATGTATTTTATAAGGCATTTACAAAGTCTCACATGAAAAACTAGTACAAAAACTAAAATCACATGAGGTTCGGGGTGGCCTGGCTAGATTGATACAGAGCTGACTTGGTAATAGAAGACAGAGAGTAATGGTGGAAGGGTGAAGAGACAGAGAACAATATATCTAAATTTGCTGATCATATCAAGCCAGCTTGAAAACTAAGCCAAAAGGAGGAGATAGACAGGCTATAAAGAGATGTAGCCAGATTAAGTGCATGGACAACAAGATGGTAGTTGGAGTATAATGTGGGAAAATGTCAAGGTATTCATTTTGATTATAAGAATAGAAAAGCAGAATATTTCTGTAGAAAGTGCACAACTTATAAATGTTGATTGTTAGAGAAGCTGAATGTGCTTACACAAGCAATGCAGAAAGCTGGCATGCAAGTTCAGCAAGCAATTAGAAAAGCAAATAGCATATTAGCTTTTATTGCAAGGGGTTTGGAGTACGTGAATAAAGAAGTCCTGATACAATTGTAAAAAGCTTTGATAAGACAACACCCAATGTACTGCATGCAGTTTTGTCTGCACATTTAAAGAAGGATATCTTTGCAGTGGAGACAATTAAGTGAAGGCTTATTGAACTGATCCTTGAGATGAGGGGATTGGACTATGATGATGGGAGGATGAGTAAATTGGGCATATGGGAGTGATTCTCCCATTCAGCTACATTGATTGTTTAGTGCCGCGGCATGCAAATTTCAGCAGGGCCAGATTAACACAACCCCTAGTGCACGTCCAGCCCCGAGCGCATCTAAAAGCACATCTCCCAGCTCTGCGAGCTCTATACTGCATAATTTATGTTAGTTTGAATTTACATGCTTTTTTATGCTATTAGCAGACATGGGACTGAAGCCTCCAGGCCTGTTGGATTTGCATGAAAACTGGTGTAAATCACGTTGAATTTTCAATGGAATTTCAGGGAAGAATCTCTCACACTCAGTGCACTATTGAGTGCACCAGTGTAAATTACATAAAGAATCAATGATCGGTGCTTATTGCCACTGGAAACATTGGCAGCAGAGTGCTGAATGGGCCATTGCACATGCCAACGAGTCTGCAAGGAATATGAATAAGTTAATGATTGGATCAGAGAGAAGGTGGCAGATAAAGTATAATATGAGTAAATGTGAGATTATTCACGTTGCTAAGAAGAAAAAACACTGGATTTTTTTTAATAGTGCAAAATTATTTTATCTTTGTGTTCAAAATGATATAAAGGTCCTTGTACAAGAAGTTCAGTGAGTTAAGAACAAAGAACAAAGAACAAAACAGCATGGGAAACAGGCCCTTCGGCTCAACGAGCCCGCGCTGCCACCTTGATGTTCCCACTTCTACACGCGATCCCTGTCCATGTTTATAGATCTACGGTTTAAAAACCAAATTTGAGATAATTTAGGGAGAATTTGTTTTGCCAATTAGCCTAAGAGCACATCTTTGGGATGTGGGAGGAAACCGGAGCATCCGGAGAAAACCCACGCAAGCACGGGAGAATGCGCAAACTCCCACAGACACAGGCCCAAATCCATGTATCTGCACAGCACAGCTATAGTCACTGCGCTGTCGTGTTGCCCATCAGATGGTCCAGGTCAAGCATACATTAACTATGTGAGGCAGTAGGATACTCTCGAAAAAGGTCCAAGAGCAGTCCTCTCACGACCTATTGCGTGTATGCCCCTTGTTAGACAACAAGGTGGACCAAAGCACCTGTAGGATAAATACAAGTACATCAATATCATCATCTATTTACACACTTCCCAGGGACTCCCAAGGCTCATGATCCCTATTTTAAATCAGTTTTATATACCCCTCCATTCCCATTCTGTTCTTGTGCCCATCTAAGTATTTCTTAAATATCTCCAGAGTACCTGCCTCCACCACTTTACTTGGTAGCACATTCCATACCCCCACCACCCTCTGTGTGAAAAAACTCCCTCTAGCATCCAAATTATACCTTACCCCCCTCAACCTAAGCCCGTGACCCCTCGTGCTATTTGAGTCCATCCTAGGAAAAAGCTTAACCCTGTTTATCTATACCCCTCATAATCTTGTACACCTCTATCAGATCTCCTCTAAGTCTACGTCTTTCTAAGGAAAACAGTCCCAATTTGCCTAACCTCTCCTCGTAACGCAGACCTTCCATACCAGGCAGCATCCTGGTAAACCTCCTCTGCACTCTCTCCAGAGTCTCCACGTCCTTCCGGTAGTAAGGCGACCAGAACTGGACACAGTATTCCTAATGAGGTCTAACCAGCGTTTTATACAACTGCAACATTAAAGGCCAGCTCTTGTACTCTATACCCCTTCCTATAAAGGCTAGCATACTATATGCTTTCTTCACAACCTTCTCCACTTGCTCTGCCACCTTCAGAGACTTGTTCACCTGCATCCCCAGGTCCCTCTGCGTTTCTATACTAACATACAATTACAGCAAGCAACTAGGATCAGAAGTGGCATGTTGGCTTTTATTTCAAAAAGTTTGATGTACAGGAATAAGGATGCCTTGCAGATACCATATGGAGCTTTGATGAGACCACACTTGGAGTACTATATACAGTTTTGATCTTTGTACCTGAGAGATGACCAACGGTTCAATATATTTTAAAACTGGCTTTGGCTAAAGCATGCCTTAAGTAGGGGGAATTAGTAGATTGTTTCCTGGGATAAGAGGACTGTCTGTGAGGAGATATTGTGGAGTGTGAGAAGGCTTATCAAGCAGCAAAGAAGGCATTGAAAGAAGCTGGGGTCTTATCCATTTTAACTCCAAGTTACCTCTGCAGCTGGCCTGTGATGTATCGCTGTGTGGCATAAGAGCAGTGGTATCCCATGCGATGCTGAATGGAGAAGAGCAGCTCATTGCATTTACATCGAGATTCCTCTTGAAAGCCGAAGAGAATTCCACACAAGTAGAAAAGGATGCACTAGGCATTGCACTCAGCATTTCCAAGTTTCATCACTTCCTGCATGACAGGACACTTGTTTTGCTGATGGACCATAGACTGCTGATCAAGATTTTGGGTCCTCTCTTGAGGATTTTATCTATGGTCACGACTCAGTTACAGAGGTGGGTTTTGATGTTGTTGGGCCACTTGTGAAATCCTTTATTGACAGCCGGAACGACATGCTAGTGCAGATGTGTTATCCTGATCAACTTTGCATGTTAAAAAGAGGTCCCAGATGAGATTATCAGATCATATACTTCTCACAAAGGGTAAGATGCTGATTACAGCTGCTAAGGTGAAACAAGCTACAAGGAAGGATCTAATATAGAGCTAAATAATTGATCTTATCCACAAGGCTAAATAAGTCGACTGAAGGATCCAGAACTGAAACCATATTTAAGTCAACAGAGGGAACTGTTAGTGCAGGACAGTTGTTTGTTGTGGAGCATATGGGTCATCATTTTCTTGTCTTTGACAAGCAAAGTATTGGAGCAATTACACCAAGAGCACCCAGAGGTGGTCGGTTTAAAGAGGTGGCCCACAGTTACGTGTGCAGCCAAAAGTCAATGCTGCATTGAGGAAAAAGGTTCTTGCGATTTGTATGCCTAACGGCGAAAGGCTGTGTCGCTTTTAGAACATAGAACATAGAACATTACAGCGCAGAACAGGCCCTTCAGCCTTCGATGTTGCGCTGACCAATTAGGAACAAGCAGTGACCCTCTAACCTAAACCATTCCCTTTTCATCCATAAACTTATCTACTAACCTCTTAAACGCCACCAAACTTGGCGCATCTACAACTGACGCAGGCAAGGCATTCCATACCCTTACCACCCTTTTGTCTCGGGTTTTGGGAACGGGTCCACATAGATTTTGAGGGACCAGTAGAAGACCATTTACTGCTGGTGCCCATCAATGCACATTCAAAGTGGCCAGAAGTGATATGCATGAAATCGATGACAGCAGAAGCAACCTTGGACAAGCTCAATGACATATTTGCCAGATTTGGATTCCCAAACCAGCTTTTCAGTGGCAGTGGGCCACAATTCGTCAGAGGACTTTGAACAGTCCAACAAGGGGCATACATGCAGTGGGTTGTGTGAGGGTTGCTCTTAGATGTTTTGAGAGTAGCCTAGTGCTTCATGTCATTAGTGTATGCTTAAACTGGATCAGCTGATGGCCAACATGACAGCTCAGTGACTATTGCTGCTTGCTGTGCAGATAAATGGATTTGGGCCAATATCTGTTTGCGCATTCTCCCCATGTTTGCTCCCATACCCCAAAGATGTGCTTTTAGGCTTATTGGTGTAACAAATTGTCCCTAAATTGTCTCCCCTCAATCTTATTTCTAATGTGGATTTCCATAAGCATAGACAAGGGTCATGGGTGGAAGAGGGAACTCACACTGTTAAAATGGTGGTGTGGACTTGTTGGGACAAAGGGCCTATTTCCCATGCTGTGTTATTCTTTGTTAGTACATGACACTGATCGCCATGTGAAGTCTGCACCCTACAACCCAGAGGTGAATGGGATAGTAAAGCAATTTGTACAGTTAGTTAAATACCTTTTGGAGGCTTCAAAGAGGAAAGGGATATTAATGTGAAGATTGAACCAGTTCTTGAATGCTTACAGGAACACCCCCCCATGCAACAACAAAATGCTCCCTAGTAGCATTGATGTTTGGGAGACAGTTGCATATATTGTTTAATCTGTAGAGGCCTGATGTGTAAATGTGAGGTCATCCATGTGGGTAGGAATAACAGCAAAATGGACCATTACTTAAGTGGCATAAAATTGCAGCATGCTGCTATGCAGAAGGACCTAGGTGTCCCTGTGCAAGAATCACAAGGAGTTGGTTTGCGGGTGCATTAGGTAATTAAGAAGGCAAATGAAATTTTATCCTTCATTACTAGAGGGATAGAGTTTAAAAACAGCGAGGTTATGTTGCAGCTGTATAAGGTACTGGTGAGGTCACACCTAGAATACTGTGTACAGTTTTGCTCTCCTTACTTGAGAAGGGATATACTGGCAACGTAGGGGGTGCAGAGGAGGCTCAGTAGGGTTGGCTTAGGAGGAGAGACTGAGTAGACTGAGACTATACTCATGGGAATTCAGACAAATGATGGGAAATCTTATAGAAACATATCAGGTTATGAAGGAAATAGACAAGATAGAAGCAGACAAATTGTTTCCACTGTCTGGGAAAACTAGAATGAAGGAGCGTAGCCTCAAAATAAGGGGAAGCTGATTTAAGACTGAGTTGAGGAGGAACTTCTTCACACAAAAGGTCGTGATACCGTGGAATTCCTTGCCCAGTGAAGCAGCTGAGGCAACCTCATTCAATGTTTTTAAGGCAAAGATAGATAAATTTTCAAACATTAAAGGAATTAAAGGTTATGGTGTGTAAGTGGTAAGTGGAGTCCATGAAAAGATCAGCCATGACCTTATTGAATGGCGGAGCAGACTCGAGGGGCCAGATGGCCTACTCCTGCTCCTAGTTCTTATGTTCTTAGTCTTTATGATGAGATGAGACAAGTGATGGAGGAGAACCAGGAGGCACAGATAGATCATTGAGTTGAACATGTCAAGCTGAGGACATTTCGTGATTCTGGACTCAATTGTCGCCAAGAGAGGACCATTGTCTTACACAGTGGAAACTCAGAGCGAGTTAGCATGGTGCCAACATGTAGATCAATTATTGGCTGTCCCATATCAAAGGATAGGAACTCCACCAACAATTTCAGAGGTGTTCCAAGTGGTGCCAGCAAAGATAATAGGAGAGGGTGGCCTGGTATCAATAGTTCCTGTGTTCATGGAGGGAACTGGAAATTCAATGTTGGCAACAGACAATGGATGGTGATTTCCTCAAGACCACACACACTGGAAAGGAATCTAAGGCTGGTTCCACTTCCCAAGAAACAACCTCCATGGGATTGCCATTTTCTGCCGACAGAGTGATTGTATTGAAGTAAGATGTACGCTAGAATAGAGGAATTAACTATGAACCATACCATACTTTCATTGGGACTCCCATCGTCCCAAGAGCCGTGGGTTGCTTTTAAAAATAGGTGAACAAAAAGAACATAAAACATAAGAACAGAAAAACTAAGAGTATGAGTAGGCAATTCTGCCCTTGAGTCTGCTGCACCATTCAATTTAATCAAGGCTGATCTCATCTCAGCTTTATTTCCACCTCCCTGCCCAATCCCCATAACCCCTTCATCTCGCTACTAATTAAAAACCTATCTGCTTTCTACAAATTCCTTCCCCACTTGATTACAAAATCTGCAATTGCTCCTGAAAGTTGTGAATCATCATCTTTCCTCTGATAAACATGTTGGGTAATCCTTTAAACCTAATTTACAGGCTTGAACTTATGAAGTTGTGTACTTGCTATACAAAGGCCGAAGTTAAGCATGGATATACAAGTAATGTCATTTCCACAGAATTATATTCTTTTAGCAAACCCTTGGCCTGCTTCTGATGGAATCTTTGGCATTATAGAATCCCTACAGTGCAGAGGGATGCCATTCAGCCCTTCAAATCTGCATCGATCACAATCCCATCCAGACCCTATCCTTATAACCCCACATATTTACCCTACTAATCCCCCTGATACTAAGGGACAATCTGGTATGACCAATTAACCTTGCCCGCACATCTTTGGAACATGAGTGGAAACAAGAGCACCTGCAGGAAACCCACGCGGACAGAGGGAGAGTATGCATACTACATGTAGACAGTGACCCAGTAAAGCCTGAAGCAAAAATGGCCATCAGACATGCAGTGAAGTAATGATCGCTGGGAGTATTCTTCACTCTTTATTCACTATATATCCATATTCTACCTAGTGATGCCTTAACTGCAGCAGCAATACAAATACGATATGATACTTCAGAAGTGTATCAGCAGGAGATAAACACAGTAGGCCAGATAGCTTAATCAAGTGACTTGATAATAGATTCATAGGAAACATTGCTGTTCTCCTAGTTCCCAGTACAGATTTTCAAATTCCATTTCTCGTGGTCTTTTGTTAATGATATGAATTGACAGAGAAGATGCAACAGAATCTGTATTCATTGAATGACAATCTCTAGAAACCGAATATCTAATTGTGGCATAATAACAATGACCGCACTTCTAATGAATTTAATTGGCTGGGATTTCTCCCTACCTCTGCCCTGCCCCATTCTGCACGCCACTTTCTGGCAACAGAGGAGGCAGCTCACCATTGAACTGAAGACACATATTTTTATATCACTGATGTCTACAGTTTTATATGGCTCACTCATCTCTGTGCTAAAGAACTTCCATGGAGTGGGCCAGGGTGCCACCTTTGGCAGGACCAGAAGATCCCATCAGTGCGAAGTGCCATTAGCTGTGAAATGCTTTGAAGCATTTGGTGGTTATATAGAAGTGCTATAGCAATGCAAATCTTTCTTTTACCTATGTCAATAATAGTGGAAGATCCTTTGAAGCAAACGCATTTGACAACAGAAGAGAAAACTGATGTGAGGCGATATCCTTCAACTTTTACCAGCCAGGCATTGAAACAAATTGCGCACATTTAAGATGGTTAATTGATCAGATACATGAGAGTTAGCACGTAGCATTTCATTATATTTTATCTGTTTTGGAAGTACATGCAACAAAAATGATTTGCATGAAATGAGTTCAGAAATTCAAAGCGGTTACATACTTTGATGTATGAATTTGAAAAAGGTTCAAAAAGAAAATTGTTTAAGTTTTAATGGGTATGATGTTGCTGGGCCCAGCATTTATTTATTTATTATTTGTGTCAAAATTAGGCTTTCATTAACGTTACAATGAAATTACTGTTATCTATTGCTTGTCCCTAGCTGTTCTCCACTTCAGAAGACATTTGACAGTCAACCACATGCTGTAGGTGTGGAGTCACAAGTTGGCCAGACTGGGTAATGACAGCAGATTTCCTTCCCTAAGGGAACCAGATGGGTTTTTCTGACAATTTTTTCATTGTCTGTCTTGTGGTGGGACCTGTACATGAAGAACATGTTTCATCTAAACTGGAGGGGCACCAATATCCTAGCACGTAGATTTGCTAAAATCATCGGGAAGGTTTAAACTCTCCAGATTATTAAGAGGGGGGGTGGTGGGGGGGCGATGGAGTTTGGGAACCAGAGCAGTAGGTCAGCAGGAGAAATAACTGAGGAAAAAATACAGACTAAGGCAGTAAGATTAAGAAGAAGAGCAGGCAGGGAGTAGCTGTTGAACAGATTAGGCACTGGTGGTCTGAAGTGCATTTGTTTCAATGCGATGAACATAACAGGTAAGGCAGATGAACTAAGAACTTGGATTAGTACTTGGAACTATGATATTGTTACTATTACAAAGACTTGGTTGAAAGATGGACAGGATTGGTAACTAAACATTCCAGGATTCAGATGCTTCAGGCAGGATGGAGGGGAATATAAAAGGAGTAGGGGAGTTGCATTACTTGCTAAGGAGAATATCACAGCTGCACACTGAGAGGACACCTTGGAGGGCTCATACAGCAAGGCAGTATGGACAGAGTTCAGTATCAGGAAGGGTGTAGTCACAATGTTGGGAGTTTATTACAGGGCTTCCAATAGCCAGTGGGAGATAAAGGAGCCAATATGCAGACAGATTTTGGAAAGATATAAAAACAACAGGGTTGTTGTGGTGAGTGACTTTAATTTTCCTTAAATTGGCTGGGACTCACTTACTGCTAACGGCTTGGACGGGGCAGAATTTGTAAAGAGCATTCAGGAAGGCTCCTTGAAACAGTATGTAAATAGTCTAACTCGGGAAAGAGCCATATTAGACCTGGTATTGGGAAATGAGCCGAGACAAGTGATCAAAGTTTCAGTAGGAGAGCATTTCATGAACAGTGATTATAATTCCATAAGTTTTAAGGTGTTTATGGATAAGGACAAGAGTGATCTTCGGGCAAAGATGTTAAATTGGGGGAAGACTAACTACAACAACATTAGGCAGGATCTAGAGAGTGTAGATTGGGCAGACAGCATTGATAAAGTACTAAATGAGTAATTTTCATCTGTCTTTATCAAGGCAGCAGTGCAGCATAGTGCGAGAGGAGCTGGTTAAGACTACAGGCAGGATTTAACACAGGTACTTAGGGTTTTGTGCACTGACCTGAAAAATGGCAAGAAGTCAACATCACCTCTTTTCAGGAAAATCCATCAAATTAAGTATTTAACTGGGTTAGGAAATTTATATTCTAACCATTATCTGACATTTTAATTTACACACTGAATCACATAGATTCATAGAAATGTTAACACCATTTCTCCAATTACATTTGTGCTGATGCTGTTTCTACGGACAAGTTACCTTCCTAATCCTACTTCTTGCTTATTTCAATGGCCTATAGTTTTTTTTTCCCTCAGACAAAGCAATTGAACAGTTGTGTTGCTGGTGCAATTAGTCCAAAAATATTTAACTATCTGACATCCTGACACTTCAACAGTTTGACAAATGGCAAGTGTTAAGGGATAATCATGCTGTACTCAACTTCACAGTTGTTAACATGTTCATTATTTATCTGCCAAAGGAAGTGAATGCACCATGCCAGCCTGGGCATTTCAATGTCAGCTGTCCCTCGTTAAAGCATAAACTCAGCAGCCAGTTCTGAAAACTATGGTAAAGTCCTGCCCCACTGAAGATATGCAGAGTTTACATCCTGACGTAGACCAGTACAAGGTAGAAATGAGTGCCTCAAATGGACAGGTACTTCATTTTAATGTTAATTTTCCAGTATGTCAGCCCAGCAAACAATTTTCTGCCATTCTAATGTGCAGGACATGAATTGGGCTAGGTGTCTAAAGTTGCCCAATGGAAATACATATCCTGGATTTTTGGAAGAAAGAATTAACAGTGAGCTTATTTTAGTCAACTCTTTGCTGTTTTCTCCATCTATTTTGTTTTGATTCCTCTAGGAATTATGTTCCCATGTGTTGTTTAATTGGTTACACTTGCTGAGGTACCATCAAATATTGCTGCGAGATCTGGCACATCTAATTGGCAATGACCCTTAGGAAATGCCTTTACACTATTACACTGACGTTGCTGAGATATCGCCTATAGCCATCATGCAGTATAGGATTATGAAGTTTAAAGACAGCTTTAGCCTGAAATGTAACTCCATCTCTATCTGGGCATGCTGCAATCCAGAGCAAAGAAATGGTTCCACACAGCAATGCATGGATCTAGAAACATTATAAAAATTTGTTACTCAGAAGGCCCATCTGGTCAGTAAGTCCACCCTTTTTTCAACCACCTCATGTAACAAGACCTATCTTCAGCAGCTAGATTCAGGAGGTCAGCATTAGACTGATCTATTAGTGTCCTGAAAATTCATGTCAATGTCATTCCTTTCCTTTCTTCTGCCTTTGTTTTGCTTCTTCTAAATCTACTGTTCTGTCAGCCTGAAGGAACATGAAGGCAAGAATCATGATCTTGTTCAATAAGACAAGACTCTCAAAATTAAGAGACTATTCCACCAATAATATTTGCATAATTGCCACCAGATTTGCCACAACAGTAATGTCTATCATTCATGAATGTCAAAAATTCCTGATCAACAACTTATTGAATGTCAGGACAGTTTTCACAGAGATACACAGGTATTAAAAATTCTTGTTCTGTGTGCATTGCAATTTCTCATGTGTTCAACATAAAGAAGGATTTTACCAGTTCCTAGGTGATGGGCTAAGAGGTGTTGGGGTCAGTAAAATGCCAGGGAGCTTTGCCAGATGTTTTTCAAGCGATGTAAGTGTTTAGTGCTGTTTTCAGTCAGCTCACTGGAACACTCTCACTTGACTCAACATGCGTGCAGATATCAGATGTTTTATTTTATTTTTTACTCCATTCTTAAAGTTACAAAGCCAATGATCAGAATGAACTGGGCAAACCCAAACCCATACCTTGCTTGCTCCAAAAACCAAATTTAAATCCAATTGAATCCAATTCAATGTCCCCACAAGAGACAAACAAGATCCAAGCTGACAAGTTAATGCATTGCACTTCATCTTGGACTTGATCTGATGATTGATCTTAGCCAAAAGTCATCAGGTAAAGAAGGTTTTTGCTTGTTTGAAGCTTAAGCTTCCAATGCAGTCTGGCCACTTGAGAAACCAATTTAAAGACCCAATTGAAGACCTGGGGATGGACTATCAACTAGAGGATTTTTTAGGATTGTAATGGGATCTTTATCAATTGGGCCAGTGGGCTGACAAATGGTGGATGGAATTTAATTTAGATAAATGCGAGGTGATGCATTTTGGTAGATTGAACCAAGGCAGGACTTACTCAGTTAATGGTAGGGTATTGTAGAGTTATAGAACAAAGAGATCTAGGGGTACAGGTTCATAGCTCCTAGAAAGTGGAGTCATAGGTGGGCAGAGTGGTGAAGAAGACATTCAGCATGCTTGGTTTCATTGGTCAGAACATTGAGTACAGGAGTTGGTACATCTTGTTGAAGTTGTACTAGACATTGGTAAGGCCACATTTGGAATAATTAGCACAGTTTAGGTCTTCTTATTGTAGAAAGAATATTATTAAGCTAGAAAGAATACAGAAAAGATTTACTAGGAGGCAACCAGGACTTGATGGTTTGAGTTATAAGGGAAGGCTGGATAGACTAAGATTTCTTTCTCTCAAACATAGGAGACTTAGAGATGATGGTATAGGAGTCTATAAAATAATGAGGGGCATAGATCAGTTAGAAAATCAACATCTTTTCCCAAAGTTAAGGGAGTTGAAAACTGGGGGGCATAGTTTTAAGGTGAGAGGGGAGAGATACAAAAAGGTCCAGAGGGGCAATTTTTTCACACAGAGGGTTGTAATTGTCTGAAACAAGCTGCCAGGTGTAGTAGTAGAGGTGGGTACAATTTTGTATTTTAAAAAGCATTTAGACAGTTACATGGGCAAAATGGGTGTAGAGGGATATGGGCTAAACATGAGCAACTGGGACTAGCTTAGTGGTTAAAAAAAAATAGGGGTGTATGGACAAGGTGAGCTGAACCTCCATGACTCTATGACTCTATGAGTATTCACTACAAGCCCAAAACGTCCCACAGCTACCTTGATGATGCTTTTTTCACAGCCTGCTTCCTGGAAAGATTTTATTCCATTCTCCCAGTCTTTTCATCTGCGCAACATTTGTTTACATGATATGATCTCCCATACTGACACTTCTATCATGCCTTCCTTTTTTCTCAACTGATGGTGGTGAACAGGCATTGGGGAATCAAGAGGTGCATATTACATTGCCTGTGTCAGCTTCAAGATTAGTCAATGTGGTTATGGAGGCCAGTCAACCCAGCCACTAGACATTGCTGCAGGAGTTTTTCAGAAGAGTTTCCTCCATTTAACAATCACCAGATACTCCTAGTGCCACACACATGCCTGGAAATGACCATCTCTAACAAAAGGGTATGTGGACACTTCCTCTTCATGTTCAATAGCAGTAGCATTGCCGAATCCCCACAATCAACATTCTGGGGATCACCATTGGCCAGAAACTGAACTGTGCTTCTTATACAAATAATCTTGTTACAAAAGCAGAAGAGAAACTGGATATCCTGCAGTGAATGATTCACCACCAGACTTTCCAAAGCAATTCTTCTATAATATTGCCCAATTTTCCCACTGCCTCAGCCCCTTTACTGCTGAAACCATCATCCATTCCTTTGTTGCTTCTAAATTCAGCTATTCCAGTACATTTCTGGCTGGTTTCCCACATTCCACCCTTCACAAACTTGAGGTCATCCAAATATCTGTTGCTTGTGATTTGACTCACAACAAATCCTGTTCCCCTATCACCCCTCTGCTCTCTGACCTACATTGGCTCCCAGTCAAGCACATCCTAATTTTAAAATTCTCATCCTTGTTTTCACATCCTGCCAAGGCTTTGCCCCTCCTAAGTTTTGTAATTTCCTCTAGACCCACAATCTTTCAAAATATTTGTCCTTCTCTAATTCTGCCCTTCAGCACATTTCCAATTCAATTAACCAAGCTCTGGGATTTGCTCCCTACACCTCTCTTTCACTTGTCTTGATGTCCAACTTTAAGGCACTCAGAAAAAAACTGAGCTCTTTGATTAAATATTTGGTCATGTGGTCCAGTATTTTAAAATGGCTTGGTGTAATATTCTGTTTTAGAATGCTTCTATGAAGTGCCTTGAGACATTTCATTAATTAATGGTGCTCTTTCTATATAAGTTTGCTTCTACAACCTACAAAGAATAAGTTAGGAATGTGATGGAACACTTGCCTAAATAAGTCAGTTCCTAAAGCACCCATGAAATTCAAAACCTTTAAGGACAAGAAACCCCACATGTTCACTATTACATCCACCACCTTCAACATACGTTCTTCTATGACTAGAACATAATGCTCGCAGTGTGTGTCACCTACAAGATACACTGCAGTAACTCACCAAGACAACAAACAAATGGCTCCTACTAAAAAGACTAGATTTTGTAAGTAGAGGTGTGTTACAATTGTATAGGGCATTGGTGAATACGCAAGCACTGTGTCCAGTTTTGTTCTTTTTACTTGAGGAGGGATTGGTGGTGACACTAGAGGCAGTTCAAAAATGTTCAGCAGATTGATTCCAAGGATGAAAGGGCTGTTTTATGAAGAGAGGTTGGATAGCTTGGGCTTGTACTCATTGGAGTCCAGGGATCTGATCAAGGTATATTAAAAGTTAAAGGGGATTGATCAGGTAGAAGCTGAACAGTTGTTCCTCCTTGTGAGATAGTCTGGAACAAGAGTGAGAGGAGGTAGGTTCAAAACTGAGATGAGGACAACCCTCTCAAAGAGTTGTGAATCTCTAGAACTCACTGCCCCAGGTTGCAGTGGAGGCAGAATCAATCAACAGATTCAAGAAAGAAACATATGTTTTTGATGAAAGGTGGAATAAAGAGCTATGGGGAACAGGAAGGAGCATGGATTTGAGGCCAGGATAAAATCAGTCATGATCATGTTAGATGTCGGTGCAGGCTCAAAGGGCTGAATTGCCTACTCCCATTCCTAATTCCTACGTTCCAATGTACCACCTTGAAGGACAAGTACAAAATGTCCATATGAATGTCAGTGTCTTTAAGGTTCCTTCAAGTTAAATCATTTTGACTTGGAAAGATATTGCCCTTTTTTCATTTGGTCAAAATGAGAGATGGACAATAAATAAATGTGTGTGTGCATGTCTAGCCAGTGACATGCACACACAGACACATAGAGACAGTCACACAGAGACGGTCACACACAGACACACACATACCTCAAAAAATATGGAATCTGAGGAATTACAACATAACCAAAGATTTGAAAGAGTCAATCTTTATAAATTAGATCCTGATTTATTAAGAAAAGGAAAATTCAAGTTCCATCCCCAACAGTTCAAATCAACATTACTGCAATACATCAGCCAGCCTCAGAAAACTGCATATACCTCAATTTGATAGTGACTATTTCACAGTAACTTCATTGCCGTGTTAATATAAGCCTTGCCTGTGATTAATAAATTAACTTTAACTGGAAAACTGGAAAACATTCTCATTGCAATGTTTAGTTTTGCAGAGTTATAATGTGAAAACAATTCCCTATGCGACTGAAGACTCCATGTAAATTAAAGTTGTGTTCAGTGAAATCTTTTACATTTCATATTTTCTTTTCATTTTAGTTTGTCTTTCTAGGTCCTAATGAGATACATGGCAAAAGATGATGGAAATTTAGATCCAAACTACCCCATTATTCCTGTACCTGGCTCACACTGAAAGGATTCTGTAATCAGCACAAAAGGTCCTGAAATCACACTACTTAAGCTCGTTTTTTTCTACAAGTTTATTCAGCTCAACAACTGCCCTGAACAAAAGCTGCACTGTACCTGCTCAAGGCACCTCAGAAACGATGACGGGCTCCTTGATAAGATTAGACATAATTCTGAATACAACTGGGATAAGAATCCCTCCCACCATCCAGCTTCTAAAACTCTACTGTAATTCCATTACACTGAGCAGTTGAAAAATTACTGACAAGAGCCAGACTGCATGGTAAGCAACAAATGACAGCTACAGAAACATGATCTCCATTCATTCTACATCAGTGCAGTAAAAAAATAAATGTTAGCTTGGAAACTGCGATTGATAATAAGCTCAGCACAGAGGAGATTAACTCATTCAATTCTCAGTTAGAAAGCATGATTCAATGGCATTGGTCCACCAGATATAATATCATATCTGCCTCTGTTTTTTATTTGTAGAGAAACTGAGGTGAAGGAGGAAAATCCAAACTACTGGACATCACCACCAATTAAAAAATATAAGTATGAAAAAGTATTATGTCAGAAACCATTAAGTTGACCAAGAAGGCTATAGCTAAACAAGAAACAGATATTGTCACGCTTGTGTTTTAAAGCTTTGTGCATGTAGGACTAAAAGTAAAAGGAGTTCCATTGTTTTAAAGCCTTGTGAAAGAATAGTTCAGATTAGGAGATGAATCATTTTGTCATTCCAACACAGTAAACATGAAAAGGATGTGCATTTAAGGTGGAGCATTCAGAGGTTAGATGGAACAATGTCTTCGTGTTTGGGAACATGAAGTATGAAAATATCAAAAAAGACATAAAAGGATAAAAATAAAGTACTGCAGATGCTGGAATCTGAAACCAAAAGAGAAAACGCTAGAAAATCTCAGCAAGTCTAGCAGCATCTGTAAAGAGAAAAAGAAGCTGACATTTCACATCCAGATAACACTTTGTCAAAGCTAAAAAGGCTTTCTATGCTGTTTAGCTTTGTCAAAGGGTCACCTGGACTCGAAATATCAGCTCTTTCCTTGCCTTATAGATACTGCCAGACCAGCTGAGATTTACTAACATTTTCTCTTTTGATATGAAGATGTCAATGCTGGTGTACACATAAATGTCTTTATTCTCAGCAATTTTATGATCATCCCAGTTTCTGAGTGGAACATCTAGCTTTCTTACAATTTCTTTATTCTTGGAAATTAAACAAATGGTAGGTGGTCAGTACCAATTGGGTGTGGTTATATAAATCAAATCAAAACTGACAGATTTTGAATTCTTCGCATAAACATTTTTTCTTCAAAAAACATGTTTTTTTTCTTCGTTAAAAAAACCATGAAGCGCAATGGAACGTTTTTCAATATTAGGTTTGGAGATTTGCTTCATATAAAATAAAAATGTCTTTGACTTGTAGAATATATTATCTTTGTTAATTGATTATTATTATTATTAAATTTTCATTTTATTGTAATTCCATTCAAGATAAATCATTTCAGTGTCAATTCTTTTCAATGGGGAGGAGAAGCAATTGATTTGACTTTTGAAGGGCCAGAATATATTCTTCAACAGACACAAACCATTGCGCAAATTGTCTCCCACATCAAATCAAGCTATTTTTCTGACCAATTATTTGGCAAAGAGTGAATGTACAATGCTTATGTGTAAATCCATATAGTCTCTGAGAAATTCAGACACAAGGACAAAGTATTGCTTGACCTTTCTAATGCCAGGAGGGAGCTGATATGAAAATCACTGAGAAGTTGATTTAGGCCTGATTAGTTTATGATTATTGCATTCACAACATAGTGCTAATCTCCAATAAGTGGAGGACAAATACAATTGGAACTAGTCAGAGCTTGCATGTACGTAAACAGGAGTCAATTCTTAACTGGATGATTATAAGAAATGGGGTGGGTTGGATAATTAAAAATTACCAATTATTACAGTGTTTTTCAATATCACAATCATTGACCTTTTAAGTTCCAAATATACGTCAAAAGGAAAATGTAAATGATTAAGAACAAATAAACTTTGCTTTGAGCTGAAAATTTAGTTAAACATTTTGGTAATTGACACTAGATCTTCAGGGTTTCATATTTTTGATTACCACTCTTATTGCACTGGTTAACATAATTTTCCAAATTCCTGTTTTTGATGTTGTAACATAATTATTTTTTCAAACAGCCAAAAAAGGGCCCAGATTTTTCTTCATGGATCAGGCTGCATGAAGGCCTTTAAAAATAGCTGTATTTTGGGCTCGGTGGGGGGTGTGTGGGGGGACGTTGTCAGGTGGAGTAGGAGTTGACACAGGCGACACTAGAAGAAGTGAAGTAATTGGTAAGTCCAGAGGTTGGCTGGGTGGAAGGGCAGCCTCAATGTTCTAGCATCTTGTCCGCAATATTTGAAAAATATAACATTCCTCCAGACTTCATCTCCTCATGCCCCACAACCACTCCCATGGCCCTTCTTGCCCCTATGTTAAGCTATGCTGCCCATTCACTCTATTACTGACTAAGGCACATCCACCCACCCCATGCCCTTTATATCTCCTATGCCAACACAGTGCCAAATCATTCCCTTCACTACCACTCTTTACCATTACAACTTCCATGCCAACTCAAAAAGTACCCACATGAGCAGACATCCAGACTCAAGCAGATGTGAAGTAAAATAATGTTCTATAAACTAAAGACCTAAGTCCAGAATTTTACACTTCTCTCTCCTCCACAGATGATTTCTGAGATGAGGGATGGGACATAAATTGCATGGATGGGATTGCTCTGGGACCCCACCCCACCTAAGGAAGACACAATTTTCTGGTGGGACAGAACGGGTTTCAAGTAGAAAGTTAACCCATGCCCTTATGAGGCCTTTAAGTAACCGTTTCTCGCCCAACCTCAATTCTTAGACAGGCAGGTGCCGGTTAAATCCTAGTGTCAAACATAAAGGAGGTGATTCTCCCAGCCCACTGCTTTTGTATTGCAGTGGAGTGGGAGATTCAGTCGGAAGCCATTTCCTAGGTTCCTGCTGGGTGATACATCTGGCAGATGGATTTCTGGTTCCAGAGACTTGTGCCAGAAATTCTTTGAAGATGCCCCCTCCATCCACTCATCATCCTGACTCAGAAATATATTGCTGTCCCTTTGCAATCGCTGAGTCAAATCCTGAAATTCCCTCCATGTGGACTGTGGCAATTGAAGAAGGCAGCTCACTGCCACCTTCTCAAGGGCAGCTATGGATGGGCAATGAATGCTGTCCAGCTAGTTACACCTCCATGTCCCACGAATGAATAAAAAAAAAATTGGTGGTGATTACTGAGACATAGCTACAAGGGGATCAGATCTGGAAGTTGAATATCCAAAGATACTCGGTGTTTCAGAAGGATAGAAAGAAAGGTATGGCTTTGTTCATGAAGAAAGAGATCATTGCTGTAGTCAGAAACAATATTGGCACTGGAGATCAAGATGTGGAATTATTCTGGATTGAAATAAGAAATAGCAGAGGGTGAGTGTCCTGATGGGAGTAATCTATTGGTTCCCCCCAATAATAGTTCCACAATAAGATGTAGTATGAACCAGAAATTATTGGGGACTTGTAGGAAAGGTACAACAATAATCACGGGTAATTTCAATGTGCGTAAAGACTGGATTAATCTAATTGGCAAGTTTAGCCTCAAGGAAGAGTTTGTAGAGTATTTCTTAGAACAATATGTTGTTGAACCATCAAGGAGCAGGCTCTTTGGGTTTAGTACTAATGAGACAGGATTAATTAACTATCTTGTCATAAAGGATCCTTGAGGGAAGAATGATCATTGTATGCTCAAATTTCAAATTCAGTTTGAGGACATTAAACTTGCATCTTATACTAGTGTTCTGGTGTTAAACCAGAGTAATTACATTTGCACGAGGACAGACTTACCCTCGTGAACTGGACAGAATGACTGAAATGTAGGACAGTTGATAAGCAGTGGTAGATATTTCAGGAGATATTCAATTTCTCCCAACTAAAATATATTCCAGAGAAAAGAAAGATTATGAGAGGGGGAAATTTTTCAATGGGTAAACAAGGAAATTAAAGATAACATGAAGAAAAACTGAAATATACCTTACTACAAAGGCCAGTGGCAGGCTGAGAGAATGGGAAATTTTTAAAGACCAACAAAGGATTATTAAAAAAGTAGTGAAAAGAAAAAAAGTAAATTATGAAAAAAATCTAACACAAAATGTAGACATGGATACCAAGGGTGGAATTTTACTGACACGTCCGCCCAAGGATTATATAATCCCACCTGAGGCCACCAGATACCTTTCTCCAACCCTCTCCCACCCCCGGAATTGGAACAGTTGAGTCGGTAAAATTCTGGCCCAAGGGATTCTCTTAATATATAAAAAGGAAGAGAGAAGACAAAGAACAAAGAACAAAACAGCAAGCGAAACAGGCCCTTTGGCCCAATGAGCCTGCACCGAGTTGGTCACTTAGATGGTAAGATTGGGGAATTAATAATGAGGAATACAAAAATGGCAGAGACACTAAATCAATATTTTCCCTTACTTTTCATGCTGGAGAAACTACAACCATCCTAATAGTAACAGATAATAAAACAGAAAACAAGGATATTAAAATAATTGCCATCACTAGGGAAAAATTATTGAGCAAATTATTGAAATTAAAGGCAGACAAATCCCCAAGCCTTGAGTCTTGAGAGAAGTAGAAATACTGGAAACATTGGTTATAATATTCCAAGATTCCAGTGTCTTGGAAAAAAAGATTAATGTAACACCCCTGATTGGAAAGGGAGAAAGGCAAACGGTAGGAAACAATAGGCCATGGAGTCAGAAATTGATGGAATCCAGGAAGTATAATGGGATATTTGGAAAGTCAAAATGCAATCAATCAGAGTCAGCATGGTTTTATGAAGAGTAAATCATATTTGAGTAATTTGCTAGAGTTCTTTGAAGATGTAATGAGCAAAGTGGGTAATGGGAGGTCCTGCTGATGTAGTGTATCAATCTCTATTAATGACTCAGATACAAGTATGGAAGATACTATAGCCAAATTTGCAAATGACACTAAAATAGGTGGGAAAGCAAGTTGCAACGAGGAAATAAAAAAATTACAAATAGAGAGAATAGGTTAGGTGAGTGGACCAAAATCTGGCACGATGGAATTTAACATGGATAAGTGTGGGATTTTCCATTTTGGTTGGAGGAATAAAAAGGTAATTTTTTTATATCTGACTGGAGAGAAACTTTGAAATTGTTTGGCGCACAGGAATTTGGATGCCCTCATACATGAATTACAAAAGGTTAGTATGCACATACAATTGGTAATATGGAAAGCAAACAGAATTTTGCCATTCATTGCTAAGTAGAGAAGTGCTATTGCAGCTGTACAGGGATTTGTGAAGCCACATTTGAAATATTGTGCACAGTTTTGATCCCCTTGCTTGAGGAAGGACATAAACATATTAGAGACGGTTGAGAGAAGGTTCAAAATCCCACTTCAGTGGAGGCAGCTGATGATCAGCTACCCCTGTAAAACATGTATGCATGAAGTGTGCACTACCTTCATAAAAATGCAAAGTGCTGAGTCCATGGGTGCAACTTGCAATTTTTAGGCATTTTCCCTACTTTTGCCATGATATCAAGGCTCTCCATTCTAGTGAATATCTGAACAAAATGGAACAAAAATCTTGTGTTATCGAGGGAAAAATATAGCCTACTTAATTGTCATAAACAGTAACTACTATAACAAATATATTTGCTTCATCATGCCCTTTTTGTGTTTTGTATTTTACAACCTTTGCTTAGAGAACTCTGTAGACAGAACTTGTTATATTAGTTCTGGCCATTATCTACTGTCCCCACATGGCAATGATACATGTGTATCATTGCCATGTACATCATATTGTACATGGCATATACATCATATTGTATACATATTGGCCCAAAATGCAGATATTATGGGGAAATTCCTTAGGACACACTTTGCCTTTTGTTAATTGTAGGACATTCCCCCCATTTCTACCCCAAGCTGTAACTGTCAGCCCTGAGCTGCAAATTATAGAGTACAAAGAACAAAGAACAAAGAACAAAGAGCAACACAGCACAGGAAACAGGCCCTTCAGCCCAACGAGCCCACGCCGCTGTCCTAACGTCTTAATGGCATATCCTTGACTTTAGGCTATGCCTATTGTTGAAGATTCCCATATAGGGACCAATATAGGGACAATTTGATACCCAATCAGCCTAAGAGCACATTTTTGGGATGTGGGAGGAAACCGGAGCACCCGGAGAAAACCCACGCAACCACGGGGAGAACGCGCAAACTCCCGCAGACACAGGCCCCAAATCCATGTGTCAGCACAGCAACAGTGATAGTCTCTGAGCTGTCATGTTGCCCATCAGATGGTCCAGTTTAAGCATACACTGACGACGTGAAACACTAGGCAACTCCTGAAGCAACCTCCAAGAGCAGCTCTCGCACGACACGCCGCATGCATGCCCCTTGTTGGTCAACAAGGTGGACCGAATTGCCTGCGGAAACAAATAAGACTTAATTAAACATGTTAAAAAAAAAACTAAGATATTCCCAAGACGAAACTAAAAGATAGTCTACTACTATTTGGTCCTCCCGATATTCAAACAGTCCTGCTATAACCCTCTATCTGCAGACCGCTCAAGCGGCTGTCCAAGAGACCCTTAAACAACCCTAGCGTGCCTGCTCCCACCACCTTACTCGGCAGTGCATTCCACACCCCCACTACCCTTTGTGTGAAAAACTGCCTCTAATATTCGTCTTATACATAGCCCCCCTCACCCTGAGCCCGTGACCCCTCGTTCTATCCATTTCTAATGGTGGAAAAAGCTTACCACCATTTACCCTATCTATACCCCTCATAATCTTATATACCTCTAAAAGATCCCCTCTCAGCCGACGCCTTTCAAGGGAAAACAACCCCAGTGTTTTCAATCTTTCCTCATAAGACAGCCCTTCCATACCAGGCAGCATCCTGGTAAATCTCCTCTGCACTCTCTCCAGGGCCTCTACATCCTTCCTGTAGTACGGCGACCAGAACTGGATGTAGTACTCCAGATGAGACCTAACCAATGTTCTATACACTTGTAACATCAGACTCCTACTCTTGTATTCTATACCCCTTCCTATGAAGGCTAACGTACCATACGCTTTTTTTTACCACATTCTCCACCTGTACTGACACCTTCAGAGACTTGTGAACTTGCACCCCCAGGTCTCTCTGCATCTCTATACTCCGGATAGTTTTACCTTTTATCCTATAACTCCCCTCTACACTATTCCGGCCAAAATGCATCACCTCGCATTTATCCGGATTAAATTCCATTTGCCATCTATCTGCCCAATCTACCAGCCTATCTGTGTCCTGTTGTATTGTCTGGCACTGCTCCTCAGTCCCTGCCAATCCAAGTATCTTAGTGTCATCAGCAAATTTGCTGATCACACCACCTACCCCCTCTTCCAAGTCATTTATATACACACAAATAGAAGGGGTCCTAGTACAGAGCCCTGTGGCACACCACTAGTGACAGACCTCCAGTCGGAAAAAGAGCCTTCCGCTACTACCCGCTGTCTCCTCCTCCCAAGCCAGTTCTCAACCCATCTACATACCTGGCCCTGTATCCCATGCGCCTTTACCTTTTCTATCAGCCTACCATGAGGGACCTTATCAAACACCTTACTGAAATCCATATAGACGACATCAACGGCTTATCCTTCATCAACCGTTTTTGTCACCTCTTCAAAAAATTCCACTAGATTCGTAGGGCACGACCTCCCCTTAACGAAGCCATGCTGCGTATCCCTGATCAGATCGCAGCGCTCCAGATGTTCATACATCCTGTCCCTGGGGATCCTCTCCATTAGCTTACCTATAACTGAAGTCAAGCTCACCGGCCTATAGTTCCCTGGGTTATCCCTCTGACCCTTTTTAAACAACGGTACTACATTTGCAATCCTCCAGTCCTCTGGGACCTCCCCTGTGTCCAAAGAAGAGACAAGATTTGCGTCAGAGGCCCAGCAATGTCATCTCTCACCTCCCTTAGCAGCCTGGGATAAATACCATCAGGCCCCGGAGCTTTATAAGTCTTTATGCTACCTAAAAGCCCCAACACTTCATCCCTTGTAATGATTATTTCTTTTAACGGGTCCTCAAATTCCTCAAAGCCGGCATCAGACATCAGGCCCCTCTCCCACGTGAATACCGACGCAAAGTATTCATTCAGGATCTCCCCCATTCCCTCAGGATCTAAGCATAGTTCCCCTCCTCTGTCCCTGAGAGATCCAATCTTCACTCTAACCATCCTTTTGCTCCTTACGTAGGAGTAAAATGCCTTAGGATTTTTCTTAATCCTACCTGCCAAAGCCATTTCGTGGCCCCTTTTTGCCTTTCTGACACCCCTTTTAAGATCCCGTCTACACTCTCCATATTTTTCCAGCGCTGCCTCTGTCCCCAGTTGCCTGGATCTAACGTACGCCTCCCGCTTCTTCCTGACCAAGTCCTCAACATCCCTAGTAACCCACGGTTCTCTAATCCTACATTTCCCATCCTTCCTCCTTACCGGCACGTGTCTTTCCTGCAAAAATTTTAGTTTTCCCTTGAAAGACTCCCACATGTGCAGTGTCGACCTACCCTCGAACAGCTTATCCCAGTCGAAATACCTAAGATCCTGCCTAATCTGGCTATATCTAGCCCTCCCCTAGTTTAACACCCTCCCCTTAGGACAGGCTTCATCTTTTTCCATTAATACCCTAAAGCAGACAGAGTTGTGGTCACTATTAGACACATGCTCTCCTACTACAACGTCACCCACCTGCCCTGGCTCATTCCCCAGAACCAGATCCAGTATAGCCCCCTCTCTAGTCGGGCTATCCACATACTGCTCCAAGGACCCTTCTAAAACACACTGTACAAATTCCTCCCCGTCCGCACCTTCCGCTCTGGGCACCTTCCAATCTACCCCGGGGAAATTGAAATCTCCCATTACAACTACCCTATTCTTCCTACACTTATCTAAAATTTCCCTACATATCCCTTCTTCCACGGCTTGCAGACTGTTGGGCGGTCTGTAGTACACAGTCTGTAGTAAATTGTAAGAGTACAAGGACAGAATTTCAGAACACTAACATTATGTCAAATGGCACCTGAAAGGCTATACCATGTGGAGAACAGTCTGTGATCTTCCCTGAATTGGTCAATTAGGAGCCAGAGGATGGACTTGCTGCCCAATTAAGGATGGTGGATAGGTTTCTGAAGTTAGTGGACCTAAATGAAGCCCTCCAACACTGCAGAAGCACCAGGCAGCCCATACAGATAAGTGATGGAGAGGGTGCAACAAGATGGAGGTACCAACTTTCTAGTTCTTTTAAACTTTAAATTAAAGAATAGCCTCATTGGCAACAGGGCCACTATTGTGGAGGGGTAACAACTTCCTGTACCCACACCGCCTGACCCAACCCCCCAACTCCTCTTAAGCAGGGCAGGCCGCAGCTGCAGCTAACGTCAGGCAGGCAGGATGGGCTTCTAAATATGCCCCAAATTCTGGTCTCCTCATTCTACTGCCAGAAGACCACCTCCCCCACTGCCTTAATAGGCCTCAAAAATCCTTTAATTAGTTGAATTGGTTACCCACAGTTGAAGGCGGGTAGCCCTGGCAACTTATCCTGCCTCCAGGAAGATTATTTAGAATTATACAGAAACTGGCACATTAGGCAGTGGATTGAATTTCTCATAGAATCATAGAATTCTAGAGCAGAAGGAGGCCATTTGGTCCATTGGTTCTGCACTGACCACAATCCCATCCAGATCCTATCGCCATAATCCCATGCATTTAACCTAACTAATCCCCCTGATACTAAGGTGCAATTTAGCATGGCCAATCCACCTAACCTGCACATCTTTGGACTATAGGATGAAACCAGAGCACCGGGAAAAAAACTCATGCAAACGTGGGGAGAATGTGCAAACTGGGAATCGAACCTGGGTCCCTGGCGCTGTGAGGCAGCAGTGCTAACCACTGTGTCACTATTGTCACCCCTTGCCTTCCCTGCCTCTGTATCTTCCCCCATTGGGGACTAAATTTCAGACCAGTTTTACAAGCCTGGCAAGACTGTTCCCTTCCTGTTGACGAACACTTCAGCGGTCACAGGCATTTGGCCTCTGATCTTTGAGTAAACGTTATCCAACGTGGCCTTCATGATATATGACAGTGCAGAATCGCTGAGCAGAAACTGATAGCCAAGTTCTGCGCACATGAGGATGGCCTCAACCAGGATCTTGGGTTCATGTCACACTATCTGTAACATCCATGACTTGCCTGGGCTTACCTCACCTCATTTACTGTCCTGTCTGGAGACAATACACATCTCTTAAACCTATGCTTAATGCTATCTCCACTCATATTGTCCATTCACATCTTGAAGATTTGATTAGCTGACTAGCTGTAAAGACTCGCATTCTAATCAGTATTCTGTAAACTCTATATGACTTTGTGAGGAACTCTGTGATCAAAACTCTCCACTCACCTGACAAAGGGCCAGAGCCCTGAAAGCTTGTGGTGCTTATTACCAAATAAACTTGTTGGACTTTAACCTGGTGTTGTGAGACTTCTTACTGTCTAAGCGCTTTATATCAGGATTGATTGATGCTTGATCGCCTAGGTTTGGATGATTAAAAAAAAATCATGTCTTCTGCTTTTGATCACAATGCACACGTGGACACTACATAAAAAAGAAACAAATTAGTTGATATATCCTCCAAAGTTGGATAGGTTTGTAATGTTCACAGTCAAGTCTTAGAAACAACAAAGAGAGATTGGCTGCCGTTGGAAACCATACTCAAGCGAAAGTATCAAGCTATTCTTTTGGGCAGGAAATTGGATTGAGTTAAGAAAAGTACAGTGTGCCAGCACAATAAGTAACAAGAGTAACAGGGAAATATACCTAAAGCCAAAAACATGGATGTGTATTAATAGGCAGCTTACGACAGGAAAGTGATGTTCTGTAGCCCATATTTTATTAATATCAGAGGTTGTTACGCATTTTAAAGAAGTATTTTACTCCGTTAGTTTAATTGAGCACAGTGTGAAATGATGCACTACTTGAAAATGTGTTCTCCAAAAAGTTTCCAGTCTTATCTGTCAACAGGCACATGAGACATGTTAAGGCAGGAAAGCAGGTTGGAATGTGTCGATGAAGAGGATACTCCAAGTGATACAATGTGCTTGTCTGCAGAATACAAATGCTAAGAGCCTGAGGCAGTATAGTCTGTCTCATGGGCCCCAAGAAAAGGTTGGCCACCGTGCAGGAAGTAAAACTTGGTGTTGAAAGGATGCACTTCAACCTTTCATTTCATAAGCAACATTTCTGCAGCAGCTTTATCCACCAATGGGTTAGTCATTGCTAATTTTCAAACTACTAGTGGGATTCAATCCATTTAAGGCTTCAGCAGGGGATTCCGCAGTGATATAATTCAATTTACATAAAGACACTGCTTTAACACATCAGTGTGAAAGCTGTTCCATTAACAGCTTGATTTCCTTGTTTTCAATTGGCAGACTGTCAGACTTTTATATATAATACACATTTGAACCATTACCTGCCATTACAAAATTATTTTACACAGGTAGGATGCCAAGGTAATAATGATTCTCCAGAGCCATTGCCTTCTTCCCCCAATGCTTTCGTTGCTGATGATGTCATTGAATTCTAACCTGAAGCCAATAATAGATCAAGTCTTTCTTTCCTCTCTCATAAGAAGCCATTGCACATTCAAGCTTTTGAGGCTGCTTCTGCTTACACAAGGTTGTAACTTCCACTAACCTAAGGGGGTGACTCATCAAGCCCAGGGCCAGCAGACATCAGCGGAGGCCATTTAGCAGGTTTCCCACTGGGCACCACTGCCTCCGCACATCTCCAGTTTCAAGTTTTTTGGAATCATTAGCTCCCACTCTGGAAATTGACACAAGCTGATTTCCATATTTAAATCTGCATTTACATATGATTAGCAGGCTCGGTACTGAAGTTTCCAGGCTCGCTAGCGCCTGCACCCCACCCACCTCCTTCCCCACCACCAGGACTGGTTCTCTCCAGTGGGGTTTATTCCTGCTCCCCATGAACGGGGAACAGGCATTTGATTCTGCTGCAGTGAAGGCCCCACAGGAGGTCAAGGGTAAGTGGGGCGGGAGGGGTGTCCCTGGGACATTTCCTTGCTGGCAGTGCCAGTTTGGCCCCCACATGGCCTCAGGAGCAAATGCAGTGCCCAGGGCAATACAGAGCTTTGGGCAGTGCCAAGGTGGTGGGATTAGAGGAGTGGGGCCGAGAAGGGGCAGGGAGTATGGCAGGGGTGATCAGTGTGGTGGGTGATCCTGCTGCAGCTCTGCATAGGGATCAATGTCAGAGGGAGGGAAGAGGATGATCGGTGCTGGCCATCTGGGAGGGGGAGAGGGAGGGCGATTGGGGTGGGTGGGTGGGGGGGGGGTGCGGTGGAAGGGTCGGGATGGCTGGAGGAGGCCGGCAGTGTGGGGCCAGTGCGCATGTGCCAATCTTAGCGCTGACAGTAAGCCACATGCATAATGGCCTGCTCAGTGCTATGGTACTGGCCTCTCCGTTGGAAATAGGCCCTGCCCACAACTTACAATGTGAGCCCCCCAAGGGCACTCTGTAGTGCTCAGACTGTGGGAGATTCATTTTGAAAATCCCACTAAAACAATCCAATGGGAGTTTCTCCAGTTTTCATGCAAATTCAGCACTTAGAATTTTTATGGGAGAATCCCCTGCCATCTTTCCTCCATACGACGTTTTCCATTGTCTGTGTGACAAAATGATTTCTGTCAGCATTAATTTATTTTATTCCATGATCTTGGAATGCCAGAATCAGCCTGGAAAAGTGAACTCCCAAATGTGTACCCGGAATTGTTTATAAATGAATCTCACCAGGCTAAACCATCCTGTTTGAGTTTTCTGACATAGGTTGATGATGTATTGTGGTTGATGAGCATATATGGACTTCAGAAAAGTGTTTGATCAAGTGACATGCTGCGGGTCTACATCAAAGTTAGAGCTCATGGAGTAAAAAGGACATGAGCAGCATGGGTAAGAAATTAGTTGAGTGACAGAAACATACAAACATACATGGGCTGCAGCAGTTGATGAAGGTAGCTCGCCACCACCTTCTCAAGGGCAATCAGGGATGGCCAATAAATGTTGGCCTAGCCATTGATATCCATATCTCATGAAAAAATAAAAAAAACACAAATGATGAATAGGAGTAATCCACTTGGCAGCTGTAGCCTACTCTATCATTTGTTAAGATCATGGTTGATCCAGTTGTGGCCTTACCCTACTTTCCTGTCTATCTCCTGTAACCTTTCATTCCCTTGGTATGCATTAATTTATCCAACTTAGCCGGCCATCACTGCATCTAGGGCAGAAAATCTCAGCTTAATTACTCTCCTGGAGAAAAAGAATCTCCTCATCGCTGTCTTAAATGGAAACCTCTTATTTTTAAACTGTATCTTCTAGTTTTGATCTCTCCCACAAGGGAAAACATCTTCTCAGCATCCACCTTATCAAGTCCCATCAGGATCTTAACTCTTTCAATAAGATCACCACCCATTTCTCTAAACTCCAATGGGTACCAGTTCAACCTGTCCAACTTTTCCTCATAAGATAACTCCCTCATCCAAAGAATCAGTCAAGTGAACATCTTCTGAATTATTTCTAATGCCAATGTTTCTAATATCCCTCCTTGTGTAAGGAGACCAAAACTGTACACAATATTCCAAGTGTGGTCTTACCAGAGCCCTGTACAATTGTAACAATGGAGTGGTAGTAAATTATTGTTTTTCAGAGTAGAGGAAGATGTATGATGATGTTCCCCGTGGGTCACGTTTGGACACCTGCTTTTCTTGACATGTATTAATGACCTAAACTTGGGCGAACAGGCGACAATTTCAAAGCTTGTGGATGACATAAAACTTAGATGCGTTGTGAATGGAGGAGGGTAGTGATGAGCTTCAATGGGCCATGGACAGGCTGATGGAATAGACTGACAAGTGGCAATTGAAATTCAATATAGATAAATGGGAAATGATTCATTTTGGTCATAGAACAAGGTGACACAAAGTTGCCAAATACAGCAATTACTTCAGCTGCTGCTCCATTGCCACTCTGATATTTTTGCTGGACCTCTTAGCCCTCTAGTTACTGCTCACTTGCTGGAACATTTGAATGAGCCTGTAACATACTATTCAACTACAACTTTAATTAACTTAGTTCCCTCTAAGTTGCTGGTTTTCCAAAAATGTATGCTGGTCACATTTGACTTGCCAGTAAATTTGGACTAGGTCTAATGAGATTGAAAGTCTATGCAACTGCACCCTATGTGATATTGTGACTTTCTTTGCACTCTAAGACAATTCTAATGAATAATCTGAACAGATAGTCATTACAGTACAGAAGGAGGATGCTCGGTCCACCGAGTCCATGTTAGAAAATGGCATAGACGAGAAGTAAGTAACCTTTAAGAATGAAATCACTTCTATAATTATACAGAATATAATGAGAAGCAAACAGGCAATGGAGATTTTGTGGGCAAAATTAATAAATAGAAAAGGATTGACAACTATGGAGAGAGCCATAGGAGAAGCTGAAATATTAGATTAGTTAAATACAAAGATTAAAAAAACATGCAGGAAGGCAGGATCAATATAAGGGGGGATTTAAAATTTCACATGGATTAGCATCAGCAGACTAATACAAATTGGAAAATCAGCAAGTTTCTTGAGGTGGTTTTCTGTGATTGTTTCTGCAAAAATATGTCTGAAAGCCAATATGGAAGCATGCTTTATTAGACTTAGTACCGAGAAATGTATCAAATTTAGCTAACAGTATAATGAATGTGAACATTTATCTAATAGAGATTAGAATATGATTGAGTTCAATCTGATGTTTGAGAATGAGCAAAATAAAACAGCTACCAGGACTTCACTACAAAGGAACGAGATGGAGACTATCCAACCGGCTAAGTCAATAGATGAAATGACAGAAGATCAATAGGAAAGTGTTGACAAAGTAATTTAGTGCAATGCAAAACTTATTTATATGTCTTAAGAGATTACAGCATGTCTTATGCTGTAAACTATCATAGACACTAAAGAAGTGAGAGACTATATAAAACCTAAAAAGAACATTTAAAACACAAATAATAAAACAAATCATGGCAAATGGGAAAGAGACAGAAAAAGAGCAAAGGTTATAATTTAGATAGTAAGAGCTACAACAAGTATGAAAAAAAACTTGCAACACATATCAAAATCAACACAAACCGTTTTACAATTGTATTAGGGAATAAGAGTGGTCAGGAGAAATGTGGACCTGTTAAATAATGATAATAGTGATATTATCCGTGAAAAATAAGGAAACTGCAACTTGCTGAATAATTTAAGAAACTTGAGGCAGGGAAACTAGGATTTATGAAACAATTGAGCTCAGATTATAGCTGCGACAGAGAGATTCTCCATCATAATGAAAAATCCAGAACAGGACAAAGTATTTAAGTCCAACTCCCCAGTCTAGCATTTCCCATCTTCATGGAGGTGGGGCTAGAGTTAGTCAGTCTATGTGTGCTCAATTCACAGAAAAGCCCATCACTTAAATCACCAGCTGCCTCCATTAACTTCTGATTTTTGAATCCTAACTACATGAATCATGAAGGAATGAACTGGGAGATTGTTTGGATAGTGAGGGAACCCCATGTGAAATTGTGACCTTCTTTGCACTCTAAGGCAATTTCCAATGAATATCTCAACCAGGTAGTCATTACAGTACAGAAGGGGGATGTTCAGCCCATTGAGTCATGTCAAAAAATGGCATAGAGGAGGAGCAACCTTTAAGAATGAAATCACTTCTGTGATTCTACAGGATATAATGAGAGGCAAACAAACAATAAAGATTTTATGAGCAAAATTAATAAATAGAAAAGGATTGACAACTTTGGAGAGAGCTGTAGGGCAAGTTAAAGTGGTAGATTGGCTAAATGCAAAGATTAAACAAACATGCAAAAAGGCAGGATCATTTTAAGGGGGGATTTAATATTTCATGTGGATTAGCATTAGTAGACTTGGAAAACCATTGAATTTCTTGAGGTGGTTTTCTGGGATTATTTCTGCAAAAATATGTCTGAAAGCCAATATGGGACCATGCTTTATTTGATTTAGTACTGAAAAATGTATCAAAATTAGCTAACAGTCTAAGAGAAGTACTCTACCCCTTTGGTTAAGACCCTGCAAAAGCTTTAGGATTGTTTGAATTACATATGAATATGCACTCCTTATCACAAACATGTTGGAACTATCAGCTGTCCAGGGAGTGTCAAAGTTTTCGAGGAAAAAGTGTCAAAGAATATTAAGTGAGTTGGAGGTAAGGGCAAAGCATGGTGGGTGGGGGGAGATATGGAGTGGCATGAGTTGGCATTGGAAGTGAGAGGGGCCATGGAATGGTTAGAGGACATAGACTACTATAGGGAGAGTGAGGGGCCATAGCAGTGGATAGAGGGCACAGACTGACAGAATGAAATGGCATAGGTTGGCATGAATGGGACATGTTTGTGGGTTGAAGCGTGAAAGCTGAGGACTGGAGGGATTTGTAATTTTTAAAAACATTTAGACATATTGCTAGGGTATAGGGATAGGCCATGAGTCCAGCCTACCTCCATATCTGGCAGCCTCTGCATTCGTTTCTACCTTCCTTCTCCCCCAAATGAAAATCTGACATATGGGTACTTTTGTTTTCAACATTTATTTATTAGTGTCACAAGTAGGCTGACATTAATGTTGTAGTGAAGTTACTGTGAAAATCCCCTCATCACTATGCTCCAGCGCCTGTTCAAGTACACTGAGGGAGAATTTAGCATGGCCAATGCACCTAACCAGTATGACTTTCGGACTGTGAGAGGAAACTGGAGCACCTGGAGGAAACACATACAGGTGTGGGAAGAATGTGCAGATTCTGCACAGACAGTGACCCAAGTTAGGAATCGAACCTGGGTCCTTGGCTCTGTCATGGGGTAGTGCTAACCACTCTGCTACCATGTCACCCAAGTCAAATTCACTGTGCTGGCAGATCCCCTGACTCTGTGAGCCCAACTTGGAGACGAAAATCTGCTTGAGAAAATTATAGCAGATTTTAAGATAGGATAACTGAACAGCTTGAAAATTTTAAGCAGATGAGTGAAAACTAGCATGGATTTGTGAAATGTAGGTCATGAGACCAACCTGAATTTTTTTGAAAAGTTAACTAAAATTAGGCAATTTTCTCACAAGATGTTGTGAACTGAAGCTGAAGCCCATGGGATTGTCAAATTTGCTCGGAAATCAGCCAAACAGCAAGAGACAAAGTAGGGATAATGGACAGGTACTCAAATTGACAGGTACTTGTCTAGTGGTGCTTCATATCGATCTGCAATAGGGGCTCAACTATCCTGCATTTATTAACAATTTAGATGATGCAACAGAAAACCACATCTCCAAATTTGTCACTGTTACAAGATAGGTGGCATTGTAAGCATTGTAAACATCTGTGAGTGCTACATTAGAAAGGGATGCCGATTGATTAAATAAATGGACAAAACTATGGCAAAAATGGGTTTCAATTTCAAATGAGGCCATTCATTTTGGATCTAAAAGGAAAGAACAGAGTACCTTCTAAATGGTGAAAAGCTAGAAACAGCAGAAATCCAGGTATACAGATCATTAAAATGTCCAAACATCTAGATCAATTGTTAATTTTAAATTTGAGACTAATAGATTGTTGTTAAGGTATAAAGGAATATGGGACAAAGGGGTATAGGGCAGCACAGTAGCACAATTGTTAATACTACTGCCTCGTGGGTTCGTTTCCCGACTTGGGTCACCGTCTTTGCAGTGTCTGCATGTTTTACCTGTATCAGTGTGGGTTTCCTTTGGGTGCTCTGGTTTCCTCCAACAGCCTGAAAGATGGGGTAGTTAGGGACATTGGCTATGATAAATACTTCCTTAGTGTTTCCAAACAGGGTGGAATGTGGCAGCTAGGGGATTTTTACAAAGACTTCATTGGAATTTTAATATAAGCTGACTTGGGATACCAATAAATAAAATTTATGTGGAATTAGCCTCAAAGGCTTAAGTGATCTATTCTTATATTCCTATATTGGTTCAAAGCTTATGTGTCGACTGTTAAACTGTTGAGTTTAACCAATTTGTCATCCATAAAAGGGAATTGAAATGGCATAATGTTATACATGGGATGGGGAGAAGGGGGAAGGGGGGTGCCAGCTCTGATCACTGGACAGCTGGATATCAACTCTGATCATAGGGGGAAGGACTGGGGAAGCCTCTGAAACTGCCATGGTGAGGTCAGCAGAGAGGCTAATTTTTCCTTTGAATGTGGCCCTAATCTCAGTGCAGTCAGGCTTTTCTGGCATGTGTAGGCCTCACCACTCAATGTGATGGCATGAAACATACCCACCTGCTTTTATTGACAGAGGGTCAGAAGATCTGGAGAGATAACTGGCTTGTCCCACTCGAGATATTCCCCAAACTAAAATATTACCATTCATCCAAAGACTTTGTTATCTCAACTAAGATGAAGAAAGAACATGGCTAACACTGCAACCTAACTCAAGATTGCCACTTTGAGGTACCTTATCAAACATTGTTTCTTAATCTATGTGAGGCACCGTGCTCTCATTCAAGGTTATTGTGACTTTCCAACCAATACTGCTATTTTGTCATACATTTTAATGGAACAATTTTGCCATTGCATTGTTTCTGAGATAGGTGTTCCCGTATGCTGAGCATGGATCATCTGTCAATATAGCATCAGGTCATAGTATAAATGAGATAGATAATGAATGTTTTATGTGATTCATCTGATCTTGTTTCTTTGTGCTTGAAGCGTGCTTGTCAGTATTTTCATTAATTTGATCATGATTGCTGTCTAAGATAAAAGTATTATTTTTTGGAGGGGATTGTAAGTGGGTCAAAGAACACAACTATCATATTGTTCTACTATGTGATATATGACACCAGGAAACCACATTATAGGTTGTGAAATCTGCATCAGTAGTCAATTGCATTGTTTATCAAGGTCAGTTATAGGGGGGAACCAAATATTGGACTAGTTCCATTGTTGAAGGTTCCACCATGTTTACTAAGACATTCTAAACCATTCCATCGTATTAAAAGAGGTGAGTGGTTTAAACAAAAATATTCCTTTTATGCATTGCTTCTCCAATAAATGCCTCTTTTTCATTGATGGAGTGATGACCATATTTCACAGAAGTATTTGCCGGGTATAAGCTTAGCTTTCATCAAGCTTCCAAATAATATTCTTTTTCCTTGAGGCATTTAATTTTCCCATTTTCTATTTAAAGTGTTATATTGAAAATGTGTCACCATTCTCAGAGTTCAAGAATATGTAAAAATCCTTTGAGATGAAAAACTAAAAGTTTTTTTAATATTAGGAATTTTTGATGTAATAAAGCTTAAGACTTTGGTTAGAATTTCCATTTTAAATGCTTATATGTTTATAACTCACTGAGGTTGTGTCAGTCAATATAATATGGCCAAAATATTTAAAGCACAATTTGAATATTAATGTTCAGTATACACATTCTGACATGATGTGGCGATGCCACTGTTGGATTGGGGTGGACAAGATGAGAGGTCACACAATAGCAGATCATAATCCAATTGGTTTATTTGAAATCACAAGCTTTCAGAGTGCTGCTCACCATCTCTGGGCAAAAAAGCTTTTCTTCACATCCCACACAGAGAAAATCAAAGTCATACTGTGTGGGAAGTAGGAGCTTTTGTAAAAGTAAAAATTTTTTAGTCAGTCGCTAAGTTGGAATGGATTGCCTAATTGTGTTAACTATTTTTGAATGTGCATTAGTTTTTCTTCTGCTCTTTTTTTGGCTTAGATGCCCATTAAACAAAGCAAATATTACAATCAAACTCAATTTTGATTTACATAACTGAGGTTTGTAAACAGGATTATTTTAGTGCAACAACAAATAACTTACATTATATAGGACCCTAAATCTAATAAACATCCCAAAATGTTGCAAGTCAGTGATCAAAAGCTTGTCCAAAGCGGTAGGAGGATCTTTGATTTTAATCATTCCATCAATGGTGCTTGTGCTTTTTGTAACCTCAATGCTAAGCTCTATAATATCTTTCCTACATCAATCTACACCCTTCTTTGTCAATTTATCTCTTCTTCCTTCGTTCAAGACACTTCCTAAAACTTACCTCATAGTATACTCCGCATTCACCTGAATGAATGCAGCCCCAACAACATTCAAGAAGATTAATACTATCCAGGAGAAAACAGCCCAGTTGATTGGCACCCCATCCACCACTTTCCACATTTATTCCCTCCATCACTGATGCATAATGGCAGCAATATTTGCTATGTACAAGTTGCATGACAGTAACTCACCTTGACTCCTTCAACAGCAGCTTCAAAGCCCGCAACTCAACTACCTTGACAAATAAGACCAGAAAATGTATGGGAGCACCACATCTGCATGGTGTCCCCCAAACTGTTCACAATCCTGACTTGGAAATATATTCCCGTTCCTTCACTGTTATTGGGGAAAAAATCCTGGAATTCACTTCTCTGAAGCATTGTGAGTGCATCTACACTACATGGACTGCAAGATTTCAAGGTGATGTCTCATCATGACATTCTCAAGCAGAATTAGGTATAATCATTAAATGCTGTAGACACAACACCCACATCCCATGAGAGAGTGTAAAGAGCTGCAGTCCATTGAGTTTGTTAAAGTCATATAGAGTTTTGCAACACCAAAAGGTAGTGTTGGCCCATCCTGTCTGTGCCAGCTGTCAAGCACCAATCTATTCTGATTCCATGTTCTAACATTTTGTCTATAGCCTTGTGTGCAATGGTGTCTCAAGTGCTCATCTAAATATTCTACCATTCAATTATATCATGGTGATGACCTCATATTCTGGACTCAACAACTTCCTGTGGTAATGAATTGCATAGGCTCATCACTGTTTGGAAGAAGAAATACGTTCTCACTTCTGTCCTAAATGGTACACCTGAATCCTCAGATTGTGATCCTGGTTCTGGACTCCCCCACCATCGGGAACATTCTCCCTGCATCTACCTTGTCTAGACCTGTTAGAATTTTATATCTCAATGCGATCCCCCTTCAGTCTGAACTCTGAGAACAATCCTAAACTAGTCAATTGCTCCTCATACATCAGTCCTGCCATTCTTGGAATCAGTGTAGTAAAGCTTTGCTGCACTCCCTCAAGAACAAGAACATTCTTCCTCAGAAAAGGAGGTGAAAACTGCACACAATATTCAAGGCTTGGCCTTATCAAGGCCCTGTACAGTGGCAATAACAAATCCATGCATTTAAACTCAAAACTCTCTCAATGAAGGCCAACGTGCCATTTGCCTTCTTTATCGCCTACTGCACCTGCATGCTTACCTTCAGTGACTGGTGCATAAGGACATCCAATCTCACTGCACACTGTCCACAGCCAATTTACAGCCATTCAGGTGGTGATCTGCCTTCTTGTTTTTGCTTATAAAGTGAATAACCTCACAATCCACTCCCCCAACCTGTCCAGATCACTCTGAAGGATCTCTGCATCCTCATCACAGTTCACCCTCCCACCCAACTTGGTATCATCTGCAAACTTTGAGATGTTACATTTTGTTCCTTCATCCAAATCATTAATGTATATTGTGAATAGCTGGAGTCCCAGTGCATGTGGGAACCCACTACTTACTGCCGCCCAATTTGAAAAGCACCCATTAATTCCTACTCTTTGCTTCCCCTCTGCCATCCAGTTTTCTGACCATTTCAATACATTTCCCCCAATTCCATGCACTTCAATCTTGCACGATAATCTCTTGTGCAGAACTTTGTTATTCGTTTTCTGAAAATCCAAATATGTCACATTTACAGTTTCCCCCTTGTCAAATCGACTAGTTACATCTTCAAATAATTCCAACAGATTTGTCAAGCATGATTTCCTGTTCATAAATCAATGCTGATTCTGTCTGATCCTGCCACTCTTTTCTAAATGCTCTGCCATTATGTCCTTGGTAATGGACTTGAGAATTTTTCCCACTACCGATTTTAAGTTTACTGGTCTATAATCCCCTGTTTTTTTCTCTACCTCCCTTTAAGAATATTGGACTGATTTTCACTACCCTCCAATCTTTAGGGACTGTTCCAGAGTCTATAGGATCCTGGAAGATGACTACCAATACCTCCACTATTTCTAGAGCCACTTCCTTAAATATTCTGGGATGTAGATTATCAAGCCCTAGGATTTATCCACCTTCAATCCCATCAACTTTCCCAGTATCATTTTTCTACTAATATTGATCTTCAGTTCTTCCCTCTCACTAAATCTTTTATGCAGGTACTAACTTCACACCATTTAGAAAAAAAATCTTTGATTAAAACCTACATGTGTGGGGAAGAAAAAACAGAATCATGTCAGCCTTTTATCACAGTTCTGGTTTCCAATCAGAGATGTGAGACGTTTCAGGTTAAATAATTGAAAACCCATAACAGTGACCAGAGAATTTAATAAAGATAAATAAATACACCTACATTTCTTTCTACCAGTAAAAATCATTTGAATATTTGTATATTTTAAAAATCACATATTATTTGTGGCAAACATCGGGGTACAACCTATTGACTTGTTTACAGCAGGACATTAAATCCTCTTGTCTCCTTTTACAAACAAATTTATTTTTGTCAATTTTATGATTTCAAACTGTAGTAACCAACAAAATCCCTGGGTTTTGGCTCAGTTTCTTTCATATTAAAGTGTTCAATTTTCAAAAAAATGATGACTGGTTAACTGCCAGTATTCTGAAGATGGGAAGATGTACAGTTTATTTAAAAAGGGGACATGCAACATGAACTCATTGAAATTATGACCAGAGATCAATTTGTTCTAAAGATGTTTCACATTGTCTGATTTATCTTAAACATGAATCCCCTGTTAAGTCTCTTTTTGAGAAAAATAAAGATGCTTATCTATAAGTTGAAAAACAAACATTCTGTAATGATACTTCATCAATTCTACTCATACCATTACATGCTGTATTTGCTCAAGGTTTTTTTTACTGAATTTAGTGGAATATTAGATGTGCTTTCATGCCTTGTGTGACCTTGTTGCACAAGTAGATGAGTACTTGATTCCCTATTAGACGATGACAAGCTTTGAGTCCCAGGGCTGCCAGAAATTTGATCTGGCATCCTCTCTTGGATGAGTGTCATTGGCTCCACATTGTGCTTCATGATGCAGTGGCATGTGGAAATTAAATATTCCAGCCTGAGCAGGCAGAAAACCATTATCTATCCCACTTGCTTGAATGACACCACCTGCCGTCCAATTGTAGTTCATTGTTTGGCAGTGGTCATGAGAAACCAGAAGCCTTTCTACAGCAAGACACAGGGCAATTTTCAACTTTGCCCTCTGACCACTGTCCTACTGGAGCAGATTGACTAACTCCTGTAGAACATGCCTGACTTTTGTCCCAGTGAATTTAATGAACAAGCATTGACTGGCTTTAATAGAGGGGTGGGTAATTCACTCCAATCATGTTACAATCGTGATTGAAAAGATTTGGTAAAGTGACACTTATGCATGCATCTGGATTGAGTGCAGACTTCTGAAATATCTTAGTGTCAAGAAGCTGAATGTGGAATCAATAGAGTTCCACGTACTCGCTGAATTCTCCAGTCTCTCATGCCCCATTACCAATGAAAATGGAGAATTTGGCGCTCAGTCAAACCTTCATTCACTGCAGCGGGACTGGAGAATCCCAGCTGCGGGCAATGTCAGAGAATTATCTGTTAAAGTGAAGCAGAATTTGAATAATATGTTTCTTTTTACTTAAATATCAGACTGTCTTGATTTGAGCAATCAACAAGATTAATTCCCTTGAATAAAATAGTAGTATTGTTCCTCAAAAATGAGAAACAAAATGATTTGTTCAAATGTAAATTTCTTGTTAGCCATTGCTAATTTATAAAGTTTTCATATTGTGAGGATATTTGCCATTGTTTTATGTTTTTCCTGATATATGTAAGATACTCGTATAAAACATTGTTGTGAATTTTGTAGAATTTCTGAATCCTCCTATGGGGTTAAAACTGGTATTCTGACAATTGGGATTTCATGAAAATGACAGATTCAGTAATCTGATATGAGAGGCGCTGTGCAAAGTTTGTGAAGCATGTGAAGCTGAACTCCCCATTCAGAAATAGAACTTTGCTCTGACATGCACAAAGACCCGGTTTCAACCTGAAGCTGCTTTCACAAAGGATAAGTTACCCATCACAGACTTTTACATTTCATGTGTGGGTATATCTTATCCTATTCTCTAAATGAATAGCGACCATTTTAAAGAGTGTTTGTTAACATAGCTTTTTACAATTCAGATTACTGAAAGCGAAGCCATTGTTAATTCCTTAATTCCACACAGCAGGGCACAAATATCAAAAAAAAGGCACAGTGCAAAGCATTGTTAAACTAATGACGTTACTGGGAAATCCAAAGTTGTAACAGATACACGAAAGCATTTCATCCACCAAAACATTATATTGGAATAAACGTTAGACTCATTCATCAGAATATCATCACTTGATTAGTTGCACTGGAAACAACAAATATCGATTTTTTTATACTGGTAAACTTTTCACCTATGTAAGAACTTCACTTGAAATGACAATGAGCAATAGCAAAAGTGTAACATGAACATGAACATATTGTGAAAAACGTTGGAGGCTAGAGGATAAATTATAAGTAGCTATAAATTGTAAGCCTGTCTTGGCCTATACATGTATGGAAAGTGCAGTACACTGTTGGATATAAGTCTAATTTGGGATTAATTGATATAACATCTTACAGTTTAACATGTCTAAGCCCAAATTCAACTACAAACTCCACTATATTGAGTGTTGTTAGATGAATTTCTTTGAATCCAACACCAAATGTTCTTTGAACATATTCATTCAGAGGGTGAATATTTAAATTAGAAAGTGCCAATCTGGGAAGCAGAGAAGTAGACCTGGTTGCTTCATAGAATTTACTGTGCTGGATAGGTTGAGAACTGGCACAAACAAAGCCAACACTAGCAGAAGGATATCATTATAGAGTGATGATTTATATATAGGCAGCTTCCATTATATCAAGATGAAAGATGTTGACTGGAAGTGTAGAAAAACTCAAGACTTTTAAATATGATTACATAATTTTCTCTTGAAATCACTAAAACATTGAAGAGAATAGGTCAAAGAGCAACAAGAACTCTCAGAACCTCATCCTAGTAGTCTTGCTGCCTCAATGAATTTAGATAATTGATTGCTGTTATACACTTCAAGTGAGCAATTTGATACCCAACTCCAAGAGTTGCATGCTGCTTTTCTCTGAACTTGATCAGATCTGGAGTTTGAATTTAAAATTCAATTATAACATCACAAGAAAGTGCAAACTTCTTGTCATGTTATTAAAGCTGCAATGTGAAGCCAACTTCAGTGAGATATCACAATGTCTTAGAAAAGTGCTTTCTTCTAACAATTCCTATTTATAGAGGTAAAACAACAGTGTCATTCTGATGTTGAAGAAAGCTGCCCATAAAAATACAATGATTTAGGTGCTAATCTGAATCCACCACCAAATCAAGGGGATGTCCAAATATCCAATAATAGTGAAGTCATCAAATAGGTAAACAGTCAATCAAATTCTTGTGGAACAAAGAACAAAGAACAAAACAGCATGGGAAACAGGCCCTTTGGCCCAATGACCCTGTGCCACCTCCCCGATGCTTCCACCTCTACCTGTGATCCCTGTCTATGTTTATAGATCTATGGATTAAAAACCAAATTTGAGACAATTTAGGGAGAATTTGTTTTGCCAATTAGCCTAAGAGTACATCTTTGGGATGTGGGAGGAAACCGGAGCACCCGGAGAAAACCCACGCAAGCACGGGGAGAATGCGCAAACTCCCACAGACACAGGCCCAAATCCATATATCTGCACAGCACAGCGATAGTCACTGAGCTGTCGTGTTGCCCATCAACTGGTCTAGGTCAAGTTTACACTAACGACATGAAGCAGTAGTATACTCTCGAAAAAAATCCAAGAGCAGCCCTATTGCATGTATGCCCCTCGTTAGACAACAAGGCAGACCAAAGCACCTGTAGGATAAAAACAAGTACATCAATATCATTGTCTATTTACACACTTCCCAGGGACTCCCAAGGCTCATGATCCGTATTTTAATCAGTTTTCTATACCCCTCCATTCCCATTCTGTTCATGTGCCCATTTCTTAAATAACTCCAGAGTACCTGCCTCCACCACTTTACTTGGCAGCACATTCCATACCCCCATCACCCTCTGTGTGAAAAAACTCCCTCTAGCATCCAAATTATACCTTACCGCCCTTACCCTAAGCCCATGACCCCTCGTGCTATTCGAGTCCATCCTAGGAAAAAGCTTAACCCTGTTTATTCTATCTATACCCCTCATAATGTTGTGACACCTCTATTAGATCTCCTCTAAGTCTAAGAATAATTCTCATCTTCACTTTGAGGATACCCTCCATTGTGTTGTGTGGCATTGTCATTGTGTTGAATAGGATAGATTTTGAACAGATGTGGCAACTCAAAACTGAGCAAGCATGGCCGATTTATGGTCCGAAAGCATGTCTTTTGGAGTGTGGGAAGAAACTGGAATATGTGTAGGAAACCAACTCAGACATAGAGACAATATGCAGACTCTGCACAGACAGTGGCCCAAGCCAGGAATCAAGCCTGGACAATTGGCACTGTGAGGCCCCAGTGTTAATTATTGATCAATAATAAGACAATAATCTCTCCCTCAATGTCAACAAAACAAAGGAGATTGTCATCTGCCTCAGGGAGAGTAAAGGAGACATGCTCCTGTCTACATTGCTGGGGATGAAGTAGAAAGGGTAGAAACCTTCAAGCTTTTAGGTGTCCAGATCACCAACAACCTGTCCTAGTCGCCCCATGCCAACGCTATTGTTAAAAAAGCTCACCAACATCTCTATTTTCTCAGAAGATAAAGGAAATTTGGCATGTCAGCCATGACTATCATCAACTATTACAGATGCATTGTAGAAAGCATTCTTTTGGGTTGTATCACAGCTTGATATGGATCCTTCTCTGCCCAACTACAAAAAGTCGTGAACATAGCTCAATCCATCACGCAGACCAACCTCCCATCCATTGACTCTGTCTACACTTTCTGCAGCCACTGTAATTAAGGACCCCACGCAACCCGGACATTCTCCCTTCCACCTTCTTCCATCGGGAAAAGGATACAAAAGTCAGAGGTCACATACCAACTGACCCAAGGACAATTTCTTCCCTGCTGCTGTCAGACTTTTGAATGGATTTACCTTGCATTAAGTTAATCTTTCCCTACACCCTAGCTATGACTGTAACACTACATTCTGCATTCTCTTGTTTCCAAATGGTATGCTTTGTCTATATACTATGCAAGAAAAAATATTTTTCACTGTATGTTAACACATGTGACAATAATAAATCAAATCAAATTGCCACTGTGCAGCCCAGTAGCAACTGTGGTAGCAATACCAGACATAACTAAACATGATGCTACAACACAGGACTAATTTGTCTGCCTAACAGCATAAGCAACAAGAAATAGACAGAGATAAGCAATCTCAATAGCAACTGATCGGATCTAAACTCTGCAGTCCTGCCACATCAAGCTGTGAATGGTGGTGGACAATTAAACGACTCACTGGAGTAGAAGGCTCAACAAATATCCTTATCCTCAATGATATTGAGGAGCCCAACACATCAGTGCAAAAGATGATGCTGAGGTATTCCCAAAAATCTTCAGCCAGAAGTACAAATGAATGATCCATCTTGGGCTCCTCTAGAAGCTGCCAGCATAAAACTTTCAGTCTTTGGCCCATTCAATTCACTTCATATGATATTAAGAAATGGCTGAAGGCACTGGATACCGCAAAGGTGATGGGCCCTGGCAAGATTCCAGCATTAATGCTAAAGACTTGCAATCAAGAGTCTTACCCTGAGCCAAACTCTTCCAGCACAGCTACAACACTGACATCTAATCAGCAAAATGGAAAATTGCCCAAGTATGTCCTATATACAAGAAATTGGTGAACCAAGTCTCGCCCCCATCAGTCTACTCTCAATCATCAGTAAAATTATGAAAAGGGCCAGCAGCAGTGCTGTTAAGTGGCATTTACTCAGCAATAACCTGCTTACAGATGTTCAGTTTGGGTTTTGTCAGGATCACTTCATTCCTGATCTCACTACAGCCTTAGTTCAAACCTAGAGAAAAGAGCTAAACTCTAGAGTTCAGGTGAGATCAAATGTCCTTGACATCAAGGCAGCATGTGACTGAGCATTGCATCAAAGAGCCCTAGCAAAACTGAAGTCAGTGTGCATCAAGGGAGAAAATCCTCTGTTGTTTGGAGTCATACCTGGCACAAGGATATTTGTGATCATTCAGGTCAATCATCTCAGCTCCAGATCATCACTGCAGGAATTTTCCAGTATGGTGTCCTAGGCCCAACCATGTTCAGCTACTTCATTAATTACCTTCCTTCCATTATAAGGTCAGAACTGGGTATGTTTGCTGATGAATGCACAATGTTCAGTATCATTCACAATTCTCAGATACTGAAAGTAAGTGAAGTTTTTTTACTAGTCACAAGTAAAGCTTAGATTAACACTGCAATGAAGTTACTGTGAAAATCCTCTAGTCGCCACAGTCCATCACCTGTTTGGGTCAATGCACCTAACCAGCATGTCTTCCAGAATATGGGAGGAAACCAGAGTACCCGGAGGAAATCCATGCAGACGCAGGGAAAATGTGCAAACTTCTGACAGACTATGACCAAGCTGGGAATCAAACCAGGTCCCTACTGCTGTGCAAAGTGTTCTGCCTCCCCCGTAGCAGTCCATGTCCAATTTCAGCAAAACTGGGACAATATTCAGGCTTGGGCTGACAAGTGGCAATTAATATTCATGCCACACAAGTGCGAGGCAATGATCATCTCCAACAAGAGAGCATCTAACCATTGCCCCTTGACATTTAATCTGAATCTTGCAGTATCAATATCCTAGGAGTTACCATTGACCAGAAACCAAATTGGACTAACAATGTAAATACTGTGGCTACCAGAGCAGATCAAAGGCTAGGAATCCTGCAGTGAGTAACTCACTTCTAACTCCACAAAACCTGTCCACAAGGCACTATTCAAGAATGTAATAGACACCTTCCACTTGCTTGGCTAGATGCAGCTTCAACAAGATTCGAGAAGCTCAATACCATCCAGGACAAGGTAGCATGCTTAATGGCTACTCTTCCCACAAACATTCAATCCCTCCATCATAGACAAATATTGGGAGTCTTGTGCATCATCTATATGATACTGCAAGACCACACCAAAGTTCCTTAGGCAGCACCTTCTAAATCCATGACAAATACAATCTAGAAGGAAAAGAACTGCAAATATCTGGCAACATCACCACCTACAGGTTCCCCTCTGAGCCTCACAATTCAGACTTGAAATACTTCATTGTCACCATGTCAAAATCCTAGAACTCCTTCCCTAACAGCACTGTGGATGTCCCATATCTCAGGGCCTGCAGCAGTTCAAGAAGGCAGCTCACCACTATTTTCTCAAGGGTAACTTGGATTGAGCAATAAATGTGGCCAGTAATGACCACATCACTGATTAGATTAGTTAATTAATCAATAAAAAAACTATTCTCGCACACAACAAAGTAGGAACTAAAATTACATTTTTTATAAATTTTATGGAGAGTGAAATAAAGATTGGGACATACATAAGGGGAATTACTGGAAGCTGAAATATTTGTAAAGCTTTGTTTAATGTGGTACTTTTCACGACCATCAGACATCTCAAAGTGCTTTACAAACAATTAGTTATCTTTGAAGTGCAGTCACTTCAATGTTGGAAATATCAAAAACAGATGTTTTTAAAAATTATATATTATTATGGCGGACAATGGAATTTGTATCATTATGGAAAACTTGTCACTGTGCAAATAAAAAATTAATCTTTTCAGACCAGAAATGTTGTTTAACTGTAATTTGGACACCATTTTAAAATCCAGTTGCACCTCATTAAGAAGGACATTTGTGGGGGTGGAGAGGTAGTACCAATATTCTCAGTGATCTCTAAAGGCACTTCAGCAGCACACCCTGTGGAGCAGCAGGAATCTCACAAGCAGCAAAATCTGGATTTCACGACACAAGTGTAGACACCAAGTGGCTGTCAGTTCACAGGGAAATGACTGCAAGCATTGATAGTATTTGATTTATCAGTACGCAGCAAAGGTTTTCCTCACAGTTAGTGAGTGCTTTGGCCTTGGACAGTACTCTGAACTGGAATTTATTTATATTGATTCATGGAATGTTTGCATCACTGCTAAGGCCAGCATGTATTGTCCATTCCTAATTGTCCTTGAGAAGATGCTGGTGAGCCATCTTTCTGAACACAATCAAGTGGCTTGCTTGGCCCTTTCAGGTCTGGGTTCATGGTAAAATTGACATTCCAGGCACACTACAGCTGCCATTTGGTTTTGATGTTTCTTTTGTTGTAAATTTACAACGTTAATTGCTTTATATGAGCATCTAATTATCTTGCTTGGCTTCGACAACAAAAAAAGAGTGATGCTAAATGAGTCAATTCTGCCAGAAGTCACTGTCAGCGAGAACTCAACCTTATTTTCGGTCTCTCTGTTCTTGTCAGCCAGTTTCAGAAACAAATGAGATAAACTAGTCCATGGATGCAAGAAACTAAAGTGATGAGAGCGGAAGAAAATAAAGAATGATTGGAGAGAAAGAGCCTGTGTGGCATATTACTAGGATGGAGTGATAGATAAGGGCAGAGGACTGTTGGGTGAACGCAGTAAATTGGCAAAAAACCCCAGTCACAGAACATGAGATGCTGACAGCACATTGACACAGTGGTTGGTGCTGCTGCCTCACAGCATCAGGAACCTGGGTTCGATTCCAGCCTTGGGTAATTGCCTGTGTGGAGTTTGTATGTTCTCTCCATGTCTGCCTGGGTTTCCTATGGGTGCTCCAATTTCCTCCCACATCCACAGATGTGCAGGTTAGGCAGATTGTCTATACTAAATTGTCCCAAGATGTATAGGCTCAATGGATTAACCATGGGAAATGTGTGGGATTATGGATACAGGGCGGAGGAGAGGGTAAGACACTGTCAGAGAGTTAGTGCAGACTCGATGGGCCGAAAGGCATCTTCTGCACTGATTCTGTGATTCTATGAGAGCTGTGAGCAATCTAGAGTCAAAGAGATACACATCATGTCTGCACCAAAGACAAACCACCTAATTATTTAATCCCATTTTCCAGCACTTGGCCCATAGCCATAATCACCTTCGCATCATAAGTGCATATCTAAATACGTGATAAAGTATTATGAGGGTCTCTGCCTCCAATACCTTTCCAGGCAGTAAGTTCCAGACTTCCACCATCCTTTGGGTGAAAATATTTTTCCTCATGTCTCCTCTAAACCTCCTGCCCCTTACAATAAGTCTATGTTTCCTGGTCATTGAATCCTCCCCAAAGGGAAAGGTTTCTCCCTATCTATCTATACCCCTCATAATTTTATACATCTCAATAATGAGCCGGATTTTACCATTGTGTCACACCCGTTTTCAGGCATGAAAACTTGGTAAAGTTCGGCATGAGGCGATTAATGCGATCCATGCCTATGTCCACACTGATGTTCATTTTATCGAAAATGGTGTGATCTGAACCGTGCTGGAAATGGGTGCAGCGACAACTTAAATGCATTTACATGAATTTAAATTGAATTAATGAGTTGCCCACCTGACTTTACCAGCATTTCCCCCCTTTACCATTGCATTCGCCCATCCAGATTTGGCATGGAACAAATATATTCGGCAAAGGTCTGTTTCGGGTGCTCCACCTTCTGAAGTGGTAAGTTCAGAGGTCCCAACTGCTCTCTGACTCAAATCGGTGGGGCAGCAGGGAGGCCTGATCATTCTCTGGTGGGGGGGGGGGGGGGGGGGCGTGGTGGTGAGAATGAGGTCCGATTATTCTCTATTGGGAAGGAGAGAGGCCGGATGGTTCTCTGGTGGGGAGGGTGGGGGGTTGAGGGTTCATTGCCACTTGCAGGCGATTGTTGGGGAGGGAAGGGAGCAGAGGATCATGATTGATTCGGGTAGTGAAGGGTGGATAAGGGGGACAGCTGTGTTGTGGGTGTGGGGCGATATTTGTGGGGACCATTGCTCCCGCTTCTCACTCCTGGGTCGCTTTATCCACTTTTTGCAGCCTGGGAATGATCTGACAGTAGCGTGATTTTCAAATATTTTTTACACTGCGCATGCGCAGTTCAAATCTCCAATCAGAGCTGCAGCATTTGGGGGGCGATAAGCATCGCCTACAGCGTGATTCAGACTTGCGACTTTTTTTTTGGGCTGAGTTCGTATAGGGCCGCCTGATAGCAAGTTTCCAAGTCAGATCTGAATTGCGCCCAGATTCAGCATTTAGAATGAAAATGGTAAAATCGGGCCCAATGTTCCTCATCAGTCTCCTCCGTTCCAAGGAGAACAGCACCAGTCTATCCTTATAACAAAAACTGTCCAGCCCAGGCAAAATCTCCTCAGCACCTGTTCAAATGCTATCAACTCCCTCCAACAATGTGGGTTCCTGAACTGCACACAACATTCTAGAAATGCAATATATCCAATGTTTTGTATAGTTCCGGCATAATCTTCCTGTTCTTAAACCGTACAGGTGGGATTTTCCAGCTACACATGTCCTGCAACTGGAAGTTCCCGCCCAAGATCAACGGGTCTCTGCAAGGTTCACTGAATTTTCTGTTTTGTCTTGTGGTGGTTAGAATGGGAAAACTTTGCTCTATGCCTCAGCTACTAAAGGCAAAGGGCAAGTTCTTACCGAAAAATGGCAGTGTGTTTCTGGCAAGGAAACTGGTGCATTTCCCTGCAGAGAAGCTGATTGCTTTCTCTCCAAAACTTAAAACACTCTGACAAAAAAAAGGCTCAGTGTATTGTACACTGTCATATAAAGGGGCAGGGCAGCAACATGCCGGCAAAACCCGGCTGTACGAAAGTCAGGACACCATCTTTAAAAGGTGCCATGCTCAGAGCACACACTAACATTCCCACTCACTCAGGTTCTCCCCTCCCTCCCGTCCCATCCAGTCCCATGGTCAGAGCCATCAATGACTCCTCCCCCAACTGATTGGAACAAGCATTCATCCACCCCCATCCCCCAACAGCTAATGCTGTGCCAGGCCTATTCTTCTTCCCAGACATCCCCACCCTCTCCCTGATGCAATGGTCTTTGGCATCCCTTCCCCATCCCCACACAGCCATTGCTGGCACCCCTCCCCACCCCCACCACACAGCCATTATTGCCATGCCCAGCTCCCAAGATTGGTTCCAGCATGCATCTCTGAATCCCTCCTCCCTCTCCCTATGAGTCTCCCACTGAAGTCTGCTTCTGTCATGCCCCAGCAATGCCAGGGTGGCATGGGCATGGTGCCAATATGGCAGTGCCAATCTGTGCTAAGGGTTAAGCATAGTTGCCGGTCATGTCTCTCTCTGACGAGGCCTACACTTTTCTTTGAAGCACTGGGGAACCTCTACAACAGGTTCCTGTCTAGGTGAACCTGTTGTAAATGGTGACAGCATGACATCAAGCCAACGCCCACTGAAAATGCAATGAGAAGGGAAGTCCTGCTAATGACATGCTAATGTATTAAATGGAGCCTTTTGCAGTTCTGTGGTGTATTTCACGGCACACCCGCAGCTAGAGGCCAATGTGATTGGAACTCAAAAACTCTCTGAATTTTGAGCATGCATCTCTATTTCTGCAAGCGGAGGATGTAGGCTCAAAATCGCCCCTACTGTCTCTACTATAAATCCAATGCATTTTCTAACCTAGAAACACAAAGTTTAATTTTCTGGAAATTTAAGTTTAAGAAATTTTACAAATCAAAACCCCAAATAGTGGCAATAACTAATCACAGAGTGTCCATTCAACAACTGGCCAAATCCTAAAAAAGCCAAATTAACCAGGGCTTCCTCCTTCCTCTTTGACCACTGATTATGAAGGGATGAACACAGCACTCACAATTAAAGGGTTAAATATTTAGTTGTGTTGATGATGGATTAAGGTTCCCAGTGGCGTATATCTCTAGCAGTCTGTGTATAGAAGCCAACTCGAAAAAATATGTTTGAAGTGGTAGGGCTAATCATGCAGAAGCAATTTGCAATTTTTTCCCCCCTCTCTTGTCCAGATAAAACAGAGCATTATGACATTGCTTTCACTAAGCAAGGTCAATTTACTGTGAAAAGACTTCCTTGGAATACCAGTTTCAAATAAACTTTCATCCCCAAAAAGGATTTTCCCTATTACTTACCTCATTGAAAAGACAAACTGAAGTGGACAGTTCTATGATGATACGCACGTATTTGTTGTTCCTTCCTCCCATCCCCCCCACCCCTTTTTTCCACCTCACTCCCTCTGTTTCCTTATCAGATACAGGTTGTAATACGATCCCCAACTTTTTAGTTGCAACACACTGAGAATGAAAGGAAAAAGCTCAGTTTCGGAACAAAGGCTGACATCTTTAATTAGATCAAACTAATGGGAAGCCCAAATAATATTTTGTGGTCCAGTTCAGTATAGCCAAAGTATTTTAGCCCATGTTTTTAATCTTAATGGTTTCATACGGCTCAATTTTGTAGGTGCAAGTCATCACTTTCTAAACAATTGTCAAAGTGACAATTGCCTGTATCTTAATAATAAATGTCTTTAAAGTTGTGCATTTATGCCTGTTTTGCAGCCCCTGCTAATTAAATTAAGACTTTAACCAAAGCAAGAGAAAGGCTCCATGCTACCATTTCCTTCATGGCTGATGTCCAAGACAGATAGCTCTTGTAAAAAATTAAACAAAGGTACACCTTAATCAGTTGTTCTGGTATTTAGTCAGCTGGGACAGCCATGCACTAATGCTCTTACTCTCAATAGTCCACTCTATTAGTGTTCTTCAGGCACTTTGTGCTGTTAATGATGCTCATAGGCGGCTGACTATGATAAGGAGTTGCACGACTCAGATTCAGATAACTAATGGCTAGGGAGCCTTCGAGTGATTTACCAGCCCCTGAATCACTTAGAAGCAGGTATATATTTCATTTTATATTGCATAAATGCATATTCTTCAAATCTCATAAAAATTCTCAATTGTGCCATTGCAATTAGAACTAAGTTTAATTTCATTCTGACCACCACTGTCCCTTTTCCCACAAATTAATGTGGAAAAGAATATATGTAGAAATATACAACTATATATATTTCACTTAGAAGCACGATTAGGCCATTTGGTCCTTCAGATCTGCTCTGCTATTCATTTTGATCATGATGGATCATTAAATTCAAATCCTGATCCCATCTTCTCCCCCTATTCCTTGATCTTTATAACCCCAAGAGCTGTATCTAATTCCTTCTTGAAATCACACATTTTGGCCTCAACAACTTTCTGTGGTAGTGAATTCCAAACATCCACCATTCACCGAGTGAAGAAATTTCTCTGCACCTCATTACTGAAAGGTTTACCCCTAATCCTCAAACAATGACATTTAGTTGTGGACTACGCAACCATTGAGAACATTCTTTCTGAATCTAGCCTGATCAATCCTTTTAGAATTTTAGGTTTCTATGAGATCCCCTCTCATCTTCTAAACTCCAATGAATATAGTCCTAACTGATTTAACCTCTCCTCATAGAACATAGAACATAGAACATTACAGCGCAGAACAGGCCCTTCGGCCTTCGATGTTGCGCCAACCAATTAAGAAAAAGCAATGACTCTCTAACCTAAACCATTCCCTTTTCGTCCATAAACTTATCTACTAACCTTTTAAACGCCACCAAACTTGGCGCATCTACAACTGCAGCAGGCAGGGCATTCTATACCCTTACCACTCTCTGGGTAAAGAACCTACCTCTGACATCCGTCCTATAACTACCACCCCTTAATTTAAAGCTATGTCCCCTCGTGCTAGCTTTCTCCATCCTAGGAAAAAGGCTATCACTGTCCACCCTATCTAAACCTCATATGATAGTCCTGCCAACTGGGAATAAGCCTTATAAGCCTTCGCTGTACTCTCTCTATAGCAATGACATGCTTCTTCTGATAAGGACAACAAAACTGCACACAGTACTCTAGCGTGACCTCACCAATGCCCTATACAATTGCAGTAAAACATTCCTATTCCTATACTCAAATCCTCTCGCTATGAAGATCAACATACTAGTTGCCTTCTTTACTGTCTGCTACACCTGCACATGTACTTTTAGTGACTGCTATACAAGGACACCAAGGTCTCACTGAGTACCCATCTCTCTCAATTTATGCCCATTCATATAATAATCCATCTTCCTATTTTTGCTACCAAAATGGATAATCTTGCATTTATCCACATTGTACTACATCTGTCAAGTGTATTCCCACTCACTCAACCTGTCCAAATCAAGCTAAAACATCTCTGGATCCTCCTCACATATCACCCTCCCAGCTAACTTTGTATGATATGTAAATTTGAAAATAATGCATTTAGTTCCCACTTCCAAATTATTGATACGTAATGTGAATAGTTGGGATTCTAGTACAGATCCCTTTGATATCCCACTAGTCATTGCCTGCCATACAGAAAAAGACCCATTAATTTAACTCTCTGTTTCTTGTCTGCTAACCAGCTTTCTATCCATTTCAATACATCAGCTCCAGTCCCATGCAATTTAGTTTTACATGCTAATCTCTTATGTGAGACCTTGTTGAAAGCCTCCTGAAAGTCCAGATAAACCACCTCTACTAGTTATATATTCATAGAATTCCAGTTGATTTGTCAAGCATTATTTCCCTTTTGTAAATCCATGCTGACTTTGTCTGATTATGTCACTGCTTTACAAATTCTGAGTTATGAAATCCTTGAAAACGGACTCTAATAAGTGTTGTTAAGCTCACTGGTCTATAGTCCCCTGTTTACTCTTGACTTCCCTTTGTGAATGGTGGGCTTACATTAGATGTTAAGCTCACCGGCTCTATAGTCCCCTATTTACTCTTGACCTTCCTTTGTGAATGGTAGGCTTACATTAGATGGGTTCTGTATCTGTAGGAGCCAATCTAGAGTCCAAATAATTTTGGAAAATGACTGCCAATGGATCTACTATTTCTAGGGTCACTTCCTTCAGTACTCTGGGATAAAGATTATCAGGCTTCATTCCCATTAATTTCCCCAAATCTATTTGGCTACTCAAACTGATTTTCTTTGGCTCCACACTAAAACTTGTTTCTCAGAACTTCTGGTACATTATTCATGTCTTCCTTCAGGAAGGTAGAAGCAATGTACAAATTTAGCTCCTCAACTATTTTTTCCCCTGTTATGAATTTCCCCGTTTCTGACCGTCAGGGGCCTTTATTCATTTTTGTCACTTTATCTTTTTAAATAACTATAGAAAATTTACAGTCAGCTTTTATGTTCCTCAGTAGCTTACTTCCATACTCTATTTTCTGTTTCTTAATCAATCTCTTTGTTTACCTTTGCTGAATTCTAAACAGCTTCCTATCCTCAAATTTATTGTGTTTTGTTGCCAATTTGAATGCTTCTTCTTTGAATCACAACTGTCTCTAAATTTCCTCGTTAGCCATGATTTGGCCACAGTTCCCTTTCCACTCTTATGCCAAATGAGAATAAACAATTTTGAGGTTTACCTATTTGTTCCTTGAATACCTGTCCTGCCAATCCACGGTTGTTCCTTTCAGTAATGTTTCCCAGTCTTTCATAATCGACTCTTGCCTCATATTATCATAGCTATTTTTAAGATTCAAGACCCTGGTCTCAAAATCAACTGCCTTGCTATCCATCTTGGTAATGAGTTCTATCATATTGTGGTCACTCATCCCCAAGGTTGCCAAGTAATCCTTTCTGATTTACAATAGCTACTCCAAATGTCCAGTTCCCTTGTTTGTTCCTCAACATATTGGTCCAGAAAACTATCACGGATACAGTCCAGAAATTTCTCTGTAGTACAATGATTAATTTGACTCACTCAATTTATATGTAGATTAAAGTGACTCATAATCGCAGATTTTCCTTTATTACATGCATCTCTGATTTACTGTCTAATGCTATACCCAATATTACCAATACAGTTTGATGATTTGTATGCAACCCCCATGAATGATTTTGCTCCTTGGTGTTTCTGAACTTGACTCGTATCGATTTCACATCATCAGGGCCGACATCTTTCCTCAATATTGTATCAATATCTTTGTTAATCGACAATGCATTCCACCAACTTTTCCTTTACATGTGTCCTTTCTAAACACTGAGTAGCCCTCAATGTTTAGTTCCTATCTTTGGTCACCTTGGAGCCATGTCGCTATGATCCTAACAATATCATACCCTTTACAACTATCCACGCAACTAATTCATCCATTTTGTTTCAAATGCTCTGAGTGTTCTGATACAAAACCTTAAAGTGAACCCTTTAAATGTTTCTTGTCCCATTTCTATTTTTTCTGATTCTGGCTCTTGTTTTCTCTGCTTTTCACTTTTCTTATTTTCTTGCTGTATTTTTCTCTTGATCATGAATCTCACTGCTCTGAATCCTTACAAAGGTTCCTATCACCCTGCCAAACCACTCTCGCAAATACCCCTTCTCTCACATCAATTCCAGTCCCAGATGTAACCCGTCCAATTTGTACAGCTCCCACCTCCCCAGAACCAATCTCATTGCCCCAGGAATCTGCAACTGTCTCTCTCACACATTCATCCTATATATCCTGCTGTTTCTACTCTGTCTAGCATACGGCATAGGTAGTAATCCTAGGATAACTACTTTTAAATTCTTACTTTTCAACTTGTTTTAAGTGCCACATAGTCTGTTTTTAGAACCTTATCCCTTTTTTTAATGTATGTTGTTTGTGCCAATGTATACCATGACCACTGGCTGTTCACCCTCTTCCTGCGGAATGTCCTATATTAATGTTGAATTTGAATAACAATAATAAAAACAATTCTGAATGAAGTGAAGTAACCTCAACTACAATTTCCAGTATTCACTGGTGTTTGGAAAAGTAAGAGGTGGCTTGATTGGAACTTCTATGTTCCTGAGCTGCTTTGACAAGGTGGATCTGTAGAGCATGTTTCCTGTTGTGGTAGAAGCTAGAACTGGGTATAATTGTTTTAAAAATCATTTATTCATTTAAGATATAGAGGAAGGGAATATTTTTCTTTCAGTGAGTGGTGAATCTTTAGAACTCTTTTCCTCAAAAAGGAATGGAAGCAGAGTCCAAATATTTTAGAGGTGGAACTGAATAGATTCTTGATCAACCAAGGGCGTGGTGAAATGGAATTGGGGATAGGCAGAATATCAAGTTGAGTTTTCAACCATGTCAACCTTGACCTTATTGACTGATAGTGCACGTTCGAGGGGCTGAGTTCTGATTCGTAAATTCATGTTTGTATGTTGAAATAGATTCAAAAAGAACAGCACATTACACTGAGCCAACCTGAGAAGGAGCAGTGCAATGACATGCATTTATAAAGTGCCTTTAAGGTAGATCAACGTTTTCATAGAGGCATACAGCAAAATGAAAGATAAGGAGAGTGAGCAACAGTCTGATTGAAGAAATGTGTTTAAAGGAGGATCTTAAAGTATAAGGGGATTGCAGAGATGCGGAGGGAGGAAATTCTAAAGCATTGCTGAAGGAAGGCTTCCAAAAATGGAACAAAGCAAAGGGAAAACACAAGATGCCAGCTTCAAAGGAACAGAGAGATTGCAGCCTGTACAACATTAGAGAAGATTTCAGAGCTTTTTAAAAGGAGACATGTGGTGGCACAATGGTTAGAATTGCTGCCTCAAGTGCCAGGGACTCAAGTTCAATTCCCTGCATGGGTCACTGTCTATGTGGAGTTTGCACATTCTCCCTGTGTTTGCATGGGTTTCCACTGGGTGATCTTGTTTCCTCCCACAGACTGAATGACATGCTGGTTAGGTGCATTGGTCGTGCTAAATTCTCCCTCAGTCTACCTGAAGAGGCATCAGAGTATGGCAATAGGGGATTTTTCACAGGAACTTCATTGCAATGTTAATGTAAGCCTACGTGTGATATTAATGAATATGTATCACACTTATTCATTAAACTTCTAAAACAGTAATGTACATGGCAGTGTTAACCTGTACTGCAAACACCCCTTTCTTATTAAATATGGGGAGTTTAAAGGAGGGTTTCCATTTAACAATACCTTGTCCTTACATTTCAATGGTTTAACACAATTTCCACATGTTCACGCCTCTTGCTTGAGATGGAGGGTGCCCTTAAATCTGAGCTGACTTGTTTTCCTGACAAAGAGACTTGCTTTGACTTTTGTGATTTTCTGCATCCTCTGATTCCACAGTCAGTTGAATTGACCAAGACCTATCATTACAAGAGGGTCTTGGAGGCCCGAGCATCAAATGGTGTGAAGAAAGCTTTCAAATGGATCATTTGACATTATCAATGGAATCAAGTCTTTGTCCAACATTACAGTTTGAATTTTCTCAGCTTTGTGGCAGTGTTCTAAGCACAGTGGGAAAGGTATGTTTCCCAATACTGTCACACCTCCAGTCCATTTTCACAATGGCAGATTTCCAAGGAAATCAGCAACATGTTCTTCAAGGAGGGGAGATTAATAACTCTGATCAAACCTCTGATCAAGGCCCATTATCTCACACTAATGGAATTCTCCAAACGCTGATGGGTCCGCTGCTGAATTGGAAACTCTGTGGAGGAAGTCTCCCAGTGGCGGATGGAAACTCTTCTCAACAATCATGGAACTGAAAAACTACTGTAACTGCCTCACTGCTCCTGCAAGGGGGCTTCTCCTTCATTATAATGGTCAAAGAAACCTCTGTTTGGCAGGCATCCATGAATGCCTTGATCTTGCGGTACCCAAGCGCTGTCCTACCTCCTTCAGCAGTGACCACTTCTTCCAGTGTGGCTGCTAACCATCCAGTGCTATGGGTCACCTCACTGGAGTTCTCATGCTGTCTTCCACTTTTAGACGAGTGGTGAATACAGAAGCGGCCAACTGGGAGGCTGCGCACATAAAGTTATTCTGGTGGGTACATTATAACCATGCCCGAGCTTCATGTCGTGGTGTGGAGTCCTGGCACTGCAGGAAGTTCACCTGACTTCCATAGAAAAGTTCAGTCCAACTTGCCAGAAAGCTTTTTTAACATTGACTATTGAGAGAAAAGGTGAGCTTGCTGGGTTTTGAGACAAGCAGCTGGCAGTAAGATTTCTCAATTACTTGGCTAAAATCTTTATGGCAAACCGCAAACTTTTAGCTCTCCAACTGTAATCAGATAAGATACACATTCTGCCAATTCACACACTGGAGCAATTTTCTAACTGATATATCAGTATTATTTCTTTGCCCCTTTGAAATAACAGGAATTTTGCACGCAGGATATAGAAGCAACTTCTTGCTGTTGTTTAATTCAATGTGACACCTATCTGTGGTTTATCGGTTGTGTTTTGTTCTAACGATATGATCTGCCAGCTACTATCACCTTCAGAAAGATAAGTTCCTGTCATGTTTCTCCACCTAACATTCAGATAACATCTTCATTTATAACTCAAACTGAGTTCAACTCCTTCCCAAAAACCATCCAAGCTATACTCATGCAATGAATACATCTCAAATCTATTATACAACTTTTATCTGAACTTGAATTTCTTTTTCATTTACGGGATGTTGGTGTCACTGGCTGGGCCAGCATTTATTGCCCAACCCTAACTGCCCTCCATTTCAGAGGATATTTGAAATTCAACCACATTGGGTCCTATTTTACCATTTTGATTCTAAGTGCTGGCAGACTTGGAACGGGGGGTGTTTCAGATCCAACTTTTTGACCATTCTCAGACATCCCCATTTGCTTTTTGCCTGCAAAAATATCAGTGAGTCTGAATTGTGCTGCACAAACCCATGGGCGAAGCTTAACACTCCTAAAACCCTGCAGGTCTGATGCACAGAAAAAAAATAATAGAATGCTGCTCCCCTGCCACATCCGTCCCAGGCCAGATAATGCATTCTCCGACATTGTCCCATCCCCACAACATTACTGACCTCCTTATCCCCCCATCTCCTTTGCCACTCAGACTGATTGCAGAATCCTTCCCCACTTCTCCCATCAATCTCAGATAGTGTGGCAGCGGATCTCCCTTCTCTCCCCACTGATCTCAGGCAGAGTGGCTTCAGATCCCCCTTTCACCCCACTGATCTCAGGCAGAGTTGCAGCAGATCCCTCCCCCCAAGCCACTCCACTGATCTCAAACAGAGCGCTGTCGGATTCCAGGGAGTTAACCTCTTCACTGACTGACTGGAGTGCTCAAATCGGACTTATATGTACCATGTCTGTTTCACACTGCTTCTGGATAGGTGAACAGAATAGTAAAGGGGAAGTGCCAGTAAAGTTGGATGTACAGCCCATTAAGTCAATTTAAATGCATGCAACTGATTTATACGGCTGTCACACCCATTTTGGGCACGATTCCGATTGCGGCCTTGGTAAACAGGAAACAGACATGGAGGAGGGTGCAAATCGAGCTATTCACCTCATGTCCGACTTTACCAAGTTTTCATGTCCGAAACAAGCACAGAACAATGGCAAAATCGGGCCCATTGTTGCAGATTTGGAGTCACATATAGGTCAGACCAAGTAAGGATAGGCGATTTCCTTCCCTAAAGGATATTAGTGAATCAGATGGGTTTTAAAGAAAATCAGCAATGGTTTCATAGTCATCATTAGTCTTTTTTTCAAGTCTAGATTTTTATTGAATTCAAATATCACCATCTGCCATGGTGGGATTTGAACCTGGGTCCCCAGATGTTGTGCAAGTTCTCTGGATTACTAATCCAGTGACAATACTACCTGAATTGTTTGTGAAGATCAAGATTTTCTGGATTCCCTGTACTCTTTGAAAGGAAATAAATTCAGACACAGTTTCTGGTTAAAAGATGTACATAGCCACTGACATTCACTGTCAGTTTTCTTTTAATAGCTCTTGTTTCATGCCTTTCACTGCTCGAAATGTGTGTGTGTAATTATCAACCTTTCATTTGCCTCAACAAAAAATTCAGCTCTTCTTTTCTCTCTTGATCTTACGTTTGGCAGCAAAGTAATTTTTAACCATAATATTGCATGTCTGTCCAAATGCTGGACATTGATTCCGAACTTTTGAATGTTTCCTTCCACATAACTGCCACTCAATCAATTCACTTCTATCAGTTTTAGCTTCTACTCACTTGGCTTTCTACCTGGTGGGTTATTCTTGGCATTTCCTTACAGACAGCTGCTTCACTACTTGAGCGACTTCATCTGAGAATGAGTAAGATCAGCTGCTCTTAACATATCTGCAGCCACTAAGTTGGAGGTCTTTCCTGAGCAACTTTCACATGGCAATTTCTGACTCTAAACTTAATTCCAGCACAAATTCACCAATATCACAAGTTCTTGCATGTCAAGAAATGGTCAGTAATTACCTTCTCAATCTCTTTGTTTCTCACCTTGAAAGCATTAAAGAGTCTACATTTTCCTTTGGGTAGCAAATGTTCTCAAACTTATCTTGAACTCTTTGTGTTATATCTTTTACCCATCCACTGCATCCTGAATGAACACCTTGTACATCTGCAGCATCATCATGACGGTGTGCTTATGTGAAAGAAGTTCCTGCCAGTGCAACAATTGGATTCAGTGCAATTCCTGGCTTCAGCACCAATCTGGCTGAGGTATAAGGCCTTTCTGGCTTTGCAAAAGCTCATGCCATGAAAATCTACCTGCAGACTGTGGCAGCACTATCTGAAAATCACTGAGGGAAAAGCTTCCATAGTCAACTAGCAAAGAGGCATTTGGAAGTTTGACAGCTAGCTTCCTCTCCAGGAACAGTTTCTTCCATTGATAGTATTGTCTCTGCCTTCTGCATTCATATATTCACTAACTGCAGTATCAACTGATGTATTGAATATAAAGGAATAAATTGAGATAATGTGAAGAAGGACCAGCATTTAATCTCCTTTGTTGTTGAACAGTAACAAAACATGTGATACCTAGTTTCACTGTATGCCTAGACATTAGCAGATAGAGATGCCGATGATGTCTTATGTAACCAACCAGGCTGCTGTTTCTTTTCTTGATCACTATTGATCCTTCCAGCCAGTTCACTAGCCCAATGCTACTCAATACTGAAGCATGTCAGTATTATCTGGGTGGTGTTTTCAAACTTTGGTTAGAGAAGCATTGATTGTGGGTCATTTGTCGATATTCTAGACCTAAAATGACAGAAGAGCAACAGTGCTTGCTCAAAATATATCTTGCATTGCAAGGATTAATTATTTTGCAGTCAAATGCATCTGTGCTAATAAGTAAGAAGGACAAAACAAGAACAGAATAATACTAGCCCTGACCTTGGGAGGTGCCACTGGCTTCACCTTCTCTTCAGTGTTCTATCAGACAAGAATTTCCAAGGTAGCCAACTCAATTACAATCGTGGATTTGAACTTTTTCTATTTTATGTAAGTACCCTGGTATCATGTTTCATTCTGTCCTATAAGAAAAGAAGCAGTCCAGAGATATGTTAAGTAAAAGGATATTATGCATTGTTAGACTTTGCCCAAACAACATCCTACTCTGTATGAAAATATTTGAATATGCATCAACCGTGAATAATTTGTTACGGGAAGATTCACAGTGCATTCAGCATGATGAGTTTAAATGAAAGTTGTTGCAGCAGCCACATTGCTAAGCAGTCAGACATTGTTCCAATGAATTCCTGTCAGAATTATGTCAGATGTGTGGCAAAAGAGCCAAGGATAAGCAAGTTCTTGGCTTAATGCAGAAATTCCCAAGGCTTAGTATGGGCTCTGGCCAAGAAATGATTTCTCTACGTCAAGACTTTCCATGATACTGGCTCTTAAAGCAAAACAGCAAAACTTTGGCAGCAGCAACTCTGGTGAGATTAGGTGCAGATGATTTGACTTTGATTTGATTTGATTTATTATTGTCAAATATATTAGTATAAAGTGAAAAGTATTGTTTCTGAAGCACTAGGCAAAACATACTGTTCATAAAGAAAGAAAGGAGAGTGCAGAAGTAGTGTACATTCATAGCTAGAAAAAGATAAACTTAATGTGGGATAGGTCCATTCAAAAGTCTATAGCAGCAGGGAAAAAGTTGTTTTTGAGGCGGTTGGCATGAGACATCGGACTTCTGTATCTTTTTCCCAGTGGAACAAGGTGAAAGAGAGTATATCTGGGGGTCAGTGGTGTCCTTAATTACGCTGGCTGCTTTTCTGAGGTGGAGCAGGAACCATACCAAGTTGTGATACAACTAGAAAGACTGCTTTCTATGTGCATCTGTAAAGGTCGGTGAGAGTTGTAACTGACATGCCAAATTTCCTTAGTTTTCTGAGAAAATAGAGGCATTGGTGGACTTTCTTAACTACAGTGTCAGCGTGGGGGTATCTGCACAGGTTGTTGGTGATCTGGACACCTAAAAACTTGAAGCACCTGAACATGTCTACTTCATCCTCATCGATGTAGATAGGGACATGTCTTTCGCTATGCTACAGGAAGTTGTTGATAATCTCCCCTAGTTTTGCTGACATTGAGGAAGAGATTATTGACATTGTATCAGTTTACCAGATTCTCTATCTAATCCCTGTATTCTGTACTTTGAACATCTTCATAGAGGCAAGCATGCCAATGAAGGCGTATCGCATTCTTGCCTTCATCGGCTGTGGTATTGTGTTTAAAATTTGGCAAGTCATGCTGCAGCTTTATAGAACCTTTTAGGCTGTGTTTGGAATTTAGTGTTCAATTCTGATCGCCACACTACCAGAAGAATGTGGAGGCTTTGGAGAGGGAACAGAAAAGATTTACCAGGATGTTGTCTGGTATGGAGGGCATTAGCTATGACAAAAGATTGGAGAAACTTGTTTGCTCTCACTGGAATGATGGAGGCTGAGAGGAAATCTGATAGAAGTCTACAATATTATGAGAGGCATGGACAGTGGGTAGTCAGAAGCTTTTTTCCAGGGTGGAAGAGTCAATTACCAGGAGGCATCAGTTTAAGGTATGAGAGGCAATGTATGAGGCAGATGTTTTTACACAGAGAGTAGGGGGTGCCTGGAACTCGTTGCCAGGGGAGGTAGTAAAAGTGGATATGGTAGTGACTTTGAAGGAGCATCTTGACAAAGTACATGAATAGGATGGGAATAGAGCGATACGGTCCCCGGAAGGGTAGAGGTTTTAGTTGAGTTGGGCAGTATGGTCAGTGCAGGCTTGGAAGGCCAAAGGGCCTGTTCCTGTCCTGTAATTTTCTTTGTTTTTTGTTCTTTGAGGAAGTGGGGCTTCCTGGGCTTCTGGATGGGACACTTGAAGAGTAGGCAGGGTCACCGCTGGAGACTGGCCCAAAAGGTTTTCTGGAAGTAGGTATGCCTCCAATATCCAAGCATGTAGACTGTCAATTGCAGCCTGTTCTACAAGAACGGTGCCTTGGTATTCTCCAAGTGATATATGTGCCTAATACAATTATGTGACTCCATCCAACTTGACAGACTTATGATTAGATGTTCCAGTGGTTTTCTGTATCAATATTCTTGTCTTAAAAATGTATAGTAAATTTCTATATATGACCAGAGACAAAGGGAGCAGTGTCAGGATTTTGGACCCCTTCAGTTAGGAGGTTCTGGCCAGAGTTTTACCACCTCTGATTATGGATCGGGCGAGGCTCACACAACAGAATTCTCCATTGGCCTTGGATGGGATTTTATGATCTCACCCAACTGAGGTCATAAAATCCCTCCATATATGCCTCAGACTGAGCTGGGACCCAATATAAAACCAGGCATGCGTAGCTCTTGCAAAGTCAGTAGCAATGAGTCCCATGGGGGTTCATACCAATTTCAAAAACTACCAAAGAGTTGGGTATAAAATTTTTTTAAAGAAAATTGCAGAAGATCTGCTTACAGAGGACATTAGAGAAGCAGCAACCCCCAAGCAAACTTGCCAAAAAGATCCACTCATGCTGCCCCTCCTCCTGACCATACAAACTTTGACTGGGTCAGCAATACAAACCATGGGTGGCCACATTCTGGTATCCCCATACACTGGCACGTACTCTCTTCCCTCCATGCTATGTTGCAATATCAATCACTGAAAATGTGTTGGCAACGTAACACATATGTGTTGGTTTATGGAATTAGTTAAAGTATATACTCTGAGGAATTACATCTATTTGCTGAGGACAAGTAGGTAGAGCAGCTCTTTCATTCGTATTGCGGACAATGCAAGCTGCAGTTTGTCCCGTCCTGATAAACAACCACAGTCAGGGATATCTTTGCTATTTATCAGGCACTGTTATGGCTACTAAAAAGGTCACAAAGGACTTGTGGCACCATCAAGCTCACCTCTGTTATTCCAGAGAGGGAAGTTTTGTCATGTAATACACTGACAGAAAACTAAAGATACTGCCTCATTCTCCGTCAATCTTCTCACTGGATCAGCGGCTTCAGAGCCCTTTTAGTTTAAGTGTTCAGGCTCTGTGGAAGTAGACCTTAATTCAGAAAGTTGAATCGGTGGAGACAGTCTTTTTTATTTCCCTGCTGGTTTATTAGGCAGATTGTGTGGTGCACAGGCAGCTAGGTCAGACACAGCAGAGGATTAGCTTGGACGCTTTGTGTGGTATTTATAGCAAGTTCTGGTCAATGTCAATCTCCACTTTATTGTTTTTTCTCTCTTGAAACCTGTGAAATTTACCTTCACCTCAGATAATAAAACATGTGCTTACTCAGGAAAGGAGACATGATTTCTGTAACATTCTGCATTCAGAATGCAATCAGACCTGATTTTGAAATTAGAAGTGTTTATTTTTTTAGTTAACAAATGCTTTTCTTACTTTTTCACTATTTTTAGATCTTGGTGTTTTACATTACCTTGGAGAAAAGAAATTCTCCTCTTTGCAAAGGGCATTTTAGTGACATTGTCAATTTTGTTAAGCAAAGAATAATTTTCATAGAGTAGTTGTAAACACTCCTAATCATTTCAACCATAACAAGATGGATTTATTATTGAGTGACAAAGTTATAATTTCTCTTAATTAAATGTCTCAATAAACCATCTATGAATAGAGGTTCCGACATTTTTAGAAACACATATTTGCCAACATATCTTGAGTGCAAGGTGAAGCCATTATTGTCACATGCACAAAAGGGAAATACATTTATTAATCCTGACACTGGCTGGAATTTTAGCGCCATCCTGCCCCTGGATGTAGGGGGAAATAGGGCAGGTGCAGGCCACAGAACAGCATTCACCATTGGTCTCAGGTGGGATCTTACGAGTCTCGGGTGGGTGAGGTAGTAAAATTCCGGCAACTGAGTTTGACAGAGGAGGTCTGTATTGGAAACAACTGATTCTTTTTGTGAAGTCAAGTATTTGAAATTATCTGGTAGTGAAGTATCCATTTCGGAGAGAGAAATGCATTCCACAGGAAGCAAAAATTTTCTGCGAGCTTCCTCTCCAAGTCAAGAAATGGAAATAAAGCTTGACTAAAACATGAGCAACTAAACCTAACATTGGACAGATATTATTATCCTTATTGTACAAACATTTGTTTTGATGGTTTTGTTGTATTTCATGATAAAGTTTAACATTTATTTATTCGTGTTGCGAGTAGGCTTATATTAATACTGAAGTTACTGTGAAAATCCCCTAGTCACTATACTCCATTGCCTGTTTGGGTACACTGAAGGAGAATTTAGCCCGGTCAACGCAGATAACCAGCAAACTTTTTGAACAGTGGGATGAAACCGGAATACCTGGAGAAAACTCACACAGAAATGAGGAAAATATGCAGACTCCATATAGACAGTTGACCCAAGCCAGGAATTGAACATGGGACCCTGACACGGCGAGGCAGTAGTGCTAACCACTGTTCTGCCATGCCTCTCCTCTTTAATTTTTTTCTTGAAGCTACTGTTAAAATACATTGGGGGAGAACTTTGTTTGTGTAACACCCAGTTCAAGCAGCACTATGCAGTCTTGTGTTGATATCCAGGGAACAGACATTACTTGACTGTTACCAGCATGGTCAGGCTACGATTCTTCATTGGCATAATTGAAGAACGCTGTGCAGCACCTCTTGAATTCTGCAGTTATTAATTGATGTGTATCAAATGTACAAATAAGATGCATTTTGAGTGACCATATTTCACTAAAAACAGCAACTTTCAAAAGACATTTGACAAAGTACTACAGAAATAGACTCGTTAGCAAACTTAAAGCCCCTGGGATTAAAGGGTCACTGATAGCATGGATACTAAGGTGCTTAAGAGACAAACTGCAGAGTAGTGGTGAATGTTTTTTTACCAATTTGAGAAAAGCACAGTTTGGTATTACACAATGGCTTAGGTAGTAAGCCATTGTTATCTTTAATTTGTATTAATGACAGGACATAATTTCAAAGGATGGAATTTTCCCATTATTTGTCAGAGTGTCAGGTTCTGATGCAAGAACAGTATGTTTCTCTCTAAATGTACTGTCGAGTTTTCAGACCAGGTCTTGACCCACTCTGACAAGGCAAAATCGGGGCAGTGGTTTGCGCTATCATTCTAGTGGGGTGCTGACTAATACGCTGGCAAAGTACAGTGGTTAGCACTGGTGCCTCATGGCGCCAGGGACCTGGGTTCAATTTGTGGCTTTGGTCACTGTCTGTGAGAAATCTGCACATTCTCCCCATGTCTACATGGATTTCCTTTGTGTACTCCGGTTTCCTCTCACAATCCAAAAGGTGTGCTGGTTGGGTACATTGGTCATGCTAAATTCTTTCTTAGTGTACCCGAACAGGTGCTGAAATGTGGAAACTAGGGAATTCTCACAGTAACTTCATTTCAGTGTTACAATGTAAGCCTATTTGTGACACTAATAAATAAATATCTTTAAAAGACAAAGGAAGCCCTGATCAGAACTAAGGCGAACTCCCTTTCCCTATCATGAAAGCATCGGAGGTTTTCTCCCACCACAGCACAATTATCAGTTGCATGCACTACTCCACCCCCGTACAGCTACCACAGCAATATTGCTGGCTTTAGCCCCATGCCAGCTCCATTCCCCTCCCCAGTGCCAAGTCCCTTCTTCCCTGCTTCCTCCGTCTGCCACTACCAAATCTCCCTTCACATACCTTAACACTCTCTCCCCTCACAACACATAATGGGAACCCCCCCTCCCAATTGGGATACCCTGAGGGCCCGATACTGCCTCTTGGCACAGGTCGGCAAAGGCTGGCACTGCCTGCCCCCTGGCATATCTCTCTCCCACTAAGGCCTACACTTACCTTGGTTTCCTTGGCCGAATCTTCTCACCTGTTTCCTGACTTCATAGAGCAGTTTTGAACTCTGCCGATGCGACGTCATGTTGGAGAGGTTTGAATATTCAGCGAGGGGACAATGATGTGATAGGTTGACCCTTTAACAATATGCAGATTCATTAAAATACATTTAAATGAGGTTCCCAGCCTTATGAGTGGAGGATTTATGACGAGATCAGCCAGGATTGGGGAAAATTGGGAAACGAGATCTCGGCAGTGAGAAGCTTCTTTCCCAGCTCTGGTGGTAGTGTACCCATGTTGTCATTCTTGTTAGCAGTGAATGCAGGCACAAAATTACCCCCAATGTTTGCAGATGATATGCAACTAGGAAATGCAGTTAACAATGACATAGTAACAAACTTTGGCAGGAGGTAAACTGATAAAATGGGAGATGAAATTTATTGCTGAAAAGTGCCAAGGTACACTTTTGTTGTAAGAATGAGGCACACTGAGGCACAAATTAAAAAGTACAATTTGACAGAGAGTGCAGGAACAGTGAGATATTGAGATGTCGACATACAAATCTTTAAAGTTGACAGGACAAATTGAAAAACTTGTTAAAATTGCAGATGGAATACTTGATTTTATCAATTTAGGATAGGGCTGGAATTTCCTGGGTTCTTTTGCAATGAGTTTAAAGGGAGGAGGGCTGACAAAATGATAGGGTAATGTGATGGGATTCAATGTCTTTCCACCACAAAACCATACTGCCAACCGTGCATCAGTTGTGGATCTGCTGGCCTCCACATAGCAAATGGGGAATCTCAAGTAACCAACCATGACTATTTCCCACCTCCGTGGAAATTTTGCCCCCTGGATTTGTCAGGCCTGCTGCAACATAGGGAGACCCAGTGATAGGTATATTCAAAAGTTTTGATAAGATGAATAAAGTAAAATTGTTTCCAATGGCAGAAGAATTGCTCAGCAGAGGACACAGATTTAAGATGACTGGTAAAATAAACAGAGGTGACATGAGGAAACATTGGATGGGGCTCCAGAATTCTGAGATTCCATGCCAGATTCTATGTTAGGAATCTCATTAATTATACATGAAGAAGTCCCCTTCTGAGTTTCCTGATAGTCTGGATAAGATACTCTTGCAGAGTTGATGGACGTTCAAAGGGGTGAATAGTTTCCTTCTGTACTAAAGGGATTCTATGATATTATGGTGAGCACTCCCGACAGCTCTCACTCCCCAGTCTCACCGCCCTTGCACAGGCCTACTCCTATATTGCCCCAACCCCCCAACCCCACCTTGTCTTTATCAGGTTACCACCACTTACCATAGACTCCTCACCTCACACTCCACCTTCAATTGAACTTCAGGCTTTTGTTGCAGTGGCTGCTTGAGTCCCACAGCAGTCTTGTCCTTTTAGACACTGGTGTGTGGCAAGAGGCAGAAACATACTCCCTTATTCCCAGCTCTAGGTGCAGTACTGAATTGACATGGTGATGGAGGAAAACCCATGGGTTCAGCAGCATGATGCTGTCCACGAAGACCAGCTCAGCGTGGAGATAAAGAGTAGCAACTGATCTGCCGGCTATACCGTGCAGTACTATGGTTGAAAGGCTTTGTTGCACTCACCTCAAAGTCTCTGGCAAACTGAGGATCACCTTGTGTATGTCAGGCTGAAGATAAAGCAAATGGGACGAAATTTATACTACAAGAGTGATGGGGACATTGGTGTATGTGTGTGTGTGTGTGTGTATGTGTATGTGTGAGTGTGTGTGTGTGGGGGGGTGTTGGGGGAGGGGATGGCGAAGGGGGTGTTGTGTAATTGACAAAGAGGTCATACCCTAAAAGACAAGGAGCAAGTAAATAGTGATGATAAAGCCTGAGAATGCTGCTAACAGCATCCGCTTTTTAAATTAATTCATGGGATTATAGGCATTGTTGGCTGACTAGCGTTTGTTGCCCATCCCTCGTTGCTCTTGGGAAAGTGGTGGTGAGCTGCCTTCTTGCATTGTTGCAGTCCACATGCTGTGGATTAATCCATAATGCTATTAAGGAGGGCATTTGAGGATTTTGACCCAGCAACAGCGAAGGAACGGTAATATATTTCCAAATCAGGATGGTGAGTGGCTTGGAGGGGAACTTGCAGGTGGTGGTGTTCCCATGTATCTGCTGCCCTTGTCTTTCTAGATGGAAGTGGTTGTGGATTTGGAAGGTGCTGTCTAAGGATCTTTGGTGGGAGTGGATGTTTGTACATGTGGTGCCAATCAAACAGGCTGATTTGTCCTGGATGGTGTCAAGTTTTTTGAGTGTTGTTGGAGCTGCACCCAGTGGGGATTATTTCAACGTATTTCTGACTTGTGCTTTGTAGATAGTGGGTAGGCTTTGGGGAGTTAGGGAGTGAATTACTTATCGCAGTATTTCTAGCCTCTGACCTGCTCTTATAGACACTGTGTTTATGTGGAGAGTACAGTTGAGTTCCTAGATAATGGTAATGCAAAGAGGGTTGACAGCAGGGGATTCAATAATGGTAACACCACTGAATGTCAAGGGGTGATGGTTAAAGTGTCTCTTATTGGTGATGGTCATTGCCTGGCATTTGTGTGGCATGAATGTTATTTGCCACTTGTCAGCTCGACCCTGATATTGTCCAGATCTTGTCGCGTTTGAACATGGACTGTTTCAGTATCTGAGGAGTTGCAAATGATACTGAACATTGTGCACTCATTGGTGAACATCCTCACTTCTGACCTTGTGACGGAGGGCTGGTCATTTACGAAGCACTTGAAGATGGTTAGGCCTAGGACACTACACTGAGGGACTCCTGCAGAGATGTTATGGAGCTGAGATGACTGACCTTCCACAACCACAACTGTCTTCCTATGTGCCAGGTATGTCTTCAACCAGTGGAGAGTTTGCCCTGATATCCATTGATTGCAGTTTTGCTCAGGCTTCTTGATTCCACACTTCTGTCCATGTTTGAACCAAGGCTGTAATGAAGTCAAGAGCGGAGTGACTCTAGTGAAACCCAAATTGGGTGTCACTGAGCAGGTTATTGCTGAGCAGGTATTAATGACTCCTTCCATCACATTTCTGATGATTGAGAGTAAACTGATTGGACAGTAATTGGCCGGGTTGGATTTGTCCTGCTTTTTCTGTACAGGATGTACCCAGGCAATTTTCTGCAGGTACATACCAGTGTTATAACTGTACTGGACGAGCTTTGCTACGGAAGCAGCATTAAGAGATTGGATGTACAAATGGCAGAACAAAGATTCAGGGCATCAAAGGGCAACCTGAGACATTTGATGATAGCCCTAGTGAGGTTGTGGGAGGAGGAAGGAGGCGGGGTGGAAAAAGATGGAAAGTGAGATTTACAAGTGGACAAATGAAATTATGAAAGCCATTAACATTTTTTTAAAAATCAGAAGAATAAAAAGTAATAAAAATAGATTAATAAGATAAAAAGAAAAAAATGAAATAAAATAAAATAAATGGAGATGGAATGAAGGTGGCGGGGAGAATTCATGCTCTGAAGTTGTTGAATTCTGTGTACAGTCTGAAAGTGCCTAATCTGAAGACAAGGTGCTGTTCCTTCCATTTGTGTTTTACTTCACTGGAACATTTCAACAAAACAAGGACAGACGTATGGAGATGACAACAGGATGGTGTGTTGGAATGTCAAGCAACATGAAGGTCTGGGTCCTGCTTAAGGAACGGAATAAAGGTGTTCAGCAAAGCGGTCAATTAGTCAGCATTTGGTCTCTCTGATGTAGAGTAGACCACATGGGGAGCAGTGTAGAAGAGGCTTGGAACCTTGACCTCTGCCATTTCTGCTGTTCTTGTCTCAGTGTAGCCGGAGAAACTCAATTAGAATGACTTTATGACTTTCAGAACCAACTCCAGGGCAATCCACTCCCCACTTAAATGGTGCAAATTGATTTTATGTTGAAGGGCTATCTTGAGCTGGGCTTTTCAAAGTTCTGTGGCAACTACTTAGATGTGCAGCCACTCAACTTTATGCTTAGCGCTGGCTGCACACTGCAATCATGTAAATGAGCAGAGAGCACCGAGCTTGCATGTTGACCGCATCAGAATTAATGGACTTGGTTTAATCATGCAGTGTGATTCCTTCACTCAGTTTCAGGCCTTATCAAATTTTCTGACTTATGATTCTGAGTGGTGGCAAAATCTTCCACAATTCATTTTGAGGATGAATGATTTTGTTATCATGACAAGCCTGCAGGTTCCAGTAATGTTAATTGGGGATCTGGCAAACTGGAGGAACCAGTCAACAGCAACCTCAAATGGCATTAATGATATTTCTTCATGATCTGCAGCTTGAGCTGAATGCCCAACTGTTTCATTTCCATAACAAATGCAGGTGTTTCTGAAACCTTTAACATTGTTTTACTACACTGATAATTTAAATTAAATTGCTTTCAATGGATAATTGTTTAACATAAAATGGAATAATCTTCATAATTTGGAAAGCATTTCTCCTGTGAATCCTGTGAAAATTGTGGATGCCTTCAGACCTACATCTGCAATGAACTGCTACGTCTCAGTAGTGTTGTTTTATGAATGAAATACTAAACTTCCGTTGAAGAAAATACCATATAAATATTTAATATTAAATTATTTACCTATGCTAGAGATTTACATGGATATCAAAGGTCTGATTATAATGTTCCTTAACATTTATTGCCTAGGAAATACATTTTTCCCTTTGAGTTCTACAGCAAAATCAGAGCAACTAGTCATTTACCTTAAGTGCATATGTGCAATAGCTACCACATTTGTCCACTCATCAACAGCCAAAATTGAATATAAACAGACACATTAGAAGCAAGAGTTGGCCATTTAGCCCATCAAGCCTGCTCCACCATTTGATAAGACCATAGTTGATTTGATTATGGTCTCTACTTTCCTTAATATGCATTTTCATCTCCCTTGTTGGTCAAGGATCTATCAACCTGGCCTGGATAGGGTAGCTGGATGAGCACTCAGATCATGTATGGACCAGCTTGTGGAGGTATTCACAAACATCTTTAACTTCTCTTTACACTAATCTGAAGTCTCTAACTGCTTCAAGAAGATGACCATCATCCCCCATATCAAAAAAAATCCAGGCAATGTGTCTTAAGGACTATTGCCTGGTAACTCTAACATCCATCATTATAAAATGCTTCAAAAAGTTAGTCATGGCACAAATCAATTCCAGCCTCCCAGATTGTCTGGATCCACTACATTTCACCTATCACTACAACAGGTCCACAGCAGATGTCATTCCCTGAACTAAACTCAACTCTGGAACACTTAGATAACAAAGACACTTATGTCAAACTCCTATTTATTGACATCATTGTAGTGGGGCGAATCTCAAACAAAGATGAGACAGTGTTCAGGAAAGAGACAGTCTATCTGGTGAACTGATGTGATAACAATAACCATTTACTCAATGTCAGTAAAACAAAGGAGATAGTCATTGACTTCAGGAAGTGTTGTGGAGGACATTCCCCTGTCTATATCAATGGGGCAAAAGTGAAAATGGTCAAGAACTTCAGGTTTCTATGTGTCCAGATCACAACAGCCTGTGCTAGTCCTTCCAGGGACAACATTATAGTTAAGAAAGCCCACCAATGCCTCTAGTTTCTCAGGAGGCTAAACAAATTTGGCAAGTCCACTGCGATTCTCAACAACTTTTACAGATGCACCATAGAAAGCATCCTTTCTGATTGTATCACAGCTTGGTATGGCTCCTGTCCTGTCGAAGACTGCAAGAAACTACAAAGGGTCGTGAACAAAGTGCAGTTCATCATGCAAACCAGCCTGCCATTCATTGACTCTATCTACACTTCCCACTGCCTCAGAAAGTCAGCCAACATAATCGTGGACCTCACAAACCTCTGACATTTTCTCTTCCATTGAGATAAAGGTACAGAAATCTGAGGTCACATCCAAACTGACTCAAGATCAGCTTCTTCCCTGCTGCCATCAGATTTTTGAATGGACTTACCTTACATTAAGTTGATCTTTCTCTACATCCTAGCTATGACTGTACCATTACATTCTGCACCCACTTCTTTCCTCATCTAACTACAGTATGCTTTGTAAATCATACCTTAAAAATATGCTTAAAACTAACATTTCAAAATAGTGTGTTGCATGTGAAGTGCTTTTGATATAAGTTCAATACATTAAATAACAGCATTATTAAAAGTGATTCGGTAAGTTATCAGCATAAACGTTAAGGAGTCAAAACTGCTACCTGACACAACAAATATATTATGAATGTTTCACCCTCACTTTCAACTTTAGCAAACATGCAGAATGTATATCAATCACAAAATGAGTTTGTATTTAAACAGCATGATTAAATATGCCATGGCCCTTCACAAAGAACCATTACAGCGGAGAAGAAGACAATACAGTCAATCATATCTATAGATGCCTGATTTCTATAAAGCTACTCAGATAATTAACCAATTTCCTTTTGAAAATTCTGCTGCATCTGTTCTCACCACATACTTGGTCAGTCCATTCCAGGTCCTAAATAGTTGCTGCAAGGAATTAAAAAAAAATCCTTATATTTCCATTGCTTCATTTTGTCACTTACCTTAAATCAGTGCACTCTAGTTCTTGACCCTTTCATCAATGGGAAGTTTTGCCTTTTCTAATCTGTACAAACCCTCTTAAACCACTTCTCTTCTTTAAACATAGTAACTCTAGTTTTGCCAAACTATCCTCCTATCTGAGGACTCTCATTCTGAAACCATCCTCACAAATCTTTTCTGCATCCTCTCCAATGCTTTCACATTCTTCCTAAAGTATGGTGCCCAGAATTTGGACACAGTACTCCAGCTGTAATTGAATCTGTGTTTCATAAGCTTAATCATAACTTACTTTTGCACTCTCTGCCTTTATTTATTAATCCCAGGACTCATTATACATTATTAATCACCTTCAATGAGGTGTGCAAGTGTGCTCCCACGTTCTGCTGCTTCTGCTCCCCTTTAGAATTGTATCCTTTATACTTCCTCTCCTTGTCCTTCCCACCAAAATAATGGTTTACAAAGTTTAAGTGTACCTAGGGGCATAAATAAATGGTTCACTCACCTCCTGCTCCCCCAATCTGCCAAAAAATGTAAAATCTAGCTCTCTGCTTCTCTAATGACAGATGTTGCCTGACCTGCTGGTTATTTCTAGAATTTTCTGTTTTATTTCAGATTTCCAGAATCAATACGATTCTGCTCTTTGTTTAATTATTACATGTCTGATATGGATATTTTAATTTCTCTTAGTGCTGTTTAATATTGAATGTAAGGGACACCTCATTTGATGATCAGTGAAACTGAGAGGATGAAAGGAGTTCTGGTTGTATCGGAGGCTGATGCAAATATTTAAGGAGAGTTGCCTTGCACCAGACTCAAGAAGGGGATTGAAAATTCATGACAACAAAACAGCTCTTTTGCAAGCAGCATGTAACCCTTAAGGGCTGTTCAATCTCAATTCTGTCCTCTTTCTGACATGACTCTGGGGAACTTGCATCCATTATGATGATGACCTTGAGGCCAGCATGCAATTTGGTGGTGGGCAGACATCCCACCTCAGCGGAGATTTGTCTTGCCAAGGTGTAGACTGGCAGGTTGTCTAAACTTAAGACATTTAACAGAGTGAACAGGCAGAGAAATTGTCCAGCGCAGTGAGCTAAATGTTTAAAGCTGGGAGACACTTAAGAAATGCACAGTGGCAAATGGCACTCTGCATTTTCAACAATATAAAATCAAGAAAGCAACGTTGAATCAGAATATTTTGCAATGCTTTGGTTTATTATGAACTTTTAATCAATATTTTATATTTTTAAAGCTGAACAGAAGACTGCAAAAGATGGCCATCCAATGACTACCTGCCTTCTTTTATTGGTTGAAGGCACTTTCTTGTATCATGAGGGAACAAAGGGAACACTCCAGACTGATTTAAATTTCAAACAATTCTTGGCAGTTATCTGTCAGTCATCATCAACTTGCACATTCTCCATGGTAATGCTTCTAACAATCAGCATTCTCTTCTCCTATAGTATACATGTTGCTTTCCCTTATGTTGGCATTTTTTCAAAGTATACTGATGAGTACAAGATGTAAATTTTGGCATGTCTCTTTTTTCAGTAATAATTAACATGAAATAAATATGAAATAATAGGCAAATTGTGGTCAAGCGAACAGCACTACATGATGAATGGTAGAGACAACTAAGAAGGATCACAACATTGTTCAGAATTCAATCTAGGCATTAATGTTCATTGTGTTACACAATCTTGTTAAATTACTTCCTCCCTTATGAAGGACTGCAAGTCTTTATGCATTTAAAGGTTAGGCTTCAGAACTCCCTCAAAAAGTCACCATAACTCAGACTACCTCAATGACTGTTCACCTCCTAGGATTTCAATCTTTTTTCCAGCAACTAATAAATCCCTTAGATTCCTGACTTCAACTTGCACTCCAATTTCAAATTACTGGTGCAATTTCAGCTCTTTAATAGCTGGCTATCTTCAATGGGCTGGCAATGCCCCTGGCTTTCACTACACTCCAATTCCCCCAGCTTCACCAATTTTCCAGCAATCTCTCAGCTCCTCAAGACTTTTCCTGAGCCTTAATTACCTGGATGCTGCCCTTGACCTAGCTACTAATGGCTCCTTAGAACAGCAAATTATCTTCTTTTCCAGCTCTTGACTCTCTGACTGACTCTTCACTATTCTTTCAACTGATCTGGGTAAAAAACAAAAGGTCTTGGTCTTGTTACTAAACAGGATCAAATGTAACATCTATATATATATATATTATATATATATGAATATAAAAATATATATAATATGCATAGGAGTATCTTGTGTCTTGAATATTTACATCTCTGCGGACACTATCTTACAAAGCACAGAAATAACAAAAAAAATTCTTGACAATCTGCTATTTGAATCAATGAAGTGAGTGACTGAGATATATTTTAAAAATCCGGAGAAGTATGAGATAATAAATAACCTGTTTGAATTTTAAAATTCACAAATCACTTGCTGGTGGACATATTTAATTGGCACTCTCGTTCTGAGAGTTAAAAAAAAATACCCTTTACATACCAACAGATCAATTAAAGGTAACAAAAGGGAAGACCACAAGGGGCAGAATTAGGTCACTTGGTCCATCGAGTCTACTCCACCATTCAATCGTGGCTGATATTATTCTAATGCCCATTCTCCTGCTTTTTCCCCATAACCCTTGATTTCTTCATTAGTCAAGAGCCTCTCTTTCTGTCATAACAACACTGAATGACCTGGCCTCCTCTGCCTTTTGTGCAAAAAGTTCCACAGATTCATCACTCTCTGGCTGAAGAAATCCCTCCTCAACTCCATTTAGCATGAGGTTATGCCCTCTGGTTCTAGCTTTTTTTACTAGTGGAATCATCCCCCCTATGTCGACTCTATCCAGGCCTTGCAGTATCCTGTAAGTTTCAATAAGATCCACCCTCATCCTTCTAAACTCCAATTAGTACAGACCCAGAGTCCTCAACTATTCCTGATACAAGCTGTTCATTCCAGGAATCATTCTTGTAACTTCCTCTGGACCCTTTCCAAGGCCAGCACATTCTTTCTTAGATATGGTCCCAAAACTGCTCACAACACTCCAAATGGGTCTGACCAGATCCTTTTACAGCCTCAGAGGTACATCCCTGTTCTTGTATTCTAGCCCTCTTGACATGAATGTTAACATTGCATCTGCCTTCCTAACTGTTGACTGGACCTGCATGTTAACTTTAAGAGAATCTTAAACATTGACTCCCAAGACCCTTTGTATTTTTGATTTCCCAAGCATTTTTCCACTTAGAAAAGAGTCAATCCCTCCATTCCTCCTTCCAAAGTGCATGATTTTACACTTTTCCACATTGTATTCCATCTGCCACTTCTCTGCCCACTCTCCTATCCTGTCCAAGTACTTCTGCAGCCCCCCCGCTTCCTTAATATCACCTGACCCACTACCTATCTTTGTATCATCTGCAAATTTAGCAACAGTGCTTTATTTCCTCCCTCCAAATCATTAATGCATATTGTGAAAAGTTGTGGTCCCAGCAGTAATAGCATTTAAATAATATTAAACATACTATTTGAATGCTATGAGCAGGCCCAGGACTAAATTTTCCGGACCCACTAAGATCTTCCATCTGCCAGGAGTATTTCACTCTGGTGGGATTCAGACTAGTTCCCCACTTTTGAAGAACTAACAAAGCCACCCTGCTCGAATGAAAGGGGAGCATTGAATGCTCAGGAGGTTGGGTGGTGCGGAGATGGTGGCCCCTGAGGGACCCTGGCAGTGTCAGCCTGCCCAAGGGGTGAAGTACCCAGGGGCCACTTTGGTACTGCCCATCAGGCATGGGGCTATGCCAAGGGGGCAGTGTTTATGGGAGGGGCAAAGCCTAGGGACAGGATATAGAGGGTGATTGGTGGGCTGGGTGTGTCCCACTGTCACTCTGCTTTGGGATCCAGTCGAGGCAGGAGAGAGGCCAGTGATTGGAGCTGGGAGAGGGCATGTAGTCAGCTAGGGAAGTCTGCTGGTGGGGTGGAGGATCTGATAGGATGTCTGCCGGAGTAGGGAGTGTCTATCTCCTGGAGAGGGGGTCTGCTGGGAGAGGAAGGGTGGGGGGAGGAAAGTCATCGCTAACGTGAGGGGAAGGCTGGAGACTGGGTGGTCTGGAGTGTGGGGCGGGAGTTCGGGTCTGGCTCAGGAATGGTCGGGGGCATAATTGGGCCATGGTGGGTTGGGGAGGCAGCACTGCGGCGGTTCCGGTCTAGCCAGTGATCGAGCTGACCAGCAAAGAGGGAGTTTACTAGTTCTCTGCATGCGCAGAGGCCCTGATCTGTTAGCCTTCCCAGTGAGAAGGCCTCGCCCCCTGAAATCTAATGGTATTCACGATTGTGACCTCGGTAGAACACAGAGTGTGGTAGGTTCTCGTGTGAACTCCCATGATTTACTCCAGTTTTCTTGTGAAATTGAGGCTTAGAACTTTTTGGAAGAATCGTGCCCATTACATCCATTTCCTAACAACTTGGTAAAATAAAGGAGAGGCTGTGAAATATCATTGAAAAAGAGAAGTAAAAAATTAGAAGACATTTGTTCATACAGAATTATTGGAATGTTGAGTGCTGGGCAAAAGTACTGAAGATGGGGCAGGAAGAGTTTAGAGTTACCTTTTTGAAAAAAAAGCTCTTGGCTAATACAGTTAATTTCCAAAACTTTCTACAAGATCAAAAAATCCAAAATGCATCACTCTTTAATTTAGCCTTATCCCAACATATCCACACCTCCCTGAGCTAATATCCCCTTTGATCTGTTGGCCCTTACTCATTTTGAAAATACCAGGAGATGGTTTCTTGAGAACCATTCTCCAAGAGAGAAGGGGAGATACTTTATTGACAAGCACCAGCAGATTACAGAATAGTGAGAACGTCAGAGAGACAATCTGAATGCACAGCCAGTGGGACTGTGGTAGGAATGAAGATAGGCAACTTTGCATAAATAGAAATAATTGGGTATAAAAGCAAAATATATTTCCCAGGGTAAAAACATCTATTGCTAGAGGACATGGGTTACAGATAAAAAGGGGAAAGTCTAGAGAAGATACAAGAGATGTTTTTTACACAATTGCCAGGAAAAGACTGCCAGAGGAAGTAGTAGAAGCAGATATAATAGCAATGTTTTTAGCGACATAGAATCATAGAATTCCTATAGTAGAGAAGGAGGCAATTTGACTCTGTACTGAGCACAATCCCACTCAGGCTCTATTCCCGTAACTCTGTAACTTTACCTTGTTAATCCCCCTGACACTAGGTTCAATTTAGCATGGTCAATCAACCTAATCTGCACATCTTTTGACTGTGGGTGGAAACCGGAGCACCCAGAGAAAATCCACGCAGACACGCAGAAGGAGGTGACAGTGGGGTTGTGGTAGGAATGAAGATAAACAACTTTGCATAAGTAGAAATAATATTGGTTATAAAAGCAAAAATATATTTCCCAGGGTAGAAATATACATGCAGGGGAGAATGTGCAAAACTTCACACAGACAATGACCAGAGGCTGGAATTGAACCCAAGTCCCTGGTGCTGTGAAGCAGCACTGATAACCATTATGCCACTATGCCAACCACACCTTGACAGATACATGAATAGGCAGGGAATAGAGGGATATGGACCACATAGAGGCAAAAGGTGTTTAGTTCAGGAAGGTCTCATATGTGGGCTCAGGCTTCATGGGCTATAGGGTCTATTTCTTGCTGTACTCTTCTTTGATCTTTCTGTGTTCTTTGTATTGCAGATGCCGGAATCTGAAACAAAAATACAAAGTGCTATAAAACTCAACAGGCCTGGGAGCATTTGTGTAAAGAAGAAATAAGCTTAATATTTTGAGTCCGTATGACTCCGCTTTGGTCTAATAACCCTGTTTCTCTCTCCACAGATGCTGCCAGTCCTGCTAAGTTTTTCTAGCATTTTCTGTTTTTGAGTTGGAAATAATTGGTCTTTGAGATGGATGTGATGTTAATTTTGAAGTTCAACTCAAGTATGAAGGATGTCAAGTTTTGTTTTAACATAGTTCAAAGGCAAATGGAGTAAAGTATACGATGGAGACTAATAGCACTGGAGAATATTCAGCTGGAGAAGTTTGTGGCCATTAGACAGATTGATGTTTGTGATTCTCACAATAAAACAATACATTTAATTACCTTGTGGCTGATGTATGATGTGGATTGAAAGCCAATTATTTGCTTTCATGGAAAGCTCTAGATGTGGATCGATTTAATCTACATTCATCAATAATAGGGAGGGAGGAGTATTCATGATTTTAATGCTATTGCACAGGTTACAAAGAGGAGACCATTTGGCATGTTTTATTTCTGCTTGCTTTCTGCAACTCCCCTGCTTTCCCCCATAGTCCTGCATTTTTTTTCTTTTCATATCAGTATCTAATTTGCTTTTGTGAGTTTTTTGACTGATTTGATTTATTATTGTCACATGTATTAGCATAACAGTGAAAAATATTGTTTCTTGTGTGCTATACATCAAGGTATACCTTACATAGAGAAGGAAAGGAGAAAGTGCTATTGTAATGTTACAGTCATAGCTAGGGTGTACCAAGCTCTGATACAACCAGGAAGAATGCTTTCTATGGTTGAATCTTGACTGAATCTGTCTCCACCGCACTCTCAGTCGGCATAGTCCTCATTCTAACTATTTCCAGCATTTCTGAGCATGCATTGTCTTGTGTGGAATTTGCTCATTCTCCCTGTGTCTGTGTGGGTTGCCTTTGGGTGCTCCAGTTTCTTTCCACTGTCGAAAGATGTGTGGGTTAGGGGGATTGGCCGAACTAAATTGCCCCTTAGTGTCCCAAGATGCATAGGTTAGGAGGATTAGTGAGGTAAATATATGGGGTTACAGGGATAGAGAGGGAGATGTGGGCCTGGATAGGATGTTCTATTGGAGACTTGGTGGGCTGAATGGCCTCTTCTGCATTGTAAGGATTCTATGAAAAGCATTTCCTCATGTCACCCAGTGTCTTTTGCCAGTCACTGTAACTCTATGGTTCTCGACTCTTTCACCAATGGGAACAGTCTCTCCAAGCCCTTCAGGCCCATCTAACAAATCTGTTCTCAATCTTCTCTTCTCTAAGGAAAACTTTCATGGCTCCACCTATCTATCCACTTAACTGAAGTTTCTCATCCCTGGAATCACTGCCATAAATTTTCCCTTCATCATCTGCAATGCTATCAAATACTTTTTAAAGCATAGAGCCCAGAATTAAGACACAATACTCCATTTGAGGTCGAACCAGTATTTTCCAAAGCTTCATCATAACTTCTTTGTTTTTGTACTTTATGCCCCCATTAATAAAGCTCAAGACCCCATTTATTAAATACTTACCTGCTTGTCTGATTTAAATACATGGACTCCCTCTGTTTCTTCACTCCTTGTAGAATTGCTTCCTTTAGTTTCTATCATCTTTGCTTGAACCCCCTACCAAATGTATCACCCACAATTTTATATTATGTAATTGCATTACCTCAAAAGATAGAAGACAATCTTTTAATTAGATTTGACCTCTCCTTTGGAATACTATATTTTAAGAGTTAGTCCTTGATTCTCACTTTGTTATTAAAAATTACTTTTCAAAAGTAATCGTGCACTGGTCCATGAAATCCCCTCATTGCCATCTGTCACAATTCATAAATGCAAGAACAAAAATTGCTGTGGGAAATTATCATAAGAGTTCACCATATGAAAAAATATGGTTTCTATTTTGGGAAATTGAACATTGATATTATTTTATCAAATTTAATTTAGTGTGGCATTTTGATTAACAGCCAAATCTAAGACAATGCAGATAGACTTGTCATATGGAAAAGATCCTATTTCCTGAAAATATAGAGAAAAACACACTCCTTAGATATTAGTAAAAGATCAAATTAATAGAATGTGGATATGCATGATACATCATGAACAGCATTGGGTATCAAAAACTTCCATTGTGCAATGAGCTGGAAACACATTTCCTTTAAAATTGAAAGAATATAATGGCCTCTGAACAAAATGAAAGAAATTCAACTTGCTTCAGCATATAGTACTCAGTAGAATATCATATAAATACATTAAGCCAAATAATCTCTGTGCTACTTTTGTCATATATATATCCATCTTCCTGGGATTTCATATTCAGGCTCAAGATATTGTGGTGCTGCCATTTATTTATCTCTATTTTCTTATCTTGTGAAAATTTATATGTTGGCTCTAACACAAGGATTAGTTGGAGATTTAATTGTCATTTCTTTGGTGTATCTTTCACTGATGATTGGAACTGTAACTAACACAATAATGCACACGTGGATATGCCTGGAATTGTCCAGCCATTCATGCTGTGTTACCATTGCCCGCGAGAATGGAGAACCAGGCACTCAGCCAAATCTCCATTCACTGCAGTGGGACTGGAGAATCTCAGTCGCAGATGAAATCGGAGAATTCTGGCTGATATGTTCCTACCGTATGCGTGCCTAACATAGACCTTTGTTTGGTATTTAAGTCCATAAATTCATTAATATTTTGACTGGAGATATTTGACATAAATGAATTTTAAAAATCTGGCAATAAAATCAGAGTATAATTTTGAGCTATGTGTCACTTTTATGGATGTTAAAAGGCATGTTTGGACACATAATAGACAAACATTAGAAATAGTTACAAAGAAATATTTTCTCCAGGATTATTTTTTCCTACATGTTTCTTATCAAAATATAGATAAATCTCCATAATAGAAGTGAATAAAGTTACACAGATTCCCCTTTTGGTGATGGATGACGAAAGAAATTGTCATTGAATTACCAGGGTGCATTCGCAGTGCCCTTTGGTCCCCCATTTCACATAGTCCAGCTGCTTCTGCACAGAATTGATCTGTGAAGGCTGCAATTTAAAAAAAGGCGAGGAAAAGCACTCCATCCATTTTACCTCATGTAACTCCAAATCAAATGTCCATACTTCATAGTTTACTATATGATAGCCAAGTATAAAAACATCCATCAAAGAATTGTAAAGTAAAAACAAATGCACCAGCTGGGTAAATCTATCAAACATAGGCAAAAAAAAAGCAACAGACGCTTTTAATTAGCTGAGTGAATGCAGTTTGTTGAATATAAAAAGCAGGATCCAATGCACATTAAAATGGCTCCAATTTTCTGTGAAAAAAGTCCCATCTGAACAGCCCTGACCACAGTTAATCACACTAAAAGCTACTGGTGCTTAATTTGATTTACCAATATAAAATGCAAATAGGGTGATTAACTGGAGTGAGAGGCAGAGTTGGAACCTTTTTTAAACCATCAAATAAAATACGAACAGACAGCAAACTGGCAGCGCAAGAAAGTTTAAGCATATTCGTTTGATTAGTGCTACAAAAATTTAATTAGACAGCCTAATTACTTGACAAATTGCTCTGCACTACAGAAGAGGGAAAGCTTTTTATTCTTGTAAAAACCCCCATGCGGATCCTAGCAAGCGCACTCTGCCAATATGTAAAAAGCATAATTAAATAAATGGGAGATGGCACAACAGTCCCTAACAATGGCAAATGAGATAATGTGTGTAATTAGCAAGGACACACAGCTAGCTCCATATGTCCTATTCTGCTGGTACTTTTTTTTGGCTATCATATTTGGTGCATCCAACACAATACCAGACTCGATCTGATACTGTAGCAATTGCTGTGTCATTTTAGAATTTTGTGCTGTATTTTAAATATTTTAAATCCTAGTATGTAAATGTGGTAAAATGCAGTGCAGTGGCAATGTTCAGCCACTGTCTGGTAAATATCACAGTTTTTTTAATATAAATTCAAGCATATTGGGTCTCATTTTGATGCTGAGCAATATTGCGACCATAAGAAGGCGAATTCTTGATTCAGCCACCTGCTATACATCTCTACTACTGAAAACATGAATACGTGGAATCGGTCTCTGAGGCAACAGTGCCTATTTGCTCAGTTGAAATTATTCCCAATATCTTTTGTCAATTCATATTGCACAATTTTAAACCTGCCGACTCAGAGTATATTCACATGTGGTTGTCATACAAAAAGGTAAGGTGTTATATCTATGATTTACCACAATGAATCGTAGAATCATAGAATACCTACAGTGCATAAGAGGTCATTCTATCCATCGGGTCTACACTGACTGTCTGACAGAGTTTCTTTCTGCCACCTGTGCCTGTCATCCCCATACACCTACCATGGCTAATCCCACCTAACTGACATATCTCAGGGGATTAAGGGGCAACTTAGCATGGCCAATTCACTTGACCTGCATGTTTTTTGGACTGTGGGAGGAAATAGCAGCACCCAGAGGAAACTTATGCAAACACGAACGGAGAATGTACAAACTCTACACAGTCACACAAGTCTGGAATTGAACCTGGGTTCCTGGAGCTGTGAAGTAGCAGTGTTCACCACTCTGCCACCGTGCCACTCCAATGGCACAAATATGTTTTCACATTATGTATCAATAGCAGTCTTATCTACAATAATTTCACTCACCCTATCTTGCTCTCTTTCTCAAAAACAGGATGGTCATTATAATTTTTGCTGGGGGAAATGCAAAATGTCATTCACTATCAATGGTGCTACATGACAGGTGACATTCCTTAGGAGTAGGTCCTTTTTCAGTTCTTCATCCAATAATCCTAGGCAGTGATCTTCATCAAACAATTTGACCAGAATACTGTCACTCTACTTTGAATTGACACTCCAGTAGATGTTAACAGATAATGACCAGCAGCAGAAAGCTCTGTTGAAGCTACATCTCTCTCAGCTCAGAGGCTGAAGTTGATAGTGATCCTAATACCACACCAGTTAACATCAACTGACAGCACAAAGTAATGAACAAGCACGAGACCACCCTGCTCTGCATGATATGTTGACATAATCTTATATCCTATAATATGAATACAAGGGCTTGAATCTATTGCTTCAAAACTGTCTGTTGTTCTGCTAGCTTTAATGCTGTCACGGTACACCCCAACCACTCCAATTCACACCTCTCTGCAAAATAAAGGCAATTACAAAGAACTAAAACACCAAGTTCTAATGATCCCTAGATGGCTTGCTGAATTTAACAACCCACATAGTTGAGTGCTATGTCAGAATAGTGCCAGTCTGTGCAGAAAGAGTTGGTCTCAGGTGGGGTTAAAGTAGAAAAAGAAACTGGCTGTACGTTCATCCCTGGTTTCTATCTATGATGAATTTCATCAGCTGTGTTTGTCTAATTCATCATGAGGAGGCTTCTAAAATGCAGTTTCACATTTTCTAGGATCTCACCATTGATTTTATTTGACAGAGGGAGTGTTTTTTTTCTGTGGGAACAAGTTTTCCAGGTGTGCAGTGAAAGGCCCAGTTTCTCACAGGCTTTGGTGAAAGAGTTGACAATGAGTTGGAGGTTAGCTTCTGAGTGAATGTGCATGGAAAATGCCATCTGCACACTGAAACTTAGTGGTTGAGGTTGGAGTGAATTTGGTTGGACTGAAGACAGTGTAGGTAGAACATTTTTCAATCTGTTCTGGAAATAATCTCCAAGAGTAATTTGCTGAAATGAGGTGCAGTTGGCAACAACAGATGATATTTTAGCGCACCCCCCCCCACCCCCCACATTGGCCGGGCTGGAGTTATGTCTTTCTCAGCAGTGGCAGGGTGGATTCAGGCGTTCGCCAGAAACTGATGGAACAGATGATATTTTAGCACCTCCACCACATTATTCTGCCTTGGACCAACTATAACAGGCATTCCAAAACATGAAGGAAGTCCCTCCAGCAGTGCCTACTCATGATTTTCCAAATCTGATGGCAGGAAAGATAATCCGACAGCAGCATCCTCTCCCAAACCGACTCAGGAGATTTCTTAAAATTTACCCACTACTGATGTTAAACCAACTACCCAATAGTTTAACATGAATATCACATTTTTCTCTTTCCAATACTCTAACACCTCTCTCTTACCTAGGCAAGATTGGAAGATTACAGTAAGTCTTCCACTATCTCCACCTCCACTTCCCTTAGTAAGTCATCTGGACTGAGGTGACATTCAGCTCAGCTGTTTTGCTTTCCATAGTATTGTGGCCTGCTGGTCTTTATTGTCAAGGCATGTTTGAAGAGGAAATTTTAGAGGGATATTTAAGGATGACAGATGGCAATGAAATTGTATCCCAGGAAGGAGTTTGGGGCAGGGTCATTTGTAACTTTGCGCAACAGTGTAAAGCAGGTGATTGTAGACTGACAGCCACTTTAACGCATCTGATTTTTATTTCCAGTGACTTCAGTGAAAATAAAAATCAAGAGAAATATAAAATAGGCCAAACAATTCCTATTGTCTATTTTACACATTCACACAAAATCAAAATTGCACCCCCCCACCCCCGCCCCACCACCACTCCCACCAACTGCCCTTGGTGGAATGGAGGATAGTGAACTTGGGAAAACAGTGATTCAGTGATATGATTCTGTAAATGACTGTTGGTCGGATGAATATTAATGTATTTACATGACATTTCTCTGACTGCTTTTTAAATAGGAACTAACCCATTTATTTTAAATAGGTTAATATACCAGCTAAATTAGGGAACAAAGGGATGTCATATTGATATGATAAGTCTGTAAATGTTAATATTGGTAAGAGAATTTCTAGCTTTGGCTCTAAAAATCTGGTGGTAGATTTTACTGTCCTGCCAGGACAGGGGCACTTGACTGAAGTAGGAATGTTCAACCCTGCTGCAACTTGCAGTATCTACCCTAATCAAATATTCAATGTAAGTGTTCAATCTACACTGGTCATTCTTCTGGCAGCTCGCCAACAATCCAGGCAAGATTTATTCAATGCTGATACAACTCCTAAAGCTGTCATTTAAAAAAAAAGTGATTTTTCTTGTGTAACAAGATTATTGCAAAATGAAAGACAGAGCCTGCAAATGCAGTGATAAAAGTTCTCTCTTACAAAGTGGGCAAAAGGAGCATAGCCTTGTTTTTGACATCATTCCCACAGGAAAGGTCCTGGGGACAGATGGGGAAAAGTTAGCCAGCTTTTGAGAAGTGAGAAAGACTTTTTGCCAAGAAAATTTGATGAGCAAAGTACATATGAGAGCTTCCTCTTACCTGTTACATTTGACTTGTGGCCACAAATTTTCTGTAAAAATTAATCCACAAAGCATGTTTGAAACAAATAGCAGCTACACGATATACTCACATATTTCAGGATGTAGTATGGATGCTTAAGTGTCATTGCATGTGGAATTCAAATTTTCATAAACTCTAAAGCCACTTAAAGCGCGATTGGGCTCAGTAAGTGGTACACATGCCTCTTAGTCAGAAGGTTTTTTTTAATCATGTGGGCAGCGTAGGTTATGCCAACATTTATTGTCCAAATCTAATTGCCTTTGTGAAGGTGGTGGTGAGCTGTTTTCTTGAACCACTGCTCTTCATGTGTTGCAGTTACACCCACAGTACTGTTAGGATTTTGATCCAGTGACAATGAAGGAATGGTACTACATTTCCGAGCCAAGATGGTGAGTGACTTGGAGAGGAACTTCCAGGGTTTTGCAACCCTTATCTTCCAAGGTAGTAGTAGGTTTGGAAGGTGCTGCCTTAGGAGCCTTGGTGAGTTCCTGCAGTGCATCTTGTAGATGATACACAATGTGGGTGCACACTGCTGCTGCTGTGCATTGGTAGTAGAGAGAGTAAATATTCTGAGTGGAATGTCATACAAGTAGGTTCTGTTTTCCAAGATGATGTTGGACTTCTTGAGAGTTGTTGAAGTTGCACTTAACCAGGTAATAGAGAATATTCCATCACACTCCTAACTGAATCTTTTGCAATTTCCTGGTCACCCTAGATACAAAAGTGTGCAGAGGGACATTTTTTTTCACTCAGAGGGAGGTGTGTCTGGAACTCACTGCCAGATGTAGTAATAAAAGTAGATACAATTTTGTCTTTAAAAAGCATTTTGACAGTTATATGGGTAAGATAGGTATAGAGGGACCTGAGCCAAATGTGGGCAATTGGGGGCTATCTTGCTGTTAAAAACTGGGCAGCATAGACAAGTTGGGCTAAAGAGACTGTTTCCATGCTGTAAACCTCTATGACTCTATGACGCTAAATTGGGAGATTTTAAATTGAGCCAGGTTCGATCATTTCCTGACCTGAAGTTCTCAGAGATGCACTTTCTAATGCAACAAAGAAGAGTGAAAATCCTATCTAATTTGTTTTTACATTACTTAATGGATGCTGAGCTTAGTGTCTCCAATGCTGCAGCTGCCATTCAGCTGAGATAACTCATTCAACATAGATCCGGGAATTGATTTCTTGGCCTTTCTTCAAGATTATGACCCAGTTCCATACTAAGCATATTCTTCCTCTATCAACTGGAAAACCCATTTTTTTATTTGATAATTTGAAGCTACCGGATGCTACAGGAGCAGACAGTCTCCTTAAATTTATATTCTTTTCCAGTAGGTTCTACAATTTTAATTCATGAAAATAACTTAATGAAATTCAAATTTTATGACTGTGATTAAAAGCAGTAAACGCCCAATGTTACTGGTTGTAATTCACCTTAACACAAATTTAATTATTATAACCTGTAATTTACAACGTTTGATGGCTCTGATCCTTAATTGCAATGAAAACTGAATGGAAATTAAATTGCTGCTGGGTGAAAGATACTGTCCGAAAGATTTTTATTTTGTACACTTGATTTATTTAGTGTGCTCTTTAATTTTAGAAACAGCATGATAAGTGTGATACATACAGCTCAGATTTCACAGGTTTCAAAGGATTCTTACATAATTTTACCTTTAAGACATATCATAAGTGGGTGGCATGGTGGCACAGTGGTTAGTGCTGCTGCCTTACAGCGCTAGGGACCCAGATTAATTCCAGCCTTGGCCACTGCTTGTGCAGAGCTTGCATGTTCTCTCTGTGTCTGCATCAGTTTCCTCCGGATGGCCTTGTTTTCTCCCACAGTCCAAAGATGTGTGGTTTAGTGGATTGGCCATGCTACATTAGCCCTTAGTATCGGGGGGATTAGTGGGGTAAATAACATCCACATCCTGGAAATTGGTCAGTGTGAAGATTCACATTGCTAAATGCACCACCCACCCAGCACTGCATGTGGTGTTCTAGGGTCTACAGTCACTGGAGGTCTCCAACTTTCACTTAATGTTTGCTGGCCCCGGGTATTTTTTTAGCTCAGCTGTACATGCTACGTTGGTCCAGACATATTCCGTCCAGACTGACGTTTTATCCAGCTGGCAACATGGATAATTAGACAGTGGGCAGGGAGGGTTGCAATTCCAGTCAGGGCTTCAATTCCTGTCAGATCTTTATCTGTATCCTATTAACAGGCTGCTAAACAACTTTATGCTTGCCTCTGGCACGAAGAGTGACCCTCCACAACTGGCAGGAGCACACTTTCTCATCTTATTTCACCCCAGTGGGAACTTCAGTTCCCCAGTCACGGTCTTATACCCAATGTCGGTCATTAGATTTTGAGCTAAATTTAGTTGACATCCTGTGGTGAGGGCAATGCCTGTGATCATCATTTCAGCAAACAGCTGCTGTAATTTACTGTTGCTCAGTACAGATTCTTCCTGATTTTAATATCCAGTGGTTCCAAATTAAATGGAAATTGGCATTTGATCTACATCACACAAAAGTTTCACTCTGCTACTTTGTCTTTTCAAATGGTGACGACAAATTTACACCAATATTTTCTCATTTCTAAATAAAAATGCAATGAATTGTTGTATTTTGAAAAAAAGCATTATTTCCCTTCGGTTGATACAGCTCTATAATAATACTTTAGAGTTAAAAATCTGCATTTGTATTTCTGGTTCACTTTTCTTTTGTGATTTTACTTCTTTTTTTTAAATTCTGATACAGAAACTACAACAAAAGTTCCTTTCTTAACTCCTGAAGTAATTGCTTCATTTTTGTCAGACTGTTATTTAATGGGAACCACTGGAACTGTCAACATGTCTCATGTAAGATTGTCATGTGGACATTTTAATCAAATTTCACGTAAGCTGAAGTAAAATTGGGTAAACTGCTGAATGGAAACAATTCCAAAGAATTCAACTGAAGATGTGAATAAACATCATATGTTACTGCTCAGAAAATTCCCTGACAGTATTAAATTGCCATTGTTACCATCTCGAGTGTTCCAACTTCACTGTGAGTTGTCCTGTATTGATACTAGTATAGGAGACTGATTAGCAAGTCAACTAAATTTAATGGTATGAACCGTGTAATCTAAAGGCATAAATATTTCAGTGTGTGGAAAATTTCAGCTTATGCTAAAAAGATGTCTAAAGATATCGGTTGGAGTTCTCCAGCTGTTTGCTTCCAGTGGGATTCTCTGGGCCTGCCGGCAGCGTACCCTCAGTCATGGGTTTCCAGGTGGAGTGGGGTAGCTACAATGGGTAATCCCATTGACAGCAGTGAGACCAGAGAATCCTGCTGCCACTGAACGGCACATTGCTTCCAGCTGCTGAGAAACTTGCGGATGGAGGGATGAAGAATGCTACCAATTATGTTAAACACCAGTTTCTATAACTATGTAATTTTAAGCCAAGAAATTTATTAATTTCGCCAACCCCACCTGCAGCTAATTTTCTCTGGTCCTGCTGCAATGAACAGAGATTTGGCTGAGCGCCAATTTCTCCTTTTGCCCTTCTGGCAGTAGTCAGGTGTGAATGGTCAGAGAATTCCAGCCAGTATGCTGATTTTTTTTCATTCAGATGCCTTGCATTCATGGAAACCTTTCTTATCAATTTCCAAATCAAACAATTAGGAAAACATACAGGCAATTTCTGATTGTCAGATAATACATAGTCCCCATCTATTGGAGTACATAAACCCAGACAGCACAGGCTCATATTGACAGTGCAAATGCTGAAGGATACTAAGGATACTCCTGGATGTAGCACTCTAAGCTTCTTCCTGCATCTCCAGCCAGGATCATATTACCTTTTATCACATAAAAAAAAGGAAAATTACAGCATAGGAACAGACATTTTAGCCCTCCAAGCCTGCACCGACCATGTTGCCCGACTTAACCAAAACCCCCTACTCATCCGGGGACCATATCCCTTTATTCCCATTCTATTCATATATTTGTCAAGACACCCTTTAAAAGTCACTATTGTATCTGTTTCCACTACCTCCCTTGGCAATGAATTCCAGGCACCCACTATACTCTGTGTAAAAAAATCTGCCTTGTACATCTCCTTTAAGCCTTGCCCCTTACACCTTAAACCTCTGCTCCCTGGTAATTGATTCTTCCATTCTGGGAAAAAGCTTCTAACTATCCATTCTGTCCATGCCTCTCATAATCTTGTAGACTTATTCAAGACCCCTTCAACCTCCATCATTCCAGTGAGAACAAATCAAGTCTCTCCAATCTTTCCTCATTGCTAATGCCCTCCATATTAGGCAACATCCTGGTAAATCTTTTCTGTACCCTCACCAAAACCTTCACATCCATCTGGTAGTGTGGCGACCAGAATTGAATATTATATTCCAAGTGTGGCCTAACTAACGTTCTAAAAAGCTGCAACATAACTCACTAATTTTTAAACTCAATGCCCCAGCCAATAAAGGTAAGCATGCAATATGCCTTCTTGACTACCTTCTCCACCTGCATTGCCACTTTCAGTAACCTGTATACCATACAGCTGTATATTTCCTATTTGTATTAGACTTTCCAAAATGCATTCCCTCACATTTGTCTGGATTAAACTCCATCTGCCACCTCTTCGCCGAAGTCTCCAACTGATCTACATCCTGCTGTATTCTCTGATGGTCTTCATCGCTATCCGCATATCCTTTGTGTCATCCGCAAACTTTCTAATCAAACCAGTCACATTTTCCTCCAAACCATTTATATATATTCCAAACAGCGGTGACCCCTGAGGAACACCACTTGTCACAGCCCTCCATTCAGAAACACACCCTTCTACTGATACCCCCTGTCTTCTTTGACCAAGCCAATTTTGTATCTACCTTGCCAGCTTATCTCTGATCCCATGCAACTTCATCTTCTGCACCAGTCTTCCATGAAGGACCCTGTTGAAGTCTTACTGTAGTCTATGTAGATAACATCCTCATCAATCATCTTCATCAGTTCCTCAAACAACTTGATCAAGTTCGTGAGACACAACCTCTCCTTCACAAAACCATGTTGCCTCTCACTAATGCATCCACTTATTTCCAACTGGGAATAAATCCTGTCTCAAAGAATCCGCTCCAATAATTTCCTGACCACTGATTTAATGCTTTATAATGTTATCTATGGCTGCATGGGAAGGTAGCAGACAAATTTGACAGGTCTGAACCTCAGATTCCTACATTGATCAACGCTGGCTAATTATCTCCAGTAACACTGTCTTGTTGAGGTTTCCCAGGTCTGCCTCAAAGGAGTTCAATGACTTGTGAGCTTAAGACACTTCATTTTAGAATGACCTTTCACTTCAGGGGTCTTTCCCTTATCTACAAGTGAGGAGGAGAACCACAAGCTGCTTGTTGGGCAAAGGACAAGTTCACCCAGAGCCAAATATTAGCTTCACTGAAACAATACTGAAAGAATGAAACACTTCTGAGGTAGCATTGTATTGCTGGAAGTATGGTGCTACATCTATGATGTTCTTTTGGTTGGACATACGCTAATTGTACTGGCAGTATGGGACATAAATGAAGCAGATTATTCATGCTGTTTACCTGGACCTTTGAGGGACATGCTGCATCAGCCCTCACCGAAATAGAAACACCCCACTCTTTGAATAGGAGGATGTGGTCATTCTTGGCAGGAAAAAAAATGCACATTTTGAAATGAGGATTGAATTGGAATTGAAAATAGATTAGCAGTTCACATGGAGCAAATGACATGACCCAGTGGGAAAACATAACACAGCCACTCATTTTGTATGGTGAGGAAAAGTGGTGGAAATTGCAATGAGCAACACAGAAATGCTTAAGATTATAAATGCGGAATGTGCTAACCACTGTGGTGGTGTGCTAACCATTATGGTGCTGTACTAACCATTGTGCCACTGTGCCACCACTGGATATGGTGGAATCTTTAATCAGGCAAGTAAAATAGCCAGTCGGAGAGGTTCAATGTGATTAAGCAGAGTTAGCATGGATTGTAAAAGGCAGTTCATGCTTGACTAATAGAATTTTTAATGAAGTAACAGAGGTGGGGGGCATGCAGTTGATATTGTCTATATGGATTTTAAGAAAGCATAAAATACTGATTATCCAAATTGAGACTTAGAATAGGAGGATGACAGTGCAATAGAAAGAAAAAGATCTTAAGGATATAAAGCATTAGTCATGTGAGATGGTTGGTTTTGGTGTTCCACAAGGATCAGTATAAGGACCACTACTTTTATTTTGCTATTAATAAATGACTTTCATCTTGCAATCAGGGGCAACATTTCAAATTTGGTAATAAACTCGGAAGATTAACAAACTATGAGGATAATATAAATTTTTTGCAACAGGACACAGATAGGCTAGCAGAATAGGCAGACAAGTAGAAGATCAAATTTAATTCAGAGAAACATGAAATGATACATTTTGGCAGAAGGGGACAAAAGTAGCAATATAAACTTGTAGGTCTGGATTCTCCGACCTCGTCGGCAGCTGGGATTGTCCAGTCTCTCTGTAATGAAGAGATATTTGGCTGAATGCCAAATTTTCCATTCTAGCTGGCAGTGTTGGCAGAGTGTAAATGGATAGAGAATTCCAGACAATAACACAGTTCAAGCATGTGCACGAACACCTGAGGGTGCGTGTCCATTGACCGTTGGAGATGGCAGAATGTATTGAGAGATTGCAAAGCATGTGGGATTTTGGACTTCAGAAGCAGGGAAGTTATGCTGAGTCTTTGTAAATCTCTGGTTACACTCCAATTAGGATGTTACACTCTGTTCTCTTGCAATGCTTTAGAATGTATGTGAAGGGGCTAGAGAGAATACAGAAGAGATTTACCAGCATGTTTCCAAGTTGGAAAGGGTGGGTTTGTTCTCATTGAAGCAAAGGAGGTTGAATGAAGCAAAATCAGATAATGCTGGGGAATCTCAGCAGGTCTGATATCATGTGTAGAAGGAGAATAGAGCCAAAGTTTCAAGTCTTGATGACCTTTTGTCATCAAGGTCATCCAAGGACGACGAAGGGTCATCCAGATTCAAAACTTTGGCTCTATTCTCTTCCACAGTTGCTGTCAGACTTGTTGAGATTTTTCAGCATTTTCTGTTTCTGTTTCAGATTCCATCATCTGCTGTATTTTGCTTTTATACGAGACTGAATGAAGATTTGATAGAGGTGTACATGATTGTAGCAGGCTTAGATGGTGTAGATACCAAAAAGCTCTTTCCACTAGCTGATTATGCAAGAACTAGGAATCACAGACATAAGGTGCCATGTTTCTATATACAGGGTAAATTCAGAAAGAATGTTTTCCAATGGTGGGGAGTCTAGAACTTAGGGTGATAGTTTGAGGATAAGGGATAACCTTTTAGAACTGAGGAAAAATTTCTTCACACAGAGGGCGATGAATGTGTGGAATTCATTAACACAGAAAGTAGTTGAGGTCAAAACGTTACATGATTTCAAGAAAAAAATAGATATAGCTCTTGGGGCTAAAGGGATATGGGGGAAGGGAGATCAGGATACTGATTTTGATGATCAGTTATGATCAAAATGAATGGCGGAGCAGGCTCGAAGGGCTGAATGGCTTACTCCTGTTTTTAGTTTCTATTTTCCTATTTAGGGCAAGAGATGCAGGTTCACATGAGGAAGAATTTTTTTATACAGTGAGCAGTAATGATCTTGGAATTTGTTGACCACCATGGTTGTAGAAATGGAAACAATCAATAATTTCATAAGGAAATTGGATAGACATTTGTGGAAGAAGTTAATCTGTGGAGCTATGGGGTCAAGGAGGGTAGTGGCACTGGCTGGATTGCTCTAGGGAAGCCAGTGTGGGTTTGATGATCCATTTCGGCGACATAAAGGATTCTATGACTTTAAAAAATTGAGGAACAGAAAGCACCTTTTAAATTCTTCCTTGTAGATCCTTAATAAGTGAATACTCCCACAAGTAAATAAGATTATTCATTAACAGGATGTAACTTGAATGCAAATAACCAGTCATATCTAGCACATTCCTTACATCATAGTATGTCTTGGCTAATTATTGCATTTTAAGATGACAGAACTCCACCTCTACTCAATATTTCAACGGTTGATTGAAGGAGGAGAGCTTTACAGTTGACCATTATTTTATTCAGTTTGTCAAGGTTTTCCCTTGCTTTGCACAAGAGAACGAATCTTTGTGAAGAAACAGAATGAAATCAAGGCCAGGCGAGTCAGTCTTTGATGCCATGTTCTGAAATGAAGCACAGAGACCAGAATGCATTTCAAATAACAATTAATTGCCTCTGCTCTTTTGTTGAATATGATTAGCACAATATTTTGGTCAGATGGAAAAAAAACCCTCATACGTTATTCAGCAAGTAGAACCTGAATGGTCTTCACTACCAAATGATTGAGTCAAAATCTGTGCTCTTGTAGCTGGTCTGATAGCTGATTTGTTTCTTTTAGGATATTCTCTGGAAGAACTGCTTCTTTATGGGATAAATGGACAGATACAGTTTCAAAGCATGAATAGATTTGTGAAACATTGCGCTGGGTGATTGTAGGTACTGGTGAGTGCACAAAGATGTTCACAAGTTTGACGTGTTTACATATATTACACCACATGAAAAGCTTTCATTAATAGAATCAATTGCAACATTCACCGTATCACGATATAGTGTGTTGGCATATTCAGTCCATCTAAAAAAATTACATAAATTGGGAAACTTTACTATATATTGACAGTAGTCCTGTGAGTAATTTGAAATCACAATGATTGAAGGCCACGCAGAACCTTTACAATATGACAAGGATTAGGCTATGAATGGATAATAGGGCCATATTAAATAGCAATCAAACAGTCAAGAAATGATATGCACATTCTAATTTAGCAAGTATATTTATATATGTAAATAATGTTGGATTCAGAATAACTGTTTTGGGTACAATCAAATGATACTATTTATGAAAAGAAATTGATGAGAAATTTGTAAGGAGCACATATTATTTATATTTATATTATTTAATAAATTATATTATTTATATAATTTATATAAACTTCCTTAGTGTTGTAACAGAAGGCTGCACTTTCAGTCACTTGTTTTGGATGGGGTAGGGAAAATGCAGGTCTGACCTGGGAATTGACCATACAAGTTACGAAGGTCTCAGGTTTGATCCCAAATTCTGATGAGTTAGTAGATTTCAGGCAAGGCAGCTTCAAAGGCCACAACATCATGGACCTCACGGAAGAATTTTTAAAAATCAGTCCGTGTTTATGCTCCATACAATTTTCTCATCAATTTCTTTCCATAAGTAGTATAATTTGATTGTACCCAAAACAGTTATTCTAAATCCAACATTATTTACATATGTGAATAGACTTGTTATATTAGAACGTGCATACCATTTCTTTACTGTTTGATTGCTTTTTAATATGACCCTATTATCCATTCATTGCCTAATCCTTGTCATATTTTAAAGGTTCTGTACTCCTGACTGCTAAAGTTATGAACTTTAAGCTAACTTGTGAATCCAACTCCATACCCTCTTTGGTGGGGGTTGTATTACTGAGGAGTTATTTCCAGATCCCAATATTATCTGGAATATTATAAACTGGCCAAAACTTGTTAAAACACTATTTGGAAGACAATAATACTCTTAGCTGGCTCCTTACCCTTGGGTGGGGATAGATTAGTCTTTAGACCTATTTAATGCCTATCGAGTAACTTCATTGAAGTGTTAATGTAAGTCTACTTGTAGAACTAATAAATAAACCTTAATCTTTATCTAGTAACATCTGCTGAAAACTACATGTACATATGTGGCCTATAGGTGAGGCCAGGGTCGGGTTTGTCTGTGATATTCCCTAAAGTCACTTAGTTCAATGATACTTATTGCCTCGGATCATGACAAGTAATCAGTTCAGATAATGTATCTAAACAGTGCTGTCGTGCGTGGTGTGCGCGATAACATGCATCAGCATTTTCTAGAGTCAAAAGAAAAAATGAGTGGAAAATTGGTAAGACACCATTAACCATGGCAGAATTTCTCATTCCATTTGTAGATTATCCTATATTGCCATTTTGTAACAAATGTGGCGCAGTAGCGTTCTGCAGCAAAGCCCTTCAACCGCAGCTCAATGGGTAGCAAGCTATAACTTACCCAGGTTCAGGGTGGACTCCAGAGACTTGAACAAAAAAAATCTAGGCTGACAAATCAGTACGGAATTGCATGAGTGCTATCCTGTTGTAGATAATGGGGAAATTTTTGAGCCTGCAGTCTCTGCGAGTGAGAATGGTGCAGCACGCTCAAAATCTGGAAAGTGTAATTTGTACCGGTGAATTTCCAACTTCTGCTGGAATGGTATGAAACTTGCCCCAGGACCACAAAAAACTCATCTGAATACATTAGCACCTTATTTGTGAGCACTCTCCCCTTGATTCCCCCACCACCATCAGACATTTGGGGGCACCGGCATGACATCACGCCAGAGTCATTTAAAACAGGATCACCCACTTGTTGGGGGAGGGGTTTGGTAGAGGAGGGTACCAGCTCAGACTTTGTTAGGGAGAGGGATGAAGAGCAGAAAGGTGGGAAAGTGCTGATGATATGGGCAGGGGAGAGAAGGGACCAATAATTGTGGAGGGGGGGGAGAAGAAACCAATGAGCAGGGGGAGGCCAGGGTAAAGAAGTGTTGACTCTGATCCTTGGGAGGATGAGGAGTGTGTGTGGTTGAAACTGCTGTGATGGGCTGAGGGAGAGGTGAACTCAGGTTCTGATGAGGGAGTTTCTTAAAGATGGCACTGCATTCCCTGAGCAGTGGGATTTTGCCGATGTGTTAGGGCCCCCCATTTGTTTGACAGTGTGAAACACATATCCTTGACTTTTTTTTTGCAAGAGCTTTGGAAGATCTGGAGAGAAGAAAGACCAGTTTCTCTAGAGGAAATCACAACAGTTCTCTCGCCTGAAATAATACTCTGCCATTTTTTGCTGAGATTTTGTCATTTGTTTTCAAATGAGGAATTAAACTGAGAGTTTGTTGATTTTGTAACAGTGTAAAAAATTCTTTCGCACTGTTTTGAAGAAGAGCAGAGGATTTATCCCCAGTGACCTCACCATTATTTATCCTTCAATCATCATCGTGAAGATGAATTATTTGACTATTATCACATTGCTGTTTGTGAGCAAGTTGATTGCCATATTTCCTAAATTACAACAGGCCCCGCATTTCCAAAGTATTTCATTGGCTATTAAGTGCTTTAGGAAGTCCCAAGGCCTTAAAAGATACGAAGTTGCTCATCTTCTTGTTTTCTTCTTTCCAAGTTGCTTCTGCTCCATCACCGTAACTTGAGTTAGAAACCATGACAAAGTACTTCCTGTGCCACATTCTCAGTGAAATCAGGATGGTGGAATCAGAATAGCTGTCAGGATACTTCAGGTGAACCCCTATAATCGAGTCTCATTTATTAAATTATCTCAAAACCTATCTCTTCCCTTTCCTGTTATATTGGGGATTATAATCACCTTTTCATTACAGCCATAGGATGAAAATAAACTTGTACGAAAGTGCTGATTGATGGCTTGCTCATATTCAAAACTAATCTGAGTCATCAAACCTTCTGAAAACAAAGTGACATATTTGCAGGGTAAAGGAGGACTTAAACTTCAGTGATTCCTCATTAAGATGGAGTGTATGTAATTAATAAACTCCAAAGTGGCAATCTGAAGCTGCAGAGTCAAATCAAAATATAAGCACTTTGCTCCAGGCCACACCTGCTGCCAACAAGTTTAACAAAAGGGACTTGTAAAAAAAATGTTATCAAGAACATTGAGAGAGGTGAATAATACCAGCTCTCTCAACCTCGTTCACTGTCTCTAAATTATCAGATTGCTTACCTGACATCAAGATGAGCAAATGTTTTCTCCACTTAATTATTGGGAAGACTCAGGACATTGGCCCGAATTTCATAACCTTGTCCGCCCGAGTCTCATAAGATCCCATCCGATGCCAATGCTGTTTTATGAGCCTCTCGCGCCTTGATTCTGGGACTCGCATGCCGGTAAAATTCCAGCAATTGTCTTCGATCCCTGCTAAAATCCCATTCCCTAGTTACTACTCCATTCTTGGCAACTTTCAGAACTAAACTATTCACGACCTTGGCATCATATTTGACCCCAATATGGGTTTCTGACATGCCATGAATAAGATCTCCATTTCTACCTCCATGATATTACCAACTCCAGCTCTGTCTCAGCTAATCTGCTGTGCTGTGGAAACCTCTATCTAAGCCCTGTTGTCTCGGGCGTTGTCTATTACAATGCACTCTGGTTGCTAAAGAGTTGCAGGGAGAGAATTCCAGTGTTTAGCTCTGAGGTAACTGTAAGTGGAATCATGGAAGGTGTGGCGATTAAAAACAGTGATGCTCAAGAGTTTAGAATTAAACAAACACAGGTTTATTGGATTAGAGAGGATTACAGGAATAAGAAAGCTTGAGCAATAAGGCAAGTGATATAGAAAGGCAGCTGTGGAAATTAAACAAATGCATTTACAGACTGAATGATATATCAAGGACGTACTTCTCAGGTGTGTCTTGCTGAATGTAGGCTGTCATCAATTAAAAGCTGATCCAGCAATATTTTACTGTTGGCAGAAAAGGAAACTTTTAGGCATCTAGAAATTTTACTAATATCCTAATCTATCATATTAGGTTAGCACAGAAAGATGATGTTACATTTAAAATAGAAACAAAGCAGTTCAAAAATTTTATTGGATGGTGAAATAGGCTTTGTATTCAGACAAGGACCAAAGCCAGTTCTCATGTATTGGAATTCAGTGTTGCAGTGAAACAGGCTGCAACTAAGGGCAAACTAAACATTAAATGCAAAGAAATGCATACTCAAGTTTCCAATCCAGGATGGCCAGAGAACATAAAATTTATCCTTTTAGTGACACTTCCAATGCCAACTTTCCAGGTGAGTGTTCACGTACAGCTGGGTGAAAATGGAAAATGTTGTCCTTTGGCCTGGGAAGCTAAGAATAGTGGCAATCTGAGAAGGGTTTGTCCATTAGATGCTATGTAGATAACTGTTCCCTGTGGGATGATGTGCATTTGACAGAGCATTTGACTGAGTAACAGTTGAGGACTGACCTTGTGAGTATGAAAGAGATGTTAGAAAGAAAAGGGAGATTTCCAAGATGAGATGAGTTGACATAAGTCACAAATATTGCTTTACAAAAAAGAATGCTTACAGGAAAAAAAAATATTGGAGCTCCAGGAAAAAGGATGTATTCTACTGTGATGTGCTATACAGAATATGGAAAATATATTGTTCTTTGTCTTTTTTTAAATTTGATTTGAAATTGTTTTTGTGCCGTAAAAAATTAAATTTAAAAACCTGTTATTGGCATGTTATTTGTATTATCAAGATTAAGGTTATTAAGGGCATTGATTATCTAAGTACCTTGAGCACACGACAGCTGGGTGTTGTAGGGACTAGGGTAAGTCAATATCCCGGTAATGACACTTTGGTTTGAATTTGTAAGTTTTCTCTGCCATTTTGATATCTTTTTGTTACATGCCCACTAGAGGTTGTCACCACTGTCATTTTTGATGGATTAATTTATTAATGTTTAATTAAAAAGAGTATATAAAGATTGCTGGCTGTCTAGGTCATTTCTGCTCCACCATTCATCATGATCATGGCTGATCATTCCACTCAGTTACCTGTTTCCGCTACCCCTCCATATCATTTAGTCTCCTTTGTTCCAAAAGCTATATCTAATGCCTCTTAAAAACATTTAATGTTTTGGCCTCAGCTGCTTTCTGTGATAGTGAATTCCACAGACTCACCACTTTCTGTGTGAAGAAATCTCTCCTCATCTCAGTCTTAAAATGGCTACCTCATGTTCTCAGACCATCACCCCTGGTTCTGGACATAGTCACCATTCGGAAAATCCTTCCTGCATCTAGCCTTTCTAGCCCTGTTAGAATTTTATTGGTTTCTAGAGATTCTCCCTTGATCATCTAAACTCTAGTGAATACAATCCTAATGACTCAATCTCTCCCCATATATTAGTCCTACCACTCCAGGAATCAGCCAAGTAAACCTTCTCTGCATTCCTTCAATAACAAGAACATCCTTCATCAGGTAAGGAGACCAAAACTGCATATAATACTCCAGGTGTGGAATCACCAAGGCCCTGTATATTTGCAGTAAAACATACTTGCTCCTGTTTTTGAATCTTCTCACTAAGAGCAAAATATTATTTGCCTTCTTTACCATCTGCTGAATCTGCATGTTTACATTCAGCGACTGTTGTACAAGGATACCCAGGATTCACTACACATTCCCCTCTCTCAATTTATAATCTGCCTTCCTGTTTTTGCTACCAAAGTGAATAACCTCACATTTATCAATATTCTGCATCTGTCATACGTTTGCCCACTCACTCAGCTTGTCCAAAAACAGACTGAAATATCTCTGCATCTTCCTCACAGCTCACCCACCCATCAAACTTTGTATCACCTGCAAATTTGGAGATGTGAACGTTTAGGAGACAAAAGAAAGACATATGCTCAGAGGGGATAGTCTGGAGATTGGATGAGATGCCTGTTCCTGTGTGTGTGGTAAACCTTATCCGAAATGGACAGGGCATCGAGTGTGAGCAACAAGGCAGATGGAATTGTAGCACTGTGAAAGTCTACAATTTCACAGTGTTGTAGACAGAGTAAGTGTTAATATGTGTCCCCCATGACTGAATGTGTGAGATCCATGAAGAGGATAAGCATTTGAATACATGATGCCATCCTGAGAGTTTGAAGTTGGATGGAGCTGAGAGAGACATTATCCTGGTGGAGTGGATGAGATCATTCAACAGCTTCCTGCAATGGGATGGGGCTCCACGTGTGGATGACAGCCACACTGGCCTCATGGCCAATGGTCTCCCGGGCCAGAGAGGTGAGATCGGTGTGTTTCTTTGAGCTGTCCATGGGGTGAAGGACATGCCGGTGAGCCTGGACTCCCCAAATGAGAGCTTTGAGGATTCTGGCAGTGAGAAGGTGTGCTGCCTTCTTTCTGAAGCTGTTCACCTTTTGCCTCCAGGTTGCTGCCATCTTGCATAGTCTAGTGAAGACAGGTGTGCTAGAGAGAGTGATATGACTATGCTGGTTAGTGTTTAAATATAGCATCAGATCTTTCAAACCTGTCAGCTAAGAGTGGTTGGACAAATCAGCTGCCAGTCATCTGGTGATTCAGAATGGAACACTGCATAGTTGTGGGGTTCCAAGTGTAGAACCTTGTGCAGGATCCCACCATTCTGGACAGTGAGAAAGGTACCAGTGGAGCAGCCTACCACCCAGTCTCAGAAAAGGAAAATTCTAACCTACATCTGCTAATATTGCACGTAATGTTGCATCAGATACATTGCTGAGTCTCTCTTGTCTTATAGCTTACGACATTTTGCTCATCCAACTCACCTTGAGTTAATTCCAGAACTCTGCTGTACATATCCAAAGTCACACATGTTTTGTCTAATGAACACTGCCTCATGGCCTAGCAATTCCTCAATTTTAAATTTTTCTTCGTCTTCAGATCACTTCATCGCCTTGCATCTCTGTAACGCTCTCCAGCCCATCAACTCTCAGAGATGTCTGCATTCCTCCTGCACAAACATCACCTCAACATGGCAGACTTTTCTTTGACTGCCAAGCCGCTGAACTTCAGAATGTCCTCATTAACTGTCTCTACCTCTCTTTCCTCCTTTTAGGCTCTCTTTAAATCCTACAGATTTGGCCAAGATTTTGGTCACTTGACCCCATGGTTTTATGTATGCTTCAGTGTTACATACCCCTCTGGAGCATCTTGAAAATGCTTCTATGTTAAAACTATTATGCAAATGCTGTTAATTTTTGTTAACTTTAAATATTGTCAGGCTTTGTAACTTGAAGCAGCCAGAGGAGCCTAAATTATTCTGAAGAAAAGTCACATTGGACTTGAAACAAGTTTTTTTTGCTACAAATGCTGCCACACATGCTGTGCTTTTCCAGCACTTTCTCTTTTTATTTCAAATCTCCAGCATTCACTATAGTTTGTTTCATATGACTACATCATTACATTTTTAAAGAAAAATCTGCCGTGACTTTTGTAGTACAAAGTAATTGTCAATACTATAAAAACAAAATCCAAATCCTGTAATATTTTGATCTGTAGAGAAAGCTGCTCTACTTATTGAAGGGCAAAGCTGTTCCACAGTAATCTCCACCTCCAATTTATTGTACATATCCATAATGCTTAAACTAAATTCATGGAAATTATAATGTATTTCCACAAAAGGTGCATTATGTTAATAAAATCTTGTATTCTGACAATGTAAAATTATAGACTGAGCTAGGCAGACAAGGGTTGTTCCCTCTTGTTCAGAAACATGCAGTAGAATTGTTAAACCGCTCTCCCTGCGTGACTTTGGAATATAAAACAGATGCCATTTCAGATCACCTTCAATGCAATATATCAAAAAAAATTGCATGACATATTGATTATCAATGTTATAAATAATGAATAAAGCAAACAAACAGATTTCCTTGTCAAACTTTAAGTCTAGTAATAATTCTCCCTTAATTCTCTCATTCAAATGATTCAATCACATTCGACTTGTTTTAGGATGCAGTGGCAGAGTGGTTAGTGCTGCTGCTTACAACACCAGGGACTTGCGTTCAATTCCGACCTTGGGTGACTGTCCATGTGGAGTGTGTATGTTCTACTTTCTCAGAAGACTAAGGAAATTTGGTATGTCAGCTACAACTCTCGCCAACTTTTTCGAGCATAAAACATTTTCTCTAGTTGTATCACAGCTTGGTATGGCTCCTGCTCTGTCCAAGACCACAAGAAACTACAAAAAGTCGTGAATATAGCCCAATCCATTGTGCAAACCGGCCTCACATCCACTGATTCTGTCTACATTGCTTGCTGTCTCAGCAAAGCAGCCAGCATAATTAAGGACCCTGGATGTTCTCTCTTCCATCTTCTTCCTTCAGGAGAAAGATACAAAAAGTCTGAGGTCACCTACCAACCAACTCAAGAACAGCTTCTTCCCTGCTGCTGTCAGACTTTTGGGTGGATTTACCTTGCATTAAGTTAGTCTTTCTCTACACCCTAGCTATGACTGTAACATTACCTCATGCACTCTCTCGTTTCCTTCTCTATGAACAGTATGTTTTGCCTGTACAGCATGCAAGAAGCAATACTTTTCACTGTATGCTAATATATGTGACAATAATAAATCAAATCAAATCAAAATCAAGTTTTACCCGTACCTGCATGGGTTTTCTTGGGGTGCTCCTGTTTCTTGTCACACTCCAAAGATATGCAGCTTAGATGGATTAGTGAGGTAAATATGTAGGGTTATATGTATAAAGCCTGGGCAAGATGCTTTGTTGGAGAGTTGGTGCAGATTCAATGGCAGAATGGCCTCCTTCTGAACTGTAGGGATTTTTGATTCTGAGATTTTTGAGGATACAAAATTTCATTTCTAGGCAATACTTGAAATACAAATTTGCCTTTTTATTAAGTAGCTTTTCTTTAACAATTTCATAGCAATATGTTTGATAATGTGCAAGAAATGGCTGCATAAAATTTAGAGGCTGGCATGCAGTTGATGTATTAAATGGCTAATCCATGGAACGCTGCTGTCAGGATCACGAGATAATTTCAAAAAAGGAAGGATACATGACCTGTCTTACAACCAGAGACATCTTAACAACCCATCCCCAAACTTTATCCCACGTTTACAAAACTGTTTTTTAAATGATTTATAGAACAAGATTCCTACAGTGCAGAAGGAGGTTATTAGGCCCATTGATTCTGCAATGACCATGCTAAAATTGCTCCTTCATGTCCTGAGATGCATAGGTTACAGGGATTAGTGAGTAAAATATGTAGGGATATGGGGATGGACCTGGGTGGGATCGTAGTCAGTGCAGGCTCGATGGGCCAAATGGCCTTTTCCTGCACTGAGGCTTTTTATGATTTCTATGAATCCCACCCAGGCTTTATTCCTGAAACCCCACATATTTACCCTGCTAATTCCCCTGACACTAAGGGGCAATTTAGCATGACTAATCAACCTAACTCACACATCTTTGGATTGTAGGAGGAAACCGGAGCACCTGGAGGAAACCCACACAGATACGGAGAGGATGTGCAAACTCACGCAGACAGTGACCTGAGGCCAGAATTAAACCCAGTCCCTGGCGCTGTGAGGCAGCAGTGCTAATCATTGTGCCATTATGCCACCATTATAGGCTTAAAGTTCCACTACACTATCAGAAAGTTTATTTTACATGTTAATCATTCATTGTGAATGAAATTTTCATGTGCGGCTATGTTAATTGAACAATTTCCATTCAGGCACTTGCTGCAAATCTCTTCCAGTTACTGTTATTTACCATCAAAATCATCCCCATGTGAAGAATTCCCTGATATCAGATTTAGATATTTGAATCTATGCTCTGTCATTCTTTCCGCACAAAATCATTTAAAGTAATATTCCAGGTTAACTTTTCTTCAAACTTTGCAATTTGAAATAGCTGTATGAATTTTTTTTTTGAGACATTCCATCTTGAATCATAGAATCTCTACAGTGCAGGAAAAGCCCATTCAGCCCATTGAGTCTGCACCAGCCAACAATCCCCCCATCAGGCCCTATCTCAATAACACCATGCATTTACCTTAGCTAGTCCCCTTTACACTAAGGAGCAATTTAACATGGCCATTCCGCCTAACCCGCACATATCTGGGCTGTGGAAGGAAACCAGAACACCCAGGGGAAATTCAAGCAGACACATGGAGAATGTGCAAATCCCACATAGACAGTGACGCAAGTCGGGAATTAAATCCAGGTCCCTGGCACTATGAGGCAACTGTGGTAACCACTGTGCCACTGTGCTACCCTGGCAAATATACCAAAAGACAAAACTTTCAGCTCTATGGAGGGGATCAATTTAAAAGAAAGCCAAGTGGTTGACTATTGGGCAATTCATCCAGTATCGCTTGTCTTATATTCCTGCTGAAGTTGAAATCTCTAGTGCACAGCTATCAAGTCTTTCCTTATACCCCAGACCCCTGACATCTGCTTCCAGTGCACGAATATCTTTCTTATGTTCTGGCAACTAGAACTTGTGTTTAGATATTATTATTCTGCAATAAAAACTGCAGCTGAAGTCTATATTTGAAATGTGTGAAGAAAAGTTTTTTGTATTTGTGTTTTTTTCTCTCTGGTTTAGGAGAAGGAGAATAAGCTTGGCAAATTTTTGCTTTAATTTTCACTGGCTATTTCTCTCAGGTCTTTAAATTTGTTACATGTTTTAGGTCATTTAGCTGATGGTTTACAGAACTATGCACTGAATTCAAGACATTGTCTGATCACAGCACTGTTGACTCCATTGGCTTTTTTGATTGCCACTTTGTGCTGGTTGAACATATTCAATGTTGAGCTTCATAGGCCTTTTGCAGCTTCATTCTTCATTATTTCTGCAGCATTTTTAGGGACTGCGTGTTGTCTATTCTCCCTTCCTATGTGTTGTACTTTTACCCTTATTTTCATTAAATTTCTTCCACTGTTGATCTGTCCATGTGGGTATCTGATTTATCCAACTCATTTGGTAATTTCTGAATGGCCTCTTAGAATTCCACTGTCTCTCCTAAATTAAGTATGCACCCTCACTCCAGCAACCCCTCCAGGGAGGACTTGTTACTTCCTGTTCTTTAGTCAGCTTCTTCTCCATCCCATTGTTTAGCCTCAATCCCAACAGCTTTAAGATAATTTAAATAAGTAATTAAATCTGTAACAAAATTACCAGTTGACAATTGCCACTGTAAAGTTTTGAAATAATTGACTTTTGCTCAAATGAAAAAGTTACTAATGTTCATGATTTTAGTCTAAAATCCATCACTTTGCATACCTTTGCAGTTTTTAAAATTACATTTTAGGTGTAGGAGGTTACAACTTATTAGGTAAATGCCTTGTGTGGTGTGACACTGAACAATGTGATCCAAGGCTTCATTCTTGAGTTAACTCTACACATCCAGAATGATGGAGAGATTGCTTTTGCACGCCAAATTGGTACATATGTGTTTTGGATCGGAATGTTTTCCTGCCGGCATAATAATGGGGGAAGATTTTGGTTGGGCTTTCATTTGCACATTGTCAGCGGAATGCAAATCAGTTTTATGCTGACTTCCAACTTGCTTCTTTGACTTGGAATCCAATTCCATTCCCCACATATGAATCTGCCACGATGGGTAGCGTTAAAAGATCCCTCTATAAATTCATGTTGGAGTGTAACTTGTTTTTGGGGCTCTGGCTGAATTGTCCACTCCCCTCCCACCTGCACCTGTCATCAATCCACCTGGCAAGGGCATGGAATAGAATTACACAGTATAGCAGAAAGCCATTCAGCCATTATGCTCATGTCAGCTATTTGGAACAGTTATCCACTAAAAATGGAATAGTAGTACAGTGGTGAACACTGCTTCTTCACAGTGCTAGGGATCCAGGTTCATTTCAAGCCTTGGGTGACTGTATGGAATTTGCACATTTTTCCCATATCTGCATGGGTTACCTACAGATGCACCGGTTTCCACCCACGCATTAAAGATGAGCAGGTAAGCTGGATTAGCCATGCTAAATTACCCCTTAATGTCCTAAGATGTGTAGGTTCACTGGATTAGCTATGGGGGTACAGGGATAGGGCTGAAGAGAGGGCCTAGGTAAAATGTTTTATCAGAGAGTTGGTGCAAACTCAATGGGTCAAATGGCCTCTTTTTGTACTGTAGGCATTCTATGGTAGTTTCATCTCCTTGCTTCTTTGACTTAGAATTCAATTCTATTCCCCACATATGAAATATTGGCTTATTTTCTTGCCTTCCCAGTCAATAATTGAAAAATAAATGCTCAATCAGTCACATGAGACTGATGCTGCTATTAAACTCATCACTGGGTACTGCATCACAATGTACAGAGGCTGAATCAAACAGGGCAAGAAATGTAAGATTGCTTTCCCACCATTAAAAGACTTATTTATTGTCAGAGTTTTAATTTGGATAAATAAACACAGCTGATTTTTGAAAATATTCATTTCTAGTCAATGGAGAGAGTTGGCATAATAACAACAGATCTACTTTTTATCAGAAAGTTCATTGCTTGGTTTTATACTTCCTTTTAGGTTACTTCCTTTTAGGGCTTAGGGTAAGCGGGGTAAGGTATAATTTGGATGCTCGAGGGAGTTTTTTCACACAGAGGGTGGTGGGGGTATGGAATGTGCTGCCAAGTAAAGTGGTGGAGGCAGGTACTCTGGAGTTATTTAAGAAATACTTAGATGGGCACATGAACAGAATGGGAATGGAGGGGTATAGAAAACTGATTTAAAATAGGGATCATGAGCCTTGGGAGTCCCTGGGAAGTGTGTAAATAGATGATGATATTGATGTACTTGTTTTTATCCTACAGGTGCTTTGGTCCACCTTGTTGTCTAACAAGGGGCATACACGCGATGGGTCGTGAGAGGGCTGCTCTTGGATTTTTTTTCGAGAGTATCCTAGTGCTTCACGTCGTTAGTGTACGCTTGACCTGGACCATTTGGTCAACACGACAGCTCAGTGACTATTGCTGTGCTGTGCAAATACATGGATTTGGGCCTGTGTTTGTGGGAGTTTGTGCATTCTCCCCATGCTTGTGTGGGTTTTCTCCGGGTGCTCCAGTTTCCTCCCACATCCCAAAGATGTGCTCTTAGGCTAATTGGCAAAACAAATTCTCCCTAAATTGTCTCAAATTTGGTTTTTAATCCATAGATCTAATAAACATAGACAGGGATCACGGGTAGAAGTGGGAACACCAGGGTGCAGCACGGGCTTGTTGGGCCGCAGGGCCTGTTTCCAGTGCTGTTTTGTTCTTTGTTCTTTGTTCTTTGTTTGCTAATACAGTGTCAATATATTTTTGATTTTTCTTTTTGCTTTGTAGGTTCATTTTATTAAGATTATGTTTCAAGTTTACCCTTCTCTTTCTCCTTGTTGGATTACTCTTACAAATACGTGTCTTATCTTAGATAATAACAGACACTGACCCCTATACTACTCACTCATCATCAGCCTCGATGTATTGCATTTAGGACTGTCCAGAACCTGATTCTATCATTCCATAATGCAGAGGTGTAACACTAATATATTTTTGCCGTCTGGCTGGATGTTCGTATCATTCATACATGTGCTTCACCAAATCACTGAAGGCAGACAAAGAAACCATGTGGTGAGACAAGCTTTATATGAATTGTCAGCTATTTCATCTCACAGCATATAAAAGAACAGCTATGATTCAAATCAATGCAACTTATCATAGCAATATAATACAATATTAGTAACCAAGCTTCCCATTGACATTAATAATAAGGAAACTTTGAACCATCCTTCCACATTTCTAAACTTCTAATGACATTGAAGCACTCTTTCAAGTTGAAAGAGAGGGACTACCAGAACCTTGTTAAACATCCACAACCAGAGTCTTCCCAAAACAATGTTTTTTTTGTATTGAATATAAGGTTTAATGAGTTATTTATGATTTACAGGGAAAGTAATTTCCATTTGTCTTAATCACCTTTTAACTTAGGAGCCTTAATTTAAACATCTTGAGTGTGATTCATTTTTCATTGTTCCAGCAGCATTTTCAGGGATTGCATGTTGTCTATCTCCCGTTCCATGTGTTGTACTTTTACCCTTATTTCCATTAAATTTCTTCCACAAAAGCTTGTTCAGCTGCTTTTGTAGTGTAGGGGGACTGGGAGATTCAAACAGTGGTCATTTCGGAAGGCTCCTCTTGGGCACCACGGCCTCTGCGACTCTTTGGCAGCTGCATTTCCAGCAGCGTCAGCTCCGTGCCAGGAATCGGCGTGAAGCTGCATAATTTATGCAAATCATAATTTAAATATATTTAACAAATGACTAGCAGGCCCAGGACTGAAGTTGCCAGGCCCGCTAACTCCTCTCCCCCCAGCGGGGTTTACAATAGCTCCCCACTTGTGGGGAACTAGCAGCCTGACCGGGGTGGGGGGAGGACAATGATTCAACATTACAGGTTGTTTGACACCACAATCTGTCCGCTCCACAAGGCATTGCTGTGATGTGCCCTGTCAGTTTTTTTAGATCAGACATTCCAAGACACTGACACCAGGAGAACTACAGAGCTCAATTTTCCACTGGACAAGGATACGTAGGAATGAAAAGTGGGATGCATCCTTGTACCTTTGAGCCCTTGTTCTTTAGATACTTCCCATGGAGATTTCACCTGTGATGAAGGTGAGCGACATTACGTCCACCTTCTCGCATTCTGTTTTGTGAAAATGAATCAAAACTTATTGGTCAGTTTTACTGAGTAAAATCTTTGGTGTTTCCAGCTTGGAGCTATGGATACTGTCAGGACACTGGGTTTAAGTACATTGGAACAGTTGAAGTGGACCTCACAGGAGTATTCAGGGCTGGGATCACAGTCTGGAAGCCATGAAAGACGATTTCTCTATTAATTTGTGCAAAACTAAAGACAAAGTCACATCTCTCGATGAATGTAAAGTAACACAAATTTCCACTACGTTCTACCAAGATGACTAATAAAAGTCACAAGTTGAGAAAGGCTTCCCATGATTATAATTTTAATAGTTTTACAATTTATTCTTATTTATAGAAACACAAGACTCAAGTTAAATTTACTTACTCCCAATTTTTGTTTGTGCATAGATGTAGTCACCATAAGACCAGTAATTATTGCCTATTCCGAATTGCCCTGGAGAAGGTGATGGTGAGCAACCTTCTGGAACCGTCACAATCCATGTGGTGTAGGTACACCCACAGTGCTGTTAGGAAAGGAGATCCAGAACTTTGATCTACTTCCAAATCAGGATGGTGTGTGACTTGAAGGGGAATTTGCAGGTGATGGTGTTCCCAAATACCTCTCACCCTTATCTTTTTAGATGGTTTGGAAAGGTTAAGCAAATTGGGGCTGTTTTCTTTAGAAAGATGTAGACTGAGAGAAGACCTAATAGAGGTGTACAAGGTTATGAAGGGTATAGATAGAGTAAACAATGGTAAGCTTTTTCCTAGGTTGGAATCAAATATCATGACGGGCTTAGGGTGAGGTGGGTAAGGTATAATTCAGATGCTGGAGGGAGTTTTTTCACACAGAGGGTTGTAGGGGGATGGAACGAACTGCCAAGTAAGGTGATGGAGGCAGGCACGCTGGAGTTACTTAAGAAATACTTAGATGGGCACATGAGCAGAATAAGGGTGGAGGGATATAGAAGACTGATTTCAAATAGGGATCATGAGCCTTGGGATGTCCCTGGGAATTGCGTAAGTTGTGCATGATATTGATGTATTTCTCTTTTATCCTATAGGGACTTCGGTCTGCCTTGTCCAACAAGGGGTATACACACCATGGATCATGAGAGGGCTGCTCTTGGATTTTTTGAGAGTAGCCTAGTGTTTCACGTCGTTAGTGTGTGCTTGAACTGGACCAGTTGATGGGCAACACAACAGCTCAATGGCTATCACTATTGCTCTGCAGATACATGGATTTGAGCCGGCATCTATGGGAGTTTGCGCATTCTCCCCGTGCTTGTGTGGGTTTTCTCCAGGTGCTCCAGTTTCCTCCCACACCCCAAAGATGTGCTCTTAGGCTGACTGGCAAAACAAATTCTCCCTAAATTGTCTTGCTAATTTGGTTCCAATGCAGATTTCTATAAACATAGACAGGGGTCATGGATGGAACTGGGAACATCGAGGTAGCGGTACATGTTCTTTGGGACAAAGGGCCTGTTTCCCGTGTTGTGTTGTTCTTCGTTCTTTGTTCATTGTCAAAGAATTTTTGGTGAATTGCTGCAGTGCATCTTGTAGGCAATCAAAGATGCAGCCACAGTGAAAAGAGTGAATCTTTAAGATGGTGGATGAGATGTCAGTCTAGTGGGCCGCTTTGTCCTGAGCGATGTTAGGTGTTTTAGGTGCTGTTGAAATGCAATCATCTGAATAAGTGGAGAGTATTCCATTGCATTCCTGACCTGTGCCTTGTAGATGATGGCCAGTTTTTGGGGGCATCATGAATTGAGTCATGTACTGCAGAATAGTTAGCTTCTGCCTACTCTTATTACATTGGCAGCTATCTATCTCCTGAGATAATGATTCCCTCCATGGTATCAACTTTGCATTAGACATGACCTACTGTGGCTCAAGAACCCATTCTAGCATGGCAGTCCCTGCCACATTTGCTGCAAAGGAAGACAGGGGGTTGAGAAAGAGCACAATTGACTGATCTCTCTCTCTTTCCTAGTCCCTCTCCTCAACCAGCTCAGCTTTCCACTTCGGTTTGCCTCTTCCAATATCTTGCCAAATAATCGGCCTCCAAAGCTAACAGCTGTTAATGACAATCATCTAGTTGTCTATGTCAATGAATGTCATTTTTATATCACATATGCAGGTGTCCTTGAATCATGGATATGATTCAAGGACCAATATAGGACCTATTCACCAATATAGGAGGTTTCGGGTACATGAGCATCATCCATCCAATGAATATGTCTAAATCAGCACAGACGTTTAATGTTTTAAGTTGATTTATTAGTGTTATAAATAGACTTGCATTGACTTTGCAATGAAGTTGCTGTGAAAATTCCATTGTCGCCACCCTTTGGTTCAGGTACACTAAGGGAGAATTTAGCATGGCCAGAATGTCTTTCGGACTGACTGTGGGAGAAAACTGGAGCACCAGGAGGAAACCTACGTAGACATGGGAAAAATGTGCAGATTCTGCACAATGTCCCTCGCTGGGAATTGAACCTGGGTCCCTGGAACTGTGAAGCAGAAGTGCTAACCAATGTGCTACCCTAGCATGTTGGTAGTTTAGCAATGAGCGCATGCTGATGGAGTTGCCTTAGCTTCAGAACCTTTGAGTTGACGACTTCATTCTGCTAAGAGATGCCAAAGTTCTGCATGTGACAGCAAAGTTGCAAGCTTTTCAGCCTTGCAACTGGTATTTGTTGTGCAAGTCTCGTCACTATAAAGGAATGCACAGGTTTGGTAGACTGGTAGTTGGGGACTTAGTGCATGTTTATCTTAGATCTCAGGCAAGCAAGTCTGATCAATCTTCTATTTTCTCTAATGGAGCTGAAATGACTCATAGTCACAGTATTTACATGGCTTGTCCAATTAAGCTTATGGTGGATTGCAATCATGGCAATGCATTTCATGGTTGTGATTCCATTGAATGTCAAGGGAAAGTAGTGAGGCTTCCTCTTGTTGGAAGTGCTCATTATCTGGCACTTCTTTGGTACAATGCTCCTTGCCACTTATTAGCCCGAACCTGATTGTTCCTGGCTTGCAGGGATGTGATCGTGGACTAAATCATTTTCTGAGAGTTGAGAATGAAACTGAATGCTGTGCAATTATCAGCAATCATGCCTACCTCTGAATTTACGACGGAAGAAGGAGTCATTGATGAAGCGACTGAAGATGGCTGGAACTGAAATCTGAAAATTGTAGTGATAAGACCAACTACTTTTTCTTATTTTCAGATAGGATATGAGAATGGAGGCAATTAACTGTGGAGCACACTGATCGATTTAGCTGTAACTGTGCCTGTGCTATTGTACCTAGTTTCTGCTTTACATACAAACAACAAAGCAGTGGGATTTTATCCTTCACTGCTGTGGTTCACCCCTCCCCCTTTCTCCCACATTAATGCAATGAGAAGCCTCAGGCAAGAGACATATAGGAGGGGAGGTAATGTTTTTCTTACTTTACCAGGTAATTACTACCTATGATACTGGTTTAGAAAAGTACCTTAGGGTAGGATGTGAATATAAGAAATGGCAGCTGTAAACAGAAGCTATTAAATTTCAACCTGATGCCTGTTGCCTTTTCCTTGTTACTTCTTGAGTGACTCCTGACTTGTCTCTTCAGTAAAGGTCAAATACTGAGGGTTTTCTTACATGAAAAGGCTGCCTAGTTAGTCTTTGCTTTAAGTATACTACTAAGCCATTAGCTTAAGATCTGGGGTCAAGATGCTTTGCTTTGGCCAAGAAGAAAGAGGTTAAGTCTGTCAAAGAAACTGAGGATATAAGGGTGGGTTCCAGGAACTAGTTAAAGCAAACATTTTCAACAAATTTGTTTTAGACATGCCTTTACTTACTTGTTCTTTTTACTGCCCACTGTCATCAGAGACTGGATCCATTGCAGACTGATTCAGCTGTCATAGCTCACCGGGCAAGGAGAACTTTATCCCATTTAGACAATTGTAAATGTGAAGTTTTGCTCATCAACGAAGTTTTCACTAAATGTTCTTATGTTGTCCTTCCAATGTTTTCATTACAAAAGTCCAAACAGTACAATTGGTGTGGTAGTTCTTTAATAACTCATCAACTGCTTCAAATGCAAGCCTGCAGAGGAAACGATTATGAGCTATTCCACCATAGCTGATTTTGATCTTGTGCTCATTCCACATCCATATAATTTCAAGCACTGGGAAATCAGGAATGGGAATGCAAACTAACTCTTCCCTATCCCTGGGGAACCTAGGCCAATTATGTTTTGCTTTATACCATGCTAGCTGAAACCAGCAAATTCGGGATCAGGCTACACAGTAATGGACTTTTATCCCTCAGTTCCATACTGGGCATTGTCTATGTTGAAGATGACACTAACAGGATACTGTTGTAGGTCCTTCATGCAATATGTTCTGGGAACAGTGACAGAAGTCCGGTCAATTTATGCTCTCGAGTTGTGCTGGCAGACTCTTGAAAGAAATTCTGTTCAAAACTATGTGCTAGCTCTTCTCCAAAACTTCTCTGATTTTCCTGAGCCAAAATGTTGCTGAACATTTTATATTGTTCTGCTACAGAGTTTTACAAGGCTCAAGTGAGGGCATCCTTCCCAGAATGTGATAGGCATCAGCACAGCTGTGATAGAATGCGTGTTATGGGTTGGATTTCTCCACATCATGGCTATATGTATGTGAGTATTTGGAAAGCTCCTTGTATGGAGAAAATCATTGACATTTATGCTTTAGCTAATTGTAGAATTCTCTTGGAAGAAACAATAGCCTTTTTAACCTGGAAGACTATTGATAAATAACTAACAAAATTGTCCAAACTTTTATGATTATAACTATAAAAATTAGCTGATTGTAATTAGTTTTGAGAGCAGTTCTTCATTTAACTGTTTAAGGTAATAAGAAATGATTCTACATAATACATTGAAAGTAACATAAGCAGCAACATTCTCAGGTGAAGGGAAGGAAGTACAAAGACCAAAGAAGTTGAAGTTTAAAATAGAAGTCTAAGGCAGGGGTATATAAAATATTAAGCAGTGTAAATAAGAATATTAATCTAAAGATCCAGTGGAAAAGATGACGTAAATCTAAAATAGTGAAAAGTACACTCAAGAGAGATCTTAGTTTTTTTTAAATTTAAGAGTGATTAGAATTTCGCATCATGGTGATAGGAGTGCCCAAAGTGCTGCTGGAGGCTGCTTTAGGTGAGTTGATGTAGCACAGGAAAAAATATAAGAGGGAGAGATCAGTGTGGGGCTGGCAGACTTGGCAATGTAAGGAATGTCAGAACAGAGGGATTGCTAGAAGAAAAAGAATAAAGTCCACCTAGCTTGTTTCCTATTATACTCGTTGTCAGATAATACAATGATAATGTAATTGTGTGTACTGTCGGTGGGACCAGGAGATTCTGCCGGTGTGAACAGCTGGAAAACTCTGGCCTAATGTCCCAAATTAGAAAGAAGAAAGATTGCATTTACACAGCACCTTTCATGATACAAAACAACTCAATTGTGAAGTGCAGTCACAGTTGCCATATAGGAAACACAACAAGTTTGCACATAATGCACAGAAAGTTATTCCATTTGACAAAAAAATCAGAGTTTGGGACCATTTCTGGGTCCTGACTCCACATTGTACTGTCCACAGTCAGAATCTTTCCAGAGGTAGTCAATTAACCTACTGTTTGGTTAATTGACTGCTATCCAATCCTGCTTCCTAATGTGGGAGGCTCAATCCTAGAGTTTTCATCACTAGACAAATAGTAGCTTTTTCAAGACACTTGGGCACTGCTGACGCAGTTGGGACACTGCAAGGATGCCTCAAAATTAAGGTATTGTCTGAAACATGATGTTTTAAAATAATCCACATCTGTCAGGTTCAACAGCGCTGAGGGGCAACCTATCCACAGGACTACTTGCAGCAGCAACTGTGGCCTCATCATTCCAGCAACTCTGTGATGAAGTGATTGAGAGGAGGCTCTGATAGCGTCACTGCCTTCCTCCATCCCAAAGTTTCCTTGTTAGATCTAGAGGAATACTCCTTCTCATAAGAAAACCAGGAAAAATATTATTTCTTCCTATTCTAACACTTTTCTGTACCTGTTGCTCCTCGATGTCCATTGTTGCTGAGGACTGTTGGGATGCAACCCTGCTGAAAAGTAGCTAGAATGACATTGGTGGCTGAACGGCACAATCAGAGTATGAATTTTGATGTTACAGTTAATTATCATTTACCTAGGCCCAACACACTGCCCAAAATGTCTCCACAAACTAATAAGAGGCACAAAGTCAGTGTGGGTATGATAAGCATGTTGCTGTTGCCAACCATTTTTGATAAGAAAGAGGATTACAATCTATCTCAGGTCAAACGGCCTTTTATTGTCTTTGATTTTATGTTGGGTTTTCCAATCAAACTTAAGATGTGACTTTTCTGAACTTTAGCGTGACACTTTGAGCAGAATTTTCTGGCCTGAGTGGAGGGCTGGGAGACAGGTGGTAAAATGCTTGGTAAAGTCCCTTCACTTAGAAACCTGACCAGAGGTGGGAATGGCAGCAGTTTGGTTATCCAGTGATCAGAAGCAGGCAATCGCATCAGATCATTAAATGCCCATTTGAGGGCCATTTACCCAGGCCACTGGCATTTTCCTCAAAAGGCCTTCTGATTAGTCCAGCTGTGTGGAAAGCCCATCTGCCATCCTTAATTAACCCCCTTCCCTCCTCCTCGCAATGTTGTAGACGAAGGTAGACTCCTACCTAAACATACTAGTCACTCAAAAACTCCCCAGTGTTAAAACTTCTGCCCATGTACAAAGATTCTGTCCCTTGTTTAATTGATTGGGTGTTACTTTAGTTTAATGCTAGGATATAACCGAGGTGGCATCTTTTCCTTGTATGACTTGAGGTAATGTGTCAAATGTGATTAACATAATTGACTCATGTGAACTTTCTATTGCCACTGGGGAAAGATCCATGGCCAAAAAATGTAGAGTCACAAAATCACTTGGAAGCAAGTGAGCATATCGAGTTACTTGACTCATACTCTGAACTTTACTTCACATTGCCGACAAAGCAAATTCAGAATATTGGCAGTCTCCATACATTCTAGTATAGTTCGACGTGGCATTAAGTGTCACAAAAAGGCTGCCACCTGAAAATGAACATGTTATTTCATGTGCGGTGGAACTAATCTACGGTAGGAATAAAGTCTGATCTAGAATTTCTGTATTTCCTTTTTGATGATGGAAAGTCTTTCTTCTTATGCTGGCTATAACAAGTGCTTTTGATTTCCAATCTGACTTGCAAAGCGGAAGATAGAATCATCCTGAGAAATACATTCACTTACAAAGGTTCATCCTGGAGAATTCAATCAGCATTAAGTGTCCTTAGCTTGCATCACTTGATTCACACAGAGAGTGATCTGCCAAGAAATATTCAGTGTAGTATTCTTTAGGGAGGATTTATCTGTGGCTTGTCTATTTCCCTGGAACAGTAAATTAGGAAGATTTGCTGTGATATAGATTGGAAATAGTCTGCTGCGTTTCCGAATTTACAACAGTGACTGCAGTTCAAAAAGTCTTTGCTGGCTATAAAACAGTGTAGGATGTCCTGAGATAGTGACAGCCACAATGTAAATTTATGTTTGTTCTTTACTATATGCTATCCAAATGCTGGAACCTTCTTTCAAGTGTTCCACTGTCCCAAGGGCTTTTTCCAATTCTGTTCCCTGTCTTCATGTGAGCTCCCTAACAAATTTCTTTCATAATACTGGTGTTCACGTAAAGAAGCATCATGATGTGGAAATAGCTGGCATTCATCGTCACCAAGCTGCAATCCTACTCCTTGCTCCTGCTATTGAAATAGAGCTGAGAAACTGGACTGAATATAAGAGCACAATAACAGCTACCCACATGTTATGGATTCGCGTGCAAGAAGCTGCCTTTGATTGCAAGAAAGCTGCACAAAATTAATGTCAATGGGGACCGAGGGTGGAAAGCCCTCTGTAGGCTGGCACACTGCAAGATAGTTGTGGTTCTTGAAGACAAATTATTGTCACCTCAGGGCACTGTTACATAGTTTCTCAGGGAAGGCTTGTGGTATTGTGACTAGACAATAAACCCAGAAACTTAGCTAAAGTTTTGGGGACTCAGGTTCGAATCCCACCATAGCAAGTGGTAGAATTTGAATTCAATAAAAAATATCCAGTATTAAGAATCTACTGATGACCATGAAACCATCTTTAATTGTCAGAAAAAGCCATGTGGTTCACTAATGTCCTTTCGGGAACAAAATCTGCCATCCTTACCAGGTCTGGCCTACACGTAATTTCAGCCCATAGCAATGTGGTTCACTCCCAGGTGTCCTCTGAAATTGCCTAGCAAGCCACTCAGTTCAAGGGAAACTGTGGATGAACAACAAATGCTGACCAGTCAGTGACACCCATGTCCCACGAATGAATGAGATAAAAGGAATTCCAGTCTCAGGTCACTGTCGGTGTGGAGTCTGTATGTTCTCTCCATGTTTACATGGGTTTCGTTCAGGTTCTCTGTTTTCCTCCCACAGTCCAAAGATGTGAGATTGAGGTTGATTGGCCACGCTAAATTGCCCCTTAGTGTGGGGGAGTAGCAGGATAAATGCATTGATTTAAGGGGATAGGGCCTGGGTGGAATTGTTGTCAGCACAAGTTCGATGGGCTAAATGGCCTCCTTCTTTGCTATATGGGGTTCTGTAATTCAATGATTCTATGATCTTCACCTATTTTGTCAATGACTTTCCTTTCATCAAAAGATCAGGAGTGGGAATGTTTACTTCTGATTGCATAGCGTTACATTCGGAAATAAGAACACACAAAATAGAAATTGACCAAACAGTCCCTTGAGTGTGCTCTGTCTTTTAGTATGATCGTGGCTAACTTGGGCTTCAACTCTGCTTTCCCATTCACTTTCCATAATTCTTGATTTCCTGAGAGACCAAAAATGTATCTATCTTCGTCTTAAATATGTTCAGTGATGATGCATCCATAACCTTTTAAAGTAGAAAATTTCAGAGATTCACAACTCTTTAAGTTAAGGCATTTCTCCTCATCTCAGTCCTAAATTACCAACTGCTTCTCCTGATTCTGTGCATCCTTGTTCTAGATTCCCCAGCCAGGCGAAATAATTTCTTGACATCTATCTTATGAAATCCCTTCAGAAGCTCAGTTCCAGTTACAACATGATGGCAGTTCATGTCCATTTGTAGCAAAACTTGGCTTGGGGTTGATAAATGTTAAGCAACACATGTGTCACACATATGCTAGGCAATGACCACCTCAAAGAGACAATGTAACTATCTTTGCTTCACAACAGCACTATCATTGCAGAATTCCCACCGTCAATGTCCTGGAAGTCAACAGAGACTGAGCTGGATCAGCACACAAATACTGTGGCCAGAATTCTTCAAAAACGCCCACAGCTGGGATTGTCCAGTACTGCTTGCAATGCCATTGGAGCATGCAAGGCTGGAGAATTCCAGCCCGTGGCTACAGGAGTAGGTCAGAGTTTGGGAATTCTGTGGTGAGTAACTCACCACCAAAACCTGTTCATTACCAATAAAACACAAGTCAGAAGTGTAACGGAGTTATGCTTCCCTTGTCCCCACCCACCCATCTGTTCAAACAAGGACAGCTCTAATAATATTTAAGGAGCTTGTCACCATGCAGAATGACACAGTCTACTTGATGGGCATCCAAAACCTCACCAAAATGTTTACTTCCTCCACCATAGGTGCACCTGAGTTGTCATGTGAACTATCCATAACATGAAATGCAGCATCTAGCAATGACTATTCAACAACACCTTACAAATCCAAGACCTCTACTACTTAGAAGTATAAGGGCAATAAATGCATGGGGTTACCACCAACTGCAAGTTCCATATAGTCACATAGCACCCTGATATGGAAATACATCACTATTCCACCACTGTTGCCAGATAAAAGTTCTTGAACTTCTGCAGTAAGAGCATTCTAGATGTATTGATATCTCTGGCATGGAATGTAGAAGCTCATGAAGGCCAATCACCACAACCTTCTCAATAACACTGATTTATGCAGAGTAAACATTGGCCTTGCCAGCACCACCAACATCCCAACAGAGGAAAAGTGACAACTTGAGTTTTAGTACACACTGAAACAGAACACAATTTTGGACAGGAGTCAGTCTGAGGCTGAACCCTCGTTCATCAGAAATTACATCATGAGTATAATTGCCAGTTGCAGCCTTTCACAACCCAGAACTTTTGCAACCATTGCCTTTATCAACTGAGCTAGCAGGGAATGATTGTTGTATGTTAAGAAGTGTTTGTTTTCTGTAGAACTGTCTTAATAAATGTTTGGTTTCAAGAATGTTTCTACATGTAATAGGACTTGTCAACATTTTGCAGTAGAATACTTTAGCCAAGTTAGCCAACAATTATTTTGATTGTACAGTTTATTTGATGACTAGATACCTCTGCACATTCCACCCTGAACAGCACTTGAGCTGCTAACCAAAGACAAAGGAAAGGCATTATTATAATTAACCCTGACTTGCTTTAATAAACAGGAGCTCATATGGTTAGCATAACTAAATGTGTGACTTTGACTTGAACTGTTAATGATTTATTTAACTGAGTGCAAGCCTTATTCGCAAAATAATTCATCCAGGATAATGAAATCTCTCAGGACTGTTTTAGGTTTCTTTGACATATTCCCCATATAATGTGTAAGTGGCAGGTTTTGAATCCTAATTATATTTACAATGTTTTAATGATCAGTTCTGAACTCAGAGGTGTTTATAATTGATGATTAATGCATATCAGATTTATTAAATGCCAGCCTGCCAACCTCCTTAACAGTCTGAAGGGGAAGAAGAGAGGAAGAGTTGGGATATCAGTAGGAAAACCACCTACAGTCAAATTTATTGAGTATGGAAAACTTAATGGCTCATGACGAACAAACCATGATTTAATTATATAGGGCTTTGGGGCAAGGGCAATAAATTCCATATTGCACTGTTCCCTGTTGAGTATTCTGCTCATATTACAAATGTATACATTTTCTTAAAATGCAGTTAATGCAGTTTTAAAAATTATTTGCATTGAACATAGTTAGAAGTGTTGTTAGTGCTTTAATGTGCCTCAGTACTGAAATTGCTTCTCTGAAATTGCAGCAGTCAGTGGTTAAATAAGAATGAAGTCCTGGAGGCTGAATAAAGGCAACAATTGGATGAGTAATACATATGGGCCATTGTGGCAAAGCTGACACAACTGAAAGTACTCAAACAATTTATGTCAGGGAAAATCCAACTATAGAAACTATTTCAATGGATTTACAGTGATTCCTCACTTGACATCCCAGTTAAGTTTTCTGAAATTACAACTTTAAGCGAAATTACTTTCAGCAAACCACAAATTCCCATTGGAATCATTGTTACAACTGGAATTAACTACTTTTGGACATTTCTTGCCCAGAAAACCCAATGCACAAGTTGAAATATTGTACTCTTATTTGCAGCACCATGCTTTTCAAGCTAAAGTAAAGTTTATTTATTAGTTACAAATAAGGCTCACATTAATGCTACAATGAAATTACTGTGAAATTCCCCTAGTCACCTACTCCAGCACCTGTTCGGGTACACTGAGGGAGTGCTTAGCATGGCCAATTCACCTAGCCAGTATATCTCTTAGATTGTGAGAGGAAAACCAGAGCACCAGAGCATCTGGAGAAAACCCATGCAAACACAGGGAGAATGTGCAAACTCCACATACTCAGTGACCCAAGCCAGGAATTGAACCCGAGTCCCTGATGCAGTAAAGCAGCAGTGTTAACCAATGTGGCACCATGTTTCCTCTGAAATAACTTATAAAATACAATAAATCACCAAATATAAAAGAAACACAACATCTACTTACATTGATATCAGATGAATTTCTATCTTTCAGGATAACCTTACATAATGACTGTAGTGAATTTCCTCGAGAAAATTTGTTCTTCCTATTTATTTTTAATTTGTCATGTGTAGCAATGGTAGAAGGTGGGCATGCTGACTGTCCCTAATCAGTCCTTGCTTCTCTAAATGCCTGTAGATCTTGTCTTTCAAAATACCTTACAATAACTTACCCACCACAGATGTGAGGTTCACTGGCTTTTAACTCCCAGGCTTTTCCCTTCAGCCCTTTTTAAACAAAGGCAGAATATTTGTCACTCTCCAATCTTGAAGTGCCTTTCCCATGACTATCGATGATTCAAATATCTCTGCTAGGGGACCTGCAATTTCCTCTCTAGCCTCTCACAACATCCTGGGATACACTTCATTAGGTCGCAGGGATTTATCTACCTTGATACACTTAAGACTTCCAACACTTTCTTCTCTGTAATATGTACACTCCTCAGGACATCACTATTTATTTCCCCAAAGTTCCTGTACATCCATGCTTTTCTCAACAGTAAATACTGATAAGAAATATTTATTTAGGATCTCACCCATCCCTTGTGGATCCATACACAGATGATCTTACTGATTCTTAAGAGCTCTACTCTCTCCTTGTTATTCTTTTGCCCTTGGTGTATTTGCAGAAGTTCTGTGAATTTTCATTTGTTTTATCTGCTAAAACTATCTTGTGTCCCTTTTTTGCCCTCCTGATTTCTCTCTTAACTCTATTCCTACACCTGCTATACTCTTCAAAGGATTCATTTGATCCCAGCTGCCTATGCATGCCATGTGCCTCCTTCTTTGACCAGGGCCTCAATACCCTGATTCATCCAGTGTTCCCTACTTTTGCCAACCTTACCCTTCACTCTAAGAGGAATGTGTTTATCCCGAACCCTGGTTAACACACTTCTGAAAGCCTGCTACTTACCAAACATCCTTTTGCCTTCCAACAGACTCTCCCAATTAAGTTTTGAAAGTTCCTGCCTGATACCAACAAAATTGGCCTTGCCCCAATTTTGAATTTTAACTTTTGGGCCAGATCTATCATTTTCCATAGCTATTTTAAAATCAATAGAATTATGGTCACTGGTCCCAAAGTGATCCCTCACTAATATTTCTGTCACTTGCCTTTCCTTATGTCCCAAGAAGAAGTCAAGTTTTGCCCCTCTCTAGTTGGGCCATCCACATACTGAATGAGAAATTCCTCCTGAATACACTCAACAAATTTCCATTCATCCAACCCTCTAATAATATGGCTATCCCAGTCCCAGTTTAATTCCCAGGAATTAAAATCTCTGACTGTTATCACTCTATTTTTATGTATGTATATTTTGTCTGTTCACTTCTGTTTTGTGCCAAAACCTGTTTAAACAAGATAGTAATGAGAAGCCAGACCAAATCTCTCACTATACTGTCAAACAGTGGATGGTTCTCCTTGGAATAGAATGGCATTCTTCCAAAATAATCTGTTGTGGAAGCAATTTTACCTCAGTTAAAGTGCCAATGCTCATTTCATAAAGTAAATTTTGTGCTGAATGCTGTCTTCTGTGGAATCCCATCCACCTTTTGTTTGTGAAGTACTGGGAAGTCAGATGATTCTCAATACCTGCGCACAAATGATGATTATAATGAATGTTGCAACTTCAAAGAGGTATACTCTCCCCATTGCCTCAGCGATGCTGTTGAACACTGATCAACAACATAAAGCCGGAAATTACTATACAAGAAGAATGAAAGAAATAACGTCTTTACTGGCTCTGTAATTCACTTAACTAGATAATATGCTGCAGAGTGAGTTTAGCCATCCCTGGGCATTACATTCTTCTGGCATTGAAATGTCACTTAATGTCTTTCTGGGCTTCGATTAGAGGCTGTCAGAACTGAAGATCATTACTTTTAGATTCACTTTGCCCAAGAGAGAAAATTGTATAGATAGAATAAATTGTTGTCTATAATGTAAATGTGTTGGTCTCTCAACACCGACAACAAGGACTTATAACATGGAATAGTATATTCACTACCTTAGCAGCTACTTCAGGCTTGTGCTCTGCCCATATTCCTTGACAGACAATCCCTCACTCCCAACACATGCCTCAAAATTGAATCATTACCTGATCATTTGGTCGACATATAACATACTACTTGTTCAATATCTTAAACTGTTCTTCTATTTGCAAGCCAATGGTGGAGTCACATTGAAACTTTAAATGGTAGATAGATATCAAAAGTACGTTTATACTAAAGACCACTTGTTTGCCGTATTAGAAAAGGCTTGCTTTTTTAATGATGAAATTACATTTCTTTGTTCATAGAAATATAAGATACAATGATAGACTCTTTCTTAAGGTAGAAACCAAGTCCATGCTGCTTATTATTCTTCAGCTTAATCCACCGCACCTCATTTTAAAACTCCTATTGGATTCTAACACAGGCTTCCACATTGGATTTGTCAATTTTACAATATTTTCCTATCTCAGGAACATCTGATGTAATTCGCCAGCCCTGAGAAATGGGGTAATTCTGAAAGAAGCCTGTATTTATTCAAGTTAACTTAGATAAGTTCTCTGGTTCCTGGAGTGTGCGCAAATGAAGGCTTCTTTGCAAAGTTGAAACCTAGGAAATAAAAGGGGTTTTGGCAGCATAGAAACAAAGTTAGCTGAATGACAGAAACAGAGAGTGTTGGTGAACAATTGCTTTCCACCTGCAAGACAATTTATAATAGGTTCTCCAGGGGTTGGTTCTGCTGCTTTTCTTGATATATATTAATGGCCTAGACAATGTGTGCAAGGCACAATTTCACAACTTGCAGATGGCACAAGATTTAGATATATTGTGAACTGTGAGAAGGATAGTGACAGTCTTTGATAAGACATACTCAGGCTGATTGGGTCCTAGATGAAATGTAATATTTCTATGTCCACATTATGGTATAGTTGAGTTTTAGATGTGATGCAAATTGCTTTGTATTGGAGTGGGGTGACGGATGAGTTTGGTTATAAGTTATTTTATCGCTGTTTCAGCTGTTTCTCTTTTCCTTTTCTGTTGTTGTCACTTATTTTGTTCCCAGCCAATGTCCTTAAAATATATTATCTCTGCATTTTTCTTCCTACCATTCTATTTTCTGAATTTCTCATTATCATTTCTGCATCTGTTCAAATTTATATTTCATGGCTTTCGGTGAGTTGTGCCCTGCTCTCCACATTTCATCCATTTTATAACTATTTTTACACCACTAGTTGAAAAACAAATCTTGCATTTTTATACTACCTTTCATGACCACCAGACATCACATGACACCAGTGAAATACTTGGAAGTCTAGTCATTTTTTTGGTATCTTGCAGTACTTTAATTCTAATCAAAAGTCAAATCATAAGTGACAAACCACATCAAAGCTGACAACACAAAACATTGCATCTCATCTTGGACTCGACCAAGCAACATCCAAGCCGATGAGGCATTGCACCCTATTCGGAGCTCGATCTAATGCTTCATTTCAGCCAAAATACTGAACTGGCTTTGAAAAATTGCTTCAGGTAGTGCCTCAGTTTAATCTGATTAGCTACCCTGATCCTTTACTCTATCCTAGTCAAGGCAAACCATGATCAGAGATGTCAGCATGCCCCCAGTGCAATGGGCTAGCCTCGTTCTCTGCATGATCATTGTTTCACCCTTGCCAGGTTTCTTGTAATGTAAGACTACTGTGCTGATCACCTTCTATCTTTTTATGACAGCTAGGTTGAGATACTTGCTTTCAGGATTTTTTTATTCTTCCATGGGAGTGCACTAGTACATTGATTTCAAGACAAGAAAAAACTGGATGAGGTTAGATCCCATTTATGCCACTTTTGAAAACCAGTTTGACATGACCTACCTCTCAACGTATGGTGCAGTGGCTCATTTCTTGTCAAACAGCTATTTTGATTCTTTTCTTAATATAGTTCCTCAGAAAAAAATAAGAAAATAGTATGTATTGAGATATGAAACAGAACTTTATTGTGGATACCCTGCTGATGTCAGAAAGCACGTGAATAGAGCCTAACTACAACATCAAAATCAGAATTTTGGTGTTAATATCCTTGCAAGCCATTTGTTCTTTGTAGAATAAATAGTACCTCATGCAAAAATAAGGGACTTGTTTATGTTGTTCCAGATGGAATGTGTTGACTGGAATGTATGTGGTGTGCAGGTAGTTAAAGATTAATTAAAAATATTATAAAAAGGAGGTTAAATGTAACAAAGATACTGTATCATGGCTGAGACTGAAAAGCTGGGATTCACATATATAAACCCGGTACTAAGAGAAGCAGAGTGGTTGCCTGGAAGATAATTAATGAAGATGTATATATATTAATATTATAAATGTCAGATAAACCTGTACAATGTTAATATTTATCTTTGAATATTATAATAATTTTAATTCTTATTCATAATGTGATTTTTAAAAAATAATCTCATTAATAAAACTGAATGACTTAAAATTAAAATCTGATGATTTGCCCACAGAAGAGGTTTATTCAACTCTGGGCTATTCTCTACTAATTCTGCCTTCTGGTATGTATCCATATTAAGTATTTAACATACAATGTTATATCTACCATTGATGTTTTTTGCATGACCTCAATTTTCCGGTTGTTCTTCGTGACGGAATCTTCTGGTCTCATCGACACTGAAGCCCCACTGCAGATTTTCTGGTGACAGGGTGCCAGAGGCAATGCGCTGGGATGCAAGGAGGCAGTGCCAGGGCACAGTCATGGTATTTTGCAGGTTATCCATCTTCCTTAGGGCTGTATTTACCAATGCAACACCAGCGGGTTCTCCGCACCTGGTTCATCTTTTTAAAAACCTAAAACAAAACTTGGCAGTGTCAGTTTAGCGAGGGGTGTAATCCCAATGTGTGGGGACAATACAGCAGAGAGGCTCGCTAACGTTATCTAAATGTATTTAACTGAGGTTCCTGATCTTTCTGGGTAGTAACCTCATAAATAAATGGCAGGGAGCAAGAACAATCGCATTCTGGGATCTTGCCACCAAGATTCTCTGTTTTGGTCTCCCGTTCCATGATTGCTATCTTCATGATGTGGAAACACAGTAACAAGTCTTAAAAAAACAGGTTAAAGTCCAACAGGTTTATTTAGTAGCACAAACAACTAGCTTTCGGAGCATCACCCCTTCATCAGGTGAGTGGGAGTTGTGTTCACAAACAGGGCACATAAAGACACAAATTCAGTTTACCAAAATAATGGTTGGATTGTGAGTCTTTACAGGTAATCAAGTCTTAAAGGTACAGACAATGTGAATGAAAAGAGGGTTAAGGGCAGGTTGAAGAGATATGTATTGTCTCCAGCCAGGAAAGTCTGTAAGATTTTGTAAGTCTAGGCAAGTCATGGGGGTTACCGATAGTACATGAACTCAAGATCCCTATTGAGGCCATCCTCATGTGTGCAGAACTTGACTATCAGTGTCTGCCGAGAGACTCTGCGTTATCGTGTGTCATGAGGCTGTCTTGGAGATCAGAGGCCAAATGCCCATGATCACTGAAGTGTTCCTCAACACTCTTGCCTGGTGATTGTCGAGTGGTATTCATTCATCCGTTGTCATAGCCTCTGCATGATCTTCCCAATGTACCATGTATCAGGGAGACAATGTTGGCCGAGTTGCAAGTGTATGTATCGTGTACCTGGTGAATGGTGTTCTCACATGAGATGGTGGCATCCATATTGACGATCTGGCTGTCTTGCAGATGTTGCTGTGGCAGGGTTGTGTGATGCTGTAGTCACTGTTCTCCTGAAGGTTGGGTAGTTTGCTGCGGACAATGGCCTGAGGTTGTGCAAGTGTTTGAAGGCAACAAGTGGGGGTGTGGGGATGGCCTTGGCGAGATGTTTGTCTTCATTGTTGATGTGTTGAAGGCTCTGGAGAAGATGTCGTAGCTTCTCCGCTCAGGCGAGTACTGGATGATGAAGGGTACTCTGTCCATCATGTCCCATGTTTGTCTTCTGAGGAGGTCGGTGCGGTTTTTCGCCGTGGCGTGTCAGAACTGTTGATTGATGCATCAAGCACCGTATCCTCTTCTTATAAGGGCATCTTTCAGTGTCTGGATATGTCAGTTGCGATCCTCCTCATCTGAACAGATTCTGTGTATACGGAAGGCTTGTCCATAGGGGCTGTTCCGTGTGTTTAGATGAAGAACTAGTTGTTGAAGATGAAGACATTGTGGTTGAAGATGAAGTGAATGAGTTGCACTTGGAGACTGGCAGTTTTCAGAGTGGAGTACTGAGGCAGTTGCAACAATCTATCACCTTGGGGGATGGTGATGTTGAGTGCCGAGACGTCCATTGTGACGAGGAGTGCCCCTGGTTCAAATGCTCCACGTATGCTTAGTTCCTGTAGGAAGGCAATAGTGTCATGTCAGAAGCTGGGGGTTCTTTGTACGATTGTTTCAAGATACCCTCGATCTAGCCAGAGAGCTTCTCACACTGGTCCCATTGCTTGATATGATGGAACGGCTGGGTGTGTTTGCCTTGTGCATTTTTGGGAGGCAATAGAGATCTCCAGTGCGAGGAGTACATGGGATGAGAGGACGGAGGATGCTCTGAAGGTCCAGATCAAAGCTCTTGATCAGTCTGTTGAGTTGACTGGTGTGTTCTTTGGTTGGATCTGCCGGTAACTGTCTGCAGTGTTCCTCGTTGTTCAATTATTGATACAATTCTTTGCAGTAATCCGTTCTGTCCAGTATGACATGGCCTCTTCTTTGTCCGCTGGTTTGATAACAATGTTGTGATAGGTCTTGACGGCTTGTCAAGTCAAGGGCATCAAGTACACGTCAATTCAAGGGCGCGGTCTTCCAGAGATGTCCAATTCAACTCTTTCCTATTCGATTGCTACACAGCGGATCTCTCTGTCAGCTGTTCCAGTTCATTGGCTGTGTCATTATATTCGTTTTTGTGGTTTGTGGAAGAACTCCTGCAGCCTCAGTTGCCTGATGAACTCCTGTGTCTGCTACGGGACTGATGGGGTTTAGTTTGGTGGTGGGGCAGAAATTGAGCCCTCGACTGAAAACATTGATTCCATCTAGTTGAAGTGCGCAGTCCGACAAGTTGACAATGGACTTCCCTGTGGTGGTACAGGGGGAGGTTTGGTTGCTGCTGGTGGTGATGCCAAGTTTCTCAAGTTTCCTGTTCTTGGTATGCATATAGATGGCTTAGTTTCTTTATCTCGTCTGCTTGGCAGAGTTTCGCAGCTTGTCTGCGTCCTGAGTGCAAGTTGAGAATATGGACTCTATCTTGGTTTCCAGGATGCAGCATTTGCTGTAGAGCTGGTGTACAACATGATTGAGGAGTGTGAGAGAGGTGCAACAGCAAATTCTCTCAGTGTAATCCGTGTTATAGTTCGAGCTGAGTGGGTTTGTGATCTGTAATCCTTTCGGTATCTTGTCTGCTTTCTTTCAATGTTGCAGAAACTTAATGCCTGTCAATATGCGCAATCTTCTTGGAGATTCTCTCAACTTGGAGCCTGCAGTTTCCGGTGTCGCTTGTAACCATGATGTAAAGATACTGGCATTGGACTGGGGTAAACACAGTAAGAAGTCTCACAACACCAGGTTAAAGTCCAGTAGGTTTATTTGGTAGCACAAGCCATTGACTTTTACAGCATTGCCACTTCATCAAGTGAACAGAAATTCTGTTCACAAACAGAGCATATGAAGATAAACACTCAATTTACAAAATAATGGTTGGAATGCAAGTCTTTACAAAAATCAATTCTCAAAGATACAGACAACGTGAGTGGAGAGAGGATTAAACACAAATTAAAGAGATGTTTATTGTCTCCAGTGAGGACAGTTAGTGAGATTTGGCAAGCCAAGGCAAGTCGTGGGAGTGACAGATAGTGTGACATGAACCCAAGATCCCGGTTGAGGCTGTCGTCATGTGCAGCACTTGGCTATCAGTCTCCACTCAGGGATTCTGCGTTGTTGTGTTCACAAAGGCCTCTTGCAGGATGCTTACCTGAAAATCAGAGGCCAAAAGCCTGTGAGCGCTGAAGTGTTTGCCAACAGGAAGAGAAGACTGTTGTCTGGTGATTATCAAGCAGTGTTCATTAATCCATTGTTGTAATGTCTGCATGGACTCTCCATTGTACCATGCCTCGGGACATTCTTTCCTGGAGCATATTCCTCTCTGGAGCATTCAATATGTCATTGATGAAGTTGAGCATCTCGTCAATGCTATCCCCATACCTGCACTCCCTCAAACAGACAATTGTCTGTAGTAAACTACCCAGCATTCAGGAGAACAGTGATCATGACACCACACAACCCTGCCACAGCAACCTCTGCAAGATGTGCCAGATCATTGACACGGATTCCATCATCTCACATGAGAACACTATCCACCAGGTACACAGCACATACAATTGCAACTCAGCCAACGTTGTCTCCCTGATACGCTGCATGAAAGGATGTCCTGATGCATGGTACATTGGGGAGACCGTGCAGACGCCACAACAATGGATGAATGAATACCGCTGGAAAATCACCGGACAAGACTGTTCTCTTTCTCTTGGGAAACGCTTCAGTGGTCATGGGCATTCGGCCTTTGGTCTTTAAGTAAACGTTCTTCAAGTTGGCCTTCATGACACACAACGCTGCAGAGTTGCTGAGCAGAGACTGATAGCCAAATTCCACACACACGAGGACGGCCTCAACCAGAATCTTGGATTCATGTCACACTATCTGTAACTTCACGATTTGCTTGGGCTTGCAAAATCTCACTAACTGTCCTAGCTGGAGACAATACATATCTCTTTAACCTGTCCTTAATTCTCTCTCCACTCACATTGTCTGTACCTTTAAGACATGATTACCTGTAAAGACTTGTATTTCAATCATTATTTTGTAACTTGAGTTTGTGTCTTTATATGCCCTGTTTGTGAACAGAACTCCCATTCACCTGATGAAGGACTGGTGCTCCAAAAGCTAGTAGCTTGTGCTAACGATGTTAACTTGATGTTGTGAGACTTATTACTGTATTGTCTTCATGGTCATGCCTGCAACACCAGCAGCGTCCACTACTCAGTTCGACAAGCATTGGAATTATTAGAGCTGCTGGGCAATTATTGGGCTTAATGCTTCTTCCACTCACATTGTTAGTCACTTTAAGACTTGAATAGCACATTAGGTGTAAAGATTCTAATCAGTAATCTGTAAACAGCCTGTGCTGATATGTGCTCTGTCTGAGGCCAGAACTCTCCATTCACCTGACGAAGAGGCAAACCCTAGAAGCTTGCGAGTTTACTATCAAATAAATCAGTTGGACTTGATGTTGTTAGACTTCTTACAATTATTGGCCAACAGTTCTTGAGGACAGAACTTCCTCCCACTGAGAGGCACAGGTTCCACTCTTAGTGTGTTTAGCCCTCCAGCAGAATGGCCCTCTTTTAGGTATGTTGGCTGTTAGCTGATATTTGTAATGCTGGTGGTGGCGGTGATGGGGGTGGAGGGAGGATGGGGGGGGTGGAGGATGACGGAGGGGGGGGGTTGTTGCGGTGGGCCAATATAATGCCCACCACCACATTAAATCTACTCCTCTATGTCACAATACGAACTCTCAATCAGTACTTATAGAAATTGGACATGCTTAAGATGGCTGCTGCAAATTATGTGACATTTGGACGACAGACAGTATCAAGTCTCTGGTTTAAAGTTTTGAAGCTGAGTTTTTTATTTATTAGTCCCAAAGAAGATTGGGACTTCTTTGCCACTCTTGGAGTGGCGTTTAAGAGGTAAGTTGATAAGTATATGGAAGAGAAGGGAATGGTTTAGTTTGGAGGGTCATTGCTTTTTATATTGGTCGGCGCAACATCGAAGACCGAAGGGCCTGTTCTGTGCTGTAATGTTCTATGTTCTATGTTCTAAGTAAGACTGATTTGAGGGACTGCACCTTTATTAGTCTAGAATCTAGTAGGTCCATCAGAAACATCAGTCATGAGCCAATCTGAGAACCAGACTCTGAAACTTGTTGCAAATCATCAAGCTGCTGAAGTACTGAATTTGTTCCAGTTTCAAAATTTACCTGAGAATCAAACTCTCAGACATAGGAAATCTCACAATCTGCTGTGAACCCTTCACTTTACAAGATCTTTGCTTCAACTTTAATTAATCAAATCCATTCAAGAAACATGAGATTGAATTAACTGGAAGCTGTAAAAGTGCACTATATTTACCTGTATCCTATCTTTGTGGGTGTGTGCATGTACGTGAAACTGAGTGTGTGACATTGTGTTAAATTCAGGATAAGCGTGTGAGAATAAATAAGCTGCTTTATTTTTAAACTCAGGCTTGCTCCTGAATTATTTAATTGGAACACACACTCCAAGGGTAAGAAGATATACAGCTTTCCATATGAAACGTACTGATTACTGGTAGTAAGAGAACAAATGCATAATGCCATGACACTTAACCAATTTAGTGTCATGGCAGTTAAGTAGGAACAGGAGTAGGCTGTTCAGCCCCTCAAGCCATTTAATTGGATCACGATTGTGGTCCCATTGTTCAAGAAGGGGAAGAGAGACTTTCCAGGGAATTATAGGCCAGTGAGTCTTACTTCTGTTGTGGGTAAAGTATTGGAGAGAATTATTAGGGATAGGATTTATAGTTATTTAGAGAGAAATGAATTGATTGGGGATAGTCAGCATGGTTTTGTGAAGGGTAGGTCGTGCCTTACTAACCTTATTGAGTTTTTTGAAAAAGTGACCAAAGAGGTGGATGGGGGTAAGGCGGTTGATGTGATATATATGGACTTTAGTAAGGCGTTCGATAAGGTGTCCCATGGAAGGTTTCTGCAGAAAATGTTGATGTATGGGATAGAGGGTGATAGAGGGTTATAAATGATCTGGATGAGGGTATTGAAGGATGGATTAGTAAGTTTGCGGATGACACTAAAGTCGGTGGAGTGGTAGATAGTGAAGAGGGGTGTTATAGTTTGCAGAGAGACTTGGACAAGTTGCAGAGCTGGGCCGAGAGGTGGCAAATGAAGTTTAATGTGGAAAAGTGTGAGGTAATTCACTTTGGCAGGAATAACAAATGTGTAGAGTATAGGGCTAATGGTAGGACTCTTAATAGTGTTGATGAACAGAGGGATCTTGGTGTATATGTGCATAGATCCCTGAAAGTTGGCAATCAAGTCGATAAGGTTGTTAAGAAGGCATATGGAGTCTTAGCTTTTATTGGTAGGGGGATTGAATTTCGGAGCCGCAACGTCATGTTGCAACTGTACAAAACTCTAGTGCGGCCGCACTTGGAGTATTGTGTGCAGTTCTGGTCCCCACACTATAAGAAAGATGTGGAGGCATTGGAGAGGGTACAGAGGAGGTTTACCAGGATGTTGCCTGGTATGGAGGGCAGGTCTTATGAAGAGAGGCTGAGGGATTTGAGGTTGTTTTCGTTAGAAAGGAGGCGGCTAAGAGGGGACCTTATCGAAACATATAAGATGATTAGAGGTTTAGATAGGGTGGACAGTGATAGCCTTTTTCCTAGGATGGAGAAAGCTAGCACGAGGGGACACAGCTTTAAATTAAGGGGTGATAGTTATAGGACGGATATCAGAGGTAGGTTCTTTACCCAGAGGGTGGTTAGGGAGTGGAATGCCCTGCCTGCGGCAGTTGCAGATGCGCCAAGTTTGGTGGCATTTAAGAGGTTAGTTGATAACTTTATGGAAGAGAAGGGAATGGTTTAGTTTGGAGGGTCATTGCTTTTTTCACAATTGGTCGGTGCAACATCGAAGGCCAAAGGGCATGTTCTGTGCTGAAATGTTCTATGTTCTATGTTCTATGATTGATCTAATATTCTTCACACCCACCTTCCTGCCCTTTTCCCATAATTTTTGATTTCCTTTACTAATCAAATATTCATCTTGGCCTTAAATATACACAAGGGCTCTGCCACCACAGCTGTAAAAAGAAATTCCAAAAACTCACAACCTTTTGAGGGAATTAATTCCTCTTAATTCCAGTTTAAATTGTCACTCCCACATTCTGAGCTTATAGACTTAGACTCTCCCATGAGGGGAAACATCTTCTCAGCATTTAACCAGTCAAGACTTTTTAGAACCTTATTTGCTTCAATGCGACCACCTTACATTCTTCTAACTTTCAATGAGTCGCAACCTGTTCATCCCCAATATTTCATCCAGAGAATTGGTGCAGGCATGATATGCCAAATCATCCACCTCTGTTATGATCCTTTGAAATTTTCAACCTATCAGGATTTGCAGAATTTGCAGGATGGTATGGTGGCACAGCGGTTAGCACTGCTACCTCCCAGTGTTAGGGTTCCAGGTTCAATTCCGGCCTCAGATTATGGTCTATGTGAAATTTGCACATTGTCCCCATGTCTGCATGAGTTTCCTCCCACGATCCAATGATGCACAGTCGAGGTGAACTAATCCTGGTGTCAGGGGGATTAGCAAGGTAAACACATGGGATTAAGGAAATTAAGCCTCTATGGGATTGTGGTCTGCACAGACTCGATGAGCCGAGTGGCTTCTTTCTGTAGTGTAGGGATTCTATGATTCAGGGAAAACTTTTATTCCTTACAGAAAACAAGCTTGGTGGGTGTGCATATGTTGCAACCTCGTTATAGCTGATATGCTATTTATCCCATACCGCTTAACCTCAAATTCATCTGAGCATTATTTTAACAGAATTGTTAAATGATTTGTTTTCAATAAGTTCATGACTTTCTTAAAGAACACACTCTGGATTTTATGGTTAGGCCTGTGAAAAGTCTCAGGATTTACCATCATATGTTCAGTGCAACCCAGTTTAAGAAATGGTATAAATTGCTAAAGATGCCCATTTTCTCAAGGCTTTCTGCTGATCTTTCCTTTGAAGCTGTTTCTGGAATTTAAGCTTTATTCATTAGTGTCGCAAGTCGGTTTACATTAATATTGCAATTAAGAAACTATGAAAATTCCCTAGTCGTCATATTCCAGTGTCTGTTCGGATACACACTGATGGAGAATTTAGTATGGCCAATGCACCTAACCAGCATGTTCTTTGGAATGTGGGAAGAAACCAGAGCACTGGAAGGAAAGGCACGCAAACGCGGGGAGAACATACAGACAGTGACTCAAGCAGAATTGAACTCAGGTCTCCGGCACTGTAAGGCAGCAGTGCTAACCACTGTGACACCCTTACTTGTGTTAGGCATTCTGTATCCATGAGAAGGGGAAGGTGATGGAGTCTGTGTTGGTGTGAGGAGAGGAGGGCTGGTGTTCCGTGAGGGTGGAGGCAGGACTGGTCCAATTCATGGGGTGGTAGCATGGAGATTCTGCGTTGATAGGGGAACGAGATTCTATGATGGTAGTGGTGGGGGGCGGGGCTGGGGGCAGGTCCTTTACACTTATTATTTCTTTAACATGGGCACCCGATTTTTCAGTAGCCAAAGTTGTCACATTATCATGATACATAGGACCTGTTTCCTGGATTTTTTTTGATGTAGTGGGAAAAGCCAGCAGTGAACCTCACAATCTATACAGCATTATCGCTGCCTGAAATGACACTTAGCTAAAAAATGAAAAAATTCTCCCTCTATGTAATGTCAATAGTGGTGAATTTTTTTTTCTGTGAATTGGTTAAATTTAACGTCATTAATAAAAAGAAGGAAAGGAGAGATTGCATGAAATTATTTAATGCAAGGGCATTGGATAACAAAGGCTTGAAACAGAGGTGGAAACAAAATTCTTAACAGTTTTTTAAAAGGGAAGTCCAGAAACATTTAAATTAGAATAATTCAAATGGGTCTGCGCAAAAGGGTTCTAAAAACAGCTTGACAGGGTAAATGCTGAGAGGATGTTTCTCCTCATGAGAGATTCTAGGACGCTCTTAGCTCAGAATGTGGGAGTGACAATTTAAACTGGGATACGGAGGAATTTATTCTCTCAGAGGGTTGAGTCTTTGGAACATCTTTCCACAGCTGTGGTGGCAGAACCCTTGAGTTTATTTAATGTTGAAATGAATATTTGATCAGTAAGGGAATCAAGAATTACAGGGAAAAGGCAGGAAGGTGTTTGTGAAGAATATTGGATCAACTATGATTCAATTAAATGGCAGAGCAGGCTTGAGGGGCCGAACGGGCCGAATGGCCTATCCTGTTCCTACTTCTTATGGTCTTCTGGGCAACACGTTTTCCATACACAAATGTAACTTGTATATGTAAACTCTTCAGAAGTAGTAGTTGAGACAATCATGGAAAAATACAGGAATGGGGCACACTGGAGGTGACGGGGGGTGGGGGGAGGGTGTGGACGTAAATAGTTGCTCATTAGTTATCTGGTAATTCTGCATTTCAAAAACTATTGACTGCATGAAAATAATCTCCAAATATAGATGCATTTTTGGGACCGATTTGGAGTGCAGAAATAGATTGAGAATACACATAGAAAATGCTTCTTATTAGAGCTTTAATTTGGTTGAGTCCTGAGGAAGCAATAGGCTGCGTCCAAGTGAATATAAGAGGCTGTAGTATTGCTGCTGCCTATGTCTATCCACAAATAGGGCTCTCTTTATCCATACACAGGACAAAAGACAAAGAAATTGCATGAATGCATCACACCAGTGCTCGATGCTTCATGAAATGACCCTTTATAAGAAATGGTGTGCTGTTTTGCATTTATCCTTAACAATAATGAATAGCAACAGAATGGTGGTGGAAGGAAGAATAAACACCATCAAAGATCACCCATATTAGTCAGACTATCCTCATAATTTAGCGTGGTCTGACCTTCACGCACTGTGATTGTTCATAATTAGTTAATAACACTTTCTCTTTCAAGACTGCTGAATATCAAAAGAAAGGCTTGCTTTATTGATAATGTAACATAACAGAATTATTTCCACAAATGATAACAGAAGTATTTGGAGCAGAAATCTAAAGGGCATATTAATTCCAGATATAAAATGCAGATAACATTATTTTGCTGTGTATCCAATATTCTCTCATGGTTTAATACCTCACAAATAGTCTTTTATGTTTTTAACAATTACGACTGATGCACTGTGCATTAATTACCAATAACCACTTTCGTAATTCAATCTGTTTAGGAGGGGTATTTAAACATATTTCTGGCAGAACAAAATCTTCTGTGGTGTGCTTTGTTTACAAGTGGTGCTGACCTTTGCCCCTACTATTAGTTCCTGGCTTTGTAATTGGCAGGAACCAGCAATAAAGAATGGAGGTGAACACCATTGTTGAAAAAGAAGGGGAAATAAGTACATGCATCAGGATCTTATTCTCTACTGGCACAATGAAAAAGTCTGTTAAATTGATCCCCTTTCAGACATGATTTTGGAAACCTCTGTGAATAAAGTTTTGAAAGCAACAGCCTAAATAATATGCAGTAGGTCATAAGAATGTCAACATTAATGTGTTCATACAAAATTATTTTATCAACTACTTTAGCAGGAGCAGTTACTTATTAAAAATAATTGAGTTTATGCTTTTGTTAAGATAATATGGCAAATATTTTCCCACACAGGTGTTAATTATTCTGAGGCAAACATTCATTTAGTGTTATTCCCTGTGATGGTGTGACAGTAATGAACCCTTTTCCTTAATGATGTATCATGATATTGGCTTCCAATTTTCTGTCACAAGTGCATATGCAGTTAAAAATCAGAGGCCAGGATTCTCTCAGCAGTGCATCAGACTGGGAAATAACAGTGGGAGGCCAGTCACGAGTTTCTCAAGCGCTTTTTTCTAGCGATATCAGCTCTGAGCTGGAAATCAGTGAGGAAGGTTGGGGGGGGGGGGGGGGGGGGGGGGGGGGGGGGGGGGCACGGCGGCGGCGGTGGCAGTTGGGGGGTGGGGGGCGGCCGGAGATTGGAGCCTGGTCTGGTAGGCCAGCAATCAAGTTAGCAGGGAAGTTAAGCAATCGGGAGGCTGATAACAGGGGAGCTACTGCACATGCACCGATCTCCAGACTGACAGATTGGCACATGTGCAGTGGCCCACTTGGCGCTATACTGCGGGCTCCAGAAAGATCCATTGTCATTGCCACATGGAGCAGTCATCCAAAAAAAAAATCATGTATTTGTGTCATAGAACATAGAACATAGAACATAGAACAATACAGCACAGAACAGGCCCTTCGGCCTTCGATGTTGTGCCGACCAAAATAAAAAGCAATGCCCCTCCTAACTAAACCATTCCCTTCTCATCCATATACTTATCAACTAACCTCTTAAACGCCACCAAACTTGGCGCATCTACAACAGCTGCAGGCAGGGCATTCCACTCCCTAATCACTCTTTGAGTAAAGAACCTACCTATGATATCCGTCCTATAACTCATACCCCTTAATTTAAAGCTGTGTCCCCTCGTGCTAGCTTTCTCCATCATAGGAAAAAGGCTATCACTGTCCACCCTATCTAAACCTCTAATCATCTTATATGCTTCAATAAGAGCCCCTCTTAGCCGCCTCCTTTCTAACGAAAACAACCTCAAATCCTTCAACCTCTCTTCATAGGACCTGCCCTCCATACCAGGCAACATCCTAGTAAACCTCCTCTGTACCCTCCCCAATGCCTCCACATCTTTCTTCTAATGTGGCGACCAGAACTGCACACAATACTCCAAGTGCGGCCGCACTAGAGTTTTGTACAGCTGCAACGTGATGCTGCGGCTCCTAAATTCAATCCCCCTACCAATAAAAGCTAAGACTCCATATGCCTTCTTAACAACTTTATCCACTGGACTGCCTACTTTCAGGGATCTATTGACACATACACCAAGATCCTTCTGTTCCTCAACACTATTAAGAGCCCTACCATTAGCCATATACTCTACACATTTATTGTTCCTGCCAAAGTGCATTACCTCACACTTTTCCACATTAAACTCCATTTGCCACCTCTCGGCCCAGCTCTGCAACGTGTCCAAGTCCCTCTGCAAACTATAACACCCCTCTTCACTATCTACCACTCCACCGACTTTAGTGTCATCTGCAATTTTACTAATCCATCCTTCAATACCCTCATCCAGATCATTTATAAAAATTACAAACAGCAGGGGCCCCAAAACAGACCCCTGAGGTACACCACTTGTCACCGAACTCCACGATGAATATCTCCCAGCAACCACCACCCTCTGTCTTCTATCTGCTAGCCAATTCCTAACCCAATTAGCTAAATCACCCTCTATCCCATACATCTGCATTTTCTGCAGAAGTCTTCATGGGCCACCTTATCAAACGCCTTACTAAAGTCCATATATACTACATCAACCGCCTTATCCCCATCCACCTCTCTGGTCACTTTCTCAAAAAACTCAATGAGGTTAGTAAGGCATGACCTACCCTTCACGAAACCATGCTGACTATCCCCAATCAAGTCATTTCTCTCTAAATAACTATAAATCCTATCCCTAATAATTCTCTCCAATACCTTGCCCACCACAGAAGTAAGACTCACTGGACTATAATTCCCAGGAAGGTCTCTCTTCCCCTTCTTAAACAATGGGACCACATTCGCCATCCTCCAGTCCTCCGGAACCACACCCGTAACCAACGAGGACCTGAAGATCAGAGCCAGAGGCTCTGCAATCTCCTCTCTTGCCCTCCAGAGAATCCTAGGGTAAATCCCGTCCGGCCCAGGGGACTTATCCAACTTCAAACCCTCGAGAATTTCTAACACATCCTCCCTATCTACTACAATACTTCCCAATTTGCAACACTGTACCTCAGTGTTCTCCATAGCTACATTTCCAGCACTCTGCGTGAATACCGAAGAGAAATATTTATTCAGTGCCTCAACAATCTCTTCAGACTCCACGCACAACTTCCCACTGCTGTCTATGACTGGCCCTAATCTTGCCCTAACCAATCTTCTATTCTTTACATATCGAAAGAAAGCTTTAGGATTCTCCTTAATCCTATCAGCCAACATCTTCTCGTGTCCCCTCTTAGCTCTCCTCAATTCACTTTTTACCTCCTTCCTAGCTAATCTATAGCTATCCATTGCACTACCTGAGCCTTCAAGCCTCATCCTGACATAAGCCTCCTTTTTCTTCTTAACCAGCAAATCAACTCTTTTCGTACACCAAGGCTCTCTTACTCGTCCATTTCCTCCCTGCCTGACAGGGACATACTTATCAAGGACTCGCAGCAGCTGCTCCTTGAATAAGCACCACATTCCAGATGTTCCCAGTCCCTGTAGTTCCCTAGTCCAATCTATGCACCCTAATTCTCTCCTGATGGCCTCATAATTACCCTTCCCCCAGCTATAACTACTGCCCCCAGCTTCATGCCTATCCCTGTCCATCACTAAGGTGAACGTAACCGAATTGTGGTCACTATCACCAAAATGTTCACTAACTTCCAAGCCTAACACCTGGTCTGGCTCATTGCCCAGCACCAAATCCAATGTAGCCTCACCTCTAGTTGGCCTATCTACATACTGAGTCAAAAAACCTTCCTGCACACTCTGTACGAAAACTGACCCCTCTAACGAGCTAGAGCTATAGCTATTCCAATCAATATTAGCAAAGTTAAAGTCCCCCATCACAATTACCCTACTACTTTCACTCCTAATCAGAATTGACTTCGCAATCCTTTCCTCAACCTCTCTAGAACTATTAGGAGGTCTGTAAAAGACTCCCAACAGGGTGACCTCTCCTCTCCTGTTTCTAATCTCAGCCCATACTACCTCAACAGACAAGTCCTCATCAAACTTCTTTTCGATCACCGTGATACAGTCTTTGACCAGTAACGCCACTCCTCCCCCCCTTCTACCCCCTTCTCTACTCCGACTAAAGCATTTGTACCCCGGAACCTGCAACATCCATTCCTGTCCCTGCTCTACCCAAGTCTCTGAAATGGCCACAACATCGAAGTTCCAGGTACTGGTCCAAGCTGCAAGTTCCTCCCCCTTATTGCGAATACTCCTTGCATTAAAGTATACGCATCTCAAACCATGCCCCACCCCACCCGTACGCCGCTGTGTTTTACAACTCTCCTCTATAACCCCCTTACTCTCATCCCTCTCGGCACCCCAACTACTTAGGATCCCACCCCCCCCCGAATCAGTTTAAAGCCCCCATCATAGCCTTAGCAAATTTTCCCCCCAAGATATTAGTCCCCCTCTGGTTCAGGTGTAGACCATCTCTCTTGAAGAGGTCCCACCTATCCCAGAATGAGTCCCAATTGTTAAGGAACCTGAACCCCTCCCTCCTGCACCATCCACGCAGCCATGAGTTCAAACTATCCCTTTCTCTGTTCATCTCTAAACTATCTCTTGGCACAGGCAAGAGTCCAGAGATAACCACTCTGCCTGTTATGGACCTAAGCTTCCACCCTAACTCCATAAATTTCTGTTTAATATCCCCTTCCCTTGTCCTACCTACATCATGTGTCCCCACATGAACTATGACTTGGGGCTGACTCCCCTCACCCTTAAGAATCTTAAAAACCCGATCTGCAACATCCTGGACCCCAGCCCCTGGGAGGCAACACACCAGCCCTGAGTCCTGTTTATTACTATTTACCCTCCTATCTGTCCCACTAACTATGGAGTCTCCTATAACTAGGCCAGTCTCCTATAACTAGGCCTATAACTCCTATAACTATAGTCTTCGACTATAAATGGTCACTGATTGACCCTCAGAAAGTAGTGGGGTGTTGCTCTGAGATTCAAACCTATCCACGGAATGCTGCTTCTGCAGGCCCAATAAAAATGGGTGTGCCTGTCCCCATTATTCTCTTGAATCTGTCCCTTAAATCTGGGAAATAATCATTAACAGGGAAAGGTGGAAGTTCACAAGCTGACATATCCCTGGTAATGCAATAATGTCAAGAGATTTTTTTGGCTGGCATCTGGTCAGAAATCTGAGGCCTTGTCCTAAACTGACTTTGTTTTGGACAAAAACCTTTACATCCTTCTCACATACTTTCAATAGTGGCATAGATATATGAAAAATAGGAGCAGGAGGAGATCGTTTGGCCTTTCGAGTTTGCCCCACCATTTATTATGATCATAGCTGATCATCCAACTCAACCAGAGGTTGGTGAATGTGTGGAATTCACTACCACAGAACATAATTCAGGCCAAAATGTTGTCTGATTTCGAGAAGAAATTACATATAGCTCTAGAGGCTAAAGAAACCAAGGGATCTGGGAGGAAAGGGTGAATCAGGATTTTGAATTTGATGATCAGCCATGATCAATGTGAATGGCAGAGCAGACTTGAAGGGCTGAATGGCCTACTCCTGCTTCTAGTTTCTATGTTTCAATGTTAATAGCTTGATTCCACCTTCTACCAAATCCTTTGATCCTTTTCATTCCAACAGTAAACCTCTCCTACTACAGCACTCTTTCGAAGAGGACCAAATGGCATCCCTCTTACAAAAATTCACTGACGCACTCGCATTTCAACGTTATTAGCTAGATGAATTATTCTATTTAATTAGAAGCAATCTGCCACACCCTCTTTTATTATTTGGATACATGATATGATACAGAATCTTAAACTTGAGGAAATAAAATACACTATTTCAGTTGTAGATGCGCCAAGTTTGGTGGTGTTTAAGAGGTTAGTTGATAAGTATATGGAAGAGAAGGGAATGGTTTAGTTTGGAGGGGCATTGCTTTTTATATTGGTCGGCGCAACATCGAAGGCCGAAGGGCCTGTTCTGTGCTGTAATGTTCTATGTTCTATGTTCTATATGAGATTCCATTGGTGGATTTTACATGGCATGGCAACCTTTCCTACATTATTTTGAGGGAGTAAAGCTCTCTATTTTTTGCATAATTGATCTTAATAGGCTGTTTTTTTATATCTTGCACAACTATATCTGACCAATGATTATTGTTAATTTTCTTGTACACCCTTTGGGAGCTAATTTTTTTTAATCATTTTTTTCTCACCTTCCTCCCTTTCTTCTTTTTCCTCCTACTTTTCTTTTCCTTTCCTTTTTCTTTCTCTCTCTTGTAAATGTAAGCATATTAACTATTGCTGTACTGTAACCTATTTTCTGTACTCTTATTCATTATGATGGTTGTTAAAAATTAATAAATAGAAATTTTAAAAATAAAGTCTGAGGGAGCAATCAAACCATTCAATTCAAATGCAAGCTTTCCAAGAATTGTTTTTGAATAAGTATTTTATTGTTTTATTCTCAATTTTGTTTTTCTTTTTTATTGCAATTCTCAGCTAGTCTTGATCCAAATGATTAGCCTGTGTGAAGCCATCAGACAGAGTTAAATCAGTCAAAAAGGCAATCGGTAGAAAAAAAAACATGTAAAGGTTAGCATTCAGACATTTGGTGACAGGTCTAATTTAGTGTATATGACCTTTGACAACACCTTCCAAACGCACGGCTTCTCCCATCTACAAGAGCAAGGACTGCATGCACATGAAAACATAACCATGTAAGTTCCCCTCAAAGTTACGTACCATCCTGACTTGGAAATATGTCACTGTTCCTTCACTGTCACTGGCTGAAAATCCTGGTTCTCTCCCTCCCTAACAACACTGTGGGTGCAACTACACCACATGGGCTGCAGAAATGGAACAGGGTGGCTAACCATCATCTATCCAAGGGCAATCAGGGAACAGTAATAAATGCTGACCTTGCCTGTAACATTATCATTCACCAAATGAATAAAATTAAAGGTAATTACTGTTCATTTCATATTTTCCAAGTGCAATATAGGTAAGCCTGAAATTCTACAGATTACTTAGTTACTTGGTCATGAAAAGGCATATTCCTGGTGATCGAGGATGAGGGTTCTCTATAACATTAAGCCTGAGAAAAATATCTGCAGTAAAAATTGGTAAAGGTAATGGATGTTCTCTGAGCTGTCTTCATTTGAAAATCTGACTAAACACGTGGTTTTCTTATGTCAGTTAAGTGATAATCAATACTCCCAGGTAACTATATGTGCCAATTATCGCTCTTTACCCACTTATTGTCAGGGATTTGGATATAATACCAAATAGAGGTCAGACTGCACTACCAGTCTCAACAATTCAGTTTTAAAATGCTCAAGCACAAATAGCCTTCTAACCTCCTCTGTTAAAGCAAACCTAGGACATATAGAAAGAAATAACAACTTTGATGCAAAATGATCAGGATAATTCTCAAAATTGTTGGGGTATCTCAAAGGCTTTTTATAACAGATTTCTGCTTGTTTGAACACAGCAGTTGCAGTTCTGCACTTAAATCAGTGCAGCAAAACACATTTAGAACAATTTAATTTCATTTCCAATAATATTGTTCCAAGATGCTGTGTTTGCTTCTTAAGAATATTTTAATTTTCAATATTTTATTTAGAATGAATTAGAAAAACAGTATTATCATACACATTGCATTTTAAAAATTCTTTCATGGGATGTGGACTTTACTAGCTGGGCCAGCATTTATTTCCTATCTCTAATTGCCCTTGAGGAGGTGGTGATGAACTTCCTCCTTGACCCGTTGCAGTCCATGTGGTATTGGTACACCTAAAGTAAGGTTAGAGAGAGAGTTTCAGAATTTTGGCCTAGCAATGGTAAAGGAATAGTGATATATTTCAAAGTCAGGAAGATGAACGGCTTGGAGGGAAACTGGCAAGTGGTGGTGTTCCCACGTATCTGCTGTCCTTAGTCGCAGAGGTCGTGAGTTTGATGAATCCTGTTGAAGGGGGTTTGTTAGGTTGCTATGGTACAACTTGCAGATGATACACACTATGGCCACTGTGAATTAGTGATGGAGGGAGAAAATGTTTAAGGTGGTGGATGGGGTGCTAATCAAATGGATTCTTTTGTCTTGGATGTTGTTGAGCTCCTTGAATGATGCTGCTACTGCATTCATCCAGGCAAGTGGAAAGTATTCCATCCCACTCCTGACCTGTGCCTTGCAGATGGTAGACATTTTGGAGACATTTTGGAGATTGACGAATTCCCAGTCTCTGAATTGCTTTTGTAGCCATTGGATTTTTGTGGCTAGTCCAGTTCAGTTTCTGCTCAATGGTTACCCTCAGGATATCGATATTGGTGAATTCAGCAATGCCACTGAAATGTGGAGGAGAGATGGTTAGATTCTCTCTCTTTAACTGAATCGTGTCATGTTTCTGGGATCTATCTACTGACAGCAGTGATCAGAGTGACTTGCAATGACTGCAACAGTGAATGCCACTAAAGACCTAAATGTTTATGTCTTTAGGCCCTGGCAAGCTATCTCTACAACATCAATTTATCTGCAATGCAGAGACTAACAAGCCATTGAGAATTGTCCATCAGAAAAGCATCCTGATTATTTTTCCCATTTAGAACCTTCAGCTAACTAAGTATGAATGGGATTCTTTTTAAACATTGCAGAATTCTCAAAATCACAGAGAAGTATTGATGTTCACTATTTTAGAATCCTACAGTGAGAAAGATACCCTTTGGCCCATCAAGACTGCACCGAACATAATCCCACCCAGGCCCTACCCCCATATCCCCACGTATTATACCCACTAATCCCTCTAACCTGGACACTAAGGGGCAATTTATTAACACGGCCAATCAACCTAACTCACACATCTTGGACTGTGGGAGGAAACCAGAGTACCTGAAAAAAACCCATGCAGACACAAGGAGAATGTGCAAACTACACATAGACAGTGACCCAAGCTGGGAATCAAACCCAGCATCCTGGAGTTGTGAAGCAGCAGTGTTAACCACTGTGCTACCGTGCCGCCCACTATATGTGTGGCTAATTTTGACTCAATGTGATAATATAAAACAGTGATTGTGAATCAGCTGCCAGCTGATTCTCTATATCTCTCCTGAATTTTTATTTTGAATGTACTCAAGATGGGAGTAATGGGAATAAAAATGGATAGAAGCTGCTTGTTGGCATCACGGTAGCAGAGCTAGTCCTCATGGGGGTCTCACTTCCAGCAACAGTGAGATGACTAAGGCATCCAAAACTCTCATTTTGCTTATGGTGGCCCAGAGGAGCACCTCCAGTTTTCCAATGCCCTTTACAGAGTTTAGCTGATATAATGGGCAGCCCTTTAATGCCCATGTGGGCCCCCTGCTACGTTCAATGCTACTAAAGTACAGAATGGTGTTTCTCTCATGGATAAAAAGCAAAAACGTGCAAAGAAAGTTTGGAGACATTCATTTTTAAATGAATATCTTTCTTTGTTGAATAAATCACAGGGTGGGATTTTCTGGCTATGCTCATCTGAAAACTGGAAAATCCCACCTGAGGGCAATGGACTTTTGCATGGTCCACTCTCCCCACCCTCTCTGATTCACTGGCAGGCGGGACGAGAAAACTCTCCCCACAGAGTCACAAAATTGTTACGGTGCAGAAGGAAGTAATTCAATCCAAAATGCCTGCATCTAATCTTCAAATGAGCACATGTCTTAGTGCCATTCTCCTATCCTTTTCCTGTACACCAGCACATTGCTTCTGTTTAAATATTAATTTAACATCCTCTTGAATGCCTCTATTGCATCTGCTTCCACCACAACTCCACACAGTGCATTCCAGATCTGAATCACTCGTGTGAAAAAGGTTTTTCTCTCATCACATAGTTCTTTTGCAAATCACTTTAGTTCTATGTCCTCTCACTTTCTACTCTTTTATGAATGGGAATAGTTTCTCCCTATTTCCTCTGGCCCTCCCCCTCATAATTTTGAACAACTCTGTCAATCTGCTCTTAGCCTTCTCTCCATGGAAAACAGTCACAACACCTGCAATCTGTCTTCATAACTGAAGTAAATTCATCCCTGGATTTCCAATTCATGACGGTTGTGGATGAGACTCTCAGCTAGACAACGTGAAATTTGAAAATTTCCTTTTCTATTACTACCAGGATATTACTTTGCACCAGAGTTTTGCTATTGTTGAAAAGTGAGATGTTTTCCTCTTATATGCTTAGTCTTTTGGTTTAAATGCCCCAACACATAAAATGAGCACTTGTATTTCTTTGTACCTTAATTTTGTGAGTGTTGGGACATGGACCTTGGGTTTTTTATATTCAGTCTTGGAAAGAGAGCGATGCTGACAAATCCAGCAGTTATTGTTTATCCCTACCTGCCCTAGAAAACATGGTGGTAAGCTGTCCTCTTAAAACACAGTAAGACGTCTGACAACACCAATTTTACATCCAACTGATTTATGATAAACCGGTTGGATTTAAAATTGGTGTTGTCAGACCTCTTACTGAGCTTACCCCAGTCCAACAGCGGCATCTCTACATCATGACTCTTAAAACACTGCAGTCCGTATAGCATAGGTATATCCTCGGAATTTTTAGGGAGGGAGTTCCAGGATTTTGACCCAATACCAGTGAAAAATCAGTGATATATTTCCAAGTGAACACAGTGTCTGACTTGAAGGGAAACATCCAGGTGGTTCCTATGCATTGTTGTCCTTATTCTTCCAGATGGTACAGAACATTGTTTGGAAGGGTCTTTTGAAAGGATCTCATTGAATTGCTGCAGTGCATCTTGTAAATGTACACTAAGTATAGGTGGTGAAGGGGGGGAATATTTAAAGTGATCAATGAAGTGCCAATCAAGTCCGTTGCTTTGTTTTGGATGGTTTTCAAATTTCTGGAGTGTTGTTGGAGCTACACTCATCGAGGCAAGTACAGAGTATTCCATCACATTCCTGACTTGTGCCTCAAAGATAGGCTTTGGGGAGTCAGAAGGTGAGTTATTTGCTGCAGAATTCCTGACCTCTGTTCTGGTCTTATAGCAACAGTATTTATAATTTATATTAATGACCTAGATAAACAGACTATGTGTAATTTCTGTGAGTTTGCCAATGATACAAAGCTAGATGGGATTGAAAGCTGTTAAAAGGAAAAAAAGGGGTTGCAAAGATATAAATAGGTTAAGTAAGTGGTCAACATGGTGGCAGTTGGAATGTAATGCGAGGAAGTGTGACTTTATCCATTTTGATAAAAATAATGGAAAACCAGAGATTTTTCAAAAAGACGTGTAATTTTTAAATTTTGATTTTCAGAGCAACTTACGTGTACCCAATATTCAAATGGCCAACTCCTGCAACTATTAGTCTTATTATTATATTTATGGTTTCCCAAACAATGTATTCCTTGTTTCAGCAAGACTATTTATTGCAAAGTTGGGTAATTAATTGTAAATTAGGGGATAGGAAGTTAGACTTTGGTGTTTGTAAGAATGGTCAAAAGCTTGGGGGGGGGGGGCAGAAGAATTGCATGGTCCCTTTAAAAGGTAATGTTTCTTCTATGCTTAGTGAAGTAAAAAAAAAATGCAATACAAAGGAAACCCCAATTGAAATATTTGTATCAAAAGATCAAGCAGCAGCTTTTACCAAGACGCCAGGCTTTTGAGTTTAGCCAATTAATTTGAATCAGGTACTTAGATACCAAGAATATATTAAATTTAAATCTGATGGTTTTGACAACCTAGGGCCATTATGGGAAACCTATTATGGGAAACATTGATATGTCATCATGGGTATAAAAGGTGTCAGTGGGACAAAAAGAGAGAGCAAGTGCCACCTGCCAAGCTAACAGCTATCAGTTCTCAGCTCTCTCTCTGTTTCTCTCTGTCTCTCTCTCTCGAGAATTGTTGGCACTCATAACTTCACCTATGTCTGAGAGAAAACACCAACTAGATAGCAAAAGTACCAAAGAAGGAAGAAGTACCAAAGAGAACTGAGAAAGCCCTGAATATTCCAGAAGACATAAAACCTGGCTGTAATTCAGAAAGTGATGAAATTTTATTTTGTTAATGAGGGGCAATTGTATTAATTTGAACAGCATTTCATTATAATCTTGCTTTATTTGAAAATAGTTAATCATTAGAAGGAGCTTATTTGGTTTGTTAATAGTTTAGTTAATTTGTCCCCTATTAAGTAAACTGTTATGTATTGATTTTAGAGTGAATAGTAGGATTTTATTTTTGTACTTAATCACTAGAAGTTGCTAAAAAGCAGGTCACATTAATTTGCATACACTTTTTATAGATTATAGAGCGAGATACTCCTGTTTGGATGTTTCAATGTTAGTTCGCAAAAGGTGTATCAATCTCCTCTTTATAACAAGTCAGAGGAATTACAAAATGCTGCAGTGTGAAGTAAGATGGGTGTTTCTCTATCCCTCACTGTGGTTGATTAAAGTGGTATGGCCTGACTGGTACTTACCATTCTGATATCTGAGGAAAGCTATCCTTACGTAAGAGGAATAAAGACAATAGAAGTGGGAAAGAACAAGACAGCGCTGTAAATTTCATACGTTTGCAAAAATGCATATGGTAAAACTAAAAGAATTAGAAAATAATTTTGATGGAACCAAAACAGGGTTTCAGATTTCTTTAGTTCCACATCATTTTCAGGTACAATTCCAAGCTGAATCCATTCAATGTGTTTTCCCTGAACAACCTGTCCTTTCCTGCAAATTATGTAAGTAGCATTGGGAGCACAATGATTGACAACATTAATAACCAATTGGGTATACAATGTAATATTTAACAACAGTTCCCATCAATGTAACTAAAATGAAAGGTCAGACCTGGGGATGGGTGAGAAAATCTGTGAGATTTATTTAGATGGTTTTTACTTCCACTACTACCACACATCGAAAGAATTATAATTTTGCTCTCTTTTTCTTGCTGTCTGATAGCTGCATTAATATCCCCATTTCAGCCGGATGGGTTACTTTATGTTATAATAGCAGAATGTATGGTTATTATTATCAATGATCAGTCGCAAGAACTGTTAAACAATATCAAAACGAGAAACAGTCAATTATTGATAAAATAATATCGACTCAATGATTTAGGATTTTGGCTGACTATCTGTATTAATATGATAAATCCCATTACTACTGCCAACATTGTATAGTTTAATATCGTCAGTTTTGAAGAAATGCAACCTTTGGCACTGATCGCAAGCCTACCATAACAAGACAGCCTGTACAACCAGCAGTCTGTCAGCCACTTTTTAAACTCCCACATTTAAAAGAGGCAGAACCTCAGGTGGTCTACTGTACTGCCATTCAATTATTAACAATTGAAAGGAGCTGACTATCCCAACAGTTAGTGGGAAGACTGTAATCAGCATTCGAGTTACCTCCCCACCCCCATCTTTCCATACAGCACACAATAACCTTGTCTCTTTCTCACAGCCCTGCTAAAATCCAGTAGGCACTATTCTGGTGGTGCAGTGACAACAAAATAAGATAATGTTCCTGGGAATGTATTTGAATATGAATTCTATTTCTGTGAACATATCAAACGTTCACCCCACCCCCCACCTCACCTCACCGCAAACCCCCCCCCCCCCCCCCGAAACCCCCTCCTGCTTCCCTCTCCCCTTTTATCGTCTTCATGTTTCATCCTCACATTTTGTTTTTCTCCTCCAGACAACCACGGCAGGACAATACAAGGCGTGCTGCATTTATAAGAGTTTCATAAAGCCTCCCTCCCTCGTCTGAAATACTACCTGTCAAACCCACCAAAGAATCATTTTTCCCCCTGTGAGGAAAATTGAGCCACGGAAAAGAAAGTAGTTTTAGATTGCGGTTCTGACAGCAGACAGTTTGACTGTGAATGGAGACATTCTGTACTCTGTTGTTTTCACAAGCTCTGCCTGTGGTTTTTGCAATGAATTTCTCCTAAAGGGAGCAGATTAAGTCGTTTTCCAGTTAATTCACTGTGCATCTTTTGTGCAAAGATCACCTTACACTGTAATATCACAGCCCTCTGTGTTCGCAGTCAGGGATTTTTGTTCCCTTTTTGTTGGGTAGAGGAGTCCATCTATTGTAGAAAAGGCTAGTGTTTTTAAGTAAAGTTCTGTTGCCACAATTCAATAATTAGTGTTACATTCACCTAAATCCATTGACTTAAAATACAAATGAAGTTGAAATGTAAGGTACATTAATGATGGTCTTCCAATTTAGTGACATTTGCATAAGCAGAATATTTACTCAGTTGCATATTTACATCTCAAAACAAAATGCTGACAATACACCGCAGGTGTGGCAACATCAGTAAAAGGAAAAGGTAGGTTAACATCATTTGCCAGTTTGGATAAATGTCTGCACTTAAAATGTGAATGTCTTTTATTTTTGCTTAGAAGCTGACAGACATTTTCCTGTGTTTCTCGCATTTCCTGTTTTTTTTAATTTTAGATATTTATCAGATGCATTCCATTTCTCTTTATCTTTACTTCCCTAAGGCTGAAATAATTTTTTTTTGTTTCTACATAGACTATGGTTGTTGCTTCACAGGCAAGATTCTGGCCCAATATTGCAACTGATCCTCTAATGGTTCAACAGATCCATGTACATAAAGCTTTCACCACAGTTCCATTGGCTAGACATCCCAACGTAATTTGTACTGAATGCCAATTAGCTGGTCTTTTACCTGCTAAAATGCCTGATAAGTCCCCATGTTAAGTAGAAGGTATCACCAGCCACAACATAACTCCTCAATCTTTCCTCATAAGACCTACTCTCCAAACTAGGCAGCATCTTGGTAAATCTCCTCTGCACTCTCTACAATGCTTCCACATCTTTCTTAAAGTGAGGTGACCAGAACTGCACACAATATTCCAAATGTTCCAACATTCCTGTACAGCTGCAGCATAACACCATGGCTCTTAAATTCAAACCCCCTCTTAATAAACATTAATACACTATAGGCCTTCTTCACGGCTTTATCCACATGAGTGGCAACCTTCAGAGATCTGTGGATATGAAACCCCAGATCTCTCTGTTCCTCCACATTCCTCAGAACCCTGCCTTTGACCCTATAATCCACACTCAAATTTGCCCTACAAACTGAATCACCTTGCACGAATTAGTGTTAAACTCCAACTGCTATTTTGTGGCCCAACTCTGCATCCTATCAATGTCTATTTGCAGCCTACAACAGCCCTCCACCTCATCCACTACTCTACCAATCTTGGTATCATCAGCAAATTTACTGACCTACCTTCCAGGTCCCTTTCCAAGTCATTGATAAAAATCACAAATAGCAGAGAACCCAGCACTGATCCCTATGGTTCACCACTAGTAACTGGTCTCCAGTCTGGAAAGTTTCCATTCACCATCAAACTCTGTCTTCTATGAGATAACCAGTTACTTATCCAATTGGCCAAATTCCTCTTATCTACATCCTTACCTTCTTCATGAGCTGACCATGGGGAATCTTATCAAACAATCTGTATATCTCCTCTCTCACCATGGTTGGAAAGATGCTTAGTGGAGAACACAATTATTTCCTGTCAGTCAGTGCAACCCTCTTGTCAACTGAAGCCCCTAAGTTATCAATGGACAAGGGGAAATGTCATGTGAGTATGCCACCAGATAAACACTCACAGATTTGCTTGGGATCTCTTTGGCTGCTCCTCCTCCCAAGTTTGTTGCAATCCCAACAGTGGCCACTGTTTACTGTGGTGTTGCTGTCACTTTGGAGCTGCTGGCTTCTGCTTGGCAGGCACTTCTTGAAAGAAGGACATTCACCCTGCAGTGCCCCAGAATCTCCATGTCCAAATGCCCAAGTAGCTTTTAATCATGCTTAGGTTACAGAGAAAGGCCTTGGTAGGCCTCCTAATCTCCAACTAATGGTTGGTTCACTGTCATAGCCATTAATTCCTATCCAATATTCCAATTGTTTTCAATGCAAGTTTTCATCTAAATTTAACACAACCATTTTGCTTTTGCGTTGTGTTCTTCAAAAAATGAGCTTTAGTACATTTTTCGCGTTCTTTATTGTCTTATTAACATGTGTTGCTATGCAATTTATGTATTTGCCTTCCCACATCTCTTTGCTCCTCTACTCATTTTACTGCATTACCTTTCAAGGAACAAATGGATTTTTTGTAATGGCTTCAATCAGACCATTGAGATTGGCCTACTGGAATATGAACTCCCTGATTAAGGAGTACAGGTCCAGACAGCGAGTGATCAAGGGAGTCACCCAACCTGACTATCTGCCCCTCTAACACTGCAATATTTGCAGCTGGGTATCCCAAGAAAGGGAGAACCATTAATATTTTCCATGCCTGCTGGACACTGCAGGGATGGGAGTGTATTATTGACTCCTTTAATGACATTTTAATTTGATGTTTTAAGTTTCTTTTCTGTTTTGGTTTTTGTTTCGTGTGGTTCCCCTCCTTTTAGGGAGCTGCTCCTTTTGAACTGTCCCTAAGTTAAATTGATTTTGTTTATTTGGTTGAACACTAATACTTAATCAGAAATGTCAAAAGGTAGACTGCTGACTGATAGCACTCTGTGTTCTGCTGTTGGAATTGTAAATAAAGGGATTTTGGTGAAGAGACTTCTGCCTCCAAAATCCGATTGCTCTTTTTATTCCTCTTCCCAACATGATACACTTAACACTTTGCTGTATCAAATTTTGTTTTCCATATATCTACTTATCTTGTTGGCCCATTTATGCCTTCCTACTTTTACACCCCTACAGTGCAGAAAGAGGCCATCTGGCCCATCAGGTTTGCACCACCTATGCCCTTCCCTCTACCCAATCCCCGTAACTCTGCGCATTTACCAAGTCTAATCCACTTAATGTATACATTTTGGATACTAAGGGGCAATTTAGCATGGCCAATCCACCTAACCTGCACAGTAGGCAATACGGTGGCACAATGGCTAGTACTTCTGCTGTACAATGGTTAGCATTGCTGTCTCAAAGTGCAGAGACCCATGTTCGAATGGCTTGAGTCATTTTCTATGAGGAGGCTGCACATTCTCCCTGTGTCTACATGGATTTCCTCTAGGAGCTCCGGTTTCCCCTCACAGTCCAAAAAACATGTTGATTAGGTGCATTGGCCATGCTAAATTCTCCCTCAGGGTATCTGAACAGACGCTGGAGTGTGGTGACTGGGAGATTTTCACAGTAACTTCATTGTAATGTTAATATAAGCCTACTTGTGACACTAATAAATAAACTAAAGAAAACTAATCTTTGCACTGTGGAAGAAAACTGGGGCACCTGGAGGAAACCTACACAGACATGGGGAGAACATGCAATCTCCGCACAAACAGTCAACCACTTTAATGCATTACCTGAATCAAACAGAATCAAACATGGGTCCCTGGCACTGTGAGGCAGCATTGTGCCACAGTGCCACCCCACTAGTACAGTCCTTCACATTATATCCTACAATTTGGTAGCATCTACAAATGTTGGCACCAAATCTACAACATGAATCGTTTAGTTATTTTGAATGATTATTTGAAATGTTGTCTTTACCAGTGCGACTGTTGGCTTTCCATCAAATTATGAAAAATGTCTTCTTTTTAAAACTGATTCAAGCTGATCATCCCATCATAGACAAGAGTTATGACTTCATTGTATTAATGCTGAATTTTGGAGGCTGCTATTCCACATATTTAAACAATTGCTTGCGGGAAAACACTTGGAACATATGCGCAATAGAAGTGAAGCAAAAAATGTTCAAAGATACAGGGTAACAGATGATATAGGGCATTGGAAATGCCTAGTCATGATTGCATGGATGTATGAATGTTTTGGGAAAGAACTTCCTCCTGTTTGATAGACCACCCTACCTACTGCTTGCTCACCATTCCCTAAATGCCTTTTCTTTCCAGTAGCACATTCTTTACTTCCTGAACCCATTTGTCTCATCTGTTCCAATGGTTTGCTGAATAAATTATTTCACAACTCCATTTCCCTTTGGGAGAAGAATTCCAGGTGACTCCCTTCTTTGTTCCTATTATTAAAATTTGTTTATAGTAGGTAACTATCTGCCAGAATAAGTTTGTCAATTTTAAATAACCTTGGGAGCGTTAATGGGATTAATAGAAGTAGTTTTCCCAGTTTTGTGGCGGCCAGTTTGGAGGCCAGCAAAATGGGGCGGTCACATCAAGGCGAAGCAGGTTGTCGATAGGTTCAGTTTCCCATTGCAAGGTAATGGGCAGCCAATTAACATTGCTAAGGGGCCAATTAGAGATAATTTTGCAAACATTTTCCTGCTATCAGAGTGAATCCTCACTTCACCCCTCACAAACAGAGGATGCCAATTAAATGGAGACAGCCTCGCTATAATAGGCTATGGGGTCATCAGAACTGAAGGTGGCATGGCCCAATAACTGGGCCAGGTCAAACAAGGTCATACCCACAGTCTAAACGATGCACCCATAAGGGGATTTCAATGACATGCAGGGCCTAATAACTTTGACCTCCAAAATGTTTATTTGAATCTACAGCTCTGAAAATGCCTCTATATTGATGTGACCTCACATTCTCAATCTGCATCAATGGCATCCACCTCTAAGTGGTCGGCAAAAGAGGAAGTGAAACCACTTCTTCCCTTTGTCAATCGGGCTTAGAGTCGATGTTCTTAACTGCAATGTTTACAATGGAGATACTTGAGATGCATTCAAGCATGAAGGGAAATGTAAATAAACACAACTGACTGGAGGCTAAGGAGAGTCATAGAGATTTACAGCATGGGAACAGGTCCTCCAGCCCAACTTGCCCACGTTGCCATTTTTTAAAAACTCCCTAAGCTATTCCCAGTTGTCTGTCTTTGGCTCATTTCCCTCTGTACCTATCTGATCTTTATAACTATCTAAATGCTTTTTAAAAGACAAAATTGTACCTGCCTCTTCTACTACCTCTGGCAGCTTGTTCTAGACAGCCTCTACCCTCTGTGTGAAAAAAAATTGCTCCTCTGAACACTTTTGTATCTCTCCCCTCTCATCTTAAACCTATGCCCTCTGGTGTTAGACTCGCCTGAGTTTGGGAAAAGATATAGAGTATTTTGTTTATTATTTTATAGAATAAGTCTATAAGACTCGCCCTCAGCCTCCTTCGCTCCAGAGAAAAAAGTCCCTGTCTATCAACCTTTCCTTATAACTCAAACAATCAAGTTTAAATCACATCCTAGTAAATCTTTTCTGCACTCTTTGTAGTTTGATAATATCATTTCTATAATAAGGTGACCAGAACTGTAACAGTATTCCAAATGTGGCCTTACCAATATCTTGTACAACTTCAACAATATGTTCCAACTCCTGTATTCAATGTTCTGACCGATGAAACCAAGCATGCTGAATGCCTTCTTTACCACTCTGTCTAGCTGTGACTCCACTTTCAAGGAGCTATGAATCTCTACTCCTAGACCTCTTTGTTCTATAACTCTCCCCACATCCTGCCATTAACTGAGTAAATCCTGCCCTGGTTCAATTACCAAAATGGATCACATTGCATTTATCTAAATTAAACTCCATCTGCCATTTGTCAGCCCACTGGCCCAATTGATAAAGATCCCATTGCATTCCAAGATAACCTTCTTCACTGTCCACTATGCCAATGAGTAAAAATCCATTAAGCTGTCAAGGGAAGCCAATTTCAAAGTAATATGCCATGAAATTGTTAGATATCAAAGACTTCCAATGGAATAGAGAGGGTTTCAAAGCTTTCAGCTTGCTAAGAAGGCACAGAATTCAAATAAAAGCTATGTGAATGCATTAGGCCTGAGCAAACAGTTGTAAAGGAGGGACCTTCAGTCTCCAAATCCCTCATCCCCATAACCCTCGACAATGATATTGACATCTGTCAGAGGACTTCAAAAGAGTCTGCTCACATCTTCAGCTTTTGAGAGGAAGAAAGTTAGTGCAGAATGGAATGCTGCTGTGACTTAAAAGCCTTCCAGCTGTCCAGGGGGCAAGGAGATTAAAATGATTTGGTCACTCCAGAAGTTTCATAGCTGACAGGAAAGAATGAAGATCTTAATCACAGGCAGCCTGAAATCAGTCTGCCAGGGGGATCTTCAGATCTGCCAGGGCTGGAAGGGACAGTGTGGTTATGAGAATCCTATCCCAGGAGACGGTGGAAAAGTCAACCTGTTTCCCCCTGGCCTGAGCCCACTCAAGCCCCCAGGACCCTTGGGGGATCCTCCCGCTGCAGTCTGGCAACAGCAGAGAGAAAAACGGTTACTGGATCTACCTCCTTTAGCCCCTCAGGGCCTATGGCACCAAGGACAGGTGTCAGCCTGCCAGAGAGCAGTGCACCATTGGCATAATCAGGGCCTGAAGGAGAGTCTGAATGGGAATCTGAGGAGGAGAGGGGCTGAGAAAGAGGAGGGTCTGAAGGGGAGGAGAGGCTGAGTGGATGTCTGAGGAGGAGGTGGGGCTGAGTGGAGGTCTGAGGGGGAGAGGGCTGACTGCAGGGTCAGAGGGGAATGGAGTTTGAGTGGGGAATCTGAGGTGGAGGGGGTTGACTGTGGAGTTTGAGGGGGAAGAGGGTCTGAGCAGGAGGGAAGTGACTCCATGGTCTGAAGGGGAGAGGAGGCTGAGCGGTGTCTGAAGGGAGAGAGGTGCTGCATGAGGGGTCTGAGGGTGTTGTCAGGTTGGGTCACCTGCTTGGTGAAGATGAGGATGATCCATTGGTTGAGTGGTTGGAGGGAAGGATGCTCCTCTCAGTTGAGGGTTGGTGGTCTCCCTGGATGCTCAGGAGTCCAGCAACCAGTCCTTGTTGACCATTTCCAGCACCAAAGCCTGCCCAGTGTATTTCTCGCTGAAGAGGCAGGTGAAGGGCATGAGGCCTATGAATGGGCTGTTAAACCCACTAATTATACTGCAGATGGTGCATTTGTGTAGTAATCGTATTGCTGTTTGCTATGGACAGCACCTGGATTCGTGTAGGCCATCTGACAATGGCAGTGAATCCATTCTTAGATTTTAAAAGACTGGGGTGTCCTTTTTAAAAAGGGCACCATAATATAAAATATTAAAAAAAGCACTTCTCCCAGAACCTCCCTCCCCTGGAACTTCCAGCCCCCTTATAGAACCATACCCTCTCCACCCACAGAACTGCTTCCTCCCCATGGAATCCCATTGTCCCACCTCAGAACCACCCCCTCACCACCACTCCTCAACAGAAATGCCCCACAAAGTTGTGTTCTCAGTCTCCTACTATACTTCTTATACATCTATGACTATGTGGCCAAATTCCCCTCCAATTCAATTTTCAAGTTTGTCGACACAGTGGTAATGGGTCAGATCTCAAGCAATAAGGAGTCAGATTCCAGGAATGAGATAGAAAATCTGGCGAACTGGTGAAATGACAATAATCTCTCCCTCAGTGTTAACAAAACAAAAGAGATTGTCAGTGACTTCAGGAAGTGTAAAGCCCTTACTGTTCAAGTATACCATAATTGGCATCTTCCTGTCCTGCCAATTGCAGGACAGGAAATTCCTGCCCAAAGTCAACATGCCAAATGTTGGTTTCTGCCAGCAATGATACCCACCACAAGCTGGACTGGAAAATCACGTCCTTCCATGTCTTTCTTTAATTCCATAAGCACAGAAGCATTTCCTTCTGTGGTAATATGAATGATTCCATTTCCAGCTCCAATGATCTCTTTATTTGAATTACCAACTTTAGATTCATTCACACATAAAAACTGAATTGATCCCTGCTGAATTTCTTTACATATAGGAACCTCATTCAGCAGGGAAAAGAATACACTGCCTGACAGTTTGGTGGTGGCAAGTTCAATCATAGCTTTCAAGGGGGAATTCAATTATTACACAAAGAGGAAAAAATTGGCTGTAGGGAAAAGACAGGGGAGTGGGATTAGTTGAGCAGCTCTTGTTGAAACTTGCACTGACATGAGGGGCTGAATGGCCTCTTTCTATGTTGTAACTATTCGATGAATCTATGACTTTCATCCCATCAATGTAAACTAAATTAATATATGGAAACCAGAGTGAAAAGTACAGTGAGACTCCAACATATAGTAGTTCAAATGTTTTCCTTTTTAGTTTATATTGAAGAGATTATTACAGAGGAATAGGGTATAATTATTAAAACTAATACTTATTCAGAAATATCACTACCTATTCCTGGCAGTACAATGAACATCACATCAACATGCTGACATGTACAATTATCATGAAGTTTAAAACCCTCTTCAATGCATTATATGTCCGTTGTATTTGAATATTTTAATTCAAGCTGTGATAAAATTATTACCTTAGTAGTAGCCAATGCCAGGGTGCTGCAGTGGCACAGTCATATCAGTGATCGTGCCATTGCACACCTCCCCCATCCATAACAAAGTATTTTGGAAAACAATGTATTTTGTGCCATTAAGAGAAGAAATCTTCCACACAGGGGGCTAAACATGCCCCCTCATGCAATAACATCACTCCTGCATACATTAAAATATTTGGTATGGCAATACATAGAAAGTTTTATCTCTTTCTCCTTTGCTCATGCTGTTATTCTTCAGAGAGGTAAGCCAGAAAACACAAAAAAAGCCAATATTAATCAACTTTCTACTGAATACTTGTCTTCCTTTCTGGAAAATCAAAATACAGTAAATCAAGATATTTTGCAATTAATTGGAATGCTAGTTAATTATTATAATGTAGAAAATATTTCTACGCCACCTTCCATAAATGGCCAAAGCATGTGCCAATTAGTATCCAAAATTGTAGTCACAGTTCTACAAATAGTGCAGCACCCTAATTTGAATATTTAACCAACCTTGCATCTAAAAGACAAACATGTTGCTGCTCATTTTCAGATTGCTTGAAAATTGCATCAGGTTCTTAGGCAACAAATGGGTGGGCAAGATATAGGAACCCCCTCAATTCCCCAAAACCAACCCTCTCCTCCTGCCCCCGACTCCCACCTCCAAAGTTTTCACCCCTGAGTCTGAATGCCCATTTCTCAGGAAAGCTATGGGCGGCACTGAGAAATCACACCTCCCCCAACTCAACTGCCACTCCCCCCCCCCACCCTCCACCCTCCACGTATCGTTAATTATCACAATGAGTACAGGATGGAAAATATTATTTTCTCATTCAAAACAATGCAAGTTCAAAGCTTAAAATAATTTTTTCTCCCAAAAAAGCTGTTCAATGTGTATTGTACAGGAAGTTACTGAATTTTAAATGAAAATTAATATAATCCCAGCAGTGTTCAATATTAGCCTCACCATAAGCTTTTTCAATTCTCTATTGCATATTGCATTTTCAGATACAACCTTTGTTCACTGAATTAGCTTCTAATCAATCACTTGCCAATTATTTAGATAGCTGCTGAGTTATAGAATGTCACCATTTCCCTTCCCCCCCATACCAGTCCTGCCACCATTGTCACCACCACCTATTTGCTCCAATAGTAATTGTAATCGAGTCAGACTTTGTGGTGCAAAGACAAATATGACAAAATGATTGGCGTCAGAAAAGGTCTCAGAGAACAAGGAGATCAGTAGTGATGTTAAAATTTACAACGGCAGGCATTCAGATCCCGGGGTTTCTTTACATTAAAACAATGTGGGGTATAATCGTCAAAATAATTCAAATTTCACATAGCATTTTGCTGAATGTTTTCTTTCCTCCATTATATCCATTAGCATCTGATGTATAATTGCTTACAGGCTTTTTCAGAACTAAATTTTATCCTTTTATGCATTAAACTCTTGAAAAAATGTAATATTCAAAGTGTGCAATTAAATTATTCAATAATGTATATATAGATAAACATATAAATAAAATTTTAATAATCAGATAAATTTTTAAGGTACAAATTTACTGCTTTTACCATCTGTAAAGTATTGACCTTTAATTCCAGTTGAAATATTTGTGAGCGTGATACATTTCTGGAATATTTCCAATGTGGGTTTTAAGATATTATAGATGAATTAATTAAAGGGGTGTCTTTGCCCTAGCAAATTCAATGTCTAATGAATTGATAATGGGTGGGATTTTCCAGCTTTTCATGCATGTGCAATCTACTGGCCCCATTGCAAGTAACCTCCTGCGTTGGATTTCCTGACTGCGTGGACAGGCAAGCCATGCAAAATTCCGTAGACATCAGTGGGACTGGAAGATACTGCCAGTGGCCAATGATGAGCTGCCTTTGCCACCAGAAAACATACCGCAGAGGAGCTGGAAAATCCTGTCCAAAGATTCTCTTAATGTTCAATGTTTGATTATTACTACACAAATCCACATGCTTTGCTTAAATATAGAACATAGAACACCACAGCACAGAACAGGCCCTTCGGCCTTCGATGTTGCGCCGACCAATATAAAAAGCAATGCCCTTCCAAACTAAACCATTCCCTTCTCTTCCATATACTTATCAACTAACCTCTTAAACGCCACCAAACTTGGCGCATCTACAACTGCTGCAGGCAGGGCATTCCACTCCCGAACCACCCTTTTGGGTAAAGAACCTACCTCTGATATCCGTCCTATAACTATCACCCCTTAATTTAAAGCTGTGTCCCCTCGTGCTAGCTTTCTACATCCTAGGAAAAAGGCTATCACTGTCCACCCTATCTAAACCTCTAATCATCTTATATGTTTCGATCCGGTCCCCTCTTAGCCTCCTCCTTTCTAACGAAAACAACCTCAAATCCCTCAGCCTCTCCTCATAAGACATGCCCTCCATACCAGGCAAACATCCTGGTAAACCTCCTCTGTACCCTCTCCAAAGCCTCCACATCTTTCTTATAATGCGGGGACCAGAACTGCACACAATACTCCAAGTGCGGCCGCACTAGAGTTTTGTACAGTTGCAACATGATGCTGCGGCTCCTAAATTCAATCCCCCCTACCAATAAAAGCTAAGACTCCATATGCCTTTTTAACAACTTTATCCACTTGACTGCCTACTTTCAGGGATCTATTGACACATACACCAAGATCCTTCTGTTCCTCAACACTATTAAGAGCCCTACCATTAGCCTATACTCTACACACTTATTGTTCCTGCCAAAGTGCATTACCTCACACTTTTCCACATTAAACTCCATTTGCCACCTCTCGGCCCAGCTCTGCAACTGGTCCAAGTCCCTCTGCAAACTATAACACCCCTCTTCACTATCTACCACTCCACCGACTTTAGTGTCATCTGCAAATTTACTAATCCATCTTCAATACCCTCATCCAGATCATTTATAAAAATTACAAACAGCAGGGGCCCCAAAACAGACCCCTGAGGTACACCACTTGTAACCGAACTCACGATGAATATCTCCCATCAACCACCACCCTCTGTCTTCTATCTGCTAGCCAATTCCTAACCCAATTAGCTAAATCACCCTCTATCCCATACATCTGCATTTCCTGCAGAAGTCTTCCATGGGCCACCTTATCAAACGCCTTACTAAAGTCCATATATACCACATCAACCGCCTTACCCCCATCCACCTCTTAGTCACTTTTTCAAAAAACTCAATGAGGTTAGTAAGGCACAACCTACCCTTCACAAAACCATGCTGACTATCCCCAATCAATTCATTTCTCTCTAAATAACTATAAATCCGATCCCTAATTATTCTCTCCAATACTTTGCCCACAACAGAAGTAAGACTCACTGGCCTATAATTCCCTGGAAGGTCTCTCTTACCCTTCTTAAACAATGGGACCACATTCGCTATCCTCCAGTCCTCCGGAACCACACCCGTAACCAACGAGGACCTGAAGATCAGAGCCAGAGGCTCTGCAATCTCCTCTCTTGCCTGCCAGAGAATCCTAGGGTAAATCCCGTCCGGCCCAGGGGACTTATCCAACTTCAAACCCTCGAGAATATCTAGCACATCCTCCCTATCTACTTCGATACCTTCCAGTTTGCTACCCTGTACCTCAGTGTTCTCCATAACTACATTACATCACCCTGCGTGAATACCGAAGAGAAATATTTATTCAGTACCTCTCCAATCTCTTCAGGCTCCACGCACAACTTCCCACTGCTGTCTATGACTGGCCCTAGTCTTGTCCTAACCAATCTTCTATTCTTAACATATCTAAAAAAAGCTTTAGGATTCTCCTTAATCCTATCAGCCAAAGTCTTCTCGTGTCCTCTCTTAGCTCTCCTCAATTCACTCTTTAGCTCCCGCCTGGCTAATCTATAGCTATCCATTGCACTAACCGAGCCTTCAAGCCTCATCCTGACATAAGCCTCCTTTTTCCTTTTAACCAGCGAATTAACTTTTTTTAGTACACCATGGTTCCCTTACTCGACCATTTCCTCCTTGCCTGACAGGGACATACTTATCAAGGACTCGCAGTAGCTGCTCCTTGAATAAGCTCCACATTTCAGATGTTCCCAGTCCCTGTAGTTTCCTAGTCCAACCTATGCACCCTAATTCCCTCCTTATGGCCTAATAATTACCATTCCCCCAGCTATAACTACTGCCCCCAGCTTCATGCCTATCCCTATCCATCACTAAGGTGAACGTAACCGAATTGTGGTCACTATCACCAAAACGTTCACTAACTTCCAAGCCTAACACCTGGTCTTGCTCATTGCCCAGCACCAAATCCAATGTAGCCTCACCTCTAGTTGGCCTATCTACATACTGAGTCAAAAAACCTTCCTGCACACTCTGTACGAAAACTGACCCCTCTAACGAGCTAGAGCTATAGCTATTCCAATTAATATTAGCAAAGTTAAAGTCCCCCATCACAATTACCCTACTACTTTCACTCCTAATCAGAATTGACCTTGCAATCCTTTCCTCAACCTCTCTAGAACTATTAGGAGGTCTGTAAAAGACTCCAAACAGGGTGACCTCTCCTCTCCTGTTTCTAATCTCAGCCCATACTACCTCAACAGACAAGTCCTCATCAAACTTCTTTTCTGTCACTGTGATACCGTCTTTGACTAATAATGCCACTCCTCCCCCCCTTCTACCTCCTTCTCTACTCCAACTAAAGCATTTGAACCCCGGAACCTGCAACATCCATTCTTGTCCCTGCTCTACCCAAGTCTCTGAAATGGCCACAACATCGAAGTTCCAGGTACTGGTCCAAGCTGCAAGTTCCTCCCCCTTATTGCGAATACTCCTTGCATTAAAGTATACTTTACTTTAATTTAAAGTATACTTTACTTTACTTACACAGTACTATCAGGTTATAAATATATAACCTGATAGTATAGGCTCAAACCATAACATTGTTGAATGATAGAATGATATGTCACAAAAAGAGCCTTGAGACGGCTTGTGCCTAACTCTTTGACAGACTATTCACTTAGTTACAGTTACTTGCCTTTTTCCCATAGTCTTGCAAATATTTCCTCTCTCAGTTCCCTTTTGAAAGTTATTTTTCTCCTTTTTTCATCACCCATTCAGGCAAGGCCTTCCAAATTGTCTTCAACTAGTTGTAGAGGTGGTGCAAAAAAGCATGAATTAAAAACCAAACCTTTTCTAAATTTGAGAAACTTCAAGGGTAGGTTGAGACCGGTGAAATTGAGGCTCTTTTCATGAAAAATAGGAAATGTTGGGAGGAGGTCAGATTAACGTGCTTAACCAGGTATGTGGTTTCAGTAAAGAAAAAGAGAACTCTTTTCACTGATTTGCAAGCCAGAGACTTGGATACATAAATTAATCTTTCTAACAATTTTGGAAGAGGTTAAGCAATTTAATCTTATACAGAAGGCTGTTATAACATGGAATGCTCCAACAGAAGTCTTCGTGGAAGCAGACAATTCATAACAGTTTTTAAAATAAAAGCAGATAATACATAAAAACAAAGAAAAAAATGTTGGAAGTGTAGAGGAATGTGATTAAATGTTCAGTCTTGTAGAGAGCAGCACTGCATGACTGGTTAATTACTTGCTTCCTATTCTCTAAAATTCTCGGATTCAATCATTTCTATAACATGCAGCCTCTGTATAATTTGTTCATTAATACATTGAAAGGTTTATACATTGCAGTAAATTAACTTGCATATAAATTTAGAGGTTTGCAAACAGGAATACTCAGTTGTGATGACACAATTTTATTGAGGAACACATTTAACCCTTAAAAACATGCTGACAGTGGATTTAGTCACAATCATACAGTATTTCACATTGCTACATCTGCTGCACCAAGGACTTTGCAATGGATTATAATAGTAATATGGTTCAGGTTTTTTGGAACATGCTACTGTGGGAACCCTCAAAAACAATGGCAGTTGCATTTTTAACATGAATGAGGAATATGTTTGTGCAACTTTTATTAAAAAATAGGTATAAATAAGTGGAGCCAGTTTAACACATTGACATAATAGCTTGAACCAAAGATAATTGCTCTAGATAGGTTACAATTGGGTGGTCTTGCTGAAGCTTATTCAGCAAGCAGAAAAGTAAATAAGGGGTGGTTTGAATTTGAAGCATGGAGCCTAAAATGATGGCATTTTTATTTTTGTAGCACCTGGAAGTGCTAATTTTTAGCTCCTAATTTTAGATTTATTAACCTACAAAATAACTTTAAAGTAAAGTTTATTAATTAGTCACAAGTAGTAACATTAGTAACACTGCAATGAAGTGTTAATGTAATCCTTTATTCTCTTCCTCTATCCACATCCTTTAACTGGTTTCTCTTGACTGGAAGGCTTTTTCTTATATTTATTTTTTGACATGATTTGTAAGTGTCACTGACTAGGCCATCCCTAACTATCCCTGAGATGCTGATAGTAAGCTGCCTTCTTGAATTGCTGCAGTGTGATTTATGTGCACCTGCAGTGCTGTTAGGGAAGGAGTTCTAGGATTTTGACTCAGCATCAGTGAAGATGTTGGTAAACTGTGAACTACACTATGGTTCCAAATCAAGAGGGCGTGTGGTTTGGAGGGGAACTTGCAAGTAGTGACTTCCCATGCATCTGCTGTCCTTGTTGATCTGGGTGGCAGAGGTCACCCAGTGCTGTCAAAGGAACCTTGGTGAGTTGTTACAGTGCATCTTATAGATGGATATATTGTTATCACTATGCATCAATGGTAGAGAATGTTGAAGGTGGTGGATGGAATTGCAATTAACCAGGCTGCCCTGCCCTTAACAGTATTGAGCTTCTTCAGTGCATTCATCAAGACAGGTTGATCATTTTCTATTGCACTCCTAACTTGTGCTTTGTAAATGATGGACAGGCTTTGATAAGTTAGGAGCTGAGTTGTTTATCATAGAATCCTCAGCATCTGACCAGTTCTTATAGTCAGAGTACCTGAATACATCCAGTTTTGTTTCTGGTTAATAGTTATCTCCAGGATATTGTTAAAGGGGCACTCAGCAATGTTAATTCCATTGAATTTCAAGGCATGATGCTTAGATTCTTTGTTGGAGAAGGTCATTGTCTGGCACTTGTAACGTGCAATTTCAATTTTCTCCTTGTTGTATCAGTGTTGCTGAATATGCTCAGCACCGAAGGAGTCACAAATGGTGCTGACCATTGTGTATTCATCAGTGAACATCCCTACTTCTGGAAGGGAGGTCATCGAGGAAAGATCTGAAGATGGTTGGGCCTAGGACAATATGCTGAGAATGCCTGCAGCAATGCCCTGGGCCTGAGATGTTTGACCTCCAACCACCACAACCATCTTACTTTATGCTAGGACTCCAACCAATAGAGAACATTCCTCTTGATTCCCATTGACTACAGTTTTGTTAACTCTCCTTGATGCCACTCTCAGTCAAAAACTGCCTTGATGTCAAGGGCATGGGTTTCACATCACTCTTGAGTTTAGTTCTTTTGGTCATGTTTAGATCAAGGCTGTAATGAGGTCAGGAGCTGAGTGGTGATGGTGCAACCCAATCTGAGCATCAGTAAAGGTTATTGCCTATTAAGTGCCACTTGATAACACAGTCAACGACCCAAACATCACTTTGCTGATGATCAAAAGTAGAGTGATGGGACAGTAGTTGGCTGGGTTGGATTTGCTCTGCTTTTGGTGGATAACACATTCTTTGGCAACTTTTCACATTTCTGGGTAAATGCCAGCATTACTGCTGTTTTGGAATAGTTAGACCATAAAGGGAATGGTTTAGTTTAGAGGGTCATTGCTTTTTCTTAATTGGTCGGTGCAACATCGAAGGCTGAAGGGCCTGTTCTGCGCTGTAATGTTCTATGTTCTATGTTCTATCAACGTGACTATTTCTGGAGCACCAGTCTTCAGAATTAATTTTTCAGCTACTGCCCAGCTCTGCTCAGTAGTCTGTAAAAGCGGCAGTGCATCCAATACACATCATGGGATCTTGATTTTCAGGATTTATGAGGCTGCTGTCTAAGGTAGGCTCTCCAGTAGAAGCCCATGGGAGAAATAATGTAAACCCACCACCTTCAATTTAACTCCCTGTTCTGCTGAATGTTTGCAACATTCCCAATATTTTACTTTTCTTTCAGGGATTAAGGGAGTTAAACTTTTGCCCATGTGGTCTCAGTATTACATTGTGTGAAAATATCAATCACTCATGTATAAAGAATAAAAATGTAAGATGTTTTAGCAACAGATAAAGGCCTTCAGTCCAATAAACCTATCAATCTTTCATAAATTAGCCCAACCATCTATTTCCATTTTTATCTTCAATCTCTTCTCTCTGGCTTCTATTTTTATAATACCTTCAGTGTTTTCCATGGTAATTTATTCTGCAGGTGCAGTGCAGTTTGTATGCAAAAAAAAATCAACATGACTTGAGCCACAATATAAATTTAGGCTGTGTTTGAATGCTGAATGCCTTGGTGAGATATCGGTACAGTGCACTTTGTAGAGTAACAGGACCTCTTGAATAGCAAATTCTTGATTTCCTTGTTTTATTATTATTTGGATTTACTTCATAACAAATGAGGCCTCTGATAACCTCACCTTTATTTCCACAACCAAATCTGAACCAATATCTACTGAAATAAAGTTGGTACTGATTTAAAACCACCTTAGATTAAAAAAAAGTGTCATGCATAATTTAATATTTCTCTTTTGCTCACCTATGTCGTGTTGACTGTGGAGAAGCATAATGTAGCTGATCAACTGTGATACATACTAGATGTAAAATATCTTTGTTCCATATTTTTCCAATAATTTGTCAAACTCTAGCTTTAAAAGATAACCCCATTTCAAATTACAAGGGCATACAAGTTAAAAGTGAGGGGTGAGAGGTTTAGGGGGAACATGAGGAAAACCTTTTTTACTCAGAGGTGGTGATGGTCTGGAATGCACTGCCTGGGAAAGTGGTAGAGGTAGGATGCCTCACATCCTTTAGAAAGTATCTGGATGGGTACTTGGCATACCATAACATTCAAGGCTATGGACCAAGTGCTGGCAAGTCACTTGGATTAGGGATTAGGTGGGCAGTCAGAACCTTTCATTCATTGGTGCAGACTCAATAGCCCCAAGGGCCTCTTCTGCACTGTAGCCTTCTGGGGTTCTATGAACTGGATCAATTGAATATTTCCATTTTCCACAGCTTTGTGGCCTCTGTAAGTGAACTGATCAGATTGGTTCTGAATTGTGGACAATCTTGTGTAGGCAGTGGTCATTCTGCCTTTTGGCAGGAGCTGGATGATTTTGGATTTGGGATGCAATAGAAGGTTAAAGCAACAAACATAGACAGAAGCCATCAAATAGGTTTGATTCCTGGCTTACGTCACTGTCTGTATGGAGTCTGCACATTTTCCCAATGCCTACATGGATTTCCTCCAGGTACTCCTGTTCCCTCCCATAGGCTGAAAGATATGCTGATTAGATACATTGGCCATGCTTAATTCTGCCTCAGGGTAACCAAACAGGTGCCGGAGTTTGGTGACAGGGGTATTTTCACAGGAACTTCATTGCATGTTAATATAAACCTACTTGTGAAAATAATAAGTAAACTTTAAACAACATGACCATCCCTGTGCAGTTTGGATGATGGGAAACAAGTAGATGTTGTTAAAACTGTAAGTATAGGAGACATTAATTTTGGTTACTGTTGGTGGCTAAGGTGAAAAAAAAGACAATAGCAGGAATAAATTTTGTTTTGGGCGCAAAAGTAGAGGCTGCATCAAAATTACTGCATAGCATGTTGTTGCATAAGGTTAAATCTCACAGGATCCAGGGTGAGGTATCTAAATGGATACAAAACTGGCTTGATGACAGAAGAAAGAGGGTGATTGTAGAGGGTTGTTTTTTGAACTGAAAGCCTGTGGCCAACAATATGCTTCAGAGATCAGTGCTGGGTCCACTGTTATTTGTCATTTCTATTAATGATTGGATGAGAATATAGGAGGCATAGTTAGTAAGTTTGAAGATGATACCAAGATTGGTGGCATAATGGACATTGAAGAAAGTTATCTTGGATTACAACAGGATCAAGATAAATGGCAGATGGAGTTTAATTTAGATAAATATGAAGTGAATCATTTTGATCCAGGGCAGGACTTACTCAGTTAATAGTAGGGCGTTTGGGAGAGTTAAAGAACAAAGAGATCTCGGAGTATAGAGTCACATCTCCTTGACAGTGGAGTCACAGGTGGACAGGGTGGTGAGGAAGACATTCAGCATGCTTGGTTTCATTGATCAGCACATTGAATATAGGAGTTGGGATGTCTTGTTGAAGTTGTACAAGACATTGGCAAGGCTACACTTGAAATTCTATTAATAGTTCTGGTCACCCTATTATAGAAAGGATATTATTCAACTAGAAAGGGTGCAGAAAAGATTTAAAAGAATGACACTAGTACTTGATGAGTTCTGGATCAACTAGGACTTTTTTCTCTCGAGCATATAAGGCTGAGGAGTGATCTTATAGAGATCTATAAAATAATGAGGAGCATAGGTCAGCTATATAGTTAATATATTTTCCTAAAGGTAGGGTAGTCTAAAACTAGAGGGCATAGATTTAAGGTGAGAGACAAGAGATACAAAAGTGTCCAGAGGGGCAATCTGTTTCACATAGAGGGTGTGAGTGTCTGGAGCCAGCTGTCAGAGATAGTAGTAGAGGTGGATACAATGTTGTCTTTTAGACAGTTATATGGTTCAGATGAGTATAGAGGAATATGGGCCAAATGCATGCATTTGGGACTAGCTTTGGAGTTAAAAAAAAAACAGCATGATCAAGTTGGGCCAAAGAGCTTGTTTCCATGCTTTGAACATTTATGATTTCATGATTGTAAAATCTGATCATGCACAACAAGTGAGGGGATAGGTGATACCTTAGTGGCATTATTGCAAGAAAATTAACCCAGAAACACAGCTAATGCTCTGAGACTCAGGTTTGAATCTTGCCATGGTAAATGGTGCAATTTGACTTCAATAAAAAAAATCTGGAATTAAGAATCTACTGATGGCTATGAAACCATTATCGATCATTGTAAAAACCCACCTGGTTCACTCATATTCTTTAGGGAATGAAATCTGTTCTCACCTGGTCTGGCCTGCATTTGACTCCAGAGCCACTGTAATCTGGTTGACTGCTCTCAGGCAATTAAGGATGGGCAATAAATTTTGGTCAGCCAGCAAAGGGCATGTCCCACGAATGAATTAAAAAAATTAAAATGCTAAAATAAATGTATGAATTTGTCCTCTGCATGCAATTCTGTTTCCATTTACTGTGATATCAATGGTGCTCTTCATGTAGATCCAGGTTAAGCAATGTGTTCTTTGATACAGCCAAATAATTGAAATATCATCCAATTCATACAGATCTCATTACAGGCAACATGAGCATGGACATATTTCAATTGGCTTGATGATATTAAAATCCAATAATATTTTGTTGCAGATGATCTGTGCCCTCAAACGTGTGCCAGTGAGAAAGAAGGTCACTTAATCCAAAGAATTAGCAAAAGAACAGTTTGTATGCATATATACCAGAGCTTTGAGTGCTAATTTAATAGTATGCTTATTTTGTAATGCTTTCTTAAATTCATGGTCAAACAATCATAAAAACAAGTTTGGTAGGGAAGATGTTAGGATAGCGGAAATATCACTTGACCAATAATCCAGAAACCTGGCCTAAAGCTGGACACACAGGTTCAATTCCCACCACAGCAACTGGTGGATTTTAAATTCAATTAATAAATCTGCAATATAAAGTTATGAAGCTGTCATTAACTGTTGCAAAGAAAAACACCTGATTCACTAATGTGCTTTAGGGAAGGAAATCTGTTGTCCTTACTTGGTCTGACCTACATGCAACTCCAGGTCCACAGTAAAGGAGTGGCAGAGTGGTTAGCACTGCTTCCTCATTGCTCCAGGGACCCTGGTTTGAGTGACTGTGGAGTTTGCATATTCTCCCTGTGTCAATGTGGGTTTCCTCTGGGTGCTCCAATTTCCTCCCACAGTCCAAAGATGTATAGGTTAGGTAAATTGGCCATGCTAAACTGCACTTTAGTGTCAAAGAGGTGCAGGTTTGATGAAATAGCCATGATGAATATATTGAGTTAAGGGGATACAGTAGAGAAAAGCACCTGGGTGTGATGCTCTTTGGGAGAGTTGGTGCAGACTCACTGGGCTGAATGTCTTCTTTATGTACAGTGGTAAGCTGTCACTCTTAACTACCCTCAGTCAAGGCATTCAGAGATGAGTAATAAATGCAGGTCTTGCCAGTAATACCCACATTTCATAAAAGAGCAAAAAAAAATTAACTACTAATATTGTCAACATTAATTGCATTCTATTAAGCAAATTGTTGCAGGAATATTGGAGTGGATAAATTGTTGGAAGGTATTTTGACAGACGGGCATTTAGAGATGCAAGGACTGATTAGAGACAGTCAGCATGGTTTTGTGAGTGGAAAATCACATCTCACAAATGTAATTGAGTTTTTTGAAAGGGTAACCAAGAAGATAGATGAGGGCAGTGCAGATGATGTTATCTACACGGACTTTATCAAGGCCTTTGACAAGGTGCCATGTGGTAAGTTGTTGCATAAAGGTAAATCTCACGGGATCCAGAGTGAGATATCTAAATGGATACAAAATTGGCTTCTTGACAGAAGTCAGAGGGTGGTTGTAGAAAGTTATTTTTCAAACTGGAGACCTGTGTCCAGCTGTGTACATTAGGATCAGTGCTGGCCCATTGTTTGTCATTTATATTAATGATTTGGATGAGAATATAGGGAGCATGATTAATAAGTTTGCAGATAACACCAAAGACTGGTGGCATAGTGGACAGTAAGGAAGGTTATCTTCAATTGCAACAGGATCTTGATCAATTGGGTCAAAGAACAAAGAACAAAACAGCATGGGAAACAGGCCCTTTTGCCCAATGAGCCCGCACTGCCACCAGTGGGCTGATGAATGGCAAATGGAGTTTAATTTAGACAAATGCCATGTAATGCATTTTCGTAGATTGAACCAGGGCAGAACTTACTCAGTTAATGGTAGGACAGTGGGGAGGGCTACAGAACAAAGAGATCTAGGGGTATATGTTCATAGCCCCTTGAAATTGGAGTCACAGGTGGACAGAGTGGTGAACAAGACATTCGGCATGCTTGGTTTCATTGATCAGAACATTGAATACATGAGTTGGGATGTATTATTGAAGTTGTATAAGACATTGGTAAGGCCACACTTGCAATGCTGTGTGCAATTCTGGTCACCCTATTATAGAAAGGATATTACTAAACTGGGAATAGTGCAGAAAATACTTACTAGGATGCTACTGGCACTTGATGGTTTGACTTATGAGAAGAGGCTGAATAGACTGAGACTTTTAGATAGGGGAGTCTAAAACTAGAGGACATACGTTTAAGCTGAGAAGGAAGAAATACAAAAGTGTCCAGAGAGGCAGTTTTTTTCATACAGAGAGTGATGAGTGTCTGGAACAAGCTACCAGAGTTGTAGTAGATGTGGGTACAATTGTATCTTTTAAAAAACATTTAGATAGTTACACAGGTACAATGGATATAGAGGGATATAGGCCAAATGCGGGCAATTGGAATTAGTTTAGGGGTTTTAAAAAAAAGGGAGTCCTGGACAAGTTGGGCTGAAGGACCTGTTTCCATGCTGTAAATCTCTATGACGTTATGACTCTATGAGTGGGTCAATGTTATAATCATGCAAAATAGACAGAAAACATTACTTTATATGGTTTGAGAGTTTATGCCAAGTGCTAGGAACAGGAAATATTTCCAGCTGCCAGCATTAAGTTAAAAAGTTAAGGCAATTTAAACATATTTAAGTAAACAACAAGTTTAGACCACATTTAGGTCTAACTAAGATCTAAAATTGAGGTATTTGCATCAAATCCAAACATATTGTAGAATTTCTTATCTCTATTCCCATCACTGGATGATGTCTTTCACGTTTGCTTGTGAAATTGCCCATTCTGCAAACATGATTGTGCACACATTCATGTGCACATGTATATTATATATATGTACACACATTGGTATGAATTTTCAGGACAGTGAGAGGTTGGTGCCCATCATCCTGAGAGTTGGTAGGGAATGCAACTGTTTTACGCCTATTGCCATTTTATACTAAATTGAGCATTGATTGGCAGCAAGTGGGATTTCTGTCTGACTTGAATGGAAGTCTCATTTTGGAGAGATTTTGGCCAGCCAGGTTAGCTGACAGCTCTCCAGCCCCTCGAAGCACAGCACTACATTGGCTAGAAGAGGTACCATAATGAGCCTAATTCATAGCACCATACTTCAGGTAAGCACCAAGGAAGATAAAAAATGCCAAAAGGCATTGCCACATGAGGGGGCAATGGAAATCTTGGGGTATAGGCTAGAGGAGAAGATGGGTGGGGAGGGAGGGGGTGGTGCAGAGAATGGTCATAGTTCGAGATCCCTGAGGGGAGGGCACCCCAGACTAAAGGAGTCATCCAACAGAGGTGCCTCATGTCCCTACCTGAGATTGAAAGCACAAACTATTTTTAGTTTCCCAACCTCAGTCAACAGATGCCTGCCAGCCTAAAATTTGAGAGAGCCACTTAAGGGCTTTAATAGGGCATCAGCAGACATCCATGTGATTTGATGCTCTACCACTGCCTCAGAACCTGCTGGCAGAGTGTAAAATTCTGGTCATACATATACATGCATATGAATAAATATTTGTATGTGCACACACATGCACATAAATGCTCATACACACGTATACCCACAAATAGTTTATCATCAATTCCAAGAAGAGTTTTCCCCACTGTCCAGTTCTTTCCTTTTTCTCCTGAAGCAGCTAATGTTTACAGGATATGATTCAGCAGGTGCCAGATGTCCCACCTTGTGCAAAACGTAATTCTTCACATGACACCCAGGATAGTTAGTGTTTGATCATATGTATCCTCGTGACTGAGTGTAATTCAGTTCTCATGCACGACCATATTCACTCCTCAGAAATCAGGAAAGGAAATCGGTTGACTTTAAATTTCCTTAGCCCACTGGGATAGGTATTCAACTTACTGCCTGAATGTAAAATTCGCTTTGTACATCAGCCACCTTTTATGAAAGTTGTGATTCACAAAGCCAGCTTTATATTCAGGTGGTAAGCTGAGAATCCACCCTAATGAGTTTAATTGTAGCACCCTTACTACCTACCCTGCCTCAGTTAGTTCAGAAAATTGAAACTAGGATCTTCCTATCCGTGTGATATTCTTTTAGAGGGAAATTTCACTTAACAGGTTAATCCAAATCTATTTCATGTAAATTATTTAACTATTTAATTCAAGTAAAAATAGCATTGTTAATTGTAAGTTGCCAATCAAAATCTTAAAAATGGAAATATCTATTATTTTTTAATTGTTGAGCTTAGATAATTAAACCTAGTATCTAGCTGCTCATGCAGGCCAAAACAATGATACTTCTAAGTTGCAGCAACCTGGACGTTTTTGTGCAAGTTGAGCACAAGTTGCTATGTATGTACACTCTCACAATTTTTTTTTATTGATCCACACACTTAAAAGAACATTTTGTGTGCAAAGTTTGAGGAGTATTGGCTGTAAACTCTAGAATTCACTCCCTAAGTGTCCATGCGTCAACATCACGCTTTACACCTTTAAGATTTTTCTTAAAACCTATCTCTTTGACCAAAAATCTCCATACATGCTTAAGTACCATATTTTGTTTTTATAATGATCTTACAAAGCGTCTTGGAACACTCAATTACATTTAATGTGCAAATTATTGTAAGTATTAAGATGAATCAAATATGAAGAAATCATATCTAATCCTGTTAATACAATGCCAAATATTGCTGTGCATTGTATCAATCCATAACAGTGCCAAGCAACAAGTGGAGCTGACCATGAACGTGCAAAACGCTTTTGAATTCATAATTAATACTGGAAGAAAATGATTGATTTGCTTAGCAGCACTCACAATATTCTCTGGTGAACATCCTGCTTCCCATTCCCCACACTGTCATTGCTGATGGCTCAGACAAATAAAATCACCGCAAAAACAATCATCATTAAGTTGTTAAGAGTTTCTCGGTCTTCTCCGTCGGTCATTGTGACGAATGACATTTTTCTCTCTCTCTACGCATACATGTTAAAGCTGAAATTCCATTGCAGAAAATCCACTCTCTTGTCCTCAAGTAAGCTTTCTCAATGGCAAATATAGCAGTTATGCACTCTTTATTAGAACTGAACAAATGCCACAAGACAGAAATTTCAGTCACAAATCACTCTGCTGTGCAATAATCAGTAATTTAAAGATGGATCACATGGATACTTACTTAAAATACAGTACAAGTTTGTAACACAATTAATTAACAAACTCACTCCCTCCCACACACTCCACAAAAGATGATTAATTAACTTTTGCTTGCCTACCCTACTGATGAATTTAAACTTGGTCCACAAGAATGTTTTAGAAATTTGAAAGGATCATAACTACAAATGTATCACTTTGGCTCCCTTTAACCATTAACTTACAATAAATTTCAGCTTATGTTTCCTTAACCTCACCAAGTGTATATTTGCTTGCCTAAGAGTTATAAAAACCAAAGTTTGCTTTTGAGTTTAAGCAACGTTTACTTTTACTGTCAGATGGAAAGAGGGGGACAACACAGAATTAAGCTGACACATCAACAAAAGTAAACATTAAGTTATAAAGCAAGTATGAAAAAAATTGCAGATGAAATCTAGCCCATCTTAATTTTAGACGTTGTTCTGCTCTGTCATGCGATAGCCCACAATTAGTGCCGACGCCTGCCCTATGCTAAAATGAACCTAATTACAGACACCTTCGGTTAATGAGCTGCTCACTTCAAATCAGTTGGATTACCTGACAAGCCCATCCAGTGCAGCCTTGGACCATCTAGAGAGGCTTCAACAGTTCCTCCTGCCCATCCAAAGAACACCTCTTATCCTTTATAATCCCTGGAATAAACTTGTTTCTGGTTTGGAACAGCTTTTTTTTCCTCCTTTGCTTTCTTTCATCAGGCTAATGGAGTCGGCAGGTACTCTATTGATCTTTTGTTTCCATGTGGTTTCTTTAGGGATTGACAGACTTCCACGTAGCAGGTCAGACATGCAGATTTTTATGAACTGTTCATCAAGCCCTGCCTGTGATTTTTATTTTCTCCTCAACCTTTTCCAGATGCATAACCTCAAAATGCTCAGATGATGCCTTGCAGAGTGCAGGCTTATTTCTTTCCTCGGCTAATCTATTCGCTGTCTCATGTTAAGATGAGTACAGTTGGCTGATTCAAATCTTCTGTTACAAAGCAGATGACATCCAGCTAGATGTCATGAGAAAAGACACACAATGACAATTCACTTATCCCCTCGCAAGAATCAATTCTCCCACAATGCATCTGTCAAAGAACTCTCACTCAGTAAAAGCAATTTCTCTAACTGTCTGACACTGTAATTGCTCTTAAATTTTCAATGAATGTTTTACAAGTACTCCCCTGAACCGTGATGAAAAATTCAACTTTTTTTTCTATGAAGCACACTATTAAGAAGAAGGTGACATGATGAAAGGGGTCTTTCTTTTCTAAACTGTGCCTGCTGAAGTAGGAATTCTTTCATATTATCAGTAAGCTGTTGAACAGAGGATAGATTACTTTCCATTTATTTCATCAGTCAGATTAAAGGCTCTCCTTCACAATGCCCTTTAAACAAAGCTGTTTATGGTATGTTCCAAGTACTACTTCTATGTAGTATTAAATCACTGTAGGCATCTGGGTGGATACAATAGATAAATCTTTTGAATATCGAACAAAAATGCAAGTGTCAATACAAGTCTACTTTCTCCTCCACCTGCCCGTATCTTGTCACACTGTGTAAAAATGTAAACCTGGCTAATCAGAACGAAACACACAAGAGCAGCCTCCGTGATCAGGATTTCTTTCTCAAATGAAGATTAACAGCATCACTTACCCAGTCTAAGAAACAGACTTGAAAATGTTTACTATGTTAGGATGTGAACATTTCCCCAACACTCTGTGAATGAAGTTTGTATGCAATTCAGTTAATTAACTTGTGTAGAAAATGATCAATTATCCTGTTTGTGTTCTATTTTTGGATCGCATCAATATCATAGCACTATAGGGAGATGGCGGGTTATGTAGCAGTGACTCTGTCAGTTCTAACTATTCTATCAAAACCTTATCATTGGAGGTTGGGACTGATCATTTCACTCTCATATTCTCAGTACAATGACAGAGATTCCTACTGATCATTTTTTAATTTTAATTCTCAACCTGCAAAGAAATCTGCACCAGTAGACATAAATAGTTAATCGCTGTTGACATCCAGAAAATATAAAGTCCCTTAATGATGTCATAATATGACAAAATTAACGGCTCTCCCTCCTCTCTTTTTTACTTTCAATTTCCTCACTAAGTATATACTGTACATCTATATATTCATTTTTATTTCTGGAGGACGATCTGTGTCTGAAAAATAAGAAACAAGGCTCATCACAGAGGAATGGCTACAGATCATCCTACTCAGCCTTATGCAAGTGAAAGGATTGCAGAACTATAATTACAGTACAGAGAGAATAGGCGGTGCCAAATCTATGTGCAAGGGGGTGGAATATCCTCACAATTGTCCATGTTTACTGCAATAAGGCTATTTACTATTGCAATTATGCTGCAATATTTGAAATAGCACAAGTTACCATATGGATATGAACAGTGAGAGCAAATGTTAGAGGGGGAATCTTACTAAAAAATGGTAGTGCTATTTCTAAGAGAAAACGGTGTGAAACCCCCTGATTTTCCTTCTAGATTTTAGGTGCTCTGCCAAAAAAACATCAGGGGAGAGTGTCTCACACTGTCATAAGTGCTATGCCTCAAAATGCTGGAAAAACCCAGCTGCACAGAGACTGGGGAGCCACCGTTAAAGGGTACCCCAATCATAACATGAGTAAACCCCCCCCTTGAGTCCACAACAGAACTCTCAGAGACTCCTTTCCCCATCCTCAATTGGAGTCAGCACCTCTCTATCCCTTCCACAACCGATCATTGGCCCCTTCTCTAAACCCCTCCCTTCTCCTCCCCTCTCCCACCACAAGTCTCCTCCTCTGCCCCGAACCCCCTAAAATCCAAGCTGAAACCCACCTGTACCACACCTCAACAGTGATTGCCGGAATCCCCATCTCTTTTGTCCGCTGCTGGCCACTGCCGGGATCTAGGTTAGCACAATTGGATGAATTCGGTGGTCTCTTCATCATACTTGCATGCAATGTGACTCAGCTTGGTGACCAGCACAGTATACTGAAAATTTTATTTACCATTTCTCTGCACATAATTCCTTCCATGTTCATAATTTCTAAATCACTGTTCTGCATTCCCATGCAGTGTGTCAAGAGACTATTTTACTTATTTGCCTTCTTCAGTTACATTTGCACCACATCAAATAAATAAGCAGCTGGCCAATTTACTGGTTGACTCCATTGATGCCAGTCTGTCACAGATTAAAATGCGTGGCTATTAGAATTCACATTGATATGGATTATCATTGGGAATATGAATAGTTTTAAATTTGTGAGCGCTCTACTGCTGGATTTATTTACTAATGAACATTTTTATGATCAGAAAACCATCAAGAGAAAGGAAAAGTAGAAGTATTGAATTGGAAATGGTGAGAAATTTCAGATTTAGCTTGTCTTTGGTCCTCTTGCTCAGTGTATGGAGTTCATTTGCTCCCAACAAGTGGAATGACAGTTTCCTGAGCATATAATAAACAGCCAATGCGTCAGGAGGAGTTCAATAACTCAATAGCTGGAGAATAAAATGAAAGCGTGTGTATAAATGAATTTAACTTGCACACTAACTCCATAAATTTGAATATTTCCAAAACCTTGCTGCACATAACCTATTGTATATAAGAAGTTGGATTTTTAATCCAGGATTGGGAACCCAATGCCAATATCATTTCCAGGTCATGGCCCTGTGTCGCACCTGCATTGCTGCATTGTGGCACTATTTCAAGGTGAAGAACCTTGAACTGAACTGGAGATGAACATGCCATGTGCTGCCTTGGAGCAGGAATTAGTTCTGAAGTGCAATGTCAATAGGCAAATGTCAACCATAATTGGCTTGTAGAACTACATTCTAAGTGTAGAATGGACCATTTCGAAAACAGAGCGAGAAACCAAAACAGTCCAAACAAGTGCCCAAATGGTTACTGAGAAGATACTTGGCCTGTACTACTAAGCAATTGTAACTTTGCACCACAACTTGAGAACCTCAGTTTCAATATCCCTTTTTATTCAAAATTTTCAATTCAGCAGCAATATCATATTGTGGCTGCCTGTACCACTCCAGACAGCTGGAAACCAAAGTGTCCTGCACCATTTTCACTTTTCATGCTTGCTGCTTTGAAATTTCACTCTGTTCTTCACAAGGTCTTTGACAAGTTTAACAAGTAGCTAATTAGAAACGCGTGGGTTGCTGGCTCCCTCCCAATCCCACCCCATATTTTCTTTCAAAATTGTAATGCATTCCAGAAAAGTAGGAACTCTGATACACCATTCGGGAGCATTATTTTCGAAGTGCCTTGATCCTGTAAGCGTTTGAACACTTGCCCTAGGCCCTGCATGCCCATCAGTGAGTATTAGAAGTGATCTTTAATGGTTCCCCAGCAACCCATGCTTTTGCATATTGTATATATGTCAGAGCAATGCCGAGATGACACCAGTGTATATACCTATGACAGATTTTATTCACTATGCTTTCAAATGTGTATTCCATGCTTCAGCTCTGACGCCCAGCTCTTTCGACAGCTCAGACTGGGAGGTTCTACTGCATATTATATTTATTAACTACATTGTACAGCACAATGGGTAAAATCTTACTAAAAAATGGCAAAGTGTTGTTTCTAGTAAGAAGAGAGGCAGGCTTCTCTCCAGAGAAACCAATCATAAGAACAAAAGAACATAAAATCAGTTTTGGAATCATAGAATCACTACAGTGCAGTGCAGAAGGAGGCCATTCAGCCCATCAAGTCTACACTGATAAAAATCCTTTCCTATCCTATCCCCATAATCACACCTATCCCGCTAATTCCACAGACACTAAGGGTCAATTTAGCATGGCCAATCACATAACCTGCACATCTTTGGACTGTGGGCGGAAACTCATGCCAACATGGAGAGAACATGCAAATTCCACATAGACAGTCACCCGAGGCCAGAATTGAATCCGGGCCTCTGAAGTTGCGAGGCAGCAGTGCTAATCACTGTGCTACCATGTTCATAGAAACCCTACAGTGCAAAAGAAGGCCATTCGGCCCATCGAGTCTGCACTGGCAACAGTTCTACCTCAGCCATATCCCTGTCACTCCACATATTTACCCCACTAATCCCACCAACCTACACATTCCAGGACACTAAGGGACAATTTAGCATGACAAATCAACCTAACTTGCACATCTTTGGAGTGTGGAAGGAAACTGGAGCACCCAGAGGAATCCCACATAGACATGGGGAGAATGTGCAAACTCCACATAGATAGTGACACAAACTGGGAATCGAACCCAGGTCCCAGAAGTTGTGAGGCAGCAATGCTAACCAATGTGCCATCCCCGTGTTGCTTTTCTCTTTACATGTTATCACACTCTGCCAAAAAAATCAATGGGGAATACTTCATGCCATCATACAGTGGGGGTTGGGAGGTGGTAGTAGTGGGGGCAGGGGCAGGGGCCAGGTAGGCGCAGTTAAAAACAACAGTAAGATCCCGTTGGTCCAAGATCAGGACATCATCTTCAAAGGGTATCTAGATCAAAGCCTGAATAAACCTCTCCCACAGGCTACCATGGATGCCTCAGGAATTCCCTTCTCCACCTTGATTGGATTCAGCACTTCTTTACCTGCTGCGCTCCAGCATTCCTTGTCCCTAAAAACATCATGGTGGGGCGAGAAATAAATAAAGAAATAGGTGATGCATGTAAAAATGGTACAGCCATTATCACGGGGGATTTTAATCTACGTGTCGATTGAGCAAACCAGGTTGGTCAATGCAGTCTTGAGGAGGAATTCATAGAATGTATCTGTGATAGCTTCCTTGGACAGTATATAATGAAACCTACGAGGGAGCAAGCTATCCTGGATCTGGTCCTGTGTAATGAGACAAGAATAATGAATAATTTTACAGTTAGGGATTCTCTCGGAAGAAATGATCACAGAATAGTTGAATTTAAAATACGGATGGAGCGTGGGGAGGTAAAATCCAATACTGGTGTCTTGTGCTGAAACAAACAAGACTAAAAGGAGAGTTGGCTAAGGTAAATTGGGAGCAAAAACTTTATAGTGGGACAATTGAGGAGCAATGGAAACTTTTAAAGCGATTTTTCACTGTGCTCAGTCAGAGAATATATTAGTGATAAGGAAGAACTGTAAAATAAAAGATAATCAGCCATGGATATCTAAGGAAATAAAAGAGCGTATCAAATTGAAAGAAAATGCATACAAGATGGCAAAGGTTAGTGAGAAACTAGAGAATTATGAAATCTTTAAATGTCAACAGAAAGCCACAAAGAAAACTGTAAAGAAAAGTAAGATGGATTATGTAAGTAAACTAGCTCAGAATATAAAAACAGATAGCAAAAGTTTTTACAAATACATAAAATGAAGAAAGAGTGGCTAAAATAAATATTGGTCCTTTAGAGGATGAGAAGAGGATATAACTGGAAATGAGGAAATGTCTAAGGCATTGAACAGTATTTACTGTCAGTCTTTACAGTGGTCACACTGGGGCCCACTCCTTGATACAGGTTGGCACTACCAGGTTGGCATGGTGCCTATCCAGCAGTGCCAATCTATGCCAAGGGCATTTCAAGGTCACTGCCTGGCTCTTCCCCAAGGGCTATATTTATCTTTACAATCCCAGGAAAATGGCATGCTGGTGCCTGCTGAATGTCTCATGAAGGAGGGAAATCCCTGTGAGAGTGATCACTAAATGTATTAGAATGAACTTTCTGCTGTCCTGTGATGTGTTTTACACCATTCCATCGATGAGAGGCTGTAAGATCAGAATTTGCAAACTCACTTGTGTGATTCATGCTCTGTGGATTTTGAGCATGTACTGCCAATCCTGCAGACTGGGAATGAGAATTCAAAATCACTCTCAAACAATTAGCATCCAATTATGTCACCAGGTTTCCTTCATCTGAAATTGCCATGTGATAACTTCTAACATTTTCAAAAAACTTTCAACTTTTATATTGAAATAATAAAATAACGTTAAAAATTAGAAATAGTCAAATGCAAAAAATATATTTCTACATTATTTCGTTGTAAGAAATATTACCTGAAACTAGACTCTGCCACTGGCACCTCCTAAAAAAGCATCACTTACACATCTCAGAGCGCATCTTCATTACTCATCCTCCCACATATGTTGCAATCTCTTTTGTGACAGTATATAGTGAATAGTATATTTTTTCCAATTCTACATAGAGTAATTAATAGTCAAGGATGTATTATGAATGCGTGTATCATCTCAAGTTGTTGATGCACCCACAAGTGCCCATGTTACTGCCCCTTATAAAAGGCCCAAACCAAGAAGATTCTCCTTAATACTCTATCACTACATGCAATTCAATCTGAGAACCCATCATCTCTCTGTTTGAAGCTTGTTTTTGCACTATCCTTACCATCTACCTAAATTACGTTTCTTTGTGTTATAGCAATGCATATTGCCATTTTTTTTACATTTCAGTGCAATGATTCAGCAGCTGCTAAATTAGAATAAAATTAATCTTTTCAACCACTGAAGAAAATTCCCAGAAACAGGGAAAAGAAATTAAGAAAATGCAGGCCTGGCACAGTAGTTAGCTCTGCTATCTTATAGTGCCAGGGACCCAGGTTCGATCCCTGGCTTGGGTCGCTGTCTGTGTGGAATCTGCACATTCTCCCCATGTCTGTGCGGGTTTCCTCCAGGTGCTCCGGTTTCCTCCCACAGTCCGAAAGACATATGGATTAAATGCTTTGGCCATATTAAATTCTCCCTCAATGTACTTGAACAGGCACTGGAGTGTGTGGCAACTAGGGGACTTTCACATTAACTTCTTTGATTTCACTTATTATTGTCACATGTATTAACATACAGTGAAAAATATTGTTTCTTGCGTGCTATACAGACAAAATACCATTCGTAGAGAAGGAAAGAAGAGAGTGCAGAATGTAGTGTTACAGTCATAGCTATGCTTCAGAAGAAGATCAATTTAATGCAAGGTAGGCCAATTCAAAAGTCTGACAGCAGCAGGGAATAAGCTGTCCTTGGGTCGGTTGGTACATAAGCTCAACTTCATTGTAGTGTTAAGGTAAGCCTACTTGTGACTCCAGTTAATAAACTTACACACAATAAATTCTATTGGCAAAAATACTGAAGAGCTCCTGAAGGCTTGTTCAGCTATAAAACAGCAAATTGCAGGTATGGCCCCAGTTTTCCATTGAATGGGGTAACTGATCCTGGCTGAGTTGAGAGTTGGCACGCTACAATTGTGTTGGGTTAGGAGGAAGAAGATAAAATAAAATCAACTAAGACTCTCACTAATGATTACTTTTTACTGACTCTTGTTAGAAAAATTGGAATTGGCTGGGATTTGATTCTGATACCACTATACACAACTCAGACTCACATAAGAATGTGCATTTCTGCATTGTGAGGTGCTGACTGGCATCTGTGGGATGTTATTCCAGCTTCAATTAACAGCTTTACAACAGGATAGGAGGGATGGGAAAGCATAAAGGAAGATCCTAAAAAAAATACAGCAATGCGAAAAAAAATCAGGAACAACAAATGGAAAGAAAGAAGCAGGTATATTCTACTAAAATGGTCATCTTTGTTTAAATCCCTCCAAGACCATGCCTCTCCCTGTCTCTGTAATCTTCTCCAACCTTTGAGAAATCTACGCTCCTCTGATCTGGCTTTTCAGCCTTCCTAATTTTCTTTGTTCTCCCATTGCCAGATTGGTTATGTCTTCAGCTGCCCAGGTTTTAAATTCTGGAATTATGTTCTTAAATTTCTCTGAATTCCCATTTCTCTGCCTTTTAGGAAGGCCATCAAAACATACGGTTCCTTGTCCAATAAAACCTCAAAATTGGCTGACTGCCAAATGTTATTTGATAACATTCCTACGAAACAGCTTTGGAGATTTTAGTATGTAAAAGGTGCTATGTAAACAGACTTTTCTACAAGTTGGTTAAGATGTATGCATTCAGTGTGCCTTTTGAATAGGAAGTAGTGAAGTTTTGCTTCATTGCAATCATTTCAAATCAGTGAGGAACAACACCTGTGAACAAGAGCACATGGCAGGTAAAATGTTTTGAAAGTGCTAAGTAATGAAAGGCTCACCCTCCCCAATGCACTTTGTGCACTGCACTTTACACAAATAACACAAAATGAGAGGCAGTGTGCTCCTGTTTGAACATTAATATCCATGTTATTATATCTAATTATTTGAGCCATTTATTACTGCTGGCACCATCTGGCATTGCAGCACAATGACAGCTGCAACTAGAGATGTCATTTAGAAATATCAAAACAAAATTTTGACAGCTTGCTTATTCTTTTACATGTGTATAATCTTTAATAACATTTATTGCAGTCACATGCAGCCATCTTGGATCAGGAACAGGATGCGTATTCGAAAAGGAATAGGTAGAGTTCACATTTTAAGTACTTCTGAAAGGGACATATATCGATCTGCTCTTAGGTACAAGAGGAATGAGGTTTGCTTGCTGTTATTGAAAAACTGGGTGGGATTTTATGGCCTCTTTCACCCCAAAACTCTAAAATCCTACTTGAGCTCAACAGTTATTTTCATTGTCCACCACTTGCCTGGTCCAATTGTGTGATGGGTGGGTTGGTAAAATTCCAGGCACAGTATATACTCCAATGTATAAAATCCAATGACATCAAGAAGTATGGGAAGAGTGTGGGAGTATGATGTTGAGATAGAGGGATCAACCATGACTATACTGAATAGTGGACAGGTTGAAGTGCTAGTCCTGCTTTCAGTATTTCCATTTTTCTATAACATTTATTTCAGTTTGGCTCTAGTTTCTGGTCCTTTCATTCAGCTGCAAAAATGTTTAAATTCATAACAGAAAATAATACACTGAATATGCATGAGCATAAGTTTAAATTAAATGTATAAGACTTTTGCCATTAATTTTGGATAGAAGGATTTATATGAAAGCCCTGGTATATATACATAATATATATGTATAGATTTTATTTATCTATTATATATATAGTATATATTAGGAATATACAGAGAGAGAGAAAGAAAGACATTTTAATATTTTATTTCATCCCATTTATTCCAGCAGGTGTATTGTTGGGTAAAATAGTAATTAGAACAGACTAGAGCATATTTCTGTGCAGAAATCCAAAAGTTTGCTTTTAAGTATACATAAATCGTTCACTTGAATAATATATTATTAACTCATTTACAATCAGGCTGCATTATGGATTAAAAGGTGAGTTCAAAGTACTATACGCAGTATCTCTGTCAAATAAATATTACCATCTTAAGAGGTACTGACCAGAGAAGTGCCTGACCTTATTTCAAAATTATGAATACACCCGGAACATGAGTTCCATATAATTCACTTTGCAGAAGAATATTTCAAAATGCATTATAAATTTCTTGTCTTGTGACAGGTAATTGGAAAGGCCAGCCACATTAACAAAATGTAAATACCTATTTCATACAGCATACTCAACTTCTCTACATTAGCATTATTGACTAAGGCATGCCTGATTGAAATGATAATGGTTAATGGAAGGTTAATGCAAAAGTCAAGAGATGGAATGGCTTTTATTTAGTATGAGTTTATTGATTAAAACAACTTTATACTGGTGATAAAGCTAGTGAAATAAATGCTGTCCATATCACTAGTAATTTATGTGAAATCCTGAATGTGACTATGGAAATTTTCTTCAAACTTCATCTGAATTGTCTTTTGTTGCTAATATCCTTTGTGGCAGACATTATTTAGACATTAAAATGGTTATTTTTCTTCCTTTCCTGAAAGTAGTGACTCCTTGATAAAACACTTTGCTCAGGCATTCATTGTTTACGCCCGAGAACAGAGAGTCAGGAGGTAATTTATAGTTAGCAATAATTCTTCACTAATTCACACATTCAGACTTCCAGTAGAGGTCACTGGACAGTAATCAGAAGTAGAAAACCTGCCTGATTTTCCTCATCCTAACTCATGCGCCAAAATCTTACTCCCGTTCACACTGGCAGGATCTTAAGAGTCCTGCTGCTGATGTACCCTTGCATGAGTTTCCAGCGGCAAGAAGCGGTTCAATGAAAAATCATGTTGACAACGGCAGGACCATTAGATCCCACCATCAGGGAGCATGTGTCACCTCCCGCCACCATGAAACACGTAGAGGGAGAAAAGTCCCACCCATCAATATTGAGGCCATGTGTAGCATTCCAAACAGAAACAGAAAATGTTGGAAAATCTCAGCAGGTCTGACAGCATGTGTGAAGAGAAAACAAAGCAAACATTTCGAGTCTGAATAACTCTCATCAGAGCTGACAGAGGGTCAAATCTTATCATTTATCTCATTCATGTTTGTGGACAATTGCTGCTCTTGAAAAGTTGTTGTGTGTGCCACAATTCCAAAGTAATTCACTGGCTGAGAAGTTTTTGGACAACCTGAGAATATGAAAGGTGCTATGTAAATACAAGTTTGTTCATTCAAAGCATCGGAAAATTAGTACTAGTAACATTACATGAAAATAAAGATTGCTAGATAAAGACAGTTGAGTCCATCGAGTTCATCTTCTACCATTGTGGTGTTCTGATATTAAACTGGCTTATATTGCTTTAATGTCAATATTGTTATTGTATCATAATATGTGATTTGAAAATATATTGAGCTACTTGGTGTAGGAAGCAAAGGCTTTTCTGGATGGGTTGCTCTGATAAATAGTTGGTAACCTGTATAGCATTCCCAGTTCGTTCCAATGAAGGGTCCATGACTCAAAACATTAACTATGTTTCTCTCCAGATATATACCGGCAGACCTGCCTAGTTTTTCCAGCTTCTTCCGTTCCGGTGTAAAAGCTCTTCTGAACTTGTTGCTAATGTAAAAGTTTAAATAAATAAATAGCATAAGTTTGTGTTTCTTTTATGTTCATGTGAATTCTGCTCTCTTACACTATTAAATTCTCCTTTAGAAATCAAGTCAGATCAGGCTCAAATGCATGTTGGATCCCGATCCCTTGAAATGGCGTGATTTTTAAGGAATGTTTGGGACTAATATTTAGGCTCTATAAGTAAAATCACATTTGCTAAATATCTATACAGACAACATTATGTATAATGTTGTATGTATTGATACATACAACATCTATATGTAGAAGGTGTTTGATAAGGTGCCTCATAAAAGGTTGCTGCAAAAGGTTAGGGTGCAAGGAATTGGGGGTAAGGTATTAGTGTAGATAGAAGATTGGTTGTCTATTAGGAAGCAGAGGGTGGGTATCAATGGGTGCTATTCTGGTTGGCAGCTGGTGACTAGTGGAGTGCCCCAGGGATCGGTGCTGGGGCCTTAACTGTTTACCATATACAAAGATGATCTGGAGGAAGGGGCTGAGTGTAGGGTAACGAAATTTGTTGATGACACGAAGATGAGTGGAAAAGCAAATTGCGTGGAGGGTGTGGAAAGCCTGCAGAGAGATCTGAATAGGTTGAGTGAGTGGGTGAAGACCTGGCAGATGGAGTATAATGTTAGCAAGTGTGAAGTTATCCACTTTATTAGAAATAATATTTGGAGGGATTATTATTTAAAAGGCGAAAAGCTGCAGCATGCTATGGTGCAGAGGGACCTGGGTGTCTTTGTGCACGAATCGCAAAAACTCAGCCTGCAGGTGCAGCAGGTGATCAAAAAGGCGAGTGGAATAGAACATAGAACATAGAACAATACAGCGCAGAACAGGCCCTTCGGCCTTCGATGTTGCGCCAACCAATTAAGAAAAAGCAATGACCCTCTAACCTAAACCATTCCTTTTTCATCCATAAACTTATCTACTAACCTCTTAAATGCCACCAAACTTGGCGCATCTACAACTGCAGCAGGCAGAGCATTCCATACCCTTACCACCCTCTGGGTAAGGAATCTACCTCTGACATCCATCCGATAACTACCACCCCTTAATTTAAAGCTATGTCCCCTCGTGTTAGCTTTCTCCATCCTAGGAAAAAGGCTATACTGTCTACCCTATATAAACCTCTAATCATCTTATATGTTTCAATAAGGTCTCCTCTTAGCCGCCTTCTTTCTAACGAAAGCAACCTCAAATCCCTCAGTCTCTCTTCATAAGACCTGCCCTCCATACCAGGCAACACCCTGGTAAACCTCCTCTGAAACCTCTCCAATGCCTCCACATCTTTCTTATAATGTGGGGACCAGAACTGTGCACAATACTCCAAGTGCAGCTGCACTAGAGTTTTGTACAGTTGCAACATGACGTTGCGGCTCCGAAATTCAATCCCCATGAATGTTGGCCTTTATTGAGAGGGGAATAGAGTATAAAAGTAGGGAGGTCTTGTTGCAACTGTACAGGGTGCTTGTGAGGCTGCAGCTGGAGTACTGTGTGCAGTTTTGGTCACCGCATTACAGAAGGATATATTGGCCTTGGAGGGAGTGCAGAGAAGGTTCACGACGCTGATACCAGAGATGAGGGGGTTAGCCTATGAGGAGAGACTGAGTTGACTAGGTTTGTACTCGTTGAAGTTTAGAAGGCTGAGGGGGGATCTTATAGAAACGTATAAGATAATGAAGGGGATGTATAGGGTAGAGGTAGAGAGATTCTTCCCACTTAAAAAGCATAGCAGGACTAAAGGGCACAGCCTCAAAATAAGGGGAGTGGGGGTCCGGGTTTTACATCGGAGTTGAGGAGGAACTTCTTCACTCAAAGGGTGGTGAATCTTTGGAATTCTCTGCCCACTGAAGTGGTGGAGGCTTCCTTGCTGAATATATTTAAGTCATGGGTACATAGATTTCAGATAGACAAGGGAATTAAGGCTTATGGGGAGAAAATGGGAAAGTGAACTGATCTACTTCAGATCAGTCACGATCTTGTTGAATGGCGGGACAGGCTCGAGGGGCTAGATGGCCTACTTCTGCTCCTATTTCTTATGTGCTTATGTTCTTAACATTTTTACGAGCTTCCTGATAACTCTCTCGTTTCCTTTTCCATGAACAGTATGTTTTGTCTGTATAGCGTGCAAGACACAATACTTTTCACTGTATACGAATACATATGACAATAATAAATCAGATCAAATCAGATTAGAATTTGATCCTTGTGGGCCTTACTTTGATTAGATTTTTCTTTTTGCTTATTCCTGTCTGTTCCCTTCGGAGCATTCAAAATGAAACTACCAGGAGAAAATATCTGTACATCTTTTTCACTGAAGAAGGCAACTTAAATCAGAATTTCACCCTTTTTGTCTTACAATTAAATCCAAAATTTTATAAGGAGCCTCAGCTCATGTGCTCTCTGTGGATCATTATACATAACAAGCTGTTGGAGACTGCCCCTAGAATTGGTAAAATACCAAACTTCAAAACTGAGGAGAGTAAAGCATTTAAAGGAGCATTCACCTCCATTCTCAAAGCTCATCCTTACTTGGCCCATTTAGCTGCAGTGGAAGCTAATAAATGACCATGAGAGCAGCTGTTTTTACTAACTGGGCTAAGCCAGGATCTTTGCTTTTAAACCTAGTTCAACTGTTGAGGTAATTACCCCAAAGCTGTTGCATTTCCCCATAACTAGCACACATGTAAAATCTTGTGTTAGGAAAATAATAGACCAAACAATTCCCTAATATCTTCAAAAATAAACATTTAGTAATCATCCCTTATTGAGATTTATCTGTTGGATTTTCCAGTACACCAACTACATCTGCCTCTTTGGTGGTGGGGAGGTTATCAAATGCATATAAAATTAATTTAATGGGTGAAACTTAAAATATTAGTGAAAACATTTATTAAATCCATAAGCTCTTGAATGAAAAACATTACTTGGAAAACAATGACTATATTTTAGTTGAAAGTTATTGTTTTTTTCACTTCATGTACAGTAGAAGTGTTGTCCAGAAATGAAGTTAACAAGATTGAAAAGACTCAGAGCTGCAACAAGTAAAGGAAAGAAAGAAGTGAAAATTGGGAGTAAAACTGATGAAATGTTCCAGTTCGGGTTGAGGGATGGTTGATAATAATACAGTCAGCAATTACCACATAGAAATGAGAGGTATGGTTGGTGGTATGGGAGGAACCCTGTTTAGGACTGGATCAAAGGATGTTCCACATATAGCAAAAGATGGGCAGCCATGGTAGGTTTTCTCATATTTGAGGAGTTGCCTGAGCTCTCAGCCAAGCGTACATAATGAGGCATTTATCAGAACAGGAGAACATCTTTTTGCCAGGAGAAACATTGTTTGATTAACAGCTCAGGTTCTGAGATCTCTGCATTCAACTTCACAATGTTTGTTTGCATAAGTTAAGTGGCTTTTGAAACTTTTTTTGCACTTTCTGAAACTTCAAATGGCCTGGATGATTAACACTTAGATTAGCTAATTTTTTTTTAAACAGGAGAAATCTCTCAATGACTGACTTTTCTCATGAGTTATTTTTACACATACCATTTGACACAAAAGAATTCATTGATTCTAGAAAGTGTACAGAGGTTAATGGAGATGGAGGTTCTGGAGCTTTGCTTAGCAGGGACAAGGGTCTAAAAGGGGTGGGTGAAAGAATAGAGCTTTGAATAAGGGGCCTGAAGGGATGGAAGGACAGAGCTTTGAATAGGGAGCATGAGGAGACATGGGGTGACTAGAGGGGCAGCCGTGAAATGGTGGGATGGATGACGGTGATGTGGCATGGATGGGGTTGGGGAGTGGTTGGAGGATATGAAAAATAAGATGTAAAGGGGTCTTCACATTTTCATTTTAGCTGAGATAAACTCCTATTGCATTGAAGCAAACCTACTAAACAGCCTGTTTCTCCATCCAACAGCACCAATTGTTGCATCTACATTGGCCATCCCAACTCCAACCTGTACCCCTCCTCCTTCCTGCAATGTAGATCCTGCCTTTGCTGACACTTTCTCCTGAGACAAGTGGGCCGATCTAGGAAATGTTTCAAATTCCTCTCAAGAACGTACACCCAGGCCTGAATGCCCAAGGTGAAAATGAAATCATTTGGGCTGGGAAACTGTGAATGGTTATACTGTTTGAGGACATTGGAAGATTTGGGGATGTAGCTGGAAAGAGCCTAGAACATGGAAGAAATGAATTGAGGGTGAAAGAAATCAATTGGGAAAATTACAAGTTGAAATGCTGGGTTGAATTCTCCTAGCCCCATGGAGGTGGTTTTGGAGATGGAAATTTTTTAAGAAGTGCTTGGTTGGCTCCTGACGTGTTTCAACTACCCCTTTGCACTTTACCTGGAGATCAGTTTATAGGGATGACAGCAATCCATCCAACAGCTATGCAAGATCCAGTAAGGTATTTAAGAAGCAAAAGAATAACTATTTTGTCACAATAGTGCAATCCTCTGAGCATCTTTTACATCCTGGCAGAGGTGGAGATTGCTTATCAGGACATCAAAGATGAGATAGATTTGAATGTTTTTAAATTTGGACTTGCATCATATGATAATAGTGCAGTGTTCCCAGGTCAGAGGTTTGTCATTATACAATGATCTCTACGAGAGTGATGTCTGTACTGGGACTGATGCAATGGCTAGCGCTCCCATTATAAAGAAGGTATTTAAATGGCATTCCTGCCACTCCTACTGCTGGGCCTCAGCACTAAACTCATTGATGAAAGATTGAAGGCTGTCAATCACCCTAGGTTTATGATGCATCAAACTCTTGACTTCTGCATGTGTCCCCTGTCATGAATCGGATGGCAAATATATGGGCTGACTGCCAGTTGGCTGTGTCCATAGAAGTTTTCCAGTAAGAGCTTTTTTTTGTTCATGGGACATTGTCGTAACTGCCTGGCCAGTATTTATTGCCCATCCCTAGTTGCACAAGGGCAGTTGAGAATCAACCACATTGTGATGGCTCTGGAACCACATGTAGGCCATACCAGGTAGGGATGGCAGATTTCCTTCTCTAATGGACATTAGTGAACAAGGTAAGTTTTTCCAACAATTAATAATGGTTTTCTGGTCATCAGTAAATTCTTAATTCCAGATAAGAACATAAGAAATAGGAGCAAGAGTGGACGACTCAGTTATTAGAGACCACTGAGATCATGGCTGATCTGTTACCTCAACACCATTTTTCTTTGCCCTCTCTGAATCCTTTGATATAGAAGTCTATCAATCTCAGTCTTGAACATATTTGGTGTCTGAGGCTCCAAGTCGTCTGAGCCAGGGGATTCCAAAGATTCATCAGCTACTCAGTGAGGAAATTCCTCCTAATCTCATTCCTAAATGGGTTGTCCCTTATGCTTAGACTGTGTCTCCTGTTTCAATACCCTCCCAACCTGGGGAAAAATCCTTACAGCATCCATCCTATCAAGCCCTGTAAGAATTGTGTATGACTTGTATGTTTGAATAAGATCATCTTTCATTCTTCTAAACACCAGGGAATAAATACATTTTTCCTAATTTCTAGACAATTCCCTCAATCCCAAGAATTGATTTAGTGAACCTTTGTTATGCTCTTTCTCTAATGTCAAGTATATATTTCCTTCAGTAAGGAAACCAAACCTGCACATAACATTCCAAGTTAGTTTTCACCAAGACACTATATATAATTGCAGTGAAACATTTTTACACTGATACTCAAATTCTGTTGCAATAAGTGCCAAAGCATATTTGCCACCTTACTTGCTTGATGTACCTGCATGTTAGCATTTAGTGACTCATGAACAAGGATATCCAAATCCCTTTGAAATTGAAAGCTTCCCTGTCTTTAACCATTTAAGAAATAATCTGTATTTCTGTTTTCCACTACCAAGTGGATAACCTCAAATTTTTTCACATTGTATTCCATCTGCTAATTTTTTTATCTACTCGTGTAGCCTCTCCGAATCCCCTTGAAGGGTCTTTACACCCTCCTCACAACTCACACTTCTACCCAATGTTGTGTTATCTACAAACTTGGAAATATTACCTTTAAATTATACATCCAAATTATTGATTTTGATGGTGAATAGCTGGAGCAAAAGCACTGTTCCTGGTGGTACCCCATTAGTCACAGCCTGTTAATCTGAAAATGATCCATTTATTCCTGATTTAGAGGGAATTTTCCTCCTCACCAACCAACCAAATCCACCCCCCCGCCACCCTGCAATGGGAACCATAGCAGGTCCATTGACCATACAAAGTTCCATTGAACTTGGGCAGAATTTTCTGTTTTTGGAGTGGCTGAAGAATCTCACCCCTGTTTTCTGTCTGTTAACCAGTTTTGAATCTATGACATATTTCAACCAATTCTACATGCTCTAGTTTTGTTCACTAATTCTTGTGTAATATGTTACTAAAGGCTCTCAAATTACTCTTCACATGGCTGAATGGCGCCAGTTCCAACAATATTCAAGAAACTGGACACCATCTAGGACAAAGCAATCCATTTGACTGACACTCCATCCACCACTTAAACATTCACTGTCTTCATCACCAACAACATAGTGACAGCAGTGTGTACTATTTACAGGATTACTGTAACACCTCATCAAGGCTCCTTTGATAGCACCTTCCAAACCTTACCACCTCTACTATCTAGAAGGACAAGGGCAACAAATGCATAGAAACACCACTGTCAGCAAGATCCCCTTCAAGCCACACACCATCCTGATTTGGAAATATATTGCTATTCCTTCACTCTCACTGGGTGAAAATCCTGGAACTCCCTTCCCGAGAAGACAGTTCATGTTTCAACATCATATGGACTGCAGTAGCTCAAGAAGGCAGCTCATCATCATCTTCTCAAGGGCAATTAGGGCCAGGCAATTCATAGTGACAGCTTTTTGAAAATTCAGAATTACTATGTACACTTGGTCCTCCTTTATTCAACCTACTAAAACAACTTCAAAAATATCCAAAAATAAATTACAGAAATGGAGAAGATCTAGCAGGCTAAGTAGGCATTGAGGCATTGAAGATATTTGAGAAATAATGGGTACATAAGGTAACAACCTATTTTTGTTACTCAAGATTTCTCAAGCTATGCACACCATATGAATGTTTGAGTTGTTCAATAAGTGACGGCTACAACAAATCAGTTTCAGACCTATAAATGGTCCAGATGTCTGAAACATTTTCAAGTGCAGAAAAATTTGACTGGTGGATTTACCAGAGTATGTTTCTGCACCTTAGAAGGGGGCTAAAAACAGGATGTACAGGTTCAGAAACAATGAGGTTGAAAGCAATGAAGTAGCTTTTAAAAATGTATTCTTTCATAGGAGTGGACATCATTGGCTAGGCTACGATTTGTTACCCATTCCAAAAATATCCTTGAGAAGATGGTGGTGATCTTGACCTGCTGCTGTTCATTTGCTTTTAGAGATAGAATTCCAGGATTTTAGTAATGCAATATTATGCCGGCTGGTTGGCAAACTAATAACCATTCAGCATGAAACATGTTGTATGAAAGACTGAGCACTGCTGGGGAGAAATGGGAGATTGGTAGGCACTTGGAAAAGGGACCACATGGCCTGATGCTTCCAAAGTGTTCCCTCGGGGTCAGGAGTGGGGTGCAGTTACTCTGGGGCTGCCTAAAGGAGCTGCTAAACTGTAAAAAATAAATATCGCCTGACGAAGGCTACAAAGGCCAAAAGCTAGCAAGTTTACTATCAAATAAATCGGTTGGATTTAAAATTGGTGTTGTCAGACCTCTTACTGAGTTTATCCCAGTCCAACACCGGCATCTCTACATCAAAAATAAATATCAGCAGAACAACTATGCCACACATGTCTAAGCAATACAATCATACACAAAACCAGAGTTCCCAGGTATATTTGCTAATTTTATTTGAGTCCTCACTTTCATCCAGCCCTGGATTGAATTTGCAGTTTAAATGTAAAGGCAGCCTTGCCAATTGTAAAGGCACATGGGCAATGTAAAACTCCTGTTGATTGCTGTTTAATCCATTTAAATTGGCTTTTTGATTGTCAGCACAGCAACCACGCTTCCAGTTCACATTGTGCCTCTGATCAAAATATCTTGTGAGGGCACGATGACATTAGGATATACACCTCATTTCTTCTTGCAAGATTTCACATGCTTTCACATCAGGTATCTACCCATTCAGTAATGTAGAATTTTTGCTATGCTCATGTTTAATTGCCATTATAAAAGTATATAGCATGATTTAATCATGAGTTTCTAAAGTGAGGAGGTAATCTGCTGATAAACCCAGGCCTTGTCTGCCATCCTTCTATGACAGTTTTCCAAAGTTTTTGTAATGCAGACTCTCATCACTTCTTCTTTTGGCTGCTGGAATCTGCATTGTGCCAAATGTACAAAATCAGTTGACAGATTTGCATTTTCCTGAAGCATAACTTTGCAATTCCCCTAAAATTTTGTTGAAACATTCGGAAATCTTCGTTAGGTCTTGGATTGAGATGATAGGAGCAGTTGCTGAAATTGATCTGCCTTGCGAAGTCTGACTGATTCCATGGATTGCAAATAGTGTGAGATCATGGCATGCCGGTAGATATGCAATAACTCCACAAAGCAGAACATGTGTGACATTCAAGAAGATTGATTGTACTTGCATTCCAGAACTATGGATCCTGCACATGAATAAGTGAAATGTTGGATACTGAAAGTTGTGCTGCAGTAGGTTTCACCATAGTCTTCCATGTGTACCGATGCATGTCTTTAAGAGTTTGCAGGTTATCATGTTGGCATTTTCCCCTGTGTCAATCCTGGCCAATAATGAGTAATTTCCAATTTTCTTAGAACAGATAATTTTAATCTTGGCAAATACTTTGGATGGTGTGACGGCATCTATGTTGTCCATGAGATTGACAGTGTTCACCATGCTTTGTCTCGTTGTGCATGTCATTGTCATTTTCTGGTAGTCAATCATCTTATGTAGACATTTTTAACAGAAATGTGGTCATTCTTAATGCTTGAAGGTATCTCATTATGTACAGTCTGTTTAGACTCATACATGGCTCTTTATTGTTGCATCAGCCTTTGCTCTAGCGTATGGCTGCTACCAATGGCCTTTCCTGCTGCAGGCTTTGCAGAATTGATGAAAAACTAGTCATTTCCTTAGTTCATGCAGAAGACAATACCTTCCACATGTTTTGCTATGTTCAGGCATTCTAGTAAGTGTGCCACAACTGGGATGGTGTTTTGGACCTGTGAACCTTTTTGTCTGGTGAGGATCACTTCATTCTTATGTCTATCCTTGAGTAGCTTTTTGACACTATAGATTTTGGATTTGTCTAGCAGATAGTTCTGAAATTCTTGCATGGATATCGATGCAATCACCAAATTAACTATTCTATTTGCAAGTTCTGCATTTGAAAAATCACAGCACGTATCCTTTGCTCTGTATCTGCTGATGAAGTGTTCTATGGATGCTGTCAGGTATTGTCAAAATTACATAAACTTCAGTCATTCAATACAGAGTTTAACTTGATTCTGAAACAGTCTTTCAATGCAGTCCATATCTTTTGGGGATCACTTAATTTTCCTTCTGTTATTTCTCAGGCGTTCAATCTAATCATAGAAACTATACATTGCAGAAACAGGCCATTGGGCCCAAAGAGTCTACACTGACCACAATCCCACCCAGGCATATCCCCATATCCCTACACATTTACTCACTAATCTCTCTAACCTACGCATTTCAGGACACTATGGGGCAACTTTAGCATGGCCAATTGACCTAATCACGCATCTTTGGACTGTGGCAGGAAACCAGTGCACCCAGAGAAAACCCACACACAGACACAAGGAGAATGTACAAACTCTATACAGACTGTGCGGAACTGGGAATCGAACCCAGGTCCCTGGAGCTGTGAAGCAGCAGTGCTAACTACTGTGCTACCATGCCATCTTGCGTAAATCATCATTTCCAATTGCTAGATGAGTTTTTAAACTGTTTGTCTGATTCAGTTGAATCAAGAAATCAAAGCACTGTATAATGTTTAAACATTTTGAATTTGGATATTAGATCAGCTGAACCCCAGGTTTAACTAACCATCCAGCCATGCCTGTACTTAATCTCGTTTCCATGCTGTTGGACCACTACTGAACACCATTTTGTGTTATTGTGATGATATGATGATGCCAATTCGCAAGGAATTAGGTAAACATGCTATGAGTTTATTTATAAGACAAGACAAGTGAGAACATTTAGACAAAGGTAGAAAGTTGAAGATCTCAATAGCAGAGCTGTCTGTATATACTGTTCTCAGAAACAAGAGTAAAACTAAACTGGACCAAATAGCATACTTCCCTTCCATTGATGTCATGCTGCTATTCCTTAAAGGTACATTGCAACCAATGGGGCCAGTGACTGAGGTGTGACAACATGGGAGATAATGATCTGGACTTTTGCAGAATCATTTAGACTCCATTTCAAAATTGCAGACAGACCAAGAATCCAGATATCCATCCCTTACATTTGGCAGGAACCATTTTTTTACGGTGCAACGGGGCTGGAAAATGGTTCTCACATGTGGAAAATATAACCTCAGTGGCATCATTAGGCTCAGTGTTGAGTTCAAACAGATCCCATTTTCACTGAAGCAAGGACATTATCCCACAGTTGGCAGTGTTGAATCTTAGGGAAGTTATAGGTGCTTATCAGGGAAAGGGAACATCTACAGAAATGTCAAAGTATCAAGCTATTTAAATAGACAACTATTTAAAAACTGGGGATAAAACTGCTCACCTGTGTTTGTCAGTTGAAAAGAAAATCTCTGGGAGTTTCAATAGCTATTTGTTGATATAATTCAAAGTGTTTTTAATGTAGCATTATTAATATTTGACTGCTTTCCACAAATTATCATTATCACATTAAACAGCTCTAAGCACACAGTTTAATTGACAAGTTGAAGAGATTATTAAAGGATGTGAGGTTATAAATGCACATGTTCATTTTTATAAAGAATTAAATACTTGAGGATATTTACATGCACTAAATGGACTTCCATCAATGAGAGTTTTTTCACATATAATGAAGTCTGCAATTAATATTTAGGACTTTATTTTATTTCATCTCAGTATAACCCAAAGGGCGGCAAGGTGGTACAGTGGTTAGCACTACTGCCTCATAGCACCGGAGACTCAGGTTCAAATCCAGCCTTGGGTGACTGTGTGGAGTTTGCATATTCACCCTGTGTCTGCATGAGTTTTCTCTGATTTCCTCCACAGATGATGAAGGTTAGGAGTATTGGCCACGCTAAATTTCCCGTTAGTTTTCTAAAATATGTAGGTTAGATAGATTAGCCATGTTAAGTGTGCGGCATTCCAGGGATAGGACAGAGGAGAGAGCCTGAGTAAGGTATACTGTCAGAGTCAATACAGACTTAATAAGCCGAATGGTCTCTTCTGCACTATAGGGATTCTATGATTATATGACTCTAAGGTCTGCCTATTATTGATATTAGGTGAATTGGCAAATACATGAAAGAAAAAGAGTGTAAGTGAACGTCATGAAGTGTCAGTTGTTGGAATTAAGTTGGTATAGGGCCGAGAAGGGCCAAAAGGTTGGGGTCGGGTATTATGATTTAGCACTAAGTTACCATAGAGGCTATAATGGGCTTATGGGACTGCTGAGCATGGTTTAGCAAGCGTTAGTGTATATGAGGAATGGGTGGTAGGGTGTATTGGTATGAGGGATGAAGGTGTGAGGACCTAATTTTAGAAATTTAAGAAAACAACTTCAATGAAGTCTCAAGAACTGAGGAGGGCCTTTGAAACAATCTGCCTCGACACCCCTTGTAGCTGCCTCTGATCCATGTATAGGAATGGTTGGCCCACTTCATCTCCTCATCCCATCCCAGAACAAAGTTCAGCCATTTGAATTACTTTGTACTGAGTTTCTAGTAAAGACCTAGGCTGCTGATTGATTGAGTGGGGATATAACTGTTGAAGGAATTAGTAAGGATGCTACTTAGTGGCTCAGTATGTTAATAAATATTTCTATTTATACCAATTCAGATCATGTGGAAATAAATTAATTTGTTGGCACCTTTAATTTGAAAGCACAAGTTTTGAAGAGTGAAATGGTTAACATGCACATTAGGGCTTTTTATTCTCAGTTTCTCAGACTCATGAGATTCAATTGCCTTGTCATTGTTTTGCTGACACCCATTCCGGCAAAGATGCGCATTTCTCCAACGAATGAGATTATGCTTGAAATATGTTACTTAAAGAGCTCTTCAAACTTCTTCAGTCAGATCAGACAATCAAACATAATTGTAGCTTGCGTTGTTCAACAGGCAGCACTCATTTCCCCAGGCAACAGGACCAATGATTAACATTGAGTGAACTGCGGAGGAGGCAGAATGCACATATGTGAATCTGGGGTTATTTAATGGCGAAAATGTTGACTGTCCTGTTGTTCAGCAACAACATTATTAATAAATGATTGAATTGTAGTTTGCATGCATCATTCATCACTAAGAAAATAAGCATCAATAAAACATTTTTATATAAATGTTGACCTTATAGATGATGGGCATTACAAAGTAGTTTGGATGATGGTAGTTGAATTTCACAGGGGCTGTATCTAGTTCATTGAGAACTAATTACGCTTTTGCCATTCATATCACAAATATTCGTGGAACAGAATAAAACAGTACATTCAGTGGCATGTTATTCAATCATTTAAAGAGTCTGGCTTTGTTCTTTGATATTTCAATGTTTAGGTCTAGTAGATGTTTTTGCTGGTGCCTATGTGGTTAACTTCATTACTCATTGATAATAATGCAGCTACACAGGTAAAGTATCTAGTTTAATATTTATAATTTTACTGATCCCAGTTGACTGTCATCCATGTTCAATGGTAATAGTCTTGCTTTTGAATTGTGAAGGTTTTGGGTTTACACCCCACTCAAGACACTTGAGAACAAAAGATGCCCCATCTGTATTGTCAAGTACGCATATGAAGTCCCATATTACTTTGAAGGGAAGGGGGTTTATCCCTGAATCCTGGGCCAACATGCATTCTTCACAGCAAAAACAGAAAATGCCAGATAATGTCTGACAATATCTATGGAGAGAGAACATAGCCGATGTTTGAGGATTGGTGACTCTTCGCCAGAGCTAAGAGCAAAGAAAATCAGATGAGAGTTATGCTATGAGGGTGGTGGGTGTGGCAGGGGGGTTGCTATAATTGGACAAAGAAAATGTAAATGATGACAAAGAAAGTTGAGGAAGGTGTTAAGAGCTTCCATTAAAATGATCAGAATGTGGGAATGGCAGAACAGAGGTACAGATTGTTAAGGACTACCTGAGAATGTGGCAGTAATCCTGAAAAGGTCCAGGGTGAAGGCTGCTTTACCCTGGGTGGTTTTGAGTTTTTCTGTTGTGGAACTGTATTTAACACCATCTAGCCATTGTGTCAGAAAATTACTATCTCCAATAGGAGAGATCCTAAATATTTCTCCTTGACATTCAATGGCATTATCATCACTGATTCCCCTACGACCAATGCCCTGAGAGTTGACATCAGTCAGAAGCTGAACTAGACTAGCCATATGAATATTGTGGCTATAAAATCATTTTGATTTGATTGGATTTATTGTTGTCATATGTATTAACATACAGTGAAAAGTATTATTTCTTGCACGCCATACAGACAAAACAAACCATTCAGAGAGAAGGAAACAGAGAGTGTAGAATGTGGTGTTACAGTCATGGTTAAAGTGTAGAGAAAGATCAAATTAATGCAAGATAAGTCCATTCAAAACTGACAGCAGCAGAGAAGCTATTCTTGAGCCAGTTGGTACGGGATCTCAGACTTCTGTATTTTTTCCCTAATTGAAGAAGGTGGAAGAGAGAATATCTGGGGTGTGTGGTGTCCTTAATTATGCTGACTACTTTGCTGAGGCAGTGGGAAATATTTCTCATCAGTATTTACTATTCAGAAAAGCATGGATATTAGGCAAATTGGGGAAAGAAATAGTGTTGTCTTGAAGAGTGTACATATTACAAAGAAGGAGGTGCTGGAAGTCTTAAAGTGTATCAAGGTAGATAAATCCCCAGGAGCTGATGAAGTGTATCCCAGTTCATTGTGGGAGGCTAGGGAAGAAATTGCGGGTCCCCCCACTGAGATATTTGAACCGTCAATAGTCCATGGTGATGTGCCTGAAGATCGGAGAGTGGCAAATGTTGTGCCTTTATTTAAAAAGGGCTGCAGGGAAAAGCCTGGGAACTACAGGCTAGTGAGTCTCACATCTGTGGTGGGTTAATTGTTGGACAGCATTTTGAGAGACAAGATCTACAGGCATTTAGAGATGAAAGCACTGATTAGGGACAACTTGCATGGTTTTGTGAGTGGAAAATCACGTCTCATAAATTTAATTGACATTTTTGAAGGGATAACCAAGAAGGTAAATGAAGGCAGTGCAGTTGATTTTGGCTACATGGACTTTAACAAAGCCTTGAAAGTGGAGTCACAGGTCGACAGCGTGGTGAAGAAGGCATTCGGCATGCTTGGTTTTATCAGTCAGAATATTAAACACAGGAATTGGGACGTCTTTCAAAGTTGTACAAGACATTGGTAAGACCACATTTGAAACACTGTGTGCAATTCTGATCACCCTGTTATAGAAAGAATACTACTAAATTGGAAAGAGTGCAGAAAAAGATTTACCAGGATGCTACTGGGGCTTGATGGATTGAGTTATAAGGAGAAGGCTGAATAGACTGGGACATTTTTTTTCTCTGTAGGGGCTAAGGGGTGACCTTATAGAGGTCTATAAAATAATAAGGGCACAGACAAGAAAGATAGTCAATATATTTTCCCAAAGGTAGGGGAGTCTAAAACTGGAGGGCATAGGTTTAAGTTGAGAGGGGAGAGATACAAAAGTGTCCAGAAGGGCAATTTTTTCGTACAGAAGGTGGTGAGTATCTGAAACAAGTTGTCAGAGTTGTAAGAGAGGTGTGTACAATTTTATCATTTAAAAAAACATTTAGATAATTACATGGGTATGATGGGTATATTTTGGGACAGATCGTTGTCAATTTGATGGATAGTCTAATTTCTGATCTCGGAGAATGTTCTTTGGATGATGTTATTGAGAATGGGAGGTAGTACGCAACTAGGGAAGTAATTTAGTTTGGTTCCTGAGATAAAACAGCTCTCTTACTTGATGATAAGCAGTAATGTAGAGCACTTAACTTCTTGTCAAAGCTATCCTATTTTTAAATTTATATCGGAGTTTGAGCATCGCTGGCCAGCCCAACACTTTTTGCCCATCCATAATTGCCCTTCAGAAATGGTAGTGAGCTGCCTTCTTGAATCACTGCAGTGCATGTGGTGTAGGAACACTTATAGTGCTGCTACAGAAAATTTTGAACAACTGGTAGTGAAAGAATGGAGATATAGTTCTAAGTCAGAATGGTAGGTGATTTGATGGAGATGTACAAAACTTTGGTTAGGCCACAGCTGGAGTATGGTGTTCAGTTCTGATTGCCTCACCAGAAACATAGAAGCTAGGAGCAGAAGGAGGCCATTTGGCCCTTCGAGCCTGCTGATCATCCAACTCAATAGCCAAATCCTGCTTTCTCCCCATTACCTTTAATTTCATTTTCCCCAAGTGTTTTATCTAGCCACCTCTTAAATTCATTCAATGTTTTGGCATCAACTAATTTCTGTAATGAATTCCACAGGCTCACCACTCTTTGGGTGAAGAAGTATCTCATCATATCCATCCTAAATGGCCTATCCTGAATCCTCAGACAGTGACCCCTGGTTCTGGACTCCCCCATCATCGGAAGAATCCTCCTTGCATCTACCCTGTCGAGTCCTGGCAGAATTTTATAAATCTCTATGAGATCCCCCCTCATTCATCTGAACTCCAGCGATAACGATCCTACTCTAGTCTATTGGTCCTCATACATCAGTCCTATCATCCCAGCACCAACACGATAAACCTTCGCTGCACTCCCTTGAGAGTAAGAACATCCGTCATCAGAAAAGAAGACTAAAACTGCACATAATATTCTAGTTATGGCTTCACCAAGGCATTATATAATTACAAAGAACAAAGAACAAAAACAGCACAGGAAACAGGCCCTTCGGCCCAACGAGCCCGCGCCACCACCCTGATGTTCCCACCTCTACCCATGATCCCTGTCTACGTTTATAGATCTATGGATTAAAAACCAAATTTGAGACAATTTAGGGAGAATTTGTTTTGCCAATTAGCCTAAGAGCACATCTTTGGGATGTGGGAGGAAACCGGAGCACCCGGAGAAAACCCACCCAAGCATGGGGGGAATGCGCAAACTCCCACAAACACAGGCCCAAATCCATGTATCTGCACAGCACAGCGATAGTCACTGAGCTGTCGTGTTGCCCATCAAATGGTCCAGGTCAAGCGTACACTAACGACGTGAAGCACTAGGATACTCTCGAAAAAAATCCAAGAGCAGCCCTCTCACGACCCATCGCATGTATGCCCCTCATTAAACAACAAGGTGGACCAAAGCACCTGTAGGATAAAAACAAGTACATCAATATCATCATCTATTTACACACTTCCCAGGGATTCCAAAGGCTCATGATCCCTAGTTTAAATCAGTTTTCTATACCCCTCCATTCCCATTCTGTTCATGTGCCCATCTAAGTATTTCTTAAATAACTCCAGAGTACCTCCCTCCACCACTTTATTTGGCAGCGCATTCCATACCCCCACCACCCTCTGTGTGAAAAAACTCCCTCTAGCATCCAAATTATACCTTATCCCCCTCACCCTAAGCCCGTGACCCCTCGTGCTATTTGAGTCCATCCTAGGAAAAAGCTTAATCCTGTTTACTCTATCTATCCCCTTCATAATCTTGTAAACCTCTGTCAGATCTCCTCTAAGTCTACGTCTTTCTAAGGAAAACAGTCCCAATTTGCCTAATCTCTCCTCGTAACTCAGACCTTCCATACCAGGCAGCATCCTCGTAAACCTCCAGAGTCTCCACGTCCTTCCGGTAGTAAGGAGACTAGAAATGGACGCAGTATTCCAAATGAGGTCTAATCAGCGTTTTATAACAACAACACATCCCTGCTTCTGTACTCAAAAACTCTTGCAATAAAGGCCAACATACAATTTGCCTTATTGCACCTACATGCTCACCTTCAGTGACTGGTCCACAAGGACACCCAGGTCCCGTTGCGTATTCTCCTCTCACAATTTACAGCCACTCAGGTAGTAATCTACCTTCTTGTTTTTGCTGCCAAAGTAAATAACCTCACATTTATCCAAAATATACTGCACCTTCCATTGCCCATTCACCCAACCTGTCCTGATCATGCTGAAGGATCTCTGCATCCTTATCACAATTTACCTTCCCACCCAAGTTGGAACTGTGTGCAAATTTGGAAATGTTACATTTTGTTCCGTCATCTACAACATTAATATATATTGTGAATAGCTGGGGTCCCAGCGGCAATCCCTGTGGCACCCTACTAGTTACTGCCTGCCAATTTGAATAAGATCCAGTAATTCCTCTCCTTGTTTCTTCTCTGTCAACCAGTTTTTTATCCATCTCAATACACTTCCTTCAATCCTATGCGCTTTAATCTTCCACAATAATCTCTTGTGCAGGACTTTGTCAAACGCTTTATCATATCGACTGCCACCCTCTTGTTAACACTACTAGTTACATCTTTAAACAATTCCAACCAATTTGTCAAGCATGATTTCCCCTTCATAAATCCATGCTAACTCTATCTGATCCTGCCATTGCTTTCTAAATACTCTGCTGAAAGTCGTTGATAATGGATTTGAGAATTTCCCCCACTACAGATGTTAAGCTTACTGGTCTATAATTCCTTGTTTACTCTCTACCTCCTTTTTGAATATTAGAGTGAAAAAGGAATGATGTGATTGCACTGAAGAGGGTATAGAGAAGATGGAATATTTGAGCTATGAAAAGAGGCAAGATTGGCTCAGTGGTTTCCTTTTGAGTATATGAGATTATGAGGGGTATGGACAGGAAGGATAGGAAGAAATTGCTCCCCTTAGTTAAAAGGTCAATAACAAGACGGCATATTTTTAAAGTGAAGGGCAGAAAATTTTGAATGGACCTGAGGAAATATTTTCCACCCAGAGGGTGGTGGGAGTCTGAAAGGCTATCTCTGGGAAGGTAATAGAGGCAGGAAACCTCAGAACCTTTAAGAAGTATATGACTGTGGGCCATGAGTTGGAAAGTGTAGCTTTAGAGCAGTTTTTTTGGTGCAAACGTGATAGGCTGTAGGGCTTATTTTGTACTGTATCGTTGTAACTGGAAATTTACCTTTTGCCCATCACAGGAATCAGACCACGCGAGGGGCTGACCATGAAAAGGTCAGTTGATCTTAGGAGGATCTTATTGTTTCAAGACGAGCGAGGCTGGAAAATCCCACCCTATCACTCAAAACATAAAACTTAAAAGAACAAACAAAGCCTCTAGTGCAGCCTAACACTTAGGATATAAAGAGAAAGTGGCAAGGTAAGGTCAATGAAGAGTGATAATTAAATACTGTTTAGAATTCATACTTCATTTTTTTTCTTTTAAAACTAATTTCTTTATAAAATGTTTAATACAATCAGTGAAAAAGCCATGGAGTTGGGGCCGGGGAAATCGGGGAGTGGTGGGTTGTCCAAGATCTTGGAGACGATGTTCAAGAAAAACAGTGGCCCAAAAGATTTTCATCAGATCCTGAACTCATGGTTAATGGTAAATCTATTTTGTGGCTGTTCCCATTCTGTTAAGACCAAACAAAACAAGTTAAGGTTAGCCACTTGAGTTCAACAATGCAATTATAAGTTAAAAGAAGCAAAGCATGGCACAATCATGAATTTAGAGCTTACCAGGGGAACAGATACTCAAAAGACAACAAGGAATATGGTAGGGGGGATTTATTAATTTAATAGCATAAATTTGTATATTTGTACTTCTTTCATGTTGTATACTCCAATAACAGGTATCTCCTTTTTTCTAATGTAGCTGGCTGCTCCTATTTTAAGCTCTTAAATGCAATGATGCATTACCCAATCAAGAGGTGCGTAGGGGAGCTATTCAAAGTTGTCTGGCATTGTCCTCTTCAAACAGCTGTCGAGAGCTGTGTGGGAGTCATGTAGGCCGACTTCTCATATCAACTAGCTGATGTTGAGAACTCCTTGTGTGGGGAATTGTAAACCTTTAGAAAAATAAAAATACGAGTATAGTCATTGGACAACTGATGCCGTTAGACTATAAGACATAGGACCAGAATTAGGCCATTTGGCCATTGAGTCTGCTCCGCCATTCAATCGTGGCTGATAATTTTCTCATCCCCATTCTCCTGCCTTTTCCCCATAACTCCTTATCCCCTTATTAATCAAGAACATTTCTATCTGTGTCTTAAAGATACTCAATGACCTGGCCTCCACAGCCTTCTACAGCAAAGAATTCCACAGATTCACCACTCTCTGGCTAAAGAAATTCCTCTTCATCTCTTTTTTCAAGAATTGCCCCTTTAGCCTGAGGTTGTGCCCTCTGGTTCTAGTTTTTCCTACTAGTGGAAACATCCTTTCCACGCCCACTCTATCCAAACTTCGCAGTATCCTGTAAATTTTAAGATCCTCCCTCATCTTTCTAAACTCCAACGAGAGCAGACCCAGTGTCCTAAATCTTTCCTCATATGACAAGTTCTTCATTCCAGGGATCATTCTTGTGAACTTCCTCTGGACCCTTTCCAAGGCCAGCATTTCCTTCCTTAGAAGGCCCAAAACTCTTCACAATATTCCAAATGGGATCTGACCTGAACCTTATACAGCCTCAGAAGTACTTCCTTGCTTTTGTATTCTAGCCCTCTTGACATGAATGCATTGACATAGGTATCTCTATACAGAGAAATTAAGGGTTAAAACAGTAGGTCTGTACTCTGAACAGGGACATTATTCCCCTTCCATTTATTTTTGGGGGCATAACAATGGTTTCAAAAGAACAAAGAACAAAACAGCACGGGAAACAGGCCCTTTGGCTCAACGAGCCGGCGCTGCCACCCCGATGCTTCCACCTCTACCTGCGATCCTTGTCCATGTTTATAGATCTATGGATTAAAAACCAAATTTGAGTCAATTTAGGGAGAATTTGTTTTGCCAATTAGCCTAACAGCACATCTTTGGGATGTGGGAGGAAACCGGAGCACCCGGAGAAAACTCACGCAAGCACGGGGAGAATGCGCAAACTCCCACAAACACAGGCCCAAATCCATGTATCTGCACAGCACAGCGATAGTCACTGAGCTGTCGTGTTGCCCATCAAATGGTCCAGGTCAAGCGTACACTAACGACGTGAATCACTAGGATACTCTCGAAAAAAAATCCAAGAGCAGTCCTCTCACGAAACCTTATAAACCCCACTACTAGTAGTAACATGAGTGCATCCCAACATTTTCAGTAACTTCTGCAGGCCGTAAAAATTGGGAATAGGAGTGGACCATTCAGGCCCTTGAGTCTGCACCATCATTTAGTAGGATTATTGCTGATCCAACATCCCTCATTTCTACTTTCTTGCCTTTTCTCTGTAAGCCTGATTCTCTTACTGATCAAAAATCTATCTATCTTCCATGCAAGAGATTTCTCCTCATTTCAGTCTTAAATTGGCACCTCTTTATTCTGAGACTATGCCCTCTGTCTCTAGACTTTCCTATAAGGGAAACATTCTCTCAGCATTTACCCTGTCAAGCCTTTTAAGCATCTGACATGTTTCAACCAGATCACCTCTCATTCTTTTAAATTTCAATGAGTTGAATCCCAGCCAGCTGAATCTTTCTTCATAAAGCAATCTCTCCATACTGGGGCTTATCATTGTGAACTTTCTCTAAACTGCCTCCAATGAAATTCCCGGCGGGATTTTCTGGCTACACTTGCCCCAAAACTGGAAAACGGAGCCTTCCATAATTGTGGAATGGGAAAATTCACCCCAATATTTTTCCTTAAATAAGGGGATCAAAGCTGCTCAAAGTATTCCAGATGTGGTCTCACCAGCATCTTGTACAATTGCAGCAAGACTTTCCTACTCTTATATTTCAAACCTCTTGAAATAAGGGCCAATGTTCTATTAGCATTCCTGATTACCTGCTGCACTTGTCTATTAGCTTTCTGTATTGCATGCATAGGTACCCTCAGTTCCTTTGTGTTGCAGCTTTCTGCAGTTTTTCTCCATTTAAATAATACTCTGTTCTTTTGTTCTTCCTTCCAAAATGAACAATTTTACATTTTCCCACTTTAAGCTCCATCTGCGAACTTTTTGCCCATTTATTTAAATACCAATGCCTTTTTGTAAAGTGTTTTTTCCATCTTGCAACTTACTCTTTTACCTATTTTTGTAACATCTGTAAAATTTGGCTACAGTACATTCATTTCCTTACTCCAAGTCAACAATATATATTGCAAACAGTTGCAGTCTCAACACTGATCCTTGTGGAACTCCATTGGTCGCAGGTAACCAAACTGAAAAGAAAAATCCCTTATCCCCCTCACTGTTCTCTACATATTAGCCAAATGTCTATCCATGCTATAGTAGCATGGATAGAGAATTGTTACTATGGTAGTATCCATTCCACCACCAACACTGTAGGCTTTTATGATTTAAGTTTTTGTAAGGCACCTTATCGAACGCTTTCTGGAAGTCCAAATACAACACATCTACTGGTCCCCCTCTATCCACACTGGTTGAGAATTCCTCAAAAATCTTTAATAAGTTCATCATACATGATTTCCCTTCCATGGAGCCATGATGACTCTGTTCGATTAGATTATGATTTTCCAAATGTGCTGCTATTACTTCCTTAATAAGTGATTCCAATATTTTTCCAGCAATAGATATTAACCTGAATATAATCACCTATAATCACCTGCCTTTTGCCTCCTGCCTTTTTGAGTAAGAGTACCACTTTGTTTTCTGATCCTCTGGTACGTCTCCAGAATCCAAGAATTTTTGGAAAATTACAACCAATGCATCCACTTCCCTGTAGCTGCTTCTTTTAGGATCCTAGGATGCAAGCCATCAGGGCCAAAAGACTTATCTGCCCTTAGTCCCAAAAGTTTGTCTCACAGTACTTTTCTAATGATGACGATGTTATTTAATTTCTTCCCCGTAATCTTTAGTACTGATGAATGGCACACTTCAATGAAACTAACTGAATTGATCATTATAAATGTCACATTTGCTTACATTTACTATGGTTACACCCTTATTAGACAAGAATACAGGCCGAATTTTACCAAACTCTTTTTGTAGAACCAGTCTCACCATCCTCAGAACAAGTCTGGTGAATCTTCCTTGCAGTCTTTCTTTGGCAATAATATCTTTTCTGAAGGGGATGAAAACTGCTCCAGATGCAATCTAATTAAGACCTTACCACTCCTGTACTCAAATCCTCTTGTATTAAAGGCGAACGTTCCATTCACCTATCTAATACCTTACTACATGATATCTGCCAGCATCATGGTTCTGCCTATGCCATGTCCATGAATGATATCACCATGGATTTTCTCCTGACTCCAATTATAAACTCAAATATAAGGTCAGGTTAGGTAATATTTAATATTTCTGTGAAAGAAATGTTTCACCCGCAAGAGACCAATTCCAAGTTGGAATGGGCCTTGTAACTTCCAAGTCCAATCCATCACGGAGTCGGTGATCCGAATGACCCTCCTCTCATTTCCATGCCCGATGGCTGCATATACTGCAGTCTGCTCTGCCATTTTTAAACCCTGATATCAACATTTATAGTGGAAATTGGTGATTGGCAGATCTTCTGCTGTTGACAGCTATTGGGAAAGAAGTGTGTGTGTGTATGTGTGTGTGTGTGTGTGGGGGGGGGAGGGGGCAAGGGGCGGGGGGAATGCCAGGCTCTTCCAAAAGTTTCCCAGGCATTCATGCCCTGTGGAAATGGAGGCTTGAGGAGGTGGAGGAAAGATTCTTAATGTCTTATCACTTTGTGGATCCACCCCTCCCTGGCAGTGGTATCTCCCCTGTTTCCCCCTCAAACATCTGTTCAATAGAATCTCCCCCCAGTTTTGCCAATCCCTTCCCTCTCCGACTACCGCCCTTCCCCTCCTTCCCTGATTCAATCACTGCTCCCAGAGCCTTCAGTCAAAGATTTTATAGCTTGAATAACTGAAACTAGTTCTAAATGTAGCCCACTGCAGCACTTAAAATGTTTTGAGCATAGCCACCCATAGTTATTATTAATTCAGTTGAAAAACAATATTATACCTGAGCAAGGAGTGGGGAATACAGTTGATGTAGAGTGCAATAAAAAAAATTAATGTCCAAACTGTTAAAAAAATTGTATTTTATCTTTAGCACATTACTCACAACAAAAATCACAACAAAATCCACAGCAAGTCCAGCCATTGCGAATGGCGAGAGTTCTTTCTTCCATCAACCCCTGCTAACCTTTCTTCCCACTAATCTCAATCCATTATGGTGTCCGAGCACATCCTGGAGGCAAGGTGAATTTGATACCCTCAAGAAGCTGCTGTCGGTCAGCGGCAACAAGGTGGCTGCGAACAAATGGTGGCTCTGGCAGGAGGCCTCCTTGGCATAGCAGCAATGCCATGAGCTCCTTCAAACTGGGTGCCAAGTTCAGTTCAAACCAAGGAGGGGAAGAAGAAGGGAATTGCCCATCCTTTCTTCCTCCTCTGGCACTTCCAGCTGGAAAAGCGTTTGCTAACAGTCACACGAAGGAACAATTTTACTTATGATGTGGTCCTCTTAGGGGCCAGTCCCACACCTGAGGGTTTTCCAATAGAATTACAATCCAGACGTAACATTAGAAATCTATATCATTCAGATGTCAGGGCAGTTGGTATATGGGAGTAGACTCTCATAAATCTTCTTTCACTGTTACTTATGTGCGGTTGGATTTCCTCAGCTAGGAATCAGAGTCTGCCCTACAGCCATTGCCATGGAACATTTGCACACTTCTCACAGCAGCTCACCAATTGGGAGGCTCTGGTATAAAATGATGAATATTTTCTGAGGAAACCTGAAATATAAACAGAATGAAATAAAAATTCATAAGTCAATAGGCATCGGTGAGAGCCTCATCAGCGAATAGTTTGGATGCTTATATGAATTCTTTGATCTGAAACATTAATTTAGTTTTTTCTTTCAATTGTGACTAAGTCTGTTTCACCATTTTTGCACCTTAATCTTTTAAAAAGGTAAATGTTCTTGCAAAACATTTACTATTCATAGGTGACATGGATAACAAGGCTAAACTTGGCCGAAATTTTGCCGAATGAAATTGGTTTCATTTGAAAATTATCATAAATCTGATTTCCAGAAAAAAGCTGATCTAGATTATAGAATCCTACAGTGCAAAAGGAGGCTATTTGGCCCATCAAGCCTGCACTGACCACAATCATACCCAGGCCCTTTCCCCATAACCCCAAATGTTTCGCCTATTGGTCCACCTGATACTAAGGAGCAATTTCACATGACAAATCAACCTAACCCGCACATCTCTGCACTGTGGGAGAGAACCCATGCAGACATGGGAAGAACATGCAAACTCCATGCAGACAGTGACCTGGGTCCCTTGTGCTGTGAGGCAACAATGTTAACTTGTCCCTAATTCTTCCTAAATAAGTGGCTGGACTCCTGTCCTACCCAGACTCTAGGTCCCATACCTCTAAAGGGGGTGTATAAAATGTCACGGTGCATGATAAAACTCGTCCGCTGTGTTCGCTGCCATATGTGGACATTCTTGGAGGCAGCACGTCTCCCAAAAGCCCATATATGCACAAAGTGTTTGGAATTGCAACAATTGAGGGGTCGGGTGAGGCAGCTGGAGCTGAGACTGGAGGATATGTTTATAGTCAGAGAGAACGAGGGGCTAATGAACAGGGACCACAGTCCAGAAGGGACCCCAGGGCCTATGAGGAGGGATGGGGGGGTAACAGATAGGAAGTTGAAAAAGAAAAGGAGTCACGGCACTAAGATCACCCCAGAGGAGGCATCCCAGAACATCAAGGGTAGGGCAACAGCTGAGGTAGAGAGTGCAAGGGAGGGGGATCTAAATGCCCCAGAGGACGGTAGGAGTGAGGGATGTGAGATAGTGGTGGGGGATGAGAAGGTCAAGGGGATAGACAGGCGGTTCTGTGGGCAAAAGCGGGACTCCAGGATGGTAGTCTGCCTCCCTGGAGCAGGGGTCCAGGATGTTACGGAGAGGGTAGAGGGTATTTTGAAGGGTGGAGGGGCTAAGGCTGATGTAATAGTCCACGTGGGAGAGAAAGATGTAGGAGCAAAGTGCAGGGGAGACATACGTAGGCAGTTCAGGGAGTTGGGGGCTCGGCTGAAGTGTAGGGCCTCCAGGGTGGCATTCTCTGGGCTGCTGCCGATGCCTGGGAATGACAGGGTTAGGAACAACGAAGTGCTCCAACTGAATGCGTGGTTGAGGGATTGGTGTAGGGTGGAGGGATTCAAATTCTTAGACCATTGGGAAGTCTTCAGGAGGGAGGGGGATCTATACAAGAGGGACGGGGAACAGTTGTCTGGGAAGGGCACTCATATTTTAGCTGGGAGGTTAGCTGGAGTGTTTCGGCAGGGTTTAAACGAATATGGAGGGGGGGGGTGGGGAGATAGAGGGAACTTGGAGTGGGAGAGAGATGGGAGACAGGGTAACTCCGGAGAGTAGGAGGGAAGATCAGAGAGTGCCTGAGGGCCTCCAGTGCATGTGTTTTAATGCAAGGAGTGTGACTGGCAAAACAGATGAACTGAAGGCAATAATGTTCGAGAGGAAGTTAGAAGTGGTGGCGGTGACTGAGACGTGGCTAAAGGAAGGGCAGGACTGGCAATTGAATATTCCGGGGTATAAGTGTTTTAGGCATGATAGAGGTGGTTTGAGGAGAGGAGGGGGAGTGGCGTTATTAGTTTAGGATCACATCATGGCAGTGCAGAAGGAGGGTGGTATGGCTGAGTTAGGAATTGAGTCGCTATGGGTGGAGTTGAGGAATAGGAAGGGAGAGGTTACTATGTTGGGTGTATACTACAGACCACCCAACAGTCCGCGTGCTGTGGAAGAAGGGATATGTAAGGAAATTTTAGATAAGTGTAGGAAGAATAGGGTAGTTGTAATGGGAGATTTCAATTTCCCTGGGGTAGATTGGAAGGTGCCGAGAGCGGAAGGTGCAGACTGGGAGGAATTTGTACAGTGTGTTTTAGAAGGGTCCTTGGAGCAGTATGTGGATAGCCCGACTAGAGAGGGGGCTATACTGGATATGGTTCTGGGGAATGAGCCAGGGCAGGTGGTTGACATTGTAGTAGGAGAGCATGTGTCTAATAGTGACCACAACTCTGTCTGTTTTAGGGTATTAATGGAAAAAGATGAAGCCTGCCCTAAGGGGAGGGTGTTAAACTGGGGGAGGGCTAGATATAGCCAGATTAGGCAGGATCTTAAGGATAACGACTGGGATAAGCTGTTCGAGGGTAGGTCGACGCTGCACATGTGGGAATCTTTCAAGAGAAAACTAAAATTTTTGCAGGATAGACACGTGCCGGTAAGGAGAAAGGATGGGAAGGGTAGGATTAGAGAACTGTGGGTTACCAGGGATGTTGAGGACTTGGTCAGGAAGAAGCGGGAGGCGTACGTTAGATCCAGGCAATTGGGGACAGAGGCAGCGCTGGAAAAATATAGAGTGTGTAGACGGGATCTTAAAAGGGGTGTCAGAAAGGCAAAAAGGGGCCACGAAATGGCTTTGGCAAGTAGGATTAAGGAAAATCCTAAGGCATTTTACTCCTATGTAAGGAGCAAAAGGATGGTTAGAGGGAAGATTGGACCTCTCAGGGACAGAGAAGGGGATCTATGCTTAGAGCCTGAGGGGATGGGGGAGATCCTGAATGAATACTTTGCGTCGGTATTCACGCAGGAGAAAGGCCTGATATCTGATGCCGGCTTTGAGGATTTTGAGGACCCGTTAAAGGAAATAATCATTACGAGGGAAGAAGTGTTGGGGCTTTTAGGTAGCATAAAGATTTATAAAGCTCTGGGGCCTGATGGTATTTATCCCAGGCTGCTAAGGGAGGTGAGGGGTGACATTGCTGGGCCTCTGACGCAAATCTTTGTCTCTTCTTTGGACACAGGTGAGGTCCCAGAGGACTGGGGGATTGCAAATGTAGTACCGTTGTTTAAAAAGGGTCAGAGGGATAACCCAGGGAACTATAGGCCAGTGAGCTTGACTTCAGTTATAGGTAAGCTAATGGAGAGGATCCTCAGGGACAGGATGTGTGCGCATCTGGAGCGCTGCGATCTGATCAGGGATATGCAGCATGGCTTCATTAAGGGGAGGTCGTGCCTTACGAATCTAGTGGAATTTTTTGAAGAGGTGACAAAAACGGTTGATGAAGGACAAGCCGTTGATGTCGTCTACATGGATTTCAGTAAGGCGTTTGACAAGGTTCCCCATGGTAGGCTGATAAAAAGGTGAAGGCGCATGGGATACAGGGCCAGGTATGTAGATGGGTTGAGAACTGGCTTGGGAGGAGGAGAAAGCGGGTAGTAGTGGAAGGCTCTTTTTCCAACTGGAGGTCAGTCACTAGTGGTGTGCCACAGGGCTCAGTACTAGGACCTCTTCTATTTGTGATTTATATAAATGACTTGGAAGAGCGGGTAGGTGGTGTGATCAGCAAATTTGCTGATGACACTAAGATACTTGGATTGGCAGGGACTGAGGAGCAGTGCCAGGCAATACAACAGGACATTGATAGGCTGGTAGATTGGGCAGATAGATGGCAAATGGAATTTAATCCGGATAAATGCGAGGTGATGCATTTTGGTCGGAATACTGTAGAGGGGAGTTATAGGATAAAAGGTAAAAGTATCCGGAGTATAGAGACGCAGAGAGACCTGGGGGTGCAGGTTCACAAGTCTCTGAAGGTGTCAGTACAGGTGGAAAAGATGATAAAGAAAGCGTATGGTATGTTAGCCTTCATAGGAAGGGGTATAGAATACAAGAGTAGGAGTTTGATGTTGCAAGTGTATAGAACGTTGGTTAGGCCTCACTTGGAGTACTGCATCCAGTTCTGGTCGCCGTACTACCGGAAGGATATGGAGTCCCTGGAGAGAGTGCAGAGGAGATTTACCAGGATGCTGCCTGGTATGGAAGGGCTGTCTTAGGAGGAAAGGTTGAACGTACTGGGGTTGTTTTCCCTTGAAAGACATCGGCTGAGAGGGGATCTATTAGAGGTATATAAGATTATGAGGGGTATAGATAGAGTAAATGGTGGTAAGCTTTTTCCACCATTAGATTCAGATAGAACAAGGGGTCACGGCCTTAGGGTGAGGGGGGCTATGTATAAGACTAATATTAGAGGGCATTTTTTCACACAAAGGGTAGTGGGGGTGTGGAATGCACTACCGAGTAAGGTGGTGGGAGCAGGCACACTAGGGTTGTTTAAGGGTCTCTTGGACAGCCACATGAGCGGTCTGCAGATAGAGGGATATATGAGGACTGTTTAAATACTTTAATTGTTTCCACAGGCTATTCGGTCCACCTTGTTGACCAACAAGGTGCATGCATTCGGCAGGTCGTGCGAGGGCTGCTCCTGAAGGTTACTTCAGGAGTGGCCTAGTGCTTCACGTCGTTAGTGTATGCTTAAACTGGACCATCAGATGGGCAACATGACAGCTCAGAGACTATCGCTGTTGCTGTGCAGACACATGGATTTGGGCCTGTGTCTGCGGGAGTTTGCGCGTTCTCCCCGTGGTTGCATGGGTTTTCTCCGGGTGCTCCGGTTTCCTCCCACATCCCAAAAATGTGCTCTTAGGCTGATTGGGTAACAAATTGTCCCTATATTGGTCTCTATATGTCATTAAGACGTTAGGATGGCGGCGCGGGCTCGTTGGGCCGAAGGGCCTGTTTCCCGTGCTGTGTTGTTCTTTGTTCTTTGTTCTTTGTAAATTGTCTCAAATTTGGTTTTTAATCCATAGATCTATAAACACGGACAGGGATTGCGGGTAGAGGTGGGAACATTGGGGTGGCGGCATGGGCTCGTTGGGCTGAAGGGCCTGTTTCCCATGCTGTTTTGTTCTTTGTTCTTTGTTCTTTGTTCTTTGTTCTAACCGCTGTGTCACTGTGCAGAAACTAAAATACCCTAATCCTTTTATTGTATGGACTTCAACTTCACTGACAAAACTATTACCTGGCATTTCATCATACTGCATTTGGAAGTCCATGTACACCACATCAACCACATTAACCTCATGAACTTTTTCTGTTATCTCAACAAAAAAACACAAACAAATTAGTTAATCATGATTTGCCCTCACAAATCCATGCAGGCTTTCCTTAATCCCTGTTTGTCCAAATGAATTAATTTTCCCCCAAGTTATCATTTCTAAATTACAATGTCAAGTATGTACTATGCATTAGTTACACTGCCTACACTACTATATAATAATTAATATAAGAAACTTGAAGCACTTGCAGGAGAGGGTGGCCTTACTATGCTTAAGGACATATACAACAAAACCCAAAACATGTAACAATGTTTATCCAGTCTCCAGCTTCCTCAATATAATCTATTGTGTCTGTTATATATTTGCCTAGGCAGCAGATGTTTGCACCTGTACAACATATGCTCAACCCAACATATGGCTTTTATACTGTAATTGTCCATAATGAAGGATTATTGAGCATCCCTGAATTGCCCTTTGATGACCATGCCACTGGATCACACTTCAGACTGCCTCGAGCAAAGACTCTTTCTTCTGTGATTTCAGACTCTGTAGGGAAAATGTATTAGATGTCTAATTCATCTGTAGATGCTTTGTGGTTTCTGATTAGGCTGCAGCTTTTCTCTTGTATTTCTGATTTTACCATATCCATAGCACAAAATAATGGGTGCTATCACTGTACCAGGAATGACAAAACTCAGTTAAATACAATTGAGTGCTTTGATCTTCGATGTTCCATTCTTATCTGAACAATCTCCAGAGCTTCTGCGAAAGTAGAATCACAATAAATGGATACCATTCTCAAAAGAAGGCGAGCAGAGTATTTTAATATAAATGAAATTCAAATAATAAAACACAAAACGATAATATATATTTATATACATAGATTATGTGTTATATATTTTATGTTTCTTAAATATACATTTTCATATATTGCTCAACTGCAAAATAAAACCATATTAAAAAATTTGATTTTATTTTCAAACATATCATTCTTTTATTTGACAAAGCGAACGTGCTGTCTATGTTTTGGATCTGCTTTTGAAAAATTAATTGAAGCATTTCTATTTGAAGAATGTCAGTTTTATCTTTTGGAACTACAAACATGAGGAATGTTATCTGCTTTGGCATTGTCAGAAAATAAACTGTTGCATATTAACTATAGTCATCGGATTTTATCCAACTGTTACAACGTGCCAGAATGTGTTCCAGAGGCCACTGGATATAGCACTTGGGGTGAGTAGGTTCAAAGCTTATGGAGAGAAATCCACATGGGCTATTGAGTTGGATGATCAGCCATGATTTAATGAATGGTGGAGCAGAATCGAAAGTCCAAGTGGCCTCTTCCTGCTCCTATCTTTATTGTTTCTATTAGGGCTCTCTAATGTGAATTGCTACGTGTTTTCACTGTATGTCATTAGAATACATCTGATGAATGAATCCATGAATGCTACCAAACCGACAAATAATAGTAGCTGCCTATAAGAATATCTCGTAACATCTCTGAATGCATGCTTCAGTTTTAACTCTGCTCAAACAACATAGACATGTATTTGGGAGGAATGGGAGCAGGGAGGCTGGGAGTGATGGTTAAGTAGGCAATTGTGTGCTTTCTGTTGCATTCCTAACCACTTTGCACCACTGCCATTTTAACCCCTCAATAAGTCAGGTCCCGGAGAATGTGCTTGCCACAAACCAACAGATGACACAAAATTTAAAAATTTGAAGCTTTCTGACCTGATGTGAAAGAATTGCAATTTGCACAGAATCCTGGAGCCATCAGCAAATTCTGGCTTCAAACAAAATAAGGTCAGAGGGGGCTAGAAAAATCATTGGCATGTTTTGGTCTGATAAAGGATTGAGGGATGTCATGATAATAGCTGATCGTGTGTTAACTTGAGTATAACATACTTTATGGTACTCGGATCATATACTGTGTGGTATACTCTATATTTCATATGATAATCACTTGGAGTTCGGGGCAGAATCTCTGTTACACATATTGATCAGCATGATATATTAAATAAGTTGTTCTTTCAGTTAAATTTCTGACATTGTTGTTCTTTCAGCCTGAGCCATGACAATTTCTGTAGCCCCATATTTGATGGTCTTCCCTCTGCTTGTTTGCTTTCCTTTGGCCCTTTCTCTGCCAATGTCTGTCCGGGACAGCTGCAGGCCAGTGGGAAACTGGCCTGCTGAAGAAACTGCTGCTGCGATGATGTTGCTAATTATCTTTGTTCTCATCTGAGGTCAAATCTAAGGCCATATGTGGATAACACCCATGCTAATGGGACAGAACAAACTTCGGAAGTGTGGAAAATAATCTCTAAATTGTACAGGTTGACCTCTCAACAAAAGTGTCATGAAAATCCCCTTTCCCCAGGGTAAGGCTAGAAAGCAATTGCAAGTATTAAACATTTATTGCCATCTTTGTCTGAGTTTACTTCACCCCGCCCTTCTGCCCTCCACCCCCTTCAACTGTTGTTGTGTACTCAGTCATCTTTCTTTCACTGGCAAATGTCTGAATGCCCAGGAAACCCATTGATCCAATGTTAAATGAAAATAGCATGATAATAATGGTCTAATTGAGAGACTAGGATAAGGAGATTGCCCGATTGCCTCCCTGAAGGGGTAATGCACAGCTATCCTAATTCATCGGTATCAAATGTAGATGTTGGTATGTTGATGTTGCCTCTCTGATGTGCTGCCAATTTTAACCCACAACCCACAACCAAACCCACACGTTCACGAACATTAAAAAAAACAGTCCTGTAACTTTACTGCTCAAAATAAGTGCTGAATCTAATTGTTCTTTCATTTGATGAAGAACATTTTTACCTATAAAATGGTGCACAGTAAATTTATTTTTAAAGGCATTGCTTAATAATCAATTCTTTAGCAATGCAAGCAGTGGAATGCCAAGAGAACAAAAAAATACCATTTGATAATAAATGGAGCTATAAAAAGTACATAGCATTCTGCAGCTGAAAAGGCTATGCAGACCGACATCCAGAAGGATAAAAGAAACTCCTGTCATGCCGTATTGTTGCGCTGTCGACTATTTTAATCACAACATGATGATAATATTATAACGTTTTTCAAGAGAAACACTGGGTCAAGGATGCATCAGGGAAAAGAAAAGGGTGAGAAAAGCTAGATTAAGTGTGCTAATTACATTTTCTTCAGCTCAGATGGTAGCACACAGAGCTTGTAAACCAACCTAATAAAGTTGGTCATGGTCAATGGATACTATTCAAAAACATTTCTGGCAACATTAGTACATGTCATTCGTTTTGTCTGACAGCTCTTGTAACAACATAGGTGAGGCAGCATTGAAGACTTGGCGTATTTTCCGTAATACTTGGCATAGTTTTGTCTATTGGTACTTACAGCGAAGCAAACACTTACTACAGTATAAGAAGCACTTACCTTTTGGACCCCTGCAAAGTCTTTGGGATAGTTTTTTAAGCTTTGTTTGTAAACAGTGCAATCCAATTATGAGATTCATATCTCTTGTTACATGCAACTCCACCTGTACATGGTAATAAATGCATTTACTGCAACTGAACAACGTGCAGCAATTGCATTCTCTTCTCCAGTAAAATAAAGATCCTCCCATTAAAATATTTAACTTAATGATGATCAGATGGTTTCTGTAACAGATCTACAGTGCCAATTTGACACACAAGCAGGTGATGGCTACACTCACTTGATTCACTTTTCAGTACAAAATACATTTAGACTGAGAACATACTTTTGTTAGGTGAGTGTGGAGATCGACATATTTCTTTGGTTTTGGGTTGGCAGAAATACTGGGCCTTTTTTTATTTGATGGTTGCTCCGAGGCTTCCTTCAGCCGAAAGACAGAGGATTGGAATGAGGAGTTGAATGCAAGAACAATGCAAGGAAGCGTAGTCACTTATTTTGGTCTTTGAATCCAGGCATAGATATCTGTTGCTGCTTCAGATTGATCATTATCTCATGTTGGCTTATTCAGTGGGTGGTGTTTGGCCCACAGCACCTGGATAAATACATCAGGATAGTAATTCGTGCTGGCCCATTTCCGGGCTCAGCATCAGTGCCAGACTGGCAGTGCCTGCCAATTACATGGGCGAGTCAAGACTAGTAAATTGTTTGAAGTTAACTGCTCCAGCAACCACACACACACCACTTATTTTCCGCGCAAGTAATGCCTTCACCTTCTCACACTTCTGCTACACCCATACCTTACACATCCATTCTCAAAATATCTCATTTACTTAATAACCACTCCCTTCTTTCTTGCAGCCTGATAATAGCAGAGAAGTGGTGAGACTGGAGACTGCCAAGCAGTGAATTATATCCTGTTTCTAGTTGAGAAATAAGTCATGAAAGCTGTGAGGATGCATTGTATTAATGGCATCATGTGTGGCCAGGCTAGCGGTGCAGGGGTTCTTGACTCCACACTGCCTCTTCTCACTACAGGTGACTCTGGTCAGGACATTGGGAGCCATAATGTGGAGATGCAAGCATTGGGCTGAGGTAAATACAGTAAGAAGGCTTACAACACTAGGTTAAAGTCCAACAGGTTTATTTGGTAGCAAAAGCCACTAACTTACAGAGCACTGCCCCTTCATTAGATGAGTGGGAGTTCTATTCACAAACAGGGCATATAAAGACACAAACTCAATTTACAAAATAATGGTTGCAATGGGGTCTTTACAGGAAATCAAGTCTTAAAGGTACAGATAATGTGAATGGAGAGAGGGTTAAGCACAAGTTAAAGGGATGTGTACTGTCTCCAGACAGGACAGTTAGTGAGATTTTGCAAGCCCAGGCAAGTCGTGGGGGCTACAGATAGTGTGACATGAACTCACGTCTGCAGAACTTGGCTATCAGTCTCTGCTCAGTGACTCTGTGTTATCGTTTGTCATGAAGGCCGCTTTGGAGAACACTTACCCAAAAATCAGGCGCCGAATGCCCGTGACTGCTGAAGTGTTCCCCAACAGGAGGAAAACACTCTTGCCTGGTGATTGTCGAGCGGTGTTCATTCACCCGTACATTCATTCGTTCATTCAAACCATTATTTTATAAAATGAGTTTGTGTCTTTAAATGCCCTGTTTGTGAATAGAATTCTCATTCACCTGATGAAGAGGCAGCGCTCTGAAAGCTAGTGATTTTGCTATCAAATAAATCTATTGGACTTTAACCTGATATTCTGAGACCTCTTACAGGACACTGATACAAACCTGCATTAAACACTGCTAGTTGAATGTTCAATGACTGCAGTGGGGGTAACAGAGAGTAATGAGTGCGCAGTCAATGAACCCATGCATCGGGGAAAATCTATTAATGCAACTAATCCAAGCACACTGTCCTCTTGATCAGTAGGCTCTAAGTGTTGTGTTCCTCTCTGCTTGAAAAGAGAGTATCCATCATCTGGTGGACAGCATCTGGAGAGCAAAACACATTCAGGCTGAGAACATGCTTTTGTTAAGTGATTGTGGAGATTGGGATTGGCCACACAGTCATAGGTGTATAAGGAATATAGTAAAGGGCTGAGAACACAGCCTTTTTGGGGACAGCGGAGTTGAGGATGATTGTGGAGGAGGTATTGTTGCCTCTCATTATTGATTGTGATCTGTGGGTTAGGAAGTTCAGGATTCACAGAAAGAGGAGCTGAAGTCCAGGTCACAGAGTTTAGAGATGAGTTTCGTGGGAATAATGGTGTTGAAGGCTGAGCTGTCGTAAATAAATAGGAATCTGATATAGTGGCTTTGTTATCCAGGTGTTTCAGAGTTGAGTGCAGGGCCTGGGAGACGGCATCTGCTGTGGACTTGTTACGGCAATAGGCAAACTGTAGGGAATCCAGGAAGTCCGGGAGGCTGGAATTGATTCATGCCATGACTAGTCTTTTGAAACATTTAATGGTGGATGTCAGAACCACCAGCTGATAGTCATTAAGGCACGCTACTTGGCTTTTCTTTCACAGTGTGATGATGGTTATCTTCTTGAAGCAGGGAGAGATCTCAGATTGTTGTAAAGAGAGGTTGAAGATTTTGTGAATATCCTCACCAGCTGATCTGTGCAGGATCTGAACTCTCATCCAGGTACTCCATCCGGGCCAGTCGCTTTCCTTCCCATAGAAAGATGTTAGAGCTGCTTGCCCTTCGAGAAAGCAGCTCTAACATCTGCAATGGTGACCCCAGATATAGGTTCATCCAAAGCTTCCAGAGTGGAGGGCATGCTCTTGCTAATCTCTTGCCTTAAAATGGGAGTAGAATGCATTGAGCTCATCAGGGAGGGGGCATTGGAGACAGCGATTTTACATGCCATCGTGTTAATATCTCTTGCAGACCTTGCCATAGTCAGTGTGGGTCTGTGTGACTAATCTGGGACTCTAACTTGGTCCGATACTGTCTTTTGGCATCTTTGACGGACCTCCTTAGATCGTATCTAGCTTTCTTGTATAGGTCAGTGTCGCCTGACCTGAATGCCTCAAGACCTAGACTTCAGCAAGCAGAGGATGTCATTGTCCATCCATGGTTTCTGGTTGGGAATTGCTCCTTTGGCGGTTTTCTACACACTTACTAATGAAGTCAGTTACATAGTGACATACTCATTCAAGCTGCTCTCAGAGTTTTTAAATACTGACCAGTCCACGGAGACAAGCACACGTGCACACGCACGTGCATGCATATTCGCAAACACACACTCAGGTGTGCACAAGCACACACATATACACCATCAACTCATACGGTGAGGCTTTGCAACTTGTCTGCTCTTTTTTGCATTATGGCCTTTTGTCCTCATCAGCCTTCCCTTCACAGCACCAATACAATACATTTGGGTGTACTCATGTGCATTTACTGGGGCATCAGAATTCCCACTGGCCTGCTGAAGGAATCAAAGAATTGGACACTCATCTGCTATAGGAGGGAACTTGCATTCTGTAATGCCTCCTTAGCTCTTACTTCCTTTGCCATCTGATCGATCATTACCCATCCTGCTTCCCATTTTGATCTCAATCTAATGCAGTTTTCAGAGTTTGCACATCTTACTCTGTTGCAACTGTAGACATGAGGATCAGTTTCAAAGATCTTTTAATACAGAATATGAAAAATCACTTGTATTGCAAACTATATTGATGTAAAATGAGCAATCCATGTTAGAATCGCTGTTTCAGAAGACAGTCTGAGAGTTGTCAACTTGCCAGGATTGCACTGGAGTCTCTCTGAATTAAGGACTAATACACTGCTGTGAAAAGAAGAAAAATCAAAAAGGCAATTAAAAAATAGCTTTTTCACTATTTTCACACGTTTGTTTGCTAATTAAAATAATATCGGACTTGTGAAAAATAAGCTGTTTGATTGACAATAGTTTGATTGCTTTCCAGTTGGCCCACAGTGAAAATGGGTATGTTGATGACCATTGGCAGAAGTGCAGAATGGAACAGTTGGAGGCAAGAGGTCATATGATGACACCTCCAGGAACATACCCAAACAGAATTGACAAGCCTAGCCTATCACCTTATTGCCAGGGCAAATAGACGTAGGCAATAAATATTGCCCTTGTTATGATGTTCCTGCATTGATAATTAGATAAGGAAATTGCAATCAAATAATCAATATTGTCGTACATTGTCCAAAAGTTTCTTTTTCTAAAAAATGAACTACAATTTGGAATACTTCTGAGTTATGCTGTCAATTTCACTTGTGAACTAGCTCATTGTAGAATTTATTTAATCATCTCATTAATTTGATGCCATTCGAACAGTAGATTTTGATTTCTGTTAGTCCTCAGTACTGGAAGAAAATTACTACTAATGACTGGTTTTAGCAACCATGTTGCTTTTATTTACGTACACGGACTCAAAATGTGACCTGGAAACAAAAGAATGCTTAACAGTTACCATTAAGCTGTGCATTAGAAGATCAATTAAACAGAATTCTACTCTGGTAAACAGGCAAAAATGGTGCTGCCATGGAAACATGAATAAAGAAAGCACTAGAATGTAAATGATGAAAGAGACACATAGCAAAACATTTGTAAACATGCACCTTGAAATTTGCATAATCAGTTGAATGTGCCTTCCCAACACAGTGCAGCAAATAATGATTATCTGATACAAGCAAAAATATAAATTGGGAATTTTGGGGTTCATGAAACATGCTCTGTATTACTCTAACTATAGAAAGCTTTTCTTCTGGCACGTGATGACTGTTTACTAACAGCACAGTCAAAGAGTAGTTCATGCATTTCTACTTAGTTACACATAAATATTAATTTAAGATTCATCAGACCAATTCAGGAAGAAAATGAGTAGTTGTATGAAGGGAACCAGTTGACATTAAACTATAGCAGCAAGTATCTCCCCACAGTCTCTGTTCTTGTCCTTTCAAGATGTCTTTATATCGTCCTGCTGTAATATGAAGCATTCAAGTGACTTTGCTTTCATGGAGGATGCTGGTTAAATTTAAGTTTTGTCTTAACTATGCATTGATTGAAGATTTACAATTTCAGAAAAGTTTTGTCTCACGTGTTCATTTAGAAAAATATATTTCCTTGGCATATCTCTTGCTTCATCAACATAATGAGCTTTCCACTGAACTTTCACAAAAATTACAGTGCAAGAGCTCGAGGATATTCATCCTGCCAAGTGATATCAACTTTTTTGTGGGTTTGTACTCTTCTTTCAAATATATCTTGTCATCATCAAAGCAGAGCATGTCCATAGTGAGGTATGAAACAGACTCCCAAAGTTTGCATCAAATCACTCTAAAGTCAAATGACAGCTGCGGAGTAAAAACTCATCATTGTTTCACAACATGCCTTAGTCCAGGAGTTCCAGATAAGGTACTGGATATGGGATATGTGGGTATATACTGTATGTTGGGGTTTGAGATATGGACTGCCTCTTTAAGAGTGCAAGTCAGGTGACCTCTGGGCAATTTGCCCCTTCCAGTGTGGAAACCTGTTGGGCAGCCTTAGACCTGACTGTGAATGAGTGCATATCTTCAATAAAGAGCTCTCAGTGTTCAAATTATCAAGCCTACCTTGTGATTCTTGATGTATTCATAGTCTATAGGGGCATACGTAATTGGAGGGAATAAGGCAAACAGGTCATCAATGCAGTTTTGCAAAGCCAGAGAGCATGCATCGAAGATTTGAATTTTAATGTCAATTCCCTTCTTTGTTTAATGTTGCCTAATTACATTAGAATTACAGAGATTTTGTACTGTAGGCCAGTAGTGAGTGCTCTGTTCCATTAAACTTATCCTTCATTTTGCAGTAATTCCTCATTTTTTACTGGTTATTGTCATTAGGTTGATCTTACCTACCATTCACATCCCACTCTTGCTGCAGTGAAGTCAAAGAATTTGACGGCTGGCCAAACCTCCGTTCACTGCGGCAGAGTGGGAAAATCCCATCAAAGTAAAAGGTGGCAAGATTCTGGCCTTTGAGTTTCAATTTCACTGCTTCCCTCTTCTCTTCTTGCTGATATAGCAAATCTGCTGTTGTCCACTACCAACACCTGTTATAATGGCCACGGAATAATCAATAAATCTCCCTGTGAACCTTGTTGAGTGTGTACTCCCCTATTAGGTGAGTGGAAGCATTTTAATGAAAGAGTTGTGGGGGATTTAAAACCAACAGAGTTCACTCAGACCAGCATTCAATAAACTTGGGACCTTATTGCACTCTGCAACTGTCAAATGGCACTCGAATGCCACTAAATAAATGGGTGATTGGTGAAGGAAAACTTAACTAGGTAAGATTATTACAGGTACATATCTCTGCTGAACTTCTTAGAACAACTTTTGTTGTTGTGTTGAGTCTCCAATATTTAGCAGCCTTCTGTCTCCACTGGGCAACTTCTAGTTGCTACTATCCTCTGTTTATGAATAGGACGGCTTTCTCTAAATGTTTCTCTATTGTATTCACCCACATGTTTTTATGCTGCCTTTACTGGACCACAGTCAATTATTTTAATCTCCATTTCTCTCCTTGTGTTCATTGCTTTCCCACTCATTCATTCTGTCTTTCATTTCTCCTCTTTTAATTACATTGGCTCTCCAAATCCCTATCCCAAACTTTCACTACTTTCCTTCTCCAGGTTTGACTTCCCCTTGCTTTCCCTCTCTGTTTGTCGAGGTATTCTCCAAAGGACCTGTTGAGACACCTATCACTGCCTTCTAACAAGCAGCAGCTCCAGCTTTCTGGCACTCGTGGTGAAGGAACAGTTGTGGGAATGTGATAGAACATGAGACCAGGAGTAGCAATGGAAGCTCCAAGAATTAGCCCAGCCCAGTCCAGTAATGGGTGAGATTTTAAGAATGATGGTAGTCAATAATGGTGAGGCACAGAAAAGCAAATATCAGTTAGTAGCAAGTGAACACAATCCAGACCGGGGAGGCAACGAACAGGAACAGAAAACAGTCAGCTCAACATAGCAAAAGATTTCCAGGGAAAGTGCAGATAATTGTCCACAGAAACAGACCTGTTACTGGAATAGGATGGCCAAATCTTCCAGTCTCGTAGTAGACTGGATGTAATTCCACAAGATGTGTTTTGGGAGTCCTTGCAATCATTCTGTGGGAACTGATTGGGAAGTTTGAACTTCTGCTGGGCATGATCCCTGGAATCTTCAAAAAAGTCTCTGACTTTGAGTTGGAGACATAAAAATCTAAGTCTGATTGCTGAGTAACTATATAACTAAGATCCACTGAGTGCTCCCACCATCTCCTGCCCTACCCCACCTCATACTGGATTACTTCCCCAATTATCACTCATCCAACCTCCTGGATCCTCTGCCAACCTGACCTGATTAATCCCAACCAGCTGGATAACAAAGACAGACTTCTATTTATTGATATTGGCTTCAACACCATTATTCCTAGAAAACTTATCTTGAAACTCCCTGCCCAGGGGCTCGGCTCTTTCCTCTGCAATTGGATCCTGAACGCACAGACCACAATTAGTAAGCATAGGCAACAACACCTCCTCCACAATCATCCTCAACACTGGAGCCCCACAAGACTGTGTCCTCAGCCTCCTGCTATACTCCTTATACACCTATGACTGTGTAGTCAAATTTACCCCCCCCACCCCCAACTCAATTTTCAATTTTGCTAATGACACCACCATAATGGGTCAGACTACAGCTCAAACAATGATAAGATGGAATACAGGAAAGAGAGAGAGAAACTGGCACGATGATAATAATCTCTCCCTCAATGTCAACAAATGAAGGAGATAGTCATCGATTTCAGGAAATGTAATGGAGGACATGCTCCTGTTTACATCAGTAGGGATAAAGTGGAAATGATCAAGAGCTTCAAGTTTTTAAGTGTCCAGATCACCAAAAACCTGTCCTGATCTCTTCCTACTGATGCTATATTTAAGAAAGCCCTCTACTTTCTCAGGAGGCTAAGGAAATTTGATATGTTCATTATAACTCTCACCAACTTTTCCAGATGCACCATAGTACATACTCTTTCTGGTTGTATCAGTGCTTTCTATAGGTCCTGCTCTTTCAAATATCACTAGAAACTACAAAGGGTTGTGAATGAAACCCACTCCATCACTCAAACAAGCCACCCATCCATTGACTCTGCCTACCCTTCCCACTGCCTCAGAAAAACAGTCAGCATAATCAGGGCCCACACACGCCCTGACATTCTCTCTTCCACCTTCTTCTGTCGGGAAGAAGATACAAAAATTTGAAGTCATGCATCAGCTGATTGAAGAAGTTTCTTTCCTGCTGCCATTAGATTTTTAAACGGACCTATCTTGTATTAAGTTTCTATTTTTTTCTATACCCTAGCTATGACTATAACACTACATTCTACATCCTTCTCTATGTTTAGTATGCTTGGTCTGTATAATGGGCAAAATTTTCACTGTATATCAATATATGTGACAATAAATTAAATCACTCAACTCCCACCCTGGCCTCCCCTGACTAACCCCCAGTGAATGTTCTCAATCCCCTAGCTACATCCCCTAACCTGCTGGCTCCCCCACCAACCCAACATTACTAGACTACCTGACTCTCTTGTCATGACCGCCTCTAAGTGATTAGCCCTCACTTGACAAACCTCCTCACCTCGTGACTTCCCTGATCTACCTACCCCACACCCACTTCATCCAGCTGCCATCCTACCCAGATGTAACCCTACCTAACTTTCACTCTATCCAGCTGTCACCCACCTACATACACACACTCACACACCTTACAACTTACACACCTGCATACTCACACTATTATTCGTACTCATTCATTTACACGCTGGAAAGCTTTGGGACTTTGAACACTTGCCAGATTCTAACAGTGAGTGCTGAAAAAGGGAAGGTGTAACTTCTAAGCAGCTTTTCTTTGCTGCATTTTATAGTGAGGGTGTTCTGTAGGATTCTCCCTTGAAAGCAGAAATGTTTTCAATGTTTACAGAGATATTCTTTGTCCGATCAGAGGTAGACACAGTGGTTCTGACTCTGATCAGAAGATTGGGCTAATAAAATCTCAATAGAAAGGAACAGTAAAGGCAGAGATCACAGTGAAGCCTAGAACTCATGAGACAGGCCCAGAAAGATGGGCCTCTGTCCAAAACCCAGCAGAATAAAGCAGGAAGTCAGAAGTGCACTCAAGTTCAATTCTGAAACTCTGCAGGTAACAGCAGGAGGTGAGGGAATGAGCAAACAGCACTCTGCAGATTGAAGTGATTAAACTGTGAAAAAAAAATCACAATAATTTAGTTATCTGGTCCTGATGGTACAAAAGTCCAACAAATTAAATGTAAGATTGAAAGAACAGAGATTAAAAACACAGATCAAACAGAATCTGGGAAGGGAAGTGTGCGCTAAACAGTTAGTTTTAAACTTGTAGCCTGACCTTGTAGATTGAGCTATAACTATTAGGGACCTGAGTTTTTAAGTGCAGAGGGAAAAACAGATTGATTGGGGTGGGGGGGGGGCAGAATAGAACAGTGTCAACTGGATAGAGTTGCAAAGTTCAGTAAGAACATACATGTACTTATGTAGATGCAAGTAGAAACTCAACTTGCTGCATCTGCCTGAGAGGGATTTTGTCATAGTTCAGTATTATGGAGGAAGGCATCAGATACCTTCGGCACTATTGGATGGAATTCTTCCAGAGAAGTTCAAAGTGTGGAATTTTCTAGAAAACTGGAATAATTCTTGCTGTTTTTTTCAGTCGAGTTCACACTCTCATACTCTGTTTCAATTGCTCCCCTTCACTCCAGTGAGGTCAGGCTGGTAGTTCCCCAAAAGTGGGGAGCTAGACTGAACCTCCTGGAGTGAAATAATCCTGGTAGGTTGAAGATGCTAGCGGGCTTGGAGAATTCAGTCCCGGACTCGCCTATCACTTTAAAATAACATTGAAATAAAATATAAAGTACTTACTTGGTGTTCCTGCCAGTATCCAGCATGAATCAGACACTATTTACTTGACTGAGACCAACAGGATAACTCACACAATGACATTAAAAATCTCACACAAAGTGCAGAAGTCTGGTGCTGGGAGATGTCTGTGTGACGGGAACCTATGCGTGAATTGTGTGCGTGCTCGGACGTGAGATTCTCCCACCACGCCCAAGTTAGAAAATTAGCGCAGCAGCGTGAGAGAATCGCCTCCATTATCTTTCAAATGGCAGCCATGGAAACTGGCATTGCACATTGGACTCTCACTTGGCAAAGATTCAGACTGTAGTGCAGGTTATTTCAAACCACAATGAGAATTTTAGATGTAAGTTTAGTTGATGTTGTGGTCTGCGCTTTGTGTGAGATTTCTAATGTCATTGTATGTGTGTGTTATCCAGATTGTCGTCAGCCAAGTAAATAGTGGCCTGTAACTAAGGGAACAAATCTAGGTTAGCCTGGAATATCCGTTTTGCAGATAAGGATTTGGTCAGAACATGTCTTTTCTGGTAGTGTCAAACTAGCTTCTTGTTAAATTTAATTCAACTCCCAGTGTCTATTTCTTCATTTGGAATTGAGTGTGTGCAATTCACTAACAATGTTGTCACTTGTGTTATACAAGGGACAACAAACACTGGTAAGCACACAAACACTGGAGAGGAGTGCATAAACAAATGCCACAAATAAAACCCTGCAAGGTTTTAAAAGAAGCATAAATTCAGAGAGATAAATTGAATAAAAAATCATACTTTAGAAATAGGGTGGAAATTTGGTGACTTCTGCAATAGGCAACCAATCTGATTCACCAGATTACGGTCTAGGTGATATGGCTAGACATTAACCCTAAAGTTTGTGAGATACCAGTGGAAACATCTACAAAAGGCAAGAATGAATCTATCACAATCACTCCTGACAGAGGGGGTAGAACAAAATTCACATGGAATCAACACTGTCCTATGTGTGGATCTTCAATCAGCTGAAACATTCAGGGTAATTTTAAACAAACACACCAGGTGAGTTTGTATTGGTTATCAAATTGACATCCTGACTGAATTTGCAGTTTATTGAAGATGAGCAGAGATCAGTAAGCCCAGAATCAATTGCCCAGACAAAGCTCCTCTGTCCTTCCATATCCAATGGCAGTTACGTAAGCAAACAACAAGAGGAAAAGATTGTAAGAACATCCCCATCTTCAATGCTAATAGAACCCAGTACTTGAATACAGAGGGCAAAGCTAAGGCATTGGCTGTTCTCTTGGCCTTTGCCGGATATGTTGGCTGTCACAACTCCGTGTCTTCAACCAGTTCAGTTTCACATGACATTAAGAAATGTCTGAGGGGATCAGACAAGGCTCCAGGCCCAAATAATATGCTAGCTAAAAAACTGTGCCCCACAACCAGCCATGCCTTCAGTAAATTGTTCTGGTATGGCTACAACATTGGCATCTACCTAATAATGTGGGAAATTGCTTGGATATGCCCTGAAATACAAAACAAACATAGTCAATTACTTTCCAATCAACCTATTCCTATCATCAGCATAGAGTTGTCAGCAGAACTATTGTGTCATCTGCTTGGCAGTAACTTATTCAGTTAATTTTAATGTGTATCCCTTGAATTCAGAGTTCATTACAACTTTGTTTCAAACATGGGCAAGAGCACAATTTTAAAGGTGAATATCTTCTACTGAATTCAAGGCAACAGCTGACCAAGTGGCCAAACAGAAGTCATTGTAGATCATTGGAGATCACTTAATCAGCTGGAGTTATACCTAGACCAAGGAATATCTCTCTTCTGATCTAAGATCACTGACTAGATAGGCATGGATTATTTTCTTTAGATCAGAGAATGCCAGTGGGGACATGATTGAGGTACATTACCTGGAAAGGCTTGCATTCCAACCATTATCTTGCAATTGAGTCTGTGTTTATGTATGCTGTGTATGTGAATCCAACTCCCTACTCACTCGAAGAAGGAGCAGTTTTCTGAAAGCTTGTGATACCAAATAAACCTGTTGGACTTTAACCCGGCGTTGTAAAACTTCTTACTCTGCTCACTCCGGTTCAATGCTGGCATCTCAACATCACGATTGAGATGTATAAGATTATGAGGATATGGACAGGGTAAATACAAAAAAGCAGTTCCCCTTGGTTAAAAGGTCAATCATGAAGAGAGCAGAGTTTTAGGGTGAGGAGCAAGAGATTCAGAGGAATTTGAAAAAAGGGCCTTTTTGGGCTGTTTGATTCTATGATTCTATAACTGCAACTTGGGGTAAACTGCCTCAGTATCAGTGAGGCCCATGCTGGGCACTCCTATGAACTATTCACTCTCTGGGTCACTGAGGACAGCAGAAATTCTCAGGGCAACTTTCATTCTACTAATTTAGAATGCTTAAATAGAGATTTAAAATTTCTCCCACGCAAAAGCCAATATATAATGGAAGAAATGTAAAATAACTTGAAAATATAGCAAAACAATGGCATTGCAGCAATTGTAACAATTGTAATAATTGTTACACTGTCATCGTACCTACTGAACCGATCAAAACCGCCAAAGTTTATGACATCAGCAGGATGACAACTAGACATCAGTAAGATGATGACTAGGGCAGTACAGTGGTTAGCACTGCTGTCTCATAGCGCCAGGGGCCTGGGTTCGATTCTTGGTTTGGATTACTCTGTGTGGAGCTTGCATATTTTCCCCATGTCTGCGTGCATTTTCTCCCATGCTCTGGTTTCCTCCCACAGTCCAAAGATGTGCAGATTAGCTGGCTTTACCATGCTGAATTGCCTTTAATGTCAGGGTAAATGCATGGGGTTATGGGGGATAGGGCCTGGGTGAGATTGTAGTCTGTGCAGACTTGATGGGTCGAATGCCTCTTTCTTTTCTATAGGATTCTATGATTCTAATTTTACATCATGTTGTAGGGTATAGTGCCACTGTACGTATACTTTCATCATCCATCTGGTTTATTCATCTAAATGTTCTATGTTCTATGTTCTATGTTCTAAACATCCCCCCTTGTTCCCCTCACACCCACTGTGTAGGACAACCCAAATTTTAAGGTTGAAAATGATCAAACAGTTCCTCAGAGATCTGAGTGATTTCTCTTTTGAAAGGCATAATTAAATCAGCTTCCAATCCACTCTCAGAGAGCGCATTCCAGATATAAATGCTCGCTATGTAAGTACATTCTTCTTCATGTCATCTTTTGGTTCTTTTACTGTTCATCTTAAATTGATACTTTTGTGTTCTTGATCCATCTGCCAATGGGAACAGTTTCTCCCTATCTACTCAGTTGAAACGTCCATGATTCTGAATGCCTTTGTCAAATTTAAGTTGATGATGGAGTTTCAGACCTTTATAAGGATGAGCAAAAACTTCTCTATCCCTAGTATTTTTCCCTGTGGACTTCTAAGAGTTGAGCAAAACCCTTGAGAAAATGCTAGATCAATATAGTTAAGTCAATGTTACAAAACAGCACAAATACCAAAAGACAAATAATCCCTCAGTTACTTCTAGAACAAGTCAAAACACCTTCCAAAAAAAAACAAATTGTGAAAGGCCAGGAAGTGAGATTCAAAATGCACCTGGATTTTCCTCGCCTAGAGCAACAATGTTGCTTGACTAGAGGAAACCACTATCATCAGCATAATTTTTGAGCCTTTAATAACCTTGAACTCTGTCACTGTCAAGAACATCCAATAACAGTGACGCAGCCAGGTAAGAAAACCAAGCAAATGTGATCCTGTGACCGTGCCCCTACAAAGAATACTCCCAGGACTTTCTGACTCCTCTGCTCAGGCCACATGCATACATAACTATCATACTGGTCAGCCATTAACCCTTGAAGTGAATAGTTTTGAACTTTCAATTAAAACACGCTATTTCTGTCTTGATTTAAGATAGAAACAAAGCAGTTTAAAATTTACCACTGTGTTTCTATTTACGTTTATGTTGTTGTGCTTTTCCTTTCTACAATAGGAATTGTACTTTGCACTAAACCTCATAACTTCCAAGTGCTTTATAGACAGTGAAGTATGCCTGAAAATAATTACTCTGATCATGCAATGTTATTAATATTTTTGCTTAGCAATATACTGGGATGGTATGCTTCATTGCATCAAATTTAAATGGCACTCTAATTTTAGTTGTAAACAGGTAATTAACTTAAGGTTAACAAGGTGAAAATGTGAAGGTTATTAAATTAGAATTTTGTTGCATGATGTTTTATTGACAAGTTCAGTTGTGATTGTCAGCGGAAAAGAAGGCAAATTGCTCCTGAAGTACAACAAGAGAAACATATTGCAACAAACTGGTGTTTAACTTTTTCAAGCTAGTTCAGAATGGTAATGCGTCCAAATCAGGGAAGGAACAATTGCTAGAAAAATTCACTGGTACTTAAAATGCTTCAAATAATAAAATTTCCTATGGTAAGTAATGCCATGATTGTTGACTAGACCCCAGGATGGTTGGTGAGATCTGGTTCGGAGCCAGTTTTTGTGTAGAGAAGGTTTGAGATTCAAGGCACTTTTCTAGTGAGTAGAACTGCAAGATTCTATGAGTTTTGGACAAATAAAAGTAAGATTTATTATATAGGGGTCAATAATCCTAGTAATCCATTGGAGCACTGATTGCAAGACTGCTGTGAAAGCCTGCAAGACTGAATACTGAACACCTCATGATGGCAGCAATCTGATCCTGCAATAAGCAAGGACCTCATCACTTCAGTCTGATCTTTCACTGCTGCACCGAGGTGTTGTGTGGCCTGCAGCTGTGTTGCTGTGGAAGCTGAAACATTCACCACCAGATGCTGCAACATGGCTGGCTTTGCAAGTGTTGGTGTAGTGTTGACTACTACAGTTGAACTCTGTAATACGCTCTCTTCATGTTGGAGCTGGACTCCTCCATGGCAGAGGAGGCTACATGACAGATGAGCGAGTAAACCAAGCATCTTGATGTGTATCCTAATCAGGATCTTCAGGGATTGTCCTCCTGTGATCATACTCTTCTGTGAGCTAGCAGCTGGCATGTTTATTTATTGACTCCTGGCCAGGCTGTTGTCCACTCATGCCTGGTTACACACCACATGCAGATCCCAACTCTTTGCTATCCTTTGAAGTGTGAGCACCAATGCTGGTGGCTCAGAGTATCAAATCATGTGACTATTCATCTACAGTGCACTGTCTCTTTTCCTCTTGAGGCTGCTGAAGTTGGGCAAGGAGAAGTTCTTGGCTACCTGAAAGTCAGTAGAAGAATTGGATCATTTGAGATGAAGGGCTGTAGGTGGGATGGAAAGCAAGAGGATCATCTATAATTTGCATTTCAATCCAGAACACAAGTTCAGGATGTGGTGAGGGTGAGATGGGGTTCAATGCAGGAATATATAGTCAGCCTCAATGTTTTCCCTGAATGTCAGATGGAATAGACTCTATTCTAACCACATCTATAATTCAGGAAATCCATCTCCCCTGTCAGACTCAGAGAACTCAGCTATACCCTGCTCACTTCTGTGTCGTGCAGGAAAATAGGATTAGTTTGCATTGAGTGGTAGATATTGTCAGTGTGAACTAAAAGGACTGAAGGGCCTTTTCTGCACTGTAAGATTTGAAGACTCTATGACAATGACTTGATGATTTTATCTTGCAAGGGATCAGGAATAATGTTAGTGATTGTGTTGCATTGTGTTTGTGTGGTATGCCTTCTGCGATTTAATAGCTGAACTATGCAGAAGCAGTGAGAGGTGGATGTAAAGTTAGTATCAGCTGAAGATTTGTAAGGACGAGTTCAAGTATATGGATGTTAAGCACAAATCTCCTGTGTTGGGGATTGCTGATGGGTGAATGAAGAGAGTGTGGTGCATTGAGCCATAGGTTGGATGAGGAGTTTAGTAACTTGATAGGGAAGGAAAATCCTTTGAAGCTGCATCACTGACCTTGACTATTACCCACTGCTTCTGGGTCCTTGGCACCAGAGTCCATTGTTGGACTTCCATTGTGACTTGCTCCATTCCCTTCACAGGATGTTCCTTGATGACTTTCTAACCCCACATGGAAACATGGCCTTTCTCCTCATATTGACCTCCGATAATTATGACTTCCAGTGGCACGTCCATGAACCTAGGCACCAACTCTCTCTCCATTTTTTTTGTTTCGACTTGTAGCCAATTGCCGTTTTGGCATTCAGCAGTAGCTTCCTTTTGTCACTTTAAGAGCTGAAAGCAAGCTGGAACAGCTGCTATTCTCACCCAGTATTAGGCCCTAGATATGCATGCAACCAACCAGGAGCGCAGTTGCTTGGAAGTGTCACTTCGCTCAATGGGATTAGGCAAGTCACAAATCACAACTTCCACACCTGTAATTAGGAACTGGCCAATTTACCTGTAACTTTAGTTCCCAAAAGTACATTAGTGAACCAGTTAGGTTTTTAATACAGCTTCATTGTCACTATTATTGGTACCAGTTATTTAATTCCACATTTTTCAGAGTTACTTTACTAACCTCTTCTTCCTAACGCAATTTCAAATTTTTTCTTTTATTCAATTCATCCAAATTCCCCTATTGGCCTTGAGTTGTGGCTCTATAACAGTGTCCTCAGCATTATTCATTTCTTATAACAGAAGTCTAGGTTATTGAAATGAAGTTGGAATTTATGGCTATCAAGATCGAAAAATATTGTTTCCTGTCTGTATCACTGAATGGCCATGATAATTTTCAGAACAGAGCTAAGAATCCCTCCAATATTCTTTAGTGTGGACAAAATATTTATCAAACTGCTTAATCTTTGAAGGGCAGTATGGATTAGCCAAACATCCACTGTATGAAATACTTATCAGCAGAGCCTGTTGTTTAGCTACCTTTCATGGGCCAAAATAGTGTCCAATATTTTCATCTCTAATTGCATCAGGAACCATCTTGGGAAGGGCTTATGTGCTCGCTGAGATAACGTCCATCAGAGGTATTCAGGACAGTCAGATCTTGATGTCAGTTGATGTACTGAGTTGTCACCAGTGATGCCATTTTAAAGTTATACTTTCCAACCTATTCTTGCTACACAGCTAAACACATGTTAAGCTGCAGAAAGGACCTCCTTACACATCCACTCCCCCAGCCAGATAGATACTGAATGAGAATAGCAGCTGTTTCAGCTTGCTTCGAGCCCTTAAAGGCAGTTTGTCCCTCTTGAAGAGGCATTGCATTCACAAAAAGAAGCTGCAGCTTAAAAGAATCATCAGAAGCTTACATGTTTCTTCTGGTTGTTGCTAGAATTCTGCAATATTAGTGCTTTCCATGGTTCTTTCAAATTGCAAACGGTGACTGGCACGGCAATGATAAGGCATTTCATTGACTTCAAAGCTTTTGCACAAATCAGTTGCTTCCAGATATGGATACATTATTATGCATTCTATTTGGGATGCAGCATGACTGGGAGAATGAGAAAAGGCCACATAGAGCAAGACAAGCTACTCAAAGATATTGGAGAGAGTCGATTAGTTCAAAACCATATAAACTTAGGATGTTCAGGGAACGATTCTCCGATCTGAACCTCAACATGAAAATTGAGCAAGATGCCGACTGAAATCTCACACTTGCTGCACACACGATTGCAAGTTTAAAACGGAGCAGGGAAAACAATGGCCAAGATTGTGTGGAATAGAGGGTGATTTAGCTAATTGGATTTCTACAGAAAATGCAGATGTGTGGAATAGAGGGTGATTTAGCTAATTGGATTAGGAATTGGCTGGCAGATAGAAGACAGAGGGTGGTGGTTGATGGGAGATATTCATCGTGGAGTTCGGTGACGAGTGGTGTGCCTCAGGGGTCTGTTTTGGGGCCCCTGCTGTTTGTAATTTTTATAAATGATCTGGATGAGGGTATTGAGGGATGGATCAGTAAATTTGCAGATGATACTAAAGTTGGTGGTGTGGTAGATAGTGAAGAGGGGTGTTTTAGTTTACAGAGTGACTTGGACAAGTTGCAGAGCTGGGCCGAGAGGTGGCAAATGGAGTTTAATGTGGAAAAGTGTGAGGTAATGCACTTTGGCAGGAACAATAAATGTGTATAGTATAGGGCTAATGGTAGGGCTCTTAATAGTGTTGAGGAACAGAAGGATCTTGGTGTATGTGTCAATAGATCCCTGAAAGTAGGCAGTCAAGTGGATAAAGTTGTTAAGAAGGCATATGGAGTCTTAGCTTTTATTGGTAGGGGGATTGAATTTAGGAGCCGCAGCATCATGTTGCAACTGTACAAAACTCTAGTGCGGCCGCACTTGGAGTATTGTGTGCAGTTCTGGTCCCCACATTATAAGAAAGATGTGGAGGCATTGGAGAGGGTACAGAGGAGGTTTACCAGGATGTTGCCTGGTATGGAGGGCAGGTCCTATGAAGAGAGGTTGAAGGATTTGAGGTTGTTTTCGTTAGAAAGGAGGCGGCTAAGAGGGGATCTTATTGAAGCATATAAGATGATTAGAGGTTTAGATAGGGTGGACAGTGATAGCCTTTTTCCTAGGATGGAGAAAGCTAGCACGAGGGGACACAGCTTTAAATTAAGGGGTATGAGTTATAGGACGGATATCAGAGGTAGGTTCTTTACTCAAAGAGTGATTAGGGAGTGGAATGCCCTGCCTGCAGCTGTTGTAGATGCGCCAAGTTTGGTGGCGTTTAAGAGGTTAGTTGATAAGTATATGGAAGAGAAGGGAATGGTTTAGTTAGGAGGGGCATTGCTTTTTATTTTGGTCGGCACAACATCGAAGGCCAAAGGGCCTGTTCTGTGCTGTATTGTTCTATGTTCTATTACCTGATCCCGCTATGGCGGGGATCGCGGTGGGCAGGACACAAAATTTGCTAGATCAACCAAAGTTGACTTTGGATGGGAATTTACAGACTGGTGCTGGACAAGAGCAGAAAGTCACAGGCAATAATGGTGAATGTGGGTGTGCCTACACCACATGGACTGCAAAGGTTCAAGAAAGCAGCTCACCACCACCTTTTCACGGGCAATTTGGGATTGGAAACAAATGCTGGCCTAGCCAGCAATGCCCACATCCTGCAAAAGAATAAATAAAAAATGTCTCTTATTAGTCACTTTAAAAACAAGTCAAAACACCTTCTAAGAAACACATTGTGAAAGGCCAGCATGTGAAGTTCGAAATGCATCTGTTTTCCTTTCTTGCCGAGAGCAATCATGTTGCTTGACTGAGAGAAACCAGTATCATCAGCATAATTTTGAGCCTTTGATATCCTTGAGCCATATTACTATTGAGAACATCTAATAACAGTGACACAGCCTGATTACAAAAGCCAGCAAATGTGATCCTCTCACTGAGGATTGAGAAAGAATACTGCCAGGACTTTCTGACTCCTCTGCCCTGGTCACACACATAAATAGCCATGACACTGTTGCTCTGTCTTTAATTGAAGTGAATGACTTTGAGCATCATATTCTATTTGTTTCTTGAATTAAAATGGAAACAAAGCAGTTATGAGTTTTTGACTGGTGTTTATATTTAAACTTTATTTATAAGTATCACAAGCAGGCTTACATTCACACTGCAAGTAACTATGAAAATTCCCTTGTCGCCACAGTCTGCCACTGGTTTGGGTACACAGAGAATTTAGCATAGCTAATGCAAATAACAGGCAGATCTTTCCAACTGTAAGAAATATCGGATCACCTGGAGGAAATCCATTCACAGACAGTGACCTAAGCTGAGATTTGAACCTGGATCTCCTGGCCATTGAGGAAGTGTACCAGAAACTTATGACCCTCTGAGAGAAACAAAAATCTCCTCAGCTCTGTTATAGATGAGTAGCCTTGAACACCCTTTACCCATCAAAATCTTAAAGGTCTCAATCAAGTTGCCTCTTATTCTTCTAAACTCTACTGGATACAAACCTAGCCTCTCCGACATGGCATGTTGGCACAGTGGTTAACACTGCTGCCTCACAGTGCCAGGCTCCTACGTTCAATTCCAGCCTCAGGTGACTGTCTGTGTGGAGTTTGCACATTCACCCCTTGTCTGCGTGGGTTTCCTCCTGGTGCTCTGGTTCTCTCCCAGTTGAGATTGATTGGACATGCTAAATTGACCATAGTGTCGGGGAGATTAGCAGGATAATTGGGATTATGAGAATAGGGCCAGAGTGGAGTTATGATCAGCACAAACTTGATGGGCCAAATGGCCTCCTTCTGTACTATAGATTCTATGATTCTATGACCTTCCTCAACAGAAACCTACCCATTCCTGATATTAGTCGAATAAGCCTTGTCTGAATGGCTTCTTATGCATTTATGTCCTTCCTTAAGGAGAAAAATACAATACAACACTCTTCACAATTTATTTTCCCATCTACCTTTGTGTCATCAACAAATTTAGCAAATGTTCCTTCATTCAAATCATATATATAGATTGCAAAAAGTTGAAGCCCCAACACTGATGTGGCACACCACTCGTCACATCCAGGCAATGAGAAAAAAAAAACATTTACCCAACATTTTGTTGCCACATTTGATCAAACTATGCTTTGTTACCAAGAAAGGCATGCTGGGAGCAACACTAGATATACATTAAAATGAGATGTCATGAAGCTACTTTTGTGCCCAACAGCACGCAATAAAGATAGCTAAGCTATGCAGCAGAGTGATGCAAAAGATAAGGCTAAAAAATACTATCTTCAGACAAAAGTACAGAATGGATGATCCATCTAGGCCTCCTCCAGAGATCTCCAACATACCTCTCACCTCACCTCTTGTGTTCAGCTGTTTTGCCATATTTGGCAGGAGGATATGCTATTCTACCCCAGTCCTATGCACATCATGGCTACCACTGACGTCACAAATTGCCTGTTAAAAGTGGAAAGGAGCTGCAAGCAGATTGCGCATACTGACACAGACATCAAGTTTCTACAAAGATGCAAGAAAGCAGATAAGGTCAAAACCTACTCAGCCCAACTTATAACACAGACTACACTGAGAGACTTTGCCAACGTACCTCTTTCACACTCCTCAACCACCTCATACATCAGCTCTACAACAAATGCAGCAACCTGGAAACCAAGGTAGAATCCATATTCTCGATTTACACTCAGGACGCAGACCAGCTGCGAAACTCAGCCAAGCAGGTGAGACAACAGAACTAGGCCAAGTACGTGCACACCAAGAACACAAAATTTGACAAACACGAGATCATCACCAGCAGCAACCAAACCTCCCCTGGTACCACACAGAGACTGATAGCCAAGTTCCGCACACATGAGGACAGTCTTAACAAGGATCTTGGCTTCATGTCACACTACCTGTAACCCCCGTGACTTGCCTGGGTTAGCAAAAAACCTCACTTACTGTGCTGTCTGGAGAAAATACGCATTTCTCTAACCAATGCTCAGGATTCCCTTCACACACATTGTTAGCCACTTTAACACTTGAATAGCAGGTTAGATGTAAGGATTTGCATTCTAATCAGCAATCTGGGACTGTCTGTGCTGATATGTGTGCTATTGCAGACCAGAACACCGCATTTGCCTGACGAAGACGAAAAGGTCGAAAGCTCGCAGATTTACTATCAAATAAATTGGTTGGATTTAAAATTGGTGTTGCTAGATTCTTACTGAGTTCTTACCACACAGGGAAGTCCATGGTCAACTTATCATACTACACCTTTCGATCAGATGAAATCGAAGTTCTCAGCTGAGGGCTCAATTTCTGCCCCACCACTAAAATGGCCCTCATCAGTCTCACAACAGGCGCTGAGGAATTCATCAGATGAATGAGGCTGCGGGAGTTCTTCCACAAACACCAAGAGGCCAACAGCAAACATAATGAGACAGCCAACGAACTGCAACGCTGACAGAGAGATCTGCAGTGCAACAACCAAAGAAGAAAGTGTCGAATTGGACCACTCCGGAAGACTGCTGCCTTTGACTTGACATGTATGCCCAAGCGGTCGGGGGGGGGGGGGCATCAATGCCAGATTCATTAGCCACACCCACAAGCCAGCTCCAAACAACACTCAAGTAGAACGCAATGTCATCCACGCTCTCGATACCAATTGCACCATTGTCATTAAACCAGCAGACAAAGGAGGGGCCGCTGTCATACTGAACGGAATTGATTAGTGCAAAGAAGTATACAGATAACCAAACAACAAGGGACACTGCAGACAGTTACAAAGAATACACTTTTCAACACAACAGACTGATCAAGACCTTTCATCCAGACCTTCAGACCATCCTCCATGCTCTCATCCCACGTACTCCACACATTGGAGACCTGTACTGCCTCCCAAAGATACACAAGGCCAACACACCCAGCCGTCCCTTCATATCAGGTAATGGGGCCCTGCAGGCGAACCTCTCCGGCTACGTCGAAGGATTCCTGAAATCCATCATACAAGAACCCCCAGCTTCTGTCGCGACATTACAGACTTCTTACAGAAACTCAGCACATATGGAGCAATTGAACCTGGAGCACTCCTTGTCACAATGGGCGTTTTGGCACTCTACACTAGAAAGCCCCATGATAACGGCGCTGCAGCTGCCTCAATACTCAGTGCTGACTACTGCCAATCTCCAGACACAATTCTACAACACATTCACTTTATCCTGGACTACAATGTCTTCACCTTCAACAATCAATTCTTCAGCCAGACACATGGAACAGCCATGGGGACCAAATTCACACTTCAATATGCTAACATCTTCATACACAGATTGAAACAAGACTTCTCCACTGCACAGGACCTTCAAACCTATGCTATACACTAGATACATTGATGACATTTTCTTCTTTTGGACTCATGGTGAACAATCACTGAAAGAACTATATGATGATATCAACAAGTTCCACCCCACCATCAATCTCAATGGAGTACACTCCAGAATTGGTTGCATTTTTGGACACATGCATTTCCATCAAGAACGGCCACTTCAGCACTTCACTGTAAAGCAAGCCCACGGATAACCTCAAGATTTGCCACTTCTCCAGCCTTCCACTCTAAACATGTTAAAGAAGCCATCCCCTATGGACAAAGTCCTCCGTATCTGCTCGGATAAGGGGGATCCCAATAGACACCTACAGACGCTAAAAGATGCCCTTGTAAGAACAGGATATGGTGCTCAACTCATCATTCGACAGTTCCAACAAATCCCAGTGAAAACCCGCACCGACCTCCTCAGAAGACAAACACGGGACATAGTGAACAGAGTATCTTTCATCATCCAGTTCTTCACTGGAGCGGAGAAGCTATGGAATCTTCTCCGGAGCCTTCAACATGTCATTGGTGAAGACATCTTGCCAAGGCTACTCCCATATCCCCACTTCTTGCCTTCAAACCACCACACAACTTCAAACAGACCATTGTACACAGCAAACTACTCAGTCTTCAGGAGATCAATGACCACAAAACTAAACAACCCCACAACAGTAACCTCTGCACCATATGCTGGTTCATCGACATTGCTGCCATCATCTCACATGAGTATATCATGCACTACATACATGGTACATACTCTTGTGACTTGGCCAATGTTGCCTACCTGAGACACAGCAGGAAAGGATCAGTGAGACAATGCATATACTACGACAATGGATGAATGGGCACCGCTCCACAATCATCAGGCAGGAGTGTTGTCTTCCTGTCAGGGAACAATTCAGCAGTCAAAGGCATTCAGCCTCTCATCTTCAGATAAACATTCTCCAAGGTAATCTTCAAGACATATGACAACGCAGAATTGTCGAGCAGAAGCTGATAGCCAAGTTCCGCACACATGAGGATGAGCTCATCTGGGATCTTGGATTCATGTTACACTACCTGTAACCCTCACAACTTGTCTAGCTTTGCAAAATCTCACTAACTGTCCTGGCTTGAGATAATTCACATCTCTTTAACCTGTGCTTAACCCTCTGTCCACTCCACTTGAATTATCTGTACCAGTAAAAACTTGATTACACTTAACACTCGCATTCCAACCATTATCTTGTAATTGAGTTTGTCTATATATGCCCTGTCTGTAAAATAGATCCTGCATTCACCTGATGAAACGGCAATGCTCTGAAAGCTTGTGCTACCAAATGAACTAGTAGAACTTTAACGTGGTGTTGTGAGACTACTTACTGTGCCTACCTCAGTCCAACGCCAACAACGCCACATCATGCTTTCCATATTTGAACTAAGATTGCAATGAGGTCAGGAGCTGTGTGACCCTGGTGGAAACCAAATTGAGCCTCAGTCAGCATTTCATTGCTGACCAAGATCCATTAGATTGCATTGTCAATAACATCAAATGTTATGTTGTTGAAGAGCAAGAGTAGACTTAAGGGATGGGTTTTGGCTGATTAGATTTGTTTCTTGTGGATGAAGCATATGTAAGCAACTCCCACATTTCTAGATGCCAGTTTTTTGGTTATGCTAGAATTGTTTGGGCATAGCAGTTCTGGGACACAATTCTTTAGTATTATTGATAGAATATCGTTAGCATTTATAGCCTTTGCAGTATCCAGTGCCTTCAGTTGTTTTTGAATATCACATAGAATGAATCAAATTGATTGAGACTGATGTTTGTGATGCTGGGGACCTCTGGAGGAGGCCTAGATGGATCATCCAGTCTGTACTTCTGGCTGAAAATTGTAATATTTTAGCTTTATCTTTTGCACTACTCTGCTGCATAGTTTAACTATCTTTATCACATGCTGTTTCTACTGCTTGGCACACAAGTAGCTTCATGACACATTTTTATGTATGCCTAGTGCTGTTCCTGGCATGCCCTCCTGTATTCATTCAATTAGGATTAAACCTTTGCCATAATGATATTGGTAGAGTGAAGGATATGCTGGGCCATGTTCTTTCAGATTGTGATTGAATGTAATTCTGTTTCTATTGACAGTCCACAGTGCCTCATGGGTACTGAGTTTTGAGTGGCCAGATCTGTTTGAAATTTATCTCATTTAGTCTGTTGGTAGTACCAAGCAATATGATGGGGGACATCCTCAATGTAAAGACAGAACTTCATCTCCACAATGGCTATGTGATGATCATTCTTACCAATGCTGACATGGACATGGACAGAGGCAGATGCAATCTTCCATACAGGTAATCTAAATGCTATGCCTATTATAACCCGGCCATGTCAGTCTGTTGTTTGCTAACAAACCGCTTTGGTGAAGAACATTGAAATCTTCACTATAGTACAATTTGTGCCATTATTAGCCTCAATGCTTCTTCCAAGTAGTACTCAGCATGGAGGAGTACTGATACATCAGCTGAGGATGGAAGAGAATGGGTGGGCAGTAGATGGTAACCTGCAATAGGTTTCCTTATTTAACCTTATGCCATGAAACTTCATGGGACCCAAAGTCAATGTTGAAAGATTCCACAGCAATTTCCTCTTGACTGTGTACCACTTTACATAAGCTTCTGACCATGACACAGCGATAGTGATGTTGGGGACATGCCTGTCAGTATGATTCAGTGAATCTGGTCAACTGTTGTATAGTCAGCCTGTGATATAGCTGTTCAAACTTTAGTGAAAGTTAGTAGGGAGGACTTCACAGGGTTGGCAGAGCTGTCTTTGCTGTTGTCATTTCGGGCACCCAGTTCAATGCTAGGTGATCTGTTTGATTTCATTTCTTTCTGACCTTGTAGCAGTTTGATACAAGAAGGTAGCATGCTTGGCCAATTCTGTGGTATCTCAGAGTCAATCACATTGCTATAGGCCTGGAATCAGATGTAGGTGAGACCAGGTGAGGACAGCAGATTCTGCCCCATAACGGACAATGGTAAATTTTTTAGTAAATATAAAGGTTTTTACAACAATCAACAATGTTTTCATGATCATCATTACCGTGATTAGTGTGTAATTCCAGACTTATTTGTGGGTGATTTATGATTAGCCATGAGCATTAATTGCGATGTGGATGCAAAATCTTACGACGTCTGGAAAACAAGATTTGCGGTAACAGGGTCCCATCTTCTAATTTTCCCACCCCTCCCTCGTTATGTGGCAAAGTTTCCACACAAGAACCTAATTTTCATAATTTATAATATCATTAAAGAGTACGATATGCCTCTGTTTGCTTCCCCCGCAGTCGAAATTACCCCCTTTCCAATGTGATGTTACATCACTGACATTTCTAACTGATTTTGAAAAGTATGAACCAGGCAAAGTGAAGAGCTGGCTGGGGGACAGTGGGGAAGGACTTATTCGCAAAATAAGTCTGAAAGTAACAACTATATTTAAAACAATTAATATTTTATTAGCTGTCATGAATTCTCATTCGGTTCGATTTAGCCATTACTTAACTGCCACTGAAATGATGTCCCCTCCCTTGGTGCAAGAAATAACAAACCCTATCATTCTTGGGTGGCACGGTTATCAGCACTGCTGTCTAACAGTACCAGGGATCCGGTTTCAATTCCAACCTTGGGTGACTGTGTGGAGTTTGCACTTCCTCCCCATGTCTGCGTTGGTGCTCCATTTCTTGCCACAGACCAAAGATGTGCAGGTTGGGTGGATTGGCCGTGCTAAATTGTCCCTTAGTGTCTAAAAATGTGTGTAGGTTAGATGGATTAGCCATGGTAAATATATGAGGTTTGGGGGATTGGGTGTGAGTAAGAGTCTGGTTGAGATGCTCTGTTGCAGAATCGGTATAGACTCAAAGGGTCCAATGGCCTCCTCCTGCACTAAAGGGATTCTATGAGTCTAATATTCAATTTCTTAATGTGAGTTTGGAAAGGAGCATTATTGTATATGACCTGTCATGAATGACATGTGAGAATGGCAAGACATATTTAAATGTCTGAATGCTGCACACACAAGCAGATAGATTCCACCATTCTTTCTTAGTCAGTAATTTTATACTTCTGAAAAACCTTAAGGGTAAGTTGTACTTTATATCAAAAGCTGATTAATTGAAAGATGGCTTAAGTGAGTTTGCATTCAGTGTTAATTACATGCAGACAACAAGATGCCAAGTTGTTGCCCACACTTTTGAATCTTTATTGCACTTAAGCACTACAAAAGAAGTTATGTGGCAGACTTTTGTCTGTAAGCTCTGATGTAAAGCGTTGCCTGTATCACAATCTGATAATAGATCCTGTTTAATTTTCTCACCATTGAATTCAATGGAAAGAAAATCACTCAGTTTCTGTTATCCGTGTGCCTTCCCAGCAAGCCAGATTTTCAACTCTGTGCTCGGCCAAGACAACATTTTCCATTCAGGCAGTAAAGATAAAATTTACTTTTATATTGATCTATCCAGGTGAGATTTTGTCGAGCCGGGTTGCCAAGGTATGACGCTTTGCTGTAGTTTCCCTGTTGCAAGTAAATACTTTGAGTTGACATCACAGCAAAGTCTCTGTTCACACTAATCCTTCTTTACTTTTGATTGACTGCTTTAGTATCATGACTTAAACTTCGCAGAATTAAATATTTTGTCGTGTCCTGTGGATGCATTAGTCTAAATTCCATTGCTAGTGTATGCTATAAGTTTACTTTTGGCAGCAAACACTTATGACGACAATTTTGTTATTTTACTATTTTTTTTGCTCAATAGTATTAACCCTTCAAAAGACAGATTAATAGCTTAAGGAAAAAAATGAATCACCCCAGCAATGAAATACCTCCAGTTAATATTTTTGGTGAAATATTTGTTCAGAATGTTTCACAACAATATTGCAATAAATTGTACAGTTGCATTGAAAGAGAATCTGGATTAGTACATGGGAAGAAGGGAAGAGAGGGATATCTCAATAGGATAAGATGAATGAAAGTGGAGGGGAGGCTTGTGTGATACCTGAACACCAGCAGAGCCCTGATGGAAAGAATGGTCTGTTTCTGTGCTGTTATGTAATTCCATGAAGCCAAAACAGGAAAGACCATCTTTTACTCATTCTTGTTAAATAGTTTAGGGATGGTTTAATCCCCATGTCTGCATCAAAGTTCACATGAAATATACAAACATGGAAATATATTTCCTGAGTGCTCTGAAAATCCACAGCCAAATCTTATTGCATTGAGGACATTATTTCAATCACATTTTTCCTCCAATATAAATGAATCAGGGAGGGTAGATTGAATGATCTTTTCTGAGTGGAGAGGAAGATTGCTCTTACAAATCTTCCCACACACCTGGACATTACCAACAAGTGCTGCACAAAGAACACAGTCATTTTACCTCCTGCTGGACATTGGAAAATATGCACGTTATCATTCATTAGATTATCCAGGTCTGGCCATGGGCTTTATTTTATTACTCTGAAGCTAAATTGTCTGATGTATGTTGACATTTATGCAAGGGGTATGGCATTATTTATGGAATAAACTCACCATAGAGTGAACTGGCAAGTATCAGTGAGAAAGAGATTGAAATGAAATCGTAATGAGAATCTTTTTGCTTAAGTAGCAATATTAGAATTTGTGAATAAGATTGCTAAATTGGGAGTAAATTTGCATATTGATTGACTTGACCTGTGTTCTCCTTCTTTAGGCATTCAACCTGGCTTCAATTTATCAAGATAGCTCAAAAATACTCAAACTGCTTGCATCAATTTAATGTTTAAAGTCATTTAAGTTTTCCACATGTTTCATATTCCTAACCAATTAAAGACATATTTACAGTAAACTTTTATTCACCCTAAATCCAGCAAACAATAGTTTGAAAATAGTATAATGAGTCTTGTACAGAAGTATTTGAAATATAAAATGGAAATACGCCTTGCTGCACATCGAGTGCTTGAGCATCTGAAGAGTTAAGAATGGGACTGGGCATCATACATTTATCATGGAACATGCAGTGGAGTTTTTGCCCTGTTTCCGATTGACATCATTTTTCCAGGGTTCCTTGATGTCACATCCAGTTAGATGCTGCCTTGATATCAAGGGCAGTCATTCTCACTTTATCTCTTGAGTTCAGCCCTTTTGTCCATGCTTGGACCAAGGTTGTACTGTGGTCAGGAGCTGATGATGCTATAATTGGCTAGATTGGATTTTTCCTGATTCTTATGGACAGGGAAAACTGGGCAATTTTCCAATTGTCGCATAGATGCCAGTGTTTTAATTATAGTTGGACCATTTGGCTAAAAGTGTGCAACATTTGTATATATATATATATATATACATATATATATATGCAACATTTGCACATATATGCAATGCTTGTCATTAATATTGTGAGCACCAAAAATATAATGCAGTGTTAGTTTGTGTGTTCAATAGGTGATCCCATGGCGACCATCAGACAAACCAGAGAGCACAAATTTTATACAGCAGCATCATGCAATGCTGTTAATTTGACAGGAAAATATCCCATTAGTTTTTTATAACACTGAGCAGGTAATAACCCCAATTTATTTGACTGCCTCAACCTTCATTAACATGTTCCACATATTATACCAGAGGACACAATGGTTGTAAGTTCATATTTGAGGAAAGATAAAATCCTTGCAGGCCGGAAAAACTGCACAAGATCTTTCTATTCTGTAGAAGAATTGGAAGACTCTCTTCGGCATGATAATATTCAACATAATTATTTCGTGCGATTGGATAATACTAATTTCACAGGGTGGAAAGATAAGTGACTCTAAGCAGAAAATTAGAATGATTGAACATAGGTCAATGAGAGGCATTGGAGCGCAGAGGTATCTCTATGTGATGCAACTCTTAAGGGGCCAAAGGACAAATCTGAATTTTTCAGAATTTTATTTGTGTTTTCTTGATCAACAGGTCAGAAGTCTCAGATATTTGCTACCATGTAACACAGTTAATACACCAAGATAGTGTGGGATAGTAGGTAAGTAGGCAAAAGGATAAGAACAATATCATGAGAAAAGACCCTTGAAAATCATGTGCAGCGTAAAACACGTTACTAATTCACTATGAGTCTATTATGCAATCCTGTCCATAAGACCACAAGACATAGGAGAAGAATTATGCCATTCAGCTCATCAAGTCTGCTCCACCATTCAACCATGACTGATATGATTCTCATCCCAATTCTCCTGCCTCCTCCCTGTAACTCTTGATAACCTTAATTATCAAGAACCTATCTATCTCTGCCTTAAGGATATTCATTGACCTAGCCTCCACAGCCCTGTGTGGCAATAAGTTCTATAGATTCACCGCCCTCTGGCTGAAGAAATTTCTCTTCATCTCAGTTTTAAAGGAGTGTCCCTTCTCTCTGAGGTTGTGCTCTCCCACTAGTGGAAACATCATCCACTCTAACTAGGCCATTCAGTATTCTGTCCTGGAATTTCCACAGTACAAAATCTACTCAGTAAACTTCCAATAACACCAAAATAAACAAATTCTAGCCTTGATTTCTATGATTCATGATTCATGATTCTATCCTTTGTTTGTAAGGTAATTATAGGTAACAGGGGCCATCTAACTCACCTCATTTCATCCATCCAAATGACATACAAAGATATGGACATAGATAATAGGAGCTGAAGTAATGTATTTCCTCACCCCTCCAAGCCTACTCCACCATTTGAAAACATTGCCTATATAATACCAGTGACGACAACTCAAAAGTACTTAACTGGCTGTAAAGCGATTTGCAACATTATGAAAAGTGCTTCATAAATGTAGGTTTTGTCTTTCTTTCATTACACGTACATGCAGTAGGCAAAGTGACAGTCGTAATGGTGAAATTAGAGGCCCAATGCTGATTCTCTAAGGATAATTATTCACAGAGCAATCAACTGATGTTCATAAAGTGGCTACAAAGAAATTACTACTTTTACAAAAAATTCAACGGTACCTAATACAACCTTACCTATCTGAAATTTGTGGCACCGATCCATAATATAACATGAATGGCAGTTGCTCATTTAATTCTAATAATGCTATCTCCATGATTTGCCAATCAGACATCTACCAACAGTTCAGGAAAAATGTAGATTGAATTGTTGTTCTGAATGTTTTGTAGTAGAATGATACATGATACAAAAATTCAGGATGTTCTTAACTCAGGAAATGGATTGTTTTCTCTTTCCTCAGAAACCTTCATATAAAAAAATTGTGTTGTACATTGTAAACTTTCAGTCAATCCTAAGAAGGAGGAGGAATTTGTAAAACCTTTCTTTATGCAATCTCCTCACGGTAAATGGGGATTGCAACACCCTTCCCCAGCTCTCCAAAATCCACCCTAACCCTCTACCCCAACTATCATCCACATCAACTCACCCATACACCTCACCATCCCTTCATCTCAATCCAGCTCCCTCCTCACACCCCTTGTTCCGCCATCATCTCTGCTGAAACACACACTACTGCCTTTATGGGATGTGAACACCACAAGCTGGGCTAACACTTGTTACCCATCCATAATTGCTCTTGAGAAGGTCATGTTAAGCTGTCAACTTGAACTGTTGCAGCCCCATGTAGTATCGGTGCACGCAAAGTGCAGTTAGGGAGCAAGTTCCAGGATTTTAACCCAGCAACAGTGGAGGAAAGGAGATATATTTCCAACTCAGGTTGGTTCTTGTTAATGTCTAACCTCCTATATAGAAAGAAATCTGCAGTCCTTCCTCACTATGGAGGCACAATGGTTAGCACTGCTTCTTCACAGCAACAGCGACCCAGTTTCAATTCCCAACTTCAGTCATCATCTGTGTCGAATCTATGCATTCTTCCTGCATCTGCATGAGTTTCCTCTGGGTGCTCCAGTTTCAAAGAACAAAAAAAATTACAGCACAGAAGAGGCCCTTCAGCCCTCTAAGACTGTACCGAACATGTTGCCAAAGTATGGCAACAGAGGATTTTCACAGTAATTTCACTTCAGTAAGCCTATTTGTACATTAATAAATGATCCTAACCTTCCCCTGCACCAAATTGCTCCACTCCAACCCCTCATCTCTTTACCAAGTACTGATGTCCCCATCCCCTCACTTCATCACAATCCCACACACTGCCACCTATACAGCTTCTAATTAACTCTAAAATGATGACACAGATTTATTGGGGGCGATTCTCCCATCCCACTGCGTTGATTGTTTAGTGCTGCAGGCCGGGAGATTCTAGTGCTGGCTGATTCATGCAATGCACGTTAGGAGTTCAAACCTGAGCATGTCTCCCAGCCCTGGATTTCTGACACTGCCAGCTCCGTGTCAGAAATCAGTGCAGAGCTGCATTATATATTCAGACCCTGATTTTAGTATGATGTAAATACAATGAAAGGCCCAGGACTGAGGTCTCCGAGCCCGCTAGGATCTCCCCTCCGTCCCTCTCCCCACCAGGAGTGTTTCACTCCATCAGGGCCTTCTATAGCTCCCCACTAATATAGAGCTGACCTTCCGACACCACTAGATTGAATGTGACGGGCAATTCAGGCAGTGCCAGCCTGGGCCAACTGGCACTGTCCAAGGGGCAAAGTGCCAATATCCAGAGGGCATCTTGGCACTTACCATAGGCTATAGAACAGTGACGAGGGGGTGTAGCCTAATGGAGCAGGGCCTGGTGTCATTGTGCAATGCGGATTGGTGTGCGAGAGAGGCCAGCAGTCAGGGTTGGCCATTGGGGTAGGGGGAGGGCAGCCTGCTAGGGGAGTGTCAGGGCTGAAGGAGGGGGTGGTCAGCACAGCTGGGGGGAGGTTTGGGACTGCCACTGGGAATGGGGCTGGGAAATCAATATAGGCTGGAAAGGGGTGGAGTGTCGAGCTGTGGGGGGATGAAAGGGCCAGTCTTGCAGGATTCAAGGGCTGTCTAGCAATCAAGCTGGCCAGCAATTGGAAGGCCATTGAGCATGTGCCGATCTCGGAGCTGACAGATTTGTGACCCACTCAATGCTATGCTGCCGACCTCTCCAATGGGAATAGGCCCCATCCACTGATTTTTGGAGTGAATCATCTCATATGCTCTGCAGTGCACAGAATATGGGAGATTGTTTTTGAACTCCTGCTGAAAAAAAACAATGTGATTTACTCCAGTTGTCATGTGAATCCAATACATTTTTTTGGAAAATTTGCCTCATCAGTTTTCAAGCAAATATCTAATCGGAAGTGGACATTTAAAAGCAAAATCTCAGAACCACTAAGCTGTCTGAAATTTGGAAGGAGCAGAAGTTTCCATTCGTAGCTGCTGCCAGCAAAACTGACCTGAAACACTGGCTTTAAAAGATTCAAACTGTCAGGGTAATTTTTTTTTAATAAAACATGCTGGGCTCCTCCATCAATGAGGATTGAAGTATTATTCATGGACCTTCTCATCTTGTTAGTTATTTAATTTTACGTATCATCATTCACAAGTGGATGCAATAGGACTGCAGAACTTCAATCTGACCCATTGGTTATGCAATCACTTCGCTCTCTGATGAACCAAAATGTGGATTGAGGTCTCACAAGCATATCCTTAGCTCTATATGTTTCACAAGCCAGGTTGAAGGGATAATGAAGAATTTCCTCACCATTTTCAGGGTGGTTGTGGTGCATCAGCACCACTGGTGAAAAAAACACAGCAGGAAGTTGTTTCTGGAACTCTTACACCTTTGAATCTCTTCTATTGAGTATTCTCATGTTTTTGCCCACCTGGTTTTTCACCCATCCAAGTATGCAGCTATTTCAGAATAAGAACCGTGGCAAAGTAGCAGTGAGTATCTTGGGTTTGCATTGCTGAGCTGTATGCAGTGTAGCTGCTGTCAAAATCATGTGACTTTGCTTTGATTTGATGTTTTGATTTGATTTATTATTGTCACATGTATTAGCATATGATGAAAAGTATTGATTTTTGATTGCTATACAGACAAAACATACCATTCATAGACTACATAGGGGAGAAGGGAAAGAGAGAGTGCGGTATATAGTGTTACAGTTATAGCTAGAGTGTAGAGAAAGATCAACTTAATATAAGGTTTGTCCATTGAAAAGTCTGATGGCAGTAGGGAAGAAACTGTTTTTGAATCAGTTGGTACAGGATCTTTTGTATATTTTTCCCAATGGAAGAAAGTGGAAGAGAGAATTTCCGGCATGCATGAGGTCCTTAATTATGCTGGCTGCTTTGCCAAGGTAGTGGGAAATGTAAATACAGTCAATGGATGGAAGGTTGCTTTGTGTGATGGATTGGGCTACATTTACAGCACTTTGTAGTTTCTTGCAATCTTGGTCCAAGCAGGGGTCAAATCAAGCTGTGATACATCCGGAAAAGGTGCCTTTGTAAAAATTAGTGACAGGTGTACAAAGAACAAAGAACAAAATAATGGACATGCTGAATTTCCTTAGCCTCCTTTGAACGTAGAGGTGTTGATGAGCTCTCTTAACTGTAGTGTCAGCATAGAGGGACCAGGACACATTGTTAGTGATCCAAACACCAAGAAACTTAAAGCTCTCAACTATTTTCACTTCACCCCCTTTGATAAAGACAAGGACATGTCCTCTGTTATGTTTTCTGAAGTCAATGACTATCTCCCTCATTTTGTTAACATTGAGGGGGAGATTATTGCTGTCACACAATTTCACCAGTTTCTCGACCTCTTTCCTGTGCTCCGTCTCATCACTGTTTGAGATCTGACCCATTGCAGTGGTGTCATCAATAAATTTGAAAATCCATTTGGAGCAGAAATTGACGACATAGTCATGACTGTATTAGGAGTGTGTGCATAAGTGTACATCTGATACAGATATGTGTGATTGTAGGAGTGTTTTGAAATTTTTCAACTCAAAATGTTTTTCAGAACCTTTTTTTTTTGTAAGTTTTGCATTGAGACATCTGGCTTTGCTTTTCCTAGCACTGGAGACTAGCAAATAGGCAGCGCCTCCTGCCACCTTCAAACAGGGGCAGGTGTTTCATTCTATCGGGCATACCCTTGCGTGATATTGTCATGGAATAGCAAGATAAAGCAAAGGAGTGTCAGCCAGTTTCATTGAAAAAGTCATTTCATCTAATCACTAAAGAAGGAACAAGCTTGAATTTACCTAGTGCTTTTCATTATCTCTGGACATTGCCAAAATGCTTTACTTGGAAGTTAGAATACAGAACAATGTTATATCATCATTTACCCTCCATGAAAGCACATAGATCTAGATTATTTCTTACAATTGAAGGCAGAGTTGTATTTACAATTGGCATTTAGTTAAGCAGCAACCTTGCAACAATCATGGGATGAGGACATATATTGTCAAATCATTGCTATCGGGAAAGCATAACGGCTGTTTTAGATTTCTCTTGTTTGGCCACCATATGCCCAGAAGCATGACATTTGCTATATTGAGTATCTCAGTGCATGGTACCAACTTGAGCTATCTTTAAACATATCTCACTGTGAAAGGTCAATTGTGAACATACTATTTTTGGATGTTGAAAGATATGTTACTGCCCAGGCCAGGGATACTGTTTAATTCAGTTGGCTGGACAGCTGGTTAGTGATGCAGGGCAACTCCAAAACTTTTCAATTCTTATACTGGCTGAGGTTGTTTATGAAAGCCCATCTTCTTAACTTCTCACCTGAGTATGGTGATCATTGGGTTAAATCATCACCAATTAGCTCCCCCCCCACATCTCGGACTGTGGTGACTTTATCACTCAGGATGGGCAAGGAAGTAGAGTGTTCAGTGTGTTGCCTTACCAGCCCTGATGAGGTAATTGAACTTTTTGTGCCACTCTTCTGCAGTCCTTGAGGTGATGGAGTTGGCAGTCAGTCCCGATATTTGAGTTGTATTCTTCATAGGCTTGATGGTACACTTATCCAACAGTCTACAAAATCTACCTTCTCAAGAAACCTTAAGGGTCAGCATCTGTAATGTCCTGTGATCTTCTTTGCTTTTGCTTGTGTTCTACTGTTTTTGGGCCAGATGGTACAAAAATGACATAAAGAACAAACAAATGGTGGGTAAAACAGCCATGGGGACCAAATTTGCACCTCAGTATGCCAACATCTTCATACATAGGTTCAAACAAGACTTCTTCACCACAGGAGATCTTCAACCAAGGTTATATACTAGATACATTGATAACATCTTTTTCCTTTGGACTCATGGTGAACAATCATTGAAACAACTGTATGATGATATCAACAAGTTCCATCCCACCATCAGACTCACCATAGATTATTCTCCAGAATCAGTTGCATTCTTGGACACACGTATCTGCATCAAGGACAGTCACCTCTGTACCTCACTGTACCGAAAACTGACAGACAACCTCACAATGCTCCACTTCTCCAGCTTCCACCCTAGACACGTTAAAGAAGCCATTCCCTATGGACAAGCCCTCCGTATACACAGAATTTGCTCAGATGAGGAGGATCGTGACAGACACCTCCAGACGCTGAAGGATGCCCTCGTGAGAACAGGATATGGCGCTCGACTCATCGATCGACAGTTCCGACGTGCCACAGTGATAAACCGCACTGACCTCCTCAGAAGACGAACACGGGACAAGGTGGACAGAGTACCCTTTGTTGTCCAGTACTTCCCCGGAGCGGAGAAGCTACGACATCTTCTCCGGAGTCTTCAACATGTCATTGATGACGATGAACATCTCGCTCGGGCTATCCCCACCCCCCCACTTCTTGCTTTCAGACAACCACACAACCTCAAACAGATCATTGTTCGCAGCAAACTACCCAACCTTCAGGAGAACAGTGACCACAATACCACACAACCCTGCCACAACAACCTCTGCAAGACATGCCGGATCATAGACATGGACGACATCATCAAACGTGAGGATACCATTCACCAGGTACACGGTACATACTCTTGCAACTCGGCCAACGTTGTCTACCTAACACGTTGCAAGAAAGGATGTCCCGAAGCATGGTACATTGGGGAGACCATGCAGACACTACAACAGCGGATGAATGAGCATCACTCAACAATCACCAGGCAAAACAGTTCCCTTCCTGTGGGCGAACGCTTCAGCAGTCATGGGCATTCGGCCTCCGACCTGCGGGTGAATGTTCTTCAAGGGGGCTTTCGTGATACACGACAGCGCAGAGTCGCTGAACAGAGACTGATAGCCAAGCTCCGCACACATGAGGACGGTCTTAACAGGGATCTTGGCTTCATGACACACTATCTGTAACCCCCGTAACTTGCCTGGGTTAGCAAAAAACCTCACTTACTGTGCTGTCTGGAGAAAATACACAATTCTCTAACCAATGCTCAGGATTCCCTTCACACACATTGTTAGCCACTTTAACACTTGAATAGCAGGTTAGATGTAAGGATTCGCATTCTAATCAGCAATCTGTGACTGTCTGTGTTGATATGTGTGTGATTGCAGACCAGAACACTGCATTTGCCTGACGAAGGCACAAGAGTGTCGAAAGCTTGCAAATTTACTATCAAATAAATCGGTTGGATTTGAAATTGGTGTTGCTAAATTCTTACTGAGCTCTTACTACCCCAGTCCAATGCCGGCATCTCTACATCACCTTTAGGAATGTCAGGCTAAGCTTAGTCTGACGACATTGACCCATCAACAGCTCTACTGGGCTATCCCATAATTAGAAGCGAGCTTTAGCTTCCTTTGGGTTGCAATATTATTCATTCCACATACTGAACAATCCCTTAACAGTTTCCAAAGTGCTAATCTGTACACAGTGTTCTGCCAATTTCTGTCAAGAATTTAGTAACAGGTTCTCCAGGGAAATTAGCTGCCATGTTAACCCTTAGCATTTCAATATAGCAAATGGCTTTGAGTCACTTTAGTCTGCTACCACATCTACGAATTTGTCAATAGATTTTGAATCTAATTTGCTGCTGAGGTTAAACTTCTTATGAAGCTGAACATCGGGACCCCACAAGCAGTCTGAAGGATAACTTCTTGCCAGTCATTTCCTTCTATCCATTTGCCTAGAAGAAATGTCTCATTCTTTCGACATACTGGGGTCAGTTCTCCACATCTGCTTCATAAGTTTCCAGTTTCCCCAAGTAGCAGCATTTTTAATATCTCCCTGTCGCTGTCTTACCAGGTTCGTTGAAAGGCAAGGTTGTCCGGAACTTTTCTTGTTCCCCATTGTCAGTATAATGATGAAGGAAGCTCTATTGGAAAAGAACATACTTTATTACAGAATTTATTAAATATAGTTTATTTCATATTTTGTTACAGAAATATATTACAGTATATTATTTATACTGAACCTGGAATCTGAAGGCACACGTGCTGCTCATCTCCAATAGTTCACGTTGCAGTTCGGAAAGAAGTTGTAATTGTCCTTGTCATGAATCAGGAAGAATGATTGGAAAGGGACATCTTTGACTACAGAATGCAAAGTGAAACCACGATTGTGACATACATACACAAATGCGTTGCTGAGACCATATTTCTGACCTGCCTTATAAAAGGTTCAGCTGAGCAGGCCACTGCCTGTTACCAGGGGAACTCATAATCAATGAATCCCATGAACTTCATAGGTGTTATCACAATATTAACGTTCTGAATTCATGAATTGTACCCCTAACTTAAAGGACATTTTAAAGATGCAATTTTGCATCTTAGTTTATAATTGCAGAATGTCAGCATGTTGGACATTATTGTGACTGAGATGAACAGACCACGTGTAATGAATGAATGCGCCCTAGTAAACAAAACAAACTAATTGCAATTGCAACCAAATTGTCCTTGAAGACAAAACCAGCTGAGACAAAAATAGAAAAATGAACTTGACCAGTGGCTGCTGAATGTCAGTACCAGATGGAAACCAGTTAGTACTATCATGGAGGGCAGAGCCAGAAGCAGGCTGTGATGATGGCAATCTCAGCTTTTCACCCACAAGTGAAATATAAATAAGTAGGTAAGCAATATCGACCTTCAATATGTATCATAGTTGTAGGTATGGTACTTTTTATATGGAGGTGAGGAGCAAAGTCTTATGACTAGCCGAACAATATTATTACATCAAATGACTTTTGCGTGAATGCATTAATCTTAGTCAGAGATTGTGTGGGTGTTGGGGGAGGGGGGTGCAGTTGTCAGAATTTTCTTTAGCAGGACAAAGCTAGAATTTTTTTGCTTTCAGAAAATCCTACAAAAAAGATCTTTCAACAGTTCGATATGAAGACATATGTTCTAAAACTAGAGTCATATTACAGTATTGTCATTGATTGCATTAATTTTACCTGACAGTTGTGTGATGTAACCGTGTCTGATCTTTCAATGATTCTTTTCCATCTCACTGCCGAAAATTAATGTTTTCAAATACAATAGAACAGCGAAAGTAGATACGGGCTATATTTCCTATCCCTGGCGGCTTGTCTGCTTAATCAGCTCCATAGAAGAATCCATACTGTAGGTGCATTCAGTCACGGGAAAAAGTAAAGTCTTTCATAACCAGAACTAAGCGTATTGGGAGGATAAATGAGCTATCTCATGAATTGTTTGTTTTATGTTTGTGTAACTTCAACATTTCATAACACTAAAATATTACCTTTAAATATGCCATAAATTTAGAGCATTTTTAACTGGCACAGGTTCCATTATTGTTAACATTAATTCACACAGGTTGTCTTATTACATCTATGCAACATGAAAGCATGATATTTATTTGTTATCGTCATATTTCTATAAAATAAGGTATATCTTTTCTTCTAATGCTTCATCTTCAGTCACTGGTTCATGCAAAATCTATTCATTTCTTAAAACTGCAGAGAGAACTAATTTTTGCCTATGACAATTCAAAGTTACCAATCCCTTATTGAACTGTTCATGCAGTTCCAAATGCCATTTAAAGAGTTTGAGGAGCTGGCTGATTGCTCTGCTACTGACTGAAAATTTGACAGAGATGAGATGGCAACCAGCCCTTTGCAAAGTAAAGCACCAAGCTACACTTCACCTGAAAAAGCAAGACACCCTTTGCCACACTCTGTGATATTACAACTTGCCATCATGGGACATACTAGTCAAATTTCGAAGCAAGGGAGATGTTTTCTACAGAGTACAGCCTGTGGCAAGAACTTGTGCTTGAAGTCTCCTAATGTGGACAGGCTATAATACTCATATGCAAATAAATAGTATATAGTCAACCTATTCAAAGTTTGATTATTGCATGGGAGATGCAAAAATAGGGAGCAGTATCTGAAGTCAGAAAATTCTCCTTCATGTGTACAGTGCCTTCTCTATACTTTGAAACACTTGCTTTAATGTTTCATCAAAGGAAGCACTTCTGACTTTGCAGACCTTCACTAAAATGTCAGCCTGGATTATGTACATGCTGACTTTGTGTAGTGGAACATGAACCTTCAATCACTTGCTCAATGATGAAATAGCCACCAACAAAGCTGATACAGTCAAGGCTCATAACCAATGTACATTTACCACTCCTTGTCAATCTATATTATCTTGAATCTTTCACTTTTACTGGATACCACAAAATGTATCATTAGTGCACAATATTTTCTACACATAAACATAATGTCACTACACTCAAATTACAGAGAGGTACAACATTAAAGAATACTTAATTATTCAAATATAGATTAGGATAGTATAATGTGAAGAGAAGAGAGGGGCAGAAGTTCCTGGAGTGAGTTCACACAAATTTTCCTCAGCAGAATGTTTGCAGTTTAGCAAGGAAGGAGGCACTGCTTGACCTAGTTCTTGGAAATGAGGTTGTCCAAATGGGTCAAGTACTCGTACGAGAACATTTCAGGGGCAGCGCTGATTCTATCATTATGTTCGGCTAACTGTGGAAAAGGACAGAAAAAACAGCCCAGAGTACAAAACAATTAACTGGAGAAAAACAAATTTAATGACATAAGAACAGATTTGAGTCAAATGTGTGCAAGAAGTGTCTCCAGCTGCAGCTCTGAGAAGCCTGAGTTTCGGAGCTAGAGTGGTGTCTGGGGAACACTCTGGAGAATTTGTGAGGCAGAGAGTATCACGGATAGCGCGCACAGGGAGGTGGTCACACCTCAGGCTCAGACTCCAGAGGTAGGAAGGGAATGGATGACCACCAGGAAGAGTAAGCAGGCTAGCAGGCAGTGCAGGTATCACCTGTGGCTTTTACACTGCAAAATGGATATACTGCTTTGAATATTGTTGAGGGGAATGGCTTCTTAGGGGATGATAAGAGCAGCCAAATTCATAGCACCATGGTTGGCTTTGTTGCACGGGGCAGAAGTAAAAGGAGTAGAAATGCAATAATCATAGGGAATTCAATTGTGAGAGGAATAGATAGATGTTTCTGTGGCTGCAAAAGAGACTCCAGGAGGTATATCATCTCCCTGGTGCTAGAGTCAAGGTTGTCTCAGAATGGTGGTGGGACATTCTGAAGCCAGTTGTTGTGGTAAATATTTGTACAAATGGCATAGATATAAAAAGGATCAGATTCTAAAAGCAGAGTATAGGGAACTGGGAAGCAAATTGAAAAGTAGGATCTCAGATCTCAAGATTACTAGCAGTGCCACATGTTAGTCAGAGTAAAAATAGCAGTATTTATAGAATGAATATGTGGCTGAAAAGATGGTGTGAAGGAGAAATTTCAGATTCCTGGGGTATTGGGACGAATTCTGGGAGAGCTTGGATCTGTACAAACTAGACAGGTTGCATTTGGGCAGGGTCAGGACTGATATCCTCGCTAAACTGTTTGAAAGGGTTTAAACTGGCAGGAGAATAGGAATCTATGGAAGGATTCAGAATAGAGGGAATCAAGAATAAGAGAAAAAAACAGCAAGGAAAATAAGAAAAATGTGAGGTATAGAAATCAAGTGCCAGAATCTGATAAAAGCACAGGAGAAACAGAAGTGGAATAAAGACTGTCAAAGGACTAGACATAAGATTTGGTACCTGAATGCTCAGAGCATTTGAAATAAAATGGATGAATTAGATAGATGTAAAGTGATATGATATAGTTGGTATTATGGAAACAAGGCTCCAAAGTGACAAAAGATGAGAACTAAATGTTGAGGGCTATTCAGTGTTTAGGAAGGAAAAGGTGGTTGAATTGCATCGTTGAATAAAGAAGATACTGATGCAATATTGAGAAAAGATATTAGCACAGACAATATGTAAAGTGTATGGATCGAGTTAAAAAAAAACCAAGGGGCAAAAAACATTTGTGAGGATGGTTTTCAGATCACCAAATTGTTATAATGCTAGGAATATCATCAGCCAGGAAATCAGAGATGCTAGAGATAAAGAGGAACTTCTGTGATTATTTAATCTGCCTGTAGATTGGCAGAGTCTAATTAGCCACAATACAATAGAGGAAAAATTTCTGGAGTGTATAGGGTATGATTTTTTGGATTCATATGTTAACGAACCAACAAGGGAACAGACCATCCTGGATTGGACATTTGCAACAGGAGAGAATTAGTTGGCAATCTAGTTGTGAAAAAAGCCTAAGAGATGAGGGACGACAATATATGATGTAGAGATGCTGGTATTAGATTCGGATAGACAAGATGAGAGGTCACATGACACCAGGTATAATCCAATAAGTTTATTTGAAATCACAAGCATTTGGACAGCTGCTCCTTCATCGGATAAAGTGGAACAAGGTGCAGAATGTAGTCATAGCTAGAGCTTAGAGAAAGATCAACTTAATGTAAAGTTGGTCTATTCAAAAGTCTGATGACAGCAGTGAAGAAGCTATTCTTGAGCCATTTGAACATGACCTCAAAATTTTGTATTTTTTTCCTAATAGAAGAAGATGGAAGAGAATATGTCTGGGGTGCTTGGGGTCCTTAATTATGCTGGCTCCTTTTCCAAGGCAACAGGAAGTGGTCTGAGTGATGGACTGGGCTTTGTTCACAATGTTTTTGTCTTTCATTGCGGCCTTGGACAGAGCAGGATCCATACCAAGCTGTGATACAACCAGAGAGAATGCTTTCTCTGATGCATTCGCAAATGTTTGTGAGAATCATAGTGGATATCCGAATTTCTTTAGTCTTCTGAGAAAATAGAGGCATTGGTGGGCTTTCTGAACTACAGTCTCGCCATGGTGGTGGCAGGGCAGGGTGGGGGGTGGGGGGTGGGAAGGTGATCAGGGCAGTTTGTTGATGATCTGGACACCTAAAAACTTGAAAGTCTCAACTCCATCCTCATTGCTGTTGACAGGGACACATTCTTCATTATGCTTCCTGAAGTCAATGACTATCTCTTTCATTTTGTTGATATTGAGGGAGAGATTATTGTCATTGCACCAGTTCACCTGATTCTCTCTCTCTCATGGTATATCGGCAAGACTATGCAGACATTACGACAACGGATGAATGGACACTGCGCAACAATTGCTGAGCAGGAGTATTTGCTCCCAGTCCGAGAACACTACAATTGCCACAAACATTCAGCCTCCAATCTTCGAGTAAGCATTCTCCAAGAAGGCACAATGCAGAATCGCTGAGCAAAAACTGGTCGTTAAGTTCCGCACTAATAACAAAGCTTCAACCATGATGTCAGGTTCATGTCACACCATATGCAACCCCACCTCACTGTTTGGTGAGGAGAAATCTCCTTGATATTCCTTTATTGACACAATGTACACGTTGATTATGGGAGATGATCTCTTTACCTGAATTAGTTTGCATTGTGTTTGGCACCTCACGTTCTTTGATTGTTCATAATTACCTCTCTGCCTTAAATTATCAGTTCTAAGGTTGTCCCTTCACTTGTTATACAGCCTGCCAACACTTTGCACGTATGATTATACAAAGTGTTTGTATTTGTCTATTAGCACTCATGATTACTCGTAAACACTTGTTATTCAGCCAGCCTACACTGTTTGCACTTATCCTCTGACATTCCGTGTTGGGCTATTGTAACTTCACTCGTATATTGTGTCTGTGCACCTTGGTTCACGTCACATGATGAAGGATTTGTGATTTCAAATAAACCTGTGGACTATAACCTGGTGTTGTGTGGCCTCTTATTCTGAATACAATATACCAAATTATCAAGGTGGATAATGTGTTAGTTGATTCTGAAACCACGGTCCCGAATCTCAATAAAGATAACAGTGAAGGTATGAGGCATGAGTTGATTATGACGAACTGGGAAACATTACTGAAAGCACAGTGGACAGGCCATGGTAGGCATTCAAGGAATAAATAAGTGAACATCAAAAATTGTTTATTCCCATTTCAGACAAGAGTTGAATGGGAACTGTGGGCAAACCATGGCTTACAAAGGAAATTAGAAGTGATATTAGATTTAGAAAAGAAACATACAAATTGGCAAGAAAAGCAATAGACCTGAATATTGGGCACAGTTTAATATTCAGCAAACGTGGATCAAGAGATTAAAAAGGAAAAATAAAGTATGAAAGTAAGCTGACTGTAAGAACTGACTCTAAATTATTGTATAGATATGTAAAGAGAAAAAGATTGACCAAAATGAATGTAGACCCTTACAATCAGAAACAGGAAAATTTATAATGGGGAATAAATAAATGGCTGAGGAATTAAATTTGTTATTTGCTCTGTTTTCACAAAGGAAGGCTTGAATAATGTACTGAAAGTTCTGAGAAATACAAGTGAGGAGTTTAAGGAAATCAGTGTTGGTAGAAAAATGTTTGAGGAAATTAATGAAATTGAAGGTGGATAAATCTCCGAAGTCCTGGTAATCTTCATTCCAGAGAATTTTGGAAGTAATAGATCCATTGGTGGTCATTTTCCAAAGTTCTTTGGACTCTGGAATGGTTCCTACAGATTGGAGGCTAAATAATGTGAGCCCACTATTCACAAAGGAAGGTTGAAAAAAAAATGGGGAACTGTCGACCAGTGAACTTAACATCAATAGTAGGGAAGTTGCTAGAGGCCATTTTCAAGGATTTCATAGCAAATCATTTGGAAAACAGTGACATAATCAGGCAAAGTCAGGAGGGATTTATGAAAGGGAAATCATGCTTGACAAATCTACAAGAATTTCTCAATATGTAACTGGTAGAGTTGATCAGGGAGAACAGGTAGATGTGACTTATTTAGACTTTCAGAAAGTTTTCAATGAGGTTTCACTTGGCATATTGCTGTTGAGGCAGCATGGTGGCACAGTGGTTAGCACTGCTGCCTCACAGTGCCAAGGACCTGCGTTGGAATCTGGTTCAGGTCAATGTCTGTGTGGAGTTTGCATGTTCTTCTCGTGTTTACATGAGTTTCCTCTGGGTGATCTGGTTTCCTCCCACAGTCTGAAAGCCATACTAGTTAGGTGCATTGACCCAAACAAGCGTCAGAATGTGGTGACAAAGTGATTTTCACGGTAATTTCATTGCAATGTTAATATAAGCCTTACTTGTGACTAATAAATAAACTTTAAATATAAAGTTAAATTGCATTACTGCTTTGGATTGTGAGCAGTGTCTTGAGATGGATAGAAAGCTGGTTAGCAGACAGGAAGCAAAGATTAGGAATAAATTTCTTTTTGGATTGGTTAGCATTAACTAGTGGGGTATGGCAGGGATTTATGATATATTAATAATTTGGATGTGGGAACTAAATATATTTGTACACTATACAAATATGGGTTGGAGGGTGAGCAGTGAGGAGGATGCAGGAATGCTTTAGTGTGATTTGGACAGGCTGAGTATGTGAACTTAGTGAATTTCTGTGGTGCATCTTATAAATGACACACACTGTCATGCATAAAGCTCCTCAGTCAGCACTTTACAAACCCACGACCAGCACCATCTAGAAGAATAAGGGCAGCTAATAGCTCAGAATGCCACTACCTGGAATTACCCCTCCAAGTTGCTCACCATCCTGACTTTGGAAATAAGTCACCATTCATTCACTGCTGCGGGTTTAAAATCCTGAACTCCCTGCATTAATAGCACCGTGACTGTACTGACACCTCAAGACTGCATCAGTTCAGGAAGCAGCTCACCATCACCTTCATAAGGACAACTAGGGATGGGCAATAAATGTTCACTTAGCCAGCGATGATACATCACATAAATGATTTTTTTAAAAAACTTTGTGGGTTTGTATTTAATGACACGTTCAGTTAAGGAATCAAACTTGGTGGGTGAATTTGTTTTTACCAACAAAATGACACAGATTATGTAGTGAATTAGTAGCATGTTATATGTGCGATTAGCTTTATTTTTCATTGACTTAGAAAATGTTAAAAACCATCAAAGATGAGTTGCCAAAAACAAGGATAAAGTATCAGTCTGAAGTGCTCTCATGGAAAGAAAGTTGAGGCAGGGAAACATTGGCTCCCAATTTACTATGAGCCTGTTTCACACTGCTCACATTGACAAATTCACCTGAGATCCTCAATGTGACATCTGGTTTACTTTGTGATTGATGCTATTAAAAATGGAAAATTAAAAATTTGTGTTACGAGAAAACAAACCATATGCATGCCATTGTAATTTGTAAAACACACAATTTTATGTCAAGTATATTGTCTGAAGTCAATACGATTTAATGTTTGTGTTCTTTTTATAATAGTTCATCTTATATAAGTGCCTGAATATAAGATGGCAACTACTGTTAATATCAAGCATTACATATACACTGGAGTGCTATGACAAATGCATTTAAATATCTTTAATGCAGTGAAACATGGAAAAGCAATTAACACAATGAAATTTGTATTGAATTTGGATAAATTTTAGATAATTAGCCATCTACTAAATGTAATTTCTGGCAATGTAATCCATGGAGACATATGACTTATCCACGTTTATTACTCATTAGAGCGAAGTAATTCCTGTCATGAGTGCACACCAAGGGATTTATCATCATAAAAGTGGATCAGCTAATGGACTAAGTAGACCTTTTCTTCTAAAGCAAAATTCCCAAGGTAAATGATATGAAACAAAAATTGACCAAGCAAAAGTTAAAGTGATTGCAATTGACAGGCACAAATGATGGAAAGAGAAGCCAAAATAATGTCTCAATGTATACACTCAAAATGTTGCTACTTATTGCACTTTCTAATTGAAAAAGGTCATCATTTGTGTTTATTGCTAACCTGCAAAGTGTGATTTAAATTTGTTTGATAAATGAGTAGAGAACAACAGTCTTTAAAAATTTGTAATTAAGCACTTATACATTATTTATATATATATGTATATATATGTGTGTATAAATAAAGTACCTATTTTAGGAGTTGTGGAACATTAGACAGCTACAATTTATCACCAAACTTTGATCTGAAGAAGAAGCAAAAAGCCTTAGCACTATGCTATATGGCTTACTGCAACTTTCCAAGCACTGGATTCATTGCTGGTTAATTCAGTTTAGTTTAGCAAAGCAATTTAATACCATGTAAAGCTCTTATCGAAACATATAAGATGATTAGAGGTTTAGATAGGGTGGATAGTGATAGCCTTTTTCCTAGGATGGAAAAAGCTAGCACGAGGGGACACAGCTTTAAATTAAGGGTTGATAGTTATAGGATGGATATCAGAGGTAGGTTCTTTACCCAAAGGGTGGTTCGGGAGTGGAATGCCCTGCCTGCAGCAGTTGTAGATGCACCAAGTTTGGTGGCGTTTAAGGGTTAGTTGATAAGTATATGGAAGAGAAGGGAATGGTTTAGTTTGGAGGGGCATTGCTTTTTATATTGGTCGGCGCAACATCGAGGGCCGAAGGGCCTGTTCTGTGCTGTAATGTTCTATGTTCTATGTTCTAAATGATTTTCCTCAGCTGTAATTATCACATGATCTTGGTACTGGGTAGGAGCATCATCTTAACTGGCTACAATGGTAGTTGTTGTGAAGTCAGGGTAGATCTAAACGAATTCCCGTGGAGCACGGATCAGCTGCATTAAACTAATTTCAATTTTAGTGCTATATTAACAAAGAAGCCATGACAACAGTTGATGTAAGAAATGGAAACATACACTGGACTGAAGACAAAACTGCAATAGACTTGATCAACAATCACAAGAGTCACAGTAAACATGAACCATTCTTTTCTTCAAGTATTTCAGTCAAATACATGATCAAATAATGGATCAGTTGCAAGACTGACTAAGAATTCATTTTCAAACAAGTCTCTTGTGAACAAATAGGATTTCCATTGAAATGTGGGCAGAACAAAGTGTTGCAGAAAAAAATATCCACCTTGTACCTTAATTGTTACATATTGTTGAAGAATATTAAAACTTCAGAGCTTGGCTTCCATATAGCTATCAATGAAAATAAAAGAAATGCTAACCAAAACTATTTGGTTAAAAATTCACAGTAAAAGAAGCTGCAATAACAAGTGTTAATTTCATTTTCCATCTTGATTTGCAATTCGTGGCAATACCAATAACAAGGCTGAATAAGAGCTTTACATGGTATTAAATTTCCAGCCTATCTTCACCAATCTCATTTTCCCAATCAACGTGTGAATTATAGTCACTCATGATTATTGTAGAACCTTCCTTACATGGCTAATCTATTCTTCCTGTATACCCTGTTCTGCAGTGTAACTACTGTTAGGGCCCAAAATCTATTACCGAAGTGACCTCTTGGGTCCGAATACCCAGTTTTGAGGGGAAGTGCCCATGCCGGTGGGAAAACGGGAGGGTTTCCTGCTTGCACTGGCAGTGCCTGTCAGTTGGGATTCATCCACCTGATGGATGCAAATAATGGCTTAAACTCTCCGTCTGTTCATGCCAGAGGGATTGTCCTGTGATGCCAGCAATGCACCTCTGCTTGAGGGTTTCTCACCAGTGTGAGGTGATGTTTGTGGGAATTCCCATTTGCAGTGGGACCAGAAAATCCCTCCACAAGCAAACCATGTGCTACCTTCTGCCACAGGAAACAAGATGCTGGGAGGTTGGAGAATCTCACCCAACCTCATTTTGAGCAGTCTGCTGACCAGACCTGGCTGTTCAGAGACCAGGCCACCATTTTTAAATGGCTTCCCGATCTCCATGCTCAGAGACAGGCCCCTCTTCTCCATCTCCATAAAGAATGAAATAGAGCCCTCCTTCTCCTCCCATCGAGAAGCATTACTAATCCCTCATTAATGAGACCTCCCCTCCTACAAATAACAGGTAACCCCTCCACTCACCAAACATCACGCAGGCATGAGGATGACCTGACCTGATCCCACCGCCCCCCCCACCCACCTCCCCACTCTCATCTTCTTCCATTCAGGGCCCCCTTTGAATTTGTTTATGATCAAATGTAGAGGGCTTCAAAGATTTGAGCTTTGTAGGAAGCCTGAGAAACTTAACCAAAGTTGTATGCTCATGAGCACTTGGCATGACATAACACTAAGACTATGGGCTGAGTGCTGACCAATGGGATTAGGTGGGAGGTCATGTTCTTGTGGGCTAGTGCAGACTCAAAGGGCCAAATGGCTTCTTCTGTAATGTATGACTTTATGATGATTCTATGATTTTATGATCTTCGGCTTCAATTGCACTTTCCCACCTGCTCCCTGTTTTCACTTGATTCCTAGAAACACCAAAAATATATTTAACTATAATCAACAATGTTTTCTCCACATCTCCAAAATTCCAAAAAGTTCACAGCCGTTTGAGGAAAGAAATTTCTCTTTGTCTCTGTCCTAAATGATTAACTTCTTATCTGAGACTTTACCTCTGTGTTCTCAATACCCCAGCCAGGGGAAGCAACTGCCCAGTGTCTACCCTATTAAATCCAATCAGAATCTTGTATATTTCAAAGAGATCGCTTCTCATTTTTCTAAATTCCAGGGAATACTTTACTCAGCTTCTCAACATAAGACAAATCTCTCACCCAGAGGCAAAATCTAGTGAACCTTCACATTATCATCTCCAATGCAAACATATCCTTCCTTAAATCTGAAGGCCAAAGTTCTGCACAGTACACTAAATGAGATCTCATAAAAACCTGTACTGTTACAGCAAGACCTATTTCATTCATTCAACCTCCTTCTGTTGAAGACCAACATGCCATTTGCCTTTCTAATTGTTTGATATACTTACATGCTAAATTTTTCTGTGTTCCCTGTATGACTGTACCCTTTGAATATTAGTAGCTACAAATTTCACACTTTATAAAAATGTTTTGCTTTTCCATTCTTAACATTACACTTCCAGATATTATATTCCCGCTGACATTTTGTTGTTCATTCACTTAACCTATCCATATCTCTTTGCGAACTCTTTGTGTTCTTTTCACTGAGTTCAGTACACCACACAGAGTAAATGAGTTATATCCTAATAGGAGAGGAAATCCATCTCCTGGCTGGTACAGAGTGGTAGGTCCGACTATTTGTTCTTCCCTTTCCTGAAACTACCTTACCCAATTTTTGATGATTATTATTGATTTTGTTGTCTACTGTTTGCATTAGCTGGGGATGTTTATTTACCTCTTTCCACTTTTTTGGGAGGCAATGGTGTAATGGTATTGCCTAGTAATATAGAATCATAGGATAATGCCTGAGGACAGGGGCTTGAATCTCACCACAGCAGATGATAACATTTGAAAACAATAAAAATCTGGAATTAAAGACTAATGATGGCCATGAATCCATTGTTGATTTTTTGTAAAAACCCATCTGGTTCACTAATGTCCTTAGGGGGAAAAAAGTCTGCCAACAATTTATTTGCCTTCTGAATTGTGGTACGTGCATGCTGATTTTTTAAAATCTGATGTACAAGGACACTCAGATTTCTCTGGTATCTCCAGGTACCTTTGAAGTGCTCTTTTGTCTTCTAACTGAAATTGTTAAATAACTTTATCAATCTATTTGCTTTAGTTGTCCCATCATTATATTGAATTTAGCCATTTTAAATTTATTTACATGGCTCTTAGTCTTAACTATTTATGATTTCTAGATAATTTTAAACAGTAGAATTCTGTCAAGTTATTTCTCAAGGATGTTTTGACTTCCATTTTAAGCACATGTTCTGGATCATTTATGAATAGTAAATCAACATAAACACTGCTTCTCATGTTTTTTTTTTAGTTTTTCATTTGTTTGATCAATTCTCCTCTGAACCATCTGGATTTATCTAGTGTGTGTCATAAGCTAACCCCCAGAAATGAGAGGGTTAGCTTATGAAGAGAGATTGAATAGTCTGGGTCTGTACTCGTTAGAGATTAGAAGGCTGAGGGGGGGATCTTATAGAGACTTACAAGATAATGAAGGGGCTAGATAGGGTAGACATAGAGAGATTCTTCCTGCTTAGAAAGGAAAGCAGAACTAAAGGGCATAGCCTCAAAGTAAGGGGAGGAGGGTAGCACTTTAATACAGAGTTGAGGAAAAACTTCTTCACTCAACGTTGGTGAATCTCTGGATTTCTCTGCCCAATGAAGTGGTGGAAGCTACTTCGTTGAATATATTTAAGTCACAGGTAGACAGATTTCCAATAGACAAGGGAATTAAGGGTTATGGGGAGAAAGCGGGAGAATGTAACTGATCTACTTCAGATTAGCCATGATCTTATTGAATGGCAAGTCAGGCTCGAAGGGTTAGATGGCTTAATCCTGCTCCTATTTCTTATGTTCTTATGTAAGTTGATTTTAAATCTCCTGCTTTTACATACCCTTTCAATCACTTCATATACCAAATTGTACTTTTTGTAGTACTGATTTGCCAACGTATAGCATGCCTCTAGTTTTTATTTTGGATTATTTTTCACTTGCAATATCAATCGGGAATAGTTTAGTTTGTAACTTTCTACCTCCCCCAGGATCAACTTCTTTACCTCTCAGGTAACATTGAAATATACTTTTTTTAATCCATTCTTCATTTTTCTATCCTTGAATGATCTATGTCCCTCCCTGAAGCAAGCCATGTTTTGATATTCCGGAATTACAGTTACCCATATAACAAAATCTTTTTGTTTTTGGAAGTTTATTTCTGAAGCCTCTGATATTCATATATCCATTTTATTGTAGTTTTTTTTTCTTATTTCATGTCTTCCCATTGTGTGCCCAATCCTGGTTCACAGTTTATGTATCTGTCTTCTTGAAATTAAGTGAGAAAAGAGGTGCGTAAATATGGTATTCAATAGATAATTTTTTTTAACTAAAGATAGGCATTTCACTTCAATTTGCTAAGCTCCTCACACCTTCTTGGTGAGATCACTCAAATTAATTCACGAGGTTTAGTTTTAAGCATTCAGTATGTCATTTTATCTCATTTTTCCTTATCTAATGCAAACGTTGCAGCCTCATTTTAGAGCTCTATCGCATTTTGTTCTTCAGCATCTACATGATGTAAATGATGATATATCTATACACTTCCAATGATGTTTTCTTCAAAAGCATAATTGGATTTGGGGATGTTTTGCTCATTGTGGCACTGAACATATTAAGAGACTTCCACTGAAACAATCTAAGAACTTAATAACTTCCTTAAACATTAAAGTGCTTAGGGGTTATATTCCTGTCAGGTCCGGTGTGCATCACATTAAATATTGACTAGATAAAACATAGATACTGCTCTTGTATTGATCGAAGCACTAAAGGATCATTAGAGTTTTGAATTTATAACTTTGCAGTGATAAATTAGCATTAAAGAGGGTCATGCTGTTCCTCCACTAACCACTGCAATAAAAATAAGGCAATAACAAGAGTAGGGTAGGGTCGAAGAACACTTCATCACTCTTCACAGGCTTCCATGCTTATAACTTTCTATGATTATTTCTTTATCACTCTCTTATTTGCCATTGCTAGACAAACTAAAGATAATTAAAATGATCTGTAAGACAAACTCATAGAAGGTGGCCATTCAGCCCATTGTGACTGTGCTGACCTCTCCACATTATTGTGCTGCCGCCTTCTTGGTACAATTTCAGGTAAATCTCCCCTGAGTTCTTTTCATGTCCTTGACATCCTTCTGAAAATCTGGTATCCAAATTGGATACAAAAATCTACTAAGGCCTAAGCAACTTCTTTGTACTCTGTGAGCTGGAGTCTTATAGAGTCTCCCTGATTCTGCAGACCTTTAAAATGCCAAGTGGGAACTGAATGCAGAAGTCTCAACCAAATGAAACTGTTCTAATTTTTCCCAGCAGGGGAAGGTAGATGGCCATCATTCATACAGGTGGGAATCTCAAACTCAGTAAGGCCATTTGAATTTAGTGCTGAGTTCAGGACTCTTTAAACATGGAAAAAATGAGGATTAAGCTGTCAGCAAGAGTTAAAAAAAAACTCAGCTGAACATATTTAATCAACTGGCTATTTGGTGTAGGTTAGAAAATAATTACCGCCTGTTTGTGAGTTTCAGTAGAGGTCTTTATTGATATTTCCTAAGTGCTGTTATTATGTCATTATGAATGATTGGCTGTGTTTCAAAAGTCACATTGCCTCAGAAGTGTGTTCTGAATTCATAATTTGATCATTATTGGAGCTATTAAATGATCAGTTCAAATTGATTGTGGTGTAAATAAAAGTCTGTTTGTTTTTATAAGAGACTAACCACTTCAGGAGATTTAAGAAAAAATTGAGCTATTTTATAAATGGGAATTTCTTTTACTATCATGTATGTGTGAGTGATAGCTGCATTAGATTGTTAGAACTTTAATTTTTCCTCTGCCACAGTGCACCTGAGGTGACTCCTTGGTAGATACTGGATGAATAACTATGGAGGTGGTGTGGGTATATAAAGTGATGTGAGATGGATGGATGCATGAGTTGGAAATAGATGTGACTTGGAATTATATGAGAGATCTTAAAGGCTTGTTGGTGCATGGGGGCATGAGTTGGCATAGAGACATAGGAGTTTGGAGTGAGATTTGGCCATTCAGCAATATGAGTCATTCGATATGATCATGGCATGAAGGTGACATGGTTTTATGAGGCACTAAGGTGGGATGGAGGATGGTGAGTTATGAGTGCATGCTTTGGCAGAAACTGGCTGTTTTCTCTCCCCTTTTCTCTTTTTTGCCCTCCTTCTTTCTCTGTCTTCCTTTTCCTCTCTTACTCACCCTCTTTCTCTCTCTCTTTAACTACCTTCAACATTTTAATTATATAATCCCTTAATCATCTGCACTGGAGGGAAATATTTGCCAAAGTAACAATATTTCACCTCTCTCTGTAAACATGGATTAGGATACTGGCAGAAGAGTAGACTCAGCTTCTTGACATCCCTCAGAACACGTTACCATTGAATCATCCCATTGGTTAAACCACTGGCTCCAATAAACAGAGTTGAGAACAAAAATAAACAAATAATGATGACCAGCAGAAAGGACTATGGAAATTGTTTTAGGATGGTCGAATGAATGAAAACATTGATAGGGCCATTATATGCTCTCAAGTCTGCATGGGTGTACTAGGGACTCAACATTCAACATTGGCCTTGGGACAGAAAATTATGTGCCCTACTCCACCTTTTCTCAGGTCTGTGCATTATTAGTCTTGTTGCCCTGAATATTGGGAAGCCCAGATACTAGCATTGTGTGAGTGAAGGCATGTAGATGCATGCAGTAGATGGCATACTCTTACTGGATATGCCATTTACCTTTTGGTGTAAACGTGGTACTAACATGATGAAACTCAACCTCTATCACGCTTCATAGGTACTATAAATTCCATGTTACATTTTGCACAGTCAAAAAGGTTTTAGAAATTAAAATTGCACTACATCTTATGTCTTTGAGTTTCTTTGGAGCTTGCAGAATGTAATATAACCAAAAATGCCACCCAGAAATAGAAATTAGCTGTCACCATTTAAACAAAAATAATCTGTGTATAGAGTCTTCACAATGCCTACTGATTCCTTTTAACATTTATAAATATGTCACACCATAGTATCAGAGTAAATAGCTGGAGATATGGCCAGGTTGGGATTATGGTTGATGCTGATTTAATGGGCCAAACAGCCTCCTTTGAGCTGTTTGACCATTGAGCTCATGTTGCAATAGATCACAGTGTGATAAGAAAAGCACAAATAGTAAGAGTATAATTTTTAGATTAAGTTTCTTATTCAGACATTTAAGATGTAAAATGTAAAATATGTCAAAAGTTTTAAAGTAGTTGAAGAAAATGAATTTTTAACAATGTATTTTGATTTAGCTGATGATTTAAAACTTTATACCACAAAAGGTCTTAAGAGTTCTAAAACAGTGACGACTTTAAAAAAGGCAGTTGTAACATTGTTTTCATTCTGTGCAACATAAAGATGATACTCCAGCCTGTCAATTTCCTTGTTGATAAAAAAGGTAGTCTCAACTTGTATGAATCCAAGCCTTTGTCAGCAAACCAGCACAGGAATGTTTCTAACCAGCCTTTTGGATTTCAGGAACATACATTGCAAACTGTTATCATAGAATTATAGAATCGCTATAGTGCAGAAGGAGGCTGTTTGGCCCATTGAATCTGCATCAACCATAATCCCAACCTGGCCATATCTTCAGCTATTTACTCTGATACTATGGGGCGATTTATCATGACCAATCAACCTAACCCGCACATCTTTGGAGTGTGAGAGAAAACCAGAACACCAGGAAGAAACTCACACAGATATGGGGAGAACATGCAGATTCACATAGACAGTGACCCAATATTGGAATTGAACCTGAATCCCTGGTACTGTGGGGCAGCACTGCTCACCACTGTGCCACCATGACACCCTGGTATTTCAGTATCAGATCAGAATGTTGTACAAATGAAGAGCAGTAGAAAATTACAGCATCATTTAAATATGATAACTATGTACTATGGTGTACCATTTAGATTTTCAAGCTTGTTAGATAAATTTCTTTCCCTTATCTGTTGTAAATCCATTTGTGGCAAAAATCCACCTCAATTCATGAACTTCTCTATGAGTCATTTGTTAGGAACACTTCCTACAATCTACTGATTTGGTACTTGCCATTGGCATTTCAATGAATTGGCCCCAAAACATTAAATTTTCTCCCCTTAAAAGAAACAATTTACCAAAAGTAATATGACCTAAACATTGATCCTATAATTTGTTATACCATTGCGTGTTAGTATGTCTTAACTGACTTGGTACAAGGACTGAATGTGTCCTGATATTGATTATATTCAAAATGTATTCCTGTTTGAGTGGCTACATAGAGTAGTACTTCACACCTACTCCAAGATATCCCTCACAATTGTCCAATGCCAACATTTTAAGTGCCTGCTTATGTTTATAAGACAGGAAGGTGCCACATGATAGATTTCAGCAGCTGGTGTACACAGCTAGGTTCCTTTAAAGGTCCCTGAGTAATTCCATTGTTTACTTAAATACTGGGCATAATAGGAGCTGTAAGGCTCATCTTTAGGCATGATTGGCAATGCTAAACTGGAGGAAATGTCATGTCAGAATTCTGTCCTTCAATTGCCCATCCAAGATCGGTAGTCTGGGACTTGCACTGGTGTTGCTGAATTAATAAATTTTAATTTAATTCTGAAATGACATTGAAATTGTTTCTTTAGGTGAATATTTATTTGATTTTTTTTTTCATTTTGCACTCTCCATTGATGTGTTCCTGTGATGAGAGGATCATTCTCTGTAAAAATTCTCTTGCAGTTTGCACAAAAACTAATTACTGACCATAACTCCTATCAACTAATTTCCAAAGCATATTTTGGTTGGTTGGCCCCTTACATGCATTGACATATTTGCCCATAAAAAAATGACCAACACCACATTTTCATGGCTATAATGTATTGGATGTGTAACTGGAGATAATTTTAATCATGATATTTTAAATCTTCAGACAATGCAACAGGACAATTTTTTAAAAAAAGCTAAAATGATGTTTGGATAGCCAGGTCAACAACCTACATTTACAATTGTTTTTCTCAAATAGTGATTGTTCTGAAATCTTGTGCCATTATTTAAACAATAATTGCAATGTTTACTCTGGATACTCTTCTGGTACATTACTATCTTATAAATCCAAGCAGCACTTTATTTGGTCTATTTTCTCACATTGTAGGAAGTGTTCCTAACAAATGACTCATAGAGAAGTTCATGAATTGAGGTGGATTTTTGCCACAAATGGATTTACAACAGATAAGGGAAAGAAATTTATCTAACAAGCTTGAAAATCTAAATGGTACACCATAGTACATAGTGATCTGAATAATAAAAGTGATTATTCAGATCACTTTTATAACATATTATAGGTTAATTACTTAAAACAATTTAAATTAATTGTCACATTCTTTAAAGATTTCATAGAATCATTTGGCCCATCGAGTCTGTACTGACCACATCCCACCCAGGCCCTTTTCCTGTAACCACACAGATTTACCCTGCCAATCCTCCTGACACTAGGGTCGATTTAACATGGCCAATCAACCTAACCTGCTCATCTTTGAGTATGTGAGAAAACAAGAGAACCTAAAGAAAACCCAAACAGACATGGGGAGAAAGTGCAAACTCCCCACTCCCTTGAGACTGGAATTGAACCTGGTTTCCTGGCGCTGTGAGCAGCAATGCTAACCACTGTGCCACCATGTTGCCTCTATTTGTACTGCACTGTAATTTAAAAATAAATAGATTAATTCAATGTTACATTACAGTAACAGATCATTTGGGTCTTCAAGTCTATGACCATGTTTATTGATACATGAGATAGCTAATATGAATCTTCTCTCCTATTTGTTCTTCCCCCCCTTTCACAGTCCCTTTCATAAGCAACTATCTAATGTCTTTTCCAAATAAATTATGGACTCTGATTCAAATTAATCAAGGTTCATGTTAATATATTGTAATACATTTGTGTGTGTGTGCATAACTTAATACACGACTAAATGTTGGTAATCAGTTTTACTTAGGAGGAGTGAGAAGTAATTTTGTTTTTGCTGAGTGTATGCAATGTTACCTACTGGTATCATGCCAGGTATGCTATGATAAATATAAAAAGAAAGAGCACCAGTATTGTTTTAACTTTCAAGTCCCAATTTGGACACAGTTATCTAGAATTACTCTTGGATAAAAATGATCATGATTATGAGGATTAGAATTATATAGGTGGAGATGCATTAGATCTTACAATAAATAGATTCAGAGTACTTTTTAAAGGAAAAATGTTGAAGTAGAAACCCAAATAGATTTTAAACTAGGCCTGAACCATTTTGATCCCTACTGATGTTGAATGGCTCTCCACTAGTTGCCATGTCAACAAAAGCCAGAGGATCACTCTGCTGCAAGTTCGTTCTCAGAAAGCCTCACCAGATGTCTTCAACAATTTTCTGTGAAAAGACCTTGTTAGAAGATAGAAATCATAGAGCAGGAGCTGTGTCTGTCTCCTCTTTAGATAAAGCTGTCGTGTAAATATATTGCTGCAAAGCTGTGACAGAGTCACAGAAAACGAGTGGAGACCCCTTCCTTCCTGCGGCATGATTTTTAAAATATTTATGCCTTATTTCTGAATCTGAAAGGGCCATTATAGTTTCCAGCTGACGTTTTGCTGGCAGTGCAAAGGCAGAAGCATCTGGCTGGCAGTAGAAAGAAATAGAGCAAGCTGATAAATTATTGATTACATAAATCAACACCCACTAAAGATTGGCTATTTGAAGAAAGCTTTTGTGTTGCTTGAAGTCAATGAACATTGATGATAAATATTGAATCTCTGGAGTTGTAACTTGTATTTCCTAAGAAAACAAACATATCTGTTAGTGTTCTGCTCCACCTGTGATGCTTCTATTTTTATAATTTCTTTCATTACTTAACCATAAAATGAATACAATTCCTCATCAAATGTGCGATCCGTCAGATCAATATCTGAATACAAAACGCTACTGAATGATGTTCATGTGCCATTATACCAGAACACAGTAGATGACTTTTGACATTTAACAGCCACTTTCAGTGCTGCACCTACATGATATATTGTACTTTCACCTCTGCAACAGCTTCGATCACACAGGGCCATTGTGAATGAAACATTACACCTATATATTTTGTCATCAATTTGACCAAACCAACTTAACTCTGGCAAGGTAAAATTGTTGAATTGAATTCAGTCTGCACACAATATTATACAATTTTACAGTTTAAAAAATTTGTTTTTCCCCCTCAATTCACTGAAATATACTTTTAGATCATGACTGTTCCTTCTTGCCAGGATGCTGTTCACTTGTAATCATGAAAACTCGACTAATTGAGCCATGAATTTCACCATGCCCACCATTTACACTGCTCCATTATCAATCAACATATATACTGTAGTCTCCACCCCCACTGCCTTCTTTCCTTCTGAGATACAGGGAGAAAAGTGAGAAACTTAAGTAGAATGCTGAAATTATAAGGAAAATGAACTATCGTTCAACTATTTTTTAAAAGAATGGTTGAATTGAACAATGATTTGCTTGTCCCATGTGGAAATTTTAAGTGAAAACCTTGAATACAAGTTGAAAGGAATTGAATTAAGTGAGGATAATTTAGATGAATTCTGTAGGTCTGTGCATCTTTACTTAAATGCAGACAATTTGAAAGCTGACTGCCTTGCCATTTTAAGAAAAAAATTACTCCTTTGTTTTTTTCCTTGGTGCTGGCATTATTCTCTATCTTCAGTTACACTTGAAAAGTTGCTGGTGATTCTTTTTCTTCAACCATTGCAGTTGATGTCGCTAAGATGCTCTGACAGTGCGATGACTTACAGGATTTTGACTCAGCGACAATGGAAGAGTGTCACTGTCCAAATCAGGATGGTATGTGACTTGGAGCAGACTTGTAGGTGATGGATTTCTCATGCTCTTGCTGCCCTTGTCCTTCTAGATTGATAAAGGTTCCAGGTTTGAAAGGTCCCTTCCAAGATATTATAAAAGCTGCTGCAGTGCTTTCTGTCGTTGGTACAAATAGTGATGGAGAGAGTGAACATTTAATGTGGTGGATGGATTGTTGATTAAATTAGTTGTTTTGATCTGGATGGTGTTGAGATTCTAAAGTATTGGTGGAACTGTGCTGATATAAGCAAATGGAAAGTTTTCCAACAAACTCCTTGCAGATGATGGAGCAAGTTAGAGAGGCAAGATGCGAATTACTCATTGTAGATTTACAACAATATTCTGCAGATTTTCATGACAGCACTTAAGTCTTGACTTCATTACAACTTTGATCCAAATATTGACAAAACAACTGAACTCAAGAGATGAGGTAAGAACAACTGTGCTTAACCAAAAGGCAGCATTTGACCAAGTGTGACATCAAGGTGCCCTTGCAAAACAGAAGTCAAAAGGAATCAGGGAGAAAACTCTCTTAGTAATACCTAGCACAAAGAAAGCTGGTTGTGGCGATTGGAAGTCAATCATCTCAACTTCAGGCACTGCTACAAAAGGTCCTTTGGCTATTATCCTTGGCCCAGCTATTTTTGGCTGCTTCATCAATGACTCCTCCATTATAAAGTCAAAAATAGGGATGCTCATTGTTGATTGCACAATGTTCAGTAACATTCACAATACCTCAAATATTAAAGCAGTCTATATATAGCAAAACCCAGACAACATTTAGGCTTGGGCTTATAAATAGCAAGTAACTTTTGCACCATGTAAGTGGGAGACAATTACTATGTCCAGAAAAAGAGAATCTAACTATCTCCACTTGATAGTCAATGGCAACTACCATCTATAAATACTTTAATTACCCTGGGGGTTATCACTGACCAGGAATTTAACTATACGAGACATATAAATACTTTGACTACAAGAGCAGGTCAGAGGCTGTGAATTGTGTAACACATCTTCTAATTCCCCAAAGCCTGTCCACCATCTATAAGGCACAAGTCAGTAATGTGGTGGAATATTTCCCACTTGCCCAGATAAGTGCAGTTCCAACACCACTCAAGAAGCTTGACACAATCCAGAAACACAAGCGTCTCATACACCTCCTTAAACATTCACTCCCTCCACCACTGACCTGCAATGGCAGAAGTCTGTACCATCTTCAAAACACTATTGCAGCGATTCGCCAAAGCTACCTCAACAGCATCTTCAAAACCCACAACCTCTGACAGTTAGAAGGACAAGAACAGCAGATGCCACTTGCTACCCACACACCGTCCTGACTTCCAGCGACATTGCTGTTCTTTCAACGTCATTGAGTCAAAATCCTGGAAAGCTGTCCCTAACAGCACTGTGGGTGCACAAATTCAGCGGTTCAAGAAGGCAACTCACCACCACAACCTCAAGGGCAGTAAGCGATTGGGAGCAAATGCTGGCCTAACTAGCAACACCCACCTCCTATGAAAGAGTTAAAAAAAAATTCCAAAATTCTTGACTTCTTTAGCCATTGTATTTACATGGCTAGTCCAGTTGAGTTTCTGCTAACTGCTAAGACGTATCTGGTGGAGATTCAGTGATAGTAATTCCATTGTTTGAGAAGATCATTGGCTGGCATTTGTTTGGCATAAACATTAAGTTCCACTTATCAGCCCAAGACTTAATGTTGTCCTGATCTTACTTCATGAGAGCATGCACTCCTTCACTGTGTAAGGAATTGAACATAGAACTAAACATATATCTATTTCTGACTTTATAGTGGAGTGAAGTTCATTGATGATGCAGCTAAACATAGTTGTGCTATCCTGTGGAACTGATATATCAAGTTGAAGTAATTGGTCTCCAAAAACTACCACCTTCTCCTTTTGTGCTAATTATCAAAAAAGTCATTGGAAATTCTCCTTTGATCTTCACTGACTTTAGTTGTACTAGGTCTAATTAATGCCAGTCGATCAAATTCTGCCTTAATATCAAGTACAATGGCAAGTGTGCCACAAAGATTTTTCTCTTAGTCATGTGCACTTAAGGCTTCTTACAACCTTTAATGGTGTCAAACTGCAACAGTGAAAGCTTTCCAACTACAATTTTAAATTAGAATAATTGCCATATTTGCAACAGTATGGATGGGTGAGGCCAATAAGCAAGCAAAAACAAGCTGCATGATTCACACAAGTTTGGATGAAAAGAATATATTCAGATGTCACTTTATGTTCTTCCAACATTTGAATAGTTCTCCCTTTGATGGATAGGGCAACACATCTGGATAGGAGCCATCTCTACAGATCATGAAAGTACAAAAGACATGGGAAGATTGAAACATTCTTCAAGGTGAGGTTAGTACTATCAATTGGCAGTTAGTCACCTCCGCCTCATTCATAAACTCAGTCAATTATGAGTTCATTCACAGGTATATACAGTGGCACATTTACCATAGGACACAATGGATGGCTTTTAATAGGTCTCCCTGAGATAAATTTGGAGGATGGAGCGACTGCATGATCGGGCAGATGTGTGCAGGGTGGACATAAAGAGTTGACTTCAAATGAAGGTATTATGACTGCTAACTGTTAATCAGATATGTTATATGATGCTGTGCTACTGGAAGCTCCTTGCAGTTCTTGGAGAAGGAATGCAAGAACCTAAATGTCAATTTGGATAAAGATGATAATCTTCTGACTTGGAGAAATGTAGAAAAATTGTAGGACTGTGTGTTATATAGGTACTGGCCAGAATTCTCCCTCTTGTCCAGCGCTGGAATTTTAGCAGACAGGTAGCAGAAAATGTGAAACACCATTGATGGTCAGGCAGCAATTTCTGGCTTTTAGACTAGCATGGTGAGAGAATTCCATCTCAAAACCAGCAAATTAGGAACTGCGTCTATTCCAGGTTTTGGTTCTTGTTAGTTTTTGGGTTAGGTGCTTTGGTTTGAGTGATTTGCCTAGCACAATGCCAGAACACCAGCAGATCTGATCTCACCAAGTGTATCTCCCTCTTGCCTGCAGAAATAGGATGCTGTTATGGGTTCAGGAAAAGACCTGCGCCCTGAAATTCTGAACAAGAGGTAGAGAGAATTTATTTTGATAAGAAAATGCAAAAAACAACTAGAGACATCCTCTTAGCTTTTCTAGAAGAACTTGGCACTTCTTATAAGTATCTTGTGTTTTGCCAGAAAGTATGCCCCTAATGGGCCCTTCATTTGCGGGAAGTCCATTCCTTATGATTCCCTAAAATTTCAGTTGCATTAAAGGTAGAGCTCATCACTAATACAGTGCTATGATTGCATTTCCAAACAATAGCTAAGAGCTGGAATTAGTATCCTAACAATATGAAATTCTTCAGTTTGCAAACTAACTAAATATAGTAGTTCAAGCAAAAGATGTTAACGCTCATTTTCTACTTTTTTTAATATTGCTGCTTTAGTTATTCTTGTATGTGGCTCACTCATGTCCTTTAGGGAAGGAAATCTACCACCCTTATCTGGTCTGGCTGACATGTGATTCCAGATCCACAGCAATGTGCGTGGTTCTTAAAAAAATGCCTCTGAAGTGACCTGAGCAAATCATTTAGTTCAGGGGAATTAGGGATGGCAATAAATGCTGGTCCCACCAGCAATGCCCACATCTCCAAAAGAAAAAATAAAAGTGTGCATCCCCTCAAACTACAAAGTAAGAAAAGAAACTTAACTAGAGTCTACATAATAAACAAAATGTACAGATCATTATTGAAAAATTAATGTAAATCCTGATCCCATACTGAAATATTAATTGAGCATTACAACTAACTAACAAAGAATGTTAATATCAAAACACAGATGTAGTTACAAGGACCCATATCCCTTAGGGCTCTTGTGTAAAATTATGAAGTTGCAGTTATAATTTCTATGGAATTGACTAATTATATTGGAAATTGATTTTTAATTGCTACTCATTTTCCAGAATTGCAGTTTCATATTCCTGTTATTTTATCTTCTCATATAAACATATATTTTAGATTTTACCTAGTTGACAGAAGCAGAATGCTGCCATCTAAGACTAAGTCCCACGGAGAGCAGGGAGTGTTTCTCTTTGCAGAGGCTGATAAGAAAACCAAATCTTCCATTCATGACCTCACTAATTATGTATCTCAGGATTTAATGCCCAGGGCAGGTTTGATGGTACGCATCCCATCTTCATACCGGGTACCATATTTAAAAGGCATTTGGATATCCTTACTGTCAAACACCACAATTGGAGGTGTCACAAAGCAGAGGTGAAGGTCAGGCCCCAAAGTTTAGCAATGTTTCCTTGCACATCCTCCTTGACCTTGTCAATTTCTGGAGAGATCTACAGCTGATGGTAGGAGGAGGTCCAGCAGGGAAAAAAACACAGCAGATGATTGATGCTGTACAGGTCCAGAGGTGAACTGGAAGTTGACAGCCCAGTTCCACAAGAGGATGAATGACCTTATTTGCTCTAGCGAGGTAAACTTTCATCTATGATCACATAATCCACAAATACTCCAGAATGACAGGGTTCAGTGGTAACAACATATCTTGCCTCATAGTCCCTTCTCAGTGCATCCGCACTGCAGTGAAGAGACCCTGTACCTCCTTCACTCTCCAGCAAACATGGGGCATTATGTGCAGTGGGGGTGGGGAGTTGGTTGGAGGGGAAGGGGACCCAGTGTAGATGTGGAGGGAACAACAGTCTCCATGTCATATGCATGTGTCCGCTCTGCACTCTGGAGGGAGCTGGTTCACAATCTCAGCCCAATTCTCACTAGTGATGACTTGACTCCAGATCCACATCAGTATAGTTGACTCTTAACTGTGCCTCAATAAATGCTGGTCTGACCAGTGACACCCACATCCCTTGAATGAAAAAAAGGCTGGGATTCTCTGGCCTCGCAAATCCTACTACTGTTGATTTTTGCCTGCTCTGTAAAATTCTGGTCTGTACCTTCTTTTTCCACTGTTAGTGAGGCTTTCCCAATACTCCTCTTCTTCCAACATATTTCAACTGAGAGAGTGGAAGCTTCAGCCAGAGAATGCATGCAGGAAGACTCATGGAAAAAAGTACATGGGTGGGAATTCCTGGCTATGCTTGTCCCAAAACTGGAAAATCCTGCCCGAGGTCAACGGACCTTTGTATATTTTACCCCGCTGCCCCCCTCCCCCGCCTACCTGCTACAATTAAGAAGGCATATAAGAAGGCATATGGAGTCTTAGCTTTTATTGGTAGGGGGATTGAATTTAGGAGCCGCAGCATCATGTTGCAGCTGTACAAAACTCTAGTGCGGCCGCACTTGGAGTATTGTGTGCAGTTCTGGTCGCCACATTATAAGAAAGATGTGGAGGCATTGGAGAGGGTACAGAGGAGGTTTACCAGGATGTTGCCTGGTATGGAGGGCAGGTCCTATGAAGAGAGGTTGAAGGATTTGAGGTTGTTTTCGTTAGAAAGGAGGCGGCTAAGAGGGGATCTTATTGAAGCATATAAGATGATTAGAGGTTTAGATAGGGTGGACAGTGATAGCCTTTTTCCTAGGATGGAGAAAGCTAGCACGAGGGGACACAGCTTTAAATTAAGGGGTATGAGTTATAGGACGGATATCAGAGGTAGGTTCTTTACTCAAAGAGTGATTAGGGAGTGGAATGCCCTGCCTGCAGCTGTTGTAGATGCGCCAAGTTTGGTGGGGTTTAAGAGGTTAGTTGATAAGTATATGGAAGAGAAGGGAATGGTTTAGTTTGGAGGGGCATTGCTTTTTATTTTGGTCGGCACAACATCGAAGGCCGAAGGGCCTGTTCTGTGCTGTAATGTTCTATGTTCTATGTTCTATGTTCTAATTGCTGCTGCAGATGGGATGATGGAAAAATTCCAGTCCATGAGTGACACAATCTTCAGGAATTGAGGGATTCCCATCATCCTGGATCACTGGGATGATATCTGATGGGAAACTATAATTATGAGAAGAGATTTGTGATATTAGACCTATTTCCATTAAAACTCGGCCAACTATGAGGAGAATCAATAGATTTAGAATTTTTTAAAAACCTGTTTTTCTGTTTGGGATATCAGTTAAAATTAGCACTATGAGACTAAAGAGAGCTCAGTCTCAATTTTTTTTACACAAAACGTTGTTGGGGAAGTAATGCTTTGCAACAGGGTGAAAGTGGGCAAATATTTGAAACAGAAACAGATATAATGCTACAAGGGGAAAACAGGGGCAGTGGAATTTTGCATTCATCTAGCAATGAGCCAGCCCAGGTACAATGCATCAGATAACTTCCTTTTGTACTGCAATCCTCCATGATTTCATTTGTCCACCAATGTTGCTCTGTTTTTAGTTTTATAACTGATAGTAAAAACATTGTTCGCATAATCCATCAATAGATTTTGTTTTCATGTTAAAACTGCTGTTTGGTGATCTTTAGTATCCCATCCAATAATCTAACCAGTTTGTAGTGAGTTTTGAAAAGTTTCCCTAACCAAAGAGTGAGTTTTTTCTTAATATCCTTTTTTCATGACACACAATGATAATTACAACAATAGCATGTGTATAGCTCTTTTAACCTAATAAAACATCTCAAGAATTTTTTCAGGCAAAATTTGATATCGAGCCACAAAGGCTAATATAAGGAAGTAACCAAAAACTTGATCAAAGAGATTGCTTTTAACAAATGTCTTAAAGGAGGAAAGAGAGGCACAGGTGGAGGGAGGAAATTTCAGAAGTTAGGGCCAAGGCAGTTGATAGTGTGACCACCAATGATGGTACAATTAAAACCAGAAATGCCAAAATGAAATGAATGCTGGTATCTCTGATGGTTATGGAGATGAAGGAGGTTACAGAGACAGGGAGGGAAAAGGCCATGGAGGGAGTTTGTAAGCAAGGATGCAAATAAAATTCAAGGTATTGCTTAACCACAAACCGATGTGGGTCAGAAAACACGGATGATGAATGAATGGGATTTGCGACAAGTAAGACAATGAGCAGCAGAGTTTTGAATAACCTCCAGCTTACATTTTGGGAGAATATGGTTTATACATTCTTATTATGAAATAACAAAATTTGATCAATTGTATTCCGGAAACATTTCTGGATTGCTAAAGAAAATGTGAGATAACAGACACACTCCATTATTTGTTTTGATTTTAGTGATAAACATAAATACCAATATTCTTATTACAAACATTCCTTTCATCATTAAAAAAAAAGCAAAATTTCAATTCACAGCAGATATAGTTCAGTAAAACCCAAAGAATACCATCATAAATGCTGGTGTATAGATAAGGTCAACATCTTTTCCCAAAGATCAGAGAGTTTAAGCCAGAGGTCATAGATGAGAAGGGAGAGATTAAAAGCGAACAAAGGGGCATTTTTTTCACACAAAGGATGGTGAGTATCTGGAACAAGGTGCCAGAAATAGTAGTAGAGATGGGTACAATTTGGTCTTTAAAAAGCATTTAGACAGTTACATTGGTAAAATGGGTATAGAGGGATCTGGGTCAGATGTGGGTAATTGGGACAAGATTATGAGAAAAGCTGGATGGCATAGACAAGTTGGACAGAAGGCCTGTTTCCATGTTGTAAAACACTGATTCTATAAGTCTATGTGCATTTCCTTTTTTTCTGGCTGATAGACATTATTACAGATAACAGAACTGCATTCCTGTCCCATGTTTCCAGCAGTTTCAAGTAATTTCCCAAATTAAAATAGTGTTTTTTATGTTTACTTTCTATAGCTGCCATTTTAAAGGTCTCACCAATGATGCCACCCATCTTCATAAGCCAATTTCTGTAAGGTACACCTGTCTCTTTGGAACATTTGATACTCATTGCCAGTTTAAAGATCAATGAGACATAATTTCTTCTCCATTTTCAGGTCAAAACTACATCATTGTCAGAAATTACCTACTCTAAACCTCAACCGCACAAAAACAAATAGTCTTCTGGCAAGATCACCATACCCTTCAGGCTAAACATTTTGGACAACTATTATTGCAAAGTCTAATTGATGGTGGATGATATAATTTAGTACTTGTACACTGAGAAGTTGTTATGATTGTTTTGTGTAATCCCAAGGGAAATCAATCAAATCTCTGATCACTGCATTCTAAGGTCTTGCAGTTCTGGCAATAGTACTTGCCAACAAAACGTCTGCATGAAGACAATTGCAGTAAGCTGCAACATAAATGCTGAAGAATGAAGTAACAAGAACTCTGTTATAACTGTAACAGTAGTCCCTAAACTCAATAAATTGGACCATGGAATAGAACATAGAACATAGAACATAGAACATTACAGCACAGAACAGGCCTTTCGGCCTTCGATGTTGCGCCAACCAATATAAAAAGCAATGCCCCTCCATACTAAACCATTCCCTTCTCTTCCATATACTTATCAACTAACCTCTTAAACGCCACCAAACTTGGCGCATCTACAACTGCTGCAGGCAGGGCATTTCACTCCCGAACCACCCTTTGGGTAAAGAACCTACCTCTGATATCCGTCCTATAACTATCACCCCTTAATTTAAAGCTGTGTTAATTTAAAGAATGGTGCAACAGACTGATGAATGCATTTAATTTTCTATCACAATAAGTTATTGTAACATTTTTCCAAGGGATTCTACTGTCTGGATTAGGAAATGGCTGGTGTGTGCTGATGACATCTTCACAAAAGATTTATTTTCACGAGAAAGATTTATTTTCACGAGAAGACTTTGGCTGATAGGATTAGGGAGAATCCTAAAGCTTTCTTTAGATATGTTAAGAATAGAAGATTGGTTAGGACAAGATTAGGGCCAGTCATAGACAGCAGTGGGAAGTTGTGCATGGAGCCTGAAGAGATTGGAGAGGCACTGAATAAATATTTCTCTTCGGTATTCATGCAGGGTGATGTAAATGTAGTTACGGAGAACACTGAGGTACAGGGTAGCAAACTGGAAAGTATCGAACTAGATAGGGAGGATGTGCTAGATATTCGAGGGTTTGAAGTTGGATACGTCCCCTGGGCCGGACGGAATTTACCCTAGGATTCTCTGGGAGGCAAGAGAGGACATTGCAGAGCCTCTGGCTCTGATCTTCAGGTCGTCGTTGGTTACGGGTGTGGTTCCGGAGGACTGGAGGATAGCGAATGTGGTCCCGTTGTTCAAGAAGGGGAAGAGAGACCTTCTAGGGAATTATAGGCCAGTGAGTCTTACTTCTGTGGTGGGCAAAGTGTTGGAGAGAATAATTAGGGATAGGATTTATAGTTATTTAGAGGGTAATGAATTGATTGGAGATAGTCAGCATGGTTTTGTGAAGGGTAGGTCGTGCCTTACTAACCTCATTGAGTTTTTTGAAAAAGTGACTAATGAGGTGGATGGGGGTAAGGCGGTTGATGTGGTATATATGGACTTTAGTAAGGCGTTTGATAAGGTGGCCCATGGAAGACTTCTGCAGAAAATGCAGATGTATGGGATAGAGGGTGATTAGCTAATTGGGTTAGGAATTGGCTAGCAGATAGAAGACAGAGGGTGGTGGTTGATGGGAGATATTCATCGTGGAGTTCGGTGACAAGTGGTGTACCTCAGGGTCTGTTTTGGGGCCCCTGCTGTTTGTAATTTTTATAAATGATCTGGATGAGGGTATTGAAGGATGGATTAGTAAATTTGCAGATGACACTAAAGTCGGTGGAGTGGTAGATAGTGAAGAGGGGTGTTATAGTTTGCAGAGGGACTTGGACAAGTTGCAGAGCTGGGCCGAGAGGTGGCACATGGAGTTTAATGTGGAAAAGTGTGAGGTAATGCACTATGGCAGAAATAATAAATGTGTAGAGTATAGGGCAAATGGTAGGATTCTTAGTAGTCTAGATGAACAGAGGGATCTTGGTGTGTATGTGCATAGATCCCTGAAAGGAGGCAGTCAGGTGGAGAAGGTTGTTAGGAAGGCATATGGAGTCTTGGCTTTTATTGGTAGAGGGATTGAATTTCGGAGCCGCAACGTCATGTTGCAACTGTACAAAACTCTAGTGCGGCCGCACTTGGAGTATTGTGTGCAGTTCTGGTCCCACATTATAAGAAAGATGTGGAGGCATTGGAGAGGGTACAGAGGAGGTTTACCAGGATGTTGCCTGGTATGGAGGGCAGGTCTTATGAAGAGAGGCTGAGGGATTTGAGGTTGTTTTCGTTAGAAAGGAGGCGGCTAAGAGGAGACCTTATTGAAACATATAAAATGATTAGAGGTTTAGATAGGGTGGACAGTGATAGCCTTTTTCCTAGGATGGAGAAAGCTAGCACGAGGGGACACAGCTTTAATTAAGGGGTGATAGTTATAGGACGGATATCAGAGGTAGGTTCTTTACCCAAAGGGTGGTTCGGGAGTGGAATGCCCTGCCTGCAGCAGTTGTAGATGCGCCAAGTTTGGTGGCGTTTAAGAGGTTATTTGATAAGTATATGGAAGAGAAGGGAATGGTTTAGTTTGGAGGGGCATTGTTTTTTATATTGGTTGGCGCAACATCGAAGGCCGAAGGGCCTGTTCTGTGCTGTAATGTTCTATGTTCTATGTTCTATGTTCTATTTTCAGCCGAAAAGAGCTACAACTGCAAGGGCCAGCAGAAGCTGAAGTTTTACTGTGGGCATCTCAAAAATAAATCTGTGATTGTTTAAAAGGACTTATAAATTTATGTTGCAGAAAGGCACTCTTCTTCGTTCAAGGGATGACCAACAGATTTATCATTTCTTGTGACTTTTATCCCGTTATCCTGGGAAGTAGTTGGGGTTAAATAATGTTGGCAAGTCTATTTTGACGATTTTCTGGAGGATTAATCACATGATTAAACATTGCGTGATTGAATGTTCTGTGACTTTAGATTATGTAATATTTATTGTCCTTTGCATTTATCTTATAAACAATAACAACTTGCATTCATACACCTTAAATGATGTTTAAAAAATCTCAAGATATTTCACATGAGTATTAAAAAATAAAATTTGACACTGAGATACTGATTGAGATATTTGGGCTGCTAATTAAAAGATTGGCGGAAGAGTAGGTTTTAAGGGAAGTATTAAAAGAGGGAATTCTGGAGGGAATTATAGGATTAAGGGCCTCAGTAACTGAAAGCATGGCTGCCAATGGTGGAGAAATTAAAATCAGGATGCACAAGAAGCCAGAATTAGAGGAGTACCAATATCTCAGAAGATTGTGGGATTGGAACAGATTACAAAGATAAGGAGGAGTGAGATATTGGAGGGTTTTGAAAATGAAGATGAAAATTTTAAATCAAGGTGATTCTCAACTGAGAACTAGTGTAAGTTGAACATGACTTTCATAATTTTAAAGGCTTCTATTGGATTACACCTCAGCCATTTTTTCCAGAGAAAGGAATCCAGCCTGTCAAGCCTCTCCTCATATGTATATATATCCATGCATTTCTGATATCATCCTCATGAATCTTCTCTGTACCCATCCCAGTGCTTCCTTTTTGTAATATGATGACAAGAACTGTCTGTCATACACTAAGGTCTAGTATAGGTTTAACATAACTTCCCTTTTTTTCAAGCCTGTCCCTTGAGAAGTTAAGTGGCTTGTTTGCATTTTCAATAGTCTTGCTACCCTATGGCACAACTTTCAGCACTTGATGTACTTGTACTTTGAAACTCTTTTGCTTCTCTATTCCTCTGGACCTGCATCTCATAATAATAAGTGACCTCCTTGTACTGCCTCACATTTATCTTGAGGAACAAAGAGTGGAAGGAACATTCAGGGTCTCCAGAGGTAATGGATTTGAAGCACGAAGAGAACTCCCTGCAGGGAATTCTCTGCCTATAACTGAATAAGAATGGAACCAGATAAAGCCAGCGTCACCCAACTGGATAATGATAAGAAGTATTGGAGGAGGAGGATGGCGTCAACTGTATTAAAGGCTGCAGACAGAGCAAGAAGGATAAAGAGTTATAGTTTCCATGGTTACAGTCACATCAGATATCATTTGTGAATTGTGATATGGGATATTTTGGTACTGAGGCAGGAGTAGAAACTTAATTGGAAGAGATTCAATATGGAATTCTGGAAATAAAAAGGTATGAATTTAGGCGGTGACAGCATGTTCAAAATGTGGAGAGGAAAGGGGATGCAGATCTTGCATTCCCTGTAGTTTTTCATGCTCTTCTTGCAAATTAGTTGATGTGCTTGTCTTTCAATTGAAACACCACCCCTCCCTACTACAATAGCTGGCTGTGTCTTGATTTTTCGTTAATCGTCCATGGAATGTGAGTGTCACTAATAAGGCCAGCATTTGCTGTTCTTTTTGTAGTTTGATCATGGAACATGGGCATTTCTGGCTGGCCAGCATTTATTATCCATCCCTAGTTGCCCTTTTAGGGCAATTAAGAGTCAACCACATTGCTGTGACTCTGGAGTCACATGTAGGCCAGGGCAGGTATGGACGGTAGATTTCCTTCCCTAAAGGATATTCCTAACTTCCTTCCAGAAGGTGATAGTGAGCCACCTTCTTGAACCGCTGCTATCCGGTGAATGTACAACAACACAAATGTGTTTTTTTTAATTCCATTATCATACCTGGAACATAATTAACAGTATGTCTCATTGCATGAAAAGTTTCTCCCTGGCTTTTTTTACTCAAGTCTGAGTCAATTTAGCCCCAGAGACAGTGTAGCCTGTGAGGTAAAGAAGCTTGTCTATAGTATTGTATACAATGTTAAATTCTGGGCCATATGAAGAATGGCAAAATCATGTGTATCAACCTATTCTTGGAAAATAATTTAAAAAGCTAATTGAATGTAGGTTTCATAACAAGTGAACTAGATTACAAAGGGCAAGAACTAATATAATGGCTGTGTCTTCTTAAGCATTTCCTCAGGATTGAGAATAATTTACTTCAATTCCAGTAGATGTGTTCTGAGGTGGCTGTTAAGTCCAAAGTGCAATCTGTCATAAGCAGGGTAGCTGGTGCTTGAAGGGTCAGATAGATGAAGTTTGGAGGTTTATGCATTTCCTCTGACACCTCACCTTCACCTCTATATATTCACAATGAAATTGCTCAATGCATCTGGCCTCCCAAATGAATCTTTGCCATTTTAAAGCAGCTCAGAAAAGATATCTTGGCATCATAGGGATGCCAAGTGTGATATCAAGATTAAAAGAATTATAAAGACAGGTTAGACCAAGCTTATATTCCCTTGTATTTTGTATGGAAGATTAAGGTTTTGAAAGAAAACTAACAACAAATTGTAAATAAAAGTACAAATATGACAGTTCCTACTTCTCATGTTATCATCTCTTAAAGAAAGGGACATATTGTTTTCTCAGCATTAGCTTTTCTTACAGTGGGCTCCACTTTACACTGAAGCAGTTGCTACTTCTAGCTGTACTCACTATCCTCACAAGAGTGGACTTCAATTTGCCCTTGGCAAAGTTCACTGTTGTCAGCAGAACCTTCTCTCTGCTGGGAGAACAAGGAGCTGTTTAAAATGATCAGAGTATTTGAAAGGGAGAATGGGAAGAAACTGGTTGGGATTTTACGGTCGTACTCACCCCGAGAGTGGAAAATCTTACCCAAAATCAATGGATCCCTGCAAGATTCCGCGTCCCGCCTGCTACAATTCCTTTGACAGATGGGAAAATTCCACCCACTATTTCCCCTGGGGGAGTCCAAAACAAGGGAGCATAACTTTAACTTTTGAGTTAGGTCTTTCAAGGATGAGATCAGAAACTTATTCTTCATAATGTGAGTTGGAAATCTGGAATTGTTGCTCCCAACATTCGGGCTAGGTTAATTGAAGATTTTAAAATGTGGATAGACAGGTTTTTGTTAGACGACGGAATTAAGTGATATTGGATTCTGATTCCAGCATCCACAATACCCTGCCTTTTATCTAAGTGACATTGGACTCAGACACTTAGATGAAATTAAGATACATAGCAACAAAGGGGTAAATGAATGTGGAAATAGGCTCAAGGGGCTGAATAATCAGCTCCCAAATTCTTTCATTGATGGATAACTATACCAGTAAAGTCTATGTAATACCCTGTAGCTCAAACAGTGGGCCAGGAACAGATAGAATGGCATGGTAGCAGAGTTAAGAATATGGACTACAGAGGCACCCTGTACAAGTAGCACAAACAAATTATCTTTCTCCCACGTTGTCAGCAACAATAGCTACAACATCAATTGTTTACTTAAGCATACTCCCAGGCAACCCTGAGGATTAGTAAATAAATAGTCCACTTATATTATGATTTTCTGTGATTTTCTGTGAAGTTAAATTTGGTTCACAGGGAGTTAAGTCCTAGCAATGCATAAGCTATCAAAGATGTTGATTAGGTTGATTAGCTGGAGTACCAGATGAAGTAGTTAACAGAATGGTGCTCCTTGCATGTCAGATTAGTTTGAGATAATGGGAATCATTGATCATCAACCAGCTCTGAGCCCTAGTCACACCTCTAATGGCTTCTCGTTAATGAGCTAAACAGGAATATTCCATATTTAAAGTGGTAATTTTGATTGACAGGTCAATGAACTAATCCTGGGACAGAGAACTGGAGGAGTGATGGAATGAAATGTCTCCCCCTTTCTTTTTGTAGCTTTCACTCTTTCGATCTTTGGAAGACTATCAGCCTGTGAGGAAGAAATTAAATATGAAAATACTCAACTAGAGGAAGGATCATTTCTTCCAGTTGAAAAAAGGATTTGGCCAAGGTGGATCAAAATCAGTGACTGGCAATAAAGGAGTAAATGGGCAATGGGATGCCTTCAAAAAAGAAATAATTCATTTAGAGACAAAATACATTCCCTTGAGGGGAAAGAAAAGACATCCAATGTGAGACAGCTAAATATGTAGATCTTAAAATGAAATTGAAATGACAATATTAGATCCTTAGCAGAACAAGTTGAATATGGAAAATACAAAGTAGAACTAAAAAAAATGAGCAGTGTGTGAATGAGAACAAATTAATGAATAATATTAAAATGAACTCAAATTTTTTGCACAAACATATAAACAGTGGAAGAGAAAAGAAAAAAAAAGGACAGGGTTGATCATGAATCTTTTGTAAATAAAGGGCATATGGTCATATTAAATTAATACTTTGTATCTGTCTGCACAAAAGAAGCGAATGCTGTCAATGTCAGTGTAAAGGTGGACATACTGGAAAATTGATTAGGATAGAAATAGAGGAAACATTTAAAAGGTTGACAATGCTCAATGTAGAAAGCTGTTTGGTTGAACGGGACACAACGTGAGCTGCCGAACAAGGTGAACAAAGGAGAGGCTTGAGCACAACCTTCTAATGCTCTTCGATATGGGAGTGGTACTAGAAGACTGGAGGATTGCAAATAATATACTTGCTCCCTTCTGAAAAGGAAAAGGGACAAACCTGGCAGCTATAGACCAATCTGCTTAACCTAAATGATGGGGAAACTTTTAGAGAAAATAATATGTGGATAAATGAAATGTCAACAGAGACAATATAACTTAATTACTGATAGATAGCAGAGATTTGTTCAAGGCAAGTTGCGTTTAACTCGCTTTGAAAGATTTATTCGGTGAAATAACACATAGGTTCAATGGGGGTAATGCGAATATTGTAGAGATGGATTTTTGAAAGGCCTTTAAGGCTTTTGGGTTAACTGGGCAATAACCATATGGATATGAAATTGGCTAAGAAAATGAAAATTACTGATGAATGGTTATTCTTCATTTCAGAAAGAAGTATACAATAGCGTGTCACAGGGGTTGATGTTGGGAGGGCGCTGCATGGGCATGGGTATACCAAGCATCATCGCAAACTTTGTGGATAACGCAAAATTTAGAGATGTAATAGACTTGCAAAGATGATACTAACTGTCTCTAAGAGGACAAAGACCAGTGAAGTAGCAGATGCGTGCCAGATAAAATGAACATAGAAAGTTGAAATGATATTTGAGGTAGAATGAGAGGTGAATAATCTAAATGATCCAATTTAAAGAGCTGTAGGAGCAGATAAACATTGGGATGTATTTACATGCATCTTGAAGGTGGTAGACAAAGTTGAGAAGGCTATTTTTGTTTAAAAAAATCCTTGATATTATATACAAAGGCATAGAATACTTAGAAATACTTAGATGGGCACATGAACAGAATGGGAATGGAGAGGTATAGAAAACTAATTTAAAATAGGGATCATGAGCCTTCAGAGTCCCTGGGAACTGTGTAAATAGACAATGATTTTGATGTACTTATTTTTATCCTACAGGTGCTTTGGTCCACCTTGTTGTCTAACAAGGGGCATACACGCTATGGGTCGTGAGAGGGCTGCTTTTGGACTTTTTTCGAGAGTATCCTAGTGCTTCACGTCGTTTATGTACGTTTGATCTGGACCATTTGATGGGCAACATGACAGCTCAGTGACTATCGCTGTGCTGTGCAGATACATAGATTTGGGCCTGTGTCTGTGGGAGTTTGCAACATTCTCCCTGTGCTTGCATGGGTTTTCTCCGGGTGCTCCGGTTTCATCCCACATCCCAAAGATGTGCTCTTAGGATAATTGGCAAAACAAATTCTCCCTAAATTGTCTCAAATTTGGTTTTTAATCCATAGATCTATAAACATAGACAGGGATCACGGGTAGAGGTGCGAACATCGGGGTGGCGGCGCGGGCTCGTTGGGCCGAAGGGCCTGTTTCCTGTGCTGTTTTGTTCTTTGTTCTAATATTAAAAAAAGGAACTTAACTCTCAGAAATCATTGCTTCAACCCCACATTTGTGCACTGTGCTCAGTTATGGGTTCTGCACTTTTTGAAATGTGTCTAGACCTTAGTGAGAGGAGATTTACAAGAATGGTAAATGGGTACAAGGTCAGTTACATGAGGAATCTGACAGGCTGTGGTTATTCTGTTTTAAATGAAAGGGGGTTTTAATGGAGATGTTAAAAATTGTAAAATGCTGTGGTGGAGCATATAAGGTGAAACTGTTACTAGTGATAAAGGGGTTTGTAAACATAAGGCACAGATGTAAAGTAATTGGCAAAAGAGTCAAAGATGAGAAGTGGAAAATTGATTTTAAGCAGCAGATCTGGAAGTGTTGACTGATTATTATCCAAGATGCCACCAGAACAAGGCAACATCTTGCAAGCAGTGACCAGCATACCTTCTAATTCTATCTTTTACTCTCATTCTATGCTTCATTACATTCTGCACTCTCGTTTCTTTCTCTATGAACAATATGTTTTGTCTGTATAGCATGCAAGAAATAATATTTTTTGATGTATATTAATACATGTGACAATAATAAATCAAATCAAATCAAACTGTTGGTGAGTGTAGATTGAATAACTAACTTGAAAGAGGAATTGCCTAAACTCTTGATGTGAGGGAATTTACAGAACTCAGGGGTAAAAAGATAATAATGAGAGCAAATGGGTTATCCTGCCATTCAGTTGGCACAGATACGATGGACCAAATGAGTATCTTTTTTATGGTAACTGGATAACTTTTGTAATGGAAGCTGAGACATTCACCATCAGATACTGCATTATGATTGGGTCCACAAATATTCTCATGGAGTTGGCTACCATTTCCACATTGGAAAGTGTGGTCATCCAACTCGGCATAAAATCCTTGTGCCAAAGAAATATGGAACACCTTAATGTTTCTTGACATTGACAGCAACTGTCTGCTGGCTTCATAATGCAACAACGAAAGAAAAGCTTGAATTAAGAATCTACTGATGAGCATGAAACTATTATTGATTGTTGGATTAACCCATTTGGCTCAGTAATATCCTCTTAGGAAACAAAATCTGTCGTCCTTATCTGGTTTAGCCAATATTTGACCTCAGGGCCACAGAAATATAAGTTCATTTGATGGAGGAGCAGAATTAAGCCGTTTGGCCCATCGAGTCTACTCCACCATTCGTTCATGGCTCATATACTCCTCATTAAATCCTCATTTTTCTGCTTTCTCCCCATAACCTTTCAACGCAGTGATGGCATAGTGGACAGTGAAGAAAATTATCTCAGATTACAATGGGATCTTGATCAATTGGGCCTGTGGGCTGATGAATGGCAGAAGGAGTTTAATTTAGATAAATGTGTGGTGAGTCATTTTGGTAGGTGGAACTAGGGCAGGACTTACTTAGTCAATAGTAGGGCACTGGGGAGAGTTACAGAACAAAGAGATCTAGGGGTGCATGTTCATAGTTCCTTGAAAGTGGAGTCACAGGTGGACAGGTCGTGAAGAAGGTATTCCGCATGCTTGATTTCACTAGTCAGAAAACTGAATACAGGAGTTGTATTCAAGACATTAGTAAGGCCACAGTTGGAATATTGTGCACATTCTGGTCACCCAATTATAGAAAGGGTATTATTAAACTATAAAGAGTGCCAAAAAATTACTAGTATGCTACGGAGACTTGATGGTTTGAGTTATAAAGAGAAGCTGGAAAGACTGGGACTTTTTTTTCTGGAACATAGAAGGCTGAAAGGTAACCTTTTAAAAGTCTATAAAATAACGAGGGGCATAGATCAGCTAGATAGTCAATATCATTTCCCAGAGTTGGGGAGTCTAAAACTAGAGGGCATAGTTTGAAGGCAAGAGGGGAAAGACACAAAAGTGTGCAGAGAGGCAATTTTTTCACATAAAGAGAGTGGAAGTGGCTAGAACAAGTTGCCAGATGTGGTAGTAGAGGCAGGCACAATTTTGTTGTTTAAAAAGCATTTAGACAGTTACATGGGTAAGATGGTATAGAGAGATATGGGACAAATGCAGATAATTAAGGCTAGCGTAGGGGTTTTTTTTTTAAAAAAAAACCTCGATGACTCTAACTTAAAATCTATCTAACTCCTCCTGAAATTTACTCACTGTCCCAGCATCCACCGCACTTTGGTTGACTTTCAACTGTCTTGAGGAATTAGGGATGGGCAATAAATGTTGGCCAGCCAGTTATGTCCATTTACCCCAAATGAACTTAAGAAAAGTATTGTGCATCCCAACAGCCTTTTTTGTATTTTGGCCCATCAACACACTAACCTGAGTCCTCTGTAGCAGAACCCTTGTGCGATCTTGTCCTCCAGCTAGCTGGCACCTGTAATATCCTGGTCCCCTGTCCTGGCTGCAGGCCCCTCATTGCCTGTGACCTACTATGTGCAGATATTTCCTCTATTTAATCCTTTACTGTATGCAGGGCTGAGATCTAAAACTGATGGGTGTGAATGTGAGGCCGGGGATGGTGTTTCTTTATCATCAGAACCTTCCTGCTCTTCCACCACTGCTTGACCAAGTTTCAGTTCTTGAGTGTATGAAAGGAGAAAAGGAAAAATAAGCTAAGATTATGGTGAGGGGAGTTGTTGGATGGGAGGGGAAAGCAAGATTTGCATGTTTCCACCAGGAGCTGCTTGTAAATCAGAAATGATTGTGGGATGAATGAGAAGTGGGATGTGAAAACAAGGATTAGGTATGAGTATGGTATCACGTTCAATAATTTCAGCCCAGCACTGCTCAGGGCCTCAGTAAATATTGTTCCAGTGAGGGTGAACACCATCTCTTCCTGGTATGTAATGACCAGACCCACAGCAGTTAGGTACTATTAGCTCTGCTTATGAGCCACTTTGCCCTGTAAGAGTGAGTGTGATGCAATGTGATTGGGTGGTATGGCTGTCACAGTTGAATAGCTGGCAGAGTATAACATCTGTGAGATGTGGGTATGAAGCTTGCAGTAATTCTAATGGTGTGAATATGAGGTATGAGTCGCATTTGATATAGATTGCTGGTCGGCGAGTGGTGGGGTTGAAGAGAACTGAGTACAGTATCAAGCTAGCAGTGTAATTGGTGTGACACAGCAGTTAAAGGTGCATTTCTTGACCTTGACTACTTGAGTGAAATTATTGAACTTCTTCCAGCATTCCACCCATGTCTTTGGTGCAAGACTGCTGACATTGACCTCAACGGCCATCTGATCCCACTGCCTTCTTAAAGTCTATCGGGAGGTCCTCCTCACACTGTGAGAATAGAGGACACCTCTCCTACTCTCCAACTGCTGCACCAACGCTTCCAGTATGCCTAAAAATCATGGAGAATGCTCTCTCTCCTAGCTGCGTAACTTTCTTGTCATTTATTTTACTATCTCATTTCTAAACACTTGCAGCATCTTCTCCAGCTAGAATGCATCATCCCTTTGAGAGGCATAAGCTGGATTTCAGTAATGCAAATTAGCTTTAAGTAATAGAGGCCTGGCATGAACTGCAGCCACTCAGTGGTACTTAATTGTATATTACAGTTATTTAAATGAGATAACATAAAATCCTTACAGTGCAGAAGGAGGTCACTTGGCCCATCGAGCCTGCACCAACAACAATTCCATCCTATCCCCATAATCCCCTGTCATTAAAGGACAATTCAGCATGGCCAATCAACCTAACTAGTATCTCTTTGCAGCGTGGGAGGAAACTGGAGCACCCAGAGGAAACCCACAAAGACATGGGGAGAATATACAAACTTCACACAAAGCTGAGATTGACTTGGGTTCTTGGTGCTGTGAGGCAGCAGTGCTAAACACTGGCCATCCCCAGCTACAGCTGAAAGCTCTCCTGGGTGCAAAAAGATTTTTTTCTTTTTAATTAATGGGCTGTGGTAGGCTAAAATGTATAGCCTCAAATCTCTAAGCCATGTGAACAAAGAAGCACCCAAATTCAATGTTTGTCTTTTTTATTAAATTTATGTTAGGCAGGACTATTCTTATTTGTTTTCTTAGTTAATAAGGTAAATAATAGTGAGATAATAATATAATCTGAAAGTTGCCAACAAATGAGAGACAATGATCAACAAATCAGAATCTAACTATCGGTCCTTGACATCCAACTGCATTACCATTAGTGAATCCTCCATTATCAACATTTTGGTGTCACCATTGACCAGAAACCTAATTGGACTAACCATATAAGTACTGTGGCTACAACAGAAGCTCAGAGTCTGGGGATTCTCGAGGGATTAACTCACCACCTGACTCCACAAAGCCACTCCACAACCTACAAGGCACTTGTCAGGAGTGTGATGAACGACTTTCCACTCGACATGATGAATGCGGCTCTAACAACACTCAAGAAGTTTAACATCATCCAAGATAAATCAATGTGCTTGATTGGAACCCCATTTACCATTTTAAATATTAAATCCCTCCACCATGAAGTCCAGTGCCAACAGCATGTACTATCTACATATGCACTGCACCAACTTACCAAGGTTCCTTTAAGCACCTTTCAAACCTGAGATTTCTCCTACCTACAAGGATAAGGGCAGCAGATACATGGGAACACTCCGACTTGCAAATTCATCTCCAATTCACTTCCCATCCTGACTTGTAACTATATCGCCATTCCCTCACTTTCATTGCATCAAAATCCTGGAATGCCCTCCCTCATAGGTGTGTACCTGCATCACATGGACTGCAGCAGTTCAAGAAGGCAGCTCACCACCATCTTCTCAAGGACGATGAGCATTTGGCAATAAATATGCTAACCAGTGATGCCCACACCCCATGGAAAAAAATCATCAGGGAACAGATATATGTGAAGGCACTAAAGGATGAAGCTATTTGAACAGCACATGTAATGCTTCACCGAAAGGAGACATTCCAATCCTTGAGCTGTCACATCATTGTTGATGACCAGACTTTTGCAGATGGGGTCAGGTGACTCATGGGGGCAGTGTGCCTAATGTGTTGGAGGTGGAAACACTTCCTGAAGTACTATTATCAGGAGAATACCTAATGGTAATTATTGAAGGCAGGTAACGATTAATTTTAATTTGGAGGAAGAAAATCACAAATTAGCCCTGTGCAAATGGAGTTTTTTAGTAGAAAGAAAGATCTATCTAGCAGAGACTCATATTTCAGCGAGAGTGGCGCTAAACTGGATGTATGACCGTTAAGGGTGATGGAAGTCATACACTTAAACATTTATGTGCAGATGTAGGCACACTCGGACTATTAGTAATAATTAGGAATTTGATCAACTCACATTTAGGCTAAAAAATTTCTATACAGAATTATACATGCAGTATGTAGATGTATAATGCTGCTGCATTTGTTCACGAAGGAGATTTTCAGTGTTTTGTGAAAATGAGTAAATTATTATTTAAAGATTTCAAATGCATGGACCAGCATTACCTCTTTTTGTTGTTCATTCATGGGATGTGGGTTCCACTGGCTAGGCCAGCATTTATTGCCCATCACTAATTTCCCTTGAGAAGACTGTAATGAGCCATCTTCTTGAACCGCTGCAGTCCCTGTATCAGAGGGATATACATCTACAATGCTGTCAGGAAGGGGAATTCCAGGATTTTGACCCAGTGACAGTGAAGCAGCAGCAATATAGTTCCACTATTTAACATTCATTCAAGGAATGCAGGCTTCACTGGCTAGGTGAGAATTCATTGCCCTTGAGAAGGCAGTGATGAGCTGCCGTCTTGAATCACTGCAATTCATCTGCTATAGATGTACCACAGTACTGTTAAGGAAGAAATCCCAGAACATTGACACAGCGACTGTGAAAGAAGACCGATCTATTTCCAAGTCAGGATGGTGAATATCTTAGAGGGCATTTTCCGTGGTGGAGTTCCTATATGCCTGATGCTCTTGTCCTTCTCGTGGTTGTTGGTTTGAAAGATGCTGTCTAAGAAACATTGGTGGTTGCTGCAGTGCATCCTGTAGATGGCATACACTGTTGTCACTGTATATCAGAGGGGGAGGAAGTGAATGATTGCAAAATGGATGTTTAGGAAAATCTGCTTTTCACTGTTACGGACACTACTTGCCCAACCAGTGAAGAACTGACCTTCTGAACTTTGCCAATTTGCCTCCTTTCCTGGAAATTCTGTCTTGGCTGCACATTATAATATATTATAGTTTTTGTATATGTGTGTGGGAACGTAAGTGAGGTGGAATGTGATAACACAGCCTCTTTCAGGATTGATCATTCATGGGTCACGTGAAATTCCTGGAACCTATCATAACAGAGCATGCAAGTTCAACCTAGAGAATAGTAGGGCACAGTCAGAGTGTAGAAACCCTCATTGCAAGCTAAGAAGTCGGCGGAACAAGAATTGAATCAGTGTTGAGCATATGTATGTTATTTTGCTGCTATTGTTTAATAAATCACTGCTGTGATTGAAAGCTTCCTCATCATATTATCTTGAGTTACAATAATCCTTACTTCAGCCCTTATGATGAAGAAATGTCATTGGTGAAACAACTGAAGATGATTGGTTCCAGACACTACCCTGAGGAACTCCTGCTGTGATGTCCTGGAGCTGTGGTGACTGATCTCTAACAACCACAACAATCTCCCTTTGTGCTCGATATGACTCCAACTAGTCGAGACTTTTACCCCTGATTCTCATTGAGTTCAGTTTTGCTAGCGCTCCTTGATGCCAAACTCAGTCAAATGTTGTCTTGATATCAAGGGCTGTCACTCTCATCTCATCTCTGGAGTTTAGCTTTCTTGTTCATGTTTGAACCAAGGCTGTAATGAGGTCAGGAGCTGAGTGGCCCTGATATCAAACCGCCGATATGTTTAATAATAGGTTTTCTGTGGTGAAATGTAACGTTATGAAAGCCAACTGGATCTTAGCTTGATGCTTCAGCTGCAATCAGATTATTAATTTCTGCCATTAAAAATTACTATGTAGGAAAACATTTCTGATATACCTTCCACTGCAATCAATCAATAAATGATAGACTGGAAGCTATGTTGCATGATATTATGATATAAATTATTAATTCTTTTATTTATACTGTCAATATGCAAATCTGCAAAAGAAGGGTTAAAGAGTTCCTTGGTTGAGTTATGGCACTCCGCCATTTGCTTTGCAGAAACAGCAGCTTATTCCTTTTCTTAGTTTTAGAGTCTACGTTAATTGACCACAAATCATACCACAAAAAGTTGTCATGTCATTAAAAGTTAAGTATCCTTTTAATGATATGCTAATTCCTAATGACTGCAATTAAACTTCTCAGGACGAGGAAGTAAACAATTTAACGTACAGAATACCATTCCTTCAGCAAGTGAATTGTTGCTGGAGATTTTTTTTAAATCAAATTTTAATTATATACTTTTTATTTTTCTTTTCTCATTTTTTTCTCTTAATTCAATTGTTATTTCCTCTTTTTTTCTTTTTTCCTTCCTGAAGTGACTCTAATTCACCCATTCACATTCACCTTCCTTCTCAGTTATCCCTCTGTTTATTTCTCAATGTCATCACTTAAGGTGATATAATTTTGATCCCACTGTACACTAAAGTCTCAGATACCCTGTAGCCCTCACCACATGATTGTCAGGTCACCTTTTCAGCATGGATCAGACTTAACCTCTGCAATACTGCCACATCCAGCTCTGAGTGATGGAGGTTCCTCAATGATGAAGCGCCCAGCACAAAAGTACAGAAGGTAAGACTGAGGCATTTGCAACAATCTTCAGCCAGAAGTACCAAGTGGATAGTCCATCTTGGCCTCCACCAGAGGTTCCCTGCATCATAGGTATAAATCATCACAAATATAAGGGTTCAGCCAATTCTATTCATTCCACACGATGAGCAAGAAATGGTTGGAGGCACTGGATGCTGCAAAGGCTATGAGCCCTGACAATGTTCTGACAATCATCCTGGTGTTCCAGAGCTTACCATGTTGCTAGCCAAGCTATTCCAGTAAGTTACAATACTGGCATCTACCGAGCAATATCTGCTTACATGACATTGTTTTGGCAGCGCTAGGGATGTAGAGTTTGAGTCCACTTCTGACCTTAAGACAAGTTCCACTGATAAATAGTGGCTCCAAGAAGCTTGATTTCCTTATTTTGTGTCAGATAGCTTTCTTTCTCTCTAAAACTCAACTCCCACCAAATCTGGAGATATTCTTCTAAAGTGCCGCTAAGAGAGCGCATATGAAACCTTTTTGTCTTTTGATGGACAATTTTTATTTTACCTCAAGTCTTCCTCCTTTCTTTCTTTGGTGCTTTTTTTGTTTCTCAATTCTATTGATCCTATTTTTACTATTGTCCTTTCATCTTGACCTTTCTCCTTCCTCCTAAGCACCATCCATCACCCTATTCATCATTGTCTTCCCTATATCCCCTTTGCTTTGTGTATTGTCATCATGTGCTGGTAGTGAAGGAATGGACCTTGAATCCAAGGGTGCTGAATCAATACATTTCTTTGACCTAGGTCTAGTCAGGTTCCTTCATTGATGTTGGAGGCATAGCAGTCAGGCAAATGACAAAGATAAAGCTTGCTGATTGATAAAAACCTGGGATAGAACATAGAACATAGAACATAGAACATTACAGCACAGAACAGGCCCTTCGGCCTTCGATGTTGCGCCGACCAATATAAAAAGCAATGCCCCTCCAAACTAAACCATTCCCTTCTCTTCCATATACTTATCAACTAACCTCTTAAACGCCACCAAACTTGGCGCATCTACAACTGCTGCAGGCAGGGCATTCCACTCCCGAACCACCCTTTGGGTAAAGAACCTACCTCTGATATCCGTCCTATAACTATCACCCCTTAATTTAAAGCTGTGTCCCCTCGTGCTAGCTTTCTCCATCCTAGGAAAAAGGCTATCACTGTCCACCCTATCTAAACCTCTAATCATCTTATATGTTTCGATAAGGTCCCCTCTTAGCCGCCTCCTTTCTAACGAAAACAACCTCAAATCCCTCAGCCTCTCTTCATAAGACCTGCCCTCCATACCAGGCAACATCCTGGTAAACCTCCTCTGTACCCTCTCCAATGCCTCCACATCTTTCTTATAATGTGGGGACCAGAACTGCACACAATACTCCAAGTGCGGCCGCACTAGAGTTTTGTACAGTTGCAACATGACGTTGCGGCTCCGAAATTCAATCCCCCTACCAATAAAAGGTAAGACTCCATATGCCTTCTTAACAACCTTCTCGATTTGACTGCCTACTTTGAGGGATCTATGCACAAATACACCAAGATCCCTCTGTTCATCAACACTACTAAGAATCCTACCATTTGCCCTATACTGTACACAGTTATTATTCCTGCCAAAGTGCATTACCTCACACTTTTCCACATTAAACTCCATTTGCCACCTCTCGGCCCAGCTCTGCAACTTGTCCAAGTCTCTCTGCAAACTATAACACCCCTCTTCACTATCTACCACTCCACCGACTTTAGTGTCATCTGCAAATTTACTAATCCATCCTTCAATACCCTCATCCAGATCATTTATAAAAATTACAAACAGCAGGGGCCCCAAAACAGACCCCTGAGGTACACCACTTGTCACCGAACTCCACGATGAATATCTCCCATCAACCACCACCCTCTGTCTTCTATCTGCTAGCCAATTCCTAACCCAATTAGCTAAATCACCCTCTATCCCATACATCTGCATTTTCTGCAGAAGTCTTCCATGGGCCACCTTATCAAACGCCTTACTAAAGTCCATATATACCACATCAACCGCCTTACCCCCATCCACCTCTTTGGTCACTTTTTCAAAAAACTCAATGAGGTTAGTAAGGCACGACCTACCCTTCACAAAACCATGCTGACTATCCCCAATCAATTCATTTCTCTCTAAATAACTATAAATCCTATCCCTAATAATTCTCTCCAATACTTTGCCCACAACAGAAGTAAGACTCACTGGCCTATAATTCCCTGGAAGGTCTCTCTTCCCCTTCTTGAACAATGGGACCACATTCGCTATCCTCCAGTCCTCCGGAACCACACCCGTAACCAACGACGACCTGAAGATCAGAGCCAGAGGCTCTGCAATCGCCTCTCTTGCCTCCCAGAGAATAAGATAGCACCACACTCTCAAATGAAAAGCACTGAAAAATTCTTAAGCCTTGTTAAATGAAGTGTCATTAATAAGTTCCTTCTTAATGGCGATCTATGTCTTAACTACTGCTGAACAACTCATCTGGATCAGAAAATGTTATTTTGTATTTATGGAATATTGTTAAATAGCTCATATAAAAAATCCTCTCAATGTGTCACCTGCCTCTGCTTGCAGATTCTGGAAGAAAGGAAATGTGCAAGTAAGCAGAAGTAAACACTTAGCTAACATCAGGACAAGCAGGCCAATTTAGTGCTTCCCATGATTTGACATTTAAATGCCTCAGCACAACACTTTGCAGTAAAATACTTTACAGTAAAATACTTTACAACAAAATACTTTATAAAAACAGGATTGGAAAATTGAACTTGGCACACTTTCAGCGCACATGTTTATGCATCGGGATTTCAGTAAGAAGTCTCACACCAGGTTAAAGTTCAACAGGTTTATTTGGTAGCACAAGCTTCAAGCTTTCGGAGCTCTGCCCCTTCATCAGGTGAATGGGAGTTCTATTCACAAACAGGGCATACATAGACGCAAACTCAATTTGCAAGATAATGGTTGAAATGCGAGTCTTAAAGGTACAGACAGTGTGAGTGGAGGGTGGGTTAAGAACACATTAAACAGCCAGGACAATTAGTGAGATTTTGCAAGACCAGGCAAGTCTTGGGGGTTACAGACAGTGTGAAAAGGTCCTGGTTGAGGCTGTCCTCATGTGTGCGGTACTTGGTTATCAGTTTTTGCTCAGCGATTCTGTGCTGTCATGTATCTTGAAGACCGCCTTGGAGAATGGTACCCTGAAGATCAGAGACTAAATGCCCATGGCCGCTGAAGTGTTCCCCAATAGGAAGAGAACACACCACCTTCATACCATGAGAAACATACCCCAGTGAGGAGAGAGAATCCCATCCAAGACAGCTCCCTTTTAAGGCAAAATTGAAGAGTTTTTTCTCTTGGTGTGTTGTCAGTCTGTGGAATTCTCCTCCCGGGAAAGCCATGAAGGCTGGGTCAGTAAATACATTTATGGCTGAATATGATAGATTTTTGATAAACAAGGGAATCAAGGATTATGGGGAGAAAACAGGAAACTGGAGTTAAGAACATAACCAGATTAGGCATGATTTTATGAAATGGATATTCGATAAATGGAGCCATTGCAGGCTCCAAGTACCTATGCTTATTTCTAAAGTTAAAGTTTTTTTATTAGTCTCACATCATAAATCTTACACTGCAATGAAGTTACTGTGAAATTCCCCTAGTAACTACACTCTGGTGCCTGTTCAGGTCAATGCTAACCAGCATATCTTTCAGAATGTGGGAAGAAACCGGAACACTGGGAAGAAACCCACACAGAAATGGGGAGAATGTGCAGACTCCATACAGAGGTTTTCCCCAAGCCAGGAATCAAACCCAGGTCTCTGGCACTATGAAACAGCAGTGCTAACCACTCCTAGCCCTAACTCCTATGGTCCTATTCCTATGTAATTAAAATACTGTTTGATTATCCTATTAAACAGTCTTTCACAAGAAAGAGTAAATTTTCTTACATTTTCAAAAGTACTAAGCTGACGGAACAATTGAAATCTTTTGGCAGTAGGGTAAAAATTTCTATCACATTGCAGTTTCCAATATAGTTTACTGCTTTCTTTTTTTAACAATTAAAGTAAGGATGGTCATTATTTGAATGTGCCATTTTTTTCTACTTGTTATTAGTGGTAAACACTCTTTGGTCAGATATTATATGGGTTTGATGGAGATTGAACCTCCCGTTTACTCTACTCCAACAAGACACTTTAATCCAACCTTGGAAAGCACTTTCTAATGCTCTGTTGTAACCTTGCTATTTCTAACAATAATTTTCAATCCACTGATGAATTATGTGAAGTCAAGCTCACAGCAGCTTTGAATAGCATTAAACTGTCCCATCTGATTTCTAAAAATCCACATTGTCTGTATGTGAATGGCATCTTAAGAAAGCATTTCAGAAAGATAGAGCAATTTCATATTTCTGTCACTGCACTAGAAATCCAGAGATTAGAGTTCAAAACCTAGCATTCAAATTCAGTTTTTACAAATGTGGAAAATAAAAAGTTGGTTTCAATGAAAGTGACCATGAAGTTTGTTCGATTTTCATAAAGCCCATCTAATATGTCCTTTAAGACGTAAAATCCTTAAGTCACCAAGCCTGACCTAATGTGACTCCAGTCTTACATCAGTGCATTTCATACTTAATCATCTTCTCATTGGCTTAGCAAGTCGTTCAATAGTAAGGCAATTTTCAAGGCAATAAAGGATGGCCAATAAATGACAGCAATGCTAAAAATGAATAAAGCACAATGGTTATTTCAAGCATATTTTGAAGAAAATTGAATTGGTCAACTGGGGATTTAATTCTCTCATAAAGCAGCATAATTGTCAGTGAAAGCACTGCCGATTATTGCCGACAACTGAGACCAAAATATTACAGGATATGTGCCCAATTTCATATTGTACTATTTAACCCACTTCCAGGTCATCGCCTGCATCCACCAGGCAGGCATAAAATTCTGCTCTTTGTTTCATTTTTTCATGGAATGTAGGCATCACTGGCAAGGCCTAGGATTAATTGCCCAAGCCTATTTGCCTTTGAGAAGGTGGCGACAAGCCATCTTCTTAAACCGCTGAAGTCCATCTGTTGCAGGTACTCCCGCAGTATTGTTTGGACTTTCTGTAATTGGTACAATTAAATGGATTAATTTAATTGTAGCTGTGAAAGTGCAATCAAAATGCATGTTTTGCATTATGCTCCTCCCACCACCAGTACTGACTGAGTTGAGTTCTTTTAACTTTTTCACCTAATTTACATCTAATCGTATTTAATTATATTAGAAAGCTATTTCATGGGGCAGTTAAGAGTCAACCACGCTGTAGTCACATGTAGACCAGGCCAGGTAAGGATGGCAGATTTTTTGCCCTAAAGTGTGAACCAGATTTATTTTTATGACAATTGATGGTAGCTTCATCATTGCCATTACTGACACTAGCTTTCCATTCAGGATTTTTATTGATTAATTTTAATTCAGATTCCACCAGTTACTGTGGTGAGATTTGAACCAATGTCATCAGGGCATTAGACTGGGATTACTGACACAGCAGCATTACCGGTACACTCACCATCTCTCCAAAGGTTAAAATGTAATTAGGGTCATTAAATGTTTTTGGATGTGAATTTATTACAAGAAGAAATATTACTGTTGTATAAATGGAGGAATTTAAACTAATTGATATACAATGCTATAGAGTGAGAAATTCAAGCTTGCTTCTGTGATTCATCACACAGTGAACTGCTATGTTTAGGCGTGCATGCGTTCAAAAGAAAGCACTGAATGAAGAGTAGACGTTTTCCCATAGGAAAGGGGATGAAATTGCTGGTCATGTTACTCAGAGTTGCTCTCATTCATCTCTTAACAGCCTGATTAAATGACACTGACAGAGACTTGGTAGCAGGTCAACAGCTGTTCTGTCTGATGTGGAATAGATATGGGAAGATCTTACAGTTGAAGAAAATCAAGCAACTTCTAATAAGTGTATAAAATTCCAAACATAAGAATTGACTTTAACTCCAATTACATGGAAGAAACCAGAAAAATGGATGTGGGCACCATCGCAATTCATACCTGCCACATCCTTGCCGCTTACGATATTAAAGTATTTGTACACAATTATCCTAGAAGTTGCTCCGAAAATTTTTCCTTGGTCTTCTAGTATCTCTAAGCTTTTCTAAACCCTTGGTGACATTCCTTAAAACCATAGGACTCAAAGAATAGAGCGATCATCGAATCTGGATGACCCTTCATCAGAGCTCTGATGAACGATCATCCAGACTCGAAACGTTGGCTCTGTTCTCTGTCCACAGATGCTGTCAGACCTACTGAGATTTTCCAGCATTTTTTATTTTTGTTTCAGATTCCAGCATCCACAGTTATTTTGCTTTTGCTTTTATCTTGTAAAGAAGCAGATGGCTTCAATGCACAATTACTCAAAACAGAGGTGGGTCCATAAGGAGCACACTTACCTCTGAGTCAAAAGGCTGCAGTTCATGTCCCACTTCAGGCCATTAATACAAACATTAAATTCAACAATCCAGAACTGTTGGAAGTGTTGTCTTTTGGATGAGATGTTGAATTGAAGTTGTGCATGCCCTCTCAAATGGATGTGAAAAATTTCATATAAAAGACCCGGAGACAGTTGTTTTGTGGTACACAACTGAAGATTGCTAGTACTGAAAAAAGACATTTTGTCAAAGTTTTTCATCTTGCATTCATCAGGACACTTTGCAAGAAATCCAATGTCAGGGGAAAAAGCAGCTTTACACTGAATGAGAATATGGTGCTGATTAGTTGGCAAGTAAACTCTGGGAGAGACATTGCCAAGGACAGCATGTATCAGAGGGTCCATGTGCCAACCAATCAGTTTCCCTAACATTGAATACTTGTGAACTGTTCTGATAAGTACAAGACAAAAAGCTTTCACATGTCCTTTTTCCAGGAATACTCAAGAATAGGAGAGTTATTCCCTTGAATCCTGGTCAATATTTACAATCAACATCATAAAAATAGATTCTCTTGCCATTATCATATTGCTACTTGAGGGAGCTTGCTGAGCACTAATTTGTTGCTGCATTTCTTATATTACAACAGTTTCAACATTTACGAAGTATTTCATTGGCTGTAAAGTACTTTAAGATGTTTGGTAGCTGTGAAAGTGCAATCAAAATACATGTTTTTTTTTCTTTCCATTGTGATCAATTTTACATTTCTATAATTACAAACCAGCTTGAATTCCATTGCAGGCTTTCTAATATAATTTAATACAATCAGATGTAAATTAGGTGAAAAAGTTAAAAGAACTCAACTCAGTTAGTACTGGTGGTGGGAGGAGCGTAATCCATGTTTCAGGCCAATGACCTTCCACTGTCAATCTGAACCATTAACTCTGCTTCCATGCTTGATGAGTACATGGGATTTAATTGATCAGTACATAGGATTTATTAGGATTGAGGGTTATAGGTAAGCCTAGTAGGTAGGGATATAATCAGCACAACTTGTGGGTTGAAGGGCCTGTTGTGCTGTAGTTTTTCTATGTTCTATGTTCTATCTCAACAGATTCTACTTCACCTTCTGGATATTTCAAGTATTTTCTGTTTATAGATCAGATTTCCAGCATCCACCCTACTTTGTTTTTAGAAATGAATAGATAGGTTAATGGAATAAAAAAACTCGGCAAAATAATTGTTTATTCTTTTTCTGCAGCTGAAAAAGACTGTTATAAAGGAAAGACGATGAAAAGGTTAATGAAAGGCAGGTTAACAATAGCACCAGAAACATCCATGAAGAACTATAACCAAATGCCATCAGATGAATTACCAAATAAAATTAAACTCCAGTATTATTGTGATATGAATATCCATTGAAATGCATTGAAGAAATCATTAATCCTGCAAGATAGTTTGTAACGTTGCTTTAATTGCATTATGAATTAAAACACAGCTATCAATGAAAATTTCCCAAATGTATTCCAGATTTAATTAACCATGAAGAATATTTCTGGTGAAATGACTTCACAGCTTGCTAGTGCCCTACCCTAGAAAAATCACAATTGGTTGAAACTTTAAAGGGCTATCATGTTTATGGTAGAATAGGGGCAAAACCACTAAATGCAATGGTTCACTTTATATTTAATGGCACCATGCACAAAGGATACAGCATTTCCTATTGCTTTGATGAAAAAAGCTTTGTGCAGGATTATACTGATACGTGACTTGAGAGAGTGCTGTTGTCCCACTTTGATCCTGACCACTGAATCAAACAGGCAAACAGCAATCAAGCCACTATCAGTCACAGACTGTTTGTGTCTCAGTCCATACCGTAGGCAACAAAGAGACCCCCAGAGGCCAGTTTGGGGCTTCCTCAGTTTGCCTAGTTTATAAATCACCATGGTTTTGGATGATTTGATGTAAATAAACAAATATCAGGAGTAAGAGCTGCCTGCATTGTTAAAGCTTAGCACTTGAAACAGAGAAAACAGCTGTAGTTAATTATGGTTTGATACATATTACTGCCTGTACTGTCTGATTACATGCCATAGCTATAAAGGTTTGCAATTTATTGCAAAGTGACAAGTTCATTTTACAACAAAGTCAAACAGACCAAACACTATTGTAAGGCTGCTTGGAACGTTTATTTAATATTTAGCAAACAAGTTTATACTGGTCCAAGGAAGGCCCTCAGCTACTTTTCATCACTTAGAATGGACTTTGGACCAAAGTAACACTGAACAATCTTGAATCAAAAAATAAAACATTAAAATAAAATCTATATATTTATTCTGAAAAGTAATAATTAAACATTATTTAAATACACTCTAAAATATTATTTAATGATTTTTCTTTAATGTAAGGAAAGTTTTATTTCAAAAGCTGGACTACTTTGATGGGTGCTCCAAGACTAAGAAAATCCACAAATTCTTCGAAAAAAAATTGGGGATGGTTCTCCCTGTCCGTTGCACTGCTTTAGCTGGGGGACTCAAGTGGAAGCCATTTAGTAGGATCCCTGCCAGGCACCACAGCCTCCGTGAGTCTTGGGCGTCGGATTTCAGGGTGCTGTCTACTCCGCACCAGGAATCTGTTTACAATAGCTCCCGACTAATGGGGAACTGGCAGCCCAACCCCCCCTGGAGTGAAAGGGGGGGGGGTCATGGAGACCCCCTTGGGAGGTCGGGGTAAAGGGTGCATCTCGGGCATTGCTACCTTGTCACTGCCCAAGGGGCAAAGTGCCAATGTCTAGGCAACACCTTGGGCATTGCCCACCGGGCATCGGGCAATGTCAAGGGATAGGGCTAGAGGGGGGCTTATAGGATGGAGATCAAGGCGAGCCAGGTGGGTGGGTGGGTGGGTGGGTGGGAGGGTTGAAGCTGGTCTGGGCACATCCTGAGGGGGCCAGCAATCGGGAGTGGAAGAGTTTAGAGGAACAGCAATTGGGAGGCTGACAGTGTGGGTTACTGTGCATGCACCAATTTTGGCATTGACAAATCAGTTCATGTGCAGTGGGCCACTCAGCACTATACTACCGGCCTCTCCAACAGAAATAGGCCCTACCCACTGATTTTCAGCACGGCTCATGTGAGGGCACTTTGTGACACATAGAATGTGGGAGATTCATCTTGAAAATCTCACTGGAAAAAAACAGCTGAATTTACTCCAGTTTTTATATTTAGAATTTTTTGGGGGGAGAATCCCACCAGAGACTTAATTACAAGTGGATAGTGAAATACATTTGTGACTTTTATTCCAACAGTCCTTATGTTCTTTGAATTTTACATGAGAAATTCTTAGTTATTCTGAACCATCTACTTTTGATTTTTGATTTGTTTATGCATTGCCAAGTTGGAAATTATCAAATTAGCCACTTTATCTATTCTACCAATTTATAGCTATTCTTAGGTATCTGTAATTGAAGTGTACATGTCATTGGCTTGCACATTTATACATGCAACAAGAATGCAGACACAAAGCAGGAAATATACAAACATGTTTGACTGCTTGCACAAGCCATGCATATCTACATATGTTAATACGAGCATTGTGGCACAGAGGTTAGCATTGCTGCCTCACAATGGCTTGGGTCACTATCTGTGCGCAGTCTGCAAGTTATCCTTGTGTCTGTGTGGGTTTACTCTGGGTGCTCTGTTTTCTCCCGCAATCTGAAAAACGTGCTAACTAGGTGCATAAACCAAGCTAAACTCCCCTTCAGTTTACCTGAATAGCGTGGCGACTTAGGGATCTTCACTGTAACTTCATTGCAGTGTTAATGTAAGCCTACTTGTGACACCAATAAATAAACTTCAAACTTTAATACACGGATATAGATATGTATGTGTATAAATATACCTTTTACAAATATTGGTTACCACATGTTTTATATGCTTTATTGCTCTTTGTTCTTAGTAATTATTTACAGAGCAATTAAACATTTCAGATATTATTTATTATTAGGGTGACATAGTGGTCCAGTGATTAGCACTGCTGCCTCACAGTGCCAGGGACCCAAGTTCAATTCCAGCCTTGGATGACAGTGTGGAGATACACATTCTTCTTTTGTCTGCATCGATTTCCACAAGGTTCTCTGGTTTCTTCACACAGTCCAAAGATGCCAGAATAGGTGGACTAGCCATGCTAATTGATTCCAAGATGTGTAAGTTAAATGGATTATATTGTATGGTAAATATATTGGGTTCTGGAAATAGGGTGGGGGGAAGGGCCTGAGTAAGGTATACTATCAGACAGAAACAGTGCAGACTCATTGGGCCAAGTGACCTTCTGCACTGTAGGGATTTTTAGATTCAATTATTTATTTTGATATAAAATGTCAATTGTATGATATGGTATCAATAATATTCTGATTGCCTTTTTAGGTTATTATACTGATTTTCTTTAAATCTAACTGCAGTTCCTCTTACATTAAATACATACAATTACACTCATGAAAAATGTTAGGGCTTCGAAATTTTTTGTAGTTTATGCACAATCAGTGTTTTGTTTATACCGTTTAAAATGCTTGTTTATAATATTTGTTATGATGCAATCAATATAGCAGATACACTGATTGTTTTCACTTCATGGCCTACATAACATCTAACGTTTTCAAACATGCAGTAAGTGGCCACGCTATAGATTTCTCAAGTAAAGTCCTTCTTAATTTCTAGGCTTTTCTGAAACTGATATTTTCAAGGTGGTGAGCTTGAATTTAAATCTGTTATCTTGATAATTGCAATAATGTGAAATTTAATGAAACCTTTTGTCTGTTCTGTAAATCTAGCTTTCTTTTTGCTTCTAATAGCTGCCTGGCTCATTCCCCTCAATTCTAATTTTTGATCAATAGCATACAAACTATGGTCGATGCAATAATTTTACTTAATACCATGTATCAGCACTTGATACATTGTGACATTCCTGGTATCCAGTTTTAGATGAGATTCTCCCACTGGGACAGATGTTGGTGACCACTGATATCTCCTTTCATTAGTCAATTCTGAACTGTTAAGCTCCATTTAAACCACAGTTCAAAATTGTGGTTTTGAAACAATTCAAAATTGTGAGCTCAAAATTATTGCCAATTTCCAATTGCTCTAAATTTGAAAGCCTTGTGTAAATAATACGAATGCTACAAATTGTGTTTGGACCAATTTTTCTGTGTAATTAATCTATATTTCCACAAAAAATATTTAATTTGCTCAACATGATAAGGTAAATCTGTGTACAAGATAATAATATGGAGTTTCCAATGAAATAAAAACACATGAGTGGAAAACTTTAACTAAGCCTATTGTTGGACCCAGATATTATGAAGCATTGATTAGCCTTGCTCTGTCTCATGGAGACACACAACCTTCATTCTGCCTGCTTAGCAACATGATTGTAAAATGCAGCCCAGTGCAAAATGTGACTGTACTCACAGCAGAAGGCCCAGACACATGTGTGACTAGTACAACACCCAGCTAGCCTGCATCTTGTAAAGAGAATGTGCAATCAGGTTACTACAACTGGTCAAACAGTGGCAGGAAGCCTTTAATAGAAGCAAGATGGAGTAACAGGATAGAGAAAGACGTTTTCTGGATTATTTGGAAGTTTTAGGCTTAGAAGGTTGAAAATGGAGGGACAATGGTTCCTTTGGGGGCCAGGAGGCCCTCATATCTTTTTACAGGGTGGAATTCACTACCACAGATAGTAGTTGAGGCCAAAACATTGTCTGATTTCAAGACAAAATTAGACATAGCCCTTGGAGTTAAAGCAATCAAACGATCTGGGGAGGTCAGATTACTGAATTCGATGATAAGTCATGATCAAAATGATTAGCAGAGCAGGCTCGAAGGACAGAACAGTGGAATTTAACAGCCTCACTTCTCCTGAAACTGCAAAAACCAGCCCGAGCCAGCAGACCTTCCCATGCACTGCCCCTCTGCTCCAATTCCCAAGGTGGACAGGCCAGTAAAATTCCGGTCCATGTTTCTATGTCAACGGAACAAGTAACTGAAGAGCTGAATTCCAGATCTCAAGGATTTGGGTACATTGCCAGAAAATATTCAATGATCTCACTCGAGTGGTTAAAATCGGTGACTGAATTTCTAAAAGCCATTTCACACCCACTGCACCACCACTCTCTCGCACTGATCGATGCAGCACATTCACATCATGCACCCAATAGCAACCAAGACTCATGTCTAAAATACAGGTACATCACCTCACAGCTTACTCTCACAAGCTTGCCAACGCTGCCAGTCTCACTCCCATTGCTTGCAGCTTTAGTTTTGGTGAGTTATCATTCAAACACATCGTCTCACTCTCCCCACTTCCTTCACCAAACCGTCCTCTTCTGCATTTGTGCTTCCAGAGGTCCAAGAATTGCTGCCTGGTCTGTAAGTGGAACACACTATAAAGGGCAGAAGGAATGGCAGACTTCTCTTAAAGAATCAGTTAGATCTAACAGTTGCAGCCACCAGCTCAGATACTCTAAGTGGGCATGTGTTAGGGGGTGGTATAGGAACATAAGAACTAGGAACAGGAGTAGGCCATTTGGCCCCTCGAGCCTACTCTGCCATTCAATAAGATCACAGCTGATCTTTTCATGCACTCAGCTCCACTTACCTGCCCACTCACCACAACCCTTAATTCATTTACTGTTCAAAAATTTATCTATCCTTGCCTTAAAAACATTCAATAGGTAGCCTCAACTGCTTTACTGGGCATGGAATTCCACGGATGCAGAACCCTTTGTGTGAAGACGTTCGTCCTCAACTCAGTCCTAAATCTGCTCCTCCTTATTTTGAGGCTATGCCCCATAGTTCTAGCTTCACCTGCCAATGGAAACAACCTCCCTGCTTCTATCTTATCTATTCCTTCATAATTTTATATGTTTCTATAAGCTGTCCCTTCATTCTTCTTAATTTCAATGAGTATGCCAGTCTGCTCAGTCTCTCCTCATAAGCCACTTTGCTGTCCATTAACAAGGACAATAGCAAGAATACTGCCGCAGGCGGCAAGGGGGTGTGCGAAGGTGACTCATTCGATTTAGTATGTATTACTGAAAGTACAATTCAATGAAGTTGTTTTAGAAAGATTATTTTGCTGCATTTTTATTTCAGGGTTTTGGACAATTGAGAACTCTGTGACGTTCTGTCGAGGATAGATGGAAAGGTATGGAATCATGAAGAAGCGCTATTGCAGGGATGTGATTTGAGAAGAGCAGATCTGAGTAGCATCTCTCAGATAACCCATCTGGAGGGTGGCACAGTGGTTAGCACTACTACGTCACTGTGCCAGGAACTCAGATTTGATTCCCGGCTTGGGTCACTGTCTGTATGGAGTCTGCATAGGTTTCCTCCAGTTGCTCCAGTTTCCTCCCCCAATCTGAAAGATGTGCTGGTTAGGTGCACTGACCAGAACAGGCGCCGGACTGTGAATTTCACAGTAACTTCATTGCAGTGTTAATGTAAACCTTGCTTGTGACTAATAAGCTTGTGACTCCTGAATCCTTCTGCCTTAGCCACTGCTTCCTCCCTGAAATATCCTCCAAAGGCGTGGTGGTGGCAAGGGCTGCAAGCTGATGATACCAAAGTTGTGTAGAATGAAGTAGACCACCACAAAGTTGGGAACACAGTTCAGTGGTTCCCCTGAGTTGTCCAAGCCAATGAATTGTTGTTTAAACACTGATGGTTTTCCTCATTGTTCACGCATGATCTGGTGGCAGAGGAAAGCTATGAGCCGGGTTTGGAATAGGCAGTCCTTGTTATGAAGCAATCTATAATTGATTCATTATGGTGGTTCAAAGATAATGGGTATGGCTAGCTGGTGCAAGATGAAAATTTTGTGGCTGCTGCCAGCATAACAGACATTCAGAAAGTTGATGTTCTGTACATGGTTGCTTACCAACCTCATGTAATGACATGTAGCCCTTGTAGTTATGGTACAATTCCCCACTAATATGTGGGGCCTATAGAGTCATGTGCCTTCAACAATAGCTCCCTGCACGCTTGCAAATCCTACTAGCCTGGCCTAGCCATGTGCCCACTCCCCCTGAATTTCTCTGGCAATACAGAAGATGATGTGATTTTCGATCATTACTTCCCTTCATTACTACCTGCGCTCCATGTCTGTTACGTTGCAGCCCAGGAGAAAATGCAACTATAACCCCCGTTAGTTAAAGCAGGCTTTCTCCTGGCTTATTTCAGTCAGAAATATTGAGTGGATGATCATCTCAACCTCTACCTGTGGTGAACAGCATCACAGATGTGTCTTTAGACAATTCAATTCACTCTATGTAATGTCAAGAAACAAAATCTAAGAGCCCTGGCAACATTCCAGCTACAGCATTGAAGATCTCTGTTCCAGGACTAGCTGTGCCCTTCTTCAACCTTTCCAGTATAACTGCAACACTGATATCTATTCAAAAATGTGGCAAATTGTTCAGGTCCTGTCCAACTGGGATCTAGAACATCTGTGAAGAAAGAAAAGAGATACCAATTTGAATCTGGACGACGCTTCATCCTCAAAATGTTAACTCTATTCTCTGTCCACAGATGCTGTCAGACCTGCTGAGATTTTCCAGTATTTTCTGTTTTTGCTTTAGATTTCAGCATCCGCAATAATTTGCTTTTATACCAGCTACGATCTAGTTGGCTTTCACAAATTTACATTTCACTGTCTGCTATCAAGAAAACCTACCATCAAAAATATTGATGGTTTGATGGTCAGGGCCACTCATCTCCTGATTTTATTACAACCTTGTTCCAAAAATTGACAAAAGAGGTGAGGTGAAAGTGACTGCTCTTAATATCAAAGCAGCAATTGACTGAGCCCTAACAAAACTGAAGTCATTTGGAATCAGGAGAAAAATCGCCACTGGTTGAAGTCACAACTGACATAAAGGAAGGTTATGTTTGTCGGAGGTCAATCATCTCAGTAATAAGACATCATTGCATGAGTTCCTCAGGGAGAGTCTGAGCAGCAATCATCTTCAGTTGCTTTGTCAATATCTTTCTCTGCATCATAAGGGCCAAAATAGGGAAACGCACCATGTGTAGTACCATTAACAATTTCTCATAGACTGAAAGAGTTATGTCCATATTCAGCAAGACCTGGGCAACATTCAGGTTCAGACTGATAAGTGACAAGTAACCTAAGCCCCAAACAAATGCCAGGCACTGATAGTCTTCAAAAAGAGAAAATCCAATCATCTCCCCTTGATGTTCAATGGCATTACCATCAACACCTCAGCATTTGCAATCGACCAGAAACTAAACAGGACAATAAGTATTGTGACTACAAGAGCAGATCACAAGCTAGGAATTCTGAGGAGAGTGACTCATCTCTTGACTTCCAAAGCCCGTTCACTATCTACAGACCATAAATCAGGAATGTGAAGGAAAACCCTCCAGACTTGGATGAACATAGCTCCAACAACACTTAGAAAAGTTGATAAAATTCAGGACAAAGCATCCCATTTGATCATTATTCCATCCACTATCTTAAACATTCACTCCCTCTACTACTGACGTAAATTAATAACAGTGTGTATTATGTACAAGATATGCTGCAGGAAATCACAAAGGCTCCTTTCACAGCACCTTCCAGACTCAACTTCTATAACCTAGGAGAAGTGGGAAACAGATGCATGGGAATAATACCAACTGCAAATTTCTGTCCAAATCACTCAGTAGTTTGACTTGGAAATATATCACCATTCCTTCCCTGTAACTGCGTCAAAACATTGGAAAAATTTTCCTAACAGCACACTGGATATACTGACGCCACATGGACCACAGGAAAGCATCTCAACAACATAATCTCAAAGGTAACTAAGGATGAGCAATAAATGATAGTCTAGCCAGTGATGCCTACATCTCATGAAAGAATGAAAAAGAGTCCTTCTAGTTTTCCTGCTGCTAGCACTCCATTGTGTAGAAGTCTAGAGCATTTCCAAGTTCTTCCCTACGACATTCAACACAGTGTTTTCACTAATTCTGCAGCAGCCAAAAAAAGCCAAAAGCATCTCAGATGAAAGTTACAAGTTGATTCCTTTAACTAGCAGTATTGGAGCTGTTTCTCATGTAGCTGAATACATGTTCAGATGGGTGTGATTAGGAGAGGCTGTTAATGGGACTTGCACAGATGGCATGGTGATATAGTGGTTAGCCCTGATGCTTCACAGTGCCAGGAGCCCAGGCTTAATTCCAGTCTCAGATCAATGTCTATGTGGAGTTTACACTTTCTCCCCATGGATTTCCTCCGAGTGCTCCAGTTCCCTCCTACAGTCCAAAGATGTGCAGATTTGGTAGATTGGCCATGCTAAATTGACCTTAGCAGGGTAAAGAAAGGTTACAGGAATTGGGCTAGGGTGGGATTGAGTTTAGTACAGACTCGATGGGCCAAATATCCCTCTCCTGAACAATAGGCATTCTATGAAAATGATAGGCTATGTATCAAATCAGCAATAGACATTATTTGATGCCATAATTTGCCCACTTTGCATTCTTCAGAATCTCTCAGCGCACACAAAGCATGCTTACATTTACATGCAATGTGATTGGAAATAATCCAGCCGAGATTTTTTTGTCTTCTTGGCCTCCATAGTGCTGGCACCAATGGTTTTATGGAGATACATTTTGCAGCCATTAACTTAAATTTCATACACTAGGGATGGAATTTTCCCATCCTGTCCCACCATGGGAATCGTATCGGGCAGGACACGGACCATGCAAAGGTTCATTGACCTCAGGTGGGGTTTTCTAGTTTTAGGGCGAGCGTGACTAGAAAATCCCGCCCTAGGACTGGCTAAACCAGTGGGATCTTCCTGTCCTGCCAATATGACCAGAAAATTCAATGGCTTGCCTGCCCCCAAAACCCTTGGCAGGGGACAGGGCAGTCTGGAAAATTCTAGACCGATCTGACTTTAATGCAGTAATTTAAGCCACAAGGCAGATAGAACACTAAGCTAATTATATATCAAATGTGGGGCAGCCTGACATTGTACAAGGATCCCACATCAGTCCGTAGTTCAGTGTCACTCTGCCCAAAACACCATGGATTTCTTTACTTCCACTGGATTAAATTTATCACGTATCTGCAACACAGGCTTATATAACGGGCTTATCACATTCATCCCAAATACTACAATAATGTCAACTATTATTTCTCCGGCAAGTTGGCTCAAAATTAGTCATTTCTTGGTAAAAACAACTTACTTTAGCACAGGTTAGAGAATATAAGCCTTTCTAGTTTTATAGATTATGAATTTCAACCCTAATGCAAAATAATTAGTGACTGGAAGGGTGGATGAAGCTGTATTTTATTAGAATCCTCCATCTTCCCAAATTCTAATTTGGAAGTATTTATTTTCTGATGGAAAAAAGCATCCAGGCTCAGTTGGTGTTGAACTGCCATTTGCTCATGGTTAGCTTTGCTGTGCATGCACTTTTTTTTGTGCTGTATGTCATTCGTAACTCCCACCTTATTTATTAAAATATTTTTATCTAAATTAACATACGCTAGACAAATGTTGTAAATGCATATGATTCCAGTTTTTGTTTGAATTGAAAGCTTATGTTTACTAATGCACTTTTAAACCATTTATGAAATTTAAGCTGCAAAGATACAGGTTAGACACCAAAAATACATTTTAAGTATAATCTGCCCAGGGTCATCAAGCCCCATTATAATCACTGCAGCTATTAAAGATTATCCTGTCAATTCAGTGACTGTTTAGTTTATTTGTGTTTTGCTGATTTTAAAGACAGATCATGATTTAATTTATTTTGATGTTCCTTAATGATCTGTTCTCTGATTAAAAGTAACAGTTTTTAGATATTTTCTAACCTTTCATGTTCTTTGGTCAGTCAAGGAAGGCAATCTGTTAAAAGGAATAATGGGGTAAGATAGTGCCATAGTTGGGAACTGGATTAATAATCACAAGAATATGAGTTCAAATTGGAATTCAGTTTAAAAAGAAACAGGAAATAATAAACTCATGTCATTAATGGCAAGCATTAAATTGTTCAATTGTTTTAAAACTTCAACCACTTTAATAGTGTCCTTTTCGAAAGGAAACCCATGTCTTTACCCAGTTTTCCTATAATTAAATCCAGTCCTACACAAATGTGGTTGATTCATAACTACTGTCTAAACTGGCCAAAAAAGTTGTCTAAAATAACATAGAACGTAGATAACTACAGCACAAACAGGCTCTTCAGCCCACAAGTTGCGCTGATCATATCTCTAACTACTAGGAGTATGTATAATCCTCAATCCCCAATTGCCCTTGAGAAGGTGGTGGTGAGCTGCCTTCTCAAGGGCAATTGGGGATGGGCAATAAATATAGTTAAGACCATAAGACCAGAAGAAATAGGAACTATAGGCCTTTCAACCCCTTGAACCTGCTCCGCCATTGGTTCATGGCAGTATAAATGACATAGGTAGAAAAAAGGATGAGGTCTCGTGTCAAGAATTCAGAGAGTTGGGCAGCAAACTAAAAAGTAGGACTTGTCCGGTTATAATCTCTGGATTATTTTCAGTGCCACAAACACAGAAATAGAGGAATAGCACAGTTGATTTCAGGACTTAAGAGTTGGTGCAGGAGAGAAGGTTTTCAATTTCTGGATCACTGGGAGCATTACTGGGAAAGGGGAACCTGTACAAACAAGACAGTTAATATCTGAAATAGAGCAAAACTAACATGCTTGTAGGTGGATTCATTGGTGCTGTTTAAATTTTGTGTTTTTAAACACACAAAAAATTAGTTTTGGTGTTTAAACTAATTTGGCAGTGGGAGGGAACACAAACTTAGCAAAATAGGACACAGCATACTACAGTAAAACCATCAAGTCGGAGGGAGTACAGCTCATTAAATTTCAAGGAAGTAAGCCAAGGTTGCATGGCCTCTACTTTAATGATGTGGAGGTGCTGGCATTGGACTGGGGTAAACACAATAAGAAATCTCACAGATCAGATTAAAATCCAACAGGTTTATTTGGTAGTACAAGCCACTAGATTTCGGAGCATTTCTCCTTTGTCAGGTAAGTGGGAGTTCTATTTTCAAACAGGGCATGTATAGACACAAACTCAACTTACAAAATAGTGTTTGGAATACGAGTCTTTACAAGTAGTCAAGTTTTAAAGGTACTAACAATTTGAGTGGAGAGAGGATTAAGGACATGTTAAAGAGATGTGTATTGTTTCCAGCCAGAACAGACAGTGAGATTTTGGAAGCCCAGGAAAATTGTGGGGGTTACAGATAGTGTGACATGATGCCAGGATCCCGGTTAAGGCCGTCCTCATGTGTGCGGAATTGGCTATCAGTCTCTGCTCAGCGACTCTGCTCTGTTGTGTGTCGTGTGCCTTGGAGAATGCTTACCCAAAGATCAGAGGCCGAATGCCCATGACTGCTGAAGTGTTCCCCAACAGGCAGAGAATAGCCTTGCCTGGTGATTGTCGAGCGGTGTTCATTCATCTGTTGTCACAACGTCTGCATGGTCTCACCAATGTACCATGCCTTGGGACATTCTTTCCTGCAGCATATCATGTAGACAACGTTGGCTGAGCTTCAAGATTATGTACCATGTACCTGGTGGATGGTGTTCTCACATGAGACGATGACATCTATGTCAATTATCTGGCATGTCTTGCAGAGATTGCTATGGCAGAGTTGTGGTCACTGTTCTCCTGAAAGCTGGATAGTTTGCTGCAGACAATGGTCTGTTTGAGGTTGTGCAATTATTTGAAGGCAAGAAGTGGGAGTATGAAAATGATCTTGGCAAGATGTTCGTCTTCATCAATGACATGTTGAAGGCTCCGGAGAGGACCGCACTGCGTAGAACCTTCAATCGATGCTACACACTAGATACATCAATGACATTTTCTTCCTTTGGACTCATGGTGAACAATCACTGAAACAACTATATGATGATATCAACAAGTTCCATCCCACCATCAGACTCACCATGGACTACTCTCTGAAATCAGTTACATTCTTAGACACATGCATTTCCATCAAGAATGGTCACCTCAGTATGTCACTGTACCACAAACCCGCAGATAACCTCACAATGCTCCACTTCTCCAGCTTCCACTTTAAACATGTTAAAGAAGACATTCCTTATGGAAAAGTCCTCAGTATACACAATATCTGCTCAGAGAATGAGGATCGCAATAGAGACCTCCAGATGCTGAAAAATGCCCTCAAAAGAACAAGATAGTGCTCGACTCATCAATCGACAGTTTCAATGTGCCATAGTGAAAAACTGCAGTGACCTTCTCAGAAGACAAACATGGACACAGCAGACAGAGTACCCTTCATCATCCAGTACTTCCCTAAAGTGGAGAAGCTACGACATCTTCTCCAGAGCTTTCAACATGTCATTGACAGAGACGAACATCTCTCTAAGGCTATCCCCACATCCTCACTTCTTGCAAATCAATAGACGCATTACTGCAGTACAGAAATTGCAAGGCAGGGATTAAGAAAGCAATTAGGAAAGTTTTGGCTGGTAAAATAGGGAAAATCCAAACCTATTTGATAAGTATATAAAAGGGAAGAGGATAACCAGGGAAAGAATAGGTCCCATTCAAGATCCGGAGGAAACTTGCTGCCCACTATCGGTCTATGCCAATTTCAGGGAAATTTAGCCTCCAATCCTTGAATTAACCTTTTCTATGTGACCATCCTCCTACTCAAACTGCTTTACAACTATGTTTCCTTCCTATCCACTGTCCTATATGATATTATAAATGGTCCTGTCTGCTCAGGTACTGCCCCCATTTCAAATTCTCCATTGTCACCTCCTCCACAAAATAAAATACCCTTGACCTCTCTGTTCCTGCAACCGACAATTCCATTTCCAACTGTTCTTCTGTCCAAAGTTCTTGAATACATTGCTACCTGTCCAGCTTTCCTACAATTGCATGAACAAATCTTTCTAGGGAGTTTTCCAAGCCTGTCACAGCTCTGAAAGATTACTTCTGATAAAGGTCACAGAAACAGATCACTCAACCCAATCAGTTCATGCTCTAAATAAAGTCAAGAATTATGCCATTGATACATTATCCCACTTAATCCTCTTACCCATCTGGTCAGCACTTCTATCCTCCTCCAATGTTTCTCCTGTTGTGCAATTGTTCAGAATAGTCTTACCCTGGTTCCACCAAATGACCCATTACAGTGAGAAATTCTCCTGCAATAGCTTCTTTTTCTCGGATTATCCATTTTTTCTCATCGCCATACATTCCATTTCTCAGCTAATTGCTGCCCTTCAGAGATTTCCATTTGAAAACGGAACATTCTGTTCCATACGTATGTTAACGATATTCAATTTTACCTCATCACCATTGTCTTTGTGCCATCAGATGGCTTATCTGATATCCAGTATTGTCTGCAATTTTCTTCAGTTAAAGAATGATAATTCTGAAAACCTTCCACTCTCTCTGAAAACTCTTCTCTTACCATTGATCCCATCCCCCACTACTATTGACCTAAACTTTTTCCAAAGGTCAGTTGGACCACAAACAGTGTTTCTGACTCCAATTCTGCTCCATCATTAAATTCCCTTAGATCCAGCTTTCAAATATCCACAGGTTTCAGCCAATATGTTATTGAAACATTTCTCCATCTTGGGATGATCCATGTACTGGTATCAGTCTGTATTTTACTTTGTGCTATTTCCCGATAACTCCAAAATGGGTTGGAGGAGGATAATTGGCTTCCTAATTATGACATTGTGAGGTTCCATGAAATACTCATGTGACCTGAGATTGATGAGCAACTAAAAACAAATTAAGTTCCTGGTAAGCAGGAAGGCACTGCGTTAGAGTTTGGTTTGCCTTTGTTTTCTGTTTGGCAGTTCAGACCACACTGCAAATTTGTGTACAGAGGAGATAAATAAGGTTCTCTCTGAGTGGAATAGTTTTCTGGTTTGGCAGATCCTGCAAGCAGATGCTCATGTTATAGTCAATTTCTGAGAATAAGAACAGACAGTATGTCATTGTTATCCAGTAGGAAAAGCCAGGAAGCTGAAGACAGAAAGGCAAGAATTATGGATTGGTCAAGATGCACAAATGTAGTTTCATTGATGCTAGAGCGCGCTATATCTTTTAAAGTACTCAGAGAATGAAGATACTGTGCCACTAGGACTGTCATGAACTGAGTGAGAGAGGGTTCATAAAAATGTCTATGTGTCAATGACTTTGGATGGAATACGGGCTGCTCAAAGGATGGAAGGATTGAATATGAAATGAAAGATCCTACATAGCAGAGGTCAAGTTGGAAGGACTTTGAGATTGCACATGATCCCACATTTCATGCTGGAAATAATGCAAGTGCCTGCTTGATACTACTAGGTGTCTGCATTTGTTGTATCAACCATTTAAAGTGAAATTTGCTTTTTTGAATTATCCTTTGCCTGTTAGTTAATGTTAAAATCATTTTGATTTTTGTCAATTTTGAACAGTAGAAGTTTTGGAAAATGAAATCTTGTCCAGTGGTTTTTCTTTCCATTGGCTTAGTGAGGATTCCTTTTCTCTAAAAGTTGTTTGTCTTAACAGGGATCATAATAATCCTTTTGTTATTGCTAGATTTAACTATTCATTGCACTCCTACTTGGCATTCTCCTGGCTAAATTCTTTCTTTCACATAAATATGACCTCTTCCAAAATTCCACTGTTTACATCTTAATTCACATCACTCATCAGTTTAAAATTCTCTTCCACGTATACAAAATATCATAGAATTCCTACAGTGCAGAAGGAGGCATTGAGGATGCACCAACTACAACCGCACCCACGCCCTATTCCAGTAATGTCTGATACTTAACCCTGCTAATCCCTCTGACAATAGAGTCAATTTAGCATGGTCAATCAACTTAATCCGCACATCTTTAGACTGTAGGAGGAAACTGGAGCACCTCGAGGAAACCCACACAGACAGGAGGAGAGTATGCAAACTTCACCCGAAGCCAGAATTGAACACACGTTCCTGGTGCTGTGAGGCAGTCACACTAACCACTGTGCCACAATGCCACCCTAAGAAATTAATTCTCCATAGAACCATAGAATTCCTGCACTGCAGAGGGAGGCCATTTGATCAATCAAGTCTGTACTGACTCTCCAAAAGAGCATCACACCCAGGCCCACACCCCACTTTACCCCTGAAACCCTGCGCATTTATCGTAGCTAAGCCACTTAATCTACATATCCACAAACATTAAGGGGCAATTTAGCATAACCAGTCCACCTAACTTGCATGTGTTTGGATTGTGGGAGGAAACTGGAAAACCTGGAGGAAACCCATGCAGACATGGGTAGAACATGCAGAGAGTCACCCAAGGCCAGAATCAAATCCTGGCCCCTGGCAACATTTTTTTTTAGAGCAACACAGCACGGGAAACAGGCCCTTCAGCCCAACGAGCCCGCGCCGCCGTCATAACTATATAGTAACAATTCCATTATCCTATTCTAATTTTAGGTTATTCCTAATATGGAAGAATCTAAATGTAGGGACAATTTGTTTCCCAATCAGCGTAAGAGAGAGTTTTTGGGATGTTGGAGGAAACCGGAGCGCCCGGAGAAAACCCACGCAACCACGGGGAGAACATGCAAACTCCCGCAGACACCGGCCCAATTCCAAGTGTCTGCACAGTTACAGCGACAGTCACTGAGCTGTCATGGTGCCCTTCAGATGGTCTAGATAAAGCACTCATTTACGACATGAAGCACCAGGCAACCCATGAATCAACATCCAAGAGCTGTCCTCGCACCACCTGTCGAATGCATGCTCCTTGTTGGTCAAGTTGGACCGAATTACCTGTGGAAAAAAAGCCATAGTTAATCAGTCCTACTATATCCCTCTATCTGCATACCGCTCATGTGGCTGTCCAAGAGACCCTTAAACAGCCCTAGCGTGCCTGCTCCCACCACCTTACTCGGCAGTGCATTCCACACCCCCACTACCCTTTGTGTGAAAAACTGCCCTCTAATATTCATCTTATACATAGCCCCCCTCACCCTAAGGCCATGACCCCTCGTCCTATCCATTTCTGAAGGTGGAAAAAGTTTACCACCATTTACTCTATCTATACCCCTTATAATCTTATACACCTCTATGAGATCCCCTCTAAACCGACGTCTTTCAAGGGAAAACAACCCCAGTCTATTTAATCGTTCCTCAGAAGACAGTCCTTTCATACCAGGCAGCATCCTGGTTGGATGATGAGGCAACAGTGCTAACTACTGTGCCACCCAACCAATACCTAATCCTTCAATCAAGCACTGAGTGCCTTTGATTGAATGTCTCACCCTTCCCCAATCCCTGGAGGTAACCAACAACCCTCGTGGTAACAGGCCTGTCTACTATTGGGTTATTACTGTGGCTACTGAAGCACCTCCATTGGTGAAATGGCAGGAAGGTCAACCCTTGGCCTTCCTGCACAAAACTTAATTCAGGCAGAGGAGGGAAGGCAGAACATAGAACATAGAACATAGAACATTACAGCACAGAACAGGCCCTTCGGCCTTCGATGTTGCGCCGACCAATATAAAAAGCAATGCCCCTCCAAACTAAACCATTCCCTTCTCTTCCATATACTTATCAACTAACCTCTTAAACGCCACCAAACTTGGCGCATCTACAACTGCTGCAGGCAGGGCATTCCACTCCCGAACCACCCTTTGGGTAAAGAACCTACCTCTGATATCCGTCCTATAACTATCACCCCTTAATTTAAAGCTGTGTCCCCTCGTGCTAGCTTTCTCCATCCTAGGAAAAAGGCTATCACTGTCCACCCTATCTAAACCTCTAATCATCTTATATGTTTCGATAAGGTCCCCTCTTAGCCGCCTCCTTTCTAACGAAAACAACCTCAAATCCCTCAGCCTCTCTTCATAAGACCTGCCCTCCATACCAGGCAACATCCTGGTAAACCTCCTCTGTACCCTCTCCAATGCCTCCACATCTTTCTTATAATGCGGGGACCAGAACTGCACACAATACTCCAAGTGCGGCCGCACTAGAGTTTTGTACAGTTGCAACATGACGTTGCGGCTCCGAAATTCAATCCCTCTACCAATAAAAGCCAAGACTCCATATGCCTTCCTAACAACCTTCTCGACCTGACTGCCTACTTTCAGGGATCTATGCACATTCACACCAAGATCCCAAGGAAACACCAAGGAAAGCTCCTGATATACCAATATCACACTTACAGCCACGCATTTCCCACTTTCAAGTTTGCCACCAGCAAAACTTGTATGGCCGTTCCTTGGCTCTTACTACCAGAACAATTTTTGGATTTGATTTTAGATTTAGGCAAAAGCTGGAAAGCCCATCAGTGATTGTACTTTGTGATCAATCTTACATAGTTCTGAAAATTACTCCATGGTTCTGGTGGTAACTAATGACTGATTTGCAGTGCAGATATTTAAAAATATTTAGTTGCTTTAAAAAATAAAGGTTTTTGATGCTGGCATATAATGGGTGAGTAGGTTAAAATCCTAGAGTAAATCTGGTGATATATGGTCTGCTACTTTAAATCAAAGAATGATACCTAAAGAAACATAATGCCTCAATTAGCATTTTTGGCAGCTAAGTATGAAACATCATGATTCTCTTGCTAACACTCTGCCAATTAATATATAATTTGTTATCAATTAATTTGAAGTACTTCAGCACCTCACCAGCAGTATCATTTGCAATGTGGGTGGGCTCAGGAAGTGAAAGCTGTGTGTTGCTATCCACCTGCAGCCCAATTCCATTCCCGAGGCAGTGAAAAGCATAGCAACAGACACAAAGAGCTCACTAACACATCTGCCACTAGGTTTGACCTGAAGGGAGGTGGGACTAGGTGGGGGGGTCAGAACTGACTACAAATACAAGGGGCCAGTAAAAATGGCACAAGAAAGTAAGAGATTCTATTTTCCTGTGGACACTTTTTATCTGAAGAAAAGTACATATTATTGTTTTATAGAAGTAATAAGCTTATAAATTAAGAAGCTCATTAAGTGGTATCTGCTAAAATTGCATTTTATCCATACTGTGTTCACTAAGCAGCAGCTCTGCAAAAATGTTCAGTTTTAACAACATTGTTTTAAAATTCCTGAATATACATTATTTTATATTCCATCAAGTTAAAATATCTGGGATATAAATAACTGGGAGCATTTTCTCTCTACATAATTTATAACATGATTATAAATGCATTAACAAAAAAACATGTTCATGAATTTGTAGAGTAGATGAGTGAACATTTCATTTTGATTCAAATAATTTTTTTCATAAATGTTAAATTTCAATCAATACGTGTCATTTTTATCACACTGCTTGATATATATAGATGAATCACAAGATCTCATTGAAACATATACAATTTTGACAGGGCTGGACATACTGGATGCAAGGATGATGGCAAAGAAACAAATTACCGCAGGTGCTGGAGTCTGAAACCAAAAGAGAAAATGTTGGAAAATCTCAGCAGCCTGATAGCATCTGTAAGGAGAGAAAAGAGCTGATGTTTCTAAGTCGATGTCAGCTCTTGTCTCTCCTTACAGATGCTGCCAGACCTACTGAGATTTTCCAGCATTTTCTCTTTTGGTTGTAGAGATGATCATTGCTCTGGCTAGAGGGTTTAGAACAAAGGTTAACAGTCTCAGACTATGGGTAAGCCATTTAGGACTGAGGTGAGGAGAAATGTCTTCACCCAGAGGATGGTGAATCTGTGGAATCACAGAAGGCTACGGAAGCCAAGTATACTTAAGAAGGAAATAGATAGATTTCTAGACTTTAACAGAGTCATGGGGCATGGAGAGAGTGCAGGATTATAGAATAGAACATAGAACATTACAGCAGGATCAACCATGATAATATATAATGGAGGAGCTAGCTTGGGAAGCCGAATGGCCTACTCCTGCTCCTATTTTCTATGTTTCTACACAGTAAGGAAAGTCAACAAAATGTTCGCAAATATTAATAAGGGGAAGTACTTTGACATTTATAGTGAGCAATGTGATATAAGTTGACATCCATCTAAATAAAGGTGGCATGGTGGGGAACTGCTGTCTTTCCGTTCTGTACAGGCACTGACTCCCCGCAAAACTGAATTGATGGAATAATCAGTTGACATGAAGAGACGTGAATACAATGCTTGCAGAAAATTAAATTGAAAAATGTTGCCTTATAATACAGTCCTGGTGTAAAGATATTGGTGCAGGTATTCCACAAAAGGCACATCTAAGATAGCGATGAGTAAAGTGATGAGACAGTTTAAATGTAAGAGGTAAAGTGAAGGTAAAAGTAGAGAATGGTGTGCTCGGGTGATCAGGGACAGTTAAGCTGATTGATGATTTGTTTGAGGTTATTGGGATAGTGAAGGACTCTGAATTAGTGCCAGTTTGATCAGTGGAAGAGGAGAGCAGAACCTTTGCTGATGCTGAAAATTGAAGTAACAAAGAACAATGATTTCAGCACAGTGGAAGATAAATTTGACATTTGTAACAAAAATTGTTAAGTACTAAACAGTTATCAAGATTGGGAGAACAACTCAGGCAGCAGGGAGGTTAAAGAAAGCAATTTCAGGAGACTGGAAATTAAGTTAGCTGATTGAAAGCAGCTAAGCTAGCTGTATAGCAGACAAGTCAGAGCAAAGGTTAGCACATAGAACATAGAACATAGAACATAGAACAATACAGCTACTTGGATTGGAAGGTGATGAAAAAATTGAAGAGGAAAGAGTCTGAAAGGAAGGAATTTGGATCTTCTTTTAAGAAACAAAAGATGGGAGGCTGTTAATGGAAAAATACAGAAGGATAATTGGCACTTACGGTGCAGATATGATCATTAAAGTGAGCAGATGAAGCAATAGTTGTAGTATAGCAATGGCACCAGTTATGTTTCACTCATTCTAGACACAAATGCATAGTAAAGACATTCACCAAATCTTGAATTGAAGCATTGTATGGAGGCTTTGACTTGCCATAGAAGCAGTTTTCCAAAGTACAACCGTTGGCTTTAATGGCCATCACCCAAACACAGTCCAACACAATCGCTGGTATTCTTCCCCTTCTGCAGCCTTTTTGTAGGCAGCCTTTTTGAGCTACTTGTCAGGATGCAGCAACACTCACTTCCAAATCCAAAAACTCTTGCAGAAACTGACCCCTGTCATTCTACAAAATTTGCGAGAGCAACAGTTAGTCACAAGAACATCACCTGCAAGTTGGAAGATTGGCCCTGTAAATAGAAATTGTTGGGGAGGAGCTAGAGGTCCTTGTGCAACTGAATGTGCATTAAACTGGGAATGGTTCCGACTGGGATTCACTATTTTGGACATGCATGGTTCACATTTGTAGGATGTTCAGCAATGCAGTCTAATAGACTGTCAGGCAGCAGCAGGAGAATTGGTAGATTAGCTGGGGTGATTGGACAAATATGATACACATGAGAAAGAGCAAAGGTTCACGGTCAATCTGGCTGCTACCACTCTGCAGAATGATGCCTCTTCAATCCTATCATTGTACTGGGGAAGAGATTGCTGGACTGCTGTGCCATCCTCAAAGCTGTTTGAACATGAGTGTCTGAAGCTATGATGACAACAGTCTAAGCTTGTAGAGCGTCAATATGATCTTACATGGCAGAAATTTTGAATTTCCAGTGTGGCGCCCAGAAATTAGGTGGCTTCAGCTTGTATTGCAATTGAAGCAGAGACGCTGGGATTCAGGCACAGTATCGTGATATGTTTACAAATGAGAGGATGGATTTGGTCAAACAGGAAAGAATGAACTTCAAACCTCGCACAAACCTCAACCCAAATTGGTTGAGGGCCTCTTCCATGCTCTTTCATTCCTACCGGCTGTAGCCTGTCAGACCTGCCCAATGTACCAAGCATGTTATTGTATATGCCTGTCAGCATTTCTTTCGCGGTCATCCCAGTAAGCATTCATCTGAGTCCTCTGTAGCAGAGTTCCTTTGTCAGCTTGGTCTCCAATAAGCTGACACAAATGCTAACCTTGGTCCTGCTCTTTGTGAAGGCCATTCACACTATTTCTCACCACACTTAGATCCCACCTGAACACTTCCTTTTTTGATTTGATTTGATTTATTATTGTCACATGTATTAGCATACAATGAAAAATATTGTTTCTTGCGTGCTGTACAGACAAAACATACCATATATACAGAAAGAAAGGAGTAGGTAGTGTTACAGTCATAATTAAGGTGGAGAGAAAGATCAACTTAATATGAGGCAGAACCATTTAAAAGTCTGATAGCAACAGGGAAAAAGCTGTTCCGGAGTCTGTTGGTACCTTACCTCAGACTTTTGTATCTTTTTCCTGAAGGAAAAAGGTGGAAGAAAGAATATCCAAAGTGCGTGGAGTCCTTGATTATGCTGGCTGCTTTGCCGAGATAGCAAAGAGTGCAAACAGAGTTGATGGATGGGAGGTTGGTTTGTGTGGTGGACTGGGTTTTGTTCACAACATTTTACAGTTTTTTGCAGTCTTAGACATAGCAGGAGTTATACCAAGCTGTGATGCCACCAGAAAGAATGGTTTCTATGGTGCAGCTGTAAAAGTTGGTGAGAGTTGTAGTGGATCAATCAAACTTCTTTAGTCTTCTGAGAAAGAAGAAGCATTGGCAGATTTCCTTAGCTATGGCATCGGCATGAAGGGACAAGGACAGATTGTTGGTGATCTGGACACCAAAAAACTTGAAGTTGTTGACGATTTCCACTTTGATCTTTTTGATGTAGATAGGGGCATGTCCTCTCCTATGGTTCATGATGTTGATGACTATCTCCTTTGTTTTGCTGATATTGAGGGAGAGATTATTGCCATTGCACCTTCTAAGTTATGTGCAGTGCCAATCACTAAGCCAGAGTCCATGATTTGATTTCATTTGATTTATTATTATCACATGTATTACATATAGTGAAAAGTATTGTTTCTTGCGCATTATACAGACAAAGTATGCCATTCATAGAGAAGGAAACAAGAGATGCAGATTGAATTATGTGGTATCAATTCTTGCCATCTCAGCAATTTATTTCTTGAGCTTCCACCCATTGTTTTTCCACCACTACTGGACTAGAGTATAAAAAAGGAAAGTGGTGTGACAACTGTATAAGATATTGGTGAGAATGCATTTGGAGCACTGTGCGCAGTTTTATTCCCTCACTTGAGGAAGAATGTAAATATATTACAGGCAGCTCAGGGAAGGTACACTAGATTGATTCCAGGGATAAAAGACTTGTTTTATGAAGAGAGATTGAACAGTTTAGGCCTGTACTTGTTGGAGTTTGGAAGAATGGGAGGAGATTTATTTGATATATCTAAGATGCTGAAGGGGATTGACAGGGAAGACGGAAGGTGGATGTTTCCCCTTGTTGGACACTCTAGAGCAAAACATCATAGCTTTAGACTAAGGGATGGCAAATTTAAAGCTGTAATGAAGAGAAATTACTTCACTCAACCATCACTAATCTGTGGAGTTGTCTACCCCAGAGTGCAATGGACTCCAGAATACTAAACAAATTTGTGAAGGAGATAGACAGGTTTTTCATTAGTAGAGGGATGAAGGGTTATAGGGAGTGGGCAGGAAGGTGGAAATGGAGCTGAGATAAGATCAGCCATGATCATATTGAATGGTGCAGCAGGCTCAAAGGCTGAATTGACAACTCCTGCTCCTAGTTCTTACGTTAAATGTGTAGGGTAAGAAGAAATTAGGAATTTTCAGTATAAGTCACGATCAAGAGGTCCAACATGTAAGAGCAGGGAGGTTCTTCTGGAAATCTATAAAACATTAGTTTGATCCAGCTTGAGCAATGCACTTGGTTCTGGTCACCATATTATAGAAGAGATGGTCTAGAGTTTACAGAGAAGCTTTATGAAGATGTTGCCAAGAAAGAGCAATTGTCGCTATGAGAAGAGATTGAATCAGCTGGAATTGTTTTCTTTCTGAGGGAAGATTTAATTGAGATGAATAAAATTCTGCAAGGTCCAGGTAGAATTGAACAACCCTTACAGCACAGAATCGAAGAATCCCTACAGTGCAGAAGCAGGCCATTCAGCCCATCGAGTAGCCACCAACTACAATCCCACCCAAGAGGAAGGACCTGAAGGCACTGTTGCTAAGTTTGCAGATGATACAAAGATTGTGGAGGGGCAGGTAGTATTGAGGAAGCAGGAGGGCTGCAGAGGGATTTGGGCAGATTAGGAGAGTGCACAAAGAAGTGGCAGATGGAATAAAATGTGGAAAAATGTGTGGTTATCCATTTTGGAAGATTGAATAGAGGCATAAACTATTTTCTAAACGGAAAAAATGCTTAGGAAATGAGAAACACAAATAGAGTTGGGAGCCATTGTTCAAGGTTCTCTTAAGATTAACGTGCAGGTTTTTTACAGTTAGAAAGGCAAATGCAATGTTAGCATTCATGTTGAGCGGCTAGAATACAAAAGCATTGCTGATGCTGTATAAGGCTCTAGTCAGACTCCATTTCAAGTATTACGAGCAGTTTTGGATCCTATATCTAAGCAAGTATGTACTGGCCTTGTAAAGGGTTCAGAGGAGTTTCACAAGAATGATCTCTGGAATGAAGAGCTTGTCATATGAGAAATAGTTGAGCACTCTGGGTCTGTACTCATTGGAGTTTAGAGGATGACGGATGATTTCATTGAAACTTCCAGAAACTGAGAGGCCTGGATAGACTGGATGTAGAGAGGATGTTTTCAGCAGTATGAAAAATTAGAACCAGAAGGCACAACCTCAGGCTAAAGGGACAATCCTTTAAAGCAGAGATGAGGAGGAATTTCTTCAGCCAGAGAGTGGTGAATTTGTCGCAGAAAGCTATGGAGGCAGGTCATTGAGTATTTTTGAGACAGAAATAGATAGATTCTTGATTAATAAGGCAGTCAGGGGTTTTCGAAAAAAGGCAGGAGAATTGGGATAAGAAAAATAATCAGCCATGATTGAATGGTGGAGCAGACCTAATGGGCTGAGTGGCCTAATTGTTTTCCTATGTCTTATGGTCTAATGGTCTTACAATTCTATCTTTGTGACTCTACATATTTATCCAGCTATCCCCTGACATTAAGAGGCAATTTAGCATGTCCAGTGCTCCTAATCCACCTATCATTGGGCTGTGGGAGAAACCAGAGCAACTGGAGGTAACCTACTCAGAGAACTTGCAAATTCCATACCAACTAACGTTGCAGTTGAAGCCAAAGTGGACTGGGAGGACCTGTTTCCCTTAGCAAACAAAAACAATAACCAAGGGAGCAGACAAAAACAATTGGTAAGATTAAAGGGAAGTTGAGGAGTAATCATTTTCACATGGATGTGATGAGGAGTTGGAAATCGCTGCCTGAATGAGTGGTGGAGACAGAAATCACATTGCATATAAAAAACTAATTAGTGCTCTGATTTACAGGGCTGGAAATCTCCAACCTCATCCGTAACTGGGATTTTCCATTCCCGCTGCCATGAATGGAAATTTTGTTGAGTGCCAAATTCTTCATTGTCACTAGCAACAGTGGTGGGACATACGAAAGCTACAGACAGAGCTGGACACTGGAATTCAATTAGATAGCTGTTTGTCAGCTGCCATAAACACAATGAGCCAAATGGCCTTCTTCTGTGGCATGTTATAAATTGATTGACGTTTCTAGAATTCTGTGAACCATGTGGCTTTCATGCATTGAGAAGATTGTGAGCTAAGTGCTGGTAAGATGAAAAAATACATTGGCTGATCCTGTCCATTCAGCTTCTTGTCTCCTATGAATAGAGGACACCATTCCTCCTATCAATCTCCTGCACCATGGCCCCCAGTGCTTGCTGCAAAAAAATTCTAGAACTCGGCATCTGCCATGTTGTGTCCATATTGAGCTTTCACAATATCAACATTATTTATGTAATACCTTCCAGCACCTGCTGAAGCTACAATCCATTTCCCCTTTACAAAATGTGTGCTGTAGTAGCACTTTCAGTAGTACAAGCTTACGCTATCCTCTCATAATTTTGCTCAGGCACGCAGCAAATCAACAGTGAACTAAACATTGACTACACACTGCAATCATTGAAATAAGCAGAGAATACCAACAGTATCTTATATTGAACATATATAAAATATCTCGAGGTGCTTCACATGAGCATATCTTGCATGAAAATATGGCACAGAGACATACAAGTTGATCTTAAGTCAGGTGATAAAATCATGATCAAATAGCTGTTTTAAGGAGAATCTTAAAGGGAGCAAGCATTGCAAAGAGGTGTAGGGGGTAGTAGGGGGTAAATCTTGGGGTCTAGGCGACTGATGATGTGGCCAACAAAAGTAGAACAATTACAATCAGGAAGCTTCAAGAGGACAGAATTGAGAAGAACAAATATCTTGGAAGATGGTAGGACGATGCTGCCAGAAACAGATACACTAATCCTACATTATGATCCCCATGTTTTTGGGTCCTATTCAATTTGGCTCTAAGCTGCCTGATTGATAATTTGTGCCAAAGCAATAGAACTGGCAATGGTGAATGGAATAGGGGAAAATCACTGAACGGAGCCTCTTGGAGTCACTTTGGCAGAGTGAGTGTAAACACGATCACAGGTTTTTCGTTACTAAATTAAGCCCACGTCATTTGAAAGCTTATCAGTCCTGCATTCTTTTAAGTACGCATGATTGCAGAAAGAGTGATTTCTTTTGTTTGGTTGTATGTTAAAGTTAACTTCACTATCTATATCCTCAGTCAGGTTTGATAACATTATCAGAATGAAAGGTCCCTCCTGCTCACTGCATGATTATTTTTTCCTTGTTTTCATTCAGTGCTTCCTGAAACCCTTTTGTCAGCCGAAGAAATAACATTACATGCTATCCCGGATTTTGTACTTTTGAAAGTCTTATCACATGCATTTGTCAACAGATCATTAGCAACGTTAATAAACTAATTAGCTGGGTTTTTGCCACACACTGATTAAAGTCACATTTTTCATTGTATCCTCCAAAACAAAAGTTGGAGAGCTGAAGACTTCCAGTCGTCACTCCCAGCCGAGGGACTGATTTCCTATTCCTGCATCTGTGGCACTGAAATACAAGAAGCCATTCTTTGAAATGGAACGCCAGATGTGCACAATTCTTTCCTTTTGTTTCCGCTGCTCTCTGCTCCATACTCCTTCACAGTTGTGGCTCATGAAGAAAACTCCTAACTGTGCTGGACTATACAATTCAGAATTGTTGTAAACTGTTCACAAAATCAGAACCACACTTGACTGAACACTGTTAAGGCACAACTTGGCCTGGCAAAGTGGTTTTACATTGGGAAAACTATTGTGCAGGAGAAGAACCGAATCATCAACAAAACCTGACGCTAAATTGAAAATGCGTGAGCAAACTGAAAGCAAATGGAAAGAACAATGCTGCTCTTCAATGAACATAAGCTGTTCAGGAAACCTTGGGTGGGATTTTACTGCCTCGCTTGTCCCGAAACCATGAAATCCTGTTTTGATTCTCATGGCGGGTGGAGTGGTAAAATTCCAGCTCTTGTGTTTGGAAAAGCTTATTTTATAATGCTAATGGAGATCATGGGCCACTGGAATGTAAGATGTTTGCAGCAGTCCTACTGAAGAAAATTGGTCTTGAACGTTTATGCATCTGGGTGTAATTGTCAAGATGCCTAAAGGATAGCACCAGTGCATACCATAGTGGATCTACAGGGATCACAGAGAGTTGTCTACTCTCTGTCAATGATAGATATCCACTCACCAGGAGAGAAAGTGGGTTGTCCATCTATTGAAAAGGCCGTAAAGTTCAGTGATAGATTGGAAGTAAAAGGTGGGAGCGAGGAGAGTAGGGTTCTCAGTTCTCCACTCAAAAATGAAGTTATTGGTTGTAATGGGATCACTTTAAAAATTAGCATTTTCAGAGCCAGGTTACAATCCTAGCCAAGATGGCCAGGTACTCCCATAACTACTGATGTTGAGAGACAAGAAGTCTCCCAGTTAAGACCCAGGTTGCACGAACTTATCAGTTAGTTCCGATGATTTGGGATAGGAAGAGATTTCGCCATGATAGACAATGGAGGAAATCGCGGCAGAAGATCAGGGTCCTTGCTTATTTTAAAAGTGTTAGTGCTTTTATTTAAATAGTTGGCATTAGTTGACAGAAAAACATCATTCCCTCGCATTGCCAACATATATTGTTCATCCCAAATGGATTTTGTGAAAGTCATTTTTTTGACCCACTGCAATCTGTGTGTGGTGTAATCATACCCACAATACCGTAGTGTAAGGAGTTAAAGGATTTTGATCCATTGAGGATAAAAAATGCTCATATAATTCTAAGTCAAGACAATGTATGACTTGGTGGGGAGAACGCAGGCAATGATGTTTCTCTGCACGTATTGCCTTCTAGGTGGTAGAGATTGCAGGTTTAGGAGAGGTTGTTGAAGAAGTCTTAGCCAGTATATGCAGTGCATTTTGTTCAACAGCAATAGTAGCAACAACTTATATGTATAAATTTCCTTTAACATAATGAAACACCCCAAATCACTTCACTGAATCATTACAAAACAAAAGACAGAGAGATTTAAGGAGGACATTTGAGGGCTGTGGGCCAAGGCAACTGAAGACTTGTCATCAACAGTAAAGCAATTAAAACCAAAGTCGTTGAAGATGGTGCACATTATATATTCAGTCACTATTACATTATTACTGTAATTGTTATTTCTAGTCATGAGAGAAAATTGCTGAGAAAGGAAATATTGAAAATTTGGAATATTCTCAATTCTCTATGGCTTCTATAAAACTCAATTTTTGGCCAATACCTTGAGGTATGATAATGCAGGAAGATACAAAGAAAAAAATCTTGGCAATGTAGGAATTGGGATTAGTAGTAATTTTTTTTTTAAAAAGTTGAAGATTTTTTAAATATTATGACCAGAATTTGCAAATTTTGGTGTTGCTGCCAGAATTTGACTCTCCACCAAACCTCCATTCAGTGAAGCAGTACTGGAAAATTCCAGTTTCAGGTGAGATTGAAGAATTCTAGCTTCTGCGTCGTTGAGCAATCATTAAAAAAAAAGTGAGAGATAAAGAGAGGCACGGACAGAAAGAAACATTTGGAATGACAAACAGGAAGTTTTGACAGTAATGGACATGATAAAATGTTCAAAATCCTTGGCTTGATACAAGAAATGTTTGAACCTTGTCCTCTGGTTTGCTGTCTGGTGTCTCAATTCTGATGTAATAATTGGTCTGCCTGTTGGCAAGGTACCTACACAGCCACAAGGTTGTTTACAAATGTCTGGTTTTGATTGTTTATTCAGTACCTGGTAACCCATTATTGTATCTGCAACTCTTTTCTTGTCACTATGATATCATTCTCCCAGCCATCAGCTCCAGAGAACTGTCACGAAGCCTGTCACGAAAAATGTATGGCAGGAACAGTAATGGCAGAAGGCAAGCAGAACAAGCATCCATCATTGCTGTCAAGACCTATCTTCTGTCAACTTTGTTGAAGAAAGTAGCAATTAGAGTGACACGGCACAGTGGTTAGCACTGCTGCCTCACAGCACGACAGGCTCAGGTTCAATTCCCGACTTGGGTCACTGTCTGTGCGGAGTTTGCATATTTTCCCCATGCCTTTGTGGGTTTCCTCCGGGTATTTTGATTTTCTCCCACAGTCCAAAAGATGTACTGGTTAGGTGCATTGGCCATGCTAAATTCTACCTTATTGTACTTGAACAGGGATCGAAGTGTGGCGACTAGGGAATTTTTGCAGTAACTTCATTGCAGTGTTAATGTTAAAACCTACTTGTGACACTAATAAATAAACTTTAAAAACTTACTAAGTGATGGGCAATCTAGGCTGTGACACTCATCTCTGTGGGTTGCAAGATTGAAATTGGACTTGTTCACTAACCATGACCTCATGAATAGGATTAAGTACATTTAATATACACACTGAATGTTACATTACAAGTTATAGGAGATATTTAACAATTTATATATGAATATAACTATCATTAACTTCATATGGTAAGGACAAAATAAATATTTACACTCTGGGTGCAGAGAGAATGCACATGGTTCTCACAGTCATTGCTGTATGCAATCAACATGCACTCACTTCACATGCCCTTGCTTTATGTGCATATCACTTCAGTCATACTGGCTGGAAAAAAACTGTGCGGTGGAAATTAACAGAATATGCCAACCCTGCACATGAGCAACTGTCAACAAACTGTCTTGCAGACTGCACTCAGAACTCACATGTGGCCACAGGTTGTCCATCTCTGATCAACTGTTAATGCTGCTGGGAGTAACATAGCAGTAACACTTCAATCGTAGGTGCCAGTTTTTCAGGTCCAATTTCATCCTATTCACTGGTGCGTAGTGTAGCTCACTACAGCTCTGCACACTGAAACTTGCCACATTTGCATCATTAGAGAACATGTAGCAGATTATCAATACATCGTATATTTCAGGAATGTATTGTAATGTGAACATCTGAAATGATCTAAGCAAGAATAATTGTTTCAAAACCCAAAGCACTGCTCAGTGACTATCCAATTTTAAGAATGAACAAATAACAAAGAACAGTACAGTACCTTCAGTCTACCAAATCTGAACCAATCTTGTTATCTGATCTAGACCAACCACCTGTATCCCTCTATTCCCCGCCTGTTCACGTATCTATCCATATAAGTCTTAAATATCGCTAACATGTCTTCCCCAACCATCTCATTTGCTGGAGTGTTTCTGGTCCCAACCACCCTCTGTGTAAAAAAAAAACTTCCCCTACACATCTCTATTGAACTTTTTCCCCCTTACCTTGAACTAGTGCCCCTTTGTAATTGTCATTTCTGCCCTGGGATAAAGCTTCCAACTTTATCTATGTAATATTCCTGTGTCTTGCTGGTTACTATGGAAAATTTTGCCAATACCTAAAGCTGAAGAAGAAAACTATACATTTTTCCAGTAGCCAATCGTTCAACTTGCCAATCTGCCTCCCTGGTACAGGAAGTATAATTCACAGCAGCCCATCAGATCCATCAATAATTTGAAAGTTGACTGTAAACTTGAACGTGTCCGTTTGATATCTTGAGACTTGGGATTTGTGTATTGCTGAGGAATGCAGTTTGAAACTTAATTCTGCAGTTTAAGGGAATTGCTGAATACTCATCAATAACTACTAATTCGAAGTCAACGGAAATAAAATTGGAGAAAATGTAAAATGGACCGATGATTTGTTATCATCAATTTTACAGTATCACACAAAATCAAATCTATCACAATTACTCAAGAGAACTTCATTTTCACAGCCTGCTTGACAATCTGGTGGGGCAAGTTACTCACTGTTTAGAGAACACATCTAATTTTATTTAAGTTGATTTCAATGGACTCCATCCTTAACCTTTTACATCTGCGCTGATTGGATGAGCTTAAAACGTGCTGCACGGGTTACTTGAATAGCAAGAAGAAAATCTGTGCTTAGGTAAAGGTAGAAGGACAGTCCAACATCCGTTATGTAACAAAATCCACTTTATAGTGAGTACATCAATGTTCAATCTTTTAGTGGCATTTCTATCACTTTTGAATATTGTCTCAAGAATTGGATTTAATAGAAGCACATGACTAGCAGGAGTCATACCCACTCTTCATAAAACCGCACTAGTTAGACCACACGTGTTGTATAAATACCCAGCAACTACAGGGTTTGATCTCTTCTGGAAGCTATATAACTCATTTTTAGTATCTTTGATCTTTGAAAAAGGATGCCCTCTCTGGCTGTAACTTAACTTTTATTGATTTGTTCTCATGCAAAGCAAATCAAGTCTCACTTTTATGGCCAGATTGTCAAATAGATACTACAATAGTCTCTGAGGCAGTCTTTTAGGTCCGTACCATGCAGAGTGAAAGCAGAAGATAAGCTTTGTTTATACCTCTCAAACTCCATATCGTAATTTATATAAATTTAACCATATATTCCAAAATGCCTTGTATTTATATTTTGCAAGCAAAGCATTTCACATTTTAAACTGCATAAAAATTATCAACACCATTAAAAATGTTCAAATTTGTTAGTTTTAAATATCAATTAATCATTTGCCGAATTTATAGTAAATAAAGGGTATTTTCATGCTTTATAAATACATTTATAAAATATTTGTTTGGTACATAGAGGTGCTTTGAATATGTTTGCTTTGAAATATTTTTGTGTGGTGAACACAAAGTTACATCTGTGATTTAAATGTGTAGGGATATGGACTAATCAACCAAAGCAGCTATGCTCAGCAAGCAAACTTAACCACAATGTCATTCTTTTATTGCAGCCATGTTTGTATTGGCTGTGCTCCTGCTCAAGGTTGTAAGATCATTCAAAGGTCACAAATAAGTCATAAAACTATAAGTGACTCCTTTCAGAGGAAAACTCCTTGTGAAAGCCCATACTAAAATTAACAGGGGCTGAAGATACTAGTATTAACATTAAATTACTATCCTCTGTATATATTTACATATATTTATTGAATTAACCAATGATGTATCAAGAAGTGTGGTAAAAAATGTTGTTATTCTTTATTTTTACAGAAAAAAATTAATCCCATTTCAGGTATTCTGCAGCTCATAAGACTACATCAGTAATGACCATATATATACTGAAGAATAACAATTCTGTTTTAACTGCATGTGTGACATCTCTATAAAACATTGCACACTCTGATCTTTTGTTGTACTGAGGTCTGCTAAGGTTTTATTAGCTATAGAGCCATAAAGAAGTCTCAACTTATAATTACCAGATGAAGATTGACCCCAGAATTTGAAGCAAAAAAATCCTTTAGTATTTTTGCTCGTGAAATTCAGCCTTTCATGAATTAGATAAAAAAAAGTTCAAATGTAACAATTTATGCATTCAGATTATTAAGTGATTAGTTTAACCCATGTGGAATGTTAAGTGTTCTCCTGAGGTTCCAAACTACATTCAACAACAAAGCAAACCAAAGACTCATGATACTAAACTGACACATCCAAGATTACAAGCGGTAAAATAAAAATGGTGAACAGACACTCATTGCAAAAATAACACTGAAAACAAAAACTGTAGAACTAAATTTAACTTTGAATGTTGTTTTCCCAGCTTAATGCCCACCTTTTCCCACCTAAACATGTAAGTATAAACATAGAGATAAATAAATTAACAACCAGAAGTTATTGTTGCTAGTATTTTTATTGGACAAAAGCTTAATGCTTTTGTTCTGACAATATGTTGTTTTAAAGTAGGTAACTTCTTAGTTATAAGAGAGTTAAAAAATCCGCAGCAATAAAGGACAGAAGAATTAAGCAATAAGCTTTTGTCTGCTGATATCAGCAACAATGATCCCTAGGCTTATACTTCTAAACTTTGATACAAGGCTGAAATCCTTATCCTGAAATCCCTCTATAGCTACTGCTGTATCTGGAGTACTATGACATTCCAGATGTAGGAGTAGTTACAGAATAATAACAATGTTTTATGTACTGGACAACATTCTTGCTGTCTCTAGTTAAAGTGAGCTTGTAGTCTTTGTTAACAAATAATACTGGCTTTGTTACAAAATACTGTGCAGAAATTAAGTCATCATTTTGTCACTGGCTAACCGCATCAAACCTTGCAGGATGTAATTTGCCTCCTTGAAGATAAAGCTATTTTCATTTAGTTCCAATATCTGATTTATTCTGGAACATTAAATGTACAATGAATACAGAAATTGGAATCTAAAAAGTAAAGGCCTATTGTGGCAAATGTTTTATATAATACTGACTTGTAGTTTCCTTTCCAGTAAGTTAAATATAACAGCTGATCAGAGTTTATAGTCAGTAGCTATAGTTTGCTATTTATTCCACTATATCTTCAAAGGAACTGTTTCATTTCTGATAATAGAACAAGTTATTTGGTAGAGCAATGGCTGTTTGAAGAATCAGATGCAAATAAAGAGATGTTAGTTCAAACATGGTCTATTTATACTGCAAGAACAATGGCACTGAAAGTTGAGAAATGCTAGATTGGTGCTTCTTTTGTCTTCTTTGTTGTCTAACTAGATACTGGCCTTCAATTGAACAAGCAGGCATTTGTGGTGAAGAGCAAGTTGAGCATTCAAATTTAATTTCAGAGATTTGTCTTGCTTATTCAAGTAGATTGCAGTCCTTGCCGTTATCCTTTCCAATCTTATCAAGTGCTACTCCTCCCCAATGGCACAGTTCACTCTTTCACTGCAGGCCTGTCAGTCAGAAAGTTTGTTCTGGGACTGTTAGCTGTGCAAGTTGAAAGCTATAAAAGAATACACCACAGTTCTTAATGCAACCCAACCTGGCTATTGAATAAACATTCAAAAGAATATAATGCTGAAAGGCTATCACGTACAAAGGATAGACTCAAAGTAAAAGAACTTAGCTTGCACAAAAAGAATGATGCTGAGTATCAGCATTACTGATCTTGCAATGATTCTTAATTTTAATTACTTTTGTAAGAGTTTACAAAATCAGCAGAGTTTCTAAGTATTTATACCACCGATAACCCACATTTTTTTACCTATGTGGTGTTTGATGAAGATTTTTTTTGATACTGAAAGCATAAAATTATAATCAATGTGTCACAATAAACTGCTATCTGAGAATTCTGGCCTAATCGTATTATCATGAGATAATATCAAGTAGAGCATAGTTACCTCACTACAGTCTGAGAGAATTCTGACTACTACTGATCCCTGCACAGTCTTAGATAACTCCCTGTAGCCACCTATTGAACAATAATGGAATAAAACTTAACATATTGTCAGCCGAATTCTTGGTTAATCAAGGCAGCTAACATGGGACACCTTAAGAAGCACGATAATCAAATAATTTGTCACAAAAATAATATAATATATTTTATAAATATTAATTATAACACCTTTAAGAGTGATCATTATATGCACTTAATATGATGATTTTTCATTATATAGTTGCACTAACATGGTAATCCCAACATTAAGGAACAAAGACAGAAAATTCTGGAAAATCTCAGCAGGTCTGGCAGATTCGTCAGATGAAGGGTCATCCAGACTTAAAAGATTGGTTCTATTCTCTTCCCAGAAATCTCACCAGGTTCCATGAAGTCTCATGAACCCCAGGTTCCTCCACACTTCAGCAGTAAGGGCATTCAGTCTCTGATCTTTGTGTAAGTGTTCTCCAAGACGGCCTTCACGACACACAATGCAGAGTCACTGAACAGACACTGACAGCCGAGTTCCGCACAATGAGGAGGCCTCAACCGGGATCTGGGGTTCATGTCACGCTATCTGTAACCCCCATGACTTGCTTGCGTTGTAAAATCTCAGTTATTGTCCTGTCTAGAGACAATACTTATCTCTTTAACCTATGCTAATGCTATCTCCACTCACATTGTCTGCATCTCCAAGAATTGAATGGCAGGTTAGCTGCAAAGACTTGCATTCTAATCAGTATTCTGTAAACTGTGTGCCCTTCTCTGATCAGAATCTTCCACACACCTGACGAAGGAACACTGTTTCCGAAAGTGAGATTACTATCAAATAAATTGGTTGGACTTAAACTTGGTGTTGTGAGACTTCTTACTGTGTTTACCCCAGTCCAACGCCAGCATCTCTACATCTATTCTCTTCCCACAGATTCCGTCAGATCTGCTGAGATTTTCCAGCATTTTCTGTCATTGTTTTAGATTCCAGCATCTGCTTTTATATAAAGGAATAATGGTCTTGAGAATGCTTTGTGTGAATATTAGTATGCAAATACTCAATGTCTTTCGAGGCAATTTTTTTGATCACTATTTTACTCCTTTTTTTCAACTGATGCTCTTGTTAAAGTGGCAGCGAAAGCATATAAAAAATATACTGTGCATATTGGAGTTGATTAACTCAGTTGGGTGGGTGGCTAGTTAGTGATTCCGATCAGCACCAACTGTATGGCTTTAATTCTTATTCTGGCTGACTCCTTTAGTGTGCAATCGGTTTATAATTATCAACAGCACACATGCAGGTCAACACCCACTTTCATGGTAACTGCCATGGCACATTCATTTCGACAGAATCATCCATCCCCACTCCTGCACAGTAAATGAGAAACTAGATCCTGCCATGAAACTATGGGGCATCTAATGCTGTCAGGAATTCATCATTGGGATCCTCAGCAATGATTCTGAGATCTCGTGCATTCTTGAATAAATAGGAACAAAAGAGGAGCAGTAGGACATTCAGCTGTACTGGAAGGACATGGAGACCCTGGAGAAAGTGCACAGGAGGTTTACCAGGATGCTGCCTGGTATGGAAGTTTGGGTTACGAGGAAGGGTTAGGCAAATTGCGGCTGTTTTCTTTAGAAAGACAGAAACTGAGAGGAGATCTAATAGAGGTGTATAAGATTATGAAGGGTATAGATAGAGTGAACAGTGGTAAACTTTTTCCTAGGTTAGAATCAAATATTATGAGGGGCCATGGGCTTAGGATGAGGGGGGCGAGGTATAATTTGGATATTAGAAGGAGGTTTTTCACAGAGAGGGTTGTGGGAGTATGGAATGCACTGCCAAATAAGGTGGTGGAGACAAGCATGCTGGAGTTCATTAAGAGATATTTATATAGGCACATGAGTAGGATAGAGATGGAGGGATATAGAAGATTGTTTTAAATAGGGATCAAGAGCCTTGGGACATTCCTGAGAATTGCATAAGATGTGCATGTTATTGATGTTTTTCTCTTTTATTTCACAGGTGCTTTGGTCCGCCTTGTTGTCCAACAAGGGGCATACACGCGATGGGTCGTGCAAGGGCTGCTCTTGGATTTTTCGAGAGTAGCCTAGTGCTTCACGTCATTAGTGTATGCTGAAACTGGACCAGTTGATGGGCAATATGACAGCTCAGTGAGTATCACTGTTTGCTGTGCAGGTACATGGATTTGGGCCATATCTGTGGGAGTTTGCGCATTCTCCCCGTGCTTGCGTGTGTTTTCTCTGGGTACTCTGGTTTCCTCCCACACCCCAAAGATGTTCTCTTAGGCTGATTGGTAAAACAAATTGTCCCTACATTGTCTCCCCAATCTGGTTTCCAATGTGGATTTCCATAAACATAGACAAGGGTCATGGGTGGAAGTGGGAACTCATGCTGTTAAAATGGCGGCGCGGGCTCACTGGGCCGAAGGGCCTGTTTCTCATGCTTGTTGTTCTTTGTTTTTGTTAGCCCATTGAGCCTGTTCCAGCATTCAATATGATCACGGCTAACCATCCATTTCATTGCCTCTTTCTCACACTATCCCATTATCCCTTTACGTTATTGGGATTTAGAAATCTGCTAATCTATGCTTTAAACATATTCAATGACTGAACTTCCATAGCCCTTTAGGGTAGAGAATCCCAAAGATTCACACCCTTTGAGTAAAAAAGAATCCTCATCTTAGTGCTAGGTGGCTTCCCTCTTATTTTGAAACAATAGTTGAACTTAAAATTTTCTCAGAGATTGACAATAAATGTTAGTCCAACCAGAGATGCCCATATCATATAAAAAGAATCTTGTCTGATTCTAGGCTCCCCAACAAGGTGAAATATCTTACCTGCATCTACCTTGTCTTTCCTTTAAGTATTTTGTAGGTTTCAATGGGATCACCTCTCATTCTTCAAAGCACCAGAGAACACAGGCCCAGTTTGCCCAATCTCTCTTCATTGCCTAATCACTCTTCATAAGACAGTTCTGCCATTCCTGGAACAAGTTTGGTGAGTCTTGTTGCAATTCCTCTCTGCACATAACACCCTTTCTGAGGTAAGGGAACCAGACCTGTACACAGAACTCCAAGTGCAGTCTAAATAATCTTCCGTACAATTGAAGCAAAACTTCGCTACTCCTGATTTCAAATTCTCTTGCAATAAAGGTCAACATACCATCAACCTTCTAATTGCTTGATGCATGTTAGCCTTCAGTGATTTATTGATGAGGAAACCCAGGTTCATTTTGTACATCTACCCTTTCTAATTTCTTACCATTTAAGAAATATTTTGCACATCTCTTATTCCTACCAAAATGCATAAACTCACAGTTTTCCATGTTGTATTCCATCTGCCATGTTCTCGCCCACTCGTTCCAATCTGCAAGAACAGAATCTATAGAATTTTGGAAGATGATCACAAATCCATCCACTATGTCCATAGCTACCTCTTTCAACACTCTAGAATGTTTGGGAGGTGGGGGGGCATCAACTTCATTCTCATTAATGTCATCAATACAACTTCCTTAGTAACACAAATTTCCTTCAATTCCTCATTCTCTCTAATCCCTTGGATATCTAATTTTGGAAATTTTCTTATATTTTCCACAGGGTATAAAGACACAAGGTAATCATTTAGTTTCTCTGTTATTATTTTTCTGGTACTTCAAATCCAATGATCATGATTGCTTTATGTTCCTCCATTCCTCTTGTGTCTTCATTTTCTTCAGTTCTTTAAATGTATTTTATATTTTCTACAGTGAAGGTACATACAAAATACTTGTTCAAAACTCTTCTTTCCGGTTATTAATTCCTTAGTCTCTCCCTCCACAGGAACAATGGTTATGTTAGCTACTCTCTTCCTTTTTATATTAGAAGCTTTTGATGTCTGTTTACCCTAGGATTCTCTGGGAGGCAAGAGAGGAGATTGCAGAGCCTCTGGCTCTGATCTTCAGGTCGTCGTTGGTTACGGGTGTGGTTCCGGAGGACTGGAGGATAGCGAATGTGGTCCCGTTGTTCAAGAAGGGGAAGAGAGACCTTCCAGGGAATTATAGGCCAGTGAGTCTTACTTCTGTTGTGGGCAAAGTATTGGAGAGAATAATTAGGGATAGGATTTATAGTTATTTAGAGAGTAATGAATTGATTGGAGATAGTCAGCATGGTTTTGTGAAGGGTAGCTCGTGCCTTACTAACCTCATTGAGTTTTTTGAAAAAGTGACTAAGGAGGTGGATGGGGGTAAGGCGGTTGATGTGGTATATATGGACTTTAGTAAGGCGTTTGATAAGGTGGCCCATGGAAGACTTCTGCAGAAAATGCAGATGTATGGGATAGAGGGTGATTTAGCTAATTGGGTTAGGAATTGGCTAGCAGATAGAAGACAGAGGGTGGTGGTTGATGGGAGATATTCATCTTGGAGTTCGGTGACAAGTGGTGTACCTCAGGGGTCTGTTTTGGGGCCCCTGCTGTTTGTAATTTTTATAAATGATCTGGATGAGGGTATTGAAGGATGGATTAGTAAATTTGCAGATGACACTAAAGTCGGTGGAGTGGTAGATAGTGAAGAGGGGTGTTATAGTTTGCAGAGGGACTTGGACAAGTTGCAGAGCTGGGCCGAGAGGTGGCAAATGGAGTTTAATGTGGAAAAGTGTGAGGTAATGCACTGTGGCAGAAATAATAAATGTGTAGAGTATAGGGCAAATGGTAGGATTCTTAGTAGTCTAGATGAACAGAGGGATCTTGGTGTGTATGTGCATAGATCCCTGAAAGTAGGCAGTCAGGTCGAGAAGGTTGTTAGGAAGGCATATGGAGTCTTGGCTTTTATTGGTAGAGGGATTGAATTTCGGAGCCGCAACGTCATGTTGCAACTGTACAAAACTCTAGTGCGGCCGCACTTGGAGTATTGTGTGCAGTTCTGGTCCCCACATTATAAGAAAGATGTGGAGGCATTGGAGAGGGTACAGAGGAGGTTTACCAGGATGTTGCCTGGTATGGAGGGCAGGTCTTATGAGGAGAGGCTGAGGGATTTGAGGTTGTTTTCGTTAGAAAGGAGGAGGCTAAGAGGGGACCTGATCGAAACATATAAGATGATTAGAGGTTTAGATAGGGTGGACAGTGATAGCCTTTTTCCTAGGATGGAGAAAGCTAGCACGAGGGGACACAGCTTTAAATTAAGGGGTGATAGTTATAGGACGGATATCAGAGGTAGGTTCTTTACCCAAAGGGTGGTTCGGGAGTGGAATGCCCTGCCTGCAGCAGTTGTAGATGCGCCAAGTTTGGTGGCGTTTAAGAGGTTAGTTGATAAGTATATGGAAGAGAAGGGAATGGTTTAGTTTGGAGGGGCATTGCTTTTTATATTGGTCGGCGCAACATCGAAGGCCGAAGGGCCTGTTCTGTGCTGTAATATTCTATGTTCTATGTTCTATGTTTCTTTCTAAGTTTTTCTTGTTATATTCACCATTCTTTATTTGAATCCATCACCTATTTTTCTATTCTCATTAGTCTCCTCATTGTGGCAGCCGGAATACCCCTTACCTACCTCTGGAAGATCACTGGAGGAATTTTTAGCTTCTGTCCAAAATAGGCAGAAAGTTGATGTTGAGGGCATTTTATTAGTGCCTAAAGCTAATATCAGGAAACAAAAACTCTTTTTGGTTTTGGGCCTTGTTAGCTAACAAAGGAATTCTACAAGCTAAAAAGAAAAGGCCTATAAAATTGTCAGAAGTAGTCATAAGCCTGATAATTTTGAGAATTCTGGAATACAGCAAATGAAGAATAAGAAACAGTTAATGGAAGGGAAAATAGAATATGAATGGAAATCATTAAAAAAAACATAAAACATGGACTGTTGAAGCTTCTATACGTGCGTAAAATGGTAATCTGAGTCCATTACAGGCAGAGTCAGGAGATTGTATGATGGGGAATAGAGAAATGGCAAATGTTACTCTATTAGTTATGAAAGGCAGGAAAGAAAACACAGTGAACTATACAGCCTGCTTAGCCTCACATCAGTAGGAGGGAAAATGCTACAATCTACTGTAAAGGAAGTGATAATTGGAAAATAATGATCTGATTGGGCATAGTCAACATGGATATTTGATTGGGGTGTCATGTTTGATGAAGCTGTTGGAGTTTTTTGAGGATGTTACTAACAGAATGGATAAAGCAAATGGATAAAATCCCTCATTGCAGATTAGTTAGCAAAATAGTATATGGAAGAGGAGGTGATATATTGACATGGGTTAAGGATGTGTTAAGAAGCAGAAAACAGATAGTTGGAATAAACAGGCCATTCTTGCATTTGCAGGCTGGGACTAGAAGGATAACATACTGATCAGTACCAGAGTGCCAGCTATTCCCAATGTATATCAATGGCTTGGATGACAATGACAAATATAATTTTCCAAGTTTGCATTTGGCACAAAGCTAGATGGGAATGTGTGGAAGATGCAAAGAATATTCAAAAGGATTTGGATGGGTTAAATGATTGGGAAGATACAGTATAATGAGAGAAAATATGAGATTGACCATCTTTGTGGAAAAAAATAGGAAAACGGGCTATTATTTAAATAGAGAAAGAGTGGGGAATGCTGTGCTACAGAGCGACCCAGGTATTCTTGTACAAGAATTACAAAAGGTACATAATAAACAAATGGAATGTTGACCTTCATTGGAAAAGGTGGATTAGGGGATGGAATATAAAAATAGAGAAGTCTTGTTACAACTGTATTGAATATTGATGAGAAGTACAGTGTGCCATTTGATCTCCATACTGAAGGAGGATATACTTGCATTGGGCTTTTGCATGACTTTTCTTCAGAACAGAAGAAAGGTACAGACATGATAGATTACATAGGGGCTTCACTGGAGCATTGTGAAGCCCTGGGGCAGATATGTTGGCAGGAGGTTAGAAGAATGAGAGCTCTTGAATAAGGTCAAGAATGATCTTCTTGAAACATAAAAGATAAGAGGTGGATTGTCAGGATTAATGCAGTGAGGATGTCTCCTCTCTTGAGGGAACCTAGAACAAAGGGGCTCAACTTAAAAATAAGGGATCTCCCATAAGAATGAAAGGGGGAGTAATTTATTCTCACTGATTTATTAGTCTATGGAATTCTCTTTCATAAAGAGCAGCAGAGGCTGTGTCATTGAATATATTCAAGATTGAGTTCAACAAATTTCTGATCTTCAAGGGAGTGAAGGGTTGTGGGAGCAGGCATAAATTGTAATTAGGGCCACACATATGGCAGCACAATGGTTAGCACTGCTGCTTTACAATGCCAGTGATCCATGTTCGATTCCCAGCTCGGGTCACTGTCAGTGCGGAGTCTGCATGTTCTCCCTGTATTTGTATGGTTTCCTCCGGGTGCTGTGGCTTCCTCCCACATTTTGAAAAACATGATGGTTAGGTACATTGGCCATGCAAAATTTTCTGTGTATCCAAACAGGCTGCGGAGTCTAGCAACTAGGGAATTTTCACAGTAACTTCAGTGCAGTGTTAATGTAAGCCTATTTGTGACGAATAAACAAACAACAAACAAACTACTCAGATCAGCCATGATCTTATTTAATGGTGGAACAGGTTTGATAGGCTGAATGGTCTACCACAGCTTCTATTTCTTATGACTTTTATGGGAAATTGACTTCTTGGAAAAGTAGTGCAGGCAAAAGCACGAGAATTTCCTATGAAAATGTTGAATGATGAAACCTGGGTAAATAAGCTTGGAGAGATGAAGGTGATTGGTCTTCTTCACCTGTAAACTTCCTTGTGATCTTATGAGAGAATCGTGATACATCACTATCAGTTTTGTAGGAAGATTTCACTGGATGTGAAATTACAAATTTATTCTATCCATCCAATTGGTTCAGCAGCACTTGTTAATGAAACACTTTGCTTTAAAAAGCAGAGAGATTTCTATTTCCAGTTCTGAAAATTAATCCACAATGCAACATAACTTGTACTTAAAATAGAACACAAATATTGAACTAAATTATATTGAATTCTCTGGTGTCTGTGTTTATTAACCTTTGACATGGGGAGCCAAAATTGGTGCTTGCTAAATATGCATAGTGGTTAGTAGACACACAGCAACACATACTTCATCGTAAGAATCAGTCAGGTTCACTTCAAAACACTTGGGCAAGGGTTCAATGGTTTTGCTTCCAAGTGCAGCTATCCTGGCAAAGGAAATAGTCTCAATCCAAATGAACTGTAAATCACTTTGCATCAATTATGCTTTTTTTTATTTTGGACAGTTAATAACTGTTATGGTTGGAATAATTGGTATCTGTGGAAACAGAACTTACAATGCAATTGTCGTGCAAATAGCATTTTGAATACAAGGCCTTGATTTGCAATTCAATCAGATAAAGGTGACCTAAATTCTGGTTTAATTTATATAAGTGTGTCAAAAGTATAAACTGTCCCTGTTTACCAGACAATATCTGAGAGATTTTTACAAATTGGCATATGACCTGGAATGAATTTTCTGATTTTGATGGTAGTTAAATAATATTGAAATATGCTTTCCTGCAATTCTGACCTATTTCAGTCTGCATGGAGCAGGATCACGTGTGGTAACTGAAACCACTCATTAACAGGTGCTTTGGAAAGTTTCAACATCATTTGTCACCTAATCCCAGTAATGGAAAACAACTAGTGAATGTATGGGTGTGGTGGGTTTTTAGGTGACTGAACTATAATGCACAAAAAATATAATAAACAGACACATTTAAAGGCCATCTAATATTGTTTTATTGTTTTCTAATCACAGTACACTGCTGAAACAAAATTCATTGATTTTTGCTTAGCAACCATTAGATAACCTGACAATGATAGGTTCCAATGCACAACAAGTACCAATGTTTAAGGCTTAGATCTGTGTGAATAAAATTAATAGATCCCACTTCTATGGACAACAAGTGCACTGTGTGCTGAAATTTAAAAGCAACTTTGCTTTTTTCTTTTTTTGAATACAACTGGAAATGCAGAGATTACGTTTTTAAAATTATATTAAAGCAATTAATTTTGTCCATTGTACTGCATTTCCTCTTACTGCTTCTTTGGGCTGGAATTTAATATGCAGGAATTCAGAAGTTCCTGCTTGAGGGTTAAAACAGATGATGTTCCAATCAGAAAACCTTTCTGTTTTAGTACAGTATGGTAGATCTTATGTGATTTCAAGAAGAAATTAGCTATAGAACATAAAACATAGAACATAGAACATTACAGCACAGAACAGGCCCTTCGGCCTTCGATGTTGCGCCGACCAATTATGAAAAAAAAGCAATGACCCTCCAAACTAAACCATTCCCTTCTCTTCCATATACTTATCAACTAACCTCTTACACGCCACCAAACTTGGCGCATCTACAACTGCCGCAGGCAGGGCATTCCACTCCCTAACCACCCTCTGGGTAAAGAACCTACCTCTGATATCCGTCCTATAACTATCACCCCTTAATTTAAAGCTGTGTCCCCTCGTGCTAGCTTTCTCCATCCTAGGAAAAAGGCTATCACTGTCCACCCTATCTAAACCTCTAATCATCTTATATGTTTCAATAAGGTCTCCTCTTAGCCGCCTTCTTTCTAAGGAAAACAACCTCAAATCCCTCAGCTCTCTTCATAAGACCTGCCCTCCATACCAGGCAACATCCTGGTAAACCTCCTCTGTACCCTCTCCAATGCCTCCACATCTTTCTTATAATGTGGGGACCAGAACTGCACACAATACTCCAAGTGCGGCCGCACTAGAGTTTTGTACAGTTGCAACATGACGTTGCGGCTCCGAAATTCAATCCCCCTACCAATAAAAGCTAAGACTCCATATGCCTTCTTAACAACCTTCTCGACTTGACTGCCTACTTTCAGGGATCTATGCACAAATACACCAAGATCCCTCTGTTCATCAACACTATTAAGAATCCTACCATTAGCTGTATACTCTACACATTTATTATTCCTGCCATAGTGCATTACCTCACACTTTTCCACATTAAACTCCATTTGCCACCTCTCGGCCCAGCTCTGCAACTTGTCCAAGTCTCTCTGCAAACTATAACACCCCTCTTCACTATCTACCACTCCACCGACTTTAGTGTCATCTGCAAATTTACTAATCCATCCTTCAATACCCTCATCCAGATCATTTATAAAAATTACAAACAGCAGGGGCCCCAAAACAGACCCCTGAGGTACACCACTTGTCACCGAACTCCACGATGAATATCTCCATCAACCACCACCCTCTGTCTTCTATCTGCTAGCCAATTCCTAATCCAATTAGCTAAATCACCCTCTATCCCATACATCTGCATTTTCTGCAGAAGTCTTCCATGGGCCACCTTATCAAACGCCTTACTAAAGTCCATATATACCACATCAGCCGCCTTACCCCCATCCACCTCCTTAGTCACTTTTTCAAAAAACTCAATGAGGTTAGTAAGGCACGACCTACCCTTCACAAAACCATGCTGACTATCCCCAATCAATTCATTTCTCTCTAAATAACTATAAATCTTATCCCTAATAATAGCTCTTAGGGCTAAAGGGATCAAGGGATTTGTGGGGAAAACAGGATCAAGATATTGAATTTGATGATCAGTCATGATCAAAATGAATGGCAAAGCAGGCTTGAAGGGCCAAATGGCCTATTCCTGCTTCTAGTTTCTATGTTTGTATTTATTGGCTGTCTAAACCATCACAGCAAAATCACAGAATTGTAGGATTGAAGATGGCTATTTGGCCCCTCATATGTTCACTGGCTCCATGAATGAACAACTTATCTATTGCCATTTCCCATCCCCTCCCAGTAACCCTGCATGTCCTTTCTTTTCAGATAATAGTCTAAAACCCTTTCGATACTTCAGTTTAACCTGCCACTACCCACAGCCTCAAACATTGCATTCCAAAACATAACCACTTGCTGCACAAAACTTTTCTCCTCAAATCGCTTTTGCTTCTTTTATTAATTATTTTAATTTTATTTTTGATCCTTTTACGAAAGGGAACCTTTATGTTTTTGAATACTTCTACCAAATCTTCTCTCAGTTTTCTTTCCTGTAAGAAAATAATCCTCTGCAAACTATGTTCACAACTGAAGTTCATCGTCCATGGAGCCATTCTCATGAAGGTTTTCTGCAATCTCTACACTGCCTTCACATCTTTCCTAAAGTGTGCTGCCTAGAACTGGATACAGTACTCCAGCCGAGACCAAAATTCCTTAATCTTGTACTCTATGCCCATATTAATAAAGCTCTGGATACTGTATGCTTTGTTACTGCTGCCTCAACCTGACTTACAACTACAATAATTTATGCACATATGCATTTGGGTCTCTTTGCTCTTGTACTTCATTTAGAATAGTACCCTTTAATTTATATTATCTCTCCATGTTCTTCCTAACAAAATGAATCACTTCAAATTTCTCCACATTGTACTTCATCTGTTACTTGTCTGCCCATTCCATCCTATTGTCCAAATCCTTTTGAAGTTCTACACAATTCTCCTTACATTTCACATTGTACTTACAGCAGAATGTAACCATAACATTCCTGAGGGATGAGCCACTCAGTGAAAGACCTGGTAATCCTCACCTGCCATGAGTTGGAAGCCCTGGAGCTTGAGTGTGAATGAGAGGGAAGGTCTTCAGATTATGGAGAGGCTGATAATCCTGACAGTGGGAAGAGCCCAATGAGCTGAGAAGAGACAGGCAGAGAGACAAAAAAATGTAAGGACATCACTTCCTTCATACAGACTTCAGCAATGCACCAATCACCATAATGCTATTGATATCATTTACATTAGGCCCAGATAGTGGACATTGACTCTGTATAATATGATTATTAACACTGACCAATTGTTACATTCCTCCGGTGAGCCATTCACCAGAGCTAGCTAGAAAGCCGATGGCCCTCCATTGACCCAACAGCAGGCACCAATGGAAGACATGATTACAGAACACCCTCTCTTGGAACCAAACATGAGTGCAGATATTGACGCATTGGTGGGCAGAGGGCACAAAGATGAAGGCAAATCATCCTTGCTTGAGCAGAGTGGAGAAAGGAGCACCCAGTGTGCCAGAAGTCAAACGGCCATTGAAGACCCAGGACTTGCTGAGTCTGAGGCAGATAATGAGCTACTGGAGCAGTAAATGCTGAATGGGGTACGGCTAAGATCTTGCATCAATCTCTGAGGGTCTACATGCCAAGTTCACTGTCATGGAGGAGTCCAGATGGAGCATGAGCACTGTGCTGATTCTGAGCTATGGTGCACAGCCATAGTTGAGAGAGGGTGACTCACAATATGTGGCATTCCAGGAATGTTGGAAGTATTTCTCCTGTCATCATATTTTTGGGGCAGCGCCTGATACAGCTGACAACATTTTCAGAGATCAGGGCACCTTTTCAAATGGCATGCCCTGACCTTAAAAAGAAATTTAATAAAGTTCCTCCCCACGGAGATGGAAACACTCCTTCGTGCACATACTCCTATCCCTCAGGAAACTCCCCCTCCTCAGGGAACCATTCCACATGAGGATGCCACCCATCCCCACTGAGACACAAGGCCACCCACCTCCCCACAGACAGGGGACCTTATCATGGAACTTTGAAGATTCACACATAGGCACTGTAAACTACTTGGGGATCACACTTGGCTCGATTTCGATGGTCAGGATTTCTGCTATATTGATCTGTGATTCCCATATCAAACTATGATGTATCCCATCTGTATATGATTGTTAACATTAAGTTTACTAATCTATTTAGCAACCCAGTTCTTTCAATTTTTATCAATCCAATACTCTCTTCTCATTTACTGCTACAACATTGAACGATAAGTCTGCGTTCTGAATGTTTAGGAATAAGTTATTTTATTCATGCGGCCTTAGTGCAATATGTCAAGAACAAAATTTATGTGTTCCTTCTTGATCAACATGTCTGTATGTAAAAGATGTGTTTTTTTTCTTATCATTAAACTGATTGTCTCAGTTCAGATAATCCCAGTAGCAAGCTTTTTTGTGAGTTGTTTAAAAAGAAATTCATTTTCACATGCTTACCTTGGACATTAAAAATACAATGTCTTACTCACTGAACCCACACACATGCAAAGATTAGATACCAATGAAGCTTAAACAATGCAATTACTATTATGATTTTCTCAGTCTCTCTTGTGGTAGGCCTATGGTTTCTGAGATGTATTGATGCTTTTATTTCAAGTGGATGTATTGTAAAGTTAAGGATCCTCATTTAGTTGCAAGGTTTTTTATAATTTAATTTTCAGGAAGTTGGTACTCAGATGAACTCAAATTTGGAATTGGTTGAGGGTGGAGCAGGGGGGTGTTCATTCTTCCACTTTGAAGTTATTGCTGTTTTTTGTTATCTTGATTGCTTAGATGATGCACAACTGGTTCAGAGAACTTTCTGATCGAACTCTATCTGCAGAACATTTTTTGCTTTTACTTTCAAAGCAGACAAAAATGGCAGTCTCCTTCTTGAGATAGCGTTCAGTTTTAAAATTGTTTAGTGTCATGTACATTGGGGTATAGCCCCCTTAAGGGAATGGGTCACGTGACCTCAGATATGGTGTGAGCTGTTGGGATCTGTCCAGGATAGATAGTCTACGCTAGGAGCGTGGAGTAACGAGACCTAATAAAGAGCTACGTTTCCTGAGATCTGATTATGGAATAGTTATTGAGGAGAAGCACCAATAGAATAGGATTTAACACTTAGAGTGGAGAATGGAGTGGAGAATATTACTATCCTTCTGTAAAAACTCAAATTTAGCTCTTCCATCCTGAGTAGAGACATGACATAGGCTTTCAACAAGGATAGAAGGATATCATGAAGAAAGGGTGTGCCTATTTGTGGTTACTCACATACAGTTCTCAGTGGTCATTTACATAGACTATTGAAAGTGTTGTTGAGGCAGGTCACACAATAGCTTTCCAAGAAAGGTAACGTAAAATTACCATAGTCCCAGATGACTATGGCTGTTCTCCTCTTTGAAGGGGAGAATTGATTAGTGGTGATTTAACCTAAGGATCACCACACCTCAGGTGAGGAGCAAGATTGAGAAGGCAGGGCCTTCATTAACAATTACAACTGGAACAGGAATTGAACACGTGCCATTTGCAACGTGCTGTATCATGAAGCAGTGTCCAGCCAATGGGGCTAACCAACCACCCCCCCGCCCCATTCTAAGATTCAATGATTACTCCTCCCCCATTCCAAGATATAATACAGTTGATGGGACAGAAGAAGAGATGATTTGGAGAAAATGTTAGTGACTGTATAGAACAGTTTACCAAAAGAATTTTGTCCGGGTGATTATTTTAAAATGTTTGTATTACTTTACACCAAATCTAATGACACATTGAAAAATAAAATTCAAATAATAATTAAACTAAACAGTTACACATTTTACATTTTTTACCTCTTAAAATCAAAGATTATCACATTAACCATTAAAATATCAAATACAAAGGTATTTATTTTAGCCAACTTAAACCAGTTTAATGGCAGTGAGTAACTAGCCAACAGCTGTAGAAATGCAATTTCCTCAAACGATGTTCTCTGTGAATGTCTCCAAATAATTACCGGCTCCAGCACTGCTTCCCTTAGTTCAGACTTCCGTAGAAGGCAAGCAGTAAGATGAGTGAAATCTCCAGATAAAGAGCTCTATCATTAATGTTTTGGCTACAGCATAGGATACAAACACGGTAGCAACCAATGGGAAAACAGTCTGAAAATGATGTGAGGGAAGTGCCAAGAATGAATCTTTGTACTTTGTGACTTATTAAAGAATGTATACATAAAAGGAGAGCAAGAAATGGTGATTGAAAGGAAGATGTTTTGTGACGGCTGATAATAGAATGTATGTCTGACCTCTGCATTGAGACACCTGTTGTCACAATGTCAGAAACACAATTCTGCGATGGCTGTTTCCAATCACAAAACAGCAGTTCAGCAAAGGATGCACTGATATATTTATTATTCGAGGATTTTATATGGCTCAAGGAATGATTTGATTGTGAAGACAAAGTGAAAGGAATTATTTCAGGTCCATCTTGAACCTAAAATGAGGACCTTGCATAAGGAAAGGACAGGGGAATGGAACTACCTACAATTCCCTTGCTAAGAACTGGCTCAGATTCAACAAGTCTAATGGCTTTCTTATGTGCTGCAACCATTCTATGATTCTATGAATTTCCTGCACAATTGCTGAATGGCCTCCATTTGCCAATATTAGTATTGAAATTGGGGGGGTGGAGGGGAGGAGGCGGAGAGATGCAGTTTTGTTTGCCACATTATAGAAAAGATGTGATTGCACTGGAAGGAGGTACAGAGGCAATTCACAGGATGTTGCTTAGGATGGAACATTTAAGTTATGAAGGGAGGTTGGATGGGCTTGGGTTGTTTTTGTTGGATCAGAGAAGACTGAGGGGCAACCTGATCGTGGTGTACAAGATTATGAGGGATATGAACAGAGTGGATAGGGAGCAGCTGTTTGCCTTAGTTGAAGGGTCAGTAACAAGGGGACATATGTCCAAGGTGAGGGGCAGAAAGTTTAGGGGGACGTGAGGAAAATCTTTTTTACCCAGAGGGTAGTGACGGTCTGGAATGTGCTACATGGGAGGTTGGTAGAAGTGGATTTTCTCACATCCTTTAAAAAAGTATCTGGATGAACACTGGGCACATCAAAACATTCAGGGCTATGGGCCAAGTAGATGGAATTAGGTGGGAGCTCAGATGTTTCTAATGTGTTGGTGCGGACACAGTGGAATAACAGGCCTCTTCTGAGCTGTATGACTCTATGATTCTATGTGCGCGTTATACACTATGTTGTGCGAGGTTCCAATCGACTAGCTCCACCCAAATGTGTAATAATCATGGAGGCCAACATAAAAATTGACTGCCTCTTGATGGATGAGCCCATCATTGGGCTGTGGGGGCCTATGGGCCCCCTTCGATTGGGTAGGCTGAGGTAGTGGTTTAAAGTCCATGAAGAGTGAGTAGTTTTAAAAATAAGTTTTATCTGATCAACTCCTTGTGCAGAAAACTAAGGATAATGTGCTGGGCAACCCCCTAATGTTGGGCAGTTATTAAATTCTTCAGTTGTGCGGGCCAGGTGGGTGCAATGAATCCTGTATGAATACTGTGCACCACCCCCCCCGCCACTGACTCCACAAACCGGAGAGACAGGGTGTGCATCTGGCATGACTTTATGCTTCCCGACCAAAGGAATTTGGCCACCCACAGTTGTTACAATGAGAAAGAAGAAAATTGACTAATGGCTTAACTATCAGCATACAAATGACAAGCCCAAAGTACAGATAAGGCACCAGAACATTTTTTATAAGGGTAAATTACACTACTCTTTCTCACCAAATGGAATCTGATTTGTCAATGAAGTATCTCAAACCCCTGAAGTAACTCAAACTCTGAAAATCATAATCACTGTATCCCTACAAAACAAATAGTAACAACTTCAGTGTGTGTTAATCGCTATTACCCACTTTGATCCTTAAATTGTAACAAATTTTATTATCTCAAAAGTTGTCATGATCAGCTACAACTGCCCTTTTCCTTCCTTTAATTGTAACAATGGTTCTAATTTAAAATGTGATCATATCCGTTCTGTTGACCTAGGTCTCAGCACAAGGTAATCAGGGAAACATGACAAAGCTGACACGTCTCATGATATAATGCCAAAGGAGGGACCGTTTTAACTCTTTCCATATAGACAATTATCATAGATTTGCTCATATGTTTCTTCACTATTTCTTGAAAATGGTAATAATATTGATTGAGGTGTTTGTGGCTTTTGTATGTCACCATAAGATTTACTCAAAGAACACCCAAAAGATGGGGACACTATAAAAAGTTGCTTTAAACCCAAACCAGCAGTTTCCCCCATTGTCTTCAAACAATAGTGTCATTTTCCTTTATAATAAATGCTCCAGTGCCTTACCTGTACTTCAAGCTTGTCGTTTGCATGGTGACATATAAGCCATGAATCAGTTTTCTTTTTTTCTCATTGCAACAACTGTTTGTGGCCAAATTTGTTTGGTTGTGATCCATACGGTCACACCAGGATCACACCCAACAGTTTCCTGTTTGTGGAGTCAGTAGGTGGCACAGCATTCTTATGAGGTACACTGCACCCATTTGGCCCACACAGCTGAAGAATTTAATAACTGCATAACGTCCTATCAGGCGTGATCTGTGGTCAGCAGTAGGATAATGACTTCAATCCAGAAATTCAAGTAGAAAATCAGGGCATTTGAAGAAGGTAGCATTTCACAAAAGCAAGTTCTGCACCCATGAGCAAAGGGGAAGACCAGGTAATCAGCCCTTGGATTTCTTCAATCACAGTAATGCATAATGAATGGATTCTACAGAATGTTCAAATACTTCAGTTTATATAAATTCCTATGGCCTTCAATCCCATTCCAAATTATATTCCTCTGATTACATTTTGAAGAAATTATCAAAGCTTCATTTACTCCTTTCACTGTGATTCTGTTTACCATTGCATTGTCAACGGTCATCTTCAAACTCCTAACTTTATACTGTTCAGATATGGATCAAAAACCTCAAGGTCTTTTATGAAGTTAGACTAGACTCCCCTGCTATTTACTATTTTGGCATTAATGTGGGGGCAAGATTTTTCACCCAAGTGTGATTATATTGACACACTACAAAGCTTTTATCAAAACAAAAGTTATTTAACAATACAGTTTACCAAATGAATCAGTTTAACATTTCACATTTGAACAATACTTAAACAAGTTAAAATTCTGAACTGCTGATCTATCTTTATTAATTCTAATTCAGACAATATTCCTCTTACAGACTTAAAATTCCTCTTCAAAATCTGTTAGCTAAAATCATAGGCTTACATGCCTGTACTTGTTAAAAATCCTAGAGCTTTTTGAACACCTCTTGAGAGAAAGATCTTTTCAGACAGATAGAGAGATCCAGCTCTTTCAAATAGATCCAGTTGGCAACTGCTCTTGATTTTTCAAAATGAAACTAAAACACTGGCCCTGATTTTACTAACATGCCCACTCCAATTTCGGGGGCAGGCGAGGTTTGCAAAAATGACACTCTCCATTGGCTTCCGGTGCGAGGCAGTAAAATTCCAGCCACTGTCTTTCCTGCAAGGTTAGCCCCTCCTAATTGGTCACATGACTCTGAATCAACCTAATCAAAATCCTTCTCAGAAACCCCAGGGAAACCTGAGTAAACAGAAGTACATGAACTCTGCTTACACTAACACTTCCCAGATAAAATTGGTCATTATCCTACATTCTCAACATTGAGCTGCCCAGATAAGTTAGCACCATATAAAACAGAGTTGACATTCAAACATACCCTTACATAAGCATGAGAAAAATACATTTCTTAAAAGCACAGCATTATCAGAATACTCATGTCCCCTGGAATTATTTGCCCTATCTTTTCCCTTTGTAAGAATACACCTTGGAAAGGAAATGTGCTTTAATGTGGTTCCTTCCTTGCTCTCAGGATGTTCTGAAGTACTTCATAGTCAATTAATTACTTTTGTATTGTTGTCACTGTAGTAATGCCAACAAGTGTGACAAAGTCTAAAAGGCAACAAGATCATTTATATTTTAATGGTGTTGATTGGGGGATAAATGTTGTCTAGAAATCTTCCATCTTCTTATTTTGAATATGGCTAGATTATTCTGTATCTACCTAAAAGTTAGACATGGCATGGTTTACTCTCGCATTCTGTAGGCAACACTTTAGACTATGTGACAATTTCTCAGTATTTCAATTGAATGTTCTTGTGTTAAGACCGTGAGGATCAGTTCTGAACACACAACTTCTTGATTCAGAAGCAAGTGGCCTGCCACTGCACTAAAACTGACACCTATGAGTTTAGCACTACTTCTCCTGTACTAGATAGAACATAGAACATAGAACATTACAGCGCAGTACAGGCCCTTCGGCCCTCAATGTTGTGCTGGCCAGTGGACCCTCTAACCTAAACTATTCCAATATCATCCATATGCCTATCCACCGAACATTTGAATGCCCCCAAAGTAGGCGAGTCCACAACTGCTGCAGGCAGGGCATTCCACGCTCTCACCACCCTCTTGTGTAAAGAACCTGCCTCTGACATCCGTCCTATAACTACCACCTCTTAATTTAAAGTTATGTCCCCTCGTGTTGGTCATCACCATCCGAGGAAAAAAGCTCTCACTATCCACCCTATCCAATCCCTTGATCATCTTATACGCCTCAATTAGGTCACCGCGTAACCTTCTTCTCTCTAATGAAAATAACCTCAGGTCCCTCAGCCTTTCCTCATAAGGCCTTCCCCCCATACCAGGCAACATCCTGGTAAACCTCCTCTGCACCCTTTCCAATGCTTCCACATCTTTCTTATAATGCGGCGACCAGAACTGTACGCAATACTCCAAGTGCGGCCGCACCAGAGTTTTGTACAGTTGTAACATAACCTCACGGCTCCTAAATTCAATCCCTCTACCAATCAAAGCTAACACACCGTACGCCTTCTTAACAACTTTATCAACCTGGGTGCCAACTTTCAAAGAGCTATGTACTTGTACCCCAAGAGCCCTCTGCTCGACAACACTATTAAGGGTCCTTCCATTAGCCCTATATTTCATATGCCTGTTATTCCTACCAAAGTGAATCACCTCACATTTATCCGTATTGAATTCCATTTGCCACCTCACAGCCCAGCTCTGCAACCTATCTATGTCCCTCTGCAAACTGTAACATCCGTCCTCGCTGTCTACAACTCCCCCCACTTTGGTATCGTCAGCAAATTTACTAATCCAACCATCTACACCCTCATCTAGGTCATTTATAAAAATGACAAACAGCAGTGGCCCTAAAACAGATCCTTGAGGTACACCACTTGTAACTGCACTCCAGGTTGAATATTTCCCATCAACCACCACCCTCTGTCTTCTATCAGCTAGCCCATTCCTAATCCAAACTGCTAAATCACCTTCAATCCCATGCATCTGCACTTTCTGCAGTAGCCTACCATGGGGAACCTTATCAAACGCTTTGCTAAAATCCATATACACTACATCAACTGCCTTACCCTTATCTACCTCTTTGGTCACCTCCTCAAAAACTCAATAAGGTTTGTGAGGCACGACCTACCCTTCACAAAACTGTGCTGACTATCCCTAATCAATTTATTTCTCTCTAGATGCTTATAAATCCTATCCCTTATAATTCTTTCCAAGACTTTGCCCACAACAGAAGTCAGGCTCACCGGTCTATAATTTCCAGGATGGTCCCTACTCCCCTTTTTTGAACAAAGGGACAACATTTGCCATCCTCCAGTCTTCCGGCACTATACCTGTAGCCAACGACGACATGAAGATCAAAGCCAAAGGCTCTGCAATCTCCTCTCTAGCCTCCCAGAGAATCCTAGGGTAAATCCCATCTGGCCCAGGGGACTTATCAATTTTCATACCCTCAAGATTCGCTAACACATCCTCCTTATGAACCTCAATCCTGCCCAGTCTACAACCTGGTATCGCAGTATTCTCCCCGACAACATTGTCTTTCTCCTGCGTGAATACTGACAAAAAATACTCATTCAGTGTCTCTCCTATCTCCTCAGGCTCCACGCACAACTTCCCACTGCTATCTCTGACTGGCCCTAATCTTGCCCTAACCAATCTTTTATTATTTATATACCTGTAAAAAGCTTTAGGATTCTCCTTAATCCTATCCGCCAAAGTCTTCTCGTGTCCTCTTCTAGCTCTTCTCAACTCCCTCTTTAGCTCCTTCCTGGCTAATTTATAGCTCTCCATTGCCCTAACTGAGCCTTCACGTCTCATCATTATATAAGCCTCCTTCTTCCTCTTCACCAGAGATTCAACTTCCCTAGTACACCATGGTTCCCTCACTCGACCACTTGCTCCCTGCCTGGCAGGTACATATTCATTAAGGACATGCAGAAGCTGTTCCTTAAATATGCGTTCCTTAAATATGCTCCACATTTCAGATGTAACATCTGAAATTCAGATGGGTGTTCATGGCATTATAGAGGCACAGTTTGATGAGCAACTGATAGATAATGTCAGTATGTCGATATGGTGTTCAGCATGATTAAATTCAGAAAGGCAAATGGTGAAGCTCTTGAGGTTACATCCCTACGTGAAGTGCATCTTCCAAACAGGTTGACAATTGTGGTGGCATTAGAGCTCATTTGAGGAGTCTGAGTTGCTGCATTTCCATATGTATGTTGTAGTCAGGAGCTGTGAATCTTCAAGGTTTTGGTATTCTTGCTATCATATGGCTGATCAGGAATCTCTTCCATTCTTACCACTTCCCATTTGCGTGTGTAGAAAGGATTTGCAGGTTCATATTCAACCTGTTTGGCTGCATTTCCTTCCTTGGCTAAGATCTACAGAGGTAGAACGTATGAACCTGTAACTTCTGGCTCAGGTGCAGTTTTGCTACCCTATTATGCCACAAAACCTCAATTGACTGTTCTAGAGGTTAATGAATTGGTCATAATGTTACTTATGATAAACCAAATTAGATATTGATTTGATTTTTTATTTGTTCATTGGGTTCAACTTCTATTAGTTGTTTGATAAAGAGGTCAAAAGTCAATTTTACTCAGTTTGGACTTGTTCACAAAGTAGGTTTTTATGACAATTGATTCAAGGTCATTATTAGACTTTGAATACTAGATTTTTAAAAGTTGAATTCAAAAATCTGGCATTTGAACCCAGAACCGAAGATTTTACTCAGGATCTCTATGACAATACAAATACACCATCGCCTCCCCCATATCCTTACACAAAAACAATCCTGGATGTGGAAATAGCCCTGAAATACAAACCTCTGACAGTATATTACTGCTTTAATATCCATCAGCTTACAAATTTGAATTAGTTATGCTGACATCAGTCATCACACCACAGTTAAAATGGGATGTCTGTACCCTGCAGGCAATTGCAAATTATTTTCTTCGGGTTTGGTTCGGTTTGGACTATTGTACTGGAGAATAACTCCCTTCTAAGCACACGACTGCACAAAATTTATATTGAGAATAATTTAGAAATTTGAACAAATAATGTTGTTTCCAATTTTGGCAGGCTTTATTTAGAGAAGGTGGGGGATTTATTTTTTATTCTCCCTCTTGAACTGATCTCAGTTCTTTTGTGCAGCTGGAACAATTGCTGCCTGTGAAACTCAGCTAGTTGCTATAACCACGGCATCAGGTGAATACATTTGGTCTGTGACATTGGAGGGCAATAGGCCTGAGTGACTGATATCACAGAGTGTTTTTGTTTCTTGAGAACATTTCAGTTCTACTAATGATACCCAAGGGTACGAAAAAAAAACTCTGAGAGCTACTTGGCAATATTGAATATAAACTAGTCCTGCAACTGATTTGTAGCCAGCCTCAATATGATTTTAAGGCACCTTGTTAATTGCCGTTTAGGCCACTATATATACTCACTTTCCTGATAATAGCTCTCAAACGTTGGGTGGAATTTTCCCCCATTAAACTAAGATACGTACTAGTTTCCCAGGCACACTCCAGACCTCAATCATCTCACACCCTTTGGGAGAGCATGCTGGTCAAGGGGGTGGAGCCTAAACACGCAGGTGAGCCCAGTTGCAGGTAGGTTGGGTGACATTTGAAAGGCATCCCAATCTCGTTGGACACTGGGGGCCCCCATCTGTCCCACCATGGACAACAGAAAACCACCCTCCTCATCAGCAACATGTTCCCCAATCCTCTTCCTGGTATTGGAACATTGGGGCCCTCTTTATGAGTTCCCCTACCTGACCCATGACATGCCCATCATCATGACTCCTGACATGCTATTCCATCAGGCTCTTACCATTAGAAAGGAAACAAGGCGATTGCAAAATGTTTGGTGTTGGGCTTAAAACCAATTTTTAAGCCAGCACAGTATTTTCTGGGATCAGCTCGATCTGCAACAGTCACGGCAAGGTCAGAAAATTGAAAAAGTCACCAGTGTTTGTTCAGTTACACCGAAGGAGAATTTAGCATGGCCAATGCGCCTAATCAGCACACCTTTCGGAATGTAGGAGGAAACCGGAGCAAACCCACGCAGACATGGGGAAACGTGCAAATTCTGCAGTGACCTAAGCCAGGAATTGAACCTGGGTCCCTGGTGCTGTGAGGTAACAGTGCTAACCACTGTGTCACTATGCTGCCCCGTGACACCAAATAGTATCAGATATCCCTCAATAGCTTATTCAGCTTAGATAAGTCTTAACAGGAAAGAAAATTAATCATAGTTTTAATTAAAATGTAATTAAAATGAGGTATTTTCTGGCCCTGCTTTAGTGCGTCCAACTGCGGGGAATGTAGTGCTATAACTAAAAATCTATTGGCCTTGGTGGGACTAGAGGGCAGGACTGGAAAATCCCACTTAAAGTTCAAACAGAATGTGTAGCCATTTTTTCAGATTATGATTAAACTTGTGACTTGACCTTTCATTGATAAAAAGTTTTCTTTAAGCATTTGGAGGTTAAGAGCAAAATTGATATTTTTCTCTCATTGAGTAAAAAGCTAAAAACCCTGCATTTGCTTTGAATATAATCAACATGAAGAAGAAACACACTACATATTCAGCCAGGATTTTATTACACCTAAAAAAACTGACATAAAAAGAAAATAAACATCTTTACACACAAAATGGTAAGAACAAAGGTTAGGAGAACTGTTTTCTCACTGGTCATTAGCATTTGGAATTCTCTTACTCAGATGGCAGCAGGGTCAATGAATATTTTTAAAGCTGAGTTAGATAAATTCTTTGTAGAAAGAGAGTCAAATGAACAGCAGGAAGAGAGGGTGGGGGGAGGGGTAAACAGTAAAGTATGGTTGAGACCACAAACAGATTATTTGATCTTGTCAAATGGCAGAGCCGGTTAAAACGGCTGTATGGCTTACTCATGCTCCAAATTTGTATGTTTGTATGAAAGTGTACATTTCATTCATCCAGCTGCATGCACCCTCTCGTCTCTGAGGAACATTGCTTGCTGCCCTCATTACAGCCATATTGCTCTAATGCTGCCATTGCACTCGCTCTGGTGGTTTGTTGACCCTTTTCATGTATTGAGCCCATGTGTGTCTGTGGACTCCATAATTATTAATTTCTGCTACGTTCTTCATTACTCATTGCTTGACCATGGGGCAACATGTTGTCTGCTCTGAGTCAAATTCTGCCTGAATCTACAAGTCCAGGCGATGGTCATGGCATTCTGTGTCACATTCTGCGAAATAAAGTCAATCATAAAGTCAGAAGAGGGGACTTCCTCTGTTGACTGCACAACGCTCAGCATCATTTGTAACTCTTCAGATATTCAGCAGTTCATTTCCAAATGCAACAAAACCTAGATATTATTCATCCTCAAGCTGACAAGTGGCAAGTAACATTTGTGCCATCTCGAACAAAAAAAACCTAACCATCTCTGTGGGTGTCCATATAGCACAAGGATTGCAATGGTTCAGGAACCTCACTGCCACTTTCTCAGGGGCAATTATGGATGGACAATAAATGCTGGCATTGCCAGTAACATCCATATCCCATAAATGAATTAATAAAAGAATGCCACTGGCTTTTAGGTACTGGGTATATGCCCAAATGCCACATAAAAATGTTGACTAGGTCTCCAAACTCATCAGATCATGGTGGCTTCCTGTTCGCCTGGCCATATAACTGCTAGGGACTGTATCTCTGAATACGTAATTAGCTAGTCTCCATGTAATCTCAGTCAATATCCCACTGTGAGCAGATGTTCCACCAACTTTCAGGTCTGGCTCCAGGGGCCATTACTAGGACAACGTAATGACTTCAATCAGCTCACTGAGATTGGCTTATTGGAATACAAACTCTCTGATTTAAGGAGTCAATTGATGGGCCAGTCAGGGAATCTTTTTCTTATATTTAACTGGGAATTTCATTTCCTCGATTCTCCTGCAGGTAGACGATTGACTGATAGCATGCTGTGTACTGCTGTTGGAATTGTAAATAAAGGAATTTTGGTGAAAGGACTTCTACCTCCAAAGACTTATTACAGACAATGGAGCTCTGTCTGCAATGCCCAATCAAATCAGAAAATTTTTGAGAATGTAAGTCAACTGATCAGTTTATAAAAGAACATATGCTATGACCTCTCCAGTCTGGAAATCTGCTGTTTGGAAACATGAGGGGCAGAATTTTCCTGTCCTGCCTACAATGGGAATCATACTGGGCAATGGGCAGACTGTGCAAATGTCTGTTGACCTTGGATGGGATTTTCCAGTCTTGGGGCGAGTGTGGCTGGAAAATCCTGCCCAAACCATGGGTCAAGATTTGTGTAGGTCTTGGCATCCCTACAAAATCACCAGCATCATTTTAATACTTTGAGAGAGGAAAGATGGAAAATAAAGTTGGGTAAATAATACAATTTTTATTACTGTTTTATATTTTATCACTGTTTTATGTTTCAAGGAAATATTTATATTCCCATTTTTTTTTCCAATTCACATACTTTTAATTGGGTATTTTAATATCATTCTATAATCCAGAAAATTCCAAAGTTCGGAAACGACTTGGACCAAGTATTCCGAACTGGCAAGTTTACAGTATATGTTCTGTAATCTGACACAAGAGTGCTCCGATTTGCTTTCTGTACCTTTGATGCTATATCCCCTAGGATTTATAAGATGATTATATGTTTCATTGTGTAGATGTGGATCTTTGATGCTATGTACAGATATAATGCTTTCTATTTAAAAGCATGAATAGAGATTAAACTGTATTCCCAAATCCCTGATGTTCGCTCCTCATGGGGAAGTTTGCTATTTAAATAAAATTTTCTTCATTGTTTCCTATGAACCATTGTCAGCAATGGAGAAACAAAACCATAAAACATGATCTTCTTAATACAGATCAAAATTGGGCTTTGGGTTTCATTTATATTAGGCCGCGAGCTATACATGTCTTCTGTACTTCTTCATCTAACTCACCAACATTGTGGCATCCGTTGTGAGCTGGTACAATGCCACCAGAGTCCTCAGGTAAATCCCAGATGGAGATTGGAAAGAGCCACAAAGAGTGAGGTGCACAATGCATGCAAATTTCTACTTCAGAACATTTACTCTTCTATCATTTCTATGGCGTGTTTGAAAGATTTGCAATGGAAGCTAATCAAGCTTGTTTGTTTGACTCTCTGGTGAACTGGTACAATGCTATTACCTTCTTTGGTCTAACTAACAACTGACTGTTCGTACTTGCTGCTGTCAGTGACTCTATCATTGTATCAATTTGTTTTGTAGTTTAATATGCTGTGAAAATGTTCTTTTGCGATTGATATTAATTTTCTCCTGAAGTGGCATGTGAAAGGCCCTTGATCTGGTACATGATGGACTTAACAAATCTAATCTTATTTCAGAATGTAATCATTGTGATAACATAAATGGATTCTTAAGGACATCAGAATTGCTGGTGGCACAACATAAGTGGCACTGTAGGATATGGGGAAAAAAGATTGGCTCCAATGTTCACTAGAAAAGTCTTGATTGCAACCTTATACATAGATCCAGAAAGCTGGATGATTTATATTGCTGAAAAATATGCATTCCATAATGATGAGACATTCACACCAAAACATTTACAGGCATAAGATTAGGATGGGCTCTGAAGGTGTGTGATTCACAGAAAGAGATTGAAAGGGGAAGATATAAAATTGGATGAGAGCATAAGTGAATTAATGAATACCCATTTTTAATAGTTACTGTACATAATCTGTGGTCATGGTTACTAGATAGTTCAAATACACCTCCAAAGAGATGGCAAAGAATATGTATCATTCTGAAAATTCCTGTGCATAGCAAAATCTGTAAGGATGTGAGGAGGCAGATGTCTATACAATGTATTAGTGGGCAACAGATTAAACCAAATACTAAGCTTTTGACCTTACTTTAGTGCAAGCAAGCAGAACACAGAGGGGCATTGCAAGGGAACTTAAATATTTCAATTACAGGAAGGTAGAAACAAAACAGCCAATTGATGTCTCAAAAAGTAGCCACATAATATTTAATGTAGGGCACATGGCTGTGTGGCAATCCAGAATGCAAGGAATATGGTGTCATTCTAGCACTCAATCATGATTAACCTATGGTGCACTCAAGGCCTGTATGCTATAGGCTATATTTTAATATTAATGCAGTTATATTTCTGATGAAGCAAACACTGGCTGGAAGGCTTGATTGTTCCCTATTGATGATTTTTGTGAATGAAATGGGTGAATTTGACAAGTGTATCGAACATAGACAGAGCTGAAAGAATTAGGAGATTCTTTCATTATGATATTGGAGAATTATGGACAAGTTGCTTAGTTGAACAAGTTTGTTTTAACCAGCATTTGCAATGATTTGAGGAATCTATTGAATTATTCCTAACTGACCTATATTGCTGAACTAGTTTTTGAGGATATGGTCACTGAAGAATGAGCTAGTTGATGATTGCATAATCATAGGTGTCCAAGTGAAAATCTTTGTGACTTTTTGTGGGTGAAGGTGTTCTTACATTGGAACAAGCAATATAGTACCCAAGAAAGTTTAAGCTTCAAGTATGTAATGAAGCTATAACTCATGGTGACACCAAGGTTTCAGACAATTCTGTAGATGGATCAGCCCACAGGTAATTGTCTTTCCCATACAAAAGCTCACCAAACCAAACAGAAGAGAGAAATGTCATGCTGGTGGCCATTTTGAGGTGCTTGTATTCTGATATGAAAAACCCACCATCGACACTAAGACTACCAGCAGGTAGTGTAGAATGTTTCCAATGTGGCAAAGCTGGACATTTCAAGCATTTCTGCAAATCCAGCAATTCAATCCAAGTCATAGACCAGCAACTAATTAAGAAACACCTTCCTTCCAGGAAATGGAACGTCTGGAAAAAGACAAAACGACAAAGTTCCCAAGGAAAGTAGATAGCCTTAATCTTGATAATTAGAGTTACAGTCCAAGTTCAGTGCTTCGTTATTTGTTTTAAAGGGATATTGCAGCTGCTGTTAACATATCAGCAGATGACAGAATCTTCTGTGGCTATTCCCCTTTCAAGCAGATATACCATTTTGGATACTGTTGAGGAGGATAGCCTCTTAGGGGAAAATACCAACAGCAGCCAGGCCTACAGTAACACATATGGCTCTGCTATAGAACAGGATCAGGCAAAGAACAACTGAGCAGCAGTAATAGGGAACTTGCTACTTACAGATTCAGACAGGCTTTTCTATGGCCGCGATTGAGAATCCAAGATGCTGCATTGTCTTCCTGGTGCTAGGGTCAAAATATTTCTGAGTGGTTAAAGGACATTATTAATGGGGAGGGTGAGCATCCTGAAGTCGTTGTACATATTGATACCAATGACATAGATTGGAAAAAGGTTGAGGTCCTCAGTGTGAATACAGAGAGTTAGGAAGAAGGCTGAAGTGTAGAACCATGAGGGTTTATTTCAGGACTACTGCTGATGCCACATGCTAGCAAAACTAGAAATAGGAAGATTAGACAAATGAATATGTGGCTTGAGAGTTGGTGCAAGAGTCAGGGATTTAGATTTGTGAGCCTATGGGATCTCTTCTGGGACAGGAGTACCTGTTCAAGAGGGAGAGGTTACATCTGAACTGGAAAGCAACTAATATCCTGGCGGAGAGATTTGCTGGAGCCACTCAGGAGGGTTTAATTTAGTATGGCAGAGGGGTGGGATCCAAAGCAGTAGGGAGATAGAAGAGAAGATTGAGGACAACATAGAATTTGAAGGCAGCACATTATACAATAAAGACAGTGTCAGTAATCCCAGCTCTAGATAGGTCAGGCAAAAGCAGGGCAGAGGGCAAAGGAAGTCCCAATTAGACTGCATTTATTTCAATGTAAGAGGCCTGACAGGTAAGGCAGATAAACTCACTGCATTGATGGGTACGTAGGACTGGGATATTATAGCTATTACTGAAACATGGCTAAGGGAGGAACAGAATTGGTACCTCAGTGTGCCAGGTACAGATGTTACGGGAAAGATAGAACAGAGGATAGAAAAGGAGGAGGAGTTGTATTTTTGTTTAAGGAGAACATCACAGTGATATTGAAAGGAGATATTTCTAAGAATGTGCACAGTGATTCTATATGGGTAGAACTGAGAAATAAGAAAGTGGAGATTTTGATTTGATTTGATTTGATTTATTATTGTCACATGTATATAGTGAAAAGTAATGTTTTTTGTGCACTATACAGACAAAGCATCTATACATAGAGAGGAAAAGGAGAGAGTGCCGAATACCATTATAGTCATAGTTAGGGCGTTGACAAGATCAAATTAATGCGAGATAGTCCAAACAAATGTCTGATGGCAGCAGGGAAAAAAATTGTTCTTGTGTCGATTGGTGTGGGTCCTAAGAATTTTATATCTTTTTCCCTATGGAAGAAGTGGAACAGAGTATTACAGGGTGCATGGGGTCCTTAATTATGCTGGCTGCTTTTGAGAGACAGTGGGAAATGTAGACAGTGTTAATGGATGAGAGGCAGATTGAGTTTCGTTCATGACCCTCTGTAGGTTCTTGTCATCTTAGACAGAGCAGAAGCGATACCAAACTGTGATACAACCAGAAAGAATGCTTTCTATGGCGCATCTGTAAACGTTAGTGAGTGTCATAGTGAACATGCTAACTTTTCTGAGCCTTCTGAGAAAATAGAGGTATTGGTGGGCTTTTTTAACTATAGTGTTGGTATGAACGGACCAAGACAGATTGTTGGTAATCTTGCCACCTAAAATTTGAAGCTGTCAACTATTTCTATTTCATCCCCATTCATGAAGACAGGGGGCATGTCTTCCATCATACTTCCTGAAGTCGATGACTATCTCCTTCATTTTGCTGAAATTCATGAAGGTGTTATCGGCATTGCACCAGTTCACCAAATTATCAATCTCTTTCCTGCACACTTTCTTTATCTGAGATATGGTGGTGTCATCAGCAAACTTGAAAATTAAGTTGGAGGGGAATTTGGTCACACAGTCATTGGTGTTCAAGTAGTATAGTAGTATCACAGCGGCTGAGGACACAACTTTGTGGGGCACCGGTCTTGAGGATGATAGTGGAGGAGGTGTTGTTGCCTATCCTTACTGATTGCGGCCTGTGGGTTGCAGTCTGTGGTTTAAGAAATTCAGGATCCAGTTGCAGAGAGACCAGCCGAGGCCACTAAGTTTGGAGATGAGTTGCATACGAATAAGGGCATTGAAGACTGAGCTGTAGTCAACCTGACATAGGTGTCTTTGTTATCTAGATGTCCCAGGGTTGAATGCAGGCCAGGGGTAACGCTTGCTATGGGCCTGTTGTGGCAGTAAGTGAACTATGATGGATCCAGACAATCTGGGAGGCCAGAATTTATTTTGCCATGATTAATCTTTTAAAGTACTTCATGATGACGGATGTCAGAGCCTTGGCAATGATGATAGTCATTAAGGCACGCTGTTTGGCTTTTCTTTGGTACCGGGATAATGGACTAGGATATCACTTTGATAGGATTGTGCTATAGGTCCCCAAGTAGTCAGCGGGAAATTGAGGAACAAATATATAAGGAGATTACTGAAAACATCAAGAAAAATAGGGCAGTAATAGTAGGGGACTTTAACTTTCCCAACGTTGACTGAGACAATCATAGCATTGGGGTCTTGGATGGAGAGAAACTGTTGAGTGTATTCAGGAGGAATTTCTTATTCAGTATGTGGGTAGCCCAACTACAGAGGAGACAAAGCTTTACCTCCTCTTGGGAAATAAGGAAGGGCAGGTAACAGAAATGTTAATGAAGGATCACTTTGAGACCAGTGACCATGGCCACGATTCTCCCAAAGAAGCTGAATTGGTGAGAGAACTGTTCTAAATCCCAATTGTTCTGTCAGTTCAGCTTCTCACCTGAATCTCCACACTACATGCACTGAAGAGGTCCCAGTTATGGATCTCATTAAAAATTCAGAGGGGCGGGGTCTATTCACGCTGAAGTTTGACAGTTCAGGAACTCAGTGCATGTTTAGTGGTTCCTATTTGTCACATTCCCTGTTTGCTAACCAGTCTGGGACCATCGCTGTGCTGCCACTCCAGCACCCCCATGGCCTGATTGTGGTCTCCACAGCAATTCCCTGGCCAGCCTTGAAAACTCCTGCCCTGGAGCACCCTGATGTATAGTCCACTCCTGCCTGGCAGTGGTATCCCCCACCCCTCCCCCTCACCTCTGCTGACCCCCTTCTAGGGTCAGATCCCATCCTGTGGGCAGCCGCACCCTCTCTCCCATTGCACCCTCCCAGCCCACACGAATCACTGCCCTCCCTCCATCCTATGCAGAGTGGTAGTGGGGCCCCCATCCTCACTGATCACCCCTAAGCACTGCCCAATGCCCAATGGGCTGTGCCAAGGTGACTCCTCGGCATGGGTATGGGCACTTAGCCCCTTGGCCAGTGTCAGGAGGCACTGGCTGGAACTACCAGGCGCCCATGCCAAGGGGCACCATCGCTCCCAACGCCCAACCCCCCGATTGCACCTCCTTCATTCCGGCAGGATCTCCTGCTAGTTTCCGAACATGGGAAGATAGTGAAAAAGCTGCCAGACTGAAGTACTCCTGGCAGGGTGGGAGATTCAATCGGGATCTGAAAGTTCCTGATAATTAACTGATATACATATTTCAATTGCATGCCAAAAAAATTTAAATGACTTTCCAGCCTTCCCGCCAGTTTCCAGTGCAGTCTGACTGGCGAATGTTTACTGCCTCTGGGAGATGTGCATGCATTCCCAACAGATGCACAAATCCCTGCTCAAGGCTAGATACCCTCGTCTCCCACCGCGATCCGACAGAAAAGTTACGGCTCACAATAGGATAATCCAACACATAATTCCATTAGTTTTAAGATAACTATGGAGAATGATAGTTCTGGCACAAAAGTTAAAATTCTAAATTGGGGTGAGGCCACTTTTGATAGTATCAGACAGAAACTTTCAAAAGTTGAATGGGGAAGGCTGTTTGTAGACAAAGAATTGTCTGGTAAATGGAAGCCGTTCAAAATTGCATTGACCAGAGTTCAGAATGAGCACATTCCTTTCAGAGTGAAGGGCAAGGCTGGTGGAAGTAGAGAACCCTGGATGACTCAGGATATTAAGGCCCTGCTCAAAAAGAAGAAGGCATATGACATGCATAGGCATACCAGCCAAATGCTGGCATCTCTACATCATGCATAGGCATGTCAGAGGTTGATGGGTGTCTAGAATTCATTGCTTGAGTTGGTGGTGGATGGAGAGACCATAAGCTCCTTTAAAAAGAAAATGAATCTGCATCTTAAGTGCTGTAAGCTACAGGGCTATGGGCCAGGTACAGGAAGTTGGGATTAAAAAGAGCATCTGGGTATCCTTGGACTAGCATGAACAAGATGAACCAAATGGCCTTCTTCTATGCTGTAAGTTGTCTGTGGTTCAATGGGTTTAAGAGTGAGGTGAGCAGAGCTGTTCTTCCTTGGATCATTGGTCATTTTCCTCAGATGGGGATGACCAACACGAGGGGACATAACTTTAAATTAAGAGGTGGTAGTTATAGGACGGATGTCAGAGGCAGGTTCTTTACACAGAGGGTGGTGAGGGCGTGGAATGCCCTGCCTGCAGCAGTTGTGGACTCGCCTACTTTGGGGGCATTCAAATGTTCGGTGGATAGGCATATGGATGATATTGGAATAGTTTAGGTTAGAGGGTCCACTGGCCGGCGCAACATCGAGGGCCGAAAGGCCTGTACTGCGCTGTAATGTTCTATGTTCTATGTTCCTTGCCTCTTCAAGAAAGTAAAACAACTCACCTGAATGGCTTCTTTTAGTTTGTCACTGCTGGGATAGGTACAATGGCTTGTCCATTCAGGCATTCAGTCAGCAGACTGTATATTTGAAGAACAGCTTCAGGCAGGAGCCTTTGCCATCTGCTGTAAAGAATCAATTCAAATTGAAAACAGTAAGATCCAAGCAGGGCATTGGCTGTAAGTCACCTAGCCAATGTGAAATGTCTTTCCACCTGGTTTCCTCCTGTGGTAACCTCTTATTAAGGGTAAAATCCATTGGAGCAAACTGATCTTCTGGAAGTCAGTAACCTTTTGTAAAGTGGATAATTGAAGGTTTTGATCTCTATCACAAAACATAGATCTTGGTCAGTAATGACACTTCTAAAACAGTATTTGAAAAATCTGCGACTTTCAAAGTTTTTTTAAAATCTAAAATCACTTAGTTGCACTTAACAAAACCATGTTGAAAATAAATTAATTATTTCTATAAATCCTGCAATATATAATTCATTTAAATACATAAAGAGTTGTAATTGACCCTGTTTTCTACCTATTCCTATTTCACTGTGAAATTGTCAAAAACATTTTTATCGCTGGCAAGATTACAAATTGGCGGTGAAGCCAAGCATAATGTTACACTACTGTACTTAATTAACCCGAAGGAAGGTAAATATGCTGGGGAGTGTGTAATGTTTTACCTCGTATCATGTTTTGTGGTTGATTTAAAAAAAAATACATTATGGAAAGCAATAAAAATATGGCATAATATTTAAAATAAATGTGATCTATCCATGTTGTGAAATGTTAACACATTAGAGATTGTTATATAATACTTTTGATATCATTACTTGAAAGGTATAGATTAAATCCTGTTGACTCATCCACATAACTGCTACCAAAACATAAACTTCACTGTGCTACTGACAAGTGTGAATGGAAGAGCTCTCCTCCTCTCATTTCACTCAAACTCTCTTTATGAATGCTGGGAGCAAGATCTTCCTTCAGACACAATTTAATTGTTTCTGGTTTCTTTTCAAACCCTGCGAGACTGCTTGTACAACTTTATAATAACTGTTCTTAATGAAAACAACTGTTTTTTTTAACACAGACATGGCACCGTGCAGTACTAGTGTTCCTGGGAGCTTTTTGAATCATTTCTGGATGCCGTGAGCTTCTTCGCCTGAGGGTGATACTGAGAAAATAAAGCTGAAATTCAAGCTCAAGGATTGGTAAAACTTTTTTGTCAGGATGAACAATGGACAAAAAAAAAACACTGCCTGGAAGGGGAAATTTGAGTCTGCAATCTGTTAGACCTTATCCTCTGATAAGAGATGGGATCCTGCCGGACTCTCTGAGGAAAGTACAGTAAACATGAATTGAACTACAGCAGGCTATTTGAAGTCGCTCTGCCTCAGGCCCAACATGATACTTAAGTGCAGTTACAAATAGAGGCAAAGAGACTTCAGTTTTACCCACATTAGAACCCACCTTTTCTCCAGCTTTAGGGCAGAAATTTCAGAGGGATCCAGCAGGAAACTAAACATACGATGATTTGTCACCTTCTTATCACAATGAAAGCTATGAATGCTGTGAAGCAATTACTAGCCTTTACAGAAACAAGAGTACATATTTTACAGGACTGATTCAAAACTCCATCTGCGCAACTATCAAGAATGTCAGGAGGAAATTGTTCCCAGGCAGAAGGTTAAAAAAAAGTGTTCAACTCACTAAATAGGTAAACGAGTGTCCTAATCCTTGTGAGTGCCTCTTTTACAAATGTGTACCTGACTCAGATCCAATAGAATGATAGGACTTTTTAGATGACCCCAAAAGACCCATAAGACATAGGAGCAGAAATAGGCCATTCAGCCCATTGAGTCTGCTCCACCATTCAGTGAGATCATAATTGTGCTTTCTATGATTCTGTGTGCAGTACAGGCCTCAGCTGGAGTTGCCTTTCACTGTTGTCTTGTAGCCTTCAAGAAATAAGGCATACTGTCCTGGGCAATAGTGCAGATACCCTGGGAGAAACATATTGTAGACAGGTCTAAAAGTGTTATTTGATGGGGAGGGGGGCGCAGTTGGAGGTAGAAAACCATTTGTTGAACACTCCAGATATACTTTGAATGCTGGCCAGTATTTATTGTCCATCCCTAGTTGTCTGAGGACAGTCAACCCTATGACTGTGGTTCTAGAATCATATACAAGCTAGACCAGGTAAGGATAATAGACATACTTCTCTAAAGGATATTAGTGAACTAGACGGTTTTTCTGATAATTGACAATGGTTTCATGGTCATCAGTAGATTCTTAATTCTAGATATTTTAAAATTTAATTCAAATTCCACCATCTGCTGTGGTGGAACTCAAACTCAAGTCCCCAGAACATTAGCTAAGTTTCTGGGTTGATAGTCCAGTAATAATACCACTAGATTATCGCTTCCCTTGAGAGACTACAATTGGAATCAGCTTCCATGTATTAGGGACAGGGAAATTAATTCACAATTGTAACTGCCAGTTACAATTCTCAGCTGGGAATTCTATGGCATGTGAGTCACCTTCTGACTCCCCAAAACCTGTCTATGAGACACAAGTCAGCACTGTGATAGAATATTATCCACTTGTCTATATGAGTGTAGATTCAGGCAGGGAGTTTGATACAACCAAGGAATAAGCAGCCTGCTCCTTTGGCACTCCATTCACTATTAGCATTCAACCCATTTACCATAGGCATAACACTGCTGCATTTGTAAATGCAACTCACCAAGATTTCAACCATACCTACCCAATCTATGAAATTTACCATCTAGAAAATCAAGGCCAATAGACAGGTTGGCATTTGGGATGCCAATATAGCCAAATTCTCCTCTGGATCATCATCCTGACTTGGAGTTATATCACTATTCATTCACGGGGGCTGGATCAAAATCCTTTTCCAATGCAATGCACATTGAATTTCTTAGAAATCAAAGGATTCTGCTGGAATGGAGAGAGTTTCAAAGAATTCAACTTGCTCGGAAGCCTCATTGATTTCAAATCAGAGCGCTGTGCAAACATTGGGTCTGGATACACAGCTGTGGAGAATGACCCCTCCCCTCTTCTCCCCCATCAGGTGAAACTGACATCTCAGGTTGCTCGAAATGAGCTCATTAGCATATTTTAGGTGAGTTAATCCTACCTGACAATACTGCTAGCAATAGCAGGAAATACTCCCATTTTCCAGCTGGCACGGGCACTTAGCCTCAAAATAGGAGAATTTGGCCATAAGTACCACTTTGGGTGAGAAAACCAGGCTGATATAGCATGAATTAGATCACAATTTTCCCACATTTTTTGGGAGAAGGGCTTGTTTTGCATTGGTTCTGCCAGTATGGCGGAGTGGCAAGGGGTGGGGGGTGGAGTTGGTGATGGAGCCAAAACAGCCAGCAAGCCCAGCTTCACAGAGGTTGGTGCCATTTTTAAAGGGCATCCTTTAAAATCAAAGTGAAACTGAGTGAAACCCTATGGACATCGGAATCTCCTTTCACCCCAATCCCCCACCTCCCTGCCATTATTGAAAACATGTTTCCCCGGCCCCTTCCCAAAATAGACTGCCAGCATAGGGGTATTAATATCCTCCCAATGGGTCCCCCTTTCATGACCACCTCATGCTCTCACACTTCATGAACCCCTTCATGCCCCCATCTTCATGCTCCCTTCATATTACCCTGTCCCTTTCAAGACCCCACCTTCATGACCCCTTTATGACAAGGTGGGCATTTCCTAGTGTCTGTGAAGGGCAGGAGTGATTCTGGTCAGGTTCTCAATGCAATCTGGGCCAAGTGCAATGTAGCAGAAAATTGTGGCCAATATCTGAATCTGATTAACAATTATTTTAAATGCTGAAGTGCCAGATATGCAAATTAAAAACCTACAAGTTTTAAAGTTGTAACTTTAAGGTAATCTTGTGAAGGTTTGATTACAATGGTACTATTTACAGTTTTGCTTATTGACAAGGTTTATCTTCAGTGCAGATAATTACATCAGGTCACCTTCAGCTATCAGCTAGTATGACGTTGGATGATACCATATCTTTCCTCATTTTTTTTTAGTTCAATTTTAATTTGTTCACTGGATATGGACAATGCTCTGCTTATTGCCAAGCCTAAATGTCTGTAAAAATGAGCTAGTAATACTTCTCCCGGTACCACTACAGCATTTGTGGTGACGCTGCTCACACTTTGGTTTGTTTTTATTCATTCCTGGGGCATGGGTGTTGCTGGCTGACCAGAATTTACCGTCCTTCACTAGTAACTCTTGAACATGTGGTTTGCTGGGCCACTTCAGAGGCAGTTGAGAGTCAGTCATGTTGGTGTGGCTCTGGAGTCACATATAGCCAGACCAGGTAAGGATGGCAGATTTCCTTCCCTAAAGGACATTAATGAGCTATTTGGGTTTTTCCTGAGCATTGACATGGTTTCATGGTCATCAATAGAGTCTTAATTCCAGATTACTTTTATTGAATTCAAATCCCACCATCTGCCTTGTCAGGATTCGATCCCAGTTCCTCATTGCATTTCTGGATTAATAGTCCAGCAATAATACCACTCGGCCATTGCCTCTCCTAATAATATTGATCCAAAACAATGGAGGGATGGCAATACAAATCAAAGTCATCATGGTATGTGACTTGGAATGGAACTTAAACATGATAGTGTTTCCACAATTTTGTGTTCTTTCTCTTTGTGGTGAAAGAGGTCAAAGGGAAAGAATATGCAGACAAAGTAAGTAATATGTTGCTACATGGTATCCTGTAGATAGTGAATGGTTGTGGGTAGATATTGATTCCAGAGTTAGAGACACCAATCAAGAAAACTGCTCTGTCTTAAATAGCATCAGGCTTTTTGAATAGTATTACATTTGCATGCATCCAGCTGAATGGTGAGTATCATTCCATTTGGGCTATAACCTGGTGTTGTGTGACCTCTCATCTTAGCCTAGAAGTGGGAAAGAGTTGTTTCCAAAGACCAGGGCGAGGAGTGGGAGTCAGGGGGACAATGTGTGAAATAGATAAACTGGATTCAGCAGTAGGTGGGAAGGCACTTAATTCCTAGACTAAAAGTTTTATCTCTCTTATTTGACACATTTTCCAAGGTCTAAGGAACAGGAATAATTTAAAATGTTGGTTAATTCTGATGCCGCCTTAGGACATTACATAAATAAACAATAAAGAGCAAAGGACAGTACAGCACAGGAAGAAGCCCTTTGGTCCTCCAAACTTGTGCTGATTACATTGTCATGTCATTGCATATATCCCTCTACTCCCTGTTTGTACATATGTCTATGAAGATAAGTTTTAAATCTGGTTAACGTACCTTTCTCAACCATCTCACTTGGCAGTGCATTCCAGGCCCCTACCACCCTTTGTGTATAAAAACATTTTCTGCACACCTCCACTGAATCTTTCCCCACTTATCTTGAACTTGTGCCCCTTTGTAATTGTCATTTCTGCCTTGGGAAAAAGCTTCCAACTGTTCACCCTATCTAAATCTCTCATAATTTTATAAACTTCTATCAGATAGCCCCTCAGCCTCCGTCTTTCCAGAAAGAATAATCCCAATTTATTCAATCTCTCCTCATAACTAATGCCCTCCATACCAGGCAACACCCTGACAAACCTTTTCTGTACTCTCTTCAAAGCCTCCACGTCCTTTTGGTAGCGTGGTGACTAGAATTAGACACAGCATTCCAAATGTGGCCTAACCAATGTTTTATACAACTGTAACATAATTTGCCAATTTTTATTCTTGGTGCCCCTTCCAATGAAGGCAAGAATGCCATATGCTTTCTTCATCACTTTTTCCATCTGTGCTGTCACTTTTAAGGATCTGTGGACCTATAATTCTAAGATCTCTCTGTGTGTCTATGTTCCTGATGATTCTGCCATTTATTTTATAGTTCCCACCTGAAATGGATCTACCAAAATGCATCACTTCACATTTGTCCAAACTAAATTCCATCTGCCTTTCTCAGCCCATTTTTCCAGCCTATCTATATCCTGCTGTATTCTCTGACAATCTTCATCACTACCTGCAACTCAGCCCACCTTAGTATCATTCGTGAATTTGCTAATCAGACCAGCTGCATTTTCTTCCAAGTCATTTATGTATATGTGACAAACAGTAGAGATCCCAGCACTGATCCCTATGGAACACCATTAGTTACAGAACTCCATTCAAAAAGAAACATCTTTGTACCGCCACTCTCTGTTTTCTATGGTCAAGCTAATTCTGAATCCATCTAGCTAGTTCACCCCAATCCTGTGAGACTTAATCTTTTGTACCAGCCTGCCATGAGGGACCTTATCAAAGGCTTTACTAACGTCCATGTAGGCAACATCCACAGCCCTTCCCTCGTCAGTCATTTTTGTCACCTCCTCAAAAAACTCAATCAAATTTGTGAAACATGACCTCCCTCAGACAAAACCATGCTGCCAGTTGCTAACAACACCATTCAGTTCCAAACACATACCAATCCTATTCCTAAGAATCTTCTCTAACAATTTCACTATCACTGACATCAAGCTCACTGACTACAATTACCCGGGTTATCCTTGCTACCTTTCTTAAATAACAGGACAACATTGACTATCCACCAATCCTCTGGGACCTCACCAGTAGCCAATGAAGAAACAATGATTTCTTTTAGAGACACAGCAATTTCACCTCTTGTCTCCCACAGAAATCTGGGCCATCTGGCCTTGGGGATTTGTCTATCTTATTGCTTTTTAATTCACCTAACACTTCTTCCCTTGTAATGATACCTTTCCTGAAGCATTTACATATCCCTCCAAAACACCATCAATCGACATGTTCCTCTCCTTTGTGAATATTGATGCAAAATACTCATTAAGGACCTCACTCACTTCCTTTAGTTCTACACATAATTTCCCTCCTCTGTCCTTGAGTGAACCAACTCTTTTTCTAACTATCCTCTTATTCCTAATATATGTATAATATGCCTCGGGATTCTCCTTAATCCTGTCTACCAAGGACATTTCGAGACCCCTTTTTGCACTCCTAATTTCCTGTTGAGCTCTTTTCTACTTTCCTGTATTCTTCAAATGCTTCATCTGCTTTTAGTTGCCTTGCCTCATGTATGTATCATTTTTCTTTCCTACTAGACTCACAATTTCCCTGGTGATCCACAGTTTCTCGGTTCCTGAATTCTGCCTTTCTTGTCCTTCGTTTACATAGGCACGTGCTTCTCCTGCACTTCAATTAACCTCCTCATGCTAGTGGTTTGATTGATCACGTCCACACCTATGTTGGGCAGCTTGGGGGCTTTCGAATGACTTACAATTTTATATTTTATATGCTGTTTGACTCAAACCCTTCTATTGTAAATGTAAGTAGAAATGGTGAGCACTGTAATGAGGACCCCTTTAGGATGATGTTAGTTGGATTGCAAACTGTAAGCTTTCCCTCACAATTAACGGGCAGTCCTGCACTGTTGCTGCTCAATGAGACCAGTGAAAATATCTCCCGGTAACATTACACATGAAATCCGTTCTGCCAAACGAATACCTAATGATACAATGGTAATTAATTTAGCATCTTCTGCAAATCAGAACTCATTATCAGATTGCCATTCTATATTAACTGTTCAAGGTTGGTAAGAGGGCACTTGGGTAGCGGGTGGGTGAAGTGTTAGATGGGTCAGGACTGGTGTAAACAACGTGAGACTTCTTACTGTGTTTACCCCAGTCCAATGCTGGCAGCTCCACAACATTCTAAGTTATAGTCGGAGGGGCAACTTTTACCATCTTGACCATCACAGGAATCAGATCAGGTGAGGGATGGACCATGAAAAGCTCTGATGACCTTGGATGGGTTTTTGAGGCAGAGACCTTCGTGGGAAGCAAGGAAATTGCATCAGACTTAGAACATAGAACATAGAACATGTTACAGCACAGAACAGGCCCTTCGGCCTTCGATGTTGTGCCGACCAAAATAAAAAGCAATGCCCCTCCTAACTAAACCATTCCCTTCTCTTCCATATACTTATCAACTAACCTCTTAAACGCCACCAAACTTGGCGCATCTACAACAGCTGCAGGCAGGGCATTCCACTCCCTAATCACTCTTTGATTAAAGAACCTACCTCTGATATCCGTCCTATAACTCATACCCCTTAATTTAAAGCTGTGTCCCCTCGTGCTAGCTTTCTCCATCCTAGGAAAAAGGCTATCACTGTCCACCCTATCTAAACCTCTAATCATCTTATATGCTTCAATAAGATCCCCTCTTAGCCGCCTCCTTTCTAACGAAAACAACCTCAAATCCTTCAACCTCTCTTCATAGGACCTGCCCTCCATACCAGGCAACATCCTGGTAAACCTCCTCTGTACCCTCTCCAATGCCTCCACATCTTTCTTATAATGTGGGGACCAGAACTGCACACAATACTCCAAGTGCGGCCGCACTAGAGTTTTGTACAGTTGCAACATGATGCTGCGGCTCCTAAATTCAATCCCCCTGCCAATAAAAGCTAAGACTTGTTGGCAATTCTTGCAGAAGTCAGTGAGTTGGGAATTTCCGAGGTCCCAACATGCATCTTGGATCATACATCTGATCTTCGACATCCGGAGACTGGAAGATACAGACTATTATCTTTTTTTCCCAATTAGAGCTAGTTTTGCCTTCGGGGTTTTTCTTGTTTGGTATTACAGGCGGTACAAAATATAACTCTGAGGAAACCTAGACTATCTCATTTACCCACTGCCATGAACAGTATTTAGGGAGGGCAAAGTGGTGCTGAGCTGCCAGTATTCCTCACAGTATGATTCCTCTTAACAATTTTCACAACTAATTAGCAGAAGCAACTGCATTCATAATCTGGTGTTAATTTGCTCAAATTTGAATTAAATCATTGGCTCATTTTGCCACAGTTTTTCAAGCTCACACAGTGATAAACTACTGTTTCACTTCATGCTGGGTCAGAAACAGTGCTAATGTGTTCAGAAGTGTGAACGTCAGGAACTGCTTATCCTCATCACCGTCGTCTTACCACCCAGTTGGAATAATTAGTTACTTCTGACACTTCCTGTAAACACGGTGGCCTGGAGTTTCCACCTTGCTCCTTTGTTTGTTTTTGTCACAATCCATTCGGAATTGGCGAACTAAAGCTTGGTTTACTGAATCTGAAGCACAAAATACACTCTGCAGAATACATTCCTTGAGTTACTCAATCTTTTGCATTAGATTGAAAAAGATCCTGAAAAACACCATCCCCACCCACAACACTGGCCGTATCCCCAGCTTATGATGATCATTGTGACAAATGCTCGGGGCCTTTAAGGTGGATCTAAAAGTGTAACTTTTTTTTAGGCGCAAGGACCCTAACAGGTGCTGCTTTCTTTAAGAAAAAATGACTATTGCACATCAATTTAAGTTGCAAATAAGATTTGTATTGCTTCTTGAAGACATTTCCAGCCATTTAATATTGAATTACTTATAGGTGTTGGACTAAACAATGATTAAAACATTCTTAATTTTGACAATAAACCAATTTTCAGCTGTATTTATGAAATAGCACTGGATTATTTCCGACACAAACAGAGTTTGTGATTGGGGTTTTCCACCCTTGCTTATGGCAGGAATTCTTGTGGGCAAGACAGAAAATTTGATACATTTGACAGCAAGCAGGAATTTCTGGCCCCAAGGTCAGGGGGTGGGGGATGGGGAAACAGGTCGGAAAATCCCAGCATATGTATTTCATTGTCCTTTGAGATTGAAATGTTTCAGTATGTGAAGTTTGTGTGTTTGCTTAACCTCAGAGTAGTTTGTCCCAATCTAAATGTTTTCCAGTCACAATCTTTTGTAAATTTAAAAAAAAGATTCTTTATTAACACACACTTGCTTGGAGGTTTAACTCACAACATCTCATACACTGTACCCTAGCATATACACAAAGATTGGATGCAGATGAAGAAAAAAGAAAAAAGAAAGTCCCTTTCATAGCAGGCCTTCATTTTCTGAGATGAGTTGATGCTTTGATGTTGTAAAACAGAGAATTCTCAGTAATCTACAAGGCTTCTTGTAGTTGAATTGATATGAGGATGAAGTTGAGGTTGGAATAGTATTGCTGTTTCACCTCAGCTCCATGATATCTCTGCAGGAGTCCTTCAGGATAGCATCTGAGGCCCATAATTTTCAGATGCTTTATCAATGACCCTCCTTCCATTAAAAGGTCAGAAGTGGAGTTGTTCACTGATGATTGAACAATGTTCAGCATCATTTGCGACTCAGGTACTGAAGCAGTCCATGTTCAAATGCAATGAGATCTGGACAATATCCAGACTTGGGCTGACAAGTAGCAAATAACATTTGTGCCACATAAATGCCAGGCAATGACCATCACCATTAAGAGACTACCTAATCACAATCCCTCAACATTCAACAGTGTAACCATCATTGAATCCCCCACTAACAACATTCTTGGGGTTACCATTGACCAAAAACTCAACTGGACTCATCACATAAATATAATGACTACAAGAGCAGGTTGGAGGCTAGGAATACTGCAGTGAGTAACTCACTTCGTGACTCCCCAAAGTCTATCCACCATCTACAAGGCACAAGTCAAGAAAGTGATGGAATAGTCCCGACTTGCCTAGATAGATCCAGCTCCAACAACACTCAAGAAGCTTGATTCCATCCAGTTAAAATAACCTGCTTGATTGGTACCATATCTATAAACATTCAATCTCTCCATCACCGACCTCAGCAGCAGTGTGTGGACTATCTACAAGATACATGGTAGTAATTCACCAAAGATCCTTAGACAGCACCTTCCAAACCCACAACCACTTCAACCTAGAAGGACAAGAGTAACAGATAAATGGGAACATCATCACCTGCAAATTCTCCTCCAAGCCACTCACCATCCTGACTTGGAAATACATCGCCATTCCTTCATAGTCACTGGTTGAAAATCCTGGAATTCCCTCCATATTGGAATGGTGGATCAACCCACAGACATGGACTGCAGTGATTTAAGCAGGCAGCTCACCACTACCTTCTAAAGGACAACTAAGGATGGACAATTAATGCTGGCCACCCATGATGCTCATGTCCCACAAATTAATAAAATAAGTGTCTGCACAATGTCTTGCAGTTGATTCGATGGCTTTTCAGATAATAATTCCAATGATGTTTCTAATGTTTCTAATCTGAACAGCTTAGCTTTGGCTATTTTTTTTAAAAGAATAGATAAGAATCATGGTCGCTTTAAACATATGGCCAATTATGAATTAAAAGTCCTTTTTCCAAATATGAAAGTGGATTTTTTTCACATCTTGTGTTTTAACTTTTTACACTTTGAGAGCTTTTGAGCCAATCATGGTTTCTGAAACGAAATGACCTAGTATAATTTAAATTACCCTTTTGAATGCTTTTCAGGAAAGCCATTGACTAGAATTTTTCAATCCTATCTTGGTCTGTCCCCCATGGTACATGCAGCGAACCATTCAAAAGTCCATTGACTTCAGCAAGACTGTAAATATAAGATGCCATTTAAGCCAATTTCAGGCCTGCTCTTGCAGAAATGCTTTGACATTGAAAATATCCTTCTTCATTCCATTTTTAATACTCACCATTTAACGATGGTAATTCTCTATATTTTGTTTCAATAATTTTGTCTTTATGTTATTTTTCATTCCCACTTAGAATTCTTTGTTGCCACTGCATAGTAGCAGTGTGAAATGGTTGCTCAAAATTTTGAGATAATTTACCCTTCCAGGCTAAGTTGAGGTAGATCGGGCATTTGTGGCAACCTGATTTAGTTTTCCATGAACAAGTCCATTAAGCCAAAAAGAATTCTTCCAACAATATAATGAAAAATATGATATATGAATTTCAGTGCCATCATGATGCCAGGCATATAAGCTGTGCATCTCAATAACTGGTGGATCATATCAAATAGCATGTCCCAATGGCTTTTTGCAACAGGCAGAGTACTGACCGTACTTGACCAGTCAGTGCTTGCAAAATGCTGAACATAACACCTAACATTAAATGTGATTCTGTGATTTGAGTAGCATTTGCTGAACAATATCAAATGTGCTAAGTTGGGCTTGCAATATAACTCACTTACATAGAACATAGAACATTACAGCACAGAACAGGCCCTTCAGCCTTCGATGTTGCGCCGACCAACATAAAAAGCAATGCCCCTCCAAACTAAACCATTCCCTTCTCTTCTATATACTTATCAACTAACCTCTTAAACGCCACCAAACTTGGCGCATCTACAACTGCTGCAGGCAGGGCATTCCACTCCCGAACCACCCTTTGGGTAAAGAACCTACCTCTGATATCCGTCCTATAACTATCACCCCTTAATTTAAAGCTGTGTCCCCTCGTGCTAGCTTTCTCCATCCTAGGAAAAAGGCTATCACTGTCCACCCTATCTAAACCTCTAATCATCTTATATGTTTCGATAAGGTCCCCTCTTAGCCGCCTCCTTTCTAACGAAAACAACCTCAAATCCCTCAGCCTCTCTTCATAAGACCTGCCCTCCATACCAGGCAACATCCTGGTAAACCTCCTCTGTACCCTCTCCAATGCCTCCACATCTTTCTTATAATGTGGGGACCAGAACTGCACACAATACTCCAAGTGCGGCCGCACTAGAGTTTTGTACAGTTGCAACATGACGTTGCGGCTCCGAAATTCAATCCCCCTACCAATAAAAGCTAAGACTCCATATGCCTTCTTAACAACCTTCTCGACTTGACTGCCTACTTTCAGGGATCTATGCACATACACACCAAGATCCCTCTGTTCATCAAGACTACTAAGAATCCTACCATTAGCCCTATACTCTACACATTTATTATTCCTGCCATAGTGCATTACCTCACACTTTTCCACATTAAACTCCATTTGCCACCTCTCGGCCCAGCTCTGCAACTTGTCCAAGTCCCTCTGCAAACTATAACACCCCTCTTCACTATCTACCACTCCACCGACTTTAGTGTCATCTGCAAATTTACTAATCCATCCTTCAATACCCTCATCCAGATCATTTATAAAAATTACAAACAGCAGGGGCCCCAAAACAGACCCCTGAGGTACACCACTTGTCACCGAACTCCAAGATGAATATCTCCCATCAACCACCACCCTCTGTCTTCTATCTGCTAGCCAATTCCTAACCCAATTAGCTAAATCACCCTCTATCCCATACATCTGCATTTTCTGCAGAAGTCTTCCATGGGCCACCTTATCAAACGCCTTACTAAAGTCCATATATACCACATCAACCGCCTTACCCCCATCCACCTCTTTAGTCACTTTTTCAAAAAACTCAATGAGGTTAGTAAGGCACGACCTACCCTTCACAAAACCATGCTGACTATCCCCAATCAATTCATTTCTCTCTAAATAACTATAAATCCTATCCCTAATAATTCTCTCCAATACTTTGCCCACAACAGAAGTAAGACTCACTGGCCTATAATTCCCTGGAAGGTCTCTCTTCCCCTTCTTGAACAACGGGACCACATTCGCTATCCTCCAGTCCTCCGGAACCACACCTGTAACCAACGACGACCTGAAGATCAGAGCCAGAGGCTCTGCAATCTCCTCTCTTGCCTCCCAGAGAATCCTAGGGTAAATCCCGTCCGGCCCAGGGGACTTATCCAACTTCAAACCCTCGAGAATATCTAGCACATCCTCCCTATCTACTTCGATACCTTCCAGTTTGCTACCCTGTACCTCAGTGTTCTCCATAACTACATTTACATCACCCTGCGTGAATACCGAAGAGAAATATTTATTCAGTGCCTCTCCAATCTCTTCAGGCTCCACGCACAACTTCCCACTGCTGTCTATGACTGGCCCTAATCTTGT